>OY728145.1:1789231073-1790556906 GCA_963277665.1 Viscum album
TGATGAATAGTGAAACCACTAAGTGGTACTTATAAAAACTGATTTTCCGTTTAAATGAAATTTTTCCATCTTTGTGTTTTGATTTTCAAAAATCCGACATAAATGGTTTCCATTAAGAAGTAAAATGTGGTTCAATGAGATTAAAATAATTTTTTGGTGAATAGTAACTTATTAAGTTTTTAATCACGATTAGTGGTAATTAGTGTAGTTTAAGGTAAAAATAATGCTTTAATAAAATGAGATGAGCTTGACACATGTCTTACCCTCATTGGTTGTATCATGGCCGACCAAGACAAGCCATGGGTCAACTTGGGGACCCCATGGATCCACTTTGGTTGGGAAATGACATAAATAACATTTTATTTAATGTAAAAGTAAAATTGACACAAACATGATATGTTTTACTAAAACAATTTTTAAGTGGGGTTATACAAGTCATATTTTTGATTATAAATATTCATTGGAAAGCTAAAACGATTTCCTACATCATAGTATTTGTTTTATAATTTTTAGACATTAAATAAATTAAATTATTGATGACATAATAATGATGCAGCGATGACATCATTATTTGACGATTTAAATAAAATGGAAAGATAATGTAAAATATATGAACTACACATGTCCAAAACATATTGGATGAGTTGATTTAGAAGCCTTATCACCTTAGACACGAATTATATCAATGTGGGACCTTTTTAAACCGAAACACATTTTCAAATGAAGTAATATTTCTTTACTTTCCAAAAGTGCCCCTCCTCTCCTCTTATAAAAGGCCCCCACCTCTACCTCATTTAACACACTCCTCATGCATTTGGCTCGGCCAAACCCTGCCCATTTACTCTCTACACATCCCTATCCTCATCCTAGTGGATTACCTTTGGGCAGAATCCTTTCAAAGGAAGCTTTTAGGCTCAAATCAAAAGGAGTTACACTTTTAAAGGTAATTCATTCTCTCATGTTCATTTGTTTCATTTTGCTTCTACAACCCCCTAAACTCATTTTATTTACTTATTTTGTAACAACACCAGTATCTCCAATATAATAGGATGTTGTTATAATATTTATTCGAGCTACACTCTCACACAACTACATCAAATGGTTAAAGAACATACGGTTTCCGTGGATGGTTAAATTCTGCCTCCCGAAACGATGATTGTTCAATACTCATTTAACACCTTCAAAGGTGGCCATTATGATGTCACTATTTTTATATATGATATATTATATGTTTATGTTTTATTTATGCTTCTGTATTTTTCATTTTTGTCTTACCTTTATGGCTTCCATTATGGGTATACGCGATATCTTCATTTAAGGAAGTGCGGACTACCGCCCCCTCAATGTGATTTGATTCGTTAAATACCATATGTGGGATGTATAAAGGATGGAAATATGATATTATATATGATATTATACTGGAATTATAATATACCTTTATATCATTATTATTCCATTCTATAAAATACGAAATAGAAATGAAAGTAGCGTTCATGCGTACGTACGGCTTACCGTCTCCATGAACGGTGCATTTCATTTCTTACCTCTAAATGATTATGTAATGTTATAAATGCATGAATGTACTGGATATATATGACATATATGATATCTACATAATGAATACAATTATGGATATAATAAACATTTGGCCACACGAACAACATGTAATTGTAAGAAGTCCACTTTCGACTTAAGAACCAAATATGGGAAAAGCAAATATTATTAACTTAAATGATTACATAATGTTTATGACATGGTAATAAGTGGTATAAAAGTAATAATGAACTTGAAAAAGGTTCTTAAAGAATTAGAAATTAACTCAAGTTTATTATTCAGGAGATTAAAGAACGATCGAGTCAAGTCGGACCCGAGGTAAGGGATCCTACTCCTCTCTTTCTTTTTAAGAGCACACTTTTATGTCATTCCTTTTAAAGCTCATATTTCTTGTTATTGGGATGATATTTTATATTCCACTTTCTTTAAATTCTATTGTAATATGATGGGATACTCTATTTGATCTCATAAATCCATATTCAGAAGTTTTATGTGGCGCCGTTAGGCTGCCGAGTTTTCGTAAGGGATTTTTCATCTCACTTTTATTCCCGTGAGATTTATGCTACATTTGCCACAAATTACATTGAGTGGTGTATGTACTACAAATTATTCTACTATTTGTGTAATATAATTTCATTTATGAGTATTTACATCAATGACCTATTGTCTTTCTTTCATGGGGTGTATGTTTTGAAAGATACCCATGTCGGTAAGGGAACCTTTCACCCTCCTCTTTTTAAAAGACTTCTTTTGTTGGGTCTTTTAATGTACATATTGTTATGTTGGCATATGTTCTCATATATCCTTATTGATGTAAATTTTATGTCTAAGTGATGAGATAGTTTTTTTTATCTCTCATCAACTCATTTTGATGTGACACCATTAGGCTGTCAAGGGAACTTTTTAACCCAATTTCGATTTCTTTGGGTTCAACATGTATTCATTGAATATGTCATCCATTGAATATGTGTGAATGACCTTTTATTTTTTTACACTTAATATCCACTTATATTGGGTGTATTTATATTTTTCACACATATTTTGAGATTGATTTGTCCTTAATTTAAGGATACCTTCTTTATAAGGGATTTCATCACATTTGACATTTCTATTGAGGGTTCATTGTTGTTATGCACCAATCCACTCTTATATGGTGTATATACTGTCCTTTGGAGTATTATATCATGAATCCTTTTATTCTCATGATATTATAAAGTTCTGACTAAATGTTATTCCTCGATTATTGTATTCAAGTGTCTCTAATTTTGGTAAAACCCCTTTAACCAAAATATCGTTTTAAATGTTTTAATTATTTGTTCTTATTAATATCCATGTTTTCAAAATGGTTTTAAGGATTCATTTATATGGATATTAATGGTTTAAAATGTTAAAATCTTCAAGGTGGTATGGGACACTTTGATTCAAAAATATCTTTATTAAATGTTTTAAATGGTTTTGGAAATGGTTTCTTTTTGAATGGATTCATTATTTCAATATCCTAAAATGTTATATTGTGACTGAAATGTGGAAATGTTATGTTTCCTTTATTCAGGTTTATGTGATACGATTATGTTATGGTTCTTGGGAATTTTTATGAAGAACGGGTGGTTTCGTGATAAACTAAGGGCGGGTGATCCCGATATAGCTCTCCAATGCATTGGGTAACGCGAAGGAGTGAAACGTTAAGGTTTCTCCGAAGAGATTTAGGGAATATACTGTGATGGGTATTCCAAACGTAACCAAGAGGGTTACTCCCTACGTAAGAATGTTATGAATTCCTCAAGTTACCTTTATGTCTTATGTTTTCTATGATTTATTCTTGATTTGATATGCCTATATTTTATGGGTAAAGTATGATTTCATTCTTATGTATATATGAACTCATGTTTCCTTTCCATATTTTTATAACCCTTACTGATCTTTATATGCTCATCCCTAGTTTTTGAAATGTTTTTCATAAGTCAAGGGAAAGGTACATGATGTGACGATAGTGTCAAGGATGTGTCAAGAAAGAATCCATGTTTTATTTTAAATAGGATTCCATTGATGGGAAGAATGAATATTGTCTTTTATGTAACCACCTTGTTTAAATGTGGAATGTAATGCAAGTTTCATGATCTAATTCTCTAAAACTCTAAACCTGAAAAGATCCTCAATGTGTAATCTTGTAATAACTCAAGTTTAAGTTAGGTTTAAGGCTGGGGCCTTATATACTATGAGCTATCGAATGCATCAGATAGAGAAGGAAACAAAGGATATTAAAGTAAAAAAATTCAAATCATAACCATGGAGGAAAAGGGACCTTCCACAACCAGAAAGGGAGAGGGAGATTCTGCTTGTTGTTGGAGGAAAAAATGATGGAGTATGATTAAAAAATATGAATTGAAAATTGAATGTTACCCTTAATTTATGTGGTGTTTCATGGGTTTTATGCACAATTGGATAAAACATTATCCAATAGTGTGACATGTTCTACCTCAAGACACCCCTCACATGGTCATGATGCAGTTTAAACAAAACATGAACTGACCATACATCTTCCCTCAGTAAAAAATTCTAAAGAAAATGCATAGGAATGCTTCCCGGGTTCCACAATTTCATCAAACCATGCAACCCCGAATAGTGCATTGTTCCAACCTACAAGGTATGATATAACCTTTCAGACTAGTTAGTATGGCTCCCACTAACCATGAGTCCCATCTGTCTCCACCGAAATTTTATTCTTTGGGATTCATTCAATCCCATAAAACTCCAGTTTCCTCCATTACCCCAATAGTATCTCTCATAAGGATATGCCGAAGGAATTAACCTTGAAATCAAATGAATTGTACCTTTGTAAAAAGTAGGTCCATTACAACCTCCCATACTTAATGAAAATTTTCCCCAATTTTTCTTTCTGATGGTATTATGGGATAATTTGAGAAAGTTATATTCACTAAAAACATATATAGACTACTCTTTCCTAGGTTTAGTCCATTATGTTTCCATGCTACCATAGCAACCGTACTAAATGAACTAATTTTCCTCATTGTGTCTTTGTGCTCTGAACAATAATAGGCACTTGGTACTCCTCAAAAGAAGCATCACCATCTCAATCAAACTCCTAATATAGTAAAACATGTGTTGGGTCTAGATAATACTGATGATGTTGTGACATGTGAAAAACACCATTAATATATTAATACCTTTTTGAACGTTCTAATATGCAATCTACTAGTATGATCCTCTCCAAAACCAAAAATGGAATAAGGAATTCATATAAAGGATTACCCTACCACTGAATCCATTGATGAACCAACCTAGATGATCCTTTTAATAAAATATGATGAATGACTCCAAACCTAAGAAGTCATCGATGACCATTGGCATATGAATAATTCTTAGATAGATATTTCAACATTTTTATTAAGATTAGGTGGACTAGATCTTATTTCTTCTAAATAAGATATTTTCCATGAACTGCAACCTCTCCATCCTCTAACTAGTACTGATGAGATCAGCATGCAATTGCGTATAAGTCATCGTAAGTATCTATCTAGATGGTTTTTGAAATCTATTATTGTATTTGAACTCAACAATGTATTTATTTATATCCCAATAACCCACGATGTTTAGGGCACATTGAATAATCATTTTCTATAACAACCTTTTCAGGAAGTCTATTTTTTTATAAGTCTAATGGTGATAGGTGATTCTTAGAGGTACCTACATACCCATGGATTTATGTAACCCTTTAGAGAAGAATGACCAGAAATGATCATCCTTGTCATATATGATAGAATGTGGAGCCTGATTAAGGTGCACAATATCTCTAATGTAAATACATACTAGCATATCTACTAAGAACTTGTCTCAAATAGATATGAAGTGATAGAACCTTGTTAACTAATCAATTACAACATTGACTATATTGTTGACATGAGGAAACCTAGGAAAACCTATCACAAAATCCATGGTGAAATCATACCATTCCCAGTCAGGTATGGATAACATATTTAGAAGCTTCATATGTCACATACGCTCCACCTTCACTTAATGACAGGCAGAACAAAAAGTAATAAAAATGACTACCTCACATTACTTTCCTGGCCACCAATCCAGTTGACATTTATCATGAAACATGTTGGTAACACTGAGATGTATTTACCAAATAGAGGAATAATATTACCATATCGAATCATCTCAGATGTCTATTGGAACACATACATTCCCATTTATTCATATGATCTCATCCTCATAAATGTTTGAACCCAGGGATGAATCATCATATAAGATACTATCCCTTAGGTATAATCCCTAAAAATAAAAATGATGCCTCATCATTAACTGATCCATAAGGGTAATGTTCATTGCTAAATCAATGAGGACTACTTAGCCATGATTTTTTCCAAACCTCAACATGAATCTCAGGAAACAAGGATATAATATTCCACTTACTCAATCCTCCTAAAACATTATGATTATGTCTTCAATATTAGATACATAGTTATTTCATTTTCTTATATAGGAATATAGGAAAGTTAAAAGTCAAATTAATGTAGGTACTCATCACATATATGGAATATGATATTTTGAAAATGCTGAGTAAACAAATAATGGAGTTTTTTTATCTGTATATACCAAAAAATTCTTCCCCAGTAAATAATACCTTAAAATTGTAATGGCTAAAAAATGCACCTAATTTTGATCCTATTATGGGTAAATTTTATCATGATACCAAATCTAATGAGACCCAAATTTTATGTCTTCCCCTTCATACAACAAAAATTATCCCAAGCTGGTGCCCGATGCATCATAATTAAATATGTATACTCATCCCAAATCTAGAATATTATAATTTAGCACTAAATTCAATGGTACTTTTAACAACTAAATGGCCTTCTCACATGCCTAAGACCATAAACATTTCCCAAACTTTTTAGTAAATCATTAATGAGGTTTCATTAGGAGTGAAAAATCATGTATGATGCATATGTAATACTATTATATCTCCAAGAGACTCCATATATCAAATAAGTTATGGGGATTTTCCCAGGAAACGTTAGTTATTACCATACATGGGTCTATTGATAATCAAAAATAATAATGTGGTGACCTAGGAAGTGGAATTTGTTGACCCAGATGAAAAATTATGGTGAGATTTTCAAAAATATTGTGTTATATAATTGTATTAAGAATGATCTTAAGATATTGTTAATGGTCATGGGAAATGTAGAATACACAAAGACATTATCCTTAATGTCTACCATGAATGAATTTAGATAAGGGTGGAGAACCAAATTCCTCAAAGCCATAAAAATTGTTGCTGAATTTATGTGACTAAATGACATTAACAGGTACACATATATATTACCAACATTAGAAAGTCATACATTTTATATCTGAAGGAATTAATTTCACAAAATCATTGCGTATCATCATATTGATCTTTGAGAAAACCAGATATCCTTAGATATGGTCAAATAGGTCTTCCTTTCTAAGTAGTGGATACTAGTTCTTAATCATGAGTTGGTTTATCCATTGGTAATCCAAGAAAGTATGATGACGCCATCTGAATTAATTTATAAAAGGAATGGTGAACCCCATAAAAAGTGTTGGGGCATATAAAACCCTCCACCTCTAAGTCCTCCAACTACATATTGAGCACTTGAATCTCTATACATTCTATCATATAAGGAGGAATGGAAAATGGTATGGCACGTGGAACTATCTCAATGGTGAATTGTAACTCTATCATGGGAGGTATTCCATACAATTTACCATTGAATAAATCCTTAAAATGATCTTCTACAATGGAAACAATAGTAGTTTGTATTCCCTGAGGATCGAGAAATAGACTATATCTCTAGTTTCTCACACTACCCTACACCCATTGCTCAGATCCATCTCAAGACACATAGAAATCTCATTCTCCCTTGTGAGCATGAATACTATAATCTGGTGATGTAAACATAACCCTTGGTAGATAAAAACTAATATGTGATAGATAATGAACAATCGAGTCCATACTAAGAATTATATTGAATCCATTCATGTCAAGGAAAACATATTCCACACGAATAGATTACAATCCAACTCGAAGGGACAATCCTTTCATCAGCGAAGAATCTCGGAACAAATACCCTATGGGTGTGTAGAGTATAATCACACCATAGAATTACTCTATCATGGGGACAAAACTCTCTATAATTACTTTAGTTATTAAGGTGTATGAAAAACCTGTGTGGAAAAAGGGATGTACAAAAATAGAGGCCACTAGAATAGTACCCTGAATAGTAACAGATCCCTCACATTGTTCCTCTATTACTAGTTTTACATCATATAACATGCATGTACCATGACTCTAACATATAAATAGACTGCCCTCAGTAGGCATTATATGTAGGTTCCATGAATCCTATGTCTTCTTTCCTCTACCTTAACAGCTAACTCAACCTGAGTGGCTAGTGGTATTCCATTGATCTTCTTGTATATATAGTACTGGACCACCTCAAGAATAAGGGTTCATTGTATATCTTATCTCGCTAGGAAAAGATGGTATGGTTCAGAAGAAATGTTGGATGTGACCCATTCTACGATAACTGATGAACTAAAATATATCTCTTATGCACTAGGGTTTCATATGCACCGGTTTCCTAAAATAATGCAATATAAAAAAAATGTTAGAATGAGTTTTTTGAATACCACTCTCACTGAGAGTATCCTCAATATTATGCTTTCATATTCCAGAAGAACAACTACAAGGTATGGGTGTTGAAATTCCCTCTCTCACACCATCTACTTCCCCCATATTCCTCTCAATAAAAAGGGCCTGATTTACTATCTCATAAAAAGTATTCAACCAGAAGACATTGACATGTGATCACGTGATGTATATCATACCAGCCTCAAATCACTCATATTATGAGATCGTCACCAGTTAGAGTTTGTGTGAATCACTGTATCTTAGTTAAGTAGGAAAAATATTCTTTTATATATATAGATCCCTTATAAATGTTTATGAACTCTCTATCCCAATTATACTATAATTTATGTGGAAATAATTAATCATAGAATTCTGTCTAGAAGTCTCTCCAGACCATGTTCTAATATTAGTGTAACATGGTAATGAAATACCACCATCACATATCAAAACAATGTTGCATGTGATTAATGAGATGGAACCTCATCCCTATAGGAATATCATGATGCTCTAATATCGATAACATGGACTCTATCATGGAATCAACATCCCAAGGGCCAGAATTCCCTAAAACGTAGGTCAATTCTACACTTGGAACCCCCATGCCAACTCTTATATAGCTGAGGTGGGTTGGGAAACTCCATGGATGGATGTATTTAAAATAAGGAAACACACTCCAAACTGTGCATTAGTGCCCAAGTCATGAAAATCAATTTCGGATTCTTGTGCAACTGTTAGAGGTAATACGAGTAACTTAAAACCAAATCATATTGAGAAAGGTAGTCAAAGAACTCGTGGAAGAAGATTCAAGGCCATCATGGTGACATGATTCTATAATTACAAATAGACACCTTATAAAATAATTTAGAATTTGAAGATAATAATAGATATATAATAGGATTGGTACACAACCTTTCTATAGAAATGGTCACACCTATATTCCTGCTACAAAATCTAGTTCTAGGTGGTAAAAGATGACCATAAGAGGCAATAAAAATCATAATAGACACTCCCAACAAGCCACTACTAATGCAAGGTTTTCGGAAACATCTCAAATCATGTCCCAATATATATAGTGCCAGTAGTAAGTTATAGCAGAAAAATATCATTAATTTCCAATTATCAACCCCATTTAAGGGTATCCAGTTAATCTAAAATCTTATCTTCATTTAATTTTTTACTATATAGTTATATCATGATATTGTTTAATGTGTCAACATTCCCAATATAGAAAATATATAGCTTTATAAATTTCAATTGCAACTTCATGGAATTGTGATTATGCCTTTAAATCCAGTATTATGATGTAAATAATCTTGTGAAATTATTTTTATTAATTGAATTAAAATTACAAGTTTATATAAGTAAATTATTCATATATTAACATTATAATTCATAAAATAAAATAGTATAGTGTTTTAGACCATAATACCAATGGTTCAAGGATCAAATGTGTCATAATTGGTTAATAAAGGTGTTGTTCTTAATCTATAATGAAAAACAATTTATATTGATGAAAATACATTATTAATCCATTTATATTATCCCAATTTGAAAAACATGTACATATTCATATGTAATAATCATGGAACTCTCTCCAACCACTAGAAATACAGGCATTGGAAACTGTAATATAGATGTGAAATTGCATAATGTGTGACATATAAATTCCTAGTTTCATAGTATGATGCATGAAATGATTCCCCCATGCCATAGTAGAACATGGAAAATTTTAATACATAATAATTATATCATTAATAATTACATCATGAATAATTATATCACCCAACTGTTAAATTAGTATAACTATAACAACAAAAAAATAATAACAATAATAACTCGTCGTAAGTAATTCGGTTTCCCCTATATTTGGGTGAGCTATTCTGAGTCACATGCTCAATACTAAATTCCAACACATTCTGAATCGTATGTATGATATTATAATATTATAATACAATGAAAAGGAAACCACTTAGATACCTTTTTGTAATATCCTTACTCGGGAGGCACTAGAAATGTTCCCCAAGCCGATGGGTCATATGGCCTCAAGAACACCTCCCTAAAATCCAGAGGCTACCGATTAACCGTGAGGGTCTAATATGATATAGTGGGGAGACAATATCATTATATCATATTGTAAAATTATATATAATATAGATAATAAATAATAGAATCATAAAAGATAACAAATAGTACAACGATAAAAGAAAACATCCAAGAAATAATAATCAAAATCAAAAATCCATAAGCCGGTTCACATAACAAATGATGTCATGTCATGATGTAATACACAAACGGGATGTATGGGGGATAGTGAACTATAATATAAAAAATTCCATTAAAAGACAAAAATAAATCTCTTCTATCATCACATTTATATGCTCAGTCCCCTCCTACCATCCTTCAGACAATAGGAAAAATAGATGTACTACAAGTGATAGGGATCATTCCCTTGTTAACACAGGAAACATGAAATGTTTCTCAGTTTCCATTCATGGATGAAATTCGATGTGATATAATCTTAGTAGTCCACCACCAATTGTTTTCATAATAATCTAGTTCATGTATATATAATAATTTTGTGACGGTATAATGGGATATATGAGATGCTGCAACTAAAATAATACTTGGCTTAGGTTCCTATAGGACACATGGAAGACTCTACCTTCTTCATCATATAACATAACAAGTTTGATTTCAGTTTCCATGTACATACATATATATAAGTAATCATATATAATATGTATAAAAGTATGAACAATATATATTAAATGAAATATATTGGTATATACATGGATACATTGTGTGAGCTGGGCCCATAGAGTAACTCAGGTGTCCATGTGTAGTCTAATGAGCTATAATCTCCATCAAGGGTACTAGACCTGTATTTCTTTGGAAATCATGATTTCATGCTTTTAACTCATCATAGTGGGGTGGGTCATCATTCACAACACCCGATACACGAGAATATGGAATTTTATGCCCATCATTCATGGAAAACTAAATAGTGTCAGATGCCATGTCTTTCACCCAACATAAGAGGCATGAAAATCCATTATCACAAAATCCCTTAACCATTTTACAATGAAAAATATCAATGGTCTATTAATAATATTCATTTGGAATCACCTCATACAAATGTATATTCATTTTACTCAACTAACCATATGTGCAGTGAGTTATGGAATTCATTATTTATATATATAATTTATGTCACATGATGTTGTCTTACCACTCAATTAAATGATATTGAAATCAATCAATTTAATTAATAAATAATGTAATGTCCATTTTGAATCCATAACTCACTACTTATGAGTTGGTTGGTCATTTAAACATTTATATATAGGAGGGAAATTAATTTAACCCACACAATAAGGGTGGTGACCATGAATGTAAACATCCTCTGATAATTTATAGATATTTACAGGTGTATCATAACCTGATACAATTAACCATAAATATAAAATATATTTAAAGGAAATTTGAGTACATTTTTATCATGTGTAAGGAAGGAAACAATTCTATAACAAAACTAAAATATTAGTGAAAACTACTACACCACATACCATAGACCCATGGACTCCTCTTCATATGATATCATCTTCAATTTTGAAGTATAATGGAAGAAAATGGATGAAATAAAAAATTATTTGAAAATAGGCAATATGGTCTCAACAAAATTATTTAGGAGATGAAACAATTAATGATGAATAGGAGTAAGATGATTAGAGAGCTTATCATCATCCATCCGATAAATCTGATAATGAAACAAATTCTTTCTAGACAATGAAACATATTCCAATATTAAAAATTGAAGGAGATTTAGATTACAGCACGAGAGAGGGAGAGGGTGTTTGTTCCAAATGTATTAGAAAAAAGGAAGGTGGGGAATTTGAAAATTTTCATGGGAAAATGGTAAATTACCCTTCATTAAAGGGTGGTCAGATGGTTTTTCCGCATAGTTAGAAAAACTATGCACCAACATTGTGCCATGTATTACCTAAATACTCCCCTAACATGATCACGGTGTATAGTTAGTCAAAAAGTGTTTCGACCATGTGTTTTCCCTCTTCTAAGAGGTCCATAGAAAACAAAGAGGCTTGTAACATAGGTTGTGCAGTTTCATCAAACTGTGCGGCCCTAAATAGTGCACCAAACCACTCCACGTAGTTTGATAAAAATTTAATAATGGAATTTATGGTTTATTATAACTATGAAACTCATGTTTCCCCTATAAAATATCTCTCTCTATAGTGCAAAAATTCCACATACACCATAATTTCCTCTATAACAACACTAGGCACTCTCATATGGATAAAACAAATGAATTAAAATGAAGGGAAAAGATCCATTCCTTTTAAAAATTTAGATCATTAGGTTATGAAATTATAATTATCTAAAAAATATTATATATATAAATATTAAATCCATCATTATATCTATCTATAATTGGTGAAGATGGAAAAAATGTTATACCAGTTCACTAAGTGGAGTCCACCATACACATGATCGATGATTTGGATTACTATTTGACAGACGAGGAAATGGATATAAGTTATTAAATAAAAATAATAACATATTATCATATTTTATAACCTTTTATTATTTTATTATCATGATTAAATAATATTTTAAGGAGGTGAATGAATAAATAAAATAAAGATGCTTTTTACGAATGTTACTTCTTCTTTCGGAAACATCTTTAGGTTTGCAACAAAAATAATTTCACATTATATTTTCGTTCAAAAATTCCAATACTATTTTCTAAGTGAATTAATTAATATATTGGGGTTTCGTTTGGACAAAAAATGACTTTATAAGTTTTAATAGTGGAGTAGAGTGTATAACCTTTTATTCGAGTGGGATATGACACACATAAAATTTTCTAAAGGAATGAAATACAACTTTATTTTTCACTAGAAAAAAAGATCCAAAAAGGTCCATTATTGTACCATGGATGTGATAATGTCTAAATATGGTCTAAAAATAATAATTGGTCCTATTTTTGTTCATTTTAATCCTTATTATTTTAGTTTAACCCTCTGTAAATCCTATTTCACCTTAATAACAGTAATTTATTTTAAATGTCTTCAATCTTAGTTAAGGTGGAATTTTTTTAGAGATTATTTATTTATATTAATTGTTATTATTTCAAAGTTGGGAACCATTTCATCAAATTGAATTAAAATTATTGGAAAACACGTAATTTAAAACAAAACTACAGGTGCGATAAAAAATGGTTTTCCTATGGAAATGTTTTCCAAAGTATAAAAAAAAATTATAGAAAATTTGAACTTATAATTCATTAAAATGACATGATTTTAATTACTTATAATATTATTGATCTATTTTTTCATTTAAAACAATTTTTGAAAAAATATGTAACATGTAAATTTATGAAATGAAAACGCAATTTTATATGAAAATAAGTATTTTCACTATTCATATAAAAAATTATATTTTTATAAAATTTTAAAAAATTAACATAAAAAATTTACAATATGTTTATTTTAAAAATAAATTTTATTTTTTCACAAAAATATTCTATTATTAGTGAAAATTAATTTTATTATAAGAGAAGATAAAACAATAAATCTATTTTCTTCAAAAAAATTAGTTCTTCAACAATACAATTCTTTTAAATTAAAATGATTCTTTTTTATTTATAATTGATAGGTAAACATTGATCATGTGTAAACAATATATTTTTTATAATTTATTTTTTACTATTTATACCATTAAACATAATTTATTGGTAATACTGGTCATGTTAAAGTAATAATATCTTAATAGTGTATCATCTTTCAATTAAATGTGGTGTTGCATAAATCATAAGATTTTAAAAAGATTAAATTTATTTAAAAGGAAATATATAATAAATTTATGGGTTTTAAACTCTTCCCTCCCAAAAATATCATCCTAATAATTTCATGTATATTACAATTTATGTAAAATAGGGATGTTCTTCTTCATAACATCATCTGGTTCCACATTACTTCCTATTTTTTTATCCAATGTACCTTTACCAATCAATTCATATGATTCCACAATCTATACCCTCTATTATCATGAATATGGATGGCATTTTCATATTATGATAAACCAGGTTACAATTATATTTCTTTAGAGGTGAGAATATCTTATGGGTTAAGCATGTACTTCATTAACAATTATATATAGAATATATCAAGTACAGACATAGGATTAGTATAATTTTCTACCAATAATACACAAATCCATTTCATTCCAAAATTTTAAAGTGTCTGATGTTCTTGGGTATTAGATTTCCATTTTTACCAAAACACATGCCAGCCTTCTATAGAGATAATTTTAAAAAAAAATTATCTCTCACTAAAAATTATAAATACTTCCTCTGATTACTATCATAACTATTTTTCCTTCATTGAGATGCTTTAAGATGATGCTGAATAGTCATTACCATTGTTATTATCTCTGTAACTATTTCTGGGGCTACAACTTTCCTTTCTACAACATCATTCCAACAAGTTGATGTAAGATATCAAGTTCCATTTAATTCATCAAAGGGTTCCCTTTTAATACGTAGGACTACTCTAATATGTGTTTGAAAAAAATTCCAAACCATTAAACTAAATTATATTTTAAAAACTTTATCCCTACACAAAATAATGTAACTCATAATTTCATATACCAAATATGTGAACAACATGATTATATATTCTCCCAAAACATGATAAAAACCTAAATTACCATAAATCCTCTCTGAAATATTGAATACTTAAATAAATTAACTCACTCATTATTATTTAAAAAATATCGTATTATTGAATATATTCATTATATCAAAAGATTTTGTAAACTCCACCAAAGATAAAACAAACCACCTTTTCCTCAAATCGCTATTTAGTTCCAAGGTCATTAGTACTTTAACATTTAATTCAACAATGTCAATAATATCCTTATACCATCTAAATGTCATTTTCTCAAAATTAGGAACATTTTAAGGGTTATCTTTCCCTTAATCATTTATTTTGAAAAAATGAAACCTTAACACTAAATCACTTTTCTTGGTGGTCAATAGCATTCAAAACATTATTTCTAATCCTTAAAGAAAAACTATAACAGTATAATACTTATATGTTTTAGTGTTCTTATAAAAATAATATCATTTAGAAATTACTTCTACAGTATAATTATATAATCTAAATACAAAAATTCATTGATCATTCCACATCAAATGAAGTAATAGAAGAAGTTTAACATTGATCCCATAATTTCTTCTATGGTATATTACTTTGATGCTCAAGAATTCATTTATGCAGTGAATAATCTATTTATGAATCAAAAAATAATCATCAAAGGTATCCTTTATACCATTTCATTCACACACCTGATAGCCTTTGTCTCCATAGTTGAATAAAACTACCACTCAATTTAATCAAGTACAAAGGTGTTTCTTTCCAGAGTTATCATATGCGGTAAAATGCCTATTTTTTATTCCTCATATCAATTAGTTTTTATTACAGCCACTTGGTTTATTAATTACCTTTGAATATAAATGATCTGAATATTTTATTCTCAACATTTATCGCACATAAAACTATTTAATCATTTTATGAAAAAAAAATCAAGACATCAAATCCCTTTATAGACAACTCTTAAATCATCTATATAAATAGTCAATATTGATTTCATTATTGCATATGTATTCCACATAATACAGGAATTTCCTTCTAATGAAAACCTCATACTTAGAAACACTTTCTTCTTAATTTTTCCTTAGGCTAATGATATTTCTCATTATTTCATTATTTTCCCACAAGTGATTTTTTTCTATGAATGTATCCTTAAAATATTTCTATTTCACATATTATATATCCTCTTAAATTTTAGTATTATTTATAAATGAAAAACATTGTTCAGTATATCCTTTAGGAATATAAAAATCAAGTTTTTTCTATTTCGTTTCATTGCATCCTAAGTCCTGAAATATCATCTTAGTGGATTAAATTTATGGATATGCTTCTATTGGATTATTAGTCCCCCTAAATGTCGAGGGATTCTAGTACATGAAGTGATACAAACTAAAATAATAATTATTTGGAACAAATAGTTACTCTATTAGAGAAAAGATATTCTTCATACCCTAATTTGGCTTTCTTAATGTACACACAATCTACTCAGTTTCAATACATACTGAATAATATTTCCCTGTAGAGAAATATCTACATTGGCCATGAGTATTGATACCCTATTTTTCATGATCAATTTATCACTGATTTAATATTTTGGATTAGCTCCTAAAACAAGTAATTTTAATTTATAATGTATAATTCTAATTAGGGTGTAACACTTAACATAACTAAATAAATTATTCATTGTAAATATTAGAATAAAAAACATGTCTTCTTTAAGGGATATCATTATTTCCAAATACATCATAATCGTTTATAATAAAATTTTAATTATACTAAGAATATTCCCTTAGATTCATGAACCAGGCCTGTAACAATGGATCACTCACTATGTACAATAATGATTTTAAATATATACTCTAACAAATATTTTATGATTATCACCACTAGAAACATCTTTTCAAATACAAAATCATCATTTAGTAACCATAAAAGGATTTATTACTAGGAAAATTAACACAATCTCTATCACACAAAAAGCCAATGGATTTTCATATATGCTTATCCTAATAGTCGGTCACATGGTTATGTTCCCTAATTTATGTTTTCCTCTATCTTATTCCCATGGATTCTACAATAATTTCTATGATAGTAAGAGTAATGGACTCAACTATATAAATTCAGATCCAACTTATAAATTATTACATTCGCATAGATATAAGTGGTCAAATACCAAAGAACCAATCAACTTTGATGTTTTTATAACCATATACATTCATAATTCCAATTTTATATTTTGAATTCAATATAAAACATAGGAATGGAAATCATTAGGTATCCTTGAACCCATTATAATAATTATCCTTCATATCCGAATGATAGGAAAAAAATAAGGGTGACATCAAATCACCAATAATGGTAATATATAGTGTAATATTTCACTAATAAATAAATAATAATCAATATAGAAAGGTAAATAATTGAAGACACATACTAGTTATTCAATAAACTGTGAATAAAATGAATCAAGACTTACATTCATTGTAAAAATATCATAGATATTATTAATAAATAGATTCTAAATGATGTAAATTCAAGATTACTAGATATCATGATCTCATTAATCAATGTACCTCTACTATCAATACCTTGAAAATTTTATTTCAAAACTATGGGTAAAAACCCATTTAATTTTTCAATCTAATTTGTCTCAGGAGACCCATTAATGCATTGAGGAGCTATATAATTTTGGGACCCTCCCATCACTCTATGTCTAAGGAATTCCTCATATATTGAATAATATAATTAA
Source organism: Viscum album (assembly GCA_963277665.1). Lineage (NCBI taxonomy): Eukaryota > Viridiplantae > Streptophyta > Magnoliopsida > Santalales > Viscaceae > Viscum > Viscum album. Next base: position 1,789,248,736 of record OY728145.1, read on the forward strand.
TTCATGAATAATATAATTAATTCATGAATAATATTCTTTTAATGAGACTTATATATTGACTAAAGAATAAAAAAATTATAAAATGTTTCCCTATTAATCAAAAAACATTCAATGCAAACACCATGTGTAAAAATTCAATACAGTAGGGGAAATAATCATGTCCCTGAAAAAAAGAATATGGATATTTAAGAGGAATACAATATCTTATAAAATATGATCATAGTAATAATATTATTCAAAGAGGTCTAGAAAACAGAAAATTAATCATGAAAGGAGATATGGCCATCGATCCAGCAGGAATATAGGTTTTTTAAATAAAATAATGTAATTTAGAAAAATAAAAGTAATGTAAGTGGAATATTAAAATAATTTATCATAAAATATATTTTCTTTTTAAAACCCCTAAAATCATGTAGAAGAAATTATATTTTTTAAAATGGTTAGGGTGGCGAGGATGTTTGTTTTCATCATATAAATTTAAAGAAACATCCATTTAGACTTATTTAAAAAAACATTAATTTAAAAGAATATTATAAAGATTATTTTAAATACCTTATTAAAAAAACTTATAAATTAAAATTTCTATAATAAATAATTAGATTAATAAATAATAAATTTTAAATGAATTTTGAAAAACATGAGCTTGGAAGAAATATAAGCATGATTTAATGAGAAATTAAATCAATTTTGATTTTATACATTTATTTGATGGATTAAAATAAATAACAGATGAAAATTTAGAATAAAATATTGAAAATAATTAAATATATATAGTATAATAATATTATTTTATCATTTTAAGATTAAATTATATGATTGTGCTAAAAAGAGTACATAAAATCTCAAAAGAAAGTGAGATTTGAAGATAAATTATTTACACTTTGATAACTTTAAAATTTAAACCCTTGAAAGGATAAAAAATTATTGAAACCTTTACCATCATGGATAGATAATTATTCTTGTTATATACATCAAATGGTATATATATGCCCCTCATAAAAGTGAATTGGTCCATAATAAAAAATATGTCTTCATAAAATTTTAAAAGACCTGAAATCCCTTACCTCGGGGTTCTCTTTAGTTGACCACTACTTAACCATATGTATAGTTGATTAATAAATTTTACTAAAATATAATTGAACCATAATAATATTTATAATATCATAAATGACTTTTTAATGCATATTATTACCTGTTTGTTGATAGTATTTCATTATTACTATTTTTTCCTATTAATTTCATCGTTTTCTCATGCATGATTTGTCCTGATAGTTTTTGATATTGGACATTGTATATAGGTCCATAATATTCAAAATGAGATAAATTTTATACAAAAAATTATATTAGATACGTATTTAGTATCATTCTTGAATATTTGATATAGAAATAAAATCACATCGCTTTTTGAAGACAATAATCTACATGTACGTATGTACGAGTGAATGTATAATTTATTAATGGATAAATGGGAAATACATTTGGTTATATATTAATTTTCTAGAGTAAATATAATTTCATATATATAACATATATTCATTAATTTTATCCTGATTAACTTTTATGTAATGCGTTTATGAAAAACGAATCACATCACTTAGCTAGGTGGTAGTCCATCATAAAGATGAGCGACATTATCATATTTTAAATGGAGTGTAAAGTGATAAGGAATACACTATATTATAATTAAATATTTATAATTATATAATAAATAATTAATTACTCATTAAATATATAATTATATCAAACTGTGAGATCTTTTGAAGGAAAATGAGTTACATCTGTTCGTGAGACGGTAGTTCGTAATATACATGATCAATGATTTTATTTCCCATTTGATTGAAGAAGATATTAATAAGGTTTATTAAATTAACATAACATAATTTTTGTATATTTTATGTACCGAGGTTGTGATATTATCATTAATTATGTATATTATAAGTGGTCTAAGAAAAGATAATATTAAATTTCAATTTTATGAATGTCACGTATTCTTTAGATAATTTCTCCAGCTTTTCACCATAACCCTTACTTGGTGGGATTTATGATATAACCAATGAATCTATGGAATAGGTCTAGAATTAATGAAGATATTTTTTTATGGAATTTTCCAATCCAAATTTATATGAATGTGTGAATAGTGTAGGAGGGGGTGCCATTTTATAAGATGGCAGAAGACAGAGTTTAAATTTTTTAAAAGAATGAATTACACCCACATTTTTCACAAGGAAAATAAATCCCAACTGGCGCATTGTCAAAAAATGGATACGATAAGGTAAATATATTCTTATATAATAATTATCAGATTAATTTTATATCATTTTAGACATTATTTTTATTACTTTTAACATCAGTGAACCCATTTTTACCATACCATCGATAATTAATTTTTTCCATTTTTAAATTTCATTATGGTAAAAAAATTAATTTTACCATATAAGATAATATTAATTATTCTTATTAAAAATAAGAAAAAACTTTTATAAAATTATACTCATATATTTTTTAATTTTATTTAAAATAAAACCTGAAGATGTGATAAAAAATGACATTCCAAAGGAAATGTTTTCAAAAGTATAACATGTTTTCATAAAAAATGAACAGATAATTCTATTAATCTATTTTTTTAATCGTAATATAATTGAAATAAATTTAACTGTAAATATAATTTTACTTAAAAGGGGTCATTTGAATTCTTTAATGAAAAATGGAATATTTTTCTAATAAAAACTCGTATTTTTTCAGTATTCATTAGTTTTTTATTTCCTAAAAATTCTCAAGAATTAAATTAAGAATAATTTTAATACGAAGATATTCAAAATAATGTTTATTTTTTCAATTTTTTGCTAAAATTTGTGAAATATAATTTTAACATAAGTGTATAAGACACAATAAAACGATTTTCATTTAAAAAAATAGTTCTTCAGAAAACACATCTTTTAATTTCAAATGATTCTTATTGTAATTTTTAATTAATAGGTAACCAATGATCATATATAAAAAATAAATTTTCTATAATTTAGTTTTTCCACTTCATACCATCCAACACAATAGATAGGTCATAATGGTCACATTTAAATAATAGCATTTTAATAGAGCATCATGATAAATTTTAATATAGTGTTGTTTGAATAACATGCCATGAAAGTTATTAAATTTATTTATAAGTAAATATATTATAAAGAATTTTTGTGTTAATATCACATCTCCAACCCACGCCAGTTTTTCCCATTATCTCACAATAGTGTGGCCATATCACATATTCTTCAATTCTTCAATATTATGGCATGATAATTCCTTTTTGGAATAACACTCAAGCGGTTACACTTACATGACTTTAGTTTTATCTTATAAATGAATGATTGTGCGGCCATATAACATTGGTTCATTCCTCTATAGAACCTATTTGGATATGGTCTCTTCCTTCAAGACACTTCTAATCATCCAAAATTGTATATTAATATTACATAGAATTTGTTTCGGCATGGTTACCACTTGCATGGACCATCCAACCATCAATAACTCTAGATTACTATAAAAAAATAGTCTTTAGAGTTTTTTCCTCCAGTAATGAAAAATCACTCAATATGACCTTTTGATATATCAGATTTAAATTAAAAAAATTGGATTTTATAAACATATTTAAGGAGGTTTCTTTTTAAATTTTAGGTTCTTTATACTATATACAAATGAACTTTCCCTCATGAAACATAAGTTTAATTTACTATTTATAGAATTCCAAAAACAAAAGATTAATGTACATATTCATATATAATAATCATGGAACTCTCCAAAACCACAAGAAATACTGGCAATGGAAACTGTAATGTAGATGTGAAATTGAATAATGTGTGACATATACATTCCTAGTTTCATAGTATGATGCATGAAATGATTCATCCATGCTATACTAGACCATGGAAAATTGTAAAACATAATAATTATATCATTAATAATTACATCAATCATAATTACATCACACAACTGTGAAATTAGTATAACTATAACAAGAAAAAGAGAATAACAACAATAACCCCTCGTAAGTAATTTGGTTTCCCGTATATTTGGGTTAGCTATTCTGAGTCTCATGCTCGTCAATAAATTCCAAAACATTCCCAATAGTATGTTTGATGTTCTGATATAATAATAAAAAGTAAAGGGAACCCGCTTAGATACCTTCTTGTAATATCCTTACTTGGGAGCCACTAGAACTATTCCCCGAGCCAGTGGGTCGTATGGCCTCAAGCACACCTCCCCAAAATCCCGAGGCTACTGACTAACCGTGAGGGTCTAATATGATATAGTGGGGAGACTATATCATTATATCATATTGTAAATTTATATAAAATAGATATAATAAATAATCAAATCATAAAATATAACAAATAGTTCAACGGAGAAGGAAAACATCCAAGAAATTATAATAATAATAATCAAGATCCATAATCTGGTTCACATACCAAATGATGTCATGTCAGGATGTTATAAAAAAAGGGATGTAGAGAGGATAGTGAACTATAATATACAACATTAAATAAAAAGACAAAAACAAATATCTACTATCATCTCATGTATATGCTCAGTCCTCTCCTCCCATCCTTCAGAATATAGGAAAAACAGATATACTACTAGTGACAGGGATCATGCCCTTTTTAACACAAGAAACATGAAATGATTCACAGTTTCCATTCATGGATCAAATAGTATGTGATATAATCTCAGTATTCCACCCCCAATTGTTTTTATAATAATCTAGTTCGTGTATATAGAATAGTTTTTTGATGTTATAATGGGATATATGAGATGATACAGTTAAATAATACTTGTCTTAGGTTCCTATAGGACACATGGAAGACTCTACCTTCTTCAGCATGTAACTTAACAAGTTTGATTTCAGTTTCCATCTACATACATATATATAAGTAATCGTATAAAATATGTATACAAGTATGTGCACTATATATTTGATGAAATATATTGGTATATACATGGATACATTGTGTGAACTTGGCCCATGCAGTAACTCAGGTTTCCATGTGTAGTCTAATGAGCTATAATCTCCATCAAGGGTACTAGACCTGTATATCTTTGTAATTCATGGTGTCATGCTTTTAACTCATGGTAGTGGGGTGTGTAACCATTCACAACACCCGATGCATGGGAATATGGAATTTCATGGACATCAATCATGGAAAATTAAATGGAGTCAGATGCCATGTATTTCACCCAACATAAGGGGCATGAAACTCCATTATCACAAAATCCCTTAACCATTTTACAATGAACAATATCCATGGTCTATTAATAATAGTCATTAGGAATCACCTCATTAAAATGTATATTAATTTTACCCAACTAACCATATGTTTAGTGAGATATGGAATTCATTATTTATATATATAACTTTTGTCACATGTTGTTGTCTTACCACTAAATTCAATGATATTGAAATCAATCAATTTAATTAATAAATAATGGAATGTCCATTTTGAATCCATAACTCACTACATATGAGTTGGTTTGTCATTTAAACATTTATATCTAGGAGGGAAATAAATTTAACCCACACAATACGGGTGGTGACCAAGAATGTAGTCATACTCTAATAATTTATAGATATTTAATGGTGTATCATAAAATGATTCAATTAACTATAAATAGAGAATATATTTCAAGGAAATTTGAATAAATTTTAATCATGTGGAAGGAAGGAAAAAATGCTACAACACGCCTAAAATATTAGTGAAAACTACTAGAACACATACGATAGACCCATGGACTCCTCTTCCTATGATATCATCTTCAAATTTGAAGTATAATGGAAGGAAATAGATGAGGTAAAAAATATATTTAAAAATAGGCAATATGGTCTCAACAAAATTATATAGGAGATGAAGAGATTAATGAAGAATAGAAGCAAGATGATTAGAGAGCTTATCATTATCCCTCCAATGCATCTGATAATGAAACAAATTCTTACTAGATGAGGAAACATATTCCAATATTAAACACTAATGGAGAGTTATATTCCAACACGAGAGTGGGAGAGGGAGTTTGTTCCAAATGTATTAAAAAAATTGAAGGTGGGGAATTTGAAATTTTTCATGGGAAAATGGTAAATTACCCTTCATTTAAGGGTGGTCAGATTGTTTTTCAGCATAGGTAGAAATATCATGCACCAACATCGCTCCATGTATTACCTAAATATACCCCTAACATGATCATGGTGTATTATTAGAAAAAAAGTGTTTCGACCATGTGTTTTCCCTCTTCTAAGAGGTCCATAGAAAACACAGAGGCATGCAACATAGCTTGTGCAGTTTCATCAAACTGTGCGGCCCTAAATAGTGCACTGGACCACTCCTCGTAGTTTGATAAACATTTACTAATGGAATTTATGGTTTCTTCTAACTATGAAACTCATGTTTCCCCTACAAAATATCTCTCTCTACAGTGCATAAATTCCACATTTTCCATAATTTCTTCTATAACACCACTAGGCACACTCATATGGATAAAACCAATGAATTAAAATGAAGGGAAAAGATCCATTCCTTTTAAAAATTTAGATCTGTAGGTTATGAAATTTTAAATAAATCAAATATATTATATCTATAAATATTAAATCCATAATTATATCTATCTAAAATTGTTGAATCTTGAAAAAATGTTATACCAGTTCACTAGGCGGAGTCCACCATACACATGATCGATGATTTCGATTACTATTTGACAGATGAGGAAATGGATATAGGTTATTAAATAAAAATAATAACATATTAGCATATTTGATAAAATTATATTATTTTATTATCATGATTGAATAATAATTTAAGGAGGTGAAAGAATAAATAAAATAAATACACTTTTTACAAATGTTAATCCTTCTTTCGGAAACATCTTTAGGTTTGCAACAAAAATAATATTAGATTTTATTTTCGTTCAAAAATTCCAAATATTATTTTTTAAGTGAATTAATTAATGTGTTGGGGTTTCTATTGGCCAAAACAAATGACTTTAGAAGTTTTAATACTAGAGAAGAGTGTATAACCTTTTTTTAGTGTGGGATAATACACACATAGAATTTTCTGAAGGAATGAAATATAGCTACATTTTTCACTAGACAAAAGGATCCAAAAAGGTCCATTATTGAACCTCGGATGTGATAATGTCAAAATATGGTCTATAAATAATAATTGGTCCTATTTTTGTTCATTTTAACCCTTTTCATTTTAGTTTAACCCTCTATAAATCCTATTTCACCTTAATAAAAGTAGTTAATTTTAAATGTCTCTACTCTTAGTTAAGGTGGAATTTTTTTAGAGATTATTTACTAATATTAATTATTATTATATAAAATTTGGAAACCATTTTATAAAATTGAATTAAAATTAGTGGATAAAACTTAATTTAAAAAAACTGCAGGCGCGATAAAAAATGGTTTTCCAAAGGAAATGTTTTCAAAAGTATAAAAAACATTTACATAAAATTTGAACTTATAATTCTAAAAAATGAAGTGATTTTAATTACTTATAATATAATTGATCTAATTTTTCATTTTAAATCAATTTTAGAAATAATATATAAAATGTAAATTAATGAAATGAGAAGGTAATTTTAAATGAAAATAAGTATTTTCACTATTCATTTAAAAAAATATATTTATTTAAAATTTTGAAAAATTAACATTAAAAAATTATAATATATTTATTTTAAAAATAAATTTTATTTTTTCAAAAAAAATATTCTATTATCAGGGAAAATTAATTTTATTATAAGTGCAGATAACACAACGAAACAATTTTCTTTGAAAAAATCTGATTTTCAACAAAACAACTCTTTTAAATTAAAATGATTATTTTTTGTTTATAATTGATAGGTAAACATTGATCATGTGTAAAAATATATATTTTTCATAATTTATATTTTAGTATTCATACCACTAAACATAATTTCTTGGTTATACTGGTCATGTTAAAATAATAATATCCTAATAGTGTATCATCTTTCAATTAAATGTGGTGTTGTATAAATCCTAAGATTTTAAAAAGATTAAATTTATATAAAAGAAAATATATAATAAATTTATGGGTCTTAAACTCTTCCCTCCCAAAAAAACTCATCCTCGTAATTTCATGTATATTACAATCTATGTAAAATAGGGATGTTCTTCTTCATAACATCTTCTGGTTCCCACATTACTTCCTATTTTTTCTCCAATGTACCTTTACCAGTGAATTCATCTGATTCCACAATCCATACCCTCTATTATCATGAATATGGATGGAATTTTAATATTAAGATAAACTAGGTTCCAATTATATTTCCTCGTAGGTGAGAACTTCTGATGGGTTAGGCATGTACTTCATTAACTATTATATATAAAATATACCATATACATATATAGGATTAGTATAATTTTCAACCAATAATCCACAAATCCATTTCATTCTAAAATATTAAAGTGTCTGATGTTCTTGGGTTTTAGTTTTCCCATTTTACCAACACACATGTCATCCTTCTATAGAGATAATTTTAAAAAAAAAATTATATCTCACTTGAAATTATAAATACTTCCCTTGATTACCAGCATAACTATTTTTCCATCATTGAGATACTTTAAAATAAGAATGAATAGTCATTACTGTTGTTATTGTCTCTATAACAATTTCTGGGGCTACAAGTTTCCTTTCTACAACATCATCCCACCAAGTTGAAGTAAGATATCAAGTTCCATTTATTTCATCAATGGGTTCCCTTTTAATAATTAGGACTACTCTAATATGTGTTTGAAAAAAAATCCTAACCATTAAAAAAATACACAATATAAAAAATTAATCCCTAGATAAAATAATGTAACTCATAATTTCATATACCAAATATGTGAACAACATGATTATATATTCTCCCAAAACCTGATGAAATCCTAAATTACCATAAATCCTTTGTGAAATATTGAATACATAAAAAAATTAACCCACTCTTTATTATCTAAAAAATATCACATTATTGAATATATTATTTATATCAAAATAGGTTGTAAACTCCATCAAAGATAAAACAATCCAACTTTTCCTCAAATATCTATTTAGTTCCAAGGTCATTAGTAAATTAACATTTAATTCATCAATGACAACAATATCATTATCCCATCTAAATATCATTTTCTCAACATTAGGCACATTTTAAGGGTTATCTTTCCCTTAATCATGTGTTCTATGAAAATGAGAACTTACCACAAAATCACTTTTCATGGTGATTAATACCATTCAAAACATTATTTATAATACTTAAATAAAAACTGTAATAGTATAATACTTATATGTTTCTGGGCTCTTATAAACATACTATCATTGAGAAAGTAATACTACAATATAATTATATAATCTAAATACACAAATTCATTGATTATTCCACATTAAATGAAGTAATAGAATAAGTTTAACATTGACACCCTAATTTCTTCTTTGGTATATTACTTTGATGCTCGTGAATTCATTTATGTAGTGAATCATCTCCTTATGAATCAAACACTAAACATCAAAGGTATATTTCATACCATTTCATTCATACACCTGATGGACTTTGTCTCCATAGTTGAATCAAACTACCACTCCATTTAATCAAGTACAAATGTGTTTCTTTCCATAGTTATCATATGTGGTAAAATACCTTTTTTATTCCTCTTATATATTTTTTATTACATCCACTTATTTTATTGATTCCCTTTGAATAAAAGTGAGCTGAATATTTTCTTCTCAACATTTATCGCATATAAAACTGTTTAATCATTTTATGAAAAAAAAATTGAGACATCAAATCACTTTATAGAAAAGGCTTAAATCATCAATATAAATAGTAAATATTGAAATCATTATTGATTGTGTATTCCACATAATACATGGATATCCTTGTAATGAAAACGTCATACATAAAAACACCTTCAGCTTCATTTTTCATTAGGCTAAGGATATTTCTTATTATTTCATTATTTTCCCCCAAGTGAATTTTTTTTCTATGGATTTATCCTGAAAATATTTCTATTTCATATATTATATATCCTCTTACATTTTAGTATTATTTATCAATGAAAAACATTGTTCAGTATATCCTTTATGAGAATAAAAATCAAGTGTTGTCTATTTCTTTTCATTGCATCCTAAGTCTTGAAATAAATTCTTAGGGGACTAAATTTATGGATATGCTTCTATTGGATTATTAGTCCCCCTAAATGTCAAGGGCTTATATTACATGAAGTGATACGACATAAAATAATAATGATATAGAACAAACAGTTACTCTACTAGAGAAAGGTTATTCTTTATACCCTAATTTGGATTTATTAATGTACACATAATCTACTCAGTTTCAATACATACTATATTTCATTTCTCTATAGTGAAATATCTACATTGGACATTAGTATTGATACCCTTTTTTTTCATTATCCATTTATCAATGATTTAATACATTTGATTATCTCCTTAAATAACTAATTTTAATTTATAATTTTTAATTCTAATTATGGAGTAACACATAACAAACTAGATAAATTATTCATTGTAAATATTAGAGTCACAAACATGTCTTTTTTGGGGGATATAATTATTTCCAAATACTTCTTAATGGTTTATAATAAAATTTTAATTATACTAAGAATATTCCCTAATATTCTTGAACCAAGTCTGTAACAATTGATCACTCACTATGTACAATAATGATTTTAAATATATACTCTACCAACTATTTTATGGTTATTACCCCTAGAAGCATCCTTTCCAAAAAAAAATCCTCATTTAGTAACCATAAAAAATATTTATTACATAGAAAATTAACACAATCTGTATCACACCAAAGCTAAAGATGTTCATATATGATTATCCTAATAGTCGGTCGTATGGTTATGTTACCTAAATTATGTTTTCCTTAATCCTCTTCCCATGGTTTCTACAATAATTTATTTGATACTAAGAGTAATGACCTCAACAACAGCAATTCAGATCCAACTTATAAATTATTACATTCGCATAGATATAAGTGCTCAAATACCAAAGGACCAATCAACTTTGAAGTTTTTATAACCATATACATTCATAATTCCAATTTTATATTTTGAATTCAATATAAATCATTCGAATGGAAATTGATAAGTATCCTTGAACCCATTATAATAATTGTCCTTCATATCCACATGTTATGAAACAAAATAAGGGAGACATAAATTCACCAATAATGCTTATATACAGTTTATTATTTCACTAATAAATAAATAATATTCAATATAGAAAGGTAAATAATTGAAAACACATTCTAGTTAATCAATAAACTACGAATAAAATGAATCAGAACATACATTCATTGTATAAATATCATGGATATTATTAATAAATAGATTCAAAATGTTTTAATTTCGAGATTACTAGATGTCATGTTCTCATGAATAAATATACCTCTACTATCAATACCTTGCACAATATATTTTAACACTATGGGTAAAAACCAGTTTAATTTTTCAATCTAATTTGTCTCATGAGACTTATTAATGCGTTGAGGGGCTATATAATTTTGGGACCCACCCCCACTCATTTATCACAATTTTTTTAATTCATTTATAGTATAACACATACGTAGAAACACCTACTTGATAATTGAGGGACACCAGTTTCTTAGGAACTTTGGTTGATCTAAAATCGATTAAAGGAAATTGGGTAATATTCAAAGAGTCGCGATTTTGGGAAAAACCAATAGAAAGTAATGAAATTAAAAGAGAAACCAGTATTTAATAGTAATTTTTAGATTTCTATAGTTATGAATACATTTTATGATAGATAAAAATATATAAACAAAACTGATGTGGGAATGGAGAATGACAGAGATAGGGGGAGTTAGGGTGTAACAATTTCAGTACTGGCCGAAATGGGAAAAAACAATTATTATTAAATTTAAAAAATTTATTTATTTATTTAAAAAATTTATACATATAGGGTATTAGTGACCGAATCCCTAGATTAAAATGTGATACCCCTTACATATCACCCCATATGGGGTGATCACCCTCTAGTCCATGACACTCAATTTTTAGAAAGGACATTAGTCACCCTTACCCATCCAATATTTCTTTATATATCATATATTACCCCATTTTAATAACGGATTGACCCTTAAATAGAACTGTAACTCTAATATATCATAAATTTAACTATTTTTATGAGGCTTACTCATTAGAGGGACCCTTACATATCAGATGAAACGTTCTGGTTACCCATACATATAATCTTAACTTAATCTACTATAGTTATGTATCATGTAGAAAATTAGATCAATCCTTATGTATTGCATAGAGAAACACTTATATATCATACCAATCAACCCTTATTTACATTGTTGTTTACCCTTATATTTATATTGTGTACCATTATATATGGGGAATTTACTTATATTTCTTTCCTAGTTTGGTCAACACCAAATATTTCAAAACATCTTCCTAGACATCTATAAACAAATCATACAAATAATAAACATGAAATAATACATTCTAATCAAATTATCATTGTTTTCAATCTTAAAAAACACCCATCACACCATGGTCCCCCTTGTATATAGTATGGAATTCAACCTGCACTATACACTATCGGAAGAAACAAATTTACCATGTTGTGATTCCCTAAATAATGGTGTATATTTCTTCAAATGTATAGTAATTGAAATGACTCTAGGACACCTCCCAAAAAAATTTGTATTATTCTAATACCCTCAACAACTCAATATGGTTAAAACGCACATAGCCGAACTCATATATAACCCAAATTTTCACTCTCAAATACATGGGCTATTACACTAGGATTATGTTGACCAACCATTACCAATAACCATCATTATATTCTCTTGATTCATTAAAAACTAAGATTATATTGAACGCATCCATGTAAACTAGGATATCCTGGATTATTGACCTAGAAAAATGATACCTTCTATGGGAACTCCCCACCTTAGGAATCACATACCTAGTCATGTTATAAAAAAATATCAAATATAATTATATTAATATGTGTATCCATTATCCTATAACACTCATTTCAATAATTATATATCATCACCTAACATTATACTAATACTGACTATCATCATTCAATAATCATAATTCCTAGACCTCAACTAGTATCTAGTCATTCTACTTTCACATATGCACATCATACACAAGTTCCCATTAAAAAACTAAAACACTCATAATATAACTCTTACTATCTATGGTTCACTAGCATTATCAGAATTTGTTTAATTATTAAAATGTATCTAACTAGAAGCCTGAATTCATAATACCTATCCTCCTAATGGATTCTATGTAACATTCATCCACTACTCCGACTACTAGGTTTCCCTTCCAATCCCTCGACTACACATATAATTGAAGGATATATTGTGGTTCCTAGTAATACACTATTTTCTAACTCAATAATTGGAGTTTTACATGATATTTTACCACTAGATAAATACATGGTCATTGGAAAAAACTGATCCCAATGTATCATTTACCGAAATTCATGACACTCCATTTATGGTCCATCATACTAAGCTAGAACATGACCTGTTTTTTAACTCTAGAAATCCCATGATTATGAAACACTCTATAATAGAATCATAATTTTTCGACTCTGTTTACTTTATTGTCTCTTTTCATATCCCCACATTCAGTTACCCGAATCTCCACCACATGCCTCTATTGAAACCATTTTACAACTCAATATACTCCCATCCACAATGTTATAAAATTATATTCGGTCATGGTTCAAATCATCCAAATATGAGGCCAGCCTGAAGATATTTACCCACACTATTATAACATGCTACTTTTCACCTGATTTTCCACACATTAGTTGTATCGTCTCTTTACATCATTGGTTAAAATAATAATATATATATAACTCATGTTATACTACATGACCAACTTCTATACTTATACTATGAATATAAATTCATAGTACATATCAACCATCAACATCTATGTAATGATTTTCTCAAAAAAACATCAATTCAATATCCGACAATGTTATCAACCCATGTCAACCCGCCAATACCATCACATCCCCACTAACATTGTGGTATTCGCCTATATATATATATACAATATATAACATTGAATAACCTCGATCTAGAAAAATATATTCTATACTTACTCAATGCAGTACTCCACTAACTAGGGTCCACCGTCTCCCTGAAAAAAAAGGATGTTGTGACTATAAAACTTGTATTATCTATTCCATGGATGGATCATATTAATTATGTTACCCATCAATGATATGGATAAATTTCAATAAATTCACCATAAGATACCCATCAAAACACCTTCTCATCACTTTATGCAGACTTACATAGCTATCCTACCAAATAAACATTATCTATATATTATGATAACCTCTTCCCCTTAGGCCCTCATCTAGTGAATTCCTAAAAAGAAATATAAATACACTCTCTAGGTAATTCAATAGAGTCCATCTTGGTTTAATCCTATGAAGAATTAAATAAAAAACCCAATAAAAATATAATAATCCAGATATCAAAATTATGGGGATATGTAACTGAAAAGTGACACACATCCCCTTACATTTCCTTACAATGAATACTTCCAATACAATCCAACATCATGATCATGTTTATATGGGTCACAGAATTCTACCACACACTCTATACACACACAAGATCCATACACTTTTTTATACATAGAATCCCATCGCAAATTTTTAAGAGTAGAATAAAGCCAAAAAGATATCTCGTAAAACATCATATATGTTGTTTTTGACCCTTTAAATATCCAAACACCATTCTATACTATAATAGAAATAAAAATCACAAGTATGAAAACCCATTTAATGTGATCCCAACATATCTAAAATGATGAATTAGTAACACCTATTTTCCCAATGGGTCAAGAGTATGAAATTGTAATTAATTACATAAAAATACCATTTATCCAAATAAAATATATAAAAATTACCATGTTAATAAAAAATTACCAATTTCCCTAGAAAACTTGTTTATAGTATATATATACAATTATATTGTTATCAATACCAAGATAAGATAATTTAGTATACCTCTATCAGATATAGCCCAAATTAAAAAAAATCTTTTGAAATAATTTTATCCCAAACTAATCTTATACCACTTTGTAATATCATGACCTATCATACTCTATAGTAACTAGATCTGAGTATCATGTGAAAGAAACCACACCTCCCTATATATTATATGGTAATGAATAAAAGTACAGTTCGATGTCAAGGAGACAACTGAACATTACATAAAACAAAAAAACCATCTCATGAACCACCTATACTTCCATAATAACTAGAATATTGGTCATGAACCATTACACACTCTTGTTTTATAAACCATAAGTTTTTCAAACATCCTAGGGGGGTCGGTGTAGGTTGATAGTATGAACTTATAAGGTCACCATTAATGATTTACCTAGGTAATATTCATATGTATAAAAGTAATTGAGAATTGAAATTTATGGAAATAAAAAAACACCATTCTACCTTATCCAGTCATGCTTGACCATCCACAAGTGAGTGTTAACCTATTTCATGTATTGTCAGAGTCAGACAATTCATCTATATTCTATCATATCAGAAGATCACCCAATATTCCAACCAATTTCATTTCATATGACAAAAAATGAAAACTCATAACTATATAATTATAACAAGTCATGTAAAATCATCTAAAAATATTTTCCCAAACCATACCACATGTCCATTTTCATTTTAATTCTTCAAAAACCACTAGGTCAATAAAGTTTGTGAAAACTATCACCCCGAATACACCAATCTATGGTGGAAACCACCAAAAACAGTGGTAAAAATTATCTCATGAGATCTATTATGCATGAAAAGGACCCTAATAAACACTTACCCATAGTGGAATACCATCACTAACAACCTAAAACAAAACATTAGTGGAGCACAGTCTTCACCTGTCAAAATGTTCTGCACTACATACATCAGAATAGAAAACCCCCCATCCCCTCCCAATGATCAAAATCATCCATAATCACACTATTTAATCCCATAACATTCCTATGGAACCATTGTATCCTCCACATCCCAATAATTGTTTTCCAAAATACATGAAATGTTTCCCATAAAATCCTCAAACAACTTCACTATGCAAGCCAAGCCCTATCTGGTGACACCTATCTTGTTCCACATGAAACTACCCATAGGTGTCTATTATAAACAATGGTAAGTGCTTATTGTTCAATTCAAGATCACCCACATATCCCCACCGTCACCTATTAATCAAAAAAAATATCATGTATATATCAAAGGAAATATCTAGTCAAAAACTACCTAGAGTTAGAAAGACACTACTTATCAAGGAACATGGGAAAACATAGATCTATTTAGAATAAATCATGTAATCTAAAAAAAGACATTATTTAGGGAATTAATAATATATAATAAAAGGAAAATAAGAATACATTTATTACATACACGTTATCTATCATTACTGATGGATACTTTTTTTAATCAATGATATGAAAGAAGGACAATTATAAATGAATATCTCTCAAGTGGTAAGGAAGAATGCGAGTGATGGGAGTTAGTGTGTACCCAATATACTTCCTTTTGAAATGAAAAAACAAAAATGTTTTAATATTTAATTTAACTGATTGGTTAATTATTTGAATTAATTATATATATTTAATATTCCATCATGGCTACATGGATCGTGGTGTGATGCCCATTCTTGGCCTCATGCGTAGTATGATACACCTTCCACTATGGAACATTCAATTTCTATCACATTAGTGAATAAATATTTTCTATTGGAGCTACCCTTAAATATCACAGAGTAACCATAACATATTTTAGAGTGATCCTTATATATTATATTATACTTGATGAATCAGATACTTTTCAATTATTATACACCTTTCATGTCATACAGATGGTTATGGTTACCCTTATGTATCATACTAGCTTCATATATCGTGTTTATGCATCATATTAATAATTAGAGAAACCCACATGTATCATCTATTTAAATACTCATGTATAATATTGATCAAACCTTACACAACATTAAAATACAACCTAATATTTTATATTTTTTACCCCTACATTTGAGTCATGTAGCATTGTACAAGAGTACTTTACTATTTTTTTGGACCTAGTCTCCTCAACACCAACAATTTATATACTTCATATTATCCTTCAACAAACACCTGATAAATTAATGTTGAAAAAAATATTTTAGTCATATAAACGAAGAATTAATTATTATAATAAACCCATCACTCAGTGTTTCCCCTTGGACAAGACATGATATTTAGAGTACCCTAAAATCTATCTTACAGAACCCCGTTGCCACACCATGATCCCCCATGTCATGGTATTTTTTATACTAAAAAATTATATTCTATGTCAGATATAACTCCTAAATATGATTCTATACCAACTCCCACACCAATGAAACATATATTGGGACTAAATACCAATGGTCAATTTATCATCTGAACCAAAGTTTCACTCAAAAATACATCATTAATTTTTTTTAATATTTTCAATTCAAAACCAATCATCATTAATTTTGGTAAATAGATAGAACAAGACATGTTTCTCCACATTGTATCATGATATAACATAGATTTATCTATATAATGGAGTTATGTGTCATAATATAATGTGTTCTTCATTAAAAACAAATTCCAAAATATTTGGGTAAATATTATTTTTAAATACCTGTATGATCTGTTATTCAAAACCATAAAATAACACATCATTTTTATTTTGAAAATTTCTCAAATTTTGGAAGAATTATAGAATGGAAATTTAGTTGTGATGTCACTACTTATTTCTTAGTTTCCTAGGTTTTCATGTAATTTCATCCACATCAATACTACCTGGATTGTATTGCGTCAAATCTTGACATTTTTTCTGATGCAACATGACACACATGCTATGAAATTATTCCTCCAATCCTCATTGTAAAAACTATAACTCTTGTAAACTAAATTCAACATCTAACTTATTACATTATCATATATACAAGGTGTAAAATTCTCAAATACTGAATAGTTTATCCATTTTAGACAACCAGGTGCATACATGATACACATTTTACTTTGGGAATAAAAAATAAAAAATAGTAATGGAAATCATCTGGAATCACTGATATCATTCAAAAAACTCTTCTTAATATCATATTTAATGGAAAAAGATTATGTCTCTCCTCAAATTCTCAATAAGGGTAACTTATAGAAGAATCAATCATGACTCACTAAGTTATAATCATTATATAATGGAAAATAACTAAAAAAGCATGCCATTTAATCAATAAACTGAGAACAAAATATCTCCAGAGATAACATCAATGTGATAAAATCATGGAAAATTATAAATAAATAATTCATAATGAAGGAAATTATTAATTATTTTATTTCATGGCATCAAGATTCATGAAACCTCTACCATCAAGACCTTTCACAACATACTTAAAATAATGGGTAAAACCCCATTTAATTTGGCCAACATAATTTTCTAATGATATTTATCGATGAATCAAAGAAAAACATGATTTTAGGCTCCAAAAGTCATTATATTTATAAATATTTCCTAATGTATCAAAAAATACATTTAATTCCAAAATAATATGCTTTATCATCAAATATCAATCTTGATTAAACATTACATATTTATTAGTATTTCCCTTACGAATCAAATATCACTCTAAGTAATAAACCTATGCACCAACAATATATTGTTTACAAAATTATCATATCCATGAAAAACATAATATAGTTATTTATTTTTAATTTAATTTTTAATAAAAAATTACCACATTAAAGTGACTACATTAAGATATGTTTAACAATCACAAAATTAATCATAAAATGTGAGGTGACCATCGGTTCATCTAGAATATATGTTTTTACAATAAAATCATGTCATTTGGAAAAATAAATAGAATTTAAATATAATATTAATAAAATATTTCGTAAAATATTATTTTTCATAAAAACATTAAAAAAAGGTAGAAGAAAAATATTTTTGTAAAATGTTTTTGGCATTGGGGATGTTTTTTATCACCATATATGTTAATAAAACATTACATTTCACATTATATAAAAAACATTAATAAAAGAAAAAATATTCATTTAAATCCCATTTTTAAATTCATGGATAAAATAAAAAATTCTTAATAAATTATTTATGTAAAAAATGTCTTTAGAAAAACCATACATGAAAGAAAAATATATCTGATTTTAATAGAAATGAAATATGGTTACCTATTAACTTTTTTTTCATAATTTTAGACCAAAAGAGAGGTAAAACTAGAATAAAATATATAAACACCATAAATATCTAAAATATATGAAAATTATTAGAGATTATATATGATAGATGATAATATTCCATTAACAAGAGTAACATAAATACCAAAAAAGTGAGATTGTAAAGTAGATTCTTACTTATTGGGTATCATTAAAGTTATAACCCTTTGATAGAATATTTTTTTTTTGAAACATATAATATCATGAATGAATTTAAATTCATATCAAATTAATCAATGAATAATTATATACAACTCATAAAAGTGGATTGGTTTATATTATCATACATGTATCAAAGAAATAGAAATAGAGATGAGATAACATACCTCATGCTTCTCTTTAGTTGAGATCTATTTAATCCCCTATATAGTAATTTAAATCAAATTAATAATGTCTAATTGAACAATATTAATATTTATAACACCAAATATGATCCATTTTTAATATGTTATCACTACGTTTTTACTAATATTTCATTGTCACTATTATTTTGGGCGTCAATTTCCATTTTTCACATACATGTTTGTTAGTGAATGTTCATAATATTGAACATTGGAAATATTTCCATCAAAAAAAATATTTTTTAATTTTATAAATATTATTTCTATTCATTAGATAAATCATTAGCCTCGTTATTGAAAATTGGAATTAGAAAATTAATCTCCTTACATTTTGGTGATGATAAGATGTATGCATGAGTGAGTGATGATATCATTTCATAATTAGAAAAAGGTAAAGGAAGTAGATGTTATATTAGTTTTTAAAAATCAATATAATTTCACAGATGTAACATATATTCATTAAATTTTTCTGTATAAAATCCATTATAATCATTAGTAAAATATTAATTATAACACTTTGTGATGTGGTAGTCCACCGTACTTGAGTCACACTATAATATTTTAAAAAATGGAATGTTATAAGGTATTTATGATAATATAATTCCATGTAATATACGAAATGAGGAGCTACTAAAATGGTTTCATGATATGGTGGATGACACGGCTTCAAGAGTTCCCCCCATTATATCATAGGCTACATACATGTACTAACGGTCCAAGGTGGTATGGTGGGGGAGACTATACCCTCATACGAGGCTAACACAACAGAAATAATAGAGATAATAAAAAGAGTAAGCATACCAGATTACTAATAAAATAGTGGAAATTGAAAAAAATCAAAGAAGTAATTATAATCAAAATCCATAATCTGAGTCATAAACCAAATGTTGTCATTCCATAATGATATAATAAAATATTATACCATGTATATAGAGTAAAAAATATACCACTATATATATATAAAAGTCTAAAATCCATATCCACTAGAATTGTGATCATATGCTTGGTCTTCTACTTCATAGATCCAAGCTATTAGAAAGACTGATCATGCATCCATGATAGTGATCATCTCTTTGAAAACACTTAAAAACATAAGGTCTATCCAGTGGCCAAAAACAACCCAGATAGTGTGAGAGATAAGCTCCATAGGCCACCACTAATGGTGTCTAGTGTAATCCAATTAGATTATATTATTTAGTACTATGAATGTTCAAACAATTATAAGATATGCTAAAATTAAAAAATAATTTTCTCATGTTCCTATTGGAATCCTATCCTACTCCACTTGAATCATCATAGGCCAAAATAAGTTTGAACCCAGTTACCATGTACATCCGTATATATATATATGCGTGTGTCGGTTTGTGTGTGTTTGTTTGTCGGTGTATTTTTATATGATATATATAAATGTATAGACACTATATATACAATTTAATATATTGATATATATGTGAATACTATGTACTAGATGGATGTTGGGCGTAACTCAATCATCCATGAATTTGAGATATAATCTCCATTAATGGTATTATATCTATATATCATGGGAGTGCAAGACATATTTATCATCACTTGAGATAGTGGGTAAGTAATAATTCCCAACACTTGATGCAATGGAATGGTGAACATCATGCCCATCATCCCTGTAAAAGTAAACAATGTGATATGTCATACATATCACCCAATATAAGGGATCATGAAAATACATGCTCCAAAAATCTCCTCACTTTTCCAACAACAAATATATATGGTCTAATTATTATAACTATGTGACAAAGCCTCCAAAGAATTTATATTCATTTAACACAACTAACCATGGGTACAATGAGTTATGGAATTAATTATATAAATATATATATTTCACATGATGCCTTCTTTCCACTAACTTCTTATCAATAGAAATCAATCATTTTAATTAACCAATCAAGGAAAATCAATTTTCAATCCAATCCATACCAATTAAACAATGTTTGGTCATTTAAAAATTTATATAATGGGGATAAATTAATTTAACATACCCAAAATGGGAGGATATTAAATAGGTAGACATCCCCAAACAATTTATTAATTATTTAAGGTCATGTCATAATTGGATTTAATTAATTTAAAAAGGTAAAGATGTTTTAAGGCAACACGTCGAAATGTATAGATTGTGGAAAAATGGAAAAAATGTTAAAAATACATATAATTTTAGGGAAAATTACTTGAAAACCTTCCTTAGGGTCATGGATGACATCTTATTTGATATTGTATTCAGATTTGAAGTTGAACATAAGAAAATAGATCCAAAGGAAAATGATTTGAAAATAAGTAATATGAGCTCGTAAAAAAATAAAAAAAGGTTATGGAAAGATAAATGAATAATGCATGGATAAGGATTATAAGTATTACTATTAGCTATCAAATGCAATAGATAGGGAAGGAAAAAAAGGGTATACACGGAAAAAAATTCAAATCATAACCATGGAGGAAGAGGGACCTTCCAAAACTAGAATGGGAGAGGGAGATTCTGCTAGTTGTTGGAGGAAAAATGAGGGAGGAGGATTAAAAAATATGAATGTAAAATGGTAAATTACCCTTAATTTATGTGGTGTTTCGTGGTTTTTAAGAAAAATTGGTTAAAACATTATCCAATAGTGTGACATGTACTACCTCAAGACACCCCTCGCATGGTCATGGTGCAGTTTAATGAAAACATGAACTGACCATGCATCTTCCCTCAGTTAAAACGTCTATAGAAAATGCATGGGAATGCTTCCTGGGTTCCACACATTCATCAAACCATGCAACCACAGATAGTTCATTGTTCCAACCAAAATGGTATGATATAACCTTGCAGACTGGTTAGTATGGCTCCCACTAACCATGAGGCCGAACTGTCTCCACCTAAATTTTATTCTTTGGGATTCATTCAATCCCATAAAAATTTAGTTTCCTCCATTACCCCACTAGTATCTCCCATAAGGATATTCCAAAGGAGTTAACATTGAAATCAAATTAATTGTACCTTTGTAAAAAGTAGGTCCATTACAACCTCCCATACTTAAAGAAACTTTTCCCCAATTTTTCAATCTGAGGGTATTAATGGATAATTTGAGAAAAGTTATATTCACTAAAAACATATATAGACCACTCCGTACTAGGTTTAGTCCATTACATGTCCATGCTACCATAGTAACCATACTAAATGAACTAATTTTCCTCATTGAGTATTTGTGATATGAAAAATAATAGGCACACGGTACTCCTCAAAAGAAGCATCACCATCTCAATCAACCTCATTAGATAGTAAAACATGTGTTGAGTCTAGATAATACTGATGATGTTGTGACATGTGAAAAACACCATTAATATATTAATACTTTTGAGAAAGTTCTAGTATGGAATCCACTAGTGTGATCCTCTCCAAAACCAAAAATGTAATAAGGAATTGATATAAAGGATTACCCTACAACTAAATCCATTGATGAACCAACCTGGACGATCCATGTAACAAAATATGATGAATGACTCTAGACCGAAGAGGTCATCAAAGACCGTTGGCATATGAATAATTCTTAGAAATATATTTCAACATTGGATTCGAGATTATGTGCACTAGATCTGATGTCCTCTAAATAAGATATTGTCCATGAACTGCAACCTCTCCATCCACTAAATAATACTGAGGAGATCAGCATGGAATTACATATAAGTCGTCAAAAGGATCTATCTAGATGGTTGCCTAAAATCTATTATTTTATGTGAACTCAACAAGGTATGTATTTATCTCCCAATAACCCACAAAGTTTAGGGCACATTGATGAATCATTTCCTATAACAACTTTGTCAGGTGGTAAATTTTTTTATAAGTCTAAATGAGTTAGGTAATTATTAGAAGTAACAAAATACCCATGGATTTATGTAACCCTTTAGAGAATAATGACCAGAACTGAGCATCGCTGTCATATATGATAGAATGTGGAGCCTGATTAAGGTGCACCATATCTCTAATGTAAATACATAACAGCTCATCTACTAAGACTGTGTCTCAAATAGGTATGAAGTTATATACCCTTGTTAACTAATCAATTACGGCATTGACTATATTGTTTACTTGAGGGAACCTTGGAAAACCTATCACAAAATCCATGGTGACATCATACCATTACTAGTCAAGTATGGATATCTGATTTAGAAGTTTCACATGTCACATATGCTCCACCTTCACTTAATGATAGGTAGAACACAAATTAATAATGATTACTCACACATATTACTTTCATGGCTACAAATACTGTTGACATTTTTCAAGAAACTTGTTGGTAACACCGAGATTTATTTACCAAATAGAGGCATAGGATTCCCATATCAAATCATCTTAGATGTCTATTGGAACACATACATTCCCATTTATTCTTATGATCTCATCCCCATCCATGATTGAACCTAGGGACGATTCATCATCTGAGATACTATCCATTAGGTATAATCGATAAAAATCAAATAGATGGCTCATCATTAAGTGATCTATAAGGGTAATGGTCATTGCTAAATCAATGAGGACTACATAGGCATGATTTTTTCGAAACCTTAACATGAATCTATGGAAACAAGGATATAAGATTCCACTTACACAGCCCACCTAAAACATTATGATTATCTCTGCAATATTAGATACATAGTTATTGAATTTCATTATCTAGCAATATAGGAAAACTTAAGGTCAAATTACTGTAGGTACTCATCACATCTATGGAACATGATATTTTGAAAATGTTGAGTAAAAAAATAAATGAGTAATTTTTTATCTTTATATACCAAAAAATTATTCCGAAGTAAATATTCCCCTCAAAAGTGTAATGGCTAAAAAATTCACCTAATTGTGATCCTAGTATTGGTGAATTTTATCATGATACCACATTTTATGAGACCAATATTTTATGTCTTCCACTTCATACAACAAAAATTATCCCAAGTTGGTAACCGATGCATCATAATTAAACATGTAGACTCATGCCAAATCTATAAGATTCTAATTTATCACTAATGTCAATGGTACTTTCAACCCCTAAATGGCCTTCTCACATGCCTCAGACCATAAAAATTTTCCCTCCTTTTTAGTAAATCATTAATAAGGTGTCGTTAGGTGTGAAAAATCTTGTATGAAGCATATGTAATAATCTTCTATCCCCAAGAGACCCCATATATCAAATAAGAAATGGAAATTTTCCCAGGAAACATTAGATATCATTGTACATGGGTCTATTGATAATCCCAAAATCATGATTTTGTGACCTAGGAAGTGGAATTTGTCGACCCAGATGACAAATTATGGTGAGAGTTTCGAAAATATTGTGCTCTATCATTATATTAATAACGATCTTAAGATATTTTTAATGGTCATGGAAAGTGATATAATACACCAAGACATCATCCTCAAAGTCTACCGTGAATGAATTTAGATAAGGGTGGAGAACCAAATTCATCAAATCCATAAAAATTGTTGCTGAATTTATTTGACTAAATGACATTAACAGGTACACATATATATTACCAACTTTAGAAAGTCATACATGGTATATCTGAAGTAATGAATTCCACATAATGATATCCTATCATCAAATTTATTTTTGAGAATACTAGATCTCCTTAGATATGGTCAAATAGGTCTTCCATTCTAAGTAATGGATACTAGTTCTTAATCATGAGTTGGTTTAGCCATTGGTAATCCATGAAAGTTTGTTGACACCATCTGAAATAATTGAAAAAAGTAATGGTGAACCCCATAAAAAGTGTTGGGGCATATAAAAACCTACACCTCTAGGTCCTTTAACTGCATCTTGAGCACTTGAATCTCTATACATTATATCCTATAAGGAGGAATGGAAAATGGTACTGCACAACGAACTTTCTCAATGGTGAATTGTAACTCTATCATGGGAGGTATCCCATACAATTTTCCATTGAATACATCGTTAAAATGGTCATCTACAATGAAAAAAATAGTAGTTTGTTTTCCCTAAGGATCAAGAAATAGACAATGTCTCTAGTTTCTCACACTACCCTATCCCCATTGCTCAGGTCCAGCTCAAGACACATGGAAATCTCATTCTCCCATGTGAGAATGAATACTATCATCTGGTGATGTAAACATAACCCTTGGTAGATAAAAACTGATATGTGATTGATAAGGAACAATCTAGTCCATCCTAAGAATTATATTGAATCCAATCATGTCAAGGAATAGATATTCCACGCGAATATATTACAATCCAACTCCAATGGACAATCCTATCATCAGCGAACAATCTCGGACCAAATACCCAATGGGTGTGTACAGTATAATCACACCATATAATTACTCTATCTTGGGGACAACACTCTCCATAATTACTTTTGATATTAAGGAGTATGAAAACCCTGTGTTAGAAAAGGGATGCACTAAAATAGAGGCCACTAGAATAGTACCGTCAATAGTAACAGTTGCCTCGCTCTGTTCCTCAAGTACTGGTTGTACATCATATAACATGCATGTACCATGACTCTAACATATATATATACTTCCCTCAGTAGGAATACATTGTAGGTTCCATGAATCCTATGTCTTCTTTCCTCTACCTTAATAGCTAACTCAACCTAAGTGGCTAGTGGTATTCCATTGATATTCTTGTATATATACTACCGGACCACCTCCAGAATGAGGATTCATTATATATCATGTCTCACTAGGAAAATATGGTATGGTTCAGTAGAAATGTTGGATATGACCAATTCTACCACAACCGATGCACTCAAATATATCTCATACGCACTGGGGTTTCATATGTACAAGTTTCCTAAAATAATGAAATATAAGAAAATTCTTAGTATGATTTTTTTGAATACCACTATCACTGAGAGTATCCTCAATATTATGCTTTCATATTCTATAAGAACAACTATAAGTTATGGGTGCTAAAATTCCCTCGCTCACACTATCTACTTCCCCCATATTCCTCTCAATAAAGAGTTCCTGATTTACTATCTCCGAAATAGTATTCAACCAGAAGACATTGAAATGTTATCAGGTGATGTATATCATACCATCCTCAAATCACTCATAGTTATGAGATCTTCACCAGTTAGAGTTTGTGTGAATCATTGTATCTTAGTTAAATAGGTAGAATATTCTTTTATATATATGGATCCCTTATACATGATTATGAACTATGTAGCCCAATTATCCAAAAATTTATGTGGAAATAATTAATCATAGAATTCTATCTAGAAGTCTCTCCAGACCATGTACTAATATTAGTGTAACATGGTAATGAAATACCACCATCACATGGCAGAACCATGTTGCATGTGATCAGTGAGCTGGAACCTCATCCCTATAGGAATATCATAATCCTCGAATATTGATAACATGGACTCCATCATGGAATCAACATCCCAAGGGAAAGAATCCCCTAAAAAGTAGGTGGATTCTATTCTTGGAACCCCCATGTAAAATCTTCTATAGCTGAGGTGGGTTGGGAAACTCCTTGGATGGATGTCTTTAAATAGAGGAAACACACTCAAAACTGTGCATTATTTTCCAAGTCATGAAAATAAATTTTGGCTGATTGTGCAACTATTGGAGGTAATACGAGTAGCTTAATACCAACTCCTATTGAGAAAGGTAGTCACCGAAATCATGGAAGAAGATTCAAGGACATCATGGTGGAATGATTCTATAATTCTAAACAGACACCTTAGAAAATAATTTAGAAGTTGAAGATAATAATAGATACATAATAGGATTGGTACACAACCTTCATATAGAAATGGCCATACCTATGTTCCTGCTACAAAATCTAGTTCTAGGAGGTAAAGGATGACCATAAGAGGCAATAAAAATCATAAGAGACACTCCCAACAAGCCACTATTAACACAAGGTTTTGGGAAACATCTTAAATCATGTCCCAATATATATAGTTCCAGTAGTAATTTATAGAAGAAAAAAATCATTAATTTTCAATTGTCAACCCCATTTAAGGGTATCTAGTTAATCTAAAATCTTATCTTCATTAAATTTTTGACTATATATATATATATATCATGATCTTGTTTAATGTTTCAAAATTCCCAATATAGAAAATATATACTTTTATAAATTTCAATTGCAACTTCAGGGAATTGTGATTATGCCTTTAAATCAAGTATTACGATGTAAATAATCTTGTGAAATTATTTTTATTAATTGAATTAAAATTACAAATTTATATAATTACATTCTTCATATATTGACATTATAATTCATAAAATCAAATAGTGTAGTGTTTTAGACCATATGACTAATGGTTCAAGGATCAAATGTGTCATAATTGGTTAATTAAGGTGTCTTCATTAATCTATAAGAAAAAACCATTTATATTGATGAAAATACATTATTAATCCATTTATATTATCCCAATATGAAAAACATGTACATATTCATATATAATAATCATGGAACTCTCCACAACCACTAGAAATATAGGCAATGGAAACTGTAATATACATGTAAAATTGCAAAATGTGTGACATATACATTCCTAGTTTGATAGTATGATGCATGAAATGATTCCTCCATGCCATACTAGAACATGTAAAATTTTAATACATAATAATTATATCATTAATAATTACATCAAGAATAATTATATCACCCAAATGTTAAATTAGTATAACTATAACAAGAAGAAAAGAATAACAACAATAACACGTTGTATGTAATTCGGTTTCCCCTATATTTGGGTAAGCTATTCTGAGTCACATGCTCATTACTAAATTCCAACACATTCCGAATCATATGTATGATATACTAATATTATAATAAAAAGTAAAGGAAAACCACTTAGATACATTTTTGTAATATCCTTACTTGGGAGCCACTAGAACTGTTCCCCGAGCCGATGGGTCATATGGCCTCAAGCACACCTCCCCAAAATCCAGAGGCTACCAACTAACCGTGAGGGTCTAATATGATTTAGTGGGGAGAAAATATCATTATATAACATTGTAAAATAATATATAATACAGATAACAAATAATAGAATCATAAAAGATAACAAATAGTACAACGAAAAAAGAAAACATCCAAGAAATAATAATAATAATCAAAATCCATATGCCGGTTCACATAACAAATGATGTCATGTCATGATGTAATACATAAAGTGGATGTAGGGGGGATAGTGAACTACAATATACAACATTACATTAAAAGACAAAAATAAATCTCTGCTATCATCACTTGTATATGCTCAGTCCTCTCCTCCCATCCTTCAGACTATAGGAAAAATAGATCTACTACTAGTGACAGGGATCATGCCCTTGTTAACACATGAAACATGAAATGTTTCTCAGTTTCCATTCGTTGATCCAATTTGATGTGATATAATCTCAGTATTCCACCACCAATTGTTTTTATAATAATCTAGTTCGTGTATATAGAATAGTTTTGTGACAGTATAATGGGATATATGAGATGCTACAACTAAAAAAATACTTGGCTTAGGTTCCTATAGGACACATGGAAGACTCTACCTTCATCAGCATATAACTTAACAAGTTTTATTTCAGTTTCCATGTACATACATATATATAAGTAATAATATATAATATGTATACAAGTATGTACAATATATATTTGATGAAATAAATTGGTA
Organism: Viscum album; assembly: GCA_963277665.1. NCBI lineage: Eukaryota > Viridiplantae > Streptophyta > Magnoliopsida > Santalales > Viscaceae > Viscum > Viscum album. Next base: position 1,789,278,070 of record OY728145.1, read on the forward strand.
TATACATGGATACATTGTGTGAGCTTGGCCCATGGAGTAACTCAGTTGTCCAGGTGTAGTCTGATGAGATATAATCTCCATCAAGGGTACTAGACCTGTATATATTTGGAAATCATGATGTCATGCTTTTAACTCATGATAGTGGGGTGGGTCATGATTCACAACCCCCAATGCATGAGAATATGGAATTTTATGCCCATCATTCATGGAAAATTAAATAGTGTCAGATGCCATGTCTTTCACCCAACATAAGGGGAATGAAACTCCATTATCACAAAATCCCTTAACCATTTTACGATGAAAAATATCCATTGTCTATTAATAATAGTCATTTGGAATCACCTCATAAAAATGTATATTCATTTTACTCAACTAACCATATGTGCATTGAGTTATGGAATTCATTAATTATATATATAATTTATGTCACATGATGTTGTCTTACCACTCAATTAAATGATATTGAAATAAATCTATTAAATTAATAAATAATGGAATGTACATTTTGAATCCATAACTCGCTACTTATGAGTTGGTTGGTCATTTAAACATTTATATCTCGGAGGGAAATTAATTTAACCCACACAATACGGGTGGTGACCAAGAATCTAAACATCCTCTAATAATTTATAGATATTTAAGGGTGTATCATAACATGATTTAATTAACTATAAATATAAAATATATTTCAAGGAAATTTGAGTAAATATTTATCATGTGGAAAAATGGAAAAAATGATAAAACACACCTAAAATATTAGTGAAAACTACTACACCATATACAATAGACCCATTGACTCCTCTTCCTATGATATCATCTTCAATTTTGAAGTATAATAGAATAAAATGGATGAAATAAAAATTTATTTCAAAATAGGCAATATGGTCTCAGAAAAATTATGTAGGAGATGAAACAATTAACGAAGAATAAGAGCAAGATGATTAAAGATCTTATCATTAGCCATCCAATGAATCTGATAATGAAACAAATTCTTGCTAGACAATAAAACATATTCCAATATTAATCATTGATGGAGAGTTAGATTCCAGCAAGAGAGCGGGAGAGTGAGTTTGTTCCAAATGTATTAGAAAAATGGAAGGTGGGGAATTTGAAAATTTTTATGGGAAAGTGGTAAATTACCCTTCATTTAAGGGTGGTCAGATGGTTTTTCCGCATAGTTTGAAAAATTGTGCACCAACATCGTGCCATGTATTACCTAAATACACCCCTAACATGATCATGGTGTACTGTTATCCAAAAAGTGTTTCGACCATGTGTTTTCCCTCTTCTAAGAGGTACATAGAAAACAAAGAGGCATGCAACATAGGTTGTGCAGTTTCATCAAACTGTGCGGCCCTAAATAGTGCACCAGACCACTTTACGTAGTTTGATAAATATTTAATAAGGGAATTTATGGTTTATTATAACTATAAAACTCATGTTTCCCCTACAAAATATCTGGCTCTACAGTGCACAAATGCCACATACACCGTAATTTCTTCTATAACACCACTAGGGGCTCTCATATAGATAAAACCAATGAATTAAAATGAAGCGAAAAGATCCATTCCTTTTAAAAATTTAGTTCATTAGGTTATGAAATTATAATTATCTCAAAAATATTATATATATAAATATTAAATCCATCATTATATCTATCTAAAATTGGTGAAGCTGGAAAAAATTTTATACCAGTTCACTAAGGGGAGTCCACCACACACATGATCGATGATTTCGATTACTATTTGACAGATGAAGAAGTGGACATAGATTATTAAATAAAAATAATAACATATTATCATATTTGATACCCTTTTATTATTTTATTATCATGATTGAATAATATTTTAAGGAGGTGAAAGAATAAATAAAATAAAAATGCTTTTTATGAATGTTACTTCTTCTTTGGGAAATATCTTTAGGTTTGCAAAAAAAATAATATTAGACTGTATTTTCATTCAAAAATTCAAATAATAATTTTTAAGTGAATTAATTAATGTATTGGGGTTTCTTTTGGCCAAAACAAATGACTTTAGAAGTTTTAATAGTGGAGGAGAGTGTATAACCTTTTATTAGAGTGGGATATTACAGACATAGAATTTTCTAAAGGAATTAAATACAACTACATTTTTCACTAGAAAAAAGATCCAAAAAGTTCCATTATTGAACCATAGATGTGATAATGTCTAAATATGGTCTAAATATAATAATTGGTCCTATTTTTGTTCATTTTAACCCTTTTCATTTTAGTTTAACCCTCTGTAAATCCTATTTCACCTTAATAACAGCAATTTATTTTAAATGTCTTCAATCTTAGTTAAGGTGGAATTTTTTTAGAGATTATTCATTAATATTAATTGTTATTATTTCAAATTTGGGAACCATTTTATCAAATTGAATTAAAATTATTGGAAAAACATAATTTAAAACCAAACTACAGGTGCGATAAAAAATGGTTTTCCTATGGAAATGTTTTCCAATGTATAAAAACAATTTACATAAAATTTGAACTTATAATTCATTAAAATGAAATGATTTTAATTACGTATAATATAATTGATCTATATTTCCATTTAAATTAATTTTTGAAAAAATATGTTACATGTTAATTTATGAAAAGAAAAATCAATTTTAAATGAAAATAAGTATTTTCACTATTCATTTGAAAAATAATATTTTTATAAAATATTAAAAAATTAACATAAAAATTTTACAGTATATTTATATTAAAAATAATTTTTTTTTTAAAAAAATTATATTATTAGTGAAAATTAATTTTATTATAGGAGTTAATAAAACATCAAATCTATTTTCTTTGAAAAATTGAGTTCTTCAACAATACAATTCTTTTAATTTAAAATGATTCTTTTTTATTTATAATTGATAGGTAAACATTGATCATGTGTAAAAAATATATTTTTCATAATTTATATTTTATTATTCATACCATTAAACATAATTTCTTGGTTATACTGGTCATGATAAAGTAATAATATCTTAATAATGTATCATCATTCAATGAAATGTGGTGTTGTGTAAATCATAAGATTTGAAAAAGATTAAATTTATTTAAAAGGAAATATATAATAAATTTATGGGTTTTAAACTCTTCGCTCTGAAAAAAATGATCCTCATAATTTCATGTATATTACAATCTAGGTAAAATATGGATTTTCTTCTTTATAACATCTTTTGGTTCCCACATTACTTCTTGTTTTTTCTCCAATGTACCTTTACCAGTCAATTCATTTGATTCCACAATCCATAAACTCTATTATCATGAATATGGATGGCATTTTCATATTATGATAAACCAGGTTCCAATTATATTTCTTCAGAGGTGAGAACATCTTATGTGTTAAGCATGTACTTCATTAACAATTATATATATAATATATCTTGTACAAACATTGTATTAGTATAATTTTTTACAAATAATACACAAATACATTTCATTCTAAAATTTTAAAGTTTCTGATGTGCTTGGGTATTAGTTTTCTCTTTTTACCAAAACACATGTCAGCCTTATATAGAGATAATTTTCAAAAAAAAACTATCTCTCACTTGAAATTATAAATACTTCCTCTGATTACTAGTATAACTAATTTTAATTCATTGATATGGTTTAAAATGATCCTGAATAGTCATTACCGTTGTTATTGTCTCTATAACTATTTCTGGGGCTACAAGTTTCCTTTCTACAACATCATTCCACCAAGTTGATGTAAGATATCAAGTTCCATTTAATTCATCAAAGGGTTCCCTTTTAATACGTAGGAATACTCTAATATGTGTTTGAAAAAAATTCCAAACCATTAAACTAAGTTACATTATAAAAAATTTATCCCTAGACAAAATAATGTAACTCATAATTTCATATACCAAATATGTGAACAACATGATTATACATTCTCCCAAAACCTGATAAAAACCTAAATTACCATAAATCCTTTGTGAAATATTGAATACTTCCAAAAACTAACTCAATATTTATTATTTAAATAATATCATATTATTGAATATATTCTTTATATCAAAAGATGTTGTAAAATCTATAAAAGAAAAAACAAACCACCTTTTCCTCAAATAACTATTTAGTTCCAAGGTCATTAGTATTTTACCATTTAATTCATCAATGTAAATAATATCATTATCCCATCTAAATATCATTTTCTCAACATTAGGCACATTTTAAGGGTTATCTTTCCCTTAATCATGTATTCTGATAAAATGAAACCTTACCACTAAATCACTTTTCTTTGTGATCAATACCATTCAAAAAATTATTTCTAATCCGTAAAGAAAAACTGTAATAGTATAATACTTATATGTTTTAGTGTTCTTATAAACATAATATCATTCAGAAATTAATTCTACAGTATAATTATATAATCTAAATACACAAATTCAATGATCATTTCACATCAAATGAAGTAATATAAGAAGTTTAACATTGATCCCCTAATTTATTCTATGGTATATTACATTGATGCTCGAGCATTCATTTATGTAGTGAATAATCTCTTTATGAATCAAACACTAAACATAAAAGGTATCTTTTAGACCATTTCATTCAAACACGTGATGGCCTTTGTCTCCATATTTGAATCAAACTACAACTCCATTTAATCAAGTACAAAGGTGTTTCTTTCCATAGTTATCATATGTGGTAAAATTCATATTTTTTATTCCTCTTATCTATTTGTTTTTATTACATCCACTTTTTTTATGAATTCCCTTTGAATATAAATGATCTAAATATTTTCTTCTCAACATTTATCGCACATAAAACTATTTAATCATTTTATGAAAAAATTCGAGACATCAAATCCCTTTATAGACAACTCTTAAATCATCCATATAAATAGTCAATATTGATTTCATTATTTCATATGTATTCCACATAATACATGAATATCTTTGTAATGACAACCTCTTACTTAGAAACACTTTCTTCTTTATTTTTCCTTAGGCTAAGGATATTTCTCATTATTTCATTATTTTCCCACAAGTGATTTTTTTTCTATGAATGTATCCTTAAAATATTTCTATTTCACATATTATATATCCTCTTACATTTTTTTATTATTTATAAATGAAAAACATTGTTTATTATATCCTTTAGGAAAATAAAAATCATGTTTTGTCTATTTCTTTTCATTGCATCATATGACCTGAAATATCTTCTTAGTGGACTAAATTTATGGATATGCTTCTATTGGATTATTAGTCCCCCTTAACGCCGAGGGATTCTAGTAAATGAAGTGATACAACATAAAATAATAATGATATGGAACAAACAGTTACTCTATTAGGGAAAGGTTATTCGTCATACCCTAATTTGGTTTTCTTAATGTACACATAATCTACTCAGTTTCAATATATACTGTATTATATTCCTCTATAGTGAAATCTCTACATTGGCCATGAGTATTGATACCCTTTTTTTCAAGATCAATTTATCACTGATTTAATATTTTGGATTAGCTCCTAAAACAAGTAATTTTAATTTATAATGTATAATTCTAATTAGGGTGTAACACATAACAAAACTAGATAAATTATTCATTGTAAATATTAGAATAAAAACATGTCTTTTTTAAGGGATATCATTATTTCCAAATATTTCATAATGGTTTATAAAAATAGTTTAATTATACTAAGAATATTCCCTAAGATTCTTGAACCAGGTCTGTAACAATGGATCACTCACTATGTACAATAATGATTTTAAATATATACTCTACCAACTATTTTATGATTATTACCAATAGAAACATCTTTTCAAATATAAAATCATCATTTTGTAACCATAAAAAGATTTATTACTAGAAAAATTAACACAATCTCTATCACAACAAAGCCAAAGGATGATCATATATGCTTATCCTAATAGTCGGTCATATGGTTATGTTCGCTAATTTATGTTTTCCTTAATCCTCTTCCCATGGTTTCTACAATAATTGCTCTAATAGTAAGAGTAATGGAATCAACTATATTAATTAAGATCCAACATATAAATTAATACATTCGCATAGATATAAGTGGTCAAATACCAATGGAAAAATCAACATTGATGTTTTTTATAACCATATACATTCATAATTCCAATATTATATTTGAATTCAATATAAAACACAGTAATGGGGATCATTAGGTATCCTTGAACCCATTATAATAATTATCCTTCATATCTGAATGATAGGAAAAAAAATAAGGGTGACATCAAATCACAAATAATGGTTATATACAATGTAATATTTCAATAATAAATAAATATTAATCAATGTAGAAAGGTAAATAATTGAAAACACATACTAGTTATTCAATAAACTGTGAATAAAATGAATCAGGATATACATTCATTGTAAAAATATCATGGATATTATTAATAAATAGATTCTAAATGATGTAAATTCAAGATTACTAGATGTCATGATCTCATGAATCAATGTACCTCTACTATCAATACCTTGCACAATATATTATAAACTATGGGTAAAACCCATTTAATTTTTCAATCTAATTTGTCTCAGGAGACCCATTAATGCGTTGAGGGGATATATAATTTTGGGACCCTCCCATCACGTTATGTCCAAGGAATTACTCATATATTGAATAATATAATAAATTCATGAATAATATAATTAATTCACAAATAATATTCTTTTAATGACATTTCTATATTAACTAAAGAATAAAAAAATTATAAAATGTTTCCCTATTAATCAAAAAACATTCAATGGAAACACCATGTGTAAAAATTCTATACAGTAGGGGAAATAATCTTGTCCATGAAAAAAAGAATATGGATATTTACATGGAATACAATATCTCATAAAATATGATCATATTAATAATATTAGTCAAAGAGATCTAGAAAACACAAAATTAATCATGAAATGAGATATGGCCATCGATTCAGTAGGATTATAGGTTTTTTAAATAATACAATGTAATTTAGAAAAATAAAAGTAATGTAAGTGGAGTATTAAAATAAATTATCATAAAATATATTTTCTTTTTAAAACTTGTGAAATCATGTAGAAGAATTTATATTTTTTAAAATGGTTAGGGTGGCGAGGATGTTTGTTCTCATTATAAAAATTTAAAAAAACATCCATTTAGACTTATTTTAAAAAACATTAATTTTAAAAAATATTATAAAGATTATTTTAAACCCCTTATTAAAAAAACATATAAATTAAAATTTTTATAATAAATCATTAGATTAATACATAATACATTTTAAATGAATTTTGAAAAACATGAGCCTAGAAGAAATATAAGCATGATTTAATGATAAATTAAATCAATTTTGATTTTATTCATTTATATGATGGATTCAAATAAATAACAGATGAAAATTTGGAATAAAATATTCAAAATAATTAAATATATATAGTATAATAATATTATTTGATCATTTTAAGAATAAATTATTAGATTGTGCTAAAAAGAGTACATAAAATCTCAAAAGAATGTGAGATTTTAAGATAAGTTATATACTATTTGATAACTTTAAAATATAACCCCTTGAAAGGATAAAAAATTATTGAAACCTTTACCCTCATGGATAAATAATTATTCTTGTTATATACATATAATGGTATGTATATACCCCTCATAAAAGTGAATTGGTTCATAATAAAAAAATATGTCTTCATAAAATTTTAAAAGACCTAAGATCCCTTACCTCATGCTTCTCTTTAGTTGACCACTACATAACCATCTATATAGTGGATTAATAAATTTTACTAAAATATAATTGAACCATACTAATATTTATAATATCATATATGACTTTTTAAAATCATATTATAACCTGTTTGTTGACAGTATTTCATTATTACTATTGTTTTTCCTATTAATTTCATTGTTTTCTCATGCATGATTTGTCCTAATAGATTTTGATATTGGACATAGGATATAGGTCCATAATATTCAAAATGAGATAAATTTTATACAAAAAAATGTATTAGATACGTATTTAGTATCATTCTTGAATATTTGATATAGAAATAAAATCACATCGCCTTTTGAAGACAATAATCTATATGTACATATGTACGAGTGACTGTATAATTTATTAATGGATAAATGGGAAATAAATTTGGTGATATATTAATTTTCTAGAGTAAATATAATTTCATATAAATCACATATATTCAATAATTTTATCCTGATTAACTTTTATGTAATGCGTATGTGAAAAATGAATCGCATCACTTAGCTAGGCAGTAGTCCATCATAAACATGAGCGACATTGTCGTATTATAAATGGAGTGTAAAATGATAAGGAATACATGATATTATAATTAAATATTTATAAATATATAATAAATAATTAATATACACATTAAATATATAATTATATCAAACACTGAGATCTTCTGAAGGAAAATGAGTTACATCAGTTCGTGAGACGGTAGTTCGTAATAGACATGATCAATGATTTCATTTCCCATTTGATTGAAGAAGATATTAATATGGTTTATTAAATTAACATAACATAATTTTAGTATAATTTATGTACCATGGTTGTTATATTATCATTAATTATATATATTATAAGTGGTCTAAGAAGAAATAATATTAAATTTCAATTTTAAGAAGGTCACGTCTTCTTTAGATAATTTCTACAGCTTTTCACCATAACCCTTACGTGGTGGGATTTATGATATAACCAATGAATCTATGGAATAGGTATAGAATTAACAAAGGTATTTTTTATGGAATTTTCCAATACAAATGTATATGAATGAGTGAATAGTGTAGGAGGGGGTGTCATTTTATAATAATGGGATAAGACACCATTTAAATTTTTGAAAAGAATGAATTACACACACATTTTTCACAAGGAAAATAGATCCCAACTGGTGCATTGTCAAAAAATGGATACGATAAGGTAAATATATTCTTATATAATAATTATCAAAATAATTTTATATCATTTTAGACATTATCTTTATTACTTTTAACATCAGTGAACCCATTTTTACCATATCATCGATAAATAATTTTCTCCGTTTTTAAAATTCATTATTTTGAAAAATTAATTTGACCATATAAGATAATATTAATTCTTATTATTAAAAATAAGGAAACACTTTTATATAATTCTACTCATATATTTTTTAATTTTATTTAAAATAAAACCTAAAGATGTGATAAAAAATGACATTCCAAAGGAAACATTTTCAAAAGTATAACATGTTTTCATAAAACATAAACATAGAATTCATTTAATCTATTTTTTAATTATAATATAATAGAAATAAATTTAATTATAAATATAATTTTACTTAAAATGGGTCATTATATTTCTTTAAAGAAAAAGGGATTATTTTTCTAATAAAAACTCGTATTTTTTCAGTATTCATTAGTTTTTTTATTTCCTAAAAATTCTCAAGAATTTAATTAAGAATAATTTTAATACGAAGATATTCAAAAATAATGTTTTTTTCAAATTTTTTCTAATATTTGTGAAATATAATTATAAAATAAGTGTATAAGACACAATAAAAGTTTTTTCCATTAAAAAATAGTTCTTCAGAAAACACATCTTTTAATTTCAAATGATTATTATTGTAATTTTTAATTAATAGGTAACCAATGATCATATATAAAAAATATATTTTCTATAATTTTGTTTTTCCACTTCATACCATCCAACACAATAGATAGGCTATAATAGTCACATTTAAATAATAAAATTTTAATAGAGCATCATGTTTTATTTTATCCTAGTGTTGTTTGAATAACATTCCATGAAAGTTATCGAATTTATTTATAAGTAAATATATTATAAAGTATTTTGGTTTTAAAATAACATCTACAACACATGCCAATTTTTCCCATTATCTCACTATAGTGTGTCTTTATCGCATAGTCCTCACTTCTTCAAAATTATGGCATGATAATTCCTTTTTGGAATAACACTCAGGCGGTTACACTTACATGACTTTAGTTTTATCTTATAAATGAATGATTGTGTGGTTACATAACATTGGTTCATTCCTCTATAGAACCTATTTGGATGTGGTCTCTCCCTTCAAGACACTTCTAATCATCCAATATTGTATATTAATATTACATAGAATTTGTTTCAGCATGGTTACCACTTGCATGGGCCATCCAACAATCAATAACTCTGGATTATAATAAAAAAACAGGCTTTAGAGTTTTTCCCTCCAGTAATGAAAAATCAATCAATATAACCTTTTGATATATCAGGTTTAAATTAAAAATATTGGATTTTATAAACATATTTAAGGTGGTTTCTTTTTAAATTTTAGGTTCTTTATACTATATACAAATAAACATTCCCTCATGAAACATTAGTTTAATTTACTATTTATAGAATTCCAAAAACATACCATATGATATTCAACTCCTTTTATCATTTGATATCGTATGAAATCTATATATTTTTAAACAATATTTTCAATGTTGAACAATACAAATTGTTGGAATAAATTTATGGATTTTATTTTTAGCATCATCCTTTTTCTCCTATAGATGTATTCTAAAAAAATTTAATGAGTGATTTTTCTATTTAGAATAGATTCTTCAATAAATACTCTAAGTTTACTATGTGGGAACTCATTGTAGAAAAAAAATAATATAATTAAACTACTTATGTGATATCCATGTCATTAAATGAAATTTATAAATACCATTTAACATGAGTTTTTTTAGATTCTCAAATTTCCTCCCTATGATCTCAATAACACATATCCAAGTCTTCTAAAAACTAAGTAATAATTAATGATGATTATTCTTCATACCACACATCGAATTAATTAATACCACTTTTTAGATAAACTCATGATATTATATTATATCCCCAATCTTATATTAACGTAGGGTACGTTCTCTTTTATGGATGAGGATAATCCACCATTATGTTCTCAGCATCAAAATATCCCTATATTCTTTCATCTTTAAAAGAAAATATAACCTTTGGTACCACTAGTTTATGTACACCATGGTAATTCACATTTAGTAGAATTGAGTATCACAAAAATCTCTTATATGATACCATAATGTCAAATCATGAATATATAAAACATAATATTCCTCTTGGAAGATTTGTACTTCTCTCTTGATCTGCCTCCTTTATTTTGGTGGTCAGATACCCCTTATATCGGTCCTAATATAACTTATCAATGATCATGTTTAGATCAATACCATTTGAAATATTATAAATGATGGATACAAATTAAGAACTCCAATACATATTCAAATTATATTTTTACAAGGATCTAAATTAGTTTTCCCGAATCAAGATTGGGAACCACATGGAATTAATGTTATATACCCTTACTGTTTTGGATAAGACTTTTGTTTTTTCATCTCATGAACTAGTTCACTATATATATATATATATTACCCAGAATAGTCATTAAGAAATCCCAAATAAAATATTCCCATAAACCATAAGGGTTATGATAAGTATAAAGGATCTCTAGTTAATATAATGGGGATACTGTAAACTATAGATAATAAATAAACACATAGGAAGAATAAATAATGGAAAGGTGGAAGAAGATAACAATAACTAACAAGAAATAATAACAATATACTTAGGCATGTTCCAAATAATAAAACCATGTTTAAATATGCCTATTCATAATAAAAATAGTGCATATGAAAAAGGTAGTACATACAACAATACTAAACTGAAATAATAATAAAAACTACCCACCTCCTGTAGGAAACCCGTGTATAATCTTAGGTCTGAGCACCTTGTAAATTAATAATCTAGAAGGCACTAAAAAATAAAACATGGTCCCAGATCCTATCCTACAGGAATGGGATCTATCGGAGTACCAAACAACATCCTAAATGATGTGTGAGTACAACTTAGTAATCCACCATCAATGATTTATAATGAAAATATAGTTCATGAATACAAAATTAATAGTGTATGGGTATATTAAATATAATGTGGTAATATAAATATAAACAATTTTATACTAAATATCCTATTAGGATATCAAGATAAATCTACAAACATTATCCTCATTCAGATGTATCTAAACCTAAGTAAAAAAAAAGTTGAAATATTATCCATGCCTATAATTATAAGAATCCATGATTAACACAAGTCATGTGGGATCTATAGAGTAACCCATACATCTATACATAGTAATGATAATAATTGATTCTATGTTTATATGTGGGGAATCAATCCTTCCATCTAAATCAAGGGGGATTAGAACATGATATCCATATATTATAACAAAATAATAAGTAACACCTTTTCAACTAATGGGAAATGCTATGTCAAATAATTTAAATAAATTATAATGAATTCCATGTCCAATAATGTGAAAAACCATGACCAATAATTTCAGAAAATTTTATGGAACTCTAAATCTTTTGATGATAAATTCCATGACCAATAATTCCAATAATATTTAAGTAATTCCACGTCCAATGATGACTAATTCTATATCCAATAACGTAAATAAATAATTTGGAGAACCGTGTCGAAAATTGACTTACTAGTTGTAACTCATTCAATAAAAATATAATTATATGATCTCATGAGCTTATCTAATGAGTTCCATTTCAGAACCCAATTATAATTTAAGGAATACAGTATTTATATACTTGTGGAATTTAAAAATTAAACATGGGACATGGTAAACCACTATTTCAATTTACAATTAATGTTCATGAAATTTAATCCTTACCATTTAGAAACTCAAACATCTCTTTATACATTCTTATAAAAGTAATTTTCAGGTCTATGTAAGTATATTATATATCAAATAGGGTCAATTAAAGGTAATTAACGATGTAAAAATTCATTTAATTTGTATAATACATTTCACTTGTAATTAGACATCCAAACACCCCCACAAGGTAGTTTATTCACCGATAACAACAACAATCAATCAGATTTAATTGAAACCACCGTAAATTGTTATTTCTGTAATGTTATCTAACCTACAACCATTTATAAATGTTTCATATCATTTTTATAATTAGGTTTAAATAATTAATTTAGGGTTTAGTTAATCTTAATGAGAAATGTGCGAGAGTTCTGTTGTTCAGCATGATGAAAATAATTTATGAATGATGATTCTATAAGTGGAATGAATATATAAAAACTTCCTCAAACATATAACAATCCAATCATCCAAAATCAATCTTTAATTTGAGTAAAAATGAGAGAAATCGAAGTGTATAATTTAAGCCCTACAAATATGGTAAATTTTCTTGCACTACAATCACATGAAAAATAATAATAGGTACTGGGGAAATATGTAATAGGAATCCTAGGCATACATATTGACTTGAAACACATCTAACAGTGATTGAATTTGAGCAAGATTTTATGGGATCTATTGTTGTAAGACGGAGTAATAATCAAGTTTTTTAATAAATATTGAGTGATGTGTGGGTGGAAATGGGGAAACCTCCATTTAAGGATGGGGAGAAAATGGTAATTCCACCCCCCCCCCATTTATGAGGTGCATGGTCAGGTTATATGATTAAGAAATCTATATCCCAACCACTATGTTCCACTTTCTAATTAACCTTAATGCCACCTAGTTTCTTTTCTTGGTTTACAAACCTTGCTTAAAACTTGTGTTCGTGCGACCGAAGCACACCCCTACCCAGCACATTTGTAGTGTAAATTTAGAATAGCATTTTCCAATAACGCATGTCTTTTAGCACCTATACACCACTTTTCAAGATTCATTGGGCCAACATTCATGGTTATTTAAATATTTTTCACATTCAAAAAAGCCCACACAATTCCACAACATTATTTTTACCAATCATACACCAACTGTGTGCATAGTCTATTATTTCCAAAATATTAAATTTAGGCCCCAAAACCTCTAGATGCTCCCAAAACCTTTATTCCCTTATCCTATGATTAAAAGTAGAATTTCTATAATTTACAACCATCACAATTAAATCCCAAATTTGAATTTTAAATTTAGCTTGTACGACAAATGAAAATATCAAAATCCATTATATCTTATCAACTCATTTAAAAATGGTATATTATAATTTCATCACCTTATAACTATTCATCCTCAAGAATCTTAGTGCACAATAAAAATATCACACAACCACCTTGGGTCATGAATTCCCACTCAAACAGTTGTGTATCATTTCCAAACTCTAATGTACCTATATGGAAACCATTAAGAATATGGTATGTAGTTTGCTGAAACACAAGCCAATTATCACAACAAACAACCTAGTACTAATTTTTTACTTACCCAATGATACCTGACACAAGAATCAACCACATAATCATCAATTTCATCATTAGACTATAGTTTTCTCAAAATAGGTTCTATCCCATAACAAACAATTCCATGTCATTGTAGTCACACATTTATCCTACCAAAGATGTCCTTAAAATCATTGACAAACTCCAATTAAATTTCCAAACATAATCCACCCCTAAACACTTTAGGACACTATTCTTGGTCCATGATTTGATCAAAATTCCCAAACTCCATGGATCTATATTATCCTTCCAAGCAATATTTTCCGTGAAAAGTTTCCAAAATCATTAGACTACACCAATATTAGGTCTTAAGGTTCCAAATGTGGTTCCTCACATAAAGAATATTTTTGTAGAAAATCTCATGTAAAACCATCTATGTTCCACTATTTCTCAAAAAGGATTGGCTTCAATAGACAACAAATCGCCAAAACTACATTCCAACAACTTTAATTCAAGCCACACCAACATCATTTTGAATATTCTCACTAAATGTAATCATTTAATTTTTTATTTTTTCTCATGGTTTAACAATACCCTCTTCTAAATTGTCTCAATAATACCACTCATGCTTTGAGATATACCTGATCCAAAACCCATGGATTATCATAAGCCATCCCAATCATGTTACTCACACAAGTACTCTACCCATGTATGGTCCTGAACCTCTACCAAGAATTTTCTGACTAAACTAACCATATATTGTTCCATTATATCATTGAAATATGATAGAAAAAATTACCACCACTAAATCATTCTTAATGTCCAACAACTCTTCTTACATAAGGTTTTCCCACCACCGACCAATGTCTCTCTTCCCAACTTTAGAGAATCTATTTCATCACACCAAAAAAATGAATTTATAATTATGATATCCCATGATCTATCAATTTTTGAGTATAAAAAATTTCATGGTTAACAACCCACTTATTATGGTTTAATATCTAAAACATCACCCCTCAATAGTTCCAACATTCTTAGAATTTATCCATTTCCACTAAACGAGATTCAAAATACAATTATGGTCATCACTCTCTAATAAAAAATTGTTCAAACCCCACTATATGTATTATTATAAACCTCTCATTCAGAATGAATTCCAAATAGTTCCTCTACATGACCATAATAAATATTTAGTTTTCTTAATATGTATCTAGCATTCCCATAGTGTACTCTGAAAGATGAAAATATATAGGGAATGATCATCTTCAATCATGGATTACAATATGATTCCATCACTTATAGAGTATCACTCTACCAATATATGATCTCTTGAAATTAGGATATATATATATATATATATGTATATATATATATATGCCTTTAGCTAACCCTTGGCACCACTACTCCTAACATTGTGTTTAACAGAACATTCATGGGTCAACAATCTCAAAACAATATGTTTATTCTCTAGGATGTCCTCCATTTGGAGAAATTCCATTAATATAATCCAATATCCAGGTTTTCAGGCCTAAAAGAGTCTCCTTTAAAAACATTGATAGTTGGATTGTACAAAGCCACTCACCGATGATCAATGTCAAATAGTTACCTCACACAACCAGAGTGAACTAAACTCAACATACACAATAAGTGTTCCAACTCATGATCCCTAGTTAAATACCTAACAAACACACCTAAAAATCATCCATAATAAATTTTTAAAATGGATTTTATTCATGTCACATCAGTATTAAAACTCTAGGAGCTCCCTTGAAAGTCCTCTTCATGTGTCAGGAACCTTACCTAAGACAAGATTTATCGAATGATATCTAGTCTCATGGATTAATTTATGAAATTAATGTGTAAATCGCAAAACCACTGGTCAGGTTGGCATGAAACTCTAAAATTCTTGCCCATAAAACATGTCGTGATACTCGAGTAGCCTAGATACATCATTGAATAACACATCCATCATCATGCCTAAATAGAAAATGTCATTTTCCTTCTATTAATCTGTTTAGAAACCAATATACCACTAAGAACACCAACTCCATAGAAAGAATAAATCAACTAATACCACTCTCAAAGGATTCCATTGATAAAAAAAGAATAAAATAGTATGTAACGAGTAAAAACCTAGGGTCTCTAGGTCTATCCACATAGAAATTCCATTCAAACATCGAAACAAGGATTCTTATTACATCCACTTATCCATGTGATCTCTCTCATGATAACAATATATTACAAAGGGCCACTATTACACGAAATAAAACATAAATTTAAACACTCTATATGGGAGGAAAAATAATGTAGGAAAATAATCATAAACTAAAATGGTCAATAACTATATACAGATGTATGGATACATCTCACATCTGTCATTGGCCTAAATAACCATTATCATCTTCGAGAATCCTTTTTAGGGAATACTGTTAACACTCCTTTTTGTCACATTGTATGAAGGAATGGAATGGGAAATGACTTAGTACAAATTGATTCATCCTTTGAAGAAAACACCAAAAATTGAAAAAGGAATGAAAAAGGAGTCAAAATACCCTGGGTCGTGCAAGTTCAGTCATGGTCGTGCAAGTAAACATGTGCGCCGCCTAATGGTCGTGTAAGTGACTTGCATGACCTCTTGGAAAAACACCTGGGGTCTTGTCTAGCCTATAAATTCCCCCGGTGGGCCCCCCATTTGAGGAGGATTTTTTCCAGAATTCACATACAGAGCTCTGAACGCCCAAGTATCTTCTTCATGTCTTCCGAACACTTCTAAGGTAATTCTTTACCTAGAATGGAAGGTCTAAACAAGAGGAGTATGGTCTAAGTGTTAAAATTCACTAACACTTGCGTGCCTAAGTGTTTTACCCTTAAGGGAAATGGACACACTTGCGTGCCACCCTACTTCTTCACCAGAACTTGCACGCCGTCCTCTGGAAAGCCTCTAGGGATAATATGAAGGGTTTGAGCCAAGTCTTTCCCATGTATGACCCTAAGGGCTGAAAATCGCGCAAGTACCCATGTGTCAGGAAGGTATACCTACGCGACCAGGAATTGCGTGCCCACGCAGTACCTGCGCGCCTGCCAGGACTTGCGGCCCTTTTCTTGGGTGCACATCTTACCCATTTAACCCCTCTTATGCCATTCCACCTATCCTATTCATGGTTTAGTCTTCAAGACACTCTTCAAAGCCATTTATGACATATTTTCTTGATTTACTTCCTTATCCGAAAGGAATTACGTGAAACATCTCTCAAAACCTAGTGATTTACACATATTTATTTAACTAAAATTAATGATTTCATTCATTTAACCTCATCCTTTAAGATGAGAGAACCCTATTATGGGCGTCCTCACGAGGAGTAAGCCCCAAGTCCTCATTAATCTAGGATTCATTTTCAAGAGTAAGCCCCAGTCATAATTCCTTTAACCTAGGCTTCCTTTTCAAGAGTATTCCCCAGTCCAAATTCTCAATTATCGGCATCCTCCTTAGGAGTAAGCCCAAAGTCCTCATTAATCTGGGCATCTTTTTCAGGAGTAAGCCCAGTCATAATTTCTTTAACCAGTGCTTCCTTTTCAATAGTAATCCCCAGTCCAAATTCACAAATATGGGCATCCTCCTTAGGAGTATGCCCCAAGTCCTCATTAATCTGGGCTTCTTTTTCAGGAGTAAGCCCTAGTCATAATTTCCATTAATATGTGCCTCCTTTTCAAGAGTAAGCCCCAGTTTCAAATATTATTAATTGGGCATCCTCCTCAAGAGTAAGCCCCAACCATAAATCCTTTAACATGGGCTCTCTTTTCAGGAATAAACTCCGCTATTAAAGTTCTTAAATATGGGCATCCTTCTTAGGAGTAAGCCCCAAGTCCCTTAATGTTTCAAAACCCATAACTTGGGCCTTCTTCTCCGGGGTAAGGCCCCGTTTTAATTTCTCTTAACCAGTTTTAATTTCCTTTTGATCTGGGATTCCTTCTCATGAGTACAACCCAATAATAAGTTCCCTCCTAACCTGGGGATCTTCCTTAGGAGTAAACCCCATGAGTAGAGAATCCAAATCTCCATGAAACACATATACCTCTATAGACCCTATTCTTGGATTTCTTCCATGGTGAAAATCTTAATCCTCGTCTATTTTGGGCAGTCATGCACACATAAGCCCCACATCTTTGCATCTTTCATGGCACAATTGTCTAGTTTCACCAATACCTCTTGTTTCTCAGACCGAGCATGACTCACATGAGCTTATAGTGTAAAAGTAATCATGACATCTTTCTTTGAGCCATCAATTGTGCATAAACATCATACTCCCTTACTCAAACTATGTGGGTTCTGATTCCATTTCCAAAACAAAGGATACTTAGGTAGACTATATGCGGGTACGATCCCAGCTTTGAAATAATCCATGTCTTTTTCAATGACAATAAACTTCATTTTCCCCACTGAGTGGCTTTAAAACTAGTATGGTCATCATAATGACCAAGGGACTTTTATGTATTAAATGATACCATTGACTAAGAATCTCTAACAAATACAGATGATTCTCTATCGATGAAGAACCTCGAATAAATATAAAATATTCTCTAAATTTCCTACATATCAATCATTGATTGTCAGATCTAATGGAAAGCTCATTTTATACTTGTTAATGTAATAAGGATTCATGAACATAACTTAAATCTATGAAGAGAGTCCTGGAGTAGACAATAATTCCCCTCAAAGGGTGTGATGAGTCCGACCTCCCATCCTCTCAACCAATGAAAATTCATAATCTCCATAAGTCCACAACTAATGAGCGCATACCTTTGGAAAGTAGGTTCAAATGGATATGGAAACATTGGATGTTTCCGATTCAACGAAAAAACCCATTAGAAACCGTTTGGAATGATTGAATCATAAATCAATGAGTTCATTCCCCATTCCAGACGGAAACAAAAAATGGTGAACCCGACGAGAATCCTTAACCAAGTTAAAATGATAGTTTACCTACTTGTTAGGACCCTATTAAAAACTCAATGAGAGGGCCAACAAGACAATAAATAACATATGGGTTCACCCAAACATTTTAGTGGCCAGACTTATCTTGATTATCTATGTTATATCAAACAGGCACTCTATTCCAAGATCTTCTGCATTTCCAAAATGGATTCTCTTATATTCACACCCGTGAATTTGTCTGTTGTGAAAACCTCTGCTGTGAATGCCACTGATGTTACTACTTCTGGATCGTCATCCGCTCTGAGGACGACATCACCAACTCAGCATCTTCAACGCTGGGTATCAAACACGCTGGATAAGGAGTATCGTCAACACGGTACCATTCCAACTCTGGAGGCTGCCCGACAAGCCCTCCATGGGAACAACTCACACCGGTTATCCGGACAATGAAGACTAGTGATCATGAAGCAGGCGGTGCTAACCACCGTCTCCAACTGTTTCCGGTCATTATCCCTGGAACCCAATCACCATTCACTCCAATATTTTGAGGAGGTGAATGAGCAGGACCCTTAGGGCCTTAATGCAAACAAACAGGAGTTCTTCCCAAGGGATCCTATCAACAATCACCGCTAGACTCGTGCGGTAGTGCGCCCTCAACATGATGAGGGTATCATCTACAGGCATTCGGCTCAGGTTCCTCGAACCTGAGCAGGCAAGACGAATCACCAGAGGTGACAACCGATTAACAATGAGCAGGTTCTTATCTTTTTCATTTCCGAGGAAGTCCACCAACCTAACTTGGTTTCAATCAATGAGCGGTCACATACACTAGTCTGTTTTAATTCCTATGTCCAGCAGACTCGTCTGGCCGCAGCACGCCAATCCCGCCAGGCAATTTCGGGGGAGTACTATAGGCAAGAACATACACTTGTTTATAAGTTATCATCTAGTCAACAGGCTTCTCTGACTACATATGATGGATCTCGTCCACCACGTTCTGTGAAGTACAATCAGTAGGCACATACTCCTGATAGTATTGATCAAGCCTACCAACGATCTCATTTGGTAGCACCAGGAGAAGTCAATCGGAAGGCTCCGGCGACAAACATGAAGAAGTCTCAATTCTCTGCCCCCACACTTTAGTACTGTCAGGATTTACTGACAGGAAAAGGTGGTCAGGAGTAGGAACACACACCTACGCCAAGCATGGAATGGACGTATATCCCCGTTCTGGCAGCTTAAGTCACCAAGCACATTCTGTAAATGGTGAAAAGCATAATCAAATCTCTGCTCATATTCTGGATGTCTTCCAGGATATTATAACAGCTTTAGTAGCAGCATAGGGAAAGAAATGCAAATCATTCCCAACCAATGGAGTGATACATCAACAGTTGTGGAGCGTACTCCCCCATATCATATGGACAACCAAGTCAGGCATACACACCTGATTTGTGTGGAGATCTTCATTCTAACCTAGACATCTCTTCTAATCAGGTACATAAACATGATTAGAGTAGCCACTTTCATCAACAAGTGGTTTCCAAGTCGAGTAAGAGGGCGTCTAAGAAGAAGTCCCGCCCATCACAGTCAAGAAATCAAGAGCCAACCTGTAACAAGTCCTTGCTCGATGCTGGAGTTATTGATACCCTTAGGTAGTTATCTGTTGGGATCCAAGATTCTACTCCCTAACTTCCCAATACTGGGAACATTAATTCTGATGGTCATTAATAAACACTTCCTCATGAAGGATTTCTTCATGACAGTTCAGTCGATATCGATGTTTCATCTTCAGATGAGAGCAACAATAACCCTCTGTGTGGCCAGAAGGCCAAGAAGCAAGATATCTCATCTTTTTCTATAACCCACCATGGTGGTCCTCCCCATGATGATGAATTTCGCTACAAAGTCTTCTTCGCAGTAGTGATGCACATTGCTCGGAATATGATCCAGTGGACAATGTATAGCCGAGAAAGCCCTCTTATCTTGAGGCAGTTGCAAATGAGAAACCAGTAATGTCTGAGGCTTCATCGCTATAAATTGAAATTATTTATCAATTAGAAGATATCCCGGAGTGTAGGTCATTCTCTAAACCACCCCCGAGTCATTCATCTTCTAGTTTGATCAATAAATTCTCTACCAATCCTGTTGAATCCAATGAAGCAACAAGGAAGCACCAGCTCTAGTCAAAATAGGTAGAAGAATATTCATCGAATGATAAATAGGAAATGCTGAACATGAGAAAACAATTGGAGAAAGGTGAATTACCAGTCATGTTTTGGCCTTTGGCTGACTCTCAGTATGACATTCCAGAGAAGTTGACGGATGATGGGATTCATGATATTTGTCTCAACATATGGAAGACTCTTTGTCAGTTGAAAAATAAAGTATTGTCTTATGATGAATATGAAAATCATGTTAAGATAATAGAAGGTTTACAATGCCAAATTTACATGGAATCTCTATCATTCTCTTGATATCCGAAGGCTAAAAAGCAGCAGAGAGCCCTTCATCATTAATGCCTTGGCAGAAAAAAGAAAATTGCGCCAGTTAATTGCCAATGCCCCATCTAGTATTCATGTCAAAGGATGGGGTGTTCATGGAGAACTACATTTCACTATGATCTCCAGTCAACAAATCCCACTGAGAATGGTTTCATGCAATGTTATTTCCCATGGCCAGCCAAGGTAAATGGGTTTTGATTGAAATCAAATGCTATCCCAAGAACAGGCTTCAACTAGTTCTTCTAAAAATCAATAATACATAGAACAAGTTTTTGAATTACTCCTACATCAAGCGATTGAGAATATTGAACGAGCCTCTCGTATGGAGAAAGCACATCATCAAGTGATAGAAGTGTCAGAAATCATCCAAGGGTCTTTTGAACTGGGTGATAAAAGTGGATGTTGATTGATGCATCCATCTAATTTTTATATCATGTCCTCATGATCAAGAGAGGTTTTAAGAAAGTATCAGGCATAGCATGTCATGATCCACCCCAGCTTTCCAGACTGCGGACTCATTTAAACCAACCCTAGGTATCAACAAATAGGATTCAAAGAGTTGAGAAATGATAGTAGGAACAACACCAGTCCACCGGACTGGGGACCTTTTAAAATACTCAATCCCTCCCTCAAAGAAAATCGGTCTTCTCTCGATTGGGGAAGAATCCACAAGAGGAACGAAGAGCCAAATTAGTAGGAGATTCTCTCCAAATAACGGTTTTCCAAGAAGTTCCTAAGGGATCAAATCAACAAAAGGCAATGTCTCATCAAATACATGGAAAGACACAATATCACAGGAATGCCGATAGAAGGGATGCAATGCATTATGAATCAATAAATGTAATCAATTCCATTGTTTTTGATTCACCAGATGAGGATCATTCAGAGGGATTCGATGAAGAGGTTTCTAGTCAAGAAGTTGTATGCACAGACACAAATGAAGAAGGTGTACGTAGACGAAATCAAAGGATTACTCATAACCTAGGCAATCTTTCAAGTAACCAACTTCCTCCTCTCTAAAATGAATCAAATAAGGGGAAGGGAATGAATCAGGTTACATATCATTCCTTTGGAAAAGGCCAATCGCTCTCACTAGAGAAATGATTTTCACAATATGAGGAATTAATGAAAGAATTGAGGAGGATGAATACAGAACTACTTCAGTGTAGTCTTCCACCTAAACATACTGGAGTCAGTCATCCAAGGGAGTTTGTTGCAGCTACTGAGATGGATCAAGAATGTCATCCTTTATCAGTACACCCTCACAGTTCTAATGCCATGGGTCAAGTGCAACAACAATTGGCAGTGCTGCTATCAGTTGTAGTACCAGCAGCCATACCTCTCCAAGCTCCTATCAGTGCACCTATTCTGATTCAAGATCCACTGGTTGTTTCTCAATAGTAAATAACTACTATTGAGTCATTATCAGCTCAGTTGGAATCTATGGATGGAAAGCGTGCGCATGTTCAACCAGAAAGGAGAGCTTACCCTGAATGGGTTGATGCAATCCCTCCCCCATAATGTTTTGGGAACCATGTATTCCCAATTTTCAATGGATTAGGCGATCCTGAATAGAATTTGATGCATTACATGTCTTGTTGTGATCCTATGATGGGAACTCCAGAACAACAAAAAGCAGTGAAACTAAGATTCTTCATGTAGACCTTACAAGGACCAGCCTTTGTCGGGTATACAAGCTTGAAATCCTGGTCAATTACTAGATGGGAAGTTCTTCATCAACGATTTCTTCTTCAATTCTGCTCAACATTTCCAAAGATAATATTTTTTGATATTACAAACTTTAAGAAAAGGGGGAATGAAAGGGTCTCAGATTTCATTGCTCGCTGGAAGGGATTAACATATTCTCTAAGCATAGCACTCACTTCAGAAAATTGTTGCCAATCAGTGTGGAAAATTTTCATGATGTGTTGTGAACACGAATGATCCCTGTGAAATACATAGGAGGGTTTTAAGACCTTACTTCCATCACTCAGCAGATTGAATATTCTATTATAAAGTCTAAGGATAAAGCTTGTGTAATTCCATCAGCTCCAGGAAGGAGAATGGGTAAAGTAAAAACTGCTATAATTATGCTTAAACAAGCACCTGTAACTGCTTCTACCTCAAAACCTTCATCTTCTCAAAGGGCTGCACCTCATGAGCGTCATCAAAAAAGGCCATTTCGTCAAGATGATCAATGATATCAAAGACGGAAATAGTTGGATGAGTTGAAGAGTAAAGTTTATTCATTCCAAAATCAACAAGTTTCTAGTTACTTCATTTCAGACCTGGAGAATAATTTGGATTAGCTGCCAAGGCCCAAGAGGCCAAACAAGGAAGTAGATGAAGACCGCCCCAATTATTTCCCATTTCATTAGATGTTGGGGAATCCCATCCAAGAGTGTTTTTTGTTCAAATACCTTCTGAAAAAGATGGTCGACTCAGGACAAGTAAAACTAAAAGGATCTTTAGCCCAGGTAGCGTGTGTTACTACTAGAGTTCCAGAAGAAGAATGCGAATGGCATGAAGTTAAAAGAAAAAATGCGCAGAAATATGATGATTGGATGGCCATAAAAATGATAAACCGAACTCATGCCATTTTGCGAATGCAATTGAAGAGACCAATTGTGCCTTCTACGATGGATGCCACAACAAAATCATCTTCAGAGGGAAAATCCTCAAAAGGGTGGAATAATTCCAAGAAAGAGGAACAATAAGAAAAAGATGAGTATGTGTCAAAGCCTAAGTTGTCTTTGACTCTGGAAGATTTCATTCCATCTACTTTGATGCCACAGGCACCTCCCCACCAAATGGCACAGCCTAAATTGGATAGTTAGGCAGAGTCTTCATCGGATGAAGAGTTAATCTTTGGTTATGTTAATATGATTCACTTAACAGATCTTGATACCAGTCTAGGTTTTGATTTTGATGAGACCGAATTCCCTATATAAAATAGAGGAATCAGAGGGAGTTCTAGGTGTCTGAGATACATAGGAATCCTTGGATATATCAAAATCCACTCTTCTAATTCTACCCCTTCTAGAACTGTGTACGCAGCTGAAACCCGTGGTAGAGCCCTTCAGTGAGCTCATCAAGAACAGGAATGTTCTTCTACCAATAACAAATTCAGTCCTGGAACAATTATTTTAGAGGATCGGTTAGGGGTTTCATCTTCATTCTCTCAATAAGTAAATAGATCTAATCGTTTTGATCTTCCAAGGCCACGAATATTTCCAACTCTTATCCTGATACAAGATGCATCAACCTCCAAAGCATCAACTTCCAAGGAACTTACTAAACCACATGTTCCTATTGGGAAACGAAGACCTCTCATTCGAAAGTATGATATATTGAAACACATGGCCCAAGTACCAGGAAATTTATCAATTCTGGATGATTTGAATCTATCAAAAGATCTTCGAGAGGCACTCATCGAGGCTTTGTCAAGTCCTCAGGAGTTTGAAACTGAAATTGTTGCAGCTGAAGTCTATCACGTAGAGAATAATTCTGCGGAATTCCATGTAGTGATATCTTTCACAGATGACGATGAAGATGGTTTCATTCATGGACATAATAGACATTTTTACTTATTTGGCATTGTCAATGGTGTAGACATCTGAAGATATTTCATTGATAATGGTTCAGGAGTCATCCTCATCCCCATTCGTACACTTCATCAATTGGGCCTCAAGGAATCTAATTTATTGCCTTCTACTATGATGTTACAAAGATATGATAAAAATGAACAAGAAGAGAAAGAGATGTATATTTCCTTTCTAAAGAAAAATAGAGATATATTTTCTTGGAAATATACAGGGATGTTAGGGCTTGATCATGATGTTTCCACTCATCGTCTGGGTTTAACAGAAGAACATCGAGGATTTAAGCAAGACGCGAGAAGAACACACCCAACTTATGCTTTCAAAATTGAAGATAAAGTGGATAAGATTTTCAAAGATAACTTCATCATAGAGGTTCAATATCCCAAGTGGTTGGCTAATATTGTCCTTGTGAAGAAGAAGAATGAACAAATTCTACTTTTCATTGATTTCAGTTACCTTAATCGGCATTGTCCTAAGGATGATTTTCCAGTTTCGATTACAGAAATTTTAATCGATGCAACTGCTGGCTAGGAAGCACTTTCCTTCATGGATGGATATTCCGGATATAATAAAATCCATATGGCTCCAAAAGATGAGGAATCCACAGCCATCATGGTCTCTCAGGGTGTGTTTTTCTATCAGGTAATGCCATTTGGAATAAAAAATACATGAGAAACATATCAGCGTGCAATGCATCGCATCTTCGAGCCCTTTTATGGAAGCTTGCTTAATGTTATGTGGATGATTTGGTGGTCAAATCCAAACAATGTTCTAATCACTTGGCAGATTTGGAAGTAATATTCCGCATGCTTTGACAACATAATTTGATGATGAACCCATTAAAATGTGATTTTTGGGTAACCTTTGGAAAATTTCTTTGATTTTATGTACGCCATCGTGGTATTGAAGTAGATCCAGAGAAGACCAAGTCAATCCTTGTTATGTCACCTCCTTGAAATTTGAAAGAATTAAGAGGACTTCAAGGACACTTAACCTATATTCGACATTTCATCCCCAATTTGGGAGGAAAAAGTTTACCCTTCACCAAATTGATGAAGAAGGGAGTCACATACCAGTGGACTGAAGAATTTCAAGAAGCATTCGTTATTCTCAAGAAATACCTCTTGAGCCCACCGAAACATATGCCACCTATTGAAGGAAGGTCACTTATCCTTTATATGAAAGCCATAGAGTGATCATTGGGTGCCTTTATTTCTCAGAAGAATGATGCTGGGAATGAAAACAACCTTTACTATCTCAGTCGGACTGTTATTGCAGTAGAAACCCGGTATTAAAATATTTAGAAGTGCTTCTTGGCATTAATATTTGCAGTTCAGATGTTGAGACACTACCTGCAACATCTCGAGATCAAATTGGTATCTCGCAATAACCTACTCAAATTCATCTGTAGTAGTCCAATTCTTACAGGATTTCTGGAATGATGGGCAGTTATTTTCCAGAAATTAGACATTCAGTATGTGTCTCAAAAGGCAATAAAGGGCCAAGATCTAGCTGATTTCTTTGCTGAACAACCTTTAGTGGAAGACACATGTTTAGATATTGAACTCCCTGATGATGAAATATTCTCTATTTAGGATATTCCTAATGTATGGGAAATGTATTTTGATGGTGCTTCCAGAAGTCCAACAGGGAAGAAAATTGAAGATCCTAAATTCAACAAGGTTGGATTAGGAGTTATTATTATTTTCCTAGAAAAGGCAGTGTTACCTTATTCCTTCTTATTGTGGGAAGGTGGTGCCAATAATGAAGCAGAATACCAAGCTCTCATTTCAGGCTTGGAGTTGGCACTTCAAGAACAAGTGATCCACTTAAGGGTGAAAGGTGATTCAAAACTAGTAATCAAACAAGTTAATGGCGATTATGCAATCAGAAAAAATGAATTGATCCATTTGTATGATTACATCAGAGTGTTAATGGAGGAATTTTCTACGGAACCGATATTTTCTTATGTTTCGTGATCACAAAATGCTCATGCTGATGCACTGGCTAATATAGCCACAGCTCTGGCAGATCCAAATCGAGACAAAACAACCATCAGTATTTCCCACTGTCGTACAATTTTACATTATGTTTGAACCAGAACAGAGGAGATAAATGAAATTAGTCCCAATACTGAACCGTATGGTCATACTACAGGATGGATGACACCTATCATAGAATACCTTCAAAATGGAACACTTCCACCTAATAGTGCCGGGAAAGAACAAATCCAGCGACATGTGGTCAATTTTATTTTTTATGATAGTCCGGATCACCTAGAGAAAATTCTCTACAAGAGTGGTTTCAATGGAGTTCTCTTCAGATGCATTGAGGGTGAAGAGAAAATGACTGTCATGAAAGATGTGCATGTAGGAGTCTGTGGTGCCCACCAATCTAGACATAGACTGTCTGATCAGATTCGAAGGCTTAGGTACTTTTGTCCTTCAACGATACAAAATTGTGTTGATTTCCCAAAGAAGTGTCATTCATGCCAGGTATATGCCAATTTCATTCATCAACCTCCATATTTTCTTCATACAACTAAATACATGTGGCCATTTTCCACATGGGGAATGGATCTGTTGGGACCGTACCCTTCAGCTACGGCCAAGCAGTTTAAGTATATTCTTACTACTACTGACTTCTATTCCAAATGGGCTATGTGAATACCTCTCAAAGAAGATAGTTCTAAAAGCATTGTTAGCTTTATCAAGTATAACATCATTACCAGATTTGGTGTCTCTCATACCATATTGATGGACAATGGCACCAACTTCTGTTCATCTGAGATGAAGAAGTTGTATCAAGAATACAACATCAAATCCATCATTCATCTCAATATCATGCAGTGGCCAATGGCCATATAGAAGCCTTCCCCGAGACTCTTTCAAATATACTGCAAAAGGCGGTATCATGCAGTGGCCAATGGCCATATAGAATCCTTCCCCGAGACTCTTTCAAATATACTGCAAAAGGCGGTTGAAATTCAATTTCCTTTGCTTAGAGTAGCCATTTTTGATCAGTCATCTACAGATGATCAATCTCAAAAGCAATTCGATGAATTAGAACAATTAGAGGAGAAAAGATTGTGCACACTGTACCACTTGGAAGTTTATCAGAATCGAATAGCACGAGATTTCAATAAAAAATCTCGTCTTCGTTCATTCATTCAGGGAGAACTAGTATTAGTTCTCAGAAATCCAGTGATACTAGGAAAGAATCCTCCCAAGCTAGAACCAATGTGGGAAGGACCTTATTCAATACATAAGGTCTACTCCAATTGAGAACATTCATTAATCTCGATGGATAAAGAACTCATCACTTCTCCAACCTATGCCAAATTTCTACAAAATTATTTTGTATAAACACAAAATATATCATCATTGGTCCCGTATGACCTTAAACTACACCACCGTCCTACATGACATTAAAATCGCTCATCACGTCCAGTAAGACGTTAAAGTGCATAACCAACGGTCCATGCATATGACTTTAAACTATTCTCATTTTTTTCCAACATGACGTTAACCTGTGAAAAAAGTTCCCTAATTCGTCCAACATGACGTTAAACTATGTCACCCTCATCATCCTTGCTATATAACATTAAACTATACAACAATGGTCCATTCATACAACCTTAAACTAATTGCATTTATTACGTCCTACACAATGTTAAATTGTCACGTCCTAACTGCATGATGCTAAACTGTATAGAAATTCCTTTAATACGTCCTACATGACATTAAACTGTGTATCATTAAGGTTGTTGTTACCTCTTGTTTCTCATACCGAGTATGACTCACGTGATCTTAGAGAAAACTTCAACCATAACACTCTTTCTGGGCTACTACCCATGTGTACACCCCATCACTATTTTTTTAGATCATTGTCCCCAAGAACAACTTGATCAATAATTCATTCTTTAATTGAACTACGCGGACTTTGATCCTTTCCTTCTAGGCTGGGTATGTAGCAACCTCCTAAGGTTCAATCCCAAAACTAATCTATTCACATCGGTTCACCTCTATCTCATACGATGCTGATTTGTGAAACCGCCCCCAGAATCAATATCTTTACATTATTTCACCTTCGTCCTTGCTATACAATGTTAAACTATAAAATACATTTGTCTTGTATGAAAATAAACTATAACATTCTTTTATACCCTCACCTGAGAGGGAATCATTATTTACATTGAGTTTCAATCATGTTTCATTTCAAATACTACATGCATATATAGTAATTCCCGAACATTTTATCTTGGGTTAAACCATCATTTCACTAAGGTCCCTTTTCACCATTCACATGTACAAACCAAATTTGTACATAGGGTATTTCTCGAACTATGTGGGATTGATTCCCATCCCTATGGGATACGTAGGAATGTTCGAGTGTCCCTCAAATCCAGCCCCAAGTCATAGGGCCAAACCCCAAATTCCACATTCAGTCCCTTGGCTAAAAAGTCCCCATGAAATCACACACTGTGTATTTCTTATAATGGTCTGAGCTCTATGAACCTAAAATAAGATATCCTATACTTTTGTCTCGCATGACGTTAAACTATAGTTCATGAACTACGTATGACTTGATACCCATCCTTACGGGATACGTAGTGAAGTCCAACATTTCAATTCAGGACCCAACTATAACATGATTATGCTTAGAACTGATCTGTGTATTTTTGCATACATTTGGACAATACCCATATTTATGTTTCATAATCATAACCATAAATATTTTCAGTCCTTCATAACCCTTTTCTTGAATTCTAATCACATAGGCTTGAAATTCTGAGAGTTCTTTTGTCTTACCATGCAGCGCGTGCCCTTAGGCGGCCTTGCATAAACAGTCAACATAACGGACCTGTATTCCAAAAGATGCTATTATTTGACTATGCAACCAATGCCCTTTTGTGGCCCTGCATAATTCAACCCCCTAACGAGTTTTTTAAATAGTGGTAACTTCATTCATGGGAGTAAAAAAATGCTTATTTTTCTTAATGATAATAAGTAGGGATCTGTAAAAATAACCACCCTTAACATATTTTTCCCATATCCTTTTTCATGATCTGAAAGTATTCTAGTCTATGGTTTATATTCTCCTTCCCTATGTTTGGGTCAGACCTTCTTAGGAGTGATATCCATCTAGTTCTTTGATAATATTGTTTGTAAATATCTTTTCCATATTAAAGTCCCTTTTTCCATATAGAAATCTCAATACTTCAGAAAATTTGAATCTCCATAAACTTTCACTGGCTTTTTAGCACTATGAAAGTAAATTTCATAGAGTTCTTTTGCCTAACTATGCTGTATGTGCCCTTAGGCAGCATTTCATAAGTAGTCTACATAATGGACAGACCAGCCAAAAGATGTTATTTATTTGACTATGTAGCCAATTCCCATAGGTGGCCCTACATAATTCAACCCCCTAACGGGTTTGTTAAATAATGGTAACATCATTCATGGAAATTACTTATTCTAATTCTGTTTAGCTATTTTTCATATCATTCCTCATATGAAAATATTCTTAAGTCATAGTTTACATATTTTCCCTCATACTAGAGTATGGTAATAAGTTTTCAGATGAATTTTCAAGGAATTGAGTCAATTATAATTAATTAGGTCAATGCTATTTAGACCATAAAAATGAGCCTTTTATGTCCGACGTGCATGACTTTAAACTTCCCAAAAAATGACAAAGGAAATCTTAATAAAAGTCATGTTCCGGCTCACTAAACATAAATTTTGTATGATTTAGGTAATATTGGGAAATTAAGAGATTCAATGTTTGTAGGGTTATTTATATTAATCCTAGTAAAAATCAAACTATGCTTACTAGGCCCATTGTCTTAAGTAAATTTAAAGCAGGTAGCAGAAAAATACGTGAAAAAGTGATTAAAGATGAAATCATTCTTTCCATTTTATACACATGAATTAGAAGGACATCCATAGATTGGAGTCTCTGTTCTTTTCCATGAAATTACAGGAAGCTGTCAACATAAGTCTTCACTTGATGTACATCATCCCGAGCTTCATCAGCAGCCACATGAAGCTCATGCACCCAAACAAATTCACTCTTTTCATCTTGATAGAGTTCTTTCTTGGCATATTTAGTGGATTTTATACCATTTTTTTGAGCTCCCACCAGCGAATTGTTGAGTTGGTCAAGTTCCCCAGTAACATCATCTAACTGTTGCTGAAGGTGCATCTTCTGAACGACATTATCTTTGATCTTATGCTTCAGATCGTTCATCTTGGTAGCATAGTCAGCCTCAGATCAGGATTCTGCAGCCTCAAATTCACTAATATTGACTAATAGGTTCACCCTGGTCAGATCTTCTTGGCACATTTTCTCCTGATCCCTTCTTAAGATGACTTGTTTCACCGCGGTATGGATCTCTTGGTATCCAAAACCTTCAAGTCCAAGCATGAGGAACTGGGATGAAAATTGGGAAATATTTGATGACAGATCGTTAAGAGACACTTCAGATATGATTTTCCATATGTTGTTTCATGCCATGCGTCATTAAAATATGAGTTCCTTAAGCACCTCTGGGTCTGATTTGACATCATCATCATAGGGGGTCATGTAATCTGGGATTAATTCACTTAAGGAAGTTCCATGTTCTACTCCTTCCCCCCTGATCCTGGTTGCTTCACCTTCTACTACTATTTGGGAATAGGTTGAGACTTCACCTCACGTTCGATCCATTGAATTTGATAGCCCTGTTTGATCATTAAAAAGTATGGTTAGTATCATAGAATAATGGAAGTTGGTTGTCTGTCTTGAAAACTCAGTACAATCATTACATAACAGTAGATCAATAGCTTGAGAAGAATCCTCCCCATCTTTCCCAGTTTCAACATGTTCTTCATGATGGTTCTATAGAGGGTTTACCGGGTTTAGCTCCACTTGAGCTAATGTTTCTGCAATGGTAGGGTTGACATCAATGTCCACACCCTCTTCAGGAATTGGAAGTTCACCAGCTTCAATAGATAAAACTACATATTATTTTCAGTCATGATTAGAAGTGTAAATTATAAGAAAATTTACTGGATGAATGATAACCCTCACACACATGGTCTTCTAAATAACATGATAATTTAGCATGATCATAAAATTATTCGAAAGACATGCCACAATTCATCATTTCATCAAATGATATTTCATAATCCTAGTTAGTCTCACCAGTGAGAGAATTTGATGTGTCGTCTTGGTGACCCTCATTTTGCGGCCCCTGACCCAGGACAGCTTCTTCAGGATGGATGGTAGATGCAGTTTCCACAACCGCCAATGATTCTGGTGTAGGTTCTTCTCTACTTATAGAATCAGCAGGAGAAGTACTGGGAATAGATGTTGGCTCATTTTCAAGAGAAGCCATGTCATCCTAAATTTTCATTTGTTCCACAGCACCCTCTGTGGTCCTCAAAGGAGGAACAATCCTTTCCCTTTGAGGATAAATTGAAGAAGACCCTATAATCCCAAGGAAAATGAGAAATATTCTTCATTAATTAAAATTCAGGATTATCCGATGGACATACAACTACTTATAAAGCGTTTATTGGTGGACTTACTCCTTCGTCGCCTTTGTCCTTTTTTCTTTTTAGGAGTATCATCTGTCTCCCATATAGGTACCTGAATTGGAGAATGGAAGTCCATTTCCAACTCCTCATTCATTTCCTATGGGCCTAGAGATATCTCGCCTGGTTCGCGAGGAGATTCATCAGCAGCCCCAATGGCAGTACCACTAGGGCTATATTGTGGCCATGGAACCTCAGTAGTTCATTTCATTGAAAGCTACAAGATGAAGAAAATAACTCCCTTAAGTAACAAAGCTTCGACTAAAATCAAGTTGCAAAGAAAATAAGGAAATAATACTTAAATCTTCAGGAGCCACGTAATCGTGCCACTCATCATCAGTCCCCTCAGCGGTGCCACGATCAATCAATTCCTTCACCCGCTTGGTGACAGGATTGGAATCATAAGTGGAAAAGATGAGCATTTTCATCTCTCTGGTATAAATCCGCACGTATTTGGGTAATTCTCGAAACTAATGTCCATTTAATCTAGAAGATTACCTATTCTACGGAGGTGTAGCCCCTTGCATAAATCCAGCCAGGCAATTTCAACACCACAGTATAAACTCTTCCATGTCTGGACAGCCTCTGGTCTTAGATATAAAGGCTGCAAGTAAAGTCCTATAATCTTTGATTTTAGTTTCTTCCCAGCTCCATCAACTACATATATAGAATAAGAAAATAAGACTTATTTCTTTATAAATTAGTAGTGATTAAAGTACCCCAATGAAGTAACTCAACAGGAGTTGATGGAGTGGGTATTTTGATTCTGACTGGGGGATTATATCAGGAACGAGGCCGCTTGCCACTTGTTGCGCCTCATCATCCCCATCTTGGGAATCCGATGAACCAGTCCAAGAAGAGGAATTTGGAGAATCAGCTTCAGGTGGGAAAGCATCACCTTCATGAGGGAGGGTTTCTTTCTCTACAGTCCTCTTCATTTTCTCCACTTGATAAACTGGGTGATTAAGCACCCCTTTAGGGTATGATGCTATCTAGTTCTCGGTATACCATGTAGTCATGTTATGTTCCGCCCTTTCAACTGGTAGATCAAATATAGCCCTATTCTTCTCCTTTGATGTGAGCAGCCACAGTTGCCGAGCAAACATCGGATGCTGCTCTAACCTGAAATGTACTGTGATAGATACATCAACCTTTTTTAGACACTTAAATTTCCGTGAAATTCTATATGGAGCATAGGCCTCGAATATAATTTCTCCGTCAATACTGGAAACTAGCACACCATCTCTGCAAGCCAGCATGTATGCCCTCAAATCCAAGTGGGTTGTTTCATCATCAACAAACTGCCAGGTTGGTCGGTTTCCATAGGGAAATAAGTTGAATTCCTTAAACATTCTCAGCCTCACTTTCGTTTCATAGGCATTACGATCTAATTGAGAAACTCTAGATAATACTTGAACTTAAGTCCTGAAAGAACTTCTGGGAATTTTTACTCAATTCTGTACATTATAAGTCCTAAAGTGAGTGGCGATCCATCCCCATAAAACATGGAATTGTCCCACTATTCTCAAAAGAGATTTACCCATGAATACATGAAGTGAACTCTTGTGAATCTTTGCTAAAATTGTGGTAGCCAACCCCACCATTATTCCCTCATCCAACTTTTCTGCAATAACGAAGGTCCCTGGCCTGACGCCTCCCTTCGAGTCTCTGACTGGCAAGTGATAAATGCTGATCCACAAAGCCAAGAAGCCCGGCAGAAGAGTCTTCTTTGATATCCTTTGATTCACCTCATATATCCATTTCTCAAACTCTCCTGCTCCTAGAGTTGGCCAAAATGTGCTAGGAGCACCCCTCTTCTCAGGTTTTGGATAGGTGGTAGGACGAGTGGGCCTCTTATCCTTGGATTTCTTTTTCATGTATCCTTTCTCCTTTGGATCCTTCTCCTTTGGATCCTTCTCCTTTGGCTCCTTCTCTTTCTTCTCAATAAGAAATATATTCATCCACTCCTCCAGATGAATATCCTTTCATGAATGAGTTACAGAGGTCTCTGAACTCTTGATCTTGTGGAAGATTTTAAATAATTCCCGAGACAAAGAAGGATCCTTCTCTGAATCATTCCATGTCACCTTGGGAGGAATGAATTCAGCATACATGTCGCCCAAATTGGATCCCCTGAGATCCTGTGGACATCCCACAGACGGATGCCTACTTCTCCAAGAGTCAGATGGAATGAATTGGTTTCTGGGCTCCAGTGGCAGAGTATCTCCGACATAAAGTTATCATTTCTGTAAATGTATGTTTGCCCAACCCAAAAAGCTTCGTATATCACCAGTCCTTTCAAATCCTAGACAAACTCTGTACAGGTTTGTTGCCCCAAATATTCCCACATCCAAGTTGGCTTCACACCTCACCCAGGACAAAAGTCCCAACTTATCATCCAGCCTTTGGATTGATCCATATGAGCATTTTGAAAGATTTAAGGATGACAATGTGGTTGCAGCTCAGGCTTATGAGGTTTCATATCTAGCGTACAAGGGCTATGATGCATCATGTGGGCCTTCTCCACTATTCTAGCATTTAAAAATCCTCCTCCACATGAGATATTTTCTGAAGAAAAATTGGTATAATTATGAAACCAAGAAATTGGGAGATAGTTCATTACTTCTAGAATAGTAACTTCTCGTAGATGACCATATCCATACAAAGGTAGATAAATGCTTCGGGGGAAGTCGCGATGATATTTCTTCAGATACTTGGCCAAATCCAGAAGAGTAGTATCACAGACGGTATAATAATCGTGGCCAATGATACTAATCATATCATCATGTCACTTTCTTTCCAGTTCATTGGCTATTCCAATTCTCCTGGGAACAATTTATTCTACACAAATTTTGAATAATTAACTCTTCAGTAAGTTGATTTTTCCTAAAATTTGTGAAAGAATTCAAAGGAAACGGCAAAGGAATTAAGGTTCGAAAGTCAAGACTTGGTGTTCAAGTGTGATGTGTCGTGCATGTATAATGTGCCGCAAAAGTATTTGGTGTGAAAGTATCACTGTGCAAGTCCAGATACCTTGAAAGCAGCACAACAGCAAAGGAAAAGCAAAAAATAGAGCAACTTGCGCGGCGGAGATGACCTGCACGGCGAGAGCGCAAAAATATGATATTCTGTGCAATGCGCGACAAATGAGACCATATATATAGGCCCGGCGGGCCACCTGCACGCCTATAGCGCGCGTGCTCCAGCCCTGCGCGACTCTCACCTGCGTGATGATATTTGTGCGGGGAACACCTGCACACCTCTTTCCTTTTGGTTTTCTTCTTTTCCTCAGATTCACATCCTTATTCTTTCGGATCCAACTCTGATGGGGGACTTTTGTTAACACACATTTTCATCACATTTTTTAAAGGAATGGAAAGGGAAATGACTTAGCACAAATTGATTCATCCTTTAAAGAAAACACCAAAAATCGACAAAGGAATGGAAAATGAGTCAAATGACTTTGCGTCGCGCAAGTTCCCTCATGGTTGTGAAAGAACACTTGCGTGCTGCCTAATGCTCATGCAAGTGACTTGCACGCCCTCTTTGAAAACCGCCTGGGGTCATCTGCAGCCAATAAATACCCTCGGTGGGCCCCCCATTTGAGGAGGATTTTTTACAGAATTAACATACAGAGCTATGAATGCCCAAGTCTCTTCTTCAGGTCTTTCGAACACTTCTAAGGAAATTCTTTACCTAGAATGGAAGGTCTAAACAAGAGGAGTAAGGTCTAAGTATTAGAATTCACTAAAGCTTCCGTGCCTAAGTATTTTTCCCTTAATGAAAATGGGCACACTTGTGCGCCTCCCTACTTCTTCACTAGAACTTGTGCACCATCCTCTGGAAATCCTCTAGGGGTAATACCAAGGTTTTGAGCCATGTATCACCCAAGTATTACCCTATGGGATGAAACTTGAGCAAGTACCCATGTGACGCACATGTATACCTACATGACGAGGACATGTGCGCCCACGCAGTACCGACCTTCCTGCCAGGACTTGCACGCCATTCTTTTTTTTGGGTTTCCTTCTTGCCCATTTAACCCCTCTTATGCCATTCCACCTCTCCTATTCAATATTTAATCTTCAAGACACTCTTCAAAGACATTTATGGCATGTCTTTTTGATTGACTTCCTTATCTTAAAGGAATTCCGTGAAACATATTTCAAAACCTAGTGATTTACATATCTTTTTTTTCACTAAAATTAGAGATTTCATTCATTCAACCTCATATTTTAATAAGAGAGAACCCTATTATGGGCGTCCTATTTAGAAGTAAGCCCCAAGTCCTCATTAATCTGGGTTCCTTTTCGAGAGTAATCCCCAGTCATAATTCCTTTAACATGGGCTTCCTTTTCAGGAGTAAGACCTAGTCCAAATTCTCAAATATGGGCATCCACCTTAGGATTAATCCCTATGTCCTCATTAATCTGGGATCCTTTTCAGGAGTAATCCCCAGTCATAATTCTTTTATCCTGGGCTTCCTTTTCAGGAGTAAGACATAGTCCAAATTCTCAAATATGGGCATCCTCCTTAGGAGTAATCCCCAAGTCCCCATTAATCTGTGTTTCTTTTTAAGGAGTAACCCCCAGTCATAATTTCCATTAATCTGGGCCTCCTTTTCAGGAGTACGCCTCATTTTCAAATCCTATTAATTGGGCATCCTCCTCAGGAGTAAGCCCCAACCATAATTACTTTAACCTGGGCTCCCTTTTCAGGAATAAACCCCAGTCTTAAAGTTCTCAAATATGGGCATCCTCCTTAGGAGTAAGCCGTAAGTCCCTTAATTTTTCAAAACCCTTTACCTGGGCCTTCTTCTCAGGGGTATGCCCCAGTTTTAATTTCTCTTAACTATTCTTAATTTCCGTTTGATCTGGGATTCCTTCTTAGGAGTAAAACACAATCCTCAGTCCCCTCCTAACTTGGGGATCTTCCTTAGGAGTAAGCCCCAAGATTTGAGTATCCAAATCTCCATGAAACACATAAACATTTATGGACCTTGTTCTTGGATTTCTTCCCTGAAGTAAATCTTAGTCTTTATATATTTTGGTTATTCATACACACATAAGCCCAACATCATTGCATCTTTCGTGGCACAATTGTTCAGTTTCACCAATACCTCTTGTTTCTCACACTGAGCATGACTCACGTGAGCTTAGAGTGTAAAACTAATCATGACATCTTTCTTTGAGCCATCAATTATGCATAAACATAATACTACCTTACTCGAACTACGTGGGTTCTGATTCCTTTTCCAAAAAAGGATATGTAGGTATCCCATCTGCGGGTATGATCCCAACATTGAAATAATCCATGTCCTTCTGAATGACAATAAAATTCAAGTGCCCCACTGAGTGGATTTAAAACTAGCATTGCCATAATAATGACCAAGATAATTTTATGCATCAAAGGATACCATTGACTAAGAATCACTAACAAATACTAATGATTCTATATCGATGAAGAACCTAAATAACATATAAAATACTCTCTAAATTTCCTACATATCCATCATTGATTGTCAGATCTAAAGGAAAGATCATTTTATACTTGGTAATGTAATTAGGATTCACGAGCATAACTAAAATATATAAAGAGAGCCCTATAGTAGACAATAATTCCCCTCAAAAGGGTGTGATGAGTCCGACCACCCATCCTCTCAACCAATGCAAATTCCTAAGCCCCATCAGTCCACAACTAATGAGCGCCTACCTTTGGAAAGTAGGTTCAAATGGATATGGAATCATTGGATGTTTCCGTTTCTACGAACAAACCCGTTCTAAACCATTTGGAATGTTTGAATCTTAAATCAATAAGATCATCCCCCATTCCAGAGGGAAAAAAATACTCACTGAAGGGTCACAAAATAAACACAAAAGGATAATGAATGACACTAACTGTGTATCCTCATATGGTAATACCTCCTTGAGTTCCAACTTATAAGATGATTTCCTTGAGTATCCAAGGTGTATATTCAGAGGATATGAGTCCAACTCAACTCAAAGATCACGAAAAAAAAATACAATGCAGTGATTCTTGGATCATAAGTCTACCTATTTATATTTCCATTGGTGCTACCGTAATTTAACTATACCATCACATTAACTAAAGGAATTAACTTTGAAAACATTATTTATTCCTATAATGTTTAGTATTATCTTTTTCTCATCCTTTATATCTAATAATCAACAAGGACAAATCCAAATACGTCTTATATGAAATGTTAATATAACTATTCAAGACATCTCTCGTGGAAACATTGAAACTAACCCTTACATGGGGGTTATTTATTATGAAAACCATGAATGTGTGTTATTGAAGAATTTTTTACAACCTAACTTTTATTATAAAAATTTAATAGGGTTGGATATGTGAAAATCCATGTACTATTTATAAAGGTAATAATTTTAGAAACTATACATATCACTTTATTTAGCTAATGAAATAAAGAAATAGTAAAATATCCTCATAATTTCATTTTAAACCATCATTAATTTATCCATGTTTTCCCACAACATGGATTGGTAAAAAAGATATTAATTGAAATATATTTAGGAAAACACTATTTAGGTTGTAACTGCCATTTTAAAATATAAAACATCATATAAAATCAAGATCAAAAGAAAATGAGAGGTCATTTTTCATTTTAATGGGATTGGTCAAGTAATATTCCAACATACATTTATAAAGGAAACCATATATGTAAATGCTAAATAAATATATAAAAACACCTATTTATCAAATGCATAACCCATAGGGTCCATGTACCAAAGAATATATAGATATAAATGACCTAATAGAGTCCCATTAGGCCAATGTAAGATCAAATTTAATGAAATCCATTCTAAATCTATTAATTTATTTTTATATGAATTATAATTGGAATCCCAGGTAAGTTAAACCCATAACAGCTAAATTTTTAGAATTTTCAAAAAACTATTAGTATGTTTAAAAACCCAACTGAGTTTATTATTATGAATTTGAAAACCATTTAAAAAAATATAATTCTATCACATAATGAAGAATACTTTTATAAAAATAAATACCATCACATAAGACTGGTGTACAAGTATGAATTCTATGTTATCACAAAAACATTGAATACTGATAATCATGGAACATAATCACACAATCATGGAATATGTGTTAGCTTGATATTGATATGTGAGTCCAAAATGCTTGAAATGATGTGTAAATACATCTTGTCTCTTACAATTCCATGAAAAGAGGTAAATTCTATAAATTGATCATGAGAACCAATTAAATCATTCACTAATGACGAAATAATAATCAACTATAATAATGAACAACATGAATAAAAATCCCATCCGTGGAAACAAGATATTTCTCTCATGTGTTCATTGGATATTCACATAAATGTGCTATTTACCAAGTTTGAAAACATTCCTAGTATCATTGATACCATCCCAAAATAGTATGATAAATAAAATAATCCATTGATAACAATTTTTTAAATCCTGACATGGTTAACTTTGTAAATAGTAACTTGACTGGTTGAGTATAATACCTCATGTATGCCTCACCTTATTCTAGATGTTGCTGACCATAGTGAGGGTCTCAAGGTGGTACAATGATAATAATATACCCTCATTATTATAAATTAGATTAATATAATGATAAATAATTGAATGTTACTAGAATATAATAATAAATGAAACGTAATAATACATATTTACATATGAAATTTCCAAATAATACCACTACACATGAAGTTTATAATTCATAATATAAGTTGTTAATATACTAATAGAAACACATAAAACAAGACTATGATATAAAAAATAAGAAATAAATAAATGAACTAGCTCTTGTAGATATTTTAAGAATATTCTAGGTCCTCAGCACTATATCAAGTCATAGTTCAGAAGATACAATAGAAAAGAAGAATGATCTAAGGCCCTAAGTTATATCCATTAGATCAGTTCATGTACCAAACAATGACAAGAATATGTAATGAGTACAACATTGTATACCACCAACAATAGGGTATAAATTAGGTCTAGTCCATTAATATAAAATTACTACTGTACATATATATCAAAAATAGAGTAGTAAAGTAAATATATACCATGAAAGGATTAGGATCCTCATGGGATACCTAACTGAAACCACATACATCGGCCTAATACATATGTCTCCAAACCTACGAATAGTAATATATAAATAGTACTCATGGATATATCCCTAGGGTACAATGTGTATCACTAATAATGATGGATACAGATAGAAACCAAGGGATCCGTACATAATTATTATCATATTTGATTGTACCTTTAAATAATGGGCATCCATTCAAGAAACTATATCAAAGGGGTATGGAATTTTATGTCCAATTATCGAAAATTAAATATTATGTAAATTTCTATCCAATAACTATAAATTCCATGTATAATATTTTTATTAAATTAGATTTAATTCCATGTCTAATGATGAGGAATACCATTTCAAATAATTTCACTAAATGATAAGTAACACTATATCCATTAATGTGGAAATCAATGTCTAATAATATTAAAAAATTATAAGTAAATACAGGTCTAAAAATGAATACTTACATGTCTAATGAATTATATAAATGATTTTCAGTGCCATGTCTAACATATGCTAACCAGTTTTACCTTATTCAAGAAGAATATAATAAAGAAATATTTTGAGCATGTCCAATGAATACCATCTCAGAACCTAAGTATCGTTCAATTCATACTATAATTAAAGGCACAAAACATTTTATTATTATGTATGGGACAAGAGAAACATAGATTCCAATTTACAATTTAGCAATACGGAATACAATCCTTTCTATTTAGAAACATAGATTTCCCTTTTTCAATTCACATATAAATAATGAGAGGGCCATGTAAGTATAAATTCCATATATAAAGTCTAATTAAATATATTTAGTCAACTAAAATTTTGTTTAATATATACAATTCATTACACAAATAAAAGGACCACCCAATATATCAATGAGGTGGTTTAGTCACCCGATAATAGTGACAATCATAAGGATTCAATTGAACCCACAATGAAATGTAGTTCAGGTTAAGGTTTTCAACCTAAAATTGTATAATCATATTATATAAATCATATAATTTTATTTAAATATTTTTTTAATGTTTAATTAATTTTTAGAGCAACACATGGGTGATCCAACATTTGACGCAGTAATTTTCTATACGACAAAACTATAAGGTGAAAATACATAGACCACCTACCTTATTCTTAATATGCATAACTAATCCAAAATTATAGATTAATTTAATTTAAAATGATATAAATTGAATAATTTGATTACCATTATTAGTATATGAAAAATTAGGTCAAGAAGATATTGATCTAAAACAAGAAAAAACTGAGAAAAGTGGTAAGAGGTGTTCTAGAATTAGCTCTCGAATTCCAAAACATCAAATGGAATTCGATTTAGACCAAGAATAGAAGAGATGAATGAATTTTTTATAGAGGAAGTGGAGGGTGCACATAGAGGTATGTATGGGTATGTGTGGGTAAAAATGGGTTTTAAATTTATTTATGGTGGAAAGGGAAAATAATACTTTTTCATTTTTAAGTGCCTCACTATTAGGCCACACAATTTGGAAATTGATGAGAAATTTTTATGGTTCCAATTTCCAATGAACCATTAATCAACATGATGGAATGACACAGTTTACAAACAATTTTCAAACAATGTGGGATCACTACCCAAGTACACCTCCACCTCGCACAGTTTTGGCGCATAGTTAGAAAAACCATATTTCAACGATGTGATTATCTCATCACATTAGATCCAAACATCATGGTTTTATTGGCCACCTTTCAGGGAATAACTAACGATGTTCCCATACAAATCTATACTCATGGTTTTGGTACAAGGTTTTAAATAACCACGTTCTTACCGTCTTCCTAGGATGTCATTTCCAAAACATCCATTTTTAGTCCCAAACCCTCGACATACTCTCAAAACCTCTTCAAAACCTTTTAGAGACTATCCCATGACTAAAACAATTTTTGATTTCAAACCCTCTAAATTACATCCTGATGTTAAATTTGAAATTTCCTATCCACCTAATGAATGTTTCAAATTATTTTTTATTTTTTAATCCATTTCAAAACACGAGATCATATAAGTAACTCTTGAAATTTTTTATTTATCTTGATACTAAATCCATTTCTATAAACCAACATAATATTTCATATTTATATTAAATATCATTGGGGTTTTCATCAATAATAATTATTTTGTGTCTCTTTATAACATGTACACCCTTTGGATTATGTTTCCCTCGTTTCCCTACTCTATTTCAACAATAGTAATAAAATATGGTCGGATGAGGAGAGTGATACATTCTAATAATCATAAATTAGAAGAATGTAGTATTTATTGGTGAACTACTATTTTCAATTCAATTTCTTCTAGGACCTTTTAGTGGTTATCCTTTTAATGATATCACATATAGAACCTACACTTCTGATATTTACATAATCATTATATATCTTTTTTTCATGGGATTTAAATCCATTTGGAGGAAAATCATAGTTCTGCATGCTACATTCTTTTATTATTTTTTCTTTAATACTTTTATATGATTCATACTTCATAGGAAGGATCATCCATTAAAATTATCACACATACTTTTAGTTTTTTTATTGATGCCACATAGGCACGACACTTGCTTCTCCACTTCTATAGTTTTTAAGACAAACATAGACTTGACTATCCTTGGTGAGTATTTAATTAAACAATAATAAATATATGTTGCGATTTCAAAAAAATTATTTCTTCTTTATATATAATTTATAATGTTCCCTATTTTATCGTTGTTTAACAGACAAAGCCAATCGTTTATGGGAAAACATTCATTACGTTATATTATCACTTTGTTCCATCCTGGTGAATATGTTTCTAATGGTATTTGATGCTAATTATTTACCTAGATAGATCACCCTCAATTTGGAATGTGGGTTCCTCTTTTAGAAGAAAATTCATCATTATTATTTCATTTTATTCCAATAATCCTATGCTTAAGTAAAATAAAATTTTTATCTATATATTCATACCTCATGTATAATTACCTCAGTTGATATCTTGGATTGTAATTTCATCAATGGTAAGGCATTTGGGATTCTAGACACATAATCATGATGTGTCACATTATTTCATAATAGTAGCTTCTCATAACTAATTTCTTTTAATATAATTATCTTACATATTTTAAAATATCATTTAACTTATTTATTCCATATTTTTACATTTTTTGACATAATTTTTTGGGGATAATTATGGAAGAATCGCCATATTTCTATTTATGTTTTGAACCTAATCATAATCTATTTGATCATAATATAATTCTACTTTAGTTGGGATCCATGTGCCCCATACATGAGTTAGATTCTATCCTAGATTTTATCCTCTATTTATGTTAATTTTTCAAACTCTTTCTCTTTATCCATTTGATCTACAATATCATTTGAAAGTTCTTTAGGTTGGATACTTTTAACCGCCATTT
Organism: Viscum album; assembly: GCA_963277665.1. NCBI lineage: Eukaryota > Viridiplantae > Streptophyta > Magnoliopsida > Santalales > Viscaceae > Viscum > Viscum album. Next base: position 1,789,322,417 of record OY728145.1, read on the forward strand.
TACACCAATTATAGTAATGTATTCCTTGAAGGAAAACTACCCCTTCTTCAACAATTTATTTTCTAACATATTATCTTCAACGAATGCATCGTAAACTTTACAAAAAAAAATTCCATTGATCCAAATTATCATAAAAGGTTTGTATCTCATTTTCATTGTGGTATGACCAGTCTCTAGAATAAAAACATGATTTCATTTCCACTTCCTCTATACAATAACCATCCAATTCATTTTTCATCAAGGAACATAAATTTTAATATTTCAATGAATCTTCCAAAAAACAGTAGTTTTATATTTATGATTAATAGAATATACACTTACCTTTGTATGTATTCTTTTCATTCAATGGATCATTTTATTGTTTCTCATTTTATTCTCTAAATTTTATAGATGGATGTCATCATTCAATATGGTGGTGATATCTTAATATAATTTTCATTCACTTCTAGAAAAAATCATTTTTTGAAAACAAAATTTTAGGTTGTGTGGGAACCCTTACATGAAAAAGAAACATAAAAATATCAATGATCCCAAAATAACAATAAAAGCAACTACTAAATAAAAATTTCCAAAATCAAATTTCAAATTTGTGTAATTGTTTTAGATGATACGATTAATGTTTCGCAACGAAAAAATGTGAGACATCATCCTTTAATATTAGATCCCAATACCTAGTTCTATATACACTATAACTCATCACCTACACATTGACCACCTCAATCCAAACCATTTCATAAAAATAACCCATCAAACAAGACATAAAAGCATCCAAATTCAAGATTATCATTGAAAGAAAAATAAAAACCATCTATTTGATTAAAAAAGTATAATATGATATTAAAAAATAATAAACAAGAACCATAATTACAATCCATACCTTAAGGTGATCTAGTACCATCCCAAAATATACTGTCACTTTTATCATTTCATGATAAAGACACTTCTGCCACCATACATTTACAATGAAAAGAAATGTGACATAGAAATAAAAATCTAAAATTGAAACCATACAATAAGATTTAGACTCTATAGTTTTATCCTAAATATACTAAACCAATAGTACCTTTAACAATGTCAAATTTAGTACAGGAGATTACTGCACAATTAACAATCTCTCTTCAATAGGATGATAACCAGATTTTAATTTAGATGTTTTTATCATATAGGTGGACTGGGGAGAGAAAATTATAGGGCCAAATAGTGAAACATGATATTAGGATGAATAATCCAACACCTTGAAACCTTTAAAAAAGTAAATAATGAACTTTAAATGAAACCCCTTCAACAACAAAAATAACCATGGGGGACCACCCACACAATCTAACAACATGTATCACCTAACACTATATTTTCATCATCTTGAGCCACAAAAACAGTATAGTATTTCATGAAATATAGTAACGAAAAACTACATCATGGATACTAGAAATATCTGATAGTCATTCAAGAATGATAAAAGGCCAATATAATTTAATGAAATAATAAATCAATGAACCGTAATGAGAATTAACATGAAATTCTAAATCAATCTCATTTATCATCACACCCAACTAAATTGGAGTCAAATTCAATGGTCCATTTTGTAATAGACATGTTACAGGAATATATAATCAATTTACTCAAAATGAAGAAAAACAAAAATCCCTTTACTTAAAAAGAAGGCGAAGAAGGTAAATCAAAAAAAGGAGATAAAATCTGAAGTGAATGATCACACAAAGCCAAAATGGGGAACTCCATCATTTACATGTTTTCTTCTTAGAGTAAACCATTATTGTAACATGAGGTGATATGATAGGGATTTGAAGATACTGTTAATTAAGAGTGTCGTTGGGATTTTGGAACCATCAACATTTTTTAATTTATATTTTTATATATTTATTTAAAATATACAAATAACAAAATAAATCGTTCAATGGATGGTTTTGTGGAATTACTCACTGAATATTCCCATGTTTGAAATTGTTAATATATCTGCATCAAGACATCATTGATCGTGTTTTCCAAAATCAGCATCATATCATATATACTTGAGATCTCATCACCTGAATCATAAAAAAACAATACAAATCCTTTTATAACCTTATAAATTACTGAAATTGAGTAAATAAGGAATCATAATTAAATTCAGGTTCACAATAAATCTAATATATTTTCAATATTGGACATAAAATTAAATACCATGTCTTAGATACCACTTATTATGACCAAGTGGAATTTGTTCCCCCTATGAGTGGTGGGGTTTATTTAGAGTGTCACCAAAATAAAAAAATTCTATTAAACCATGTTTTCCACTTTTTCATATTTTGTTAATTTATTTTAATGAACACATTTAATATCACACCCTATTATTATTTATCACATGAAATATCATTAAAAATTAAAATTTAAAAGCACATAAGAACACATGGGTTTTATTTTATTCACCTATAAAGGTATATTTTCTAGGTAAACAAACCTATGATGTTTTAATTTCCTAAAATCTATTATTAATAATTTCATTGGAAATTTTTTTTCTTTATGGACACAAAATATCAAGGCACGTATCCATTAATATGGTTTGGGTACACTCATTTCTCACCCAAGGGGAACTCCCTCTTCTTTCACTAAGTGAAATAATTCATGGATATATTTTTAAGTTTATAGGCTTGAGGGTATCATAATCATTTTGTAGACATGAATACATATTCTATATTAGTTTATGGTATATATTTCCATTACATCCTAGAGTTTATAATATATTTTATGTTATACAAAAGTCTGATGAAGTTTCAATAAAACCATATGTGATCGATTAATTAATTGTGGGAGTTGAGTCTTTATCTTACAAATCTAGAGGATGATTGCCCCTTAATAAGATGGTCAATTATATTTATACCCAATGAATACAACACAAAAATAAATATTATAGGAAATGATTATTTATATAATGGAATTATTTTTTGTGTGCTATATTTTTTATGAAAATGGATATTTCATAATCACTTCATTATCAACAAGCCACATCCTCCTGTAATAAATATATTTAAATGTAACTCATCCATCATTCTTGGATTTCCTATTATCTGAGAAAATAATTGATATTCAATATTATCACTCATCTTCTTTTCATAAACCACTCTATGTAGTTTTATAAATATTTTTCAAAACTCAAACCCTTCCATAAATTATTGGAATAAATATCTATTATTCTAATATATATTTATAATTCCATGTGATTCAATCATTTATAATTATCAATGCATGAATTTTCAATTAGATCAAATGCCCGAAAACTTTAGTAAAAGTATTTCCTTCTTGAATTCATATCAAATATCCAATATTCTTTGAAAAAAGCTAGATCAGACCATGTATCTCCCATTATAATTTTATTTGCCTATACAGTACTCATATTACAACATGATGTATCCAAATATAATGTTTAATTTAGTAAAACAACATATCCATGAAATATTGTAAAATAAAATTTTAAAATACCCATAATATTTTTTATTAAATCCCCAAAAATATCACATTTAGATCTTATCAAATTATATAATTCTGTATACCTATTGTATCATTCTCCATTAGTTATGAAATGAAGAATAATTTCTCTGTATTCTAGGATTTCAATTCATTCTATTAGAATCATCCTTCCACAACATAGAAACATTTATTGTGGCATGAATTTTTCTCTCTCACATTTATATAGAATGACACAAATTTTGTTATGTGATTCCTCTAACCATTACATTTTAGAGTTGAAAATAATTTTCCCATCATCTAACAATGGAATGGATTTTTATAGAAAAAATTTGTCCATCATTATGATCCTATTATGACCTATTACTCAATGTGTTAATGTGACTTGATTAGAGGTTACTCTTACACATGACCCAATATGGAAATGTTTTCACTTATATTGCATTTTTTACTCCTGTTAAATGCCAGTTACGAGGTGGTATCTTCCTATACAACATTACCAATCATTCATAAATATTTATTATTCTTATGTAGAATAGGATTTGGTGTGGTCACCTCCATCAAGATGTATCCACCCATCCAACAATATAGATTATTCTATTGTAAAATATGTTAGTATATGTTTTATTTCTTTATGATACAATACCCTTCCAACTCTATATTTATCTATTCATCCATATCCATCTATTGGAAATGGAATATACACCTATGGAGTGGCCTCTATATAAATAATATTATATAACATAAGACTTTTTTTATAGGAAACCTCATGTGATGTTTTCAAACTCTACATGGTGTATCCAAATAACTATTATCTCGTTTTTTTACTCTTACAAAACAACAATAACAATCTTATATACACTGTTATATCATGAAATGGAATTCCTTCAGAAAATACCATTTTTATTTTAAAAAAGCATAATGCATTCTCTTTCTTATACTAAAACCTCAGTAGAACAAACTTATCCATATTTTCCTTATAATAATATTGTTGTAATATTGTTTTATCTTTATAGTGTATGTTTTGATATTCTCATTCCATGACTATGATATATTAAACCAAAAATGTTTTTAATTGTAATATATCTCCATATAGTTATAATAATGGGTTCCATACATCCACCCTATACTTTTATGATCATACTCAACCTTCACTGTCATGTGTTTCTATGTCATGATACCTTCATCAAGTGTGGTTCTCATGAATGGTAACCATAATCAATTTACATAATATCATGATTGTGTTAAATCATATTGTCAAACTCTATTCCTTATTAAAAAAATCAAAACCATATCCTCATAGTTACAAGATCTTTATTAATGTAAATTTTCTGCTTGAATAATCCTCATCTTCAAATTATATGTTAAACATTTATTCCTTCTCAAGAACCATAACTCTATTGGTTTTTATATGAAGAATCATATTTGACTTCATTGACCTAATACCACTATATTCCTATGGTATTGTTTTTCTATATTTTACATTAACCTTTCTAGGTGGAAAAATATCTATTACACACTCCTATATTACAATGACTTTAATTAATGGAAAAAAATAATCTTTTTTCAATAATGAAAATGATTTTTACTTTAATTTCATAATATTCTATAAAATTTTAGGAGTTTAAAAATATCAAGGATAATTTAATGAATTTACAAAAATATTTAGTTTTCAATCATCCCAAAATTTAAAATAATATAAGATAAATGATAAAAAGTATCTCAATGAATCTTATGATATGAATGGTTTTTTGATATAAAAATAATAAAATGAGTTCCATCCATTATGAGAACCTCTATACATTTTTTCATTTTCCAGAGAGTATCTAAAAAAATAAATATTAAATATTTCAAAATAGGATAACCATTTTGTTCTATGACCATTGTTTTTTAGAAAAGAACATTTTTATATAGTGTTAGGGTCCTCAATGTGTGGGTGAATAAAGGAACAATAAAATTCAAACCAATTATTATGTATCTTTTTATTTTCCCTTTATTGTTATGATTTTTTCCCCGCCACTATTATAAAAATTAATTAATCCTATATATAAAATAAATAAAATGGAAATAATGTGATAAATTTATTAGTGCATATAATGAAAGCCACGAAATAATAGTAAACACACTTATTTTTTGCTTCTGTGACCTCTAATATAGAAGATAGTCCTAATATTATGGTTTGATTGTTACTTTTATAACCAGTAATATTAATTTTTATTGATATTGTATAAATTTATAAATATTAAAATACCCATGAATTACTAAACATGGAATGGTTTAGGGGTGGCTCACTTCCTCCCAAGGGTTACTCCCCTCTTTGTGTGTGGATCACTCCCACATTGGTTTACACAAATTATTACTCATTCAAAAACATTTTATAAGATTAATTCCCATAAAAAAGGTAAATAACATCCATTATGAACTATATAGTGTATATCACCACTGTTTATACGTTTTTTCATTAGGGTATATCTTTGTAAGAACCCAGTTCTACTTATGAGGTATTAGTTTCATCTTTTTCCATCCAGTGAGTTATATTTGAAAGAACAAGGATAACTGGAAAAATGTTATGCTTCAGTATTACACACTGTAATCCTATATACACGCTGTATATTCTAGACATGTAGGATTGTGATATATGGTGTATGCTTTTTGTCCAGTGAGATAAGAAAAATCCCACTACACACATTGTACTTCCAAGTACACGACATGTAGTCATGTGGGCGGTCGGTGTAGGATGTATAATATAATTCAATGAAGTCATGAACATTACAATGATATACGCACCATTTATACTTACATTCACTCCATGTGATACTAAAATTCATCTTTAAATAGTATGTAGCCCCATTTTCTTCACTTTTGGACTAAAGAACTGCTAGGTGAAGATCAAGGAGTTATGAGAGCAATTCCATCCCCCGTTTCGTCATCCAGAACCCAATTCTTATGTCATCGGTCATGTTAGGACCCAATAGGAAAGGGATTTCTTCTTCTAGAGCTGTTCTTGGTGATTTTTCAACTTCATGTTATTGTCGAATGATTTTCCTCTTTTCTAAGATCTATGTCATTCTAGGCCGATTCAAGGGTCGACATCGGTTTATATCATTTATACGACATCAATGAAGGTGTTCGTGTGCCTATATATAAATTTCTAGTTATTTATATTTTCCCAAATGACTTGAAACCTTTTTCCTGATTATTTTATTTTTATATAATTGAAATATGTTGATGCTGAATGATGTTTACGTATTTTGTTATATGTAATTGAAGCATATGATTTTCCCAGATTATTTGTTATGATTAGATCCATGTAATAGATTAATTTTCATTTCTTTTCTTCAATGTGAATTTTCCCAAGTGAGTTTATATGATTAAAACCATTTAACAGTTTAATTTCAATGTGTTTGATTCTCTGTGCTTTTCTCATGTGAGCTGATTATTGAAAACCATGTATTGGTGTAATTTACATGTGTTTATTATATATGATGAAATTCTCACAAATCGGCCTTTTCCATGACTATATATGTTGAAATGCTAATACCGTAGGCTTTTCGCTGATTATATATGCTAAAATGATGACACACCAATCTTGTCCCTTATTATTATATGCTAAAATACTGATTCCATGGTTTTTTCCATAATTATAATATTCTTAAATGATGATACAATGGGATACTCCATGATTAGAATATGCAGAAATGATTATACATCGGGCTTCCCTGTGAGAAATATTTAAATGGAATGATTGAAGTCACGTTTTCCAAGCCAAAGCACAAGATTGGATTCAGTCTACACTTCTTTGCTTAGATCGCTTATTGAGGTATCTGTTGCATTTACATTACATAGAGTATTGACGGGATAAGGTCAAATCCAAATACTTATATAATTCGATGAATGTTAATTGATTAAAGAACCTGAAATGAATGTAAAGGAATGATATTCCTTGTGGATTGATTACCTTTGAGTAACAGCTAGTTAATTCATTTTATTATTTTACCCATTTGTGTCATATAAAAACTGACATATTGGCACCGAGCTTTGGTGGTTGCCTACTATTATTTATTTCTCACAACCTAATTAGTTCTTTTTTTAATCCCAAACTGATAATTGTTTTTAGGTGTTGATAGGGAAAAGGATCCCCACACTGGTACATGATTACTGATTAGGATCAGGAGATCATGGGGAAAATCCTTGGCATGCGATGCTACTAAGTTTTAGTTAGTTTTACCATAGTTTGGTATTGTATCATAACTAATTGTTACGTATTATGTTTTCATTATTTTCATAGAACATGTGACGTGCTACATCTTTTTGATATTATATACCATATGGATATCGTGATCTTTAGGTTTTAGTTGGTTACTACAGTTTCATGGTGCTTAATGCTTAAACTATTTTCATTCTCTATTTTGATGTGTTGCACTATTCCAATGATGGAATAGTTTCCCCAATATCACACCCTAGTCCATTACTTCTAGTCGGAACCCTCTTTAATTTTGGGAAATGCGCTTGAGGCAATGTGGAAAACCGGGTACGGGGCACCAATTGAGTGGCTTCCCGATCCAGGACATTACAGAGTTGTATAAAAATAAATCTTTTCTACTATCTCTTTATTTTTGGAGCATATATACATTTATATAAATGAATAGGTACTTGTTAATTAGTTGTTCTTGGGAGTAGCCACAATTTGTATAGGGAAAATCCAAACTGCCTCAAATTGACTTATGATCTTTAGATTTTGAGCTATTATAGTTGATTAGATTTCATTATTGGGTGACAAACATGCTTTACGCTATTAGTATTGACAAAATTGTGGGTTCTATTTTAGTTTCAACATGATGATATGAGCGTGTTAATCTCAAACATCTTATAGGAACTTTTTAGAATCACATTCCATGAATTCAGTGATGCCATATAAGATGCATTTGTTATCTCATTCTATTTTGATAGATAAGTTGATAGCTAAGCCTGATATTGTGATAGGCTTATTGATACGTGCTGTGTTTTGGATTTAATGGAATCCAACCATTGGTTTCTGAGGTGTATGGGTCCACTTGGACCGGAATTTGGCAAAATATAACCCATATTTTTATCTAAAAATGTACTATGATATGTTTTTATTGGATTACGAGCATTCATTTTTGTGGAGTGTGGGCCCTCACGGATTGAAATTTGGAATCCTAGAGGTTGGTTTTTCTATAAGAACATGGGTTTTCTAGGAAATTTGGTATTTCTATCCCGAAAAAAATATTATACATGGTGTTTAGTCTAGCCTAACTTGTTTTGAGTTCTTCCTGTGTTGGGGGAAAAGTGTGCTCAATGTTTTAATAAGAACATGACATGTACACTATGTACCAGCCATGTGGTTCTTATACCATGTGACTGACCATATGAGAAGAGACACGAGGATTGGAAACCTATGGTTGAACACACTGTGTATAAGATAAGACACGCCATAGACTAGATAGTGTCTTAACATACTACTTGAGATGGAACATGGGTTTCCAAACATTTAGAAAAACACACCATGTATTTGGGAGTACACACCGTATATAATTTGATCGTGTATCCGACTACATGACTAACGACACAGGTGGATTTTAAAATAGATGTACATGTCATGTCAATGGTTAATAGGTTATATAGTCTTACAGTGGTAGTTCTTGAATTTTCAAGTACCTGGGTAGGAAGGAAAACAAGTACATGCCATGAATCATGGGGAACACACCGTGTACATGGGGTGTTATAAGAAAATGTTTTGATGAAGTAAATTCTGAGGTAAAGGACTTCTAGGACATTCCATGTAAGGGGTAATACAAGTCGTGTACTCCTATTTTGAAAAAAAACATGACTGTTTTCCTTAATCTGTTCTATTCTGTCACTTCTGAGTTACAGTTGAATTTTCCTTAAGTCAGTACTGGGACATATGTCATAGAATTGGTAGATTCTTTCTATCATGATGACCATGAGTTGTATTCCAGGACAGAAACATTGAGAATACTTCATAAATGGTGGGCTATAGACTACAAATGGATCCTATAGTGGTGCTAGTTGTGGCACTAACCGTTATACCAGACTCCTTTGTAGACACACTCTTCTGAGAAGGTTTGATGAGGTTCATGTGGACCTAAAAGGGTGTGGCACATGATGACACATCAATTTCAGATCTGACACATATATTCTAGAAGAAACATCTTCATACCTTTCCATTGGATGGTAGAACATAGGCTATAGAATCATGGATGGAATCAGTGCTGAATATCTTTGAGCATCTGGAGATGCCACTGGAGATGAGGTTCTAGATCTCCACTTAAATGATATATGATTCTACCAAGAGATAGTGAGATTATAACACTCTTGTAGGGAATCATTAATATATTCAATATGAAGACTTCCCATAGGCCATATATGATTATTACCTTCCAGGGATGTTGAGGGCCGACTGAGCCAATGAGTTCATGAACCTCGAGTAGGGAACACTATGAGTTGTGAACTATTCTACCCAGTTTGCTGAGATTTAGTGATTTGCACCTATTCTGATGGGTGATAATGTATTGAAGGATACATGATTCGAGGATAGTATCAGGTTTGACATCTGATCATACGTCAATTTTTTTAGTTATCCTAGTATTTTTTATATTGTTAATCAGGTGTTGATTACAGAGCCTGACCTATGGGAATCTGGGGGTATGATCGATGGAGGTTCGGCACCGAGATCTGGTACTGACTCGACCGAAAGAAATAAGCATCATATGGAGCTTTCTCAGAGGTATAAAAGTTTTCAGAACCTATCTTTTAGTTTCCAGGTGAGGTGAAACCAGTTCTGAAATGTGGGCACTACTAAACCGTATTTTCTGATGGACCTAGTTGAGTGCCGATCTTTTAGAAATATCGGCCATCAATAGTGCTTGTGTACTCCATTTCCCCCAGTGGATACTGATAGAGGTTATATATAGACTCCAAATGTTGGGGAATGTTTAGTAACTTCTCACCAGTTTGGAAACTAGAATAAGTCTGGCCGTTCAGGTCGAGGAGGTGGTCTTGGTCATGGTAGCTAGAACCCAAGATCCCCACAATAGTAGGGCAGGTCAGATCAATGTAGAAATGTTGTGTCATAGGGTCATGATACAGGTCAGACATATGCAGTGAAACATACCCAATAGGGAAAGAACCTAGTCCTTTTACTGTAAGAGGTAAAATTCTAATATCCTATATTGTTTTTCATTACTTTTTGATATAGGTGCTTCACATGGATTTATATTTGTTGCTATTTCAGAGAGCCTTGGTCTCGGTATTTTTTCTTGTTATTTTGGTTTTATAATACTATAATCTCGTTTAGGGATTATAATGGCATGTGTGAAAAAGTGAAAGGAGTGATCCCTTGTGATTTGTGGGTGTCACTTTCTATAGAACCTCTACGTCTAAGAGATGAAGGGATATGATTCAATTATCAGAATGGACTGTTTTTTTTTCAAGCCTTGGTTATCGCTATCGCAGCTGGTTGAGTTTCACATCAACAGGTGGTGGGTAGTATCTTCAGAAGGGTGAATATAATGTTCAGGCGAGCTGACTACACCTGAGCATCATGGGCTGGGAAGGATGACATCCCAGATTGAGATTTTATATCAAGATGACCAGGGAACATGACTTTCATATGTTCTTCTAGAGGTTAATCATTATAGAGTCATTTTATTGTATTAATTCAAAGGTTTACCTCTAGTTAGAGAGGTTGATTTCACTATCAAGCTATTTCGAGGAGCTGCACATGTATCCTATCCTCTTTACATGATGGCTATGATAGAGTTGGAATAGCTCAAAAAGATATTGGAAGATCTGAAAGCTAAGGGTTTTATTCGACCTAGTAATTCTCTATGGGGTTCACTTGTCCTTTTCGCAAAAAGGCAGATGGTACCCTTAGTATATGTGTGGAATATCAAAAACAGAACCCGTTGACATTAAAAAACGGATAACCCTTTCCATGTATTGATGACCTGTTCGATCAACTTCGTGGAGCCCGAGTGTTCATGAAGATTAACATAAGGTCTGGATATCACTGGGTACGTGTCCGACCAACATATATACCTCGTACCACAATTCGTAGAAGGTATGGTCTTTATGAGTACTTGTTTATGCTATTTGATTTCATGAACGTGCCAGAATTTTTCAAGGCGCTAATAAACAGAGTGTTCCATCCTTACATAGATTCTTTTGTGGAAGTTTCCATGGATGATATCTTGGTGTATTCTCGTAGTCGACACGAACATTCCAAAAACATTGAGATCATTTTGAATAAATTGATAGAGCGTTAGTTATATACTATGTTCCCAAAATTCCACTTCTAGATAGAACATATTCTGTTCCTGGTTCACATCATCTCATAGAATGGAGTATTAGTGGACCCATAATCGGTGAGAACAATAGTTACCTGGGATCAGCCCAAGAATGTGTTAGAGGTACAATGTTTCTTGGTGATAGATGGTTACTAAAGGTGTGTTATAAACCACTTCTCATGCTTAACTGCTCTGATGAAAGGATTGAATAATAATGTTGTGATCATTTATTGGTCATATTCTAGTGACACAACCTTTTAGAAGTTGAAGGGATGTTTGAATTGAATTTCGATACTAATATTTCCTAATCCGAGCAAGAGTTACACTATGGACTATGATGCACTGGGTATTGGGATGGGAGTAGTGATTATGAAGTGAGATCAACTATATGCATACGGGTCTTGGAAGATTTAGTCCACCTGAGATATATTACATGGCGTGTGATTTCAAGTTGATTGGAGTTGTTCATTCATTGCATTTCTGGAGACATCATTTATTAGGAGAGTTCTTTGGGGTGTAAACAGACAAAAAAAGACTCAAATATATCTTCATTATGTGTGATTTTAATCTTAGATGGTGAAGGTGTGTGGAATGACTCTATTTGTTTTATTTTGAGCATTAATATACACCTATCAAAAGAAATGAAGAGGATAATGTACTAAGTAGGAAGACTCAGATACAGGAAGTGAAAAAGGCCAGTGGTGAATGGGAACTGATGGATTTGTTCTCTGAGATGCATTTTTAAGTGCCTGAATGTTAGGGATAGATATATATTTAATATTTTTCTATTACCTCTACCCTACTGGACATACTAAGGATGAAGTAGATATTAGATCCAAATGACCTAGTTCTATATGATAGTGTGGAAGGTTAGGCCCCTCCACCTAGATTGATGATATGCGGAATGATGTTTTGAATGTCCAGGGATGTGGGTGTGTTCCCAGGAATATACAAGAGGATATGATGAGGGAGATTCAGTTTTCAGTTTAGACAATTCATCCATGAGTCAACAACATGTACTTTGACTTGCGCCATCAGTACTGGTGGCCGGGAATGAAGCATGAAGTAGCTGGTTTTGTTACGACGTGTTCCAAAAGTCAGAAGGTGAAAGAGGAATATCAGCCACTTGCTGGAATTTTACCGAATCTATCCATTCCTGAGTGAAAATGGGATGATGTCACGAAGGATTTCATGATGGGGTTACCGAGGTCTCCTAGAGGCAACAATGTTGTGTGGGATGTAGTTAATAGGAGTATGAAGGTCCCTCATTTCATGCCAATCAAGGCAACACTTGGTGTCAATGAGCTCGAAATTTTATATATCCAAGCGGTGGTAAGACAAAATAGGTTACCTTGTTCTATAATTTCTGATAGGGATTCCCTCTTTACATCTTGTTTTTAGAATACTTTTTAGAGGGAGCTGTGCACATGGGTTTTCTTGGGAACAACATACCACCCTTAGAACGATGGTTATTCAGATCATAAAATATAGGTTCTAGAGGACATGTTGCCTACATGTGTCCAATAATTTGAGGGTTCATGGGAGAATCATATAACTCTAGTTGAGTTTCCCTATAATAATAGCTTCAACAATACAATTCTGATGGTTCCATATAAGTATTTGTATGGAATGCCATATCGATCACACCTATGTTGAATGGTGGCATGAGAGGTAGCTATGCAGGGACCTCGTCTTGTCTAGGAGTCTACAGAACAAGTTCACATGATTCAGAGATAGATAACTACTGTGTAGTATCATAAAAAATATTATTCCAATTTTCTCAGACAACCTTTGGAGTTCGAGGTCGGGAACAAGAATTCGTACATTCCTCACTGAGATTCACACAGAAGAGTATCAGAAGGTAGGGTATGCTCTTACCATGATATGTTAGACTCTTTGGGATTCTAGAAAGAGTCAGGTTTGTTGCCTATCAGTTAAAGTTACTTAAAAGTTATTGAGACATGCACCACATTTTCTATGTATCTCAGCTTATCCGCCATCATCAAGACTCCCCTAACAATTCTCAGCCTAAGGTAGTTGAGCTTCATGTTTTTGCATCCTTTGAAGAGAATATGATTCGAATAGTTGACAGAAGAATGATGGATCTCTAAGGTCGGTTATTTCATCTCATATGGGTTCTATAATAGCATGATCGAGTACTGGATGAGACTAGGGAGTGGAAGGCCGAAGTACATGTTCAATGGCCGGAGATATTCCATCACCACCCATGGAAGGGAAGTTCAAAGATGAATTTCTTTACGGTGGGATGTTTTAAGAACATATTACTTCTTCTGATGTACGTGATTCTACTCTTTCATTCCATTTATTTGTTTTTGGAAAAACATAGAAAAATAAAAAAAATGTTACGTTTTAGTAGTACACGCCAATTAATGTTATGTACTCGTCGTGTAGTCCGGCCGTGTAAGATGATGATACATGGTGTGTTCATTTATTGCCCAAGGAGGGAAGAAAAAGGCCACTACATGTAGTGTACTTCCTATTACACGCCATGTAGTCATGTCAACAAGGGCGGTGTGGGAAGTGTAAAGTATTTCATAAAATTTATGAACTGTAAAATGATATACGCATTTTGTATACTATCTTACACAACATGTACTACATAAATTTTTCCAAAAAACATTATTACCCTCTTTTTCACTTTTTATTGAAAGAAGAACCACTGGGTAATGAACAAGGAGCCATGATAGAAATTCCATCTCCTGTTTAGTGATCCGTAACCTGATTCAAGTTCCTTCAATCATGTTGTATCCAATCACTAAAGTATTTCTTCTTATTGAGCCATTCTAGTAGATTTTTTCTATTAAAAGAGTTATTTATGGTTGAATGATTTACATATTTTCAATGATATATGTCGTTCTAGGCTGAATCAAGGGCTGACGTCAGTTTATTTCAGATATACAACATTGAGGTAGGTGAATTTGTTCATTTTGTTAAATATATTGTTGTTTTTATGTTCTAAAATAGTCTGAGACCATTTTTTGGGTATTGTTTTTCCATATAATTGAAACCTGTTGATGCCTAATGATGTTTAGGTACTTGATTATATGAAATTGACGCATGTGAATTTCCCATGAAAGTTTTTATGATTAAACACTTGTAATAGATTAATTTTCATGAGTTTGATGCTATGTGAATTTTCCACCTGATTGGTTATGATTAAAACCATGTAATAGTATAATTTGTATTTTTTGTGGCAATGTGAATTTCTTACGTGATTTGATTATATAAATCCTTATATTAGTTTTATTTACATGTGTTTATTACATATGCTCAAATGCAGATATGCCAAGCTTTTACATGATTAATGATATTAAAATGCTAATACACTAGGCTTATCCCTGTTTATATATGCTGAAATGCTGATACATCGAGATTGTCTTAAATTATAATATGTTTAAATGATGATACACCAAGATTTATATTGATTAGAATATGCTGAAATTATTATATGAAGGGCATGGCCATGATACATATTGAAAAGGAAAGACAGAAGACTCGTCTCCCAAACCAAAGCACAAGTTTGGATTTGGTCTACACTTCATTGCTTAAATAGCCTACAGAGGTATCTGTTATGTTTACTTTTGATAAGGGATTGTCAATCATAGAACATATCCCAAAACTTATATTATTCAATGAATTTGAATTGATTAAATATCATTAAATGAATTTAAATGAATTATAGTTCTTGTGAATTTTTAACCTTTATGTACATACTAGTTACTGTATTTTACTATTTTCCCATATTTTGCATATACTCATTAACAGATTGGAACTGACCATTGGTGGATACCTAATGTGATTTATTTCTCACACCCTATTTGGTACATATTTCTGGGCCCAAATAGACTATATTTCTCTAGGTGTTGACATGGGAAATGATCCCTACATAGGAATTTGATTACTGCTTAGGAGCCGGAGATCATGAGACCAATCATTGGCTTGCAATGATGCTGAGTTTCATTTTCATTTACCTTATTTTTTTATTATATTTTACCTTAATTTAGTTTATATTTTGTTATATTTTATTAGAACATGTGACATGATACATAATTTTGATATTATATACCTTCTGGCTATCTTTATTATCAGTCTTTAGTATGTTACTCGAGTTTCATGTTGTTTACTACTTCTGTTATTTTCATTCTTTATTACACTATGTTACACTCTACCAATGGGGGAGTAATTTTTCCACTATCACACCATAGTCCCTCGCTTAATGTCGGAAACATTTGGCTTTTGGGGAATTGTGGTTGAGGCCATGTGGTCAACCATGTATGGGGCATTTGTTTTGTGGACTTCGGATCTAGGACATTACAATCATCATGTTCTCAGGTATGTATGAATAATTATGTCGTATTCATTAATTGTATACTGCCTTTACTCTATGATCAAAAAGTATTTATATATATCTTTATAATCCCACTATTATTAATATTAGATATGGAACGTAACTCCATATATCATGGTCACTCTTTTGGATTAATATATATTTTGTATGAGTCATGATTTTAATTATTTATATGTCAAAAAATTCAATTAGTCCTCTTATTATTCATTTGTTTATCAAGATTCAAATGTTCTCTCTCTTTATATTCTATATCCACTATAAATTTGGTAACATTTTATTTCTTGTTGTGGAATAAATATTGTAGGTATCCTTATTTGTCCATAAATGAATGTAAACCTATTTCCTTAGATTATGATTTTTACCACCTTGGATTAATATGGATAGTTTTAGGCATGCCTTTACAACCACAATATTGTTTTCTCTATTCAGGTTTAAAAATCTAAATAACCAATAACATTTTCTCAAACAGAACCATGTTCTCATTTTGAATACCATTCATTTTTTATATAAAGGATGCTTTTATTACCATTCCCCTAGTCTAATCATTTTTAGACTTCCTTGGATGATCCTTGAGCATATCAAATTCAATAACAAGTATATGAAATATTCTATCATATATTTAGTAATGGAATTTATGCTTTATGCTTTTTTAATAGATTAATAATATATAATGGTCTCCAATAAAATTCTCCAATATTTCGTCAACTGTATTATTTGAAACAAAAATCTCTATAACATCACACCCTGTCATGACTATATCAGTGAGGTAAAATTACTAATGGGATCAGGTTCACTCTATGAACATCATAGATTTAAAACTAGAGCTAAGGATATATAGTATCTATTAGATAGAAACATACCCTATAATTGATTATCATAAAAATAAATAACAATAATCAGTGTAATATCATTCCTCGAAAAAATATAATAAACATTATTAATAAAACTCAAAAATATATCCCAATGATGAAAAATATATCATGGGACTAAATGATATACAAATATTAATCCTAATATATATATCAAGAGTAAATATAACTAAAATAACCCAAAAATATATATAATAACAAACAATGAAAATTCCTCTAATCCCTTCTATAATTACCATCATGATCTAAAATTACAACTCCTAGTAACCCAAGGTA
This sequence comes from Viscum album, assembly GCA_963277665.1. Classification (NCBI taxonomy): domain Eukaryota; kingdom Viridiplantae; phylum Streptophyta; class Magnoliopsida; order Santalales; family Viscaceae; genus Viscum; species Viscum album. Next base: position 1,789,339,720 of record OY728145.1, read on the forward strand.
CATTCCTGGACATGGATAAAAAACCCAATTTTTTTCAGGATGAGGTTCTATGTAGGTTTTCCTATGGATCAGGATGGTTCTTATGGATAGTGGTGACCAAGAGGTCATGTGGGGATCTGGTCATTTCATGTTTGAATTGTGATTCAATTTTTGTTCTGTTTGGTTAAGTTAGAGTTTTATTTATGGATCTATTTATGTATATATTGATGTTTAGGTATTTTTTTTGGGTTTTTACTCATTTTTAATTTTTATCATGATTTTTATTGGGATAAATCATTCCCTTTTGGTTTTCATTTATTTATGATGCTAGTCACTAGCTCTGGAGGATCGAGAATACCTCTATGGCCTTGTCTCGGGTCGGGTCTAGTGCTAGGATAAATAAAACCCCATATTGGTTCATTAAAAAATGGTATCATAGGTAGTCAATTTTAATTTGGGGTGATTGAAATATTGGAGATTAATATTGTCTGTAGATGGTAGATAAAAGCGTTAAGATTGATGTGAATTCTTGCTCAATCTGGGTTTTTATTAGCCAAGGGTAGTCCCTGTTTTGTGTATTTTTTTAGTGGATATGGTATAAAAATATAGTTGAACTAGTGTTACATGGTGGGATTTCATAAAGTATTGACCCATGTGTAGGTCAAGTGTAGGGTTCATGGTTCATAGTGATTGGTGCTTACTTAAGGAATGGTCATCTAAACAATGTGGTAGGGTAGAGCATGAACTCTAGTTCAATATTCTGGGTTCTTCATTGTGAGATGGGTTTTGTCATGGTTTTGGCCAGTAGGGGTTGATATTGACATAAAGAATAGTTTCTAAGAAAACAGGTTTTGAAAATAAACATGGGTTTTGGGGTTTTATTTTTTTTAAAAAGTGTGTCATGGTGCATGATATGGTTTTGAAAATCAGACCGTAATATTCAAAATAATCAACTTGGGTCCTACATGTTTTGAAATTAAAATAGAAACAGTGGTTTTGAAAATGAGATCCAATTTATTATTTTGGGTATTTGGTTTTTGATTTTGGTGTTTTTGTATGGAGTATCTTTTTTACTACATTTTGATTTTGTGGGGTCTTGATTTAGTTTTATGTAAATTTGTTTTATATATAGTATTCCATGAAAAATGGTCCCAATGGTTTCCAAAGAGCCTCCTCCAATTAAATTTCTAACCTAGACTCCTAGTGGAGTGGTGGAGTCAAAATTCTATCATTTTTTACCAGTTTTGCATGGTGTTAAATATATGCTAGAGGCACTGTAATGGATTATGAAATTTGAGGGAGAATTTTGGTCATTGAAAACTCTCAAATATGTGAGGGTTCATTCTATTTTTGATGTGTTTTAAGGTCAAACACTAGATCAAAGGAAGTTTATCATACCGTCTTCTTTATAAGAGGGAATGATTTGGGATGTTTTTAAGACCACTTTACTATGATGGTTCATTCTTGTAGAGGTAATGGTGAGGAAAGTGGTAGAGCTTGTGAGAATTTGGTAAGGTGAGTAGATGGTTAAGGGATTTGTAGACCATTTTTTAGATATGTTTTTTGCCAAAATATATCGCCAGAGGATCAACTAAAAGACCATATTTTTTTTTGGAATCCTAATCCATTGATCAAGGAGTGAGTCCACCCATCTGGGGATGTTCAGTTTAAGGAGTTATAGGATGATGCAGTCATCACTGGGTTGGTTCAAGGAGCATATGAATTTGGAAATCAAGTACCTCTTGCTACTATTGATGGTTCCCAATCTGGTGATTGGGGTGTGATAGATAAACATGTTCTTGATGAGTCTTCGTTGATTATTCTGACTTCTCATTCATTAGGCTTATCATTCATGTTGTTATAGTGTGGTTAGAACATTAATTCAAAGCCTTATTTTCTCAATCCTTTAAATGATTCTCACTAACCTGGGAAATGGGGACATATCAATAAGTTATATGGGAAGAGTTTCCAAAAGAATACGTATCTGGTGTAGGTTTTCATCTCTTGTCTCCGACAAAAGAGTGGAGTTGGTTTAACATCATCTATAATTTTTCATGTACCACTGTATATATCTTATTATTATTTAGATATTAATGGTTCTGTTATATTGTAATTCTATCGTTTTGTTTTATTTATGTGTATATGTAAATGGTTTCCATTTTTGTGGATTAGTTCCTAATTTTGGTTGTGATCATTTTGGAGATGGTCGTGTCCTGTAGAAACAATGAGTTATTGTTTAGTTCACTATTTTTTTGAGTTCCTTCCATGGGATCCTCCATATGTTTGGGTTCTTAGTCTAGGTTGGGAGTTCCCAATGGCCAGTTTGGTTGGTCTGTAAGAAGAGTTCCAGGGTTAATTTGTGTTTGGTTTCTATTGTGGGTGTTTTAGTTTTAGTCAGGTAATTTTGGTAGGAAAATCCCTCCTCTTTTACACATGGTTATTCTCATTATGGTGTCACTAACATCTGGTCGGGTGTGACATTTTTTGTGAAAGTTCACCCTAATTTCTTGGTTTCATTATCATTATTCAGTTTTGAGATCGAGTTTGATTACTCATTTGGTTAGGTTAATTTATGGGTGAAGAAATTGTTTGTGTTGTGATAAATTTCACACCCCAATCATCATTTTTTGATTTTATTATTTTCATGGTTTTGGTTCTTCTTATTGAGGTTCATGGAACGTTTTCTTTGAAAATTTTTGAGTTTTGGAGGATTCGGGTGATTATTGTCCCTAGGAATGGTCAGTGTGTATTGTTTGAGGGGAAACAAGGTAGCTAGTTAAGGATGAGGGATGTTTCAGTCTAGTTTATTCATTCATGAATTGAATGGTCTGCTTTTTCAAAAACCATGAAATGGTGTGGCTCTTAGGTGGTGTTAGGTACAAGGCACAGAACTTGCACATAGTTAAGAGAGACTGTGTGGGATGCATGTGATGGGTTATTGAATTTATTTTTGAACCATTTGGCATGGTCGGTGCAGGATTTCCCCAACTGTGAAAAAATACAATGAAATTTTCATCCTTCTCCACTGGGGAGTGCATGGTTGTTTTACAATGTATTAATACCATGCAGTCAAACCATGCAACATTCCCTGTTGTTTTAAATTATGGATATTCTCTTTTTACCCTCCTACTTTTTTATCCAAAAATGACCCCTCACACCTCTTTATATTTTTTGGGAACATAATGGGGGCTCCCTAAATCTCTCCGTTTGAATCTCCTTCAACCTTTTGAAGCGTACACAAGGTTTCATGGGGTGTTATCTTTGTTTTTGGGATGTTTTCCTTCTCTTCTCATCACCCTCTTATCATTCTCAATATGTGTTAGTATGTTTTTTAGTATTGGTTTCATGTTGGAAATTTTGTGTAAAAACGTTTTCAAATAATTTCATAAAGTATTCCTATATTTTTATTCCAATTAAGTGTTTTATAAAATTACAATTTATTTTTAGGAAATAATTTGGGACTTTTGGGAATGTATTTGGCCTTGGTTAACTTTTGTTAGCTTCGTTTGTTTGTGATTGGATCTTTTTGTGTCAGGGGTAGTGACCTTTAGTGGATAGTGCTATGTGTGTAATGCAAGTGTGATTAATTGAATTGGTTTTTGGGTATTTGTATGATACATAATTGATGTGGGAACATCCATACATGTCTGGGGTGCACATATGTATAGACACATAATTAAAAACTAGTATTATTTATAAAATTACCCTTTTTAATATGGTCTTCCAAAAATTTCCTCTCTATTTTATTTTCCAGAATCCCTCTCTTAAATGGTTTCTCTAAACCCCCAATGTTTTATAATTTTTTTAATATTTTTCAAATAATCCTAAATGTTGCCTCAAAATATGTTGTCTTAAATACCCAATTGGTACTTTGAGGTGTTTTTAAAAGATTATTGTAAAATCTTGTGACATATCATCTCGGTTCGAACCATTGATGAATTACTATGTGAATAGTCACCTCTTTGGTAGTCCCTATGAAGATATAATAATCACATAGGTGGTGTCAGTGTTTAATCATGGAAATCAAAGTGGAATTTGTGGGTTATTGTTTTATGGAATTAATGTTGGTAACTCCTCATTATCCATGTAATATTATAATTGGATTCCTAGGAATCATCTAGAGGGTTGTGTGATATTTTCTTATCGACCATGATTAGATGGTTTATTAACCCAGTATTAGCTAAGAGTCCATATGGGATATGCCAATAGTGAGTCTAGTTTATATAATTCAGTTGGATATTGACTATGAAATTTCACCATATGCTAGTTAGTGAGTCCAAACTGAGTACTTCAAGGGATTTCATATAAATATGTTTAGGAAATTCCAACAATTACTACTGGTATATTTTTTTTTATTTTTCTATATCTATTTTTTATTCTACTCATTTCTTATGAGTTGGAATATTTCCTTTATTTTTACTATAACCCTTTTTATCAACATGTTTGAAATATATTTTTACATTTAGTTCTAGAAAACTATTTTAGAATGGAAATATTAAATTTATTTTCAAAAGTGGATTTCCCGAAAAACTATTTTTTATTATTTAAAATGATAAGAAACTGATTTTATAAATTTATTTCAAACTTGTGTTTATTGACTATTTGAGGAAAGGAGGTGTATGGACTCTGTGGTGTTTATATATTAATTTTTTTATTCTCTGACCATATTTCTTCATTTATGTGTCAGTATTCATGAGCTATTTTTCAGGTTCAGATTATGTTCAGGATTGCCTTTGGAGCTGGTTGGTTCTTATGGAAGGTGGTGACCGTGGGGCCATGTTGGAAAAGTAAAGTGTTTGGTTTGTTTGTGGTTTCATTTTTTTTTCTTTTTATCAACAACAGATGTATTTCTAGATTTGTTTATGTATTTATTGATGTTCAATTATTGTTGGATTGTGTTGCGTATTATGTCTATATTTTTTTATTCTAGTTATTATTGGGATAAGTTGTTCCAATATGGTTCTCTTTTATTCCCAGTACTAGTTTCTAGCTTGACTTGATTGGGAATGCCTATTGGGCCTTGTCTCAAGCCGGGTCGGGTTTCATGATAGTCTGTAGCCCAGCCCATTTTTTGACAATGACCGAATATATATTTATAATATTAATTCATTAAACCGATCCTTCTCGATGTTTCATCTTTTGAAATATTTATAATGGATATCCAGTGGAAGATATTCAAACATTTATAGTTATTGTTTAACTACAAATATAAGTCATAGATATGCCATGTGAATCATTCATTATGATTCCAGTCATTATGATATTCTCATATTATAAAGTATAACATAACCATATAGTTTCATTATATGACTTTTGATATACCATAAATTTTATAATTAATATAGTCTAAACTATTTTATGCTTTATGGATTTTGGGCTTATCTATATTAATATTTCACTTCCACTAAATCTTTATCAACGTAGGATCATTTCACTTTATGTTGTATCATATATAATAACTTGAGAAAGCATACCCAAAATACCTTTTGGATATCTTTTGAAAAAAATTTGAAGGATATAATAAAATTCCCCATGTATCACAATATATTATATACCTTGTGAATACCCATCAAAAACTCATTTTGGATTAACTCTATATCAATTTTAGAGCAGTTATGTTCATAAAAATTGTTACCCATTCAGAGAACCACCAAGTGTATGCAAAAAATCATTTATAGTGTTTAAAAAAATATTTATTATTGAAACCATAATTTATGAAATGGGTATCCTTCAACAAAGGTTCAGTGACACTCAAGATTAAAAAGGATATGACATTTTCTCAATTAAACACATGTATCATTATACCCATTTCCACCAAATACATTATATCTTGACATGAATTTTCATATGGTCCATTTTTTGAATACATCAATTAACATGGGATGTGGAGTATGGGAAACCTATATAACTACTCATATATTCTAGATTCTATGAGTATAGAATACCCATGTTGATGAAAACACCACATGTAACTCATTTGATTGATGTTCTCATAATATTATCCTCATATGATAGATATGAAAAAAATGTATTACCTTGGTATGGAAATAAAAATCCATAGACTATCTTAATCGAGGGTCTAGACGTTATACACTTAATATCAGAGGTATAAAATCTTTTAGATAAGCTCCAACTAATGAAATTAAAATGAACATACCGAAACACCACCTAATTTACTAAACCTCAATGCATGCATAATAAATTTATCAATATATGAAGGTTATCATATTGGTATCACACTAACCATAGGAATTGGGTAAATCAGAATACAAACCATGCTAACCTATTATATATAAGTAATAGTGTATGATACAACAAGTGATCTACTTCATGGGTCATCTAGTGCACAAAAAACCCTTTTGTGCCAGATGAGAATATTATATATCCCACTATAAAACTATAATAATTATAACATTAACATTTATTTATAAACTCTAATACTCCATGAAGAATGTCAGAAAGGAATGATTTATATTTTTATATTGATATGTAAATTATCATTTAATTTTACATGTATATTTATCAGACATGGAATAATGATAAGTTAGAGAATGATTTTTGTGTACAAATAATTGTTTCTATATTTTAAAACACATTAAAAATTATTAAAAAATTGGATGAACTGGGACCCATTAGGGCCCCCCAGGATAGAGGATGACTAGGTCACCACCAACCCAAGACCACCTCCATAGGCCAGTAACTAGTTAAATGTTCTGATAATACCTAACTAAAATGATATTCATTTTACTAAGGTACCCATATGTATGCATCCAACCATCTCCATGAAGATGTGAAGAGTTATAATAATTAAATACATTAACATTTAAAGTAAAAACCATTCAGATAATAGCCTCTATGGAATACGAAAGAGGGTGATAGTGACATAAAAAATGTATAGTTAAAAAATATTTCCCACCATGAAAAGATGTCCCAACCTGAAAACAAATTGAATAAAAATTACTAAGAGATCACAATACCTGATCTTCATGATCGACCATCGTACATGGTATATGCACCCAAGTATCCCTATGTTCCTCTAAAATTACCACTTATCTATCCACCATCTTCACAAGACGTGACACATGTAGGCTCTTCCCATGTAGGGGTGTGTATATACATACCCATTTGGACAACACAGAAACTGAAGTAGGAGAAATACCATACACGATTGAAGTAGATAGATCAACCCACAATACGCGGGAAATGAAAAATAACTAATATATTTATATATATATATTAATATAAGAGAACTAGATGAGGGAGAGAGAGGATATTCATCTCATAGCCCATCCCAAGATGATGAGTTTTCTGGCATCTCAAAAGGTCAATCATCAATGCCCATCATCTCACATGTCTCTCTCAAGAAGTCAGGAGGAGGACTTTCACCTTCCATCTAATCCATAGCCCAAGGGATTACCAATTACAATGGTCTATAATAGATGCCCAACATCTCATGTGTTTATCAAAATAAGTAATGAGGAGGTCTCAAACCTCACCCATTTTCCATAGCCTGCGGGAGTTAAAAATCCAAAGGACCAACATCGATTCCGCAAATCACACACAACAACATATATACCCTTGAGGAGGGGCATGTACCACATGTGTGCTATGAATTACTGTCGAGGGATCCCTGAATTTGAACCGCGCATCCCTTGTATCCTAACAAGGAAAAGTTTTGAGGGCCCCACAACCCATAACAATGCTCCATAACCAAGGGATCCAAAACTCCAAAAGAGGACCCAGATGTTTTTAAATCTTAAGGATGATTGTGTTCCACTCTATAGTAAGAGAACCCATTCCATGTAATAGTCAGAGGAGTAATGACCCCACATATGTAAATAATATAGGAAATCCATGTTCTACTGAGGCAGTAGAGTATGAGACCATTGGATAGAAGAACCACATTCTTGTGTGACATGAGAGTTCTACCAGCAAGTAGATTTTAGCGGACTCACACTGTGGTGAAATAAGATAGTACTATTTATATAGATAGAAGTCATGAGACCTAGTTCAACAAGGGTGTTCCATGAATATATAAATAATGTGTATGGAAAACCTTATCCCTTCTGTGAAAGGGGAGTATAAATTCCATCTGAATCATGATTATAGATAAACCTCACCCTGGTGTGACCGAGGAGTACCATTACTATTAGAATAATGCGTTTAAAGGACTCATACCGTAGTGCAATAGAGGGTGTCATCTCCATCTGAATTATTAGACGATCACACCTGATCTACACCATCATCAAAAATCCCCCAAATAAGAATAAAAAATTGGAAATTGTAATGTCATATATCAAAATACACTATGTAGGATACTGTCACATTCTAGATGGAATACAATACGAATAGGCTACTCAATGACCAAAATATGATCCCAAATGAATGAGACCCAATAGAAATAAGTTTTAGTGAGAATTATTCCACACATATAAGGGGTCGAAATAGTGTGTTAACCCATGTTGACACCTATAAATGCATCATCAAAACACAGATTGGTGTCCATATCAACATAAATAGCTTTTACTAGGGACACATGTTATATCTCGACCACCTATGTCCTTCTCATGTTCTGTTGGTCGAACACCAATCTTCTAGATCATTTGGTGTACCTATCCATGTACATGGCTATTCTAGGGTACTGTAACAAGCTCATGTACTCCCATAATACAAAGATTATCCACCCCGCTTGGTGACATGGTAGAGTTAATATGTCCCACGACTCGGCCACCAGGGGAGGGTCAAACTTAATGTAGTGTTACCGCACATATTTTGATTCTTATCGTTTTCCCAAAACCCTAGTAGTTGTAGTTGAGTTACTACATGGCGTGTGTTCATCATTGTACACACCATGCAGATTTAATTTTCAATGAAGTTAAGATATTTCATATGGATTCAATATTGGCATCCTTCACTGCAATTCCAAATTTTTTACCACCCGAAACAAATGGGGGGTTTGCCTATGGTTGTTGATACCATTCCTCTAGTGTCTATAAATTAGATATTAATCACCCACAACGGTCTACTATGCATCCCGCATGCCTATCATCAGTCGTCCTAGATCATAGATCAATGAGAATAATCACATGAATCCAACATCAAATCTCGATCCAACTGATAATAAACATCCAATTATTTATTTGAACAAACAACATGAATCCAGGGGTTCGATCAGTCTCAAACTCGAATTGGAAAATTTGAACCACACCCCTATATTCCAAAGACGAATAATGCAATGAAATATGTGGAAAATAACCAAAAAAGGGTGATAAACATCATTTTTTCATGAATTCCCAATTAATGATTCCAAAGTGGGGAATCTAGGGTGAGATCATGGCATAAAATATTTAATTTTGTAAAATTATTTAATCCGACAATGGGATCACGTGAAGGGTGTGAAATTTCTTAAAAAGTAAAAATAGAAGAAATTCATGCTTTTGGAATTTAATAAAGAGGATGGAAAAAAATGAAGAGTACTACCTCGATTATTAATAAATAGTTTGTCAAGAGTGTGTTTTCAAGTGAAGAAGATAACCTACTACATTTATTGTATGTCAATACACCTCGATCTGATCATAATTTTTCATTCAATTTCGATCTACCAATGTCGAACGCCCCCTCGTATGAGTTCTATGAAAGTATATACATATAACCATCATATGAGGGTATTTATGGAAGATTTAATTAGGTAATTTAATAAAAAAATTATTTATTTATTTAATTTATGTGCACCAACAAATAGTTACTTCAATTGGACATCTGAAACTATCTAACATTAGGTCACACATAGAATAAAACAAATTATATAGATCCATAACTGGTATATGAATTAATAAATCAACACATTTTTAGGATATATTTTATCATTTATTAAAGAACCACACATGTGATATAAAAGTTTTTAAAAAAATATAAATTCCCATATCACTAAGCCTCAAAAACTCATTCTGTCTAAGAAACATGATCCAAAAATAAGTATTAAAATATTTCAATGTCTTAAAAGGAAAAATTATTGTCCCAAAAGTTTTCCATATATCAAATCATTTCATCTTCGAAAAGATCAAACTAAAACCAAAGCAGTAGATAAAGATCCCACATCTAGCTCTCCCGCTCCTATAATCTCTCATACATGATCCCATGCTACCCAAAAAATGAAACGTCCATCGTCAAAAGATCCACTACTATTGATTTGTGATTACCATCACCTTCTCCATGAAGGCTGATATATCCATGATGTCTAGCTTTACTCATTCAATAACATGTGTAGGATCATTCTTGTATCTCTCTAGTTATGACACATGGAAGAAGGCATGCACGCAATCCCACTATGGGGGTAAGGATAGGTGGTAAGTATCATTTCTAACCTTCTGTATGATCTTAAAAAACCATATAAACCATAAACATATCATGGACCCCCAGCCGAATCTCTACAATCCTTATCATGGGGGAGAAATTTAAGAAAAACTATTCTCCCTACTCTAATTAAAAGTTCCTACAATGTCGATCTACAAAATATTTCCCCCTTCTATGGTATGTCCTCATCCGCTCATTGATCACCAGGACCTTCTCCATTGTCTCCTACATAATCTTTGGCCAATTAAGAGTTGTCTCATTGATCTCAGTCAAACATAAGCATGACCTAAGGGATATATCAAACAAGGCCTCTAATGGTTCCCTATAGATATTTGTGTGATAGTTATTTTTTTCAAAAAAATAATTCAAATGTATGTGATTCACCCATCTTTAGATGATTTAAGAAATTAAATCCCTCATCATATCCTCCGACACCTTGATAGTGTACCCGGTCATCCCATATGTTTGGTGGAGAATTGATGTACTCATACTCAATTGTGTCATGAAATCTTCTTGTGGGACTATCCACAATGGTGATGTGAACCACACATGAGGTCCAAATATAATCATTGAGGGAACCCCATGGAGACATATTATCTCCTTCACATTCAAATACCCTCAAACACTCCATCAAATTCTAATCCCATATATAAAGGAAGATCATTGACTTGTTTTGTTTGTTAACTGACACCAAGATGGCGTGAGGGGATCTCACTATCCATGGAGTCCCTATCACAAAGTATAAGGATATGCCTCCCCATTTACACATGATAATATCAAGAGGCTACAACAATCCTTTCAAAACCTAGTGCTCAACATTCACAAGCTGACATGTGAGACCTTAAGAGATATAATCATCGAGGACACACCTCATTCCTAACCATAAAAACTATTGTTGATAGTGTCAATGCATATATCCTACACCAATATATAACACCAAAAGAGATGTGTGAAACTCCTTAATCACCTCCTATTGCAAGGTGATCAGAACCACTTTATATCCATATAAAGGGATGACATGATTTCCTCTTTTAGAGAATCCATCTTGTGAATCTCAAGAGGATGTATGACAATGGTCGATATCACAATCGAGGTATCCTAAATAAACCTACATCACATGCTAAATATGTAGAGGATCGAAACCCTCAACTAAACATAAATTAAACTCCTCTCCACTACCAAGGTCAGTTTCAAAGAATCCAACTGGATGGATTCCACCTCCACCAGACTGGAATAGGACTTCATAATACATTAATGTACCAAAAAGTTGACCTTTTCAAGATTATAAACTATCTCAATGTCATATAACTCTATGAACTACAAAACAATTGATAGTCTATTGTTTTGATATCTCTACATGAAGAAATAGTTGGAGCACCAATTTTATGATTAAAAAAAGCACTCTCCTAGAAGATTATTCCAACAGACTTAGATTGAAGACTACCACTGCTAACTACAGGTTGTGAGTCATATAGTTCTGCTCATGGGATCTCAATTTCCTCGACCCATATGAAATAACTTCTTATCTCTAAAATAACACAGAAGTGATCCCACCTCATGATGCATTAGAATATTCTATGTACTCCACACCCTCCTCTGGTGGTCTCAAGATAGGATAACTAGTAATCTGTATCCTATACTTTTTAAAGGCTATATGACATTACTGAATATAGGCAAACATCATCTGTTTCCATGTAAGGGTTTTCAAAGGGGAAAAAATCCATGAGAAGTCTTCCTTGAATATCATGTAGTACCATACCAAGACAAGAAAAATCTAAATCACTAACACATTATTTGATGGATCCTAATGAATTACTATATCAATATTTTCCTAGATTATATATAACCCGTTTTCAGAAATGAAATTCCCCAAAAACTGAACCTCGTTGATCTGGAATAAAAACATAGATACATTATCATAAATATGGTACCCCTAAATAAATCCTAAGACCATTTACAATATCTCAGTATACTTGTTTTATGACGATTAGTAAATGATTATGTCATTAATGAAGTCAATAATAAATTCATCTAATTATGGAAGAAATACCTAGTTTATCATGTCCATAAACATGGAGATGGAATTCATCATACCAAAAGGCATCACCATGAACTCATATTCTCAATAATGACATTATAATACAATATTTGTAATTCCAGCCTAATGAACACTCAAAAGTGGGTATCTGGACCTTATATCGATCTTTGAGAACCATATTGTGGCTCATAATTGGTCAAAGAGGTCTTTAATAATAGGAAAGGGGTACATTTTCTTTATCATGTGCAAGTTCATTTGATGATAATAAAGACAAAGTCACTATGTCACTTATATGTTTTCTACAAAAATAACTAGAGATAGCTAATGGTACACATTGTGTCTTATAAAATGATTATCTAGAATGTCCTCCAACATCAGCCTCAATTAATGATGATTGGAAGGGGATATCCAATATGATTTAGATGATATCGAAGAATTCCCAGGGTAATATTCAATGTAGAACTCCGTCTTCATCCATGGAGGTATTCCCAGAATGTCCATAAAACAGAAATCCATAAAATCAACCATGAATACATGAACCTAGATTCCAAAATGGCCATCTTTGATAAGCGATAAAATTGAAAACTAATGGTGATATGTTCATGGTCTCTGATCAGAATAGCAACTCAATATACTATATGATCTCTCTCACCTGATAATGATAATATCACCACATTTGTCCAAAGGAATATGAATAATCGATGGTGAAAAAATATTTTCTGAAACCGTGGAAAAACAACCCATACCCAAGATGATTTCATGTGGTATCATTATAATGACCAAGTTGTCCCATGAGAAACTCTATCCATAAATTGATATCTTGATATTCTAGTAGATAAGCGATATCAAATAAGCATTACCTTTATAAACCTCAAGACAATGCTACTAGGATAAGCATTAAACTAGGAGCTACAAATCTGACACTAAGAGTATGGAGATGATGTAATAACTCTCACCAATGTCTATTAGTACTAAACCAAGTGTTGAATAATCATATATCATAACTATGATCATCTTATTAGTTTCATGGTTATAATGGTCACTAGTTTTAAAATTCATGTGGCCTCAAATTCTATCCCATGAGTCTAGAATGTGACTCCTGGTGTTGGTAGTGGATGTAGAACATAACATAATCCAAAACTAGAAGATCCTCTTTTGGTATCCCCACCAACTCCTCGGTTAGTTCCACCTCCTCAGTGTACACCAATGATTCACCTAGGAGATCCATGATCATGGAACTGCCACTTTTGTGTCAGTCCATCCAGTGTCTTCTTTCCCTCCTCAACGCGTCAGGTTAGGAAATCATGTGCCATGTGAAATCACCCATCAAATTCATAACATCTCCCCTCTCCGGGATACCCTAGTCCTCTTCATGGACATTGTGTTTCACGACAACATTCTTATGTTTGGGGTTGGTTATTATTTATGATCCAAAAAACCTATTGTCTTCCAGAACATATAAATGAACCAACTTCGGGATTCCTACTAAAAACTCTAGCCACACGAAATCTATAAGAAATGATGGTCTCAATCACCGATGATTGAAATATAACTCTAGTATTTGTAGGAATTCATTGGGGTACCACACTAGTATAAATATATATTTACATCTCTTAGTTGATCATTTTTTCCTAAAAGTAACCATCTCAAATAATGTCATTAGAGTACCGCTTATGGTCAGGTAAACTTGCGACATACTCAGCAACTATCAACCCTCCTATCCGCTGCTCTGAAATCAAAGGAATCCAAATTGAGCAATACCACAAGGGTTAGTAATCCTCACGAAACACATGTTGGAAGTCTGAAAATGAGAGTGCCGACTTATGATGCATTAAAATTACTATATATCACCATAACCCATCACATCCATGGAAAATGCTGGATTACAGTGAAACAATATGATCAATCGGGGTCAGTATAAGTCTGAAAACACAAAACATCGACTCAAGAAAATATTCAACATCATGGGGATCTGGATTTCCAGGTAACATTAGTGGCCTCTAGTATAGGAACTCATGGATTTCACTAAGCCTAAAAAATCATCATCTAACATTGCTAGTACAATTTTCCACTTGTAAAGGGGGGTTCATCAACCTTCCCTCTTGGGGGAAATATATCATGAAATTACACATGAAATGTGGCATCATCACTCATCAGATCATTATAATGATCTTGAATTAGCAACCTATCTTCTTCACTCATCAGTCATATAAAGTTATATATATATATATATGGGGAGCTGACCAATGATGGATAGTCAATGAACTCAATCACATAAGATTCGTGTTCCAATGTTCCATGATGCCAATTTATTAGGATACCATGTTCTTAGGTAGGTAATTATATTCCTGAAGAATGGACACCTCAGCTACCAAACGAATGATAGGTTCCTTGTCTTGAAAGTTGTACCTAGGATACATTGAAACCATTTTAATAAATTCCCAACCAATCCACATAAGGTGAACAAAACTCGAAACTCTATCTTGATGTATAACATCCTATGATACCACTCTGTAATGATCTGACCCATTTAGGCTGAACTGGCTAGTAGAAGACTGTGAAACCACAACCCCAACACTACCTCCTTAGGTTAAGGGCTAAAGACAAGAGTTGAGATGTCATAAATAAAAATGTAGGCCTTTTCCTGAATTACCAATACACATTCACCCAACCATGACCATGAAGAAGTGTGTAAAATTATTAATGAAGATAGTATAATCTAGAGTGAAAATAGTAAATGTAAAAAGAACTTGGGTATAAAAAAGTTAAAAATAGTGAAATATAAAATTTAAAAAACAAAATGAACACCAATCTATTTAATTTTCACCAACCTAAAAACATATGGAATAGAAAATTACAAATATGTCCCTACATATGATCTCTAAGAACATCCATTGTACGTAGCCTATGAACCCTTGTATCAATATGATCTTCTTAAATCACCCCAAATCTCTGCATTGTCTCTTGATGACATGAATCTTGCTATCATAGCCAATGAAAGGGTGAGTATATACATTCCTAGAGGGGTTCCCCAAGAAATAAATAGAGATAAATATAAGACATGAGAGAAGTAGTCAACTCATCTCAAATCCAATGAAAAATGAATCCCAAACACATAAAAATATAGATATATATATATGTATGTATATATATATATATGATCATATCAGAATCCTAAATGTCAGTGAAATGGGATATCCATATCACATCATAGATAGAATGACGTGTCTACCTGAAGTTCTAGAGGTCCATCATTGATTTCCATATTCTCGCATTTCTCACTAAAGAAGTTTTGGGGAAGGTCCATACTGTTCCAATGATCCATATCCTAAGAGAATAAAAACAATGATGGTCCATTATTTAAGTACAGTATCTCACATGTATGTTTGAATATGTCTAGGGAGGGCCCACTCCTATCCATTTCTATAAAGCTTGAGCGGTTCACAACTACATAGGTCAATCATTGATGCCCAAAATCAAGAATAATAATAAAAAAACTGTCGTTAGGAACACACATCATTCCCCTATTAAACACCATAGATGAGGTATCCATTACTCTGAACCATGTATCTCGCATTTCCTCACCTGGAATAGTGGGGGGGGGGGCTTGCACCCCACAACCATGATCCATAGTCAACGGAGAAACTACTCTTCTGGAGGACCCAGACCCTGTCGGAGCTCGAATGTGGGGGAGTGTTGATTTATAGGTATATAATACACTCCTTCTATTATTAATGGGAGTACTGACCATACCTGTATGGATAATGTTAGTTAAACATTCCCTTTTGCTACCGGGGAGTGCTTACACCATGGTAAGAGGACCTCCACCCTGGTGGGATGGGGGGGGGCATCCTCTTCTTGTAAGATCAGTATTGAGGACCCTCTCCTTGCTGCGATAGGGTTATATCATATCCATTGATAGTGTAACCACACCCCAGATTGATAGGTGAGTATAATCTAAATCTAAACATTACGTATAGAGGAAATACACCCTAATGATATATGAGAGTACCGTCTCTATCTAAAAAATGAGTATCGAGGACATGAACCCTAGTGTGATAATGGTGTAATGTTTCTATCAGACCAATGAGTATGGAGTTCCCCGAAAATAGTATGATAGGGGTGTATCACAACTATATAAATTCATTAATGATGACTCTAGATCACTGTCATCATCAACTGTCACCCAAATAATCATCATTCAGAGAAAATCTCACATTATTTGAAAAAATACACTAAGAAGGCTTCAATCTCACTCAATGTCAAAACATTCTGGATAAAATACTCATAGACCAAAATAGGAGTCCAAAGGAAGGACATATGAGAGAATGAAGTTGTATATGGCTTATATGGGGACCCAAAAGACTTCTAACCCAGTATTTTGACATAGTTATGTCTCTTTTAGAAGCTTCTAACAAATAATGTAACTATACACAACGTCTATTTGGAACACACAGTGTGTCTCATCCACCCTGATCCTTCTTGTGGGATCTTGGATGTTCTCATGTCTTCAAAGATGTGTTGTGTACCTAGCCATGTGCTTGGCCTGGCCCATGTACCAGCACATGTTATGGTACCTCTAGAGTTCATGGAATTTCCTCCTGCAAAGGGGCCTTGGCTATGTGCATCTGGACCATGACTCAACCACCTATGTAGAGTCACACAATGTGTGGATCATCCACACATAATTTAATCCGTATCTATTTTTTTAAAACCCCAGAAACCATATCTGGGTGACTACACGTCATCTGTTAGTCCAAGTACACAACGTGTAGTAACCATTTTCACAGAAATTCAAATCTTTCACATTGCATTCATATCCATGGTTTCCACCATGATTCCTACCATTTGAATACCCAAAAATGGTTGGGTTTATCTCTAGTTGTCATTTTGGCCCTCTAATAGATGGAAATGTGATCCCAATCCCCCATAGATGTTTTTTTCACATCCTATACACACCACATCAGTCTTCTTAGATCCCAAATCAGTAGGAATCATCAAATGAATCATGTAAAAAAATCACTATCCTTCTGAAATTTTCTAAAATAGCCTATATTCTCACAACCACCATGAATTCAGTGGTATGATCGTTCCAGAATCCACCCCAAAAAAGTCAAATAGTCACCCCATAGGCCAATGGAGAAGAGCATGATGAATGACGGGGGAAAATGACCATGAAAAGTGTGACAAACATCAGTTTCCATTATTTCATAGCCAATAATTGAAAAGAAGGAAATATAGGGCGATATCCTTGCTTAAATGTATTAACAGAATAATGTAATTTAATTCTACAATGCGACCATGTTAAGGTGGTGAAATCGCTTACTAGTGACAAGCATAACAAATTATTGATTTAAAATTTTAATATAGTTGTAGAAACCACAATTGATGAGCTTTATATTTATTATGGATTGATCACTGGTGGAGAACATACTTTACAGTGATAAGGATGAATTGTTGCGTTCTATGACTATCAATCCACCAAAATTTGATCATTACACATCATTAGATATGGATCCACTTATTTTTACAAATATCTTACCCGTGTCATATATAAGATTTTTTATTTATATAACTCTAGTAAAATTATCATAAGATTTTATTTATTTATGATTTAATTAGGTTATTTAGTAAGACTAATAAATGATTTAGTTAGAAATAATTTTATATTTGTCACTACCTTTTTCACTAATATATTTCATTGAAATATATTGGTGACTAATTTAAATATTTACATTAATATTTCATCAATACATAATAATCATATTTTGACATAAAATAAAATTAACTTTAACTGACATAATAATTTATTTATTAAATTTTAACATCTCAAAGTGAAAACATACACTTACTGGTCTCTTAGTCACTATATTATTTTTATAATAACATGAAAACATGAAAAATATCATATGTGTTAACAAATTAAACATATTTCCTCTAATCAAAAATATTTAATAAATAAAATATTGTATCTATATCTCAAATTGTATTCTTTGTGTTTTGATTTTTCTTAAATACAGATATTTAAAATAGTCCATCGATAATGGAATGAAATCTAATGAATTTGAACAAAAAAATAGATAAACTTTTTTATACTAGATAAAATAATTTTAATCTTTGTCTTTTTCTGAAGTATTTAATAGAATATTATGAATAAATAAATTGAGTATTATAACTATAATAACATTATTTATAGAAAATATTTTTTAAAACCATCATTACTTATCACATAAGATAATTAAGATTAAACTAGAAATTTTTTATTTAGATTCATATGGGCTTGATGATTTCGATTATGCTGAAATGTATTATTCTATTACAATACCAAATCATTTAAAAGAAAAATACAAAGTATATCAAGTCATTCCTTATTTTTGAATAACTATATATATATATATATATATATATCTATTAAAAAATAAACTATTGGAATCATATACCCTTAAAATCCAAATAAGTGATTTATATTACAATATATATAATATGTAATTCCATTGAGTCTCTTAAACCATGTTATGTATCCCACATAATTCCATATTATGGTAACATTTACATCCTTCCAGAGTATTCCTAAGGGTTTGAATGGACATGACTAGCTATTCTGAGGTATAAATGATGGGTTCTACAACTAATTTTTCTTCTATTTTTAAATTGTTTCCTCATTGGTACTAGCAATACAACACCGAAACTACAAAATATCATTCCTACTTCATCTATCATCAACACATAGAAAACATTGGTTAAAAATTTCTCAATCTCATTCATATTGTTAAAACATTTGAAATAATAATTATAGAATGAATTTAAATGTCATAAGAAGACTTAAATGAAACATCCAATATCTAAAATTTATTAACACACTCAATCATTATTAATATACAGTATATGAAAATAACATATTTATCTATAGTTATTTTTTTCAATTTTAGCATTAATTAAAATGAAATATGAATATAGGTTATATTAAATGTATAATTTCAAAAAAAAATTCTTTACAATATGATGTGTAAAAAGGATGTTAACATATATTATTGTAAATATCACCCTTGAAATATCAGATAAATATATATATAAAATATTTTAGTGGTTATTATCATAAAAACTGACCTCAGAATCTACATTGAATATTGGTAATAATAATTAAAATTGAAACCTAATTTTTTGTTGTAAAAATAAATTTATATATAATACCCTATTCTCTATGAACAAAAATATGGTAGTACAAGATATATATAAAAAGAAAAATATTCAATAAAAAATGTACAATAACATCATTTACCAAGAGAAAAAACATATAAGAAACATTTAGATATAAATCCATAAATTAATCAAGCATATAAAATAGTTTTTAAATAATCCTTGATTGAAATGTAAATTTCTTACCAAATATTAGGAATCATAATATAGAATATAAAAAATATAAATTTTATAAAACTACTGTTTCAAAAATTTAGTTTTGTAACACCCCGAGATTTTATGAAAAATATTCTTTTTAATTTCATTAATGTCTTGTGTTGTACGCTACACCAAAAGGAGCATGCTCAACACGCATCCTTGACTTGCCTTGTATTACACGCAATCGCGACCTTCCTCGACAGCGTGTGTAGTACGCAATAACGAGTTTCACTAAACAACAATATGCTATTAAAACATTTTAAAACTAGCTTTTATGAATAGTAATAACCACTTTTTTAAATTTTGTAAATTTTATTTTTCAAAATGGAATTTATTTTTGGATCCGGAATATTGAAATTAGCTTATGGTGAAATTTTGGTTATTTTCGGATAACTTTCACATTTTGATGAATAGTGAAAATTATTAAATTTTAATTAAAAACAACTTTTTCAATCGAAATAATTAATAGTGATAAATTATTAATTTGAATGGTTTTAAAGTATATTTGGAATATATATTTTACAATTTAATACAATGTTGGTCATTGGATGTAATTTCACATTTAAACCAGTTATAAACAAGTGTCAATCTTTTGATAGTTATTATCTCTTAAAAACACGCCTTTTGTTTTGACGATGGGAAATAATTTTTAAATTAATTAATGCAACTGATATGTTTTGAATTTGGTAAAATAGAAATCATTTTTGAGTTCATAATATCAAATACAGCTTAGGCCTAATTTTTGGTATTTTTCTGAAAACTTTCAATTTTTGATGAATAGTGAAACCACTAAGTGGTAGGTTAAAAACTGAATTTTGCATTAAACTAATTTTACCGCTTCTGTGAATGGAATTTCAAAAATCCGACAGACATGGTTGATATCAGTATGTAAAATGTGGTTCAATGAGATAAAAATATTTTTTTTGGTGAATAGTAACTTTTTACTTTTTTTTACCACGGTTAAAAGTAATTAGGGTAATTAAGGGTAAAAATGTTATTATTATTACCCTAAAACATGTCCAAATTCTATTGGATAAGTTTAATTCGACCAAAAACAAGATTATGAATAAAATATGACCATTTAGGCCCACTTGAATTAGATTAGGACATTTATTATTATTAAATTCAAAGAAGAGTTAAAAGAGTTAAAATCAAAGTTTATTTAATAAAACATTTTTAATATAGGGTTATACATAAGATAAATTCCACTATAAATATTACTTAGAAAGCTAAAAAGATTTCCTACATAATGGTATTTTATTTGTAATTTTTAGACATTAAATAATTTAATTTATTTATGACACAATGATGATGCAGTAATTATCTTATTAATTATATATTGACATAATTTTTGTTATAAATATCCAAATAAATATAATTTGAGACTTTTTATGAATTAAACAAATTTTCTAGGTTGATATGACATGTTATAAATGATTTAATTATCTTTATTAGAACTTATCATTCTGTTATGATTTTCACAAAAATCAATTACTAAATAGTTTCAAAATTGACATAAAATAGTTTTTAAAACAAATATTATATTATTAATTGAAGTTTTATTCCTAAAAATCTGAGGTTCGGCCAAATGAATTAGATAAGGTTATATATATTAATAATAAACAACTTGGGGTTCGTTTGGAATGTTATAGTAAGTGTATTAACCATATAGTGTAAGAAAACAAAAAGTCAAGGTAAAGGTAAAATTATTTAACTTAGAGTTAAATCTAATTGATAAGGTTAAAAAAATAACCTAAACTTATCTAAATCGTATTGGTTGAGAGTATTTCGACCCATCCCCACATTAGCCTCTAAATAAATTAATTTTGAGCTATTTAAAACCAAAATTGACTTTATAATAAAATAATATTTTTAGTTATTCCAAAGGTGCCCCTCTCCTCCCATATAAAAGGGCACCTCCTCCCTATCTTCCTCACACAACTTTGAGCCTTAAATCTCGGCCAAACCCTGCACAATTATCTTCTCCACTTTCCTAGAAACATCCTAGAGGTTCTGGTATTCCTCAAAGAACAATTTTAGTGCCCTAAAAGGAGGTCTCAAAGAAGCACTTCAAAGAAGAGGTAATTTCCGTTACCGATTCATTCACCTTTATTTCTTCTTCCACTTCTTCTTCTTAGGTTGTTTCATTATGAAGTAATAAAATCAGTATCACTCATATACTGATATGTTATTATAAGTATTAAACAACAATATTTCACCATCTATCCATTCTACAGAAAACAAAATCACCGCGCGTGCGTATGTACGGAATACCGTCTCCACGCCGTGGTATAATCTGTTTTCCACCAACACCTTACATTGATGGGTATTATTGTATAAATAATAACTATACATAGTTATTATAACGGCATAATGATTCTGATATATTTTATCATCCACTCCAATTCAATTTATTAATTATGGAAATGATATCATCGCTCGTGCGTACGTACGGACTACCGTCTCCACGATGCGATGAGATTCATTCTCCATGTTAACCATTTAAGAATGATTTTAAAGTCTATATAATAAGTAATCATGAAATATATGACATAATAATGATACTGGATTTATGTGTATATATATGTATGTCATCTACTTAATTCCATTCAACTCAATAAGGAAACGAAAACAACGTTCATGCGTACGTACGGCCTACCGTCTCCATGAACGGTGTATTTCTTTCCATTTACTGATTTATTATATATATGTATATTCTGAATATATATATATATAAATCATGTTTTATATTCTGTAATTAACTAATCATGATCTGAGTAATCATATGAATTATTACAAGTCAAAACAGGGACGACAAATGAAACAATTTTACCAAAAACGCTCTTTAACATGGAATTTACCAAAGAACGGGTAATATAAAGTCATAAGTGAACCATATATGATATCATAACAATGAATATGATTCTATAATAAGTCAATTACATTATTTAAATCATTATACAGGAGGTTCGGACACTTACGAAGCAAATCGGACCTAAGGTAAGGGAAATATCAAAATCTCATTTTTATCCGAGATTGTTTATACGTTGGTGTTTACTGGGGTGTATTTTATAATCCACATCCATGTTTCTTCAATATGTAATTTTATTTCCATCCACCGAAAACTGTTTAAATCCAATTTTACCCTTCGGTGAGTATTTTTGTAAAGGATATGAAAGGAATCTTTTGTTGTTTTTTCGTACGAGATACTTTTTAACTTTTCCGACAAAAGTACGAGATGAATTTTTTTTAACTTATGCGGCATGAATGGATTTTTAAAACATTATTTCCAAGAATATTCCTTTACAAGTTTTCAAGTTTATTTTTAATCATCTTCTTTTATTTTATAATTGTATGACATTTTAAGAAAGGAAAAGTGATTTGAAAATAGAAAGGATATTTTCCTCAAGAATGAAGATCAAGTGTTTTATCAAAATTATTTTCCATCTAAGATAATAAAGGGTTCTGTTTTTATCCCTATTATTACATTGATTTGATTATGTTGTGATGGAATTATTTTTATGAATTCATTTATCATATATGAATTGTTTTATGATGTCATGATGTTTAAGATTCCCATTTTTATTACATGGGTTATGCAATGCTGTATGATTTATGATTTTGTGGCACACATAAGAATGGTATCATTATGAGATGGGTGGGACCTATATCTCCCTCCAATGCATTGGGTAAAGATTTTATATCTCATGAGATAGACATGGCTGGAACGGTAGGTTATACTGGTTCAGTGAAACAGGACTGAAACGAGGGTGACTCGGTTCAGAAAGGGTCTTTGTCCACTAAGATAGTCTTGGCAATGAGTCTTGACTAACAAGAAATTATTCTTTAGGATTATGTGTGTATGCCACAAAGTTTAATGTTTTAAGTTATGATTATTGTGATTACATTTCACCTCCATGAGTTATCACAGGTTATGAAATTATGATCTCTTTTACAGTTTATGATTTCCAAAAGTTATGTGCTTATGTATATGATGTGATTGATATTTCTTTTGTTTACCCTTACTGAGCATTTGAGCTCACCCTATTATGTTTTATTTTCCACAAGATATAAAGAAAGGTTTTAGGTATAAAAAAAGATGATCTTTATGGGAGATGTTGTAGTTCTTTCACCAGGATTAGAAGATTATATTCCGAGTTTCCAAAGACACTAAACTATTACGATCCTTGTGTGTGTGTTTTTGTTATATACTAAGTATTCCGCAAATGTATTGTAATGTCAATGTACGTCAAGATATGGGTCTCTAAAAGTATTAAATATAAGAGTTTTAGTGGAACAAACCTTGTGAAAATATATTTTTTTGTTTATAATAATCTAAACAATTATTTATAAAACGTATTAACCACATTCAATATTTCCCTTTAATGATTGCAGCATGGTTTTGAAATAAAAAATTTAAAAATAAGAAACACCATATCTATATATAATAAAAAATATGTATTAACTAATATATAAGTTATCTACCTACACTGGAACATTATTAACTTCATTAAGTTATATTATATATATTTAAATCCCATTGAATTCCTTCCATAAAAAAACTTTCTTTTGATATATTAATTAACAGTACATATATGAAATGATAAATTTATGATTTAATTATGGTTATAATAGAATAAAACAAAGGAGTTGAACAAATCTTTAAAAAATTCACAAACTTCACCTGATAATAATAAGAACCATCATATTATGCACTCATGTGGGTAGAATATGAAAAACATTAAATGTAAACTAAAATATAACATGTTTTTCAAAAACAATATTAGGATGAATAATAGATTGTAATTATTATAGTCTATATACTATTCATGTAATTAATGACACGAACACTTAATATCAATATGTTCAATCTTTTTGATATATATCTAACACCATTAGTCTTCCTTATAGAATAAACTAACACTGAAATGTATTTTAGTTCCACAAAACAATAAATTAATGTGGCCACATTTTATATTAAAATAGTGACAGGTTAGAATATTATACAAGTAATAAATTAAATCACCCTATTTTAAATTAATTTAATGTAATCTAAATTGAAATGGAAATTTAAATACATAGAAAACAACAATAATATGGGTACATAGAGATCCTCAATGATAATAATATTCAAGATGGATTATTTATATGTCCATAGCATATAATACCTCCCATAAATGTTAGAAATCATTGTGAACTCAAAAAAATTATCCAATACAAGATAATATACTTATTACATTTTTATCCCTTGTGAAATTTGATAAGTATTTGAGGGTAATCATTCCTAAAACATTTTTTTCTTTTTGAATGATACGTCTTATTTGAGATAATCATATAAAAGATAAAATTAATAAAACATTGAAAGTCATTTGAAATAAAAAATAAAAAAATATTTAAAAAACCATATATACTTTGAGTGTCAATCGAAAAACATGGATAGCTATCAAGTGTAATGAAACACCCCATAATTAGTTAAATTATATCAACCACCTCATTTGGAAATGAAAATAGTGAATATGGATCAATAATATCTTGTATTGTTACTCTTACATGATGAAATTAAATAAGATTATGGTATGTACCATAACACTAATTATTTAGGTTATTATGATACATTTTATAAATTGGGGTCTCGAAAATGAAACTCATACTACTCAATTTGGTCTGAGTGAGGATGTTGAGAATCTGGATGAGATGTTTATGCATGTCTCCCCATTTTAGTAATAATATAATATACCCAAAATTTAATTCTAATTGTCTATTAAATTATTTATCTCAATCATATTAGTGTTCAGGTAACATATATCATTATTTTAATATTCCTTCCTTAATCCCATAGAAGGACTATAAATGTTTATTAATAATATCACCCACCTCATATCCTTACATTACCTGAGTGTTCTTATGTAAAAAAATCACAAGAATTTTCATCCATGGAATATTTATAGTACCCCCTATGTCACTTTGTAAGACACAAATTTTCAATTATTATTTTTTGAATAAATTAATTTCATTGATATCGAGTTTTACGTGCGACAATATGTGTAGATTTCATTACACAAGATAATGGGTTTTAATGAACCATAATATATAATTATTATTATTATAAAAAAAATAGAAATAACCTAGATGTTAAACATATATATAGGAATAGTAATACCTAAATATTAAATATAATATAGAACAGTTTTATAAAAATAAATGATATTGATAAAAAAATTACTTATTTTTAATAGATGTCATTATATGTTTCAAAAATACTATTTTCAAAAAATGATTTTTTTATATTTTTCATAACAAATAATAAAATTAATTTTTTGAATATTTTTAAAACTTTATTTGAAAAATTAAGGTTCATTTTTGAAAAATAAATTTAAAAATTATCTTAGGGTGGATTTATGAGAATTATTTTAAAATAATGATTTCAATGAATAGTAAAAATACTGGATTTTATTAAGAATTTTCATTTATATATTGAAGAATTTTAAAAATAAAAAATTCATAAAATATGGTTTTAAAAGTAAAAATATTTCTATTATATGTCTTTTAATCGATTTAATTTCATTTCAATCAATTTTATATCGAATTGTGACATTAATACTTTCTCTACTTATGTACATTTTCACTTTGAAAGCACATTTTCTCATCACATCTATGAGATTAATTTTAAATTAAAATATAATACTTATTTCAGTATCATTTGTAAAAAAAGGATCTCATACATGAAATTATAATAATTTATATTATCCAATAATTTCAAATTAATTTTTTACTATAATGATTATTAAAAACAATAAAATTTATTTACCAAAGTAAAGGTAAAAATGAATTACCAAGGGAACAAACTAAAAAGATAAGGGCTAAAAATAATTGAAAAATATTTAAAATCATGGTGGATGGAAATATCTAGACATTATCTCACATTGGCTATATAATTGACCATTTTTATCATTATTTCTTTTAAAATACATGGGTTCTCATTTTTCATTCAAAAAATTGAAAGTCTGCCACTCACCTCACTTGTAAATGCACACACACTCTACTCTCATATTCACACATCCCTAACATATCAGTTAAAAAATTACCTACTCAAATCACTTCATTAATTTTCATCTATCATCATATATGACTTATTTTTTTAAAAAATTCTATTCTATGGATCCTTTTGGTGTGTACCAAAAGAAGTTGTTCAAAGTATAGGTAATGTCCCTAACCGGGAAATTTATTTTATTTTTCATAAAAATCCATAAATTATAATTAACACATGATTATTTAATTAAATAATTTAATTTTTTATACTATAATGTTAATATGTTAATGGTTTAATATAATTACGTCCTCTCTTTAATAAAATAGGATAGGAAATCATCTTTTCTGTGTACATAGGACTACCACCTCTAGAATCGATGTCATTCGTTTTTCATCAGAATATCACATGAATGTATATATTAATTTATTTAATGTATATATATTTTATTTATGGTATTATTATATCTATGGTATTATAAAAACTAATCTTCCTTATATTTTCCAAACCTATTGGAAAATAATAATGTTGATCATGTGTACGGATGACTACTACCTCACGAAATGATGTGATGTGTTTTTCATTTTATTATAAATGGACAATAAAAACAATATTAAAAAAAAATAAATATAATATTTTAAATATAATAATACTTATATAATTATGATATCACTTATAAATTATTACTTTTCATTCCATGGACGATATGACAAAGAAAATACTGTGTTTGGAAGATTACAACTTATCGAAGTGATGTGAATCATTTTTCACATACATTTTATATGGATTGAATTAATAGATAAATATAATGAACACATAAGATATGTATAGAATTAATTTTTTTAACGGTCTTATATTATTTACCTTTATTTAATTCAATCCTTTGATAAAATAGAATCATTGTTCATTATTACATATGGCCTACTGTCTCCATGAATGATTTATTTCGTTATCTATCTTTTAATTTTATGAAAATCTAAAAATAAATATATAATGAATGTATTTTATATTTATATCATGTTAAAAATTATTGATATAATGGAATCAATATTAAATTAATATGACCAATAATTAACAAATCAAAACCTACTTGAAAAACGAATAAGATATTTCAGGAAACATGACTTTAAAAATGAATTTTTAATAAGAGGGTAATAAAAGGTAACAATTAAATTATATATGGAGTGATATATATGAACAAGGTTATTAAATAAATGTATAATAAACTTATATTTACTATTTATGACTTTTGATCATTTGTGAATATAGTCAAGAGTTAAGGTAGGGGATTTCTATCTCATTTTTTACATCTATAAGACATATTCTATATTGACCACTTATTTCATTTATGTCATGTACATACTACCCAGGAATGTACTTTCTATTGATTCTAATGATAATTTTTAGTGTTTAAATATCAATTTTAGTAACTCACATATATTGTGTTTGTGGTTCAAAACCTTCCAATGATGTAATGGATTTTTTTTCTAATTTTTCAATCGTTTAGGAATATGTTATGTTGTAAACATATATTCATTAATAAAGTGTATACACAAACAATTTGACCTGCAATACCCTAAATTTCTTTATTTTTATATTTTTTAATATTTCATTTATATTTATTATTTCATGGGTCTTATGATTCAATGTTACCAAAGTTGTAATTGTTTTATGATACAATCACATAATTTATCGGGATTGTTATATGTATATACATCTAGTTAAATAATTTATGATCCATCACTCCAGAAACTCATAAATTTTCATATCCTCTATTTATTTCATCTGAATTAATTTTTTTATTTATTTTACTCTCATCATGTACCCAGGACTCATAAATAATATTTTTAAATAAAAATCACATTATTTATGTCCTAGGTCGATTTTTTTTCAAATATATGATTTAAAAAATTATTTTCATTATTTTTTAATGTTTCTTTTTGATTTTTTAAAGTCAAAAATTATATTTTTTTAATTTATTAATTTTTTAAAAAATGTTATTCGTGTATTTTATGAGAACTAGGCTCATTTGGATTTTATAGTAAGTGAGAAATTAATATTTTTGTTAAAGAGAATGACCTTAACAATATTTCCAACTATCATGTCGGATCAATGATTTCATGATTCCCTTACAAGTTTACATTGCTTAATTAAAATAAAATGTTTTTAAATGTGTTTAATTTTTTTATAAAGTATTTTTAAAATTGAAAATGTTATTTTATTCAGTAAATTATTTAACTGTTCATTAATCCTTCTTTTAATTTTTTTTGAAGATTCTTTTCAATGAAAAGAAATTTGAAAATGGTTTTAGATTTAAAATGAGTTTTCAGGGAGTAAATGAAATTTTACTGATGAAATGTCCCAAGTTATCTTTAGAAGTTATATTTAATATAATATGACATCCATTGATGTAACATATTCTTTTCTGGGGATATGATCTAAGGATACATATTTTATTATTTCCCTAAATATTTTATGTTTATGATGAAAAGATGTTTATAAAATCAGTTTCTTCTCCATGAGTTATAATTTGATGAAATGTTTTATGAAACCAATTATATGTTTTATTATATGTTTATTTATTTATGATCTTTTGGAACATAGATGTAAGGATAATGTGACAGATGAGACCTATATATTCCTTAAATGCATTCGGTAAATATTAATAACTCTTGAGAAAATATACTATGCATGAACCGGATTATATGTTCACTGTATTATGTGTGAACCTGATTGCATGTTCATAGTTTTATGAGTTGAATTGTCTTTCAAGACTATAAGATTATGCGTCGACCTAGTTACATTTCCATGAGTTTATACATGGCCTGGTTTTCATGTACATAACTTAACTAGTGAACTCATTTCTAATTATACATGTTCTAAATGTTATGAGATTATGTGAATTCCACAATTTTATGTATTATTACAATGTTATTTTTATCAAGGAACATGTAATTTTATTATATTATGATTCAGGTCATATGAACAAAAAATATATCTTTAATGAAATAATATTTCTATCTTTTATATGAAGAGTGTGGTTTGTATATATTATTCTCATATTCTCTTACCCTTATGGTCACATTATGTTTGTTTATTGTCCATTTTTACCCATAATGGGGATCTATTCTCACCCTTTCTTTTGTTTCCTTTACCTGGTTATAAAGAAAGAATTAATGTTAGGCATGTTTTTGAAGTGTACAAAATGAAAAGATCGTTATGAGAAATGTTGAATTTATTTCATGAAATAATAATATTTTATGTTCAATCACCAAAGGAACTAACCATTTATGATCCTTAGGCATGTTTTTTTGTAATGTAGTGGAAATCTATCAAAAAATTGAAAAATACTTTTATTATAATCCTAGTTTAATTTAAATTGTATCATAGAAAGGATTAGTTAACCTTCAGAATCTTGGATTATAAAACCTTAGTGATATCTCTAGGTATATTTATAAGGATACGTATAGTGATATATGTAAAGATAACTATAAGTATGAGTCCAAGTATAGGATAATTTCTTGGAATTTTGGTAAAGGAAAGAGTGAGTGGTTTACAAGGGATCACATCACATTATGGATTCCATAAGTGGATGTGGCTACAAAATAGAGATACTTAGGGGTAATAACTCAAAAATGGTTCAATGAGATGGAATTGATCAACACCATTTTCATGAAAATGGGCCTTACTGATCAAATTGATTAACACTCTTGGAGTATATGCTTGTAAAATTTAAAAAAATAAATACAAAATATCATAAATTATTTTTATTTATGATGACCATGAATTGCAAAGTTTAAACCAAATGTGTCAAAGAATGAAAAGAATGAATCGTGATTTAGACATCCAATTAATGTTTTTTCATGATTTTGTGGTTTCCCACTATGATAATTGTTTCTTACACAATACTTTGTAATTTTATTCAATGCATTGAAACATGATGAATCATGTTAACACTGGATGTTATGGAGAATTCTATGATTTTGAGAAAATAATTAGTTGATTACTAGAGATAATAATAATGTGACTATTCGTAATATTCTATGATGAAATATTATTAATAATGTGAATGATAGTGATATTAAAAATTTATCAAATAAGTAGAAAATAGATTCTTATGTAAGATCATGTTGTATTGAACATACAATAATAAATATTTTTCTTAATAAATGTCATGAAGGTGGGAATAAGAAAATTAAAAGAATATATCAATTGAAGGTTTATATGATTTCTATGTTAAAATAAAGGTCACAGTATAATGATATGATAAGTAATTAAATGTATTATACATGGTAACATTGATGTTATCAATGTAAATGACCTAAAATATGATTTTAACACCTGGACCATAGAATGAAATGTGATATTACAACTAATTATGTGAAGTTATATATGGGTTTCGGTATTTATCTTCATGAATTATGCCATGGAAGTTATTCAGTAATGGTATTTCAGTTATAATAATTAGGAAAAATCTAATGATTATGTTAATTTTTGATGTATAAATGTCTTCATATAATATTAACATAAAATTTATGCATACTATTACATTTATAATAGTTTATGTTTTATCACAAGTTTAGACTCTCAAACAAACATTTTTAGATTTTATGTGATGTGATTTTATGAATATTGATGAATTTTTCGGAGAAATGTATGTAAATTAAACCTTCATATGTTTCATTAGGAAAAATAATTTGAGAAGGAAGGTATTTACATTTTACGGGAATATGATTAATGGTAATGGTTACTTTTACAGATTACATTATCTTTGATATTATTAAAATTATGAGAAATTGCAATTTCATAGTATTTTAAGAACAATGTTAATATAGTTCTGGAAAACTATAACCTGTAAATTGGGCGATGACATGTTTTATCTAGATTGGTCTCATTCTTAAACCCAAAACTGAATGCAACAAAGGGTATTAATTCATACCACTAGCATACATGAATATTTAATTCTAGTGAGAAAACATATAGATATCTATTTTTTGAATGTATCTTGATGCATAGTAGGTTATAATGTCATGTCTAAAATATAAGGGTCTAAAATTATTCTATAACCATTATCCATAACCTGAAGGAATTGGGAAGGCATCAACGAGGGTTTATTCATTGGTCTCTAGAAAAAAAATGAAGTGAACAATTCTATATAGGTTATAGTCAATCACCTTAAAATGTTATGAAACGTCATTTATATTAGATAATATTTATATCAGGATCATCTGGTCAAGATATAAATTAAAAATTTGTAATGTTTCCAAGAGCACCACATTCTGTTGTGGTTGATTGTGATCTAAGGTTTCCCTCAGAAATATAGTGAAATCGTCAATGATATATTTATATAGAGTTGATTCTTAATAGTACATATAATCCTAAAATATATTTGTAGACTGATATGACAATTTATAACCTCTAAGATATTTTGAAATCTTTTTCACTAGAATTTATAGGATTTTGACATCAATACCATCCACTAGTTTTGTTTTAATACAATCTTTCACATTACAATTCATATGGATCTTTATGAATACGTCTATGAAAATAATTGTAGAACACATTTATAATAGAATAATGTTGGTTAAAAAATCTATTAGTTCCTTATATAGCTAAAGAAATGAAAAAATGATCAAATCACAAAAAATAGGGACAAAACAATGTTGGCCTAACAATTAGGCTAATAATTTTCTATGTGATCTATAATTTGATGTTATTGGTACTCTGATTATAAGAATTTATCCATGAAATAAGACTGTGAGATTTATAAATAATGGGAAACTAAGACCACGATATATTAGTCCCTTTGAAATTATTGATCATATTGGGACTATATCTTTTAATTTGGTGATTGAAATGAATTTTATTCAAGTTTACAATGTGTTCTATGTGTTTTTCCTAAAAAAGTACATGCCTAATCCTTCACATGTATTAATCTTTGAGGCTATACCAATGGAGATATATATATATTATGAGGAACAACCCAAAGAGACTTTTAATTATATAGATAAAGGCCTATAATAAAATACCACACACCTAGGCAAAGTTTTTGTGTGAAACCCCTATTATGAATAATCTATGTGGGAACCTGGGGAAATGATGAGGTAGAAGTTTGATCATTTATTTGTATCAGGGTGATTAGATTCAATGGATCAAATTCATTTTATGGAGGGTAGAATGCAATAGAAATAGTTTTTATGAAATTAGTTTTCCTAATAAATTAATTTCATTAATTGATAATGTTGCACACAACACTAAGTGTAACCTATGTTACATGTCACACTGAGTTTTAACATATATTGACATGTTAATAAAATTAATATTTAAACATTACCATCATAACATTGATACAAAACATTTCAATAATAATAGTGATAAATAGTTATTAAATATAAATTATAATGGTTTAATAAAAATAAAAATTTGATAAAATGTACTTATTTTTTATAAGTCTTTATATGTTTGGAATTACAAAATTTCTCAAAACAAATTATTTCTTTTGAGAAAAATTAATAAATTGAACTTTTTAAAATTATAGAATATATAGTTTCCAAAATAAAATTAAACTATGAAATCTATAAGTCGAAATTATATTTTGGTGAATTTTATATAATTGTTTTAAAAAAATAAATGTTTTTGTTGAATAATGAAAAATACTAGTCTTTATTAAGAAATATCATATCTATATAAGAATTAAAAAACATAACAATGGTTATAATATGGATTTAATGATAAAATTATTTCAATAATATATCTATTAATACAATTTAGTTCAACATAATCAACTTCAAATTTAATTGCGATATTAAAAGTTTTAATAGTTCTAATTATTTTTTCATTATAAACATGATTTTTCATCGCATATAAGGGTTTGATTATAAATTAAAATAAATTATTTATTATATTTGTATTTAAAAAAGTTATACATATTTATAATCATGAATATTTAAATTATATAATATACTTATCTTGATTTTTAACTATAATGAACTGTAAAAAATAAAAATAATTATTTACCATGGTTAAGGATAAATTGTGTTTACCACGGGTTAATCTAAAATGATAATGGTTAAAATGACACAAAACCTATCCATATTTCTTTATATAAATATAGAGATATTATCTCTTCTTTTATTGAAAATGGTCCATTTTAGAGCATTTTTCTTTTGAAAATATGGGTACATCTTTTTATTATAAAAAATTGGCAGCATGTTTCTTACCTCACATATAAAGGACCACAAACTCTCCTATTTTATCCAAATATTAAAAACCAATTGTTTCATAAAATACATATCCATATAAATACATATATTACCTGTTATCAACCTAGAAGAAATATTTTGGTCATAAACACAACCAATGATGCCTTTTGGTGCAAACCAAACTAAGTTGTTCGAAGAAGTGGTAACGTCTCTAACAAACTGTTTTAAATTATTTCTTCTTCAACATGATTAAATTATTTTTAATATATTATGATATAATAAAATAATTATATTAAATATACTTATATGTATTTTTTTAATTTAATAAGCTAAATCCCTATCCTCTTCAAACAAATTGGATACAAAATTATCATTCGTGTGTACAACAGACTACCGACTTCCGAACTAATGTTATTAAATTTTCATAACCCATACCATGTATGGATATAATGATGTATATAATGATTCTAATATATTTTTGATATAAAATTTAACCTTAAATCATTATAACTCATCTACCTTCTTACATCACAACATGTTGGAAAACAATACAGTCACTAATGTGTTATGATGACTACCATCTCCGGAATTGATTTGATGTGTTTTTCATTTTAGTTTTAATTGGATGGTAATAAGGATAGAATAAATGATTAATTATGATATTAATAATATTATTATACTTATATAGTTACGATGTAACATAGCCCTTTTTAACTTTCGTCTTGTGTTGTATATGATAACTTCAAACTTGTTTACAATGGACTTCTGCCTCATGAAATGATGTGACTAATTTTTCACATACATTTTATATGGATGGTAATAAGGTAAAAATTTAATGTATATATTTGATATATAATAAATTAAAATTATTATTAAATATAAATACACTATTTAAATTTCTTTCTTTCAATCCTTCGATAAAATGGAAACCTCATTCATGGGTTGGTATGATATATCGTCTCCATAAACAATATATTTTGTTTTATATATCTTACTTTTATTGACTAATATAAATAAAAATATATTTTTTAAATATTATATTTAAATCATGGTAGAAATTATTGATATTATTTAACAATGATGTATGTAAGATAATAAAAATTAAAAAATCAAAACATACATGGAACACAAATCAGTTACTACATGAAATATGACTTTAACATGGAATTTTTAATAAATGAGGAACACAATTTTATAAGTAAAAAATATATGGTAATATATATATATATATATTTATGGTTAGAAAATATATTTATAATAATATTTTATTTAGTATATAAAAGGTTTGAACTTGTAGGAAGGTAGTCAACACTTAAGGTAAGGGATTTTTGTCTATCCTTTTTACATCCTTGAGACACATGTCATATTCACCGCCTATTTTATTCATGTCATGTATAAAATACCCATAAATGTATATTATGGTTATTATTATTAAAATTATTGGGTTTGAAATGTAAAATTGAGGATCATTATTTCATTGGGGGTTTTTGTAGATAAATTACAAAATACATAAGTTATTTTTCCTCAATATATCTTCTTTTAGGCATTTGTAATGATATGGACACATCAAATTTTACGATGTCAATATAATTAACCTTTTTCATGTCATATATTTAATTAATTTATTGTCATGATATTTTATGGTTAATTTCATTTTATTTTATCATAGAGCTATGATTCAATTCTATCAAAGTGGTAACAGATTTACTATACAATGTCATCATTTATTTGGATGGATTATATTTATGCTTCTAATGATGAAATATTATTATCAATATTGGAAGAAACACTGGAATTTTATTATCCTCTAGTTATTTCATGGTAATATGTGTTTCCCTTAATTTCTATATCTTTACGTACTAATGAATACAATTTTTTTTTAAAATAAAACTATCCTTATTTATCTCTTTGGTTGAAAACCGTTTTTTATTACATATCATTATTTTATAAAAATGTTTTCAAAAATGTTCTAAAAAATGATTTAATTTTAATTAATGATTTTTTTGTCAATTTTACCTTTTTTGATTTTATTTAAAAAAAATTAAATGTTTTCTTCATGAATTTTTTAAAAACAAGACTCATTTGGATTTTATCGAAAATTGTAAATGAATAATTCTTTAAAAAACAGAAAAATAACAATATTTACTACTATCAAAAATATTAAATGATTTCATGATTCATTTAGATGTATTCAATCTTATTTTAAAAACAAAATCTATTTTGAAAATGATTAATTTTTTAAATGAACTACTCAATATGAAAATGTTATTTTCCTATAGAAACATTTGAATTGATTTATAAAGATTCATTTACAATATTCCAGGGTTAGTTTTTTTGAACATGATTTTGGAAATTTTTTATGTTTTAAAAATCATTTTTAAAGTTGAAAGGATATTTTCCAAAATAAATGAGCCATGTGATCTCCCAAAATAATTTTCCATGTAATATAACATCCATTGATTTGACATTTCCTTTTTCTGGGATATTATCTAAGGAAACCCTTCCTATTCGTTCCCTAAATGGTTTGTGTTTGTGATGAAATTCTTTTATGAAACGCATTTTTTCCATAGGGTTTTCTATGATGATGTTTTTATTGAAACCAATTTATTTTCATGGGTTATTATATGATGAAAGTTTTATGATATTTTGGAAGACATATGTTTCGATTATGTGTCGGGTGGTACCTACATAATTGTCCAGTGCATTGGGTAAATAACGATAACTTACGAGAAAATATAATATCCTTTATCCTGATTAAATGTAAACAGTGTTATGCGTGAACCTGATAACAGGTTCACAATGTTATGTGTAAAACAAATTACTTGTTCAGAAGGATGTGAATATACCTAATGTTAATGTCCATAAGGTTATTAAAGGGCATGATTTCAGGTAAATAAGTTTATACAAGATCATATTTCTATGTCATTAACTAAACGATTGAATTTTGTTATATTTATACATGTTTACAAAGTTATAATCATAGGGGTATTACCCAAATGTATTTCGTATGGATCATGTTTTATGATTTCATTGTGATTCATGTCTTTTGAATTTCCTTTATTTATCTAATGAAACATGATTTTAATCTTTGATATTCAAGGTATGGTTTTAATATTTTATTTTCGTGTTCTCATCCCCTTATTCTCATATTATGTTTATGTATTTCTTTTGAATAACCTTATTGAGCATTTTATTTGACCCTTTCTTATGTTTCATTTCCCAGCTTATAAATAAATGTTTTAAAAATGATTTTTTTTTAAAATTGAATAATCCGAAGATTTTTATGGGATATTTTGAAGGTATTTCAATAAATATGAATATTTTTTCTAGTATTTAAAATATTTATAGATTTACGATCCTAGGGTATGTGTTTCTATAATGTAATGAGTATTCAACAGAAAATATGTAATATCCTTATATGAAAATCCTAAGCATATATAGACTTTATCATAAAGTGAATCCTAAAATGATATACGTAATTGTTATATTTGTTTTGATGAATTTATAGAAAATTAATATTCAATAAAAATAATAATTAATTTTTACAATATTTTAGCTACTTATTTTAATATATTAGTCATAAACATACAATTATTTTATTCCTCATGTTTTCCATTTTATTATATGAGTAGATGGAAGACCTAATCGAGCTTATTTTGAGCCACTACTACATTTTACTCTCAATTAGTCAAGCCTTTAATCAACCATTTACTTATCCAATGAAAGATACCATCCACATGGAAATGTATTATGGTATAAATTCTATAATTGAATCTCCTATTGAGATATATTAGATTTCTATTATATAATAATATATGAATACATCCTTGAGTAATTAAAAAATAATTAAACAAACTAATTTCCAAATTTCCATTAAATCAACTATGTAACACTGAGAGTTACGATATATGGGGGGTGGATCAAAATGAATAAAAAAATTGAAAGCACATGATTTTTACAAGGATTGTCACCATGGTTTGTGACTACATCCTTACTGTGTTTTAATTGACTCCAAGACACAAATTTGGTCAATAATTTCAAAAGTTATTAAATTAAATATCTCCTTATAACTCAGTTTCACACATATAATTTACACTAGATCCCAACTGTTTACAATAAGTATCTAAATTGAGAACAATAATATCCCCATCATGGTCCAAAAATATTTATCCTCAATATAATATATCCTCATGCCTGTAAAATATTCAACAACATTTAATATTTATTTTCCAAAAAATCTGGAGGTCTATAATATTCAGTAGGGTGTAACATACTACAATCTTAATCTAAATCTTAATATATCCCCACTTAGATAATTCACACTCTTTAATTTCAATATGTTCTCTATGCTAACACATCTCATATTTATCCTTTTATATTTTTAGAAGACGACATGAATAACTAAATAATTTTGAATTCTAGAAAAATAATGACTCAAATTGTAACATCCCATGTAAATAATGAATATGAAATTTTCATATTTATTAATATTTGTGAATTAAATATTAATTTTACATTAATGTGGATGCTAGGTTCCATTCCATACCTGATATGCAACAACGTGTTTCATTGAAAATCTTATCATCCACCCAACGTTGAGTTATACTGAAAAATATTAATATAATCTTATTATTTTAAATGGTTGTTAATTCATATCCATTTTATTATGAAGAATGTATTGAAATAACTAAAATATTACTAGACATTTTTATTAATTTTTTTTTACAATTATCCAATAAATGTTAGAAGCTCAAAATGTGAATGAATCCAATTTTAAGCATAAACACTCTAGTATTATTTAAAAGGTCAATTTACTGCCTTTTGATAGAGAAACCATTTTTAAATCTAGTTTTGTCAATTTAATATTTTCAATTTGAAAAAATTAAATTCTTCTATAGAATCAGGACTTAAAATTTTAATTTCGATGAAATTTTGGTATTCTTCAGATAATGTTCATTTTTTAAGGAATAGTGAAAAATACAACATTTTAATTCAAAAGTTCCTTTTATTTTAATTTCTTTATATAGTTAGATTGTTTGTTAAATTTGTTTTAAATGTTATTTAGATTATAGTTTTACCATATAATCCAATTTTGGTCATTGGATGCAATTTCACTCTTAATTTTGACATAAACAAGGTTAAATATTTTGATAGTTATTATTTAATAAAAACATGCATTTTGATTGGACAACATGAATTAATTTTAAATTAATTTTGTACACTTATATGTATTGAATTAGATGAAATTGATTCCATATTTGGAATCATGAGGTCCAAATTGTGTAAATAGGTAACTTTTACATTTAGACATTATGAATATTTATTTCAGTAAATATTTTATTTACATTGGTTAAAGGGAAAATTTTGTAAATAAGGGATACTAATAATTTTAAAATAATATTAAATTTACTATACAATTATTATAACAGTATCTTTTGATACATATCTGACTATGGGAATCCTTGGGTCTATTTTAGGACCCCATGGAGCCACTTGGTAGTGATAATGACACTTTATGTTAATTAAATTAATGTAAGGCTAAAAATAATATAAACATGAATGTTTTTTATAAAACAAATTTTATATGGGGTTATATAAGTAATATCTTTGACTATAAATATTCATTTGATATAAAAAATATTTCCTATATCATGGTATTTTATTTATAACTTTTATAAAAAAATAAACATATTTTTGACACAATGATGATTCCATAATTGCATCATTAATAATGTATTCAAATAAATAATATTAAAAATATTAATAAAAGTTTATTTTTAACCGTATTAGGCCATCCATGAATTGTACTGATTAGTATGACTTGTTATATTTTAATTATTGAATTTTTTTTCTAATGAATCAAGTTTATTTGGATTTTAATAAACCTTCATGATATGAATAAGTATTAAAATTGATATACAATAATTTTTAAATCAATAATATTTTATTAAATGATAAAATAGTCATAAAAAAATATAATATTATCTGAAAAGACGTATATGATGTTAATAATTGCATTTTTGATCCAATTTGGGTTACATGGAATTTTATATTGAATATATTATGTATATATAGTATGAATATATAAGAGGACGTGGTAAAAGATAAATATGTTAACAAAGGGTTAAATAAAAAATAGAAGGATTAAAAAATATCCAAATCTTATCCAATTAATATTGGAATATTTTATTACAACTTATATACACCATATCATAGAATTAAATATGTTTTGGACCATTAGAAACCCTGAATCATTATGTAATAAAATACTATTTTCAAACATTCCTAGAGATCCCATACCCCAACTTATAAAAATTCATCACCTCTAACCCTTACTCACACCTCTCAAGGCCTATTGGATCATCCAAACTCTACCCAAATAATCTATTAAGATCCCTCTATTCCTCTTATAATCGTTACCATATGTGGAAAGCATTTCAAGTAATCATTTTAGTTCAATCCAAATGGAGTTACCTGATTTAAAGGTAATGTCTTCAATAATGTTCCCTTATTTTATTTTACTTCTTCACTACCTATGCTATTCATATAATTATATTACAAAACAACACTAGTATAATCAATATAATTTTATTTTTATGATAATTATTCAAAAAAAACTTACACACACCTCCATCAAATCGATACAAACATACTGTTTCTATGTATGCTGAACTACATCCTCCTGAAACAATGATCGTTCGATTATCTACTATCACCTTTAATGGTGGAAATTTTGATAAAAATGTATTTATATGTGATATATATTATATATTCATTTTCACTATGTTTATGTATTTATTTTTATAACCCAACTTTATGGTTTCTATGGTGGTTAAATACGATAATTTCATTTTAGAAAGTGTGTACAACGGCCCCCTCAATGTGATATGACTCGTTAATGCCATACGTGAAATGTACAAAAGATGGGATTACTGAAATTTTATATGATATTATATTGGAATTATAATATAACTATTTATCATTATTTTTTCATTCCATTTAATATGAAATATAAATGAATGTAGCATTCAACAGTAGGTACGACTTACCATCTCCACGAATAGTGCATTTCATTTATTATTTCCAAATGTTATGTACTATAACAAATAAAAATATATAATTCATATTTATTATATTGATGATATATAATTCATTAATATTATTCTAGAGATAATGGAATTTTTTCCACTTCGACAACTTTTAAATATAAGATGTTCCTTTTTGACTCAAGTACCAAATATTTACAAAACAACCGTTATTAACATAAATGATTATGTAGTGTTTATAACATGGTAATAAGTAATATAAATGGAATAAAAAACATGAAAATGGTAATTATTCATGTATAAATTAATTTTTTTTATTATTCAGGAGGTTATAGAATGAACGATTCATGTAGGACATGAGGTAAGGGAACTCGTGAACCCAATTTCCATTCGTTGATTTAATCTTCTAATTCATGATTACGTAGTGCAATGAATATTTGTGAATTACCTATGATTTTTTTACAATTAATATCTACTGATATTGTGTTTATATATATTTTTTACACATAATTATTTCATTGGTTTATCCTTGATTAAATGATATGATATTTGTAAGGGAACCATTAACCCTCATCTTTTCATAAACGCCTTCTTTTATGTTATGTATTTTAAATTAAATTTCTTGTGTTGGGATATGCTATTCCATATCCTTATTGTTGTACATTTCATGTTCATGTGATGAGATACAATTTTCTCTATCCTTAACTCATTTTTTCAATTTTAATATGATGCTGTTAGATTGCCGAATTATCGTAAGGTAATATGTCTCAATCTCCATTCATTTGAGGCATATATTGATCTTGTGCACCTTTATTATTATATAGAGTGTATTTACATCCCTATGAAACCTTATATCATAAATCTCCATTTTCTCATGATATTATACATTTTTTTAATGTTATTATTTAACTATTTTTATTTATGTATTTTCTCAAGTGGTAAGGGACTTTATAACTAAAACATTGTTTTAAATGTTTTAATGATTTAATATTATAAATTATTCTTATTAATATACATGCTTTCAAAATTATATTAAGGATTTATTTATATGGAAATTAATGAATTTCGATGTTGATTTCTTTAAAAAGACATAATGTGGAATTGGACACTTTGATCCAAAAATACAATTATAAAAATTTTTAATTTTTTTACAGAGCATTGAATATGTCAATATCTTGAAATGATATATTTTGATGGTAATGTGGAAAATTTATCTTTATTTCATACTTATTTTCTGTGTTGTCATTATTTTATGGTTCTTGTTCAATATTTACATATATGGGCGGTCTCATCACAAACCTTGGGCGGGTGTGCCCGAGATAGCTCTCTAATGCATTAGGTAACATGATAGTGGTAAATGTTAATGTTTCTCCTAAGATATTTAGGTAATATACTATGATAGTTATTCCCAATGTAACTAACTATGTATCTATGAAAGCTACAATGTAAGTATGTTATAAATTCCACAAGTTACCTTTATGAATTATGGTTTCCATTTGTAATTCATAAATATTACGACTATTTTGGTAAGTTAAATATTGTAAAGAATAATTTCCTGGA
The DNA here is from genome assembly GCA_963277665.1 of Viscum album. NCBI lineage: Eukaryota > Viridiplantae > Streptophyta > Magnoliopsida > Santalales > Viscaceae > Viscum > Viscum album. Next base: position 1,789,382,320 of record OY728145.1, read on the forward strand.
TTTGTATATATTGATGGGTTAATGTTTTGATTCCTTATTTTGTAACCATTACAGATATTTTTATGCTCCTCCCATGTTTTTGAATTTTCTTTCACTGGATATAAGGAAGGGTAAGAGGAAGGAAATATTCAAGCAGATTTTTATCAAGAAAATAACACATGTTTTTTTTAAGAGTATTTATTTTATGACTGAATTGGATGCCGAGTAAAAATGTCTACTCCATATCAATTTAGATGTAATGTAATATTTATGTAATAATTCTCTAAAAATAAAAACATGAAAAGATCCTCAATGTGAATTATTTACATAATTAAAGATTACATAATGTGTAAGGCCAAGTCCTTATATTGGGTATCAGAGGTCATTTTAGACATCTTTAAGGATTAATAGTTTTTTAGACACATGGATAGTCTCTACGTGTATTTATTAAGTTAAATACTTATTTTGTAACTTTTTATGATCAATGAATGATTGTTACAAATGGACAAAAGAAGATCTCAAATGACATTCCTATCACTTCCTGATGACTTTCTTTCAATATCTATTGAAAAGTAATGCCCACTTGACTTTGAAAAATTTTCTAACATACAACTCACATGATATAAATTTTTTTAGATGTCAACTACCTCTATTATACCTCGATACCATCATAGATATGGTGTTTTATTTTATAAAATCATATTTACTTAATATTCTCTTATTTTCATGGAAGGAAAATATTATCAAGGAATTTTCAAATATTTTACCTTATCATGTGATTTTGAATCATATTTTGATTTTGAAAAAGTTATTGAAGAAGGTGACCCTGCTGCTACATATTTATATTTACATATTCTATTAAATTATAGTCTTTCAGGATATACTTATGGTATTTTAAAAGGACCATTGATTAAATGTTCTGAATCAAACTTGTTCAAACTGTTTTACAGAAAGCAAGATTTATCTTATGTTTTGAAATTATGTTTCATACATGATTATTTTTTGAAACTATTATTCTATGATCACCCATATGACCCAAGTTTTATTAGTTGAATTTGGATAAAGGAATAAGATGATATTGAAGTATCTCCAAATCATTGATTCAATACATGAACTATCTATCTATGTAAACAAGATGACGATGAAACCAGGTGGCCCAATGGTCAATGTATATTATCTTTCATTTGGAATACTGTTATTTTATAGAGGTAAAAAATTTCAATATATATAAGAATTGGTGAATTAATATAACGAGGTCATTATGATTTGGGGTGACAATGTGAGGAATAAGACAATAATTGAGGATAAATCATGTTATGATTATTTTTTAGGAGTTTATCTAATTTTTTGTAATGTTATAAACTTATATAGTTGTTGAAATAAGAAAATACACAGACCATGTGACAACCCGTTGCGTCGGAAACATCTACGGGAAATCAAACCCACAACAAATGTGTGATTGGGTTTTATAACCTAACATTGTACTAAGTGAAGTCCCTTATAAGTATGAATTATTATTTTTATTTAAATGAATTTTCTGATCAATAATAACTTGATTTGGGATCTTAAGTTTTATGAGATGGATATCCTTAGTATAGGGAAATAATTTGGTGAGTAAGTGATAAAGGTAATTTGGGAATACATTTTCTCTTTTTGGGAAACTATTTGCCTAAAGAAAATAGAATAATTTGGTATTTCAATTGAGGAGTAATGGTGGAATTTTATTTTGGATGAATCTTTGTTTTTATAATGGATATATAGAGATTTGGGTTATTTATGGAAATGATTAACATGTAACATCCCAGTTTCGGAATCCACCCAAACGCACCCCGTACATAGTTGGTCACATGTCCTCAAGGGAATTTCCTCAATCTACAGAGGCTTCTGACTACTAGAGAGGGCATTGGGTGTGATTGTGGGGAAACTATACCCTCATTGGCAGAGTACACCATTGAAGTTAACAAATAATTACAAGAGTGAGAGTAGTAATATTGACATACATCAGTAACATAATAATACTAAATGTATAAACTGGATAACATATATAAAATTATGCATGATACAGATGTCTAGGAAAACAGCCAAAAAAGTCATAATCTAGGAATAAAATAGTGCAAAACCATGTGAATAAAATAGATAAACTCTTAAGCATCGCAAGCCATATCTTGGTACCATGCTCTACCGCTCCAAAGCAAATCAAATACATGAAGTAGAAGGTCTCTTGCCCGTGTCTATACCTACAACAATATAAACTGTTTGGGCCCAAAATCATGGCCCCAATTTATTGTGAGAATAAATCCTAGTAGGAAACCACCACGAGATCTATTCCAAACAGTCAATGAGTATATAGAAGGTAAAAGTACATGAAACAGTAACCAGGAAGTACTCAACAGTAAACAATCCATAGTGTCAATATCAAGAAACAACTAACCAAGAAGATAAACCTAAATAAGTATCCCTCTAGGAAGTACCCACAACCTATCACCTCTGGTCCTACCAAAAAAGTACAAGCAACCCTCTGGCCATTCCACTCAGACAAACCCCTCTGGTTCAGCTTATGCACAGACTCTTTATGGAATCACTCATCGTCAATTCCCCATACAGTCTTGTAATGGTACTAAAGGTCCTCTCGGTAAGGACTCAACATCTCATTACCCTTGTGGCCCATGTCTAAGAACTAAAGACACTTTGAGTAAGCACTCAACGTCAATTCAACCTATGGTCTCGCATCGTATGTAAAATAGACACTATAGAGAACCCCTCAACATCCATTCTCCCTAGGGTCTATACACCAGGTTGTCACAACCCTGTGTATGTTAAGAAAGTGTAGCAGTGTGTAACATCCAAGGTAAACCACAAGAATTACATGGCTAGAATTATATAGCACAACATCATAATCGAAAAATTGTTACACCATCCTATAATACTAGTCATGGGATAGAAAACAGAATCCTAACTGGAAAACTAGACCCAATGGTCAAAACAGGAATAACATGCATGGGAAACACATCTAAAGAACATCAATAAACCCTATTCATAGTCAAATATAATCTACTCAAGAATACCCACATATCAAACAGACAATAGGGATAAAATGGTTGACATGCAATACCCCATTCATGGGTATTGGGAAAACTTTCACATTAAACTCAAAGACAATCAATAGAAAGGAAAAAACCACCTACCTCGGGTTTGGGAAATAATTATACGTGAACCTTGAGTCTTTAATAACCCAATAACACCCTTGATCTACAAAAACACTCAAAAATTTCAACAAATATATCATAGAAAGGAAGAGGAATCGGGAAACAAGTCTCAAGGAGAAGACATAACTCACTAATGTGATTCCAATGTAACTGATGGTGTTCGATTCGGAGGACGGATGCTCGCTCGGGGGTTCGTCGAAGATCTGTATATGTACGTAGCTCTCGGTCAAATGAGACCTATAAGGAGAGCCTCCCAGTGATTAGATGTGACCTTGGTTCGTTTAATAAAAAACAAATTACATGGTGTGTAATTTTGAATTACATGGAGTGTAATTGATTTTTCTGTACTCCACTTTAGGCGGCCTCCAGGTCACCCCCACATTGTTGTGTGCATTGCCGCTACACGGCCAGCACATGACTACATGTGGTAACCAAGTACACGTCGTGGTATCATAAAGTACACAATGTGTACATAGAAAATTTCTAGAATTTCCTATTTTTCTCATTAATGACCAAAAAATGAAAATCACACCTTAAAAGAATATCATGTTTCTTACAAACTTCACCCCTAAAGAAATTTTTCCCCGAATTTCCCAAGCGTGACATAGAAGAAGAATCCTCGAAATCCAGGATGCATGCTCAGAGAAATTCCTCAAGCACATGAATCATACGCTCAGAATGACCTCTTCCTGGGGGTGGTAAGCTATAATATATAGTTTCTATATACCAAAATCTTTCTGATGCCCCTGAAAAACATGAAAAGTAAAAAGAGAATCTCTGTCTGAAGCAATGGAATGCAGAACACCATGCAGACATACAATCTCACGGTTGTACAACCATCCCTACTCATCAAAACTAAAGGTCTCCATGATCAAAAAGAAGTGGGCATCCTTAATAAGACTATCAATGAAAACCCAAAATGCATTATTCCCCTGAGGTGACCTCGGTAAATCTGTCCCAAAGTCCATTGCGACATCATTCCACTTCCACATGGGAATATGAAACTATTGTAAAAGCCCTACTGGTCCTTGATGCTCTGACTTCAACTACAGATAGGTGGAGCACTAAATGAGAAAACAAAAAACGACTCTCTTCATACCAGACCACCAATATTGACGGTTTAGATCATGATACATCTTGGTGACATCAGGATGAACTACTCAAACCGATGAATGAAAGTCCCACAATAGTTCCTCACATATGTCTGCTGGCACCCATACAAACCCTTGTAAATGAAAGATCTCATCCCCTCCTATTGTCCATACAGGAATATGGTTCTCTCCTGACACGCTTTCCCCTTAGTCTAAGCCTTCAGAATCTGATAGCTTCCATATTCACACTCGATCCAGAAGAGTATAGGTAAGAACCATAGATGAAAGAAATGTTTTTCCCTGTCTATCGTGCACCTCCAAATTAATCTCAGAGAACAAAAACATAATCTTCCACTCAATACTGGAATCATGAACTTCCTGTATATGATTCCTCCTTCTCAACACATCTGCCACTGCGTTTCCATTCCCAGGAGTGTAGGCAAGCTCAATGTCAAAAGACTGGAGGTACTCAACCCCCCTTCACTGTCTCAAATTAAGATCACGCTGAGTAAATATGTACTTTAGAGTTTTGTGGTCAGTGGAAACCACAAAATGTTGTCCCAAAAGAAAATGTCTCATATACCGTACGACATTACCAACATCAGCATACTAGAGATTGTGCATCAGGTAATACCTCTCTTGTGGTCTCAACCGCTGAGACTCGTACACAATGAATCCATCCCCATGCATAAGCACAACTACCAGTATGATACTTGAAGTGTCACATTACATATTATAGCTCATTAAATCTTTGGAAAAACAAGAATTGGTGCTAAAGTCAATCTCCCTTTCAACTCCTCAAAGGATGACTCACAAGAATCAGACCACAAGAACTTTTCACCCTTCATAGTCAGAACCATCAGTGGTGTTGCTATGCATGAAAAGTCATGAATGAAACGTCTATAGTATCCAGCCATCCCTAGAAAACTCTTTACCTTAGAGATAATCTTATGTTTCTCCCATTAAACTACTGCTCTCACATTCTATGGGTCAACTGACACTCTTGTCTCTGAGATAACATGACCCATTATGTGAATCTGATCCATCCAAAAGTGGCATTTTCTGATCTTAGCATATAACTGATGCTCTCTTAGTGTTCTCAGAACGATCTCAAGATGGGTAGAAAGGTCATTTAGAGAGTGAGATTACACCAATATATCATCCATAAAAACAACCACGAAGGAATCCAAGTATAGATGGAATACTCGGTTCATCTATTCCATGAAAACTGTCGGTGCATTTGTGAGACTGAACAACATATCCATATACTCGTATAGACCATATCTACATTGGAAGGATATAATAGGTATATATGATTGTCTAACGTGAAATTTATGGTAACCGAACCTCATTTTAATCTTTGAGAACACCCGAGATCCTCGAAGATGATCAAAGAGATCATCAATCCTTGGTAAACGATATCAGTTCTTGACCATCAATTGGTTCAACTTCTGATAATCAACACAAAGCACGAGGGTATCGTCCAGCTTCTTCGCAAAAAGGAATGGAGAACCCCAAGGTGAAGTACTGGGTCAGATGAAACCATTTTCCAGCAACTCCTCCAACTACTTCTTGAGATCCTTCAACTAGGGTGTAGCCATCCTATAAGGATGAATGCACACTAGTGACGCCCCTGGAAAAAGCTCAAAATAATAGTCTACCTCACTCTTTGGAGGAAAAATTGAAAAGGCTTCTTGAAATACATCTATGAAATGATCCACCACTAGAAGAAAGTCTAACTGTGAATCCCCTGGTCATCCAGATATATACAGGAAATCTGGGCTGTAAATCCACTCAACTCACAGCGCTCTGGTCCCGTTATTATTGCCTAGACATTCCATTCGCCTTTATAAAGAAAGGACCCACCCACTGGTGATGTGAATCTCACCCTACGTCGATAGCAATTGACGATGTCCTGGAATAGATATAGCTAGTCCATTTCAATAATGACATCATATCATGTCATATCTAGGACATAGAGGTCCCAAAAAAAGTGACACCCAAAAAACTATAGCGGGAACGCCTTACACTGACGTGAAATAGCCGTTCTAGTCTCCAACAGAGTGTCTTGTGTCAAGAGATCTATAGAAGAAAGGATTCATAGCCCAAAGATATCCACAACCGCAAAAATATATAAAGGTATGGGAATCTCCTGTATCAAAAATTTCTGAACATAATACTGAGGAAAATAAGATCATACCTCGAACTGTAGATGGTCCGGGATCCTGCTCCTAATGGGTCTGCTCCACTACAAAAATCTGGCCTGATCCACAGCCCTGTGACCCTACATGACCACTCTAAGATGATCCGCCCTGATATCGCTAGAAATTGGGTGACATGATACCACTGCCATGACCTCCACCTCGGCCTGAATGGAAAAAAAACTCTAGTTCCCAGACTGGTGAGAAACTGGTGGTGCTGCTCCTGAAAGAGGAGTCATAGAAGAACCTCTGTCACTAGCTGCTGTTGAGAAGATCTGACAGAAGCGATGAAGATGACCCATCTTGCAGCAAGATCGTCACTCCACTGGGTCTCTTGGGAAGTGTGGCCTCTTATTCCCCCTCTTCCCAAATTGGTAGCACACCACCTTGATACCAGAAGAAGTGTCTCGACTCCTTGGATCACTACACAAATACTCCTTGTGATGCTTCCTGCTGTCAGTAAGAGGATTACCAACCAACAATGTTGAGCCGCCCTATTTCAAAACTCTAATTTCCCTCTTATTTTGATATGTGATCAGTGCCTAGTTGATTATAGAAGCGATTGAAGTCAACCTGATGATGTTCACCAGTGAACGGATGTCCTGCCACATACCATCCTCAAACATCCTTTCCAGGAATAACTGATCAAATCTTAGAATAGGCGTGAAGTGCTGAAGCTTGGTATAACATGGGGAATACTCCATAACACATAGAGTTCCCTCATCTAGACTCATAAAATCATGGGCTGTATCAGCCATCAGTGTCTCCGGATAGGAGTAGTCATAGAAGATGATCTGGAACTCATCTCACACCATAACCTGCTAATGTCCCTCTAGTGGGATCACATCCCACCACCCCTTGGTGGAGTCTGAAGTATAGAGGTAGAGAGCCTGACACTCCTCTCTGTAGGTGTCTCTAAATGATCAAAGATTATAATCATGGCTTCTAGCCATGACTCTCCAGCATGAGGTCCTCCTTCCCCTGAGAATAGGAGAGGATGTTGTTGTTGGAAAACATGCATCAAATCTATCATCAACGTGGCAGGAGGCCGTGCTCCTTAAAAAGTATGCATCATCCTCATGAAGCCTTCCCAGAACTGTGCATCAACTCCGGTATCAAGTATAACTATTGGTTCCAAGACTAACACAATAGGAGGATCTATGGGAATTCACTGATTAGTCATATCAGGCGTCTGATCACTGCCCTGTAACTAGAGAACAAAATAAGGACTCTTTGGTGGGATGAGTCTTCAAGGTCAACACACAACTTAGATCATGATTAATAGGGAAATAAACATAGAAGTGTAATAAGGGAACAAGAGAATGAAAGAATTCTCTATTTACACAACATGACAACACGACATGTAAAATTCCTACACGACGTGTTCCCTTAAGCCATTCAAATGGGTATGTACCTATTCCAAAACTGGTCATGTAACACCCAAACTACGCGGCGTGTTCTCCTAACACCCTGCGTGTACTTGAATCTTCTTCCCCTACCCAGGTCCTTTTAGACAGTTGAGCCAAAAGGATCTCCCATGAAAAGAATACATGGTGTGTTTTAGATATACACGACGTCTACTAGAAAAACTTCACAAGGACCGTGTTGTTAACGACCCGAACTAACACACATCTAACACTACACGACATGTTCCAGACGAAAACAATATGCACAAGAAATGATAACACCGACCAGTGTTGTTCGTCACACGGCCGGGTACATGGTTTTGACTACATGGTGTGTTTAGATGGCACGCCGAATGTATTAGATAAGACTCGACTAACCTGTGATGTTAGTGACACGGGTGGTCACAGGGTCGACATAACAGAGCGTGTATGGATGTTACACGACATGTTCACTCCAGGTTTTCCATATCCGATGTCCCTTCCCACATGGACTAATAAACGGATAGATACTGCATGCCATGTACGTACGGTACATAGTGTGTATTTAAGAAAAATAGTTTCTTTCCGAACCGAAGAACACATTTCATGTAGTCAAAACCACACGGTGTGTATTCTGGGGTTTCCCAGACGTTAAACCTCAAAAATACTTTGGAGCCCAGAAAAAACCTGAAACGAACAATGAATGTTCCAAATTCTGATCCATGGGGGGGCATACTCCCTTTAAATCAAATTTTGGCATCTTATACATGTTATAACATGGAAAACAAGGAAAGTTTCCAGCAAATTTTGGTCTATAAGGGACAATAACACATCAAGAACCAAATTTTGGCATTCATTCCAACCAAAACATTACACAAAACAATACCCTATAAAAATGAATGTGTTCTATCAAGGCATATATCACACCAGCATGAATAACTATGAAAACATCTATCACAATGACATGAAATTGCTAATTCACCCTAAAATGGCATGGAAAGAATGCATGACATGTGATTTTTAGAAAGTTCCTATATGATGCATGATATGCCACACCCTCATCTCATTGGGTTCCAATAGAAATGGATACTCAATTACGTTAATAGTAATAACACAAAGCATGTGGGTCACGCAACGGTAAAAATAAAATAAACAGTAAACTTTGAAAACCATAAAAATTGCAATAAACGAGGTATATTAGCTTTTCATTGTACATGGGTTAGCTACTACCAGGAATAACTTATTTCTAGGTACCCATTGCTTCCAATCCCTGGAAAAAGGCTCCATGTACTAAGTAAAGAGAATAAAATCCATTTAATCCCACATTGTAAAGTCCATGTTCTGAAAGCCACCTAGAGGTGCCTCGTACCTGGTTGGTAACATGGCCTCAAACACATTTTCCTGAACGCCATAGGATGCTGACTAAAAGCGAGGGCCTTGTGTGTGATCGTGGGGAAACTATGCCTTCATTGGAAAAGTAAAATATGGAAGTAACCAAATACATACAAGAGCAGAAGCAGTAATAAATCTATACAACAGTAACAGTAAAAAACTGAAAGTATAAACTAAAGTACATATATAAAATGAAGCGTGATACATACGTCTAGTAAAATAGCCAAACAAGTCACAATGCTGGAATATAAAAGTTCTAATTCAAGTGAAATATAAATCAGAAAAACTGTTCAGCATCGCAAGCCATAGCATGGCCCCAAGCTCTCCAGATCCACATCAAATCAAGTACCTAAAGTAGAGGGGCAATTGCCCTTGTCTATGCATGAAACAATATAATCTTCTTGGGACCAAAATCATGGCCCAAACAGGGTGTGAGACTAAATCCCAGCAGGAAAAAACCAAGAGATCTGTGACTAACGGTCAATGATTATAAGGAAGGTAAAAGTACAGGAAATAGTTAATAGGAAGTACTCAACAGTAAACAATCCAGAGTTTCAATATCAAGAAACAACTAACCAAGAAGATAAACAAAATAGGTAACCCTCTAGGAGGTACCCACAACCTATCCCCTCTATTCTTACCAAACAAGTAGAAGCAACCCTCTAGGTTGTACACTCAGTCTAACCCCTCTGGTTCAGCATAAGCATAAACACTCTGAGGAAGCAATCACTGTCAATTACCCATAGAGTATTTTAACGGTACTAAAGGCACTCTGAGGAAGCACTCAATGTCTCATTCCCCTTGTGGATAATGTCTAGGAACTACATACACTCTGATGAAGCACTCAAAATCAATTACCCATCTGGTCTCGTATTATAAGTAAAATAGACAATAGGGATAAGCCCTCAACGTACATTCTCCCTTTGGCCTATACACAAGGTTCTCGCTGCCCTGTGTATGTTAATCAAGTGTAGAAACACATAACATCCAATGTAAACCTCACGAACTACTCTGATATCATTCTACATCACAACCGCATAATCGAAAAATAGTCACACCATCCTACAATACTAGGCATGGGTAATCAAACAGTAGCCTAACAGGAAAACTAGACCCAAAATTCAAAACATAAAAAACATGCACGAGAAACTCATCTAAAGCATAGAAGTTCACCCTATTCATTGTCAACTATCTATACTCAGTAATCCCTGCTTAACAGACAAATAATAGGGCTAATATGGTAAACACACAATACCTCGTTCATGGGTATTGGGAAAATTTCCCCATAAAACTCAACGACATTCAACAGAAACACACAAAACAACTTCTTTGGGTTTGGGAGATCATTATACGTGATTCTCGAGGATTGAATCACCCATGAACACCGTATATCTAAAAAAACTCTCAAAAAATTCAACCGAAGAAAACATGCAACTGAAGTGGATTGATGAAACAAATCTCAAATAAAAGAGAGAACTCACCAATGCCATTCCAACGCAACCGACAGTGTTAGATTCAGAGGAAAGACACTTTCTCAGGGGTTCATCAAAGATCCTCAGCCGTATGGAGCTCTTGGTCAAATGAGACCTATAAAGACAGCTTCCTGGAAATTAGACACGACCCCCTATGCATTTAATGAAAAAAATAATAAACACGGTGTGTACTTTTGAAGGACATGGCATGTACTCAATGTTTTCGTACTCTGCTTTAGGCTGGCTCCTGTTCACCCCCACATGGTCATGTCCATGGCCGCTACATGACCAGAACACGGCTGCCTGTTGTAACTGAGTACATGACGTGTACTCATAACGTACATGGCGTGTACTTAAAAGTTTTCATAATTTTCTCTTTTTTTCAAAACTGACCAGAAAAGGAAAAACATACCTGAATACAGGATCCTGGTTTTTACAGAAATATCATAGGGAATATTTGATTTGGTCAATTACGCTTTAGTATGAGACTTTAAGAGTAATCTATTTTATTTTAAGATAAATGTTGTGATCTACAATGGAAGACTATGCGATCAAATCCTTCAGAATATTGGGATTCATACTTAGTTTGGATTATTTTAATGAATTTTAAGGACATTTGTGTATTTAAGGGTTTTTGTTGATTTTGGTTATTTTTTATTCAATTTTGGAGATTATGAGTAGTATTTCACTTTTTATAAATGATTATCCTTTTGGGGATTATTTGATCCTTTACTGACCATTTTGGCTTCGGTTAATGTCTAATGTTAGGGGAAATATATGGATAATCACTTGTGCATTGTGTGATTCTTTAAAAGTTGATTCTAGATTGTTTTATGTGACCAAGTCAGTTTAAATACTGATGGTTTGGATAAAAGATTTGTTTGTGGTAGGAATCCAGAAAAGTATGACAGTCTACTCGGAAAGTAAGTATGCTTCTTTCTGTTTTAATTTAAGCTCATAATTAAATTCTTCAAATTTATGAATCATGACATAAAACAAAAAGAAATTTTGTTAACATATCCTCTTGGGGAATATTATACAGTTTAACCCATCACAAGTTTGTGGTTTTCTAGGGGATAACATTATCCTAATCATGTTTTCTATTACTCTCTATCATAACATGACACTTAGTTCCTTCTCTATAACCATTTCTTCCAACATGGAATCCTAGAATTGGTATATCGGGTGACCTTTATAATTTTAATTATTTCTTTCAATGTGATATTTTTATTGACTCTTTTCCCAATGTGGGACTTTTAATGAAATTTTCAAGCCTATTTCTAAAACTGAGAGGATGTAATTTCCAAAATGGTGGAAGGATGTAACATCCCATGTAAATAAAGAATATGACATTTTACAATTTATTAATATTATTGAATTAAATATCAATTTTAATTTAAAGGGTATGAAACATTCGATGACGTAATCGATACGCAACAACGAGTTACATTAAATATCTTATGTTGCAAACAACATTGAGTTATAATGAAAAATTATAATATAATATTATTAATTTAAATGGAAGTCAACAAATAGACATTTTATTGGTGGGAATAGAAATAAATAACTAAAATATGATTACTCATGTTTATTAAATGTTTTTACTTTTATCCAATAATTATTAAATTCATAAAATGTGAATGAGTCCAATTTTATGAGTAAACACTCTAATATTATTTAAAAGGTTGATTTATCTCCTTTTGATGGAGAGACCTTTTTTAAATGTAGTTGTTGTCAATTTAATATGTTTTATATGACATAAAAATATTTTCTTGTATAATTGGGAAATAAAAATTTACATTGGATGAAATTTTTGTATTTTTCTGATAATGTTTATTTTTTAAAGAATAGTAAAAAATACTACACTTTAATCCTAAAATTCCTTTTAATATAATCTATTTGTATAGTTAGATCCTTAAATTAGATGGTTTTAAATTATATTTGGATTATATTTTGATCATTAAATCTATCTTTGTTCATTTGAGGTAATTTCAATCTTAATTTGGACATAAACTAGGGTAAATCGTGTGATAGTTATTATTTCATAAAAACACGATTTTGGTTTTGACAATGGGAATTAGTTTTGGATTATTTTCTGACACTTCTATGTATTGAATATAGAAAACTTAATTCTATTTTTTGAATCAGGAGTTCCGAATTGTGTAAATAGGTAACTTTTATTTTTTATACATTATAAATATTTACTCCAGTAAATATTTTATTTACCATGATTAACGGGTAAATATGGTACATAATGGCGAAAGGTAATATTATAATAATATTTAATTAACCTTACACTTGTTATAACCCCATTGGATGACACATCTCTAACAACATTCACCATTGAGTCTATTTTCAGAAACCATGGATCCACTTGGGAGTGATAATGACACATTATATTAATTAATTTAATGTAAGCACAAAAATAACCTAAACATTAATCATTTTACTCAATCATTTTTTATATAAGATTATATAAGTTATCTCTTCGACTATAAATATTAATTTTAAATCTAAAACTCTTTCCTACATTATGGTATTTTTTAATAATTTTTAGATAACAAATAAATAATCTTATTTATTACATAATGGTGATGCAAAAATTTCATCATTAATAAAAGAATAAAATAAATGATATTATAAATATTTTTTAAAAATTATTTTGAACCTTTTTATGCAATCCACGAATTTTATTGATTAGTATAAAATTTTATATTTAATTTAATAAAGTGTTTTACAATGAATCAAGTTAGTTTTTTATCTGAAAAGTCATGATATGAATAGTATTTAAATTTACATAAAAGAATTTTTAAATCAATCAATATTTTATTTTATGGTACAATTTTCCAAAAAATCTAATATTCAGAAAAATGACCTATATGATGTTAAAAATGTCACTAATGATCCATTTTTGGGACACCTGGATTTTTATTGTAAATATATTAACCATATATTATGAATATATAAGAGGACATGATAACATTTAAATAAGTTAACAAAGGAAAAAAATTAAAAATTTATGTATTAAAAAATATCCAATGCCTTTCAAATTCTTACAGTGTGATTTTATTTCAAATTATATACACCTTATATTGGAATTAAATAAGTTTTGGGCCTTTAGAAACCGAAAATCATTATATTATAAAATAATATTATCAACCATTCTTAAAGACCCCCTCCTCCCCCTTGTAAAAATCCATCACCTCTATCCCATACACACACCTCTCAATCCCCCTTTCACAATCCATAATCTAACCAAATAACTCTCAAGATCATTTTATTCCACTTAGAAGCCTCACCTTAGGCAGAAATCACTTCAACAAAGCCTTTTTCTAAACCAAAGGGAGTTAACCGATTTAAAGGTAACGTCTTCCCTCACGTTCTCTTCTTTTGTTTTACCTCTTCACTACCTATAATCATAATATTTTTTTCTTACATGAAAAAACAAGTATCATTAATATACTAGCTTGTTTTTATTAAAACTACAATTACACACACCACCATCTAATGGATACAAATATACTTTTTCTATGTACGACAAACAGCTGCCTCACAGAAGGATGATTGCTCGATTATCTCCTACCACCTCTCACAGTGGCCATTATAATAGAACTGTATTTAAATTTGATATGTATTATATTAATATTTCCTATATATTTATTTATTTTTCATTTATATCATACCTTTATGGTTTCCATGGTGGGAAAATACAATAATTTCATTTGATGATGTGTGGACTATTGCCCCCTCAAAGTGATATGAATCATTCATTCCATATGTGAAACATATAAAATATGGAATTAATAAAATTACATATGATATTGTACTAGAATCCTAATATACCTATATATAATTATGTTTTAATTCCATTACATACCAATTATAAATGAATGTAGCGTTCATACGTACGTACGGTTTACTATCTCTATGAACAGTGCATTTCATTTCTTAACATCAAATATTATGTACTATTATTAAAACATATATATACTAGATATATATGATATAAATGATAAATAATTCATAAATATCATACTGGAGATAATGAAATTTTGACCACTTGGACAAATTTTATTTAAAGGATGTTCATTTTTGACTCATGTACCAAATATCAACAAATCAACCGTTATTAATATAAATAATTATGTAATGATTATAACATGTTAGCAAGTAATATAAAAGGAATAATAAATTTTAAAACTTTCTTAATCAAGTATAAATTAACTTTATATTATTATTCAAGATATTAGAGACCGAACGAGTCAAGTCGGACACGAGGTAAGGGAACTCTTTAACCCAATTACCATTCTTTGTTTTAATCTTATACTTCATGATTATATCGTTCAATGAATATGTATGAATTACATCTTATTGTTTTAAACATAATCTCTACCTATATTGTGTGTATTTATATATTTAACACATTATTATTTCATTGGTTTGTCTTTATTTAAATTATAAGACCTTTATTAGGGAACCTTTCACCCTCCTCTTTAATTAAAAGGATTATTTTTTGTTATGTATATTAATTTCAATTTCTTATTTTGGGATATGGTGTTACCTATCGTTATTGATTTAAATTTTATGTTCAAGTTATGAGAGACCATTTTCTTTCTCATTAAATCGTTTTTTGAATTTTAAATGGATGACGTTAGGCTGCCAAATTTTCGTAAGGGACTATGTCTCAATCTCCCTTCATTTGAGGCATATCACAATCTTGTGTGCTTTTATTATAGTATAGAACGTATATAATACCATTTGAAATATTATATCATGAATCTCTATATTCTCAAAATATTATAATTTTTTTATTTTTATTCTTTAACTATTTTTATTCAATTATTTTCACAAGTGGTAAGAGAATCTATAACTAAAACATTGTATTAAATGATTTAAAATTTTGATTTTGTTAATAATTATTATTAATGTCATTGATTTCAAAATGGTTTTCAGGATTTATATATATAGACATTAATGTTTTTAGATGTAAATTTCTTTTCAAATTTTTAAAGTTGTATAAGACACTTTGATCCAAAAATATCTTTATAAAATGTTTTTAATGGTTTTTTTACAAATCATTGATTATATCAACATGTTGAAAAGATATATTGTGATTGGAATGTGTAAATTTTTCCGTTACATTATGATTATGTTATATTTTATTATTATGTGATGGTTATTGGGAAATGTTTACATATATGGGTGGTTCTGTGATAAACCTAGGGTGGGTGAGCTCGAGATAGCTCTCCAATGCCTTGGGTAATGTGATGGAGGTATAATTAAATGTTTATTCAAAGAGATTTAGGTAATATATTATGATGGGTATTCGAAATATAACATTCTACATAGCTATGAATGCTAGAACGTATGTTTTTTATAGATTCCACATGTTACCTTTATGATTTATGATTTCCATTTTTTATTCATAAATATTATCAGTTTTTGTGTTATGTTAAAGATTGAAAAATATAATTTTATTGACTTGTATTTATTGACAGACTAATTTTTTCATTCCTTGTTTTATCATCCTTAATTATATTTTTATTCTCATCCCATGTTTTTGAGATTTTTATCATAAGATATAAGGATAGTTAAGAGAATAGAATAATTCAAGATGATTTTTATCAAGAAAATAACTCATGTTTTCTTTTATTAGTTTTAATTGAATGTGAAAATGGATACCGAGTAAAAACGTATACTTTGTTACAATTGAGGTTTTATGTAGTATTTATGGCCTAATTATCTAAAACTATAAACATGAAAAGATACCCAATTTGAATTATTAACTTAATTCAATATTATGTAATTTTTAAGGTCGGGTTCTTATTCAAATACATCATGACGATTCTCTCCACATGATTTTCTTATGATTAATCACCATTATTATCTCCCTCTAAATGATCTTCTTAATTTGTGTCCAAAATCAAAAAATTATTTTATTTCTCAACTATTCATTTTGGAATAATCTATTTAATCCTAATTCGAAATGATTTGTATGTACTCTGATTTACTGATTTAAAATGGTAATTAGAATCCCCAAGTAATTTCTCTCACTATGATCATTATTTAGATTCTAAAATAATCTCAGTTAAAAATACTAGAACAATCAATAAGTGGGATTATCATAAAAATATCATTTAATTACTATTGAGATTCATAAATGTATTCTACTCATCTCTCTCAGTATTAATGATTATGGTGTGGCCATCATTTTCGCAACATAACCTTATTCTTAAAATAATAAATGCTTGAATCAATGATAAAACCAATGATCATTATAACACCTATTAGATCAGAAAATCGATAAATAATAATATAATTCAATATTAATTACAAATAAGACTTCTATAAATTTAACATTTTTCAAATAGATAGGCGTTTTTCATCATAATAAATATCTTCTCTATGTCCCAGAGAACGATTTATATACTTGATAAATATTATACATTTTGCAACATATATTTTTTACCATATAGAATATTTTATCTATCTATATTTTTAGGTTTCATTACAAAATTTCATATTTTAATATCATATGTACCACCTATAAAATATTACATATTGATTTTATCATCTTTAGTATGTTCTAAATATCATACATATCATAGAGTGTTCTTTGATTTTCTGCATTTCTCTATGAAACTCCACACATATCATTCACATGTACTAGAATATATTACACACTAGTAAGAAACTATTACATACCATCTCTAATATGTTTTTTATTATAGTGTTATTAAAATATTTTATTAAGTATAATTTATAGAAGTTAACATATCATATAATTCTCAAGTACATTATTAAATAATATTAAAACTGTGAAATCCAAAATTCTACTTCATTTTTTAAAATAAACTATAAAATATTTCAGCCAATAAAATTCATTATGGATCACATAAAATATATTCTTAATAACAGTATAAAATTATAAATAACATCCATGATCTTCACTCGTATTTGATAACAAATACTACACTAACTTAAAAATTACATGGGACCATCAATCTCCATCTTCTGATTTTTTTTGTTAATATTACCAACTAAAAATAATTTTCTAAATTTATATTCTATATCATAGAGAAATTTATGAAAACCAATCTATTATTTATAGAAATGTTTTTAGTGATTTCCATCAATCAATGATAAGATATTCGTTCCAAGTGAATTTGATGCACTCCCTTAATTAACCAACTCATTTCTTACCTATTATTTAATAATAAAACTATATTTGAATTAAATTTAATGTAAAAATATTCATGTACCATTCTACCTAAATGTAATATGGGTAAAACAATACATCATATTTAAGGTAAAGGATGAATATTAATATTCATCCTCAAGCCATAAATTTTATCTTTTATCATAGACATCAGGAAAATATAAAATATTTGATATTTTTTTGTAATCTATTCTAACCACACATCTCTATTTTTAACCTTACCTTTGATAAATTTTATCTAATTTAAATGTGTTTAGATATATAGTGTTTCACTTGGATTTATAATATGATTAATATCACTCTACTTATAAAATGAAATTCTCAATAGATTCTCAATTATTACCTACATGTCTTCTAATTTATCTTTTATAAAAATCATCAATGTATATGAATATGTGGAAAACGTATTCTTATCCTCTGTATTTCATAAAGTCCATGATTTTTTCTTCTTTCCATTCCATCTCTCACAACTTCATCCCAAAAACATTTCCATTTATTTATTATTTACTATCATCATAATCGCTTACCAAATTAAAAATATTGTACCCCAACAAGTCTAGGTTCTCAATCATCTATAAATCAACCAATAATTCAAATTACCTTTGATGTATTTCTAGAATATATTAAAATTAATTAATTGTGATTATTTTGGGTCACATTGATACTCATTACACATTATTACAACATAAATAATGAAAAATATTTATGTAGTGATATTTAATCCAACATATAATCAATATCAAGAATTATCTTCGATTCACCCTCTAACTTGTATCATCCTTAAACAAAGCTTCTTTAAATATTATAGATATAGAAACCAATTTTTAATATACTATTCCAATCATCTTTAAAATTCATTTGAATATTTTTTTAGGATATAAAAATAAAATATCACTTTTTACAGAACAATCCACTATAGAAATAATCCCATATCGACAAATATAGAATAGTTTAAATACAATTTCAGTTACCTTATAACTTTTCATAAATATTCTAATAATCTTATAAAAAATAATATCATCAACATAAAAAAATGAACAAATAATACCTTTAATCATATCTATCAAATAAATATTTTCATTATATTTTATTTTAGTGAATGTTAACTATATAGGGTAGCCATAATCCATTGAATATGAGGCTCAAGGGACCTGTTTTAGCATATATAGATGTTTCTTATATTTTCACTCCATGGATCCATAATTTTTAAAAACACAACCTATATTTATCAATATAAACATCTTATTCATGTTCTAAATTTTGGTATTAAATATTTAAATCCCTTGCATAGATATCTCAATTCCTATCATTGATCATATTTTAGAACACCCACTTAATTCCCATGAAATTATTACCTTTATAACTTATAAAAATATACTATGTGGAATTTCCTTCAATATGACATAACTCCCCATTAATTTAATTTATCGATTCTATATGATCAAACTACTTAAAATTTATTCTTCTATAAACATGGTAAATAAGTTTTATAATTACCAAAACAATTCATATGTAAATATCCAAATATATTTTAAAAATATTCAATTCCTTAAATTATTGTACATTCTAGAATGATATATTTTTATTGACATTGGATACATGGATTCATAAAAAACTTATTCATGAATGTTCAAAATTATCTCCTACAAATTTATTCATAGCTATAACCGTTATTAAACCTATATCATTTAAAACCATTATTTATAACCAAGGGAAATGAATCATAGGAATGCTTGAGCACTGAAATTTACTGAGGTTAATCAAAGGATATGTCAATGATCATTCAAAAAAAACATTATCATAAGGGTATGAGAACATGAGCATAAAATTTGAAAAATATAACATAAATATCATATATATTAAACATGATCCATGTAATAAATCAGGGAAGTTCATATGATATCAATCATAAAGGAAAAAAAGAAAATAATACTTGAAAATATACCATTAGAAAAATACATAAATATGTCATATACACATAATCCATGAAAATCATTTCTTTATTCAAGGATAACTACCAAGACCATCATAGTTGATTTCATTCACTCACCATTCCATAATATCTATAGTCAAGGATTACACTTAAGGCTACTATAGTGGATAGAGTTCTTTACTGAATTGGGTTTACTTCCCATCATTGTCCTTTTTATCTAATGAGATATCCATATTTACCCAATGCATTGGATATCTATATAATTATAGGACCAGCTATCACTTAATGAAAACAATATATATGTGTGTCATAAGATAAAAAATCCTTAATAATAAAATATATATTGGTTGTGAAATGAGTATCATAAACATTTCATCATAACATTATAATATATCCCCTTGAAAAGAAATGGGTTTCATAATGGATTCATTGTAATATAATTATTCCGTTGGAGTGAAATTAGTATCATAGAATCATCCTAAAATCTTCATCCTAGTGATTCATAAAAATAATGAAATTAGGTGGTACCATTGAAACATATACCCAATAAATAATAATTAATGTCAAAGGATGTCACATTAGAGGAAAATAACTTTGGAAGATATCTAGAATATTTCTTCATCAAAATTATATTTTTAGTCCTGAAATCACTATATTATAAACATACAGTTTCTATAATAATAAAGAAATTTTTTATTTGAAAATAATCGTGGAAAATTTGAAATTAATCATCAATTCATTCATTAGTCATGAAAATTTGAAATTTTATTAATATAAAGTATATTAAATAATGTTTACTTTCACATTTTTGATAAAATTTCAAAAGTTCCTCATTCCATAAATTTCAAGAATATTAATTTTTTAAAAAATTGTAAATGTATGTAATGATTATAAGTTGATTTATACAATAATAAGTTAATAAAAATATTATTGAACCATTTTTATAAAATATGGACATTGAAGAAAATGGTTTTTTTACTGAAAATACAAAGAAAGTATATTTTTCCTGGAAAACATTCTTTTAGTAGCATAACTAATCAAAGAGTGTAAAATTAAATGAAAATGTGTTTTATATATAAATAACCTTATGAAAAAAAAATTAATGAGACTATTGATAGGTATATCATGCAATTTTATCACTAGAAATTTAATCATAAACAATCCTAATAAAAAATGACATTGTAATATAAACTGTAACCTTGAGTTCAAATTAATTTGAATGAAAAATATAATTCTGTAAAATAATTTTAAAATTATTATAATTATATAACTAATTAATTTAAATACTAATAGTATAATATATTATCCATTTATTACATTTTAACACCGATTTAGTATAGATTTTATGTTTAAATCATCATTTCTACATGTTAACAATTTCTTTTTCATAAGAATTTGGTTCTATAGTTTTCATCATTTAATGTTAATCAGTTTCCAAAATATATAAATAATTTTAATACTGATATAAAAATAATATATATTCATTACATATTGATATATATATATATATATATATATATTTAGAGGCATACACATGGTATAAACATAATGAGATAAATTACATCGGTTTTTGGAGATGGTAAGCCGTATGTACACATGAACACTACATTTACATTTCACCTGTTGATATAAAATGAAGGTAATTATTAATTCACCAATGAAAATAATTATTATATCATAAATATCATATATAGATTTTAAATATGTCCTTATTTCCATCCATATTTAGTTTAAATGAAAAATGATTCACATATCTTCGCAGAGGCCATTGTCAGAGCCTAAATAAGATTGACACGATCATTTTTCAATTGTTTATAAAGTATAAATATTTATAATATATTATAATTATATAAGTATAATTTTTCAATTAATATCATATGTTATCATTAAATTGGTCATAATAACCACTCATGAAAAATTGTGATCGAACATTAACTACATCGATACGTGGATGTAGTAATCCACATGTAGCCACGAACAATACATTAGATTCTCATTTGATGGATTATAATTTGGATATTTGTGGTTAAAAAAAATTAAAACAGATTAGTATATTAACTATATTTATGTTATTATTTTATAAAAAATGCCATAGATTAATTAGAGGGAGAAGATGAAAACATTTATAAGAGGCTATGTAAGATGACTAAATATACTTTGGTTAGCCACCTTTCGATCATTCCTTAAGAACTATTTTAGTGTGATTTTAAAAATACAAAACCAAAAAATTATGTACCGGGATGTTTAGGTGAGATAAGGGATTATTTTGGTCGATCTAGAAAGATCAAAGTTGTTTAATGAAGAGAAAAGGGGTATCTATTTTAAAAGTGGGGGAGATGAATGAGTTTTAATTTATTATTATATTAAAATATAATAAACTAATTTTCATGAAACATTATTACAAATAGATATTTATTAAAATTTGGGATAGTATGTGAAATAAATAAAGAAATCCAATAAGATTTAGATATTTTCAATTAGAAAATTTACCCATATATCGTTGTTTAACCACCTGGTAAACCCGTTTTACCCCTAACAATAGTGGGTTTTTTATTAATATTATTATTAATTACTAAAATATATAATATTAGATTCATTAAAAAATGATACATGATTATTAACAATACGAAGATAATTTTATCAAAATAAATCTCTAAATATCATATAAATTATTTTTAAAACAAATTCATAAAATGCGATGAAAGTATTATTAATGTGGAAAATTTTTTCTTAAGTATATTATCATTGTTAAATATTTTCACATTAATATAATTATAATGATTAATTTTTTATTTTTAATTTTAAAAAGTGGATCCTTTTAAATTAATTAAATGATAATAAATTCTCAATAAAAAAATTGAATTTTTTAGTATTCATCGGAAAAATATTCCTTTCCTAAAATTAAAAATATTTTACTCTAAGATAACTTTGACATGTTGATTTAAAAAATGAAGTTTATATTTTCAAATACATTTTATATATGTGAAAAAACTATATAATTTTATTATTTTATCAAATAAATATATAAAAACTATTTTGAGGAAAAAGTATTCTATAAAACATAAAATTACTTAATTAAAAATATATTTTCATTAATTTAAACATTTATAAATATTAAAAAATGTGGTTAATAATGATAATAACACCAATTTAACGTATATGTTATAATTGAATAATGTTTTATAGGGCAATTAAACATAGGGTTTAGTGTATTTCATGCTAACAATGAAATGAAATTTACTTTAGAATAAATATATCAAACATTATCTGGTTGTTAGAAGAGATTTTTGACTGTAACACCTCAATATTATTTTATTATAAAATGCTATATTAAAATTTTATATTATTTTCATAGTTTCCACATGCTTTTTCAGCCTTTAATATTTTACATTCTCTTCTACAACAACAACTTTATTATCACAAGATTTATATACCTTGATATCATCCTTATCTGGTTCATTTCAACCTTCTTCATCAATCTGGATTCTAGAAATATATATGATTTCAAAATAAATATTTTCAAAATCAATTTTAGTTTAACATTAAAATTGGTTTATTTTATTTGTTTTCAAAACCATAAATATCCACTAACGTATTTCATCCTTTTGTTACAACACTTATAGCCTTTTCTATGGATAAATAACACATGAAAAATCATTCCATAGGTTTCGCTTGAAATTTCCCAAAATTTGAATTCATAATATTCATAAAGCATGTAATTATATAAAATTTGACATAATTAATGATAATATTATTTTTCTAACATATTTCAACTGATGTTATATATGATTATTCCCTCTAAAAACATCTCTTTTTAATGTGCATTATTTTACTCACTTGTTTCCTCCCTAAATGTTTTGAATGATTTTATACAACTTGTATGGTTCTTCCCATATAAACCAAGATTCTCTTTTACCTCATTGAAACTCTATTTTCCAGAGGTAAATATGATGAATTTTTATTTTCAATCCTATTTATTTCATGATATGATTGAAATTAATATATAGTGACCTCCCTTCCATTATCAATTCTAATATTCTTGATGTAAACCCAAAAATCATTATCAATATCACTTCTAAAACATTTATATATACTCCTTGATTATTAATTTTACCTCATAAACATATCATTAGTCATTCTTGTATTACAATCGATTAATGTGCTAAAATTAATAACACATATTAAGGATTTATATCTCATTTTCCCACATTAGATTGATAAAATAATGTAAAGTGTCATAGTGGACTGAATTTCTACTCTCTTGGTACTACCTAAAATAAAATATTCATTTGAAATGTTTAATAAAGAACATTTTATTCTACATTTAGTTGATGAATGTCTATTACCAAATATCCTGTCGAAGTATAGATAAAAATACTTTGACCATGTTGTCAGAGTCTTATATAGTATAGATTGTTCTCATTTTTGGGAGATTAAATAATAAATATAGTAAGAGTTCCCAACTTTGAATAATTTACAACTTTTTATTTATCTATTTTTCATTAATATTTAATATTTATAAACATAATGATGTATATATTCCTCCTAATAATTACTTCATTAAAATTATCAAAAAAAATTTAACACTATAAAATTGTCTTCGAGCTCATAAAAAAATAGAACTGCATTGGATATAAATTCACATAGTATCATGTCCTCATAATTTTGAAGTGCTATCTTTACAACAATGAATTCAATTTCTACCATAAAATTATAAATATTTCGAAATTTGGGTGTCTCAATATATGTCAAATGAAAAACCCTTACTAGGTATCCATGAATTTCTTATTTTTCTAAATTTGTTCTTTTTGTCCCAAAATATCTCTATGCTTTTTCATTCAAGAACAACTTTGTATTTAAACTGATTTATAGTATTCATTAATTATTTAATTTAATCACAAGTTATATATATCATATTCTTAAAAAACATGTTCATTTAAATATCAAATACTTTTATATACTATTTATTAACATTAGTGGAAGTGTGAATTTGTTGTTAGGTGGTGATAAAAATCCATAAATTTATGCAATAGTTTGGGAATTTTATTATTTCCAAAATTAAAAATATATTTTATATTAGTGATTTCTATTTCGATATGAATCCCAATCACACAATTTTTGGAATTATAGAAAAATATTATGTTTTGGTAAATGTAATTCAACATTTCAAAATTATAATAATTTAAATTAGGTGTATTAAAAATTTCTGGAATATCTGCAACATTTCAACATTTATTTTACAGTTGTTATTTTATTAATTTCTTGTTTTCTAGTCAGATAAATTGATTTAAAATTTGGATTAAATTTATTTGGGATTATTTTTAATGGTGTAAAAATTATATTCATTTTAGTCTTTTGGAATTTCATTTTATTCATTATATAAATGGGCTAAAAATTCAATTAATTATTCATGAAATGTTTGTTTTTATGATTATACACTCTTCATTATATTCTTCTCCATCAAAGTTTCATAGTTACAAAATAAATTCACTAGGACGTTTATTTTTTTCTTTCATAGCTGAGACTCTAGTCCACTGACTCCATGAATGGAATCATCTTTCTTTAAGGTTCTATATTAGCTCCAATATTGAAATGGAAAAAATAAATATGTACCCTAGTCCTCTATTCCTCCTCCAGATAGCTCATCCCTCTACTATATATAGTCATAATTATGTTTTATTCCTTAGAGAAACCTCATCATCCTGATTCATAAAAACACTATCTTTTTTCACCTCCCATGGCAATAATATATTTTTTATTTCTTACATGCTTGGTCTAATTATACATATAGTAGTGTCTCATCTAGATCTCCTAAATGAAAATTTTAATAGTAGAGGCTTTTTCAATTAAACAATAGATGTGATTTCTGTTCAATGGTAGGATATTTTTAGAGCAATGGTACTTAATCATGTGTATTTGTAGTATACCACCCTCCCACTGGTATGTATCTTATGAACCAATGTACTATAAGAGGTACTCAATTGTAGAATCTTGGGATTCTACAACTGTATGATATGAACCATCTTTCATAACATATTTGTAGTATGCATCACCATGGGACCATCTTTCAAAAATAATTGCTAAACTAGGACAACAATGGTAGATTGCAGCAACACATGATGGAAGCACCGTTGGACGACCTACAATGGTAGTTTTTAATTCCACATTGACAACATAATATTTGTGATATTGATAGGTAATATTATTTTTTTCAGTGATTTATATTTATTAGGCATCAATTTCATGATTTATTTGTATTGAAAAAAATAAAATTCTATTTTTTTCATCATTTTTTATTTTTTATTAAATACATGTTTCTTTTAATTATTTGAAATGTTTTATTGATTTTTAAAATTAAAATATATTATATTTAATCCATGAAATATGTTCTAAATAATTTCAATCTATTTTAAATTTTTTTTTAATTTACTGTTTATTCATGTAAGCACATACTTTATTTTTTTAATAATTGTGTTTTAAAATATTGTGCTAATTTCTTCATCTTTTCCTTTTAAAATTAATATTTAATGATATGAAATTTATTCAAACACCTGCTTTGGTATTTAAAGTATTATAATTAATTTTTTAATTATGGTTCACATTAAATTAGATTGTATTAATTTTTTTTAATTGTCAAATTATCATATGATATTTTAAGGTATCTTTATCAAAAAATTATAGAAACTATTGAAATGATTTATTGGGTTCTTAGAATTGTTTTGAATTATTAAATAATATTTTTTTATTAAAATTATTATTGTTAATATTATTATGGAGAATATTTTTCAATCTCCTGGATAATACTCTAGTTTACATTTAAATTATGTTACCCAGTGATTGGGTTTCTTAGTTTTGTTTTATAGATCATAATTAATTGTTTCTGGATGTAATTAATGGATATAAACCTAGATAAAATATTCAGAGATAATTTTTTATTTGAGAAAATTATGTAAGATTTCAAAGTTGATTAAAATTTCTAAATTCCTATAAAAATCTCAGTTTCATTATCTAGATTATCTATTAGGTGCAGAATTACAGGTTCTTAAACTTTTAGTACCTTGATGATGTGAGTCATTCCTCAACTCAATAACTAGTACTAGTGCATTCCTCTTATATATTTATTTCACATAGTATCTTGTGTTTTAACACATCTTCCTATCTTCCACATACATTAATTTTTAATGATTTGACATACACATTTATATCTTTATCTATTCCTTAGCCTATACCTCTAGGATTATACTATTATAACCAGTTTTTTTGTGATTCTTATAGTATAAACTCAGGGATGTAATTGGTTTGTGACTGCCCATATGAAAGTCAGTGCCCATGTGGTTATCTATCAACTTTATAGAAAATTATTCTATAATCAAGAATTGAATTTCTTTTAAAAATTATGTAGTGTAAAACATATCTCTATTAGATTAGAGTGATATAAGACTAGATTATTTCAACATTGGTACAAACAGGTATAAAAATAATTATGTCCATTATTTTATTCCATTGCAAAATAACTCTAATATTTTACATTCAATATTAATTTAAATAATATTTTTTTTAATTTTGTCTATTCGCCCCCCACTTGTCCATTTCCTAATACCATATCTGGACTAAAAATTGGGTTCAAAGGCCATTCATTTTGGAATTAGAAAATACTTTAATATATCTTTTTGTAAATATATAATTCTTAAAACTTATCTCTAGACTTCAAAGTATAAAGACAAGATCATAAATATGGAATGAATGAATAAAAATCTTGTTTATATTCTTTATAAGCCACCTAACCTAAATAAAAAAGATTATGGCTACTAGAGACATTGAATGGATGCATACCTCAAACAGTTATTCATATAACACGAGTAAAACATGAAAACATGTATACACTCTAAGATAAAGACCCTTATACACATACATGAACCGATATAGTAGATATGTTTTAAATTAAAATGTTATTATTATTTTTTATTGTGCTATTAATAGAAGTGTGTTCTATCATGTGACTTTATTCAAGGAATCCCCTAAAATTTGAAATATTATACAAGTTACTCACACTAGCTTTGAAAAATCAATTCAAACAATTCTTGGAATGCTTTTTTCTGACTACTAGGACTTCACGATGGATGGCTAATAAACACTAAATCTAATGTTCTAATAATTAAAATGCATTATGAATGGAGAGAATTCCATTAGAGAATCTCTAGAAAACCAAATACTTGTTGAGATACTATGAAAAACACTATCAATGAAAGTGTATGCTAAGAAACCTTCCATTTATAAAAGAAATAACTTTAAATAATACACTCTTAATGAATTAATTGGATGAAAATTTCAATATGAACTAGAACTGTGGGACATATTAGAAGAGGATACCAAAAAAAGAGGATTCTTATAAAACTATGAATGTTATTTTTACTGAATCTTCTAATTCCAATATATAGGATTTTGAAAAAGATTATATAGCACATGTTGTGACTAGGGTTTTCAAATGAATAAAAAATAATGGATTCAATATCTAATTTAAAAGAAACCCACAAGTAGAATATATTATGTGGGATAAGAAAAATAGTATTAATTAAAATACTTAATATGTTACTTGTTTTGAGTTTATAATGATATTTCATATAAAACCTAACAATAAAAAATAAACAATTATTATAAATAAAAAAAGACAAAATGGATTTGACAACTAGTTATATTTTTATTCTGGAATTTTATTCGAGAGAACAATATAGATATTAGAATTTGACTTCTAACTGTTTTTTCATGTATTCTCTAGATAAGATTAGTGATTCTTGATTTTATTCTGGATGTTCTTATTGTATTTATGATTATGAAAATATTTATATTTTAGAATTAAATTATTAGATTGAAAAGGTATGAAAAGAGTTTTTCAATGCTAAATATTATATAACAACATTAAACAAAATCATAAGAAATTTTTTTTTGAATTTTTTTTTAAAGAGAATTAGAAATTGATAAATACTATTTGTGCATCTCATTCTCTATTTTTTTATAATTTGGAATCTGCTAATGATTTAAATAAAAAATTTAAACGATGTTGATAGTCTTAATCAGTTTTTATCTTTTTTTTATTTTAGGTCATGATAAATATCATAATATGATGTAATTGAATTAACAAAATCAAAATAAATAATATATTTTATTGATAGGATACTATATTAAATTTATAGAAATAGTTTTATTAAATGTAAAAATGGCTTCCCTTCCAATGTTATCTTTTTTAAATGAGACATGAAATGTCCCTATACAAATGACTATTATCGTCTATTAAAAAAATTTATTTACAAAAACCCATATTTATAAAAAAAAAATTAACTCATGTATAATTGTATTTAAAATTCATTGTGGTAACATAAAATTATATTACAAATCTTATTAGACCCAATGTATGTTAGGTACCAAAAATTTCAAGTAATTTATTTTTAATAATCATGTATTGGATTTGTCTCTTATGACATATGGTAAATATAAACTTCATGCTAAAGGATAATGACTAGATACCTCTCAATGTTTACCACATACATTACATATGATAAAGGTACAATTACATTTGGAGAAAATTATAATGGAAATGTAAAGGGTTATGGTGTTGTGGATATTTCTAAATCAACTTCCATTTCAACATTATTATTCTTTGAAGGATTAAAATATAATTTAATTATTTTTTCTCAATTATGTCATGATGTAATTTTTTTTAAATTTCAAAATGATAATTTCTTAGTTTTTAAAGATGATTTATTTTAATTCTATTCTAATTTAATGGAAAATATTTATATTATTGATTTTTATGAACTAACTATTAAACACATTAAGTTCATAACTACTTTATAGAATGATATAATTATTTGAAATACATTATTATGACCTATATTTATTTCTTAATGATAAAAGATTTATATAAATATGAGAATTTGTTACAATTAAAAACCTTAAATAAATAAAAAATTCATTTTTTGAAGCTTTCAAGATTGGGAAACACTGAAAAATCATTATCGGACTTATCAATCATATGAGAACTAATAATCATTTATAGTAACTATATCTTGAAATGTTTTGTCGAAATAAAAGTTTAATCCTTGAAAGATAGAAGTATACTTTAGTTATTATTTATGATTATAGTAGATTTATATTATTTTACCTTCATGATAATAAAAATTAAACATTATATAGATTTATTACCTTGGTTAATTTGGTTAAAAATAAAAAAAGGAATATGATTGATTATATCATTAGTGATAACGGAGGTGAATTTCCAAATTCATATTTTTAGAAATTTTATGAACGAGATGGTTATTTTCAT
The DNA here is from genome assembly GCA_963277665.1 of Viscum album. Lineage (NCBI taxonomy): Eukaryota > Viridiplantae > Streptophyta > Magnoliopsida > Santalales > Viscaceae > Viscum > Viscum album. Next base: position 1,789,412,519 of record OY728145.1, read on the forward strand.
ATTTCTATACTTCTTCACCACATGACTAAAATAATTTTGTCAAATGAAAAAATAGAACTCTTATACAAATATATTTAACTCGGTTAAGTGAATATAATTTAACTATATATTTTTTTGATGAGAACAATCTTGATACTTTTTATTCATAAAATATTCTTCTATTTTGTCCTTTTTTAATGAATACTTCTTAACAATTATTTGAAAATAATAAACCTAAGGTTAGTTACTTTAGAGGTTTTTTGTAATGTTTTTATCCCAAAATCAAAGTTTAATTAAAGTAAATTGGTTGTAAAAATTTATGAATACATTTTTCATAGCTATTCTTATAATAATTATGATGATATATTATATAATAAATGAAATATGGCTATTGGAGAATTTTTCATTTTATTTTTTATGAAAATAATGTTAAATTAAATTATGATTCGAATATTTTTTATTTTGAGTTTAAAGATATTAATTTTGGTGATTAAAATTTTCTAGTTATGGATGAATCAATTGAGGGGGAGTATACTCATTCTCGACCTATTCTAAGATCATCGAAGATTCATAAATAAAATATTATTGAAAATGATAGTCATAATGATTATTATGGAATAATTCTATAAATTCTATTTTAATTTTTTTGGTTAATTATTATTTTATTTCTATTTTGTTAATAATATTAATAAATATTTAAGGAATACAACATGATTTTTTCTTTGTAGGATGTGGTTAATCGGTTTTTTTTAATAATGTTTCGTCTTTAGTAGGATTTCTTATTTTTAAAATGTTAATTGGAATAAATTGAATCTTTAGGAACAAGAGGGATAAATTTGGATATATTATCATAAAGAATGTAAGAGTTATACTTTAAGGATACTCTTAATAAGATATATAATTTGAAGATTCATTTTCACATGTTTCTTGGTTAGAGGACACTAAAAAATTGTAATCATTTTCATGTTTGGAATGTTTTAAATTATATCAAATAGATATAAAAAATTAATTCATAAACATATTATTTGTTGTGATAACACATCTATTACTTATATTTATAAAAATACCTTACAACATTCTAGAACAATGATTATCTATAATAGATTTAATTTTTTTGAGATTATGTGAATTAGGATGATATTTTTTTAAAATTTATCGATTCTAAAAATATGTTTTCGACATATTTACTATGAATTTATACACTTATCGGTTCAAAAAATGTAAATGTGAGGTTGGAGTGTTAGAAGCATAATTATTATTTTTTGTATCTTTATGGGGTGTTTCTAAATTATCTTTTTTTTAATTTAAAAAGGTGGAGACAATAAAATTTTCCTGCTTTTAACTATTTTGTATTTGTAATTAAAAAATGGGGGAGATTATATGTCTGTTTTCATCCTTGTATTACTGTTTTATATTAATACATGGAAGTTTTTTTTGAAAATCGAAAATACTATCATTGTTTTTAGTGAAAATAAGTTTTTACAAGTTTTCTATATTTTTGTTACAGATATTTATATATAGTGATCTAAAATTTAGAATTACGTATTAATATGAAGTGTGATAATATTATATACCATTAATTGAACTAGGTCTAAATAAATCCCTAGCATTGTTTCATTATGGCACGACATTGTTGCATAGTTTTGGTTTCAAGAATAGTTTTTAGAGAAAAACTGATCATAGTTTTCATTCAATATTTAATTTTTACTTGATTTTTAGAGATATAATTTTCAAATAAATTGTTCCATTTTATAGAAAATATATTTACCTAAATTTCAATAAAAAACAGATGTATGACATTATAGTTTAAGTGGTGAAAAAATCATAATTTTTATAAAACACTTATGGAATTCCATATTTTCTATAAATAAGAATAGTTTTATTTTATTGATATTTATTCTTATATGTATCCTAATAGAACATAGTTTAGTGATATGAATAGACAGGATTGTTTTATTCATTTAGTTCAAAAACATAAAAATAAAAACAGTCTATTTATGCTCCTTAAATAATGGATGAACAACTATCACATTCCGTAAATTTTTATTATTATTATTTTATGTATCTCATAATTTTTTTATCATAAATTAAGATATATATAATATTGAATCATTTTTCACCCAATGTATATATATAAAAATTATATTCATTTAAGTATTCTAGACGAAAATATGATTGTTAAATGTGATAAATATTCAATGATTTTTTTGGAAATCTTATACATAAAATGATGTATTATTCAACATTTTCTATATACTTAGAGACTAACTGTTGTAACGACTCTTCACCAGCACCTTCATATTTCATATTTTATAGCATAAACACTAGCACGTTAAATTCAATCATGTAATCTACATCATTTGTGGTTCTCTCTTGATAACAGAATTGCAATGGAGATAACACCCATGATTCCTCTATTCCACTTCTGAATAGCTCAATCCTACGCTATTAATAGACACCAGTAGGATCGATGCCACAAACATCCCTTATCCCATATGCTTTTCAACAATACTCCCTTAATGAACCTATCTTGGTAGATGTAGATGCTATATTTCTTCCACACATGGGATTTTTTCTTGGAGAAATGGATCATCTACATCTCCTTCACACAACCATAAATGGTAGATGATATTTTCAGTGTAAGGATGGATTTTTTTAGTGCAATAATATGTTATTTTTAACGCAATGGTTGGTCATCCACTAATATGGTATCATAACAACCTTCTAATGTTAGGTATTTTCTATACATCTTACTATAGGGGAACTCAAGGTATCAAATTGGTTTTCTCCAATAGATGTGGAAGTATTGTCCATCTCTAGACAATGGTAGTAGGAATTTATACCGTATTACCTTTCAGAAATTGTAGCATAAGAGTGAAAAACATATAGACTGTGACAATGTATGATGGTAACACTATTTTACCCATTCGATAATAGTATACCTTTACAATATGATAGTCGAAACTATTTTATACCACTATGTAAGTTTTTATGTGATTAGTAGTTATATTTTTTCCATATAACATTCCTAATTTTACACTTCATAAATAGAAAATGAAATGATTTTTTTCACCATTATGGGTATATTTATTAATTGTATATATATTTTAATTGTGTTAAGTGATTAATTGATTTCCATTATTAATATATATCATATTTAATCCATGTAATATCTTCAAAATATTGTAATCACTTTTAAAAAATGTATTAATTTTATCTTTATTAGTGCATGCATAGAAACATATTTCTGGTATATTTATGTTTTAATATTTTCAGTTAAGTTCTTTATAATATTATTTTCAAAATTAATATATAGTGATAGGAAAATTTTTCAAATACATTTTTTTGTATTTAAAGTAGTATAATTAATTTATAAATTATGAACTAAATTTTTTTATATATTATTTTATTTTTTTCAAATAGTGAAATTATCTTATGACATTCATGAGATTTCTTTGATTTACAATTATGGAAACTATTTGAATGATCCATTGACTTGTTAAAATTGGATTGAATTGGTATTTATGATTTTTATTCAATAAATTATTATTACAGTTGTTATGGGAAATATTTTTATATCTCAATGATAATTATCTAGTTTTAATTTGAATTGATTTAATAATATATTGGTTATGTTAGTTCTTTAGAGATCATATTTAATAGTTAGAGGAAGCACTTAAAGGTTACCACATAGGGAAACATCTTCAACAATCCATTATTATTTAAGAAAATGATATGAACACTCAACGTTATATATAATCTATAATTTCATCTATGGTATTCTATTTCATCATCTGGATGATCTATCCAGTGTCGAATTAAGTATTTTTTGAATTCTACTTCCTCAACCTGATGAGTTGATCCTCAACTCAAGAACTAGTAACTTTAATTTATTCGTATCTCTTCAACTTCATTTGGTTTTATTTTTTTTTGTAACATTTCATTTTATCCTTTGGGTACACCTATTTTCAGTTTATGATTAAATAAAAAGTCGTTCATTATAATATTCCTCACGTTGTGACTACATGAATGTAATGTTACAACCGTTTGGGTTGTGGCTCCCATATTATATTGTCAACACTGTAACTCAGTTTTGAATCCCCATAGACAAGTTAGTGTCTATGTGGTTTCCCATCAACATTATATATGGTTTTTTTCGAATCAATTTATGATTCCCTATATAAATTATGTATCACACAATGTATATCTTATCAAGTATAGAGGGATAAGACTAGGTTAAGTCCACATTGGACTGAACCACAATAAAAGTCATTGTGGTCTTTCTATTATTTACCATCAATAAAACTGTAATAGTCAACATTTATAATTAATTTGAATAATAAATTTATTTTATTGTTTTTATAATCTGGTCTATTCACCCCCCTCTAGATCATCTTCCATTATCGTGTCTGACCTAACTTTTATAAGATAGGTGTTTTATCCATTATCTCTCTTATAAATATTTTCAACTCATATAGCATATTGTGTGACTCCTTAGTGTGTTTTCAAAAAATATTCTACATAATGACCCCATTTTTCAAAGATTCAAAAATTCCTTCCACATTATTGAAAAATGTTTCAATGTATAGAATTGAAGAGCCTTTATACCGAAACTAATTCTTTATTGAATTTATTCTCACATTCCTTGGATATATCCCCCATATTTATTTCATAATTTAACTATGTGGAAATCACATATTATACCATAAAACATTTGTTTTATTCTCATAAAATCCAAATAGAACAATCATTTACCATAAACCACGACCTTCTTATTAGAACTATAGGTTTATCTATGAATATATGGTTATTGTCTATGTATATTCAAAAAATATTGTATTTATTTATTCATAATATATGATCTATCAAATTAATCTAAAATTACCATGATATATAAGTACAGGTTTTAGATATTTTCTTAGAAAACACATAGTTTTCTCCTTTAAGACCTACACTTTTAGTTGAAAAAATACATGTTTATAACATCTTCTCTAGGTTTTATTTAAAATAATTTTGATATGATTCAACCTAAATATCCAAATAATTTCTATAATCCTGTATAATATTCCACAATTTATTCTCAACATCAAAACAACTAGATTTTTTCTTAGTCAACTCGTTTTCCTTTTCTTTAAAATTTACATCAAAATCTTTTACTTTTTTTCTTGTTCTAGAATTTTTACATTGCGATTATTAATTTATTCAATTTATATATTATTATTTTTGAGTTATTCATCTTAACATTCTCTATCATTTTAAATTTTTTTGATCCTTTTATGAGGATTTATTTTTTCTAAAGATATTCTTCATGCACAGCTTTCAACATATGATCAATTTAACACTCTCCATTCTCCCTATCACTATTTGATGTGAAATAATGTTATTTATAATGTTACATTACTATTTTTTATTGGTAACATTATATTTTGACTCAATGATTTCTGATTAGTGTTCATTTTATTATTCTTTTTCTTATCATTTTCATTATTATAATTTTTGGGATCTTCTTATTTCCAATAAAAACCTATTTCATTTTCCCCATTTTGTTTTTGGTGTAAAACGTTTTTCATATCATTCTAAATTACACCATTAATATTCTATGGACAATAAATTAAAAAATGAAAAATTATACCAAAATTAAATAATATTATTAGAATATTAATTTCATATTATAGTATTACACATATATAGTTCATTCAAAAAATTGGAACGATTCTTTAAGGAGATTCAACCCTTTCTTCATCATATTATGATTTTTAGAATGAATCAATCATATTCCCATTGAACAGTTTATTTTAAAGTATTTAAAATTAGTTTACTTATCCTATTTAATCATTTTATTAAAAAAATATTTTTAATTTCATATTAAATAATAAAATTATATAGTTTATCAAGGGACTAGACATTTCTATCCCCATTAGAATTTTTTTTCAACTTTTATATCTAGGAAATATCCCCTTAGATTCATTAAAATTGTAAAATCTTCTCACCTATCTCTAAATCATGTGATGTTACTAATAATTTGATTCATAATTCTGAATTATTCAACAATCATATCATCATAAAACATTTCAGTATCTTAAAAAACCACAATCTAAATTTGAATCACATCTTATCTCACTTAGAAAATCCCTTAAAAATTAGTTTCATGATTATCCCATATTTTATTTATAGTTTTGAGTCCCGTTACCTTTTGGTAAAATCTATCAAATTAAGACATTAGAATTTATTTCCTCACTTTTCTATAAAACATCAAATTTATTCCACCATTCATAATAATTGTTTTCATATCATGTATGTTAACCTCTTCTATTGACAAAATTTTGATTCCATATATTCAACTATAATCAACAAATAGTCACTCTAAGGGAACATAAATTTATATTGATTCACATATAAATTCATTTTTTACCTATTGAGTAACATTAAAAAGGGTGGAGGGGTTAAATCAGAGTTACATTCTTTTAAAAAATCTTTCATATTATAAATTAACCTCTATATCTATTTAGCATTAGGATCCACTCAACTAAACTCCCCTAACCTATATGTAGAAATTAAGGAATGAGAAGTTTATCACACATGAATTTTAATAGTTTAACCCCCAGGGAGGAAGAATATAACCTTTTATATTTTTTTGAGTGAGAGACACATATTTTATCACTAATATAAAATGTTTTTACCATATCAATATCATAATAGATCGATCATTTAGATGTTCAATATTATAGATTCTACTAGTTTACAAAATAATCCAACATAAAACCATGAATACCACTAGAATAATCCATTATTATTATATATTAACATGATATCTCATTCATGCATTGATAATATTCAAAACCATTCAGGCTCTCTCAACATCAAGATCATGAAACCTAGATTATTCAGCACGATATAATAGATTCCCTATACTGAACTAAATATCTATTTCATCTCCAATATATATTTATCATTTGGTATTTGAAATATGTTACTAAAATAAACTAATCACATATTTCTCCTTTTATATTATTAGTAGACCTCATGAATTAATCAATGTTTCATAATTCTATAAAATCACAAGATAAATGAATCCCAGTATATATTTTTCTAATTTATTTGTTCATTATTATTCTCCATGATCTTTTAGATATCATGAATAATGTGGATTTTTTCTAATACCCTTAATGTATTTTTATTATCAACTATTTATGTGGAGTTTCACCTCCTAATCCTCAATACTTAATTTCCAGAAATACCCATATTTACTCATTTAAACTATTGAAGGGAATATTCCAGTAATTGATTCCTCTTTGATCATCATTATTGAATTTTTTTAAATTTCATTTGAATATAAAATAATAATAAACAAGTGTACCTGTCATTAAATTATCATCAATTCACCATGAGTCTCAACTCAATATTATTTTCTTCTTTGGCGGTTTTCATTATTACGACGTGACCATATTTTCCATGACACAACCATCTTCCTCAATGAATTTAAATTTGAATTATTATTAAAATAAATCGTCATTATCATATTTTTCAATTACATATAAAAACTTAATATTATGATTCAATTATATTTCTAAATAATTAATTTATAAATATCTCATTTTTGGAATAATATAATCATTATTTATAACGAAATACATATTTTTTATGCCCTAGTACATCTTCGTGATTCATAAATAAACTTTACACATGTTTTAGTATATCTTTAAATCATCAAAAAAATCTTAATTAACATAATACTTATTATAAATTACCAAATTTCACAATATATTATATTATATAATACTAGTGATATATGATTTATTGACATGAAAATATTTTGTATTCTCCACCTATCTTATATATAATACATTTTTCTTTCCATTACTATATTTTTTCGTGAACATCAACACTTATGTTACATATGAGAATGTATATATTAAAAATCAATTAGAAAATAATACACACCATATGAAAGATATTATGTGTCACATATCAATTCTTATAATTGATTATATTTCATTTATAGAATGTTGTGTATCATAGTATGCTCTAGAACTTTTTTAATTACTTAGAAATTCTTATAATCCATAATTCTTCTCCAGATATTCGAAATCAACTCCAAACAATAATATTCACTCAAATTAATCTTAAATCACTTCACAATCATGTAAATATATCAAAAAAAATCTTACAAACATTTAATGATGTGTAATTATTGTTGAAAAAATATATAAAAATTACTCAAACATTTCATGGATCCTTCAGTATAAAAAACATATATTAGCTAAAATTCTTACATATATCATCTAAAAAAACGTCTTCCATTCCTATATATATAACAAACCATATCCTATGCTGGGATTTCATTTCCGCGTCTTCATGAAAATACAAAACAGATTCAAATTTTATTTGAAATACATCCATCTAAATTTCAAATATATAATCCACATCTTCATAACTTATTTCATATTGATAATGTAGAATGTAATAATTAATTGAATAGTTCAAATTTTAGTTATTTACAATATATACATTATATACAATGAAAGAAAGAAAGAAATTAGTTGAGATATTTTAAAATTATTATCTCCCATAATTGATATCTCATATTTTCGTCGATGATGCGCCAATAGGAATATAATATGATAATCGTACATCAATATATTCATGGCCATGAATATCTTAAAATAAATCATATTTTGGGATACTAAGTTATTTTTATCATAAAATTCAATTAGTGGCATCTTCATATTCCAATAAGAATGTGAATGTTTGGGTAAATGTGTAACCCCATGTCTACTAACATTAGGTTTGTATTATCTATATAGTAAGGGGAAACCATTAAAATTGAATCATCGGTTGTGATGTAATTAAAAAAAAGATGTTTAATTTATTTAAATGATATAATTTTTGTTAATATATTTATTTGAATAGACACTCATATTTGTATATACATTAATCTCTTCACCAATGATTATTATTTAAATAGGTGTACGACACTTTAATGAAATTCTATGTGCATATATTCTAATAAAATGAAATTATTATTCGAAGTATAAATTTTATTGTTCCTAATCGAAATAAAATTATATCTATGTTATTATTTAATGTGATTGAAAAATTGCCTACCTAAAAATGTTTAATACTAAAGAATATTATATTGTAATAATGATGCCAATATTTTTCAACTAAAAAATGTTCCACAGAAACTAATGAGTATAAAAATTAATAAAAAATGGAATAAATTATTAAAATCCATAGATTTAAATATCTAATTATAAATAATATTGTGTTTACAGGAGAATTTTTTTGAAAATAAAAATAAATATATTTTTACCGCATTTTTAGGAGTATAACAGGCTTTTTACCATGTCCATTATATATGGTCATTTCATATAGCATGTAGTATTTTTATATCATATATTTTTTTTCCTTATGTAATTGTGTATGATAAGAAGAAATATCATATAAATCATTAATATCATGAACATCCTAATCCCCCAAATAAATTATTTTATTGAAAAATTAACAAATAGTAACCATTATATGGGTTAATAATATAAAACATTTTCTTTTCATTCGTCTTCAAGATGAATGGTTTATCTAGAAAACTAGATATTATTAAATTAATAAGTGTAAATCCATAATCATAATGTTTTACATCACTGTTATTATGACCCCAGTTACACTTAAACATGAAAACACGAAATGTAGTATAAAATATTTCTTATATATCATAAGAAACTCTAAAATATGTCTTTTATGATGAAATTGGGTTTTTCTATTTTTTACATGAAAATTAAATTTATTCAGTAATGACCAATACTGCACTATTTTGAACGATAATATTTTGTATGTTTTCTGTGTGTAATAAATAAATCCATTAATGTTTAAAATAATCCATGTGATCACATAAAAACATGGTCATCTAGATAATAATTTAATTCTTTTTTATTGAGACGAATTAGTGTTGATTTTATACTTCAAATGTGTCACAATTTTATATTTACTCTCTTTAAATAAACAAATTTCATTTCTTATTGGATAAAATAACATTAATCTAAAAATATGTGATGATATATATTGTTAAACATCACCAATTCTATTCATCAAGTATAACTATTCAAGTAACTCAATATCATGAGAAATTGACTTTACATTAATTCCAAGGATCCCCTTATCTTCAAAATTGGTTAATATATACTATGTTATCATGATGGAAATGTAATAGAATTAATACAAGTTGTCAACATAGACCTCCACCACCTCCTCTAATATTTATTTTAGGGTCAAATATTCCTAGGGCAAATATATATATTTAAAATATTCTTGTAGAATTTTCATATATAATTTAAAAGGATATATCCAATGTAAATATATAGGCCCACATGACCAAATCTATCGCAACAATTGATTCACCAAAAATACAGTATATAAAAAAATAATTTAAAATACATATCCCATAAGAAATATATAAGAAAATAATTATTTTAATACACATTAAATATATTTCTATCGATTAATTTTCTATCAATGGAATTAAGAATATAAGAAAACATGATGATTTATATTTTGACATGCATTGAAAATATGTCATATAGTGCATCCAGTAGTAGTTATTGCATCAATTCATGAAAATAATGAGATTAAATTCCTATTAACTTTAAATAATTCATTATATTTCAATTTTTACATTTTATGAACACCCAATAGAAAATTTATTACTACGTAAATAGTGACTGAATTTTATCTTATAACTCTTCCATAACACGTGACATGATAGAGGTAAATATGTTCATTTTTTCCTTTTTAGGGAGTGAAAAAAACCAAAATATTCGCATATATTTGATGTTAATTAAATAATAAAATCCTTATTATTTATTTCATTTCACATCTAGAAAAGTTATGATAAATCTATTACATATTTTTCACAAAATTGACAACATCAATGTTTTGTATTACCTCCAAAAGTCCCAAATATGGTAGATTGAATAGGATGTGGCATTTATTTTATGTAATTTTTTGATGAATTTTTTTTCTATCCTATGAAATGTGAAGATGACATATTTACATATATTCTAATATTCTTCATTTGAAAATTTTAAAGTAGGGAAATCATACTGTTTATAACCATTAATTATTTAAATTTTTAATATCGGAGAACAATTTGCAAATATATTTGATGAACCATTCATACAATCCTTCAAAAATTATGAAATTAATGATATAAAGTCCCTTCTCAACAAATTGGACCTGATTTATGTACCTTGAAACTATATCTAGATAAATTGATATATGTGTGAAATTCAATTATAGTAAACATTACAATAAAAAAATACTCTTTCTTATATGAATCAAACCATCACATTACACTCATAGATATTTCAAATCATAAATAAATGCTGAAAGTTAAAAATTAATTTTATAAAAATTAATTTTAGTATAAAAATCATCAATATCATCACAACAACATTTTTCATAATACTTATTTGTGGGGACATGTTGTAAGTTTCAAACATATAATGTCATTTTCTATGTTGGAAACTAAGGGTCCAATATTTATTCATATCATCATTGTATTGTACCATTATAATATTTATAACTTCATTTATAAAATCATGATGTTTTTTTCAGAAATATATTGCACTATGGTGAATTGGATGGACAATGTATGTTCTACTACAGATTTTCTATTTTTTAAGCAATCTCAACCTCTTTGTATTCTTTGAATTTACAAATATTAGAATCAAACAAAAAATCATGGGATGATACTATAATACCATAGATGGAGGTTTTGTTATTTCCCTTAGTAATTATTAATAGTTTTATATCCCATATGTTTTATATAATGAAGTCCCATATATAAAACATCATGATGAACCTTCATATACCATTATATACAACACACTACATTTGGGGTAATTATTTATCTTCATTGCCCTTTTCCAATTGTACATTTTTTACAAATTAATTGAAATATATAGTCTTTATTATATATAGAAGTATCCATTTAAAATGGTTAAATAAATTAAATGATTATTTTTCAAATCCCACACTTTATTAATATTAAGTTATCTAATATCAGCATTATTGATGACAATATAAATTTAGTAAAACATTGGAATTTTTTTAAAATATCATTGTAAAAACATTTAACAGTTATTATTTTATAAATGATATCAATGCATATATCCAGAATGAATTCATTCAAATGATCATATGTCTCATAATAAATATTTTTATCAATGTCAAAATTGGCGAAAAAAATTTATTCCACTATTCCATTTCAAGCATATATATCATTGATTGAAACCATTAGGAAAATGATGGCCTTCGATTTCTATAGAGCCTAATTTCAACATATTCAAACACTTCATTAATGGTTAGAAAAAATGTGTTATGTTTCAAGACTATTACCATCAAATTCCATGAAATTGTCAACCATATTCTCATATTCCCTATTTTTTCAAATGTAATTATCTAATTACGATTCATTAATCACATAAAACCAAAATTCAAACTAAAAATATATAAAAATATAAAAATATATAAATATATAATCAGGAAAATAAATATAAAAATTTAAAGGAATTATATAAACATATATAAGTAAATAAATAAAAAAATTATATATGAAAAAATATAAACATATAAACACAAATTCATAAATTCAGAACATATAAATTTAAAACAAATATGAACATTTAAAATTAAAACCTAAATACATATAAATATATAAATTTTAAATTTACAAATTAGAAGAATAATAATTGTGAACATAAAAATATATAAAGATAAAAATATATAAACATAAAAATATATAAACATATATACATATATAATATACATTTAAAAGATATACATAAAAATTAGAATATATAGACATATACACCATTAAATTAAAAATATGTAACCACTTTAACATAAAAATTTAAAACATAATGATTTAAAATATATAAATATCTAAACCTATAAATATATATTAAAAACTTAATAATGAAATATAAATGTATAAATATGCATTAGGTAAAACATTTTAAAATAACAATTTAATGAACACAAAAATATATTTGAAATAAATAAACATGTCATCAAATATATCAACACCCATAAAGAAGAAAACCCATAAATAAACAATTGAAAATAAATGGAAAATAAAAACCATCATACATGAATAAAAATATAGCAATTACTATTTTAATTTATTTAACATATAAAAAAATAATTTGAGAAAGATTTCAAAAAATATTTTAAGTCGTTAAAAATTAAAATTCAACATATATAAATATAAATTTAATAATAAATATGACAATTAGTCAAAAAAACATAAAATAAATACCTAAAATAAAACACTTGAGTGAAGAAATAAAAAATTATACAATAATAAATAGTAAAAATTGGTTTTCATCCACATATGATTCCTAATATAAATCATTATTTCGAATTAAAAATATTAAAATGGAAGGATGTTGGAACTCATAAAAAATTCATAAATTTAGAATAAATGAAATTTTAATGGTGAATGAGGCTGAAAAAAAAGTTATTGAGGAAGAAATAATGAGGTTAAGGACCCCATAACGGTGCTAATAAAGAAAGACACAGGGTGAAATGATCATATAAAGAGAATTTTTCAATGGAATTTCATAATAGAGACTCGTGAAAACATGGTTTCAATTTTTCTAGTTTATAAAATAAATAGGGAGGTCACACGCATCTGTTTTAAATTATTTGTAAGAGTTTTATATTTTTATTTCATTAAACTAATGTTAAAACCAACCTTGTAATTTTTTAATAAAAAAATATATTAAAAGATACATTTTTACATCATTTTTATGTAAATAAATGTTTAAATATTTCCATTAATGGATTTTAATTCTATTTTTTCAAATAACTAATTTCATATTTCATTTGTACATTGTTCATTAAGAAAGCAATAATAAAATCCCCTCTACATATACTACATATTATACTAGTGATATTACTAGAAACTAAAGTCTCTTTAGTCATTTTTCATCGAATGATTCTTTTTCAATGAAACAAGAATTCTATCCTTCTCATAGGATTCTACATTCAACTGTTGAACAATTCAATTTTTTGTTTTCCTTTGAAGGTTTTTCTCTAACACATAGAAGCATCCATTATTTTTTATTAAAAAAATTAATATGTTTGTTACCTGTATAAAAATATTTCATATTATGATTAAATTTACAAAATATTATCTCAAAGTAAAGTTTTATAATAATAATGCAATTTATATATATAACATAATCTTCTATTTGATGAGCATCATGTCATAATATCATTTAACAATGAATTTTAATAAATGTGCTTCCACTAAAATGTTAAATACTTTTAAAATAAAATTTATCCATTAGGGGGAACATATCCATATTTTACTAATAAATTAGTCTTATATTTTATTTCTCTCTCTACATAGATGTTTAGGATGGTCATTATGCTGATCATATTGTTTATGAATCTTTGATGGTTAAGAGAACATGTGTTTTCCAAATCCATTTTCTGATAAACTCAACACTATTTATATGGTATCCTAACTCTTATGGTTTCCTTTCTAAGTGTATGCCAATGAAAATATAATAAAATTGGGAACCTATGTCTTAATATCACCATATTATTTTGAATCATTACACAAGATAATCTAGGGGCACCCTTCTGTGGAATGAACATACTTAGTTGGATGATTGGGGTCTTGAGAAGTGTTCATAATGAAGGAATATTGAACTTATTTTTCCAAAAAGGGATTTAATCAAACAATATGACCACATGTATTACCATTTAATGTATGATTGATTCAAATTATTTTGCTCAAAATCTTATTCATTCCCCCAAATCAACATGTTCAAACCATATTGACATGTAATGATTTACCCTTCTCATATCTTGTATTACTAACCAGGTCAATAAGAAATAAAATTTATACACATCCAAATGAGTAACTTGAATAATGAACCTGACACTCTCATGTAAATTATTTTAATCATCTAAAATAAAATATCCTCATATAATTAATATTGGCATTACATACGGTAAACTCTTAATATTATAAGCAAGGAATAAAAATATGGTCCATTGAGTAGTTTGACCAAAATTCTATAAGTGCAAGGATAATTTACTCAATACAGACTTAAATTATATCATAATTATAATACCTAATATGTATAAAATATTATTTAATACTTAATTTAGGTTCCCAACTTCATAAAATCCAATTTTGAAATAAAATAAAAAAATTCAGATATCATACATTACATGATAACCATTATATGCATGTAGGATAATTTAGATAAGTGGCATAAAATAATAACACTAAATCATAAATCCATTTATAATATAAAAAATTTCTTTCAATTAATTAAACAAGTAATATATTAAATAAATAAAAAATTATTATAGTTAAATATGAAATCCAAAATTCATGAGTATTTAATAAATTAAAAAATTATAAACATTTTATAATTGAGACATCCATTATGGAAATTCCATAATTAAATAAATATAAAAACATTATTTAATAATCCATGACTTATGATTTCATTTCTATTCATGTTTTGGGTGTTGGAGGTGTTTCATTGGAGGTTTGAGGTGGATCCATGGAGGATAGATCAACAAGGGAGATGTAATATGAAATTTACATTGTGTAATGTTTACAAGGCATATAAGGTTGGTTCATGGACAGTACAGTCTATGAATTCATGACTTGTACTTCTAATAAGGGTGATCCATGAAACAAAAACATGCCATGAATATTTATTTCACAATGTTTCATAAATAAATTACATGGTGATTAATTTTATGATGAATGTTTGAAATATTCAGAAACTGAAGGATTACATGTCGTGTAATGCATACACAATGTGAAAAGGATGTGATTCCAGGTTTTATGTACTTTTTCATTACCAATTACTTTATTTCAATGATGGATCCTTCCCCTCCTTTACTTAATGAACCCTAGACACCTCAAGAGGTTCTTCTAGATCACTTCAACTATGACCTCTTGGTTTCGGTGGTTGTTTATTACCAATCGGTGGTAAGCCCTTACCTTATTCTTGGGTAGTTACATCTTATAATTCTCCTAACGATTCACTATTATGAAGTTTCTTTTGTTTGGGTTCTGATTTGGGATATTTTTTAAGATCATCTGATGTCGTGTTGTTTGATACCCGGTTTTCTATGTGCAGTTGTGGTTTGTGGGGTTTTCCCTTCCCACTACATTGCACAATGATTTAGAAAAACATCATTGAGGTAGGGAATTCCTCATTCCTATTTATTTTGTATCCTAAATAAGGTCTAACAAATTTTAATATATGGGAGGAGGTTATTATAGATTAATGAAATATAATAATTTTCCAATTTAAATTGAAGGATAGAGGGGACTATTTCATATTATTTTATAAAATTTATATTATTATGGTTTTATAGATTATATGATCTTGATACAATGATGAAAATTATGGTCATTGGGGGATTTGTTTTTGGGGGATGATATGTTCTATTACTTTTGTGACTATATTGATTGTTATGATATCAACCTAAAATATAAATTGTTTAACAACTTATAGTTGGATAAAGAAATGGTATCCCTAATATTATGTAATTAGTGACAATGACCCTAAAATAATGCGTATGTGATAAAATATCATTTGTTAATTTGGTAAAAAGTTGTTGATATGTTGTGATGTGCGGCCTCAGATGAGGGGTGGAAATGTGTGTTTTTGATGTGATGTGAGGTTGATAGGTGAGATTTGGTCATGATTTTGGATGGTGTGGTGGTCTTTGTCTAGAAATTATTTTTGGGTGGTGAGGTGGTGTTTGATTGACCATGCTATTGGGTGGGATTGGTGGGTGTTGATTTTCTATGATTTAAGGGTAGTGAGGTGGTGGTTGTTTGTCCATGATTTTGTGGCGAAATGATATTTTTTTATGTTTTTGGTGTAGAGAAGAGGTGCTTTATTTTCTATTATTGTGTGGTGGCATGGAGATGGTTAAATTGAAATAGTGAGAATCTTTTGATGTGTGGTTTCTTTATTTTATATAACTAGGCAGTGATTGAATAATGTTTTAATAACTCTTTAAATTACTAGGGTTTTTTCATTAATGGTTTGTAAATGATTAATTTATAAATAAATTACGAGCTATGTGGTTAAATGTGGCTATCCTTAATAATAAAATGAAAAGGATGGATAGTGGAAATTGGTTGGTGGAGTGAGATGTGGCTTGTGGTGTGTGTGGTGTTATTAATTTTGAGGTTTTTGTGAATGTAGAAATGTTGTGAGTGCGTTAGTTTATTTTTCACCCCATAGTTTGGTCTTATGTATAGCTATATCTATACAATTTTATATTAATTATTATATGAATACAAAACCATCCTTAGTTGAGAAATATTTTCTGACACCCACGTAGTCATACAAGGATTGTTTTTTGCAACATTTCAGTGATGAGTATTAATGGATTTCTATTGTCTTCTTCCCACTCTCTATTCCAAGCCAGTAGATTTTCAAATATTTTGATGATATGAGGACTTTTAGTTAACTAGATTATAAGATAGTGTTTTTTGGAATGATGTGTTGACAATTTTTTGTGGTTGTGGCTTGGGATTTTTCAAGAAATATGTGATATTTAGATACTAATGGGGGGATAATGGTAGGAGACATTAATAGTACGAGGAGAGAACGATGTTGGTTTTCTTTTATGTTTATAATACCCTAATTTTTCTGTTATGGATGTTATGTGATTTTCTATGTGCCTTTGGGTGACATGCGATATGGCAGCACTGTTGGGAAGTCGACCAAGTGTATGCAAATGAGATGTGATGTGTTCGTATTGTGGGTTAGTGGTATTTTTTATTCGCAATGAAATAGATTACTAGGATGTATACCATTGGGCTATGAGAGTGGGAAATATGTGGGAAAGAGGTAAAAATTACCCTATCATCTATAAAATTTTTACTATGTTACTATACTTGGAATTTTTATTTTATTGAGAAGTACATAATGAGTTTGGGTAATTTAGCATAACTGTATAGTTTTTTTGTTCTACTTTTTTCCCATGTGTTCGTTTGTGTAGTTCTTTCACAAATTCATGAATTACTTTTATTTTCCTACCGTGTATACATGTATAATAACCATACATATATAATTTAAATTTAATTTTTATAGGAGGATTATGTGAACTGTGATAGACTATATGGTCTTTGATCTATAGATAGTTTTTGGGTTAGTGCTTTAACTTTACATTCAGGTATTTTTCTTCGAATACATTTATCTATATCAGTTTTATTTATACATGCATTATTGTATGGTTTTGGTTTATTTTTATTTTATGTCATGGATTTTCTTCTAGATGAACCGTCTTGTCTGTTAATAATATATTATTATAGAAGGTAAATATTCCATTTTTATGAGATTATTATACACTTGGTTCTAGTCCCTAACTCGGTACCTACTGGAGTCTGAATGCATGGGTAATTTTCTCTTTCCCCATATTGTGATATCTTAGTTACGAGGGGTTTTTTATAGTGTGGTATTAGAGGCCTATAGATGAGAGACATTATAGAGTTTGTAGTTAGACATAGTAATTATTTTTTGGGTTGTTGTGGAAAAAAATCTAGTAGACCATGGTATGTGAAATAGTACAGGGACACCAACTATGACATTGGATTTCATGCTCCCCATGATCTAATGCACCAAATCTAAGCTTATCAAATAACAAAGTGACGTGGACCTGTTTATAGAATAGAGATCTAAGAGTGGCACATGAATCATGATGGCTTTTTCCTTGTTTGAATTTAGATATTCTGGAATGGTTAAAATGAATAATATGAATTAAAATGAATCTAAATAAAGTTACATACTTCATGAGATTATAAAAATCATATTTTTCTTTAAGAAATGTCTCTTATTCTTTATTATCACGTGGATCATGATGTTTAGGTTCTGTAGGATGAATCAGTTGATTATTGTATGGCTAATCTGGTTGAGGAGAATGATCCTTGGAAAACGAAGATACAAGCTTTCCAGAAAAAGGGTTTGGGGAAGTACAAGGTTAGGGGTTCATATGTGAAGACAGAGAGATGGATAGAGGATATCATTGTTGATTTTAGTTAAATATTGGCCATGGTGCGATATTGGTTCCCTTTGGCAATTAGTCAGTTGAATAGAGATGTGTGTCTATAGTGTGAGTTGTATCTAGGTGAGTATAAAGGTAAAAATGTTTGAAGGGTATAATTTTAGAAAGATTTCTTAGTAGAGTTCGGTTAATAAACCTAGTGGGAAGTGAAGAGAGAGGATCATATTTCTATTCAGAATGGGGGTATTTTAGTATGAGAGTTTCGAATAAACATCAAGGACTTTGAGTTTTTTACTAATGGGGAGTCAACCTCAACATATCCCATTCTATCATTCTTAGGCTAGTGGTTTCTATGATTTTCCTAGAGATATAATGTCGGTGTGTTTTTTTATTGTTCATTGGAATCCCTATAAATAGTGTTCAGTCATTTCCAAATCACATTTTGGTTGAGGTGGATAGGTTCAGGTCCAGTCATAGTAGTAACATCTAGTGGGAGCGTTTTAGGAGGATGGGATGCCTGCTTATGCTTTGTCGAGTAGAGACAAAGCATGTATAAGCTAGCCTTAGGATGTTCCCTATGTCTAGGGACATTTAACCTAGAATGTTTGTGGAGATTTATACATTTAATTGGTGTATGATCTTGGCAAGATCAATTACATGTAGTGGAGGCAGCATCAGCTGATGGGCTTGAGATCATTAGAGGTATGATCAGTTTGATTTGTACCCTTGATTGTGATTTTTTCTATTAAGGATATTCATAAATCTTTGATTCACCCACATCAGTCTATAGTCTAGGAATATAATTATTGGGGATTTTCATTCCCCAAGTGTTAACTATTTTAGTTAAAGGCCATAACTTCTTGTTCGAAGTGTGCCATGGTGCAGACTAGTGATAGGATCACATAAGTCCTGTAGGGATCTTGTTACTGATGTAGCAATATTATGTCATCTTTGACATAAATTGGTTGTATTCCACACTTTATATTATCAAATTCTCATGTATGAGAGTAATGTTATAGAATTTTGATGTCCAATATATGGTTTTCATTGGCCAGTGTGGATATCTAGAGGGAATTTGGTTTGTGGAGCCCCTTATTTTAATATTATTTGAGTTATCTATTGAATTAGATGAGACATCTATACTGGAGGTCCCCCGGGGATGTTGGTGACCTTTGGTATTTTTTCCAATGGATGTGGTGATGCTACCCCCTTGAATTTATGTTTAGTTTTGGTTATAGTTGAATCATATTGTCTCTACGATTTGAATTAATCCTTATAGTATGGACCCATATAAGTTATTAGAGTTGAGGATTTAAATGGAAGATCTGATGGAGAAGGGATT
Source organism: Viscum album (assembly GCA_963277665.1). Lineage (NCBI taxonomy): Eukaryota > Viridiplantae > Streptophyta > Magnoliopsida > Santalales > Viscaceae > Viscum > Viscum album. The sequence goes on from OY728145.1 coordinate 1,789,432,902, forward strand.
TATCTTGCCCAATGTGTCCACATTGGGGGATCCAATCTTGTTCTACAAGATGGAAGATGGTAGTGTGATGTTTTGTATAGACTACCAAAGGTTGAATCAGATAAACATCAAGAACAATTAACCCACCCGATGATGGATGGTATTTTTGTCAAGTTGAGATGAAGGAGTTGTTTTTCTAAGATTGATCTGTGGTATAGAAATCACCAGTTGAGGGTGAAGGATGGTTATATCCTTAATTCTACCTTTAGATAAAGGTATGTTCACTATAAAATTGAAATGATGAATATTTTTACGAAAACACCAGATGTGTTAATGGGGATTATGAAATACATGTTTTGTGAGTTATAAGACCAATTCGTCAACATTTTAGTCAATGATATATTTATCAAATCAAATTGAGAGAATGTTATTGCTAATAATTTTAGTATTTTATTACATGTTCGTTGAGTCCAAAATATTTATGGAAGGTTTTCCAAGTGATTGTTTTGGGTATGATAAGTGAATTTACTCACATATGTGGTGTCTCATCAGTGTATGTTAGTGGACTCATTGAATGTTGAAGTTGTTGTTTACTAGTAAGAACATAAGAATGTCAAAGAGGATCACTGTTTTTTTAATATTGAAAGAAATTATGGGAGTTTAGTTGACAAGTTATCTGGAGTTTTATCCCCACAAATAGTGTTTACTATGAAGGAACAAGATTTTTCTGTGGATTGATCAGTTCTAGGAAAAATTTAGTTACATGAAGTATAATTTGTTTAGTACGCCTATGTATCATTTTCGTAAGTATAGTGTAATTTTTGAGGTTATTTTGACACTTCCCATATATTATTGGGATGAATGATGATGAAACATCGAGAAATGATTTTTTATAGGTCTAGAAGGTCAGATCACCATTAAAATATATATTCCACCCCTGATCTAAAGTTGATAGTGGCGGTATTTCCACTAAATTGAGGCCTCATTACCTCATTAGAGATATCTTTGTGTTCATCTCAGCTAATAAGATATAGAGTTATATATTTTATCATTTTAACTGAATTTGTGGTATAGGAGTTACATTTATTTTCTTCTAGATTATAATTTTGACATATACTACTACTCTAAAAAAGGGAATTCTTGTGGAAATCTCTCTAAGTAAGATTTCATTGAAGGATTTTTTTTCAGATGTTTAGGTATGCATGGAGAGAAATAAAGGATTTTAAATTCTGGCACGGAGATTCAAGGTTGGTCGGCGATAGAGGTTTTTCTTCAGGTGAAGGGGTAGTCTCATTTTATATGGAATGTGGAGGATTATTAGTGGGGAGACTCAGAGGTATAGGTGATGCGTGATTGTGTTGTCGATGATGATGCTCTGGACAGATGGTTAGAGGTTGTTCGGAATTAGATGATGTTTCTTGGAATGTTGTTTTTTCTGTAAATGATATGGATGGTAGTTTATATTTATTTATGATAGATCACCTTTAGAATTACACCTAGGAGTATCCATGAAGTGTCAAGGATAGAGGATGTATCGTCTGTGTCTAGACATGAAATGAGTTGGGGCATGGTTTTTGGTGAAGTATAATCTTTTAAAATAGGTAAAGGACTTGTATCAAGTTCATGGTGGTTATTTTTCGCCTTTAGATGTTCTTGAGAATTAATGGGATCATGTATTGATGGATTTTATAATAGGGTTACCCCATGATCTTATAGGATGTGATTCTATATGGGTGATAGTGTATGAGTTGGGAAAATTGGACCACTTCATAGTGCTCTAGGAGTAAGTTGAAATAAATGAATTAGATAAGAGGTATGTGGATGATGTGGCGTGGTGGTATGAAGTTATGAAGTCCCTTTTCTAAGTTAAATATTCAAACGTTACCACATGAGTCTTTAGGGGATTGCAGTATAATTGTTGTGCTCAATTAGTCCTCAACACAACTTTCCACAATCATATGGATGGTTCGAATAAAAGAACTATACCAATGTCTGAGGATATGTTGTGTGATTGAATCATTGAATTTTCTATAATGTGGGTTCGAAATTGACCTTGGTTGAGTTTTCTTATAATAAAATTTGTCACTGATCCAACGGAATGGTTTTGTTTGAGGAATTTTACATGAGACTATTCCATTTTTCATTGTGATGGATGGAGGTCAGAGAGGTATAAAATTTTCCCCAATGTCGTGCAAAGAATAAAAATGAATGGTGAGATTATTCATGAATGGGTGAAAGACTTATGAGACTAGAATATGTCTTATTTTGATCATAGGAGGATTCCATTGGAGTTCAAGGATGGGGACTACACTTTCTTGATGTTTTCCCATCGACATGGGAAGTGAAGGATTGACAGAATATATATATTTTCTATAAGGTTTGATGGTCCGTTATTGGTACTCGGGCGAGTTGGAGAGGTTGTGTTTCAGTTGTAATTTCCACCGTAACAATGGAGTATATATGACATATTCCACATCTTTTTTCTTTATTGATATATTCACGATGAATCCCAAGTAATTTAATGATGATATTTGTATATTGAGAATGATGGTGCAGTCTTATAGAGGAAAGTGGATATATAATTTCACCAGGAAAAAAATTATTCATAGATAAATCAATAATTAAGTTCACGTGTTGTAGATGAACTTTGGTATAGAGAAGTGTATTTGGGATCAATCCATGCATATTCCTGCCCAATACCCATAATATTTTAGATTTTTTATTTTCTATGTTTTAAATTGTGATGTGCTATTTGGATCCGTTTTTTAAGACAATTGTCGTTTTCCATGATGAATGATGATTCATAATGTCCAAACATATTAAAGGAGGGGTAGTTTCTAAATGAGAAAAATTAAAGTAAATTAGATTAAATTAAATTAGTGTGGGTGATTCTAGGCCTCATAGAGTGGATAATATCTTGTTCTGAATTATGGAATACCATAATTCATGTGGTTTGGGTTGTGTGGCTAGTTGGGCTGATAGTTGATTGTTTTTTTATGTGGGGGATTGATGGTAGGAGTGATGTGGATGTGTAGTGATGAGGTTTTCTGAGATGTTTTCGTGGTTATTTAGTCTAGAGTGTTTGTATGGTAGTATAATTTTTTGTATGAAAATAACCTTGAGAGGTATCTTATGGGGTAGGTTTTCTAACCCATTTTATTTTAGGATTGGGTTTGTATTCTCAAGGGAATAAATATTTTGAGAGGTATCTTATGTAATGAATCAGGCCTTCTCGACCCATTAATCTTCACATTTTGTGTGTCAGATGTGTATTAGTGTTGGACTGAGGAGGATATATGGAAACTGGAGCTATGTGGGTGTTGTTGAATGGAATTCACATAATATAATGTTTACATAATGTGTATAGGTGGTTCACGGCTTGTTCAATAGATGATTTCATTGAATGTATAATCATTAAGTGTGAGTAATGAAATAAATACACATTATGTTAATTAAATTCACGATGTGTAGTGTATAAATTTAGAGGCAATTATTTTTCGTTAAATCTCAAAAAAAATCAGAAAAATGAGGATTACATGTCATTTAATGGTTATAGGACGTGAAATTCAATATATTCTTATCTTTATGTTCCTTTTCTTGGTTGATTCATTTATTAGTCCGTATATACTTCCCCTATTATTCAAATAAACCCTAGGAACCATAAGAATATCATATATCCCCTATCCTCCCACTACGATCTATAGTTTCATGTGGATCTTTATTGATGATTGATTGTAATCACTTTCTTTCATAGTCAGTTTTCTCTTATTATCTTCTCTAATTTTCACTCGGTTGGGGTTTCTTTGTTTTGGATTGGGAGTTGGTCAACATTGTTGATGATCATTTTATGTGTTGTATGTTGATCCATGGTTTCCCATGTGCGGTTTTAGATTTCAGCAATTTCATCTTTTCCCTACAGTGCATATTGGGTTGGAAAAGCTTCTTTGAGGTAAGAAATCACTCATTTATCATTATTGTGTATAATGTATGACGGGTTTAATCTTTTTTATCTATGGGATATGGTGGTTCATTATTATTTAATGATAAATAATTATATAAATGAAATTTTTTAAGAAAAGGGGATTTTTTTATTGATTTTACAACTATTGTATTATTGAAATATGATGGACTGTGCAGGCTTAATGCCCCAATAAATATTGTTTTACTTAGAGGAATTTTTTATTGGATGATATGTGCTACGAATTTTGTGAATATTTTGATAATTGGGGTATCACCATAAATTGTAAATTGTCTAACCACATATATTTGGATGATAAAATGGTTTCCCTAGGATTATGTATACTCTAATAATGCCCCAAAATTTAATTTGAATTTATTAATATCCCCTTTGATAAATATTTTAAATGGATTTTGGTGTGTTGTGATTTGGTGTTGTGTTTTTGGTGTAGTGATGTTTGTTTATGATGAGATGTTAGGATGATGGGATATATGGGAGTATACTGTTGGGATGGTGAGGTGGTGGTTGTTGGGACATTATTCTAGGGTAATGAGGTTGTTATTTTTGGATGTTCGATTTGGGTAGTGTGGTGGTTGTTGATTTGAAGTGCAATTTGGGTTGTAATATGCTGGGGTTTTGGACATTATTTTAGGGTGGTGAGGTGATTGTTGTTTTTATATTATTTTAATGTGGTGGTTGTTTGGATCTTCTTGTGGAGTAGTGAGGTGATGATTATATGGGAATGATGAACTGCTTATGATATGTGGTTTCTTTGTGCTTGATACCAGGGTAGTAATTGAATAATTTTTTAATAATGCTTAAAATTTATATGGTTTGGTTAGGTTAATGATATTAAAATTTTTAATGAAAAAAATAAATGATGTGAAATGTGGTTAAATTTTGGTGACACATAATAATGAAATGAGTGGGATGGTTAATGGAAATTGGCTTGTGTTGTGATGTGTGGATTGTGGTTTGTATGGTCTTATGCATTTTGAGGTTGCAGTGAAAGTGGAAATGTTGTGAGAAGGTTTTTGTTTCGTTATTAACCCATAGGATGGTCTTGTATGTTTCCATATTGATATAATTTTATATTTATGGGAATTTAAATTTCCACCCCTCCCAAATTGAGCACTATTTACCAACACCGACATATTCATGTGGGGGGGGGGGATCCCAACATCATGTTGATAAGGTTAGATCGATGTATACTAGATATATGTTCCTCTATCTCTCTCTCGTTTAGTTGAGTAGATCTGAATTGGATATGATACCCAAAAGACTATTTGTTTTGTAGTTGATGCTTCAGGTGTCTTCAATCATGAAGTGATGACTGTGCTCTGAGGCAGTGGGTAAGGTGTCTTTATGAGATATGTGATATGTCTATGATTTGGGGTGGATTATGGTGGGGGTCTTTCATGGTAGGAGGATGGAGTGAGGTTGGTGTCGCTCATGATCATGTTGCCCTACTACTCTTGTTATGGTTTTTATGTGATGTACCTGGTGTCTTCACGAGAGATTTGATATAATGGTGATGTGGTGAGGTGGCCCAAGAGTCTGTGGGTGAGATGTGATGTGACCATGTTGTTGGGTGGTATTATTTGTTATTCAGATTATATGGGAGTGCTAAGAAGTATGTAGCTTGGGTGTGAAAGTGAAAAATATATGGGAAAGCGGTGTGGTGTTCCCTATTATCGATATAATTCATATTATTTTATTATACAAGGCTTAATTATTTAGCGCGTGTGCCTTTGTGAGGCAGGGTTTGGGTAAGTATACATGTATAGGTGTTTTTTAGTTCTATAGTTGGTTTACCGGTGCATTAATTTTCTTCTTTCATATGTTCATGATGAGGATTATTTTACATCTAAGTATGCTTTTATTCTCACCATATAATTATTTAAACTTATTTTGAAGTTTCTTGGAATATTACGTTGATCATGGTGGACCTTACTAGATCAAATATTTATATAGTTTTGGTGTCACTTCTTTAGCTTCAGTTATAGGTATACTACTTTTGAATCTTTTATTTATATAAATTTTATTTATGTCATGAAAATTATTGTGGATGATTTTTCTTATATCCCAGTCCTATATTATTATAGAGGATAATTCTTCCCTTTTCATGCGCTTTTAATACATTTGGTGCTAGTTAACAACCAAGGGCCAACTAGTGTTGGGACATGGGAGTAATTTTCATTCCCCCCTTATTGTGGTATGTTTAAAATAATTGGGTTATGACACATTATATTTATTCCAAATTTGAACACCTTCATATTATACTTCATATGAAATTTTACCTCAATATATGACAACTGAAATATAAACATTATCTACATAAACTATTCATATATTATATAGAATTTTAGAATATCACAAATTTAATAGTATTAAAACTTTTATCATAATAATTATCCAAAATACATTAGATAAGGTTTAAATAATTATTTCAAGTACAGAATTTTAATTTGAATAATTTAAATTAAATAATTATGAACAATTCAAAATTATACATTTAACATCTTTCATATTGTGGATTATATTATAAATTATAAACACATTATAAATTAAATTTTTTATCTTTATGGAAAATATTCATATCCAAATAATATGTCATCAAATATAATATTTTTTAAATAATATTAACAATTATTATTTATCAAATATCTATTTACTAAATGCTTCAAAAAATACTAATATTAATTATAAATATTTTAAAATAAATTAACATATAAATATATATTAGTGTAAAACTATATACAAAAATATCATTTCCCATAATTAATAAAATAAATTTAAATTATTTAAATAAATTCATAATTGAAATATAGAGAATAAAAGTTTTCTACTTATTTCATTTATACAATATCAATTATATCACAATTTGTGGGTTATTTTATTATTAATTGTAGTATATTATTGATAATATGTTGTTATGATAACTCCCACGGTGCTTGTTATATAATATTTAACAACATGAATTGTATTAGTCTTGTGATGTGATGCTTTGTTTTCATTTAAAGAAACAACTATGTCGCGTCCAACGATTTCCCATATCACATGAATTGATACTTTCAAAACTGTATGAACACACTATGTAACACCCCCGTGATATCTTATATCATATGTGATGACCATATCATATCCTATTAAATCTCATATCATAATTCCAACTACAGTTAAACTTTTCAGTTTTTTATAATGATATACAATTTGACATAAAATTATACATATATTTTATTCATTTTAATTATGATATTTAGAATCAATGATCATAGTGATACTTTAATACCACTAGTGGGATTCTAAGAAACAATTAACAAATACTAAATATAACAACATCAGTCAGAACCATCCTTCCCAAGATCAACCATTCTTGAAACCAAAACCATGAATAACCAAACATAAATAGCATTTGTGCATACCTTACTCTGATGAATACACTAGAATCCTCATTCCTCCAAGTTATTTTCCTAGTTTACTTAAAGGAAGTTACCAAACTACCTCTTCTACTATGTATCCATGTTTAGGATGAGAATATCAATACTCGTTTCGGAATATCCTTCTATTTATAGTATGCTGGAACCACTCTTGGTTATGGAGGATGAAGAGGATTTATATAAGGTAGAGATAATTGAAAACCCACTTAGAAAAAAATGATCAACCAATATCGAAGGTTTATCTTACTTATATATTCATCAATAAGTAAATTTATATTTACTCCTTATATATCATAATAAGATATTAAATGATTTGGATGAATATTTATTCATTAGATAGATTCATTAAAATGATCCTCTATAACATTTCCACATATATACAATTTTTTATGATAGATAGTGGAAGATATTTGAATATTAACCCACAACCTTATTCTACTAATATCAGATATAGAAATTATCAAATAATATTAATATAATATTATTAGTATAAAAATTTTCACATCTCATACACAATGATATTCCAAGATAGTAGCATGATAATACATATGGTATAGCCTTATCATTTAAAATGATATTTCCTAAAATGTCACATCATTTATGAATTAAAAAAATAATTATATCAACAATACCATTGGTGTTATGTTAGGTCTCTGACGGACTCCTAGTAGGTATCTGAATTCCTAGTGGTGGACTACTATCCTCTCGAGGGCCTTATAAGAGATACAACCAATTTTTTATTACCACTAAACTCATTATGGAACCCATAATACTCTTCACTGCCTAGTTTAGTCAACTCAAGAATCACTTCAGTTATCAAGATTTAAAAATTATTTCACCTCCCATTATTCAAGTAAAAAAATATTCCAAAACATAACAACATAAATTAAAAAATGATAAATTTAAATTTTACTCTACTAATAAATTCGGTTTTTTTACAATATCACTTTTAAGAATGAGATTTCCACCTATGAAATGTCATTTCAAATGAAATTAAAATTTACATATCCTTTTCCTTGAATTGACTCATTCTTTATAATTAATGTTGTTTCATGCCATTCCTTGTGATATTTTTATATTAAATCTTACGATACATTCAAAACATGTGATATGGATTATTATAGATTAGAATAATAGAAGTGGATTGTGTTATTTACAGGGAATAGATTATTACATAAAAATTCATTACCTCATATCATGGTATCCATATTATTTTTTCCCATAACAAAACATAATTATGAATTTTGAAATAAGTTATCCTTATTCATCCCCTTTTATCATGGATTGTGAATGACTCCTATCACTATATGTGCTATCTATTCACCCCACGAAGATCCACCATGTTTCCACTTGAGACTCCTCGGCATGGTATGAAATAATACATGTCATTTACTAAGGAATTCCTCATATTAATACATCTATTCATAATTGTGGATGTAAAAAAGGCATGATAAGTACATATCATGTGGATCGATATACACATAGTGTATATTCTTATTCACATCTCACATATCATAGATAATGTTTTCCTCTATTGTAGGGTAATATATATTCCTATAATATATTGTTATTTAATCTATTGATATCTAAATTCTCTCGGTGAATATAAGACATCTCCAAATATCCAATGCATTAATAATTATCATAACCACATATTCAATGAATTAAAGTGCATTTCTATGAAAATTTTCTTTCAATTTTTGAGTAATTAATACATGAATAGTTGTCATACATATCTTTATAGTTTTCATGGTCATTTATATAACAAATGGAAATATATAATAAGAAACTCCCATGATATGTCTTCCATTTCATATTATCCTATCATTCATCGATCCACTACTACAACCACAATAAAAACATATAAAGGGGGAGGGTGAATTAATCTATCAATTTATTCACATGGAACAGTTCTTTTCCTCATGTTGGTAGGACTAAACACCTACAAAATAATAACATGAAAAATGAACATAATGACACAAGTACTTTAAGTAGTTCAATATAAATGGATATTGTTTAGGATAATATATTGATGATGTCATGATTTACAAATAAAAATACTACACACTATTTTCATTCAGAAAAATTAGGTAAGTCTCACAACCAAACCATGCCCACTCTCTTATTCTACCGATCCACTCACTGTTTTAACATAGATTCATATAAATAGTAGCCACATAGGTATCTCACAAGAATAGTAATAGAATATACAGAATACTAAAACATCATGGGGTTTTCTCTTTTTCTATATCATTAATATTAAATCCCGATATCCAATTATAGTGTCTGTAATCTCATATCTCCCATAAGAACATCTAGATATTAAATCATTCTCTCTATTTCTCTGTAATTTTTTTAATAAATTATCATTTAAAAAATTTAATCATATTTTTATATTGGTTAATTTTCATTACAAGAATATCCAAATTTAAATTCCATGTTTTACTATCTGATTTGGACTCAAAATAATTCTCCATGATCAAGTTAAATTTTCCATGAATAGGTTCTATCTTTTAGTATTTTAAAAATTCTTAAGCATCTGAAATTATCTCTACACTACTATATTATGTAATAAGACACATTATTATAACATAATAATATTCAATTGTTTTTTCCTAAAAAATAATGTCATCAATTAAAATTTTTATCTCTAAAACTAACATTGTTGACATCTTCAACCATGTTCCCAACAAGACAATAACAATGAAACCCCAATTTTTAAGTAAAAACATATAGTTAATCGATATGTTTCAATCATCTATTGAAGAATAAACTCTAATTCATAATATCTAACGCTAAATAATATTTTAAGCTTACTTCTTCCAAATAATTCATGGGGAAACATTTCATCATGGTTCATTACCTTTAATATAACTATAATATTTATTTATATCATTATGAAATAAATAACAGGGCCAAATATCCACCCACGAATAACATTTTTTCAAACAGAATATCTTTGTATAATATAGTCCTGTGTATTTATGATTTATCTTTATCAAAAACTTTTACATAACTACTAATTGAAATTATAATGTGATACATCAACTATAACATCATGTTTTATGCTACATCCTTTTCTTTCAATGTAAGAATACATCAATTATTGTGTATATGTTTTCTATTATGTGAAAATATTAAATAAAAAACGACAAGAGATTATTTAAACATTTTATAGTATAGACAATACCATATTTACATGGATCTTATTTTTCAAATCAAAATTACTCAAAACTCTTCAAAACTTCATTAAACTTCATCCAATATTCATAAATGAAAAAATCCATCCAATGTAACATTTTTTAAAAATCATAACCAATTTTTTCATGTTTCAAAAAATGAAAAATTTTATAAATAATTCTACATTTATATAAAATAGGATATAAATTTATCTACCATTATGTTTTTTAGAAATCCTTTTTGAAATTAGAGGATCTTTTTTCTGATGTAGATCAAAAATATAAATAGAAAAAAACCTCCATTACCACTATTAGTATATGTGAGCTATTATATATGTAGAAATGAAGACTTCCAGAGAGAATTTAAGGAATTAATGCTCACCTTTTAGCTTTATCTCTAATATACCACTTAAAAATCATTGATTTTATATTTATTCATCTTAATTCACTCATCTATAATGATATTATACATAGTCAGTATCTCTTTTATGATCATGTAAGAGACAATCCTTCTGAATTTTTTTCACTAAATGAATAACGTACTATATGTTTCTATAATTCCAAAATATTAAATTTCATGCATATTTCAATATCACTAATTTATACCCCATTTAATAATAACCCCAAATGGATTATTTGGGTACGTAATTAACAACCAAATTAAGAAATAAATCCATAAGTGGGTATTTTCAAAACATCCTATAGTTGTGCGACGAAGATAAACCATAAAATTCCACCAATGTTTTTTGAATCCTAGTGTTCCAGATAGTTTTATAAATATGTCAAACACTTTTGTGGTCTAATATGATATACCTTGATAAAATATTTATTTAAATTTTCCATGATAAAATGAAAATTAAAAACCATGTGAACTATGCCTAAATACTTTATTAAGTCGTTTTCTAACTCCATTTTTTTGAATCACAATATATCACTATAGGCATGTTTAATTCCTCACAAATATTTCTCTGATTTTTTTTTCAAGTATACCAACTGTGATTGAGATTTTTTCCTTAAAATATACTTCACTCACACTATTCCAAGGTACGTACTCTCTAACTACATTTTAATTTGGTAAAGACATTTAGTTTTAACAAAATATTATCATCAACTTTTAGAGTTAAAATCTAAAATATCTCCACCCCAATTGAAAACTAAGTATTTTATTAAATCATAGAACTTTACAATAACATAGATAAATCTATAATCAAGGATTCCTTGATCATACATAAACATCCTATTTAATATAGTTAAATGTTATTATTTTAGATTTATTTTCATCCACATTGACCAAAACATTGAGTAACAAATATCTTTCCATGTTGCATCTCAGTATTAAAATATTTCAATAATCATTATATAAAATTTTATATCAAATGTGTATCCCTTATTTTCATTATAATTTTAATTGTAATTTTAATCGGGGAGAAAATTGGATTGAAATAATTCATATAAAATATCTTTAATAACTATAATTTTTTGTGTGAAATAAAAGTATACCCACACTTTTAATTAACATTCATCCTAATAATGAATGCGATTCCACCTATCATCAACATCTAAAACTACAAATGCGTTAAAATTTAATATTAATTTACTATTATTTTGTACTTCCACCAATGATATCATCACAAACATATGATGTACCTTTAATTTATCCTTATTCCATTATTTCACATAGAGAATGTAATGAAAATAAACTCGATTAAATCAAATTTTCATTTAATAAGAAACTAAAAGATTACACCAAGAATAGAACTTTAATTCATATAAATATTTCTTCAATAGGAACACCTCACTATTATCATCACCAATTTTAAAAACTATTTATTGTTTAATGAAGACATATCCCTAAACTGATTTATTCAAGAATGTTATCTTTATATCATTTTGATATATATTATAGTATTATTGAATAAAAATATCCTATAATAGTCAAATTGACTCATTTCTATTCATTAGTACATATGTTTTTTCCATGTGTCGACTTGACCCATCAAGGACAAATTTGACAATTATAATATGAGTGTAACTACCCTATGCTCACCTAAAATGTTCTATGTGCTAGCTACTAGTTTTGAGAAGGAACATTTCAATCTTTGGGGGCCTTAGCATAAGTACCGACACACATAAACACAAAGAAAGATCACTAAGCCCATGCAATGATGTTAAAATACAAATAATTTATAACTTAAATGAATTAAAAACGTATATAACACATCAATGTATAGAAAAATTAATAATAGTGGTAAATGGTTCAAATGAAATCCCAATGAAAAAATGGAATGGAGTCCAATCTTCTCAAAAGGATGGGACTACTATTAAATGAAACACTGGTATAAACCTCGTTCTGTCTAGTCCTTATTATGATCTACATGCTCTCATTTCTCAAAGGACTCTGAAAATTGATTTTTCATCAACATAATACATGAATAGATTGGGAATATCCCATGTAGGGTTGAGTATTTTAGTACCCACTAGGAAAACCACAAATAGAAAAAAATAATTAATAAAGAGTTTTCATATCATCAATACACAGGTATGCTGACAATGATATGAGACACGATGATATAATTGAATTACCTATATATAACCAATGATTATTTCAAAGTCAAATAGGTATCAATAACTATTATCCATGGGTTACTAATCAATGATTCAATTTAATGTTTTTTATAGTTGAATTAACAACACGATACATTTTTTCAATGATGATATCATACTAAGAGGTCATGTTCATCGAGACTTACCAGAAGATAAAAAGGAGACTAAGACGACTCCTGAGATACACTCTCAATCAATCTAAACCTCATTTAAAAGGATCAAATATCTATATATAGAATGGTGTGACATCCAAGGATCATGGGAGACACCCTAAACCAAATATAGAATAACCCACTAAGTAGGGGATCAACACCCAAGTAAGTTGGTAATAAAGATTCCAAAAAACCTACCTAGGAAAAAATTAGAGGATTATATCCCAATCCACACAGAGGGATTGATGAACTATAACCAAGAGTAATACCATAGAAGTGTCAAAATCATCTATTGAGAGAATTATGTTGCATATTACCCTTTTAGAAGAGGAAAAAATGTGGAAAATAAATCGATAGTGGTCCTTAACAAAACTATTGAAGGGAAAAAACCAAAACACAAAAAAGATCTCATCTGAAATAGATGAGGGATACAAAATGGCAATTGAAGAGTATATAGTGTGTAACATGGTTACAAGATGTATATTTCTATGAAGTTGTATTCCCATGTACCATTGTCTCACATGACATATAAACCTCAAATAAAATGATATGTAGAGGTTGGATGAATCCCTACCTAATTTATATTTTGATTCATATGTATGTCGGGTTGTGACCATGTACATGGACAAGTAAAAGTACAAAGATCTTCTCAATACTCTTGATTTTTCTTGTATGAGTAGAAAAAAACATCTTATGTACTCTATAATGGACATATAAATGTCCATTTATCCTCCATGACACTCAGTGAGTTTCTAGGTCAGGTAACACATAAAATGGTAGAGACCACAAGGAATGTGACCCTTAGCATTTCCACAGAATCCCATATACCGTAACCAGGACCCCGCATGACATGTATCTAATGATTACAATCCATTTAATGTGGGAATTTTAGAAACATATAGTTCCTCCTCTTTGCATGCACGTTCCACCTTCACAATCATATCATCTACCAATATCACATGGGGATTAAGGATCTTATTTGGAAGATCTTTTCTATTTGTTGGAGATCTAATTCCATCCAACTAATTTTATCATGAAACTCCATTGTTGCTTGTTTCATTATTGTGCGCTAATATGGGGAATAAGGAGCCTGGAAAGGAGTAAAATATACCTCATTATAACCTATGTTGATGAAGATCCTTGATCACAACTTCAATATGAAGATGTACATGTTGTATCGATCTATTTCATTGATGAACGATCATGAAATTATAAAACATAGGGTATTAATCAAAATACAAGCCAAATAAATTTCCCACGATGAGCCTATGGATATAAAAGAGGGAAATCAATGGAACACTAAATAGGAAAAACCACCAACCTATTTGAGATTCCCCTAATACATTTTGGATAGGACTAGGTGTGAATTAACCCATAAATAGTCATATCAATCATAATATTAATCAACCAATAATGCTTGAATCAAATTTTGTTAGTGTAATTGATCTGTGTTCATCCTAGGATAATAAAACAACCTGATTCCATAAAACAAAAACCTATTACCATTATTATTTATTAATTGTTTCTGATGAAATTTCCTTCAAAATAGTCATTAGAGATATCCACGAATACTTTTAGCAATGAAAATCCGTGTGGTATTGTTATAATACACTAATCATTCTTCGTCAACCAAAGGAATCTTTGTAGTCTCTCTCAAATATATCTATTTATGTGGATAACAATAAGATTCTACCATAACCATGTATTATATAGAGTGATCATGGTCATGGTGATTAATGATACAATTAAAAAATCATTTATATAATCATTTATCTTCCAATGATGGGACCCCATCTGAACAGCTGATACACATAAGGATAATATCACCCATATTGTAAAACCCATGTTTTATACTTACTGGAGGTCTCATATATTTGATCCAAGACATTTTCTAGCTATTATTACATTATTTCAATATAAGTTCTTATATTTGATAATAATATTATAATATTTTTAAAATAGCAAATTTGTGTTCCCTATGAATTATAAAATCACCCTATCTCGACGAATGTATATAAAAATACTCCTAAGAATACTTCAAATCCTTAAAATGAAAAAACATAGATGCAAAATTCTCCCCACCTTAGGTATTTACATCCAGAAAAGAATAACCCTTCCAAAAAAGATATCATATTGAGCGAACATCTAGTTCTTCTGCCACAATCCCTCTTGAAGGTTTATTCTGTTGTTAATAAGAACACATCCAAGAGAAATTTATTCCTATGAAGCTTCATCATATACTGATTCTCAAATTCCAAATGTTCTCCAAATCTAAATGGCATCATGAAAAAGGTAACTCAACCTTTAATGAACAGCTCACCTCATTTGATATTCTTTGAAAATTCATGCACATATCCCTTTTACTATGACATGTGTAATACATCACACAATTGGTCCAACTATGGTCGTATGGAAAATACAAATTACACCTCTCAAACCCAATATAGTAATTAGTAAAACAGATTTTAAACCCTAGAGATAGACTTCAAAACTAGATGAATCTCTATAACCCTTGAGCTAGGGAGACCTATCAAAATATATGATTACCTTATCGAACTCAAAAGACCATCATCATCAGTCCACATAGTCCCTGATGGCTCTTTTCAGTCCTCATCCACACTAGAAGATCTAAACCATTCGAAACGGTCACATACACCATATTTAGGCCCAAAATCACAATCTCCCACTGGCCTTGACTTGTAAAAATATGGTCCTCATGGAAAATTATAAATGACCTCAATTTATGTTACACCGATGGTGGATTACTAACTATTGTGATATGAAAACTCCACCAGTGGTACATAATCCTCTCAGCTATGCCCCAAAACTAACATTCAATGTTGAATAATTTTCTCCAAAACCTAATCACTTAACTTTTATTGGAAAAATATATTGGATATAATAGTCTTACCAAACAAAAAATTCCAAATCCTCCTCCACACATAGGCTACCCAATATTTTCACAAATTTCTATTGTTCTCTTCCTACAGATAGGTGAGACACCCGACTTTTTCTCTAAAAGTCTTACTATATGTCCATTAGCTTCACAAACAATGCCAAGGGATCTTGGTACATCCACACATCTACTGTATGAATAGATAATGAAAAAAAATCATATAAAACACGTCTTACATCATGAAGTATTTCTTTATCCATCCTTAGAAGGATGATATAATTATCACCATAAAAATACATTTTGAACTTCTCCAATGGATATATTATCCAGAAATTCCTCACAATTAATATTCCCATGTTATGCCTCCCTTTATCACTAAATAATCAAATTTTTTAACAACCATAAAATGGAGGTATGTTATACCATCGTCCCCCTCAATGTCCAACTTAATGAGTTCAAATAATTGACATCATTTCTCAATAATCAGTGGATGAGAACCTTAATTCTTGCTTTTTCTATCACCAAATCACTCCCGGGTATCACCCAAGCTAGAACTACCTCATCCTTTTCAATATCCTCTATCACTCCCATATCTAATGTGACATATACCAAGAAATGTACATTACAAATCTAGAGGAAGTATATTTCCTTAAATATAGTACTATCAGAGCATGTCTAGAACCATCATCAAGTGTTTCGTATTCTCTTCCTCATTTCCCAATTACACTAGGATTTCATCAAATGTGACTACCATTAACTAATTCAATAAAGAGGGACTAGTATATGAGTCTTAAAAACACCATCGGTACATCAAACATGCCTAAATGAATCACTATGTACTCAGAGTAACCATATCATCTTGATAAAGAAAGTTACAGTACATCCTCTACATGAACATTGTGATGGTGATAACCTATCCTGAGATCAAACTATAAGAATCACATTTACATGATCGATTAAGAGAATAATTAATTAATTATTGGGGCTGGATACTCCGACTTTATAGACAATTGGTTCATGTGCGATTAATACAAACCTAGCCTCAATCCTTCATTTACCACTTAGGTGAACAAAACTGGGATACACATGAAAATACAATGGGTATTAAAAATCCCTATCTCTACTGATCCCCAACTATAAAATTTTATCTTTCATCTCTATAGGGACATATGATATTATAGAAAAAATATTAGTATGTTTTTGGTGTATGTATATAATGAAAAAATACTATATATGGGGTATATATCATGGAACAACCACATGGAATGAATCTATGAACTACTATAACACCATAATAAATTCAATGCTAATAGAATCAACATCATTATTTGTCATAATATCCAAATAATAATGTAGTTTTATTTACTGATATATGATTTCATCCTGCTCCATATGCGGATCCTTCTCACTAAATAACGAAAACTCCATCACAATTACTTGGGCACGTTGTATCTCCCATTGTAAAATCCATCAAAGCATCGATGGTACAGAACTAGTCTATATGAAGGAAAACATCATAGGGTATCATTTTTGATACTTAAATATTACACACTAGGATCTATCCCCTACTAGTGTTTGTTCACACTTCTTGTTGAAATGTGTGATCAGTAATTCCTTATGTAGTATCCACTAACATTGGGGGAAAGTCTAAAGGATCAACATGAATCACTTTTCATCGATCTATGGATAAATCTAGGGAAAATATTTCATACATATTTATGTTAAAAATATATATGAAGTAGTTGTGATACTTGTTATACCTCAAAATATTCTATATGATTCCAATTACAAGCCCTTATTTCATGAATATATCCTTTCCCTTACCATCATGTTCACCAAAACTAGGGCTCACTCTGACACCTTATCTTAAAAAAAGGAAATCAAAAACAAAATTAAAAAGAAAGTATATATAAATCCTCAAAGCTATCTATTTTTGGCGTCACTAACATTCCCACATAGTTTTGGATCTCGTCAACAAAATCATCTTGGTGGGGGAAGTGTACCTATTCTAGGAGAGCCTAAATTCATGTAAAAAATCACCAATATATCGATCCACCTTAACCACGTTGTCTTGAGAATATTATGCATCCATGAAAGAGAGACTCTTAACTACTGTTATTATATTATTAACTAAGGTAGATAAGACACATATCATACCTTGAATCACTACTGGAGCCTCATGGTAATAATATTACAATGCCCATATCTAACCATGTCCCTGAACAATAGCTCCATAATTCGGGCATAGAATCAATGGGGTGGTTGTTGGGGAAGTGAATCAATCTGACAGTAACCTCCTTCTACTATTCTAGATCCACTACTAGATACACCACCCTATGTACCACCCTGTTATAGTTAATTCCTCTGCCTTAGTGATCCATTTGAAGTCACTCTGAGTACAAAAATATTCGTAGAACATTCATATATGATATGTACATGTACATAAAAACTATAAAAATTCAGTACTCTTGAAAAACTGAGCTACCCCTAAGCTCCACATGAATAATGAGACCCCCTTTTCCATGAAATGGATCACATGTCTAATATCATTGGGCCCTTCTAACCATGGATCCTATGAGATAGCTCACATGGAAACCCAAAAGACACATTTGATCCTTCCATATCATCATATAACAACAAAAGATCCATCAATAGATTAGTATAACTTGATTCACCTACTGAAACCACTAGAGATTGTTCTATAAATTGATAATTATGTAGAAGAATCACATGTTTTTTAATTATAAGGAACCCCAACTAATGACTAGGCCCTTTATTTGAGGTATCATCAACTATTGGGTAATACAATAGAATTTTCTTCAAAATCCTCAGAAACTATTTTCATGGAAATTTTTTGAATGTATACAAGGAATACCACAATCAAGAAGTATATCATGGAATATGACTTAAGAATTCCATGGAAATCCCATACCACTCCGATATGATGCATGTACCAAGGTTTACCCTATAACCAACGCCTACATATACAGACAAAACAAGATGTATATTAGAGTCCTGGTGAATGGATACCTTATGCATCACACATACACTAGAGTCACTTACCTAAAATATGAACCCAAAACTATTTTACACCACTGACATAAATCCCAAACCAATATCACTGGTAAACAAAAAACTCCAAACATCAGTTCTAGGATGGAACCTCCTTTAATACCACTCTATCATGACCTAACCCATGATTAACCAATTGGATGATGATATGCTAAGCTTGATTAGTTTAATCTCTCTTCCAATAGGCTATGGGCTAGTGACTAGTTATGATTAGGAATATCTCATATGTTGGAGGGATTTACCAAAGTACAAGTACACACAAATACACGTACATGCCCATAAAATGATGAGAAGAAAATATTTGATACCATAAATGAATTCACAACATCTATCCTATATTATCGTATGGAAAACATACTAAAAGTAATAATGGGGTGAAATACAAGACAAATAAAAAAAACAATAATGAAATCCAACCTACTTAGAAGGAGGGGACTGCTATCAAATGGAATAATGGTATACACCTAATTTTTTCTATCCCAAAATATGATCTACCTACTCATGGTCCTCCAATGAATATATAAAATTATTCTTCATCTGTATAAGATATAACTTGTGTTAGAAGATCTCATATAGGTGTAAATATTAGAATACCCAGTAGGACACCATGAAATATCCCTATATTAATTAGAAACTGTGGAAGATCATAAATTAATATGTTTTTTGATCAAGATACGAATCCTAATGATATAGAATATCCCAAGAAAACATAATAACAGACTCCATGTTAAGGAGGTCTTAACCACTTCCAACAACATGTCACTACTCGAGGGTTCGAGGTAAATCTAATTCTGAGAGAACCAACCCTATGATCCATGTTTCTTTGATGACATGTATTGAGAGGTTATTTTCATAGGCACCACCTAGAATTATGATGGATAATGAGATAAGTCATCTGAGATGCATAGTCGATCAACTACACCTCATCAAAATTGATTAGATATTGATACACAGATAGGGGATCTCATGGGGTACACCATGAACCCAATCGGGAATATCTCGATAAGTAGAAGATCAATGTCATTGTAAATTGGATATGCCAATTCCATGAACCCTTCACAAAAAAGATTATAGAGGATTCCACCTCGATCCCAAAAAATGGATTCTAAAAATCTACATCATACTAATCCCATAGTGGGGCCACAATCCTATATTGGAGATGTGATTCCACATTGTAACCTTATAGAAAAGCACCGAGGGAACAGAATTAATAGATACTGTTCTATACTAAAATAGTATAATGGAAAACACATAATCTCATACAATAGATAAACTAAAAAGGATGAGGGTTCTGAACATCCCATCAATGTGTACACATCAAATACTTAGGTTACATGGAAAATCTTTACAACATTTGGTATCCATGTGTCACACCATCTCACATGGAATTTAATAATCAAAGTACATGATGTGTCTTCTCTTGGTATACTGAATATAATGCACAACCAACACCATGCACGTGACACCTTCCCATTACGTTGAACATGACCAAGTCTTTGTATATAGATCTACATGTGTACTCTGTCTGAGAACATAACTCTGATATTGTACTCTATATTAGCCATATTCATGCACATGAATCCTTTGGGAAATAATATGAGTCTCCAGGTTGATCTGTATGATGTCTGGTAGGGACCACATGATGTGTGATCCTTACCTTTTATATTGAAACCATAACACAGTATCCAGGTTCCCACGTGATGTGTATCTATGGGTTACATGTCATGTAATGTGCGCCATTTAAAAACACTCATTTCATTTTATATGTACAATAGTGTTGTAAAAAATCCAATTTTTTCATGTATTTATTTTTAATGTTATATGAATTATTTTTAGAGAGGCGAATTGAGACAACATGAGATTCTAATTCAGGGTGTGTTTGGAATTAATTAATGAAATATATTAAATATATTAAATTTGGTGCATGTGCAATATTATTAGAAAAAGTGAAATATTTTCTAAATGAATGATCAAATCATAATTCTAACATCACTGTTTAGTTTTAAATGTGTTTTCGACTCATGTCATGACATAAACATAGCGTTCCTTAGAAATCCAGGTTGGGTGTGGTCCTGGGAGGACATTGAAAAAAATTAATTGATGAAAACAATTTATTTAATTAAAATTCCATTATCTAATTTTTCATATAATTATATGGGTATACTGTAATCCCAAGGGTTACTACATAACCCTGGATCTATTTCATATATCCTTGGATTATCATTCAAGAGAGAATGAAGATCAGATTGTATATCTTCAATCAATGTGTGAAAGAGATCAAGGATCTCACCAATGAAAATGAAAAAAATATTCATCATCAACAACTGATCCCACAAGAGGTAGGATTACTTTTTTTATTTTTTTTATCACCTTTTGTTTTCTCCTATAAGAACAAGAATAAATCGATTAACATATTTATTTGTGGGGTGATCATATTTCGAGGGAGGCAATATTTCTTGACAATTTTGAAGAATTGTTTTTTAATTTTGTTTTATATTGTTTACTCAAATGAGAATGAATATAAGCCCACCCAAAAATGGACACAGATCATTCCACATTAGTGTTTCATGGATTTATCCAACCATTCATTATGTGATCATCATTGAAATTCATTCTGGATGGTGGTTCAAAAAATACTAGTTAATCCATCATTGTACACCTATTTCATGGCATAGTGCATTGATAACAAAGATCCTGGTTTGGATTGTTGGTTGGAATGAGCTAAGATTATAGATCATTATCATATTAGAGTTATTAATTTGTGTTATAAGACACAACTACCCAATGATGTGACCGTTGGATTTCCCATATATTTTGGTGGTTTGATTCTAGTGAGCGACGATGGAATGACTCGAATGGGATGTATCCTTACTCACCATCCTGATTTGTGTCTTGTTTGGAGGCTTGAGTAGTGGATGATGACACGAAAGAATATTCCTATGTTTTTGGAAATTCCAGGTTACATAATGTGTAATCTAATAGAACACTCCATCTGAGACCCCTATTTAGCTGTTCGATTTTCTGTTGAGAAAAAATTAGCACCCTCTATGTGATACCTGTCACACACCTTCTGAACCTTACATGGAAGATCAGTTTTCACTCTGAGATATAACCGTACACAAGCATGGATATATGTACTTAGACACAACCATCCATTCATGGGCATAGCCAAGAGTATCTGGGCTTTGACACACCATGTACTGAGACATTGAAACAAGAAAGGACCAAGATACATGGGAAGGACCTAATGTGAAAAGGACACACCATGTACTACTAGTACGTGACATTTATATTTTCAAAAATAGATTTTATCCCTTTTACACTTTATATATGAAAATTTCCATTAGTGTGAATTCACATTATCATTTCCCCAAGGGTTTAGTATATAGTCGCATCTTATGCATAGAATGGTGATATCTAATGAGGAAGTCCAATCATTGTGTTTTAGGAATCCCTCCATGAGGAAGGGATTGTTATCTTCAATTATCATCATTTCCCTAGGTGGGTTTCTTTGTGTCATCATTACTAACACAATGTGGGCGTTAATCCCCTACATAGGGGGTTAATAAAAATTGTGTTGTTTTGTATACCCCATGGTTCTGTGAGTGATCCCCTTTCTATGTATTGTTCCATTTAGACTTCCAACATATACATCATATGGTGAGACTAGATCTACCAGACATCATGGATGGATTCCATCATTACTATCTTACTTGTGGTTTGTGTTTTCACATAAAAGTGTTATATTGAAGCTTCGAGTAATAATCCCAGAATGTCATTAAGGTTGTGAATTTAGCTTGTGAAAATGTTTCTATGTTGAGTATATTAGGATAATAAAGTTATATGAGATGTTGAAATATAATTATGTTGTGATGAATTTTATTTTTTATGCTATATGATTAGTGAATATGGAGTCTCTAACTGGGTATTGTAACAATAAGCCTTACATTGGATTTCCTACATTTATCATGACTTATTCATATGATTGACCATTTTATGTAGTCTAAGAGTGACCAAGACTAGTTGGATCATAGTGAATTGGATAGATCGAGGCGTGTTCCAGTAGTTATATTAATAAAATTAATCATTAACACTATTGTTGGGACTTGTTTTTAGTGTCTTTGTGGTGGGATTGATTTTGGACCTTTTTATTCCTAGTGCCTATTATTGTACAATGATTGTGGGATTTTATATGTATGTATTCATGGTTATAAGTTGTTGTTACATTCCAGTATTGTATGAGCTTGGAGATGTGTGCATGTGTAGTAGGATACAGACTACCTGGTTTGGATATTCCTACCTGATGTTGGTCACCCATACGTAGACTATTGAAGGTAGTCTTGTGGTACTCATGTCAGTGGCCTTATTGGGATGGTTCATGAACATGTTGTATAAAATGAGTCAGTTCTAACTTTGGACTGGAGTCTGTGAGATTGGGTTGGGGAAAAAATTTTAAGAGTTTCATTTCTAGATTTTCAGCTTGGGGATCCAGTGTTGGTGCAATGGATGACATATCCAAACACCAAGACTTTGATAACCATCTTGTTTAATCAGTACATGTAGACACTATTTATAGTGGAAAATATGAATTATCATCAAATAGGATTGGGTTGTGGTTTACATGCCC
Organism: Viscum album; assembly: GCA_963277665.1. NCBI lineage: Eukaryota > Viridiplantae > Streptophyta > Magnoliopsida > Santalales > Viscaceae > Viscum > Viscum album. The sequence continues at coordinate 1,789,456,809 of OY728145.1, forward strand.
TTTTTAAGCCAACTCTCCAGATATAATCAGCGACCATGGTACATCTTGTTTATGTAATGATTATAACCTAATGTTATCTAGATTGCATCCAAAATCATGATCATAAGGATGATCCCCTCAATGGCGATGCATTGATATAGGGACCTATTCAGGTGGTGTTATTTCTAGGTGGTGAAATAGTATTACAACCACCTATTGAGATGAAAATTTCACTGGTAGTACTAGTAGGTGAGGTTCCCTGATGAGAATTATTTATGAGTTTCAAAAATAATGACCACTCAAGTTCTAAGGTGATCCCAAAATACTGGAAGTTAAGGACTGGCTTGATACAGTGAACCACATATTTTATCTTGCTAGGACACCCATACACTAGATGGTTTTCCTATGAGCATGCCTTCTTTATGTCTCCATAGGAAGATGGTGGGGATTAGTGACCTTGTCATGTGATGAAGTGACGTTGTCATTCTTTTAGTTGGAGAACTTTCATAGACAGTAGTTTTCTCCCTGTCAGTCAAGGGATGTGTGAATTTATGATCTTATATAGGTTCATCATGTTAGGATGAATGTGGATGAGTATTTTATGGTGTTCACCAACCCCAATCATGACATGATGGAAATGGTGTGTGATCAATTTTTTTAGTTAAGTACCTATGAGCGAGGATAGAATTTATTCTATAAGAAAACATGATTACAATTATCATTCCAACTTATTATGGGGTTCTATTGCTTCATTGGTGTTCAAAAGTTTTCTGGATGAGAACATGCGTGTAGTTTGTGTCGGTAGTGGGAACATATGAACTGAATCATTGAAAGAAGGTAGCTGATGATAGACACAGTTACATAAAGGTATGATATGTTTTAGGAGGATATCCCATGATATGGTGTCTTTAGTTCAGGGATTGCAGGATGTATCTAGTCAAGTGGGGGGAAAGGAACACAACTCATGTGATGGTTGGGGACATCTCATTTAAGATTTTCAACCTAAAATGCCTCTGATGGAGAGGTGGTGGATTGGCTGTCTAGGGAGAGGAAAGAGAAATAAAAGGAATATTTGTTGGGAGGAAGAAATATTAGAGGAGTTTAGAGATAATCTGGAGGTGGTAGATGTTTTGACTTGTTACCACCACCACCATCCATAGGTGGTCCCAACCAAGCTTTGAGAGTTGGCGGTCAGTGGTGACAGAATCTAAAATTAGTCAATGGTTATGAACCCCATTCTCCAGGGATGATTTGTGGTATGATCTTTTTATTTAATACCATATCTTCAATACTAATAGACACTGGTTCAAGTCATTCCATTATTTCCACTTTTTTAGTTTGATCCTTAGAGATTTTGAATGAGAATTCAACATAGCATTTTCTTCTTGGAGAATCCTATTAGAGGTGACTCAGTGATCACACACTTCTTTTGAAGGTGTGACATGATGTTCGTATGTATCAATTTTTTATGTGATCTATATATATTAGTGAGGATGAATTTTTATTTCTTATTAGATACGGACTTGTTATCTTTGCTTCATTCCCAAATAGAATTTTTAGTTGGAGGATGTTATATGTCCATAATGACGTGATGATGATTTCTATTGTGCTATCAAAGGAATCGTAGGATGATCAATATGGACTCATCAATAGGATTTTGTATCTAATTACACACTAGTAGGCATGAATGACCCTTGGTTCGGGGGATTATATTATCCTTCAACTTTTAGTAGTGGTGGTAGAGTGTGAGGATTTCATTCATGAGGTTATTCTAAAATTACAACCCTACCCATAGGGCTACTACATTGACTTATACTTAGAGATGCATTATCATCTAACCTGACATATCGTATGGAACTGATAATTCTTCTAAATATGAGGGTGTAGTTAGAATTATTTTAGAAGACTATCTTTGTTAGACTCATTGTTTCACCTTGGCTAGCCAATGTATTGTTCACCTCAATGGTGGAGAGAATCATGAGTTTGTGTCTGTATTACCTTCAACTAAACCAAAAAGCTGTGAATTTTTTTTCGATCATCGATGATTTATGATATATTTGATATACTCACTGGGGAATTATGGTTCCCAAAGAGTGGACATAGATTTGGATAACAATTGTTATGTGTATGGGATGAGGATATATTGAATTTGGCGTTAAGATGTCACTATGGTCACTATGAGTACATGGTGATTCCCTTTCATGCAATGAACGCCCCATTAGTGTTCATGGTACTCATTAATTGGATCAATAATTCTTGCATAGACTGGTATATGGTAGTCTTCAACGATTAAATCCATGTGTACTCGGCGTCTAAGGAGGATGACACAAGACAGATCTGGATGGTTCTGGTTATACTCGAAGAGCTCTAGATTTGTGGAAACTTTCAAAGTTAGAGTTCTGGATTCAGGATGTCTAGTTTTTTGAAACAAATTTCCTAGAATATATATTAGTGGTGGACTTAGTGAATGTCATGGTAAAATAAGCTTGGGATCTTCCCAATAGTTTGATAGAGGTGAGTATCTTTCTTTGTTTAGAAGTATAATATCAGAGATCCATACATGATTTCTTAAAGATTACATATAACTCCATATCTTTGATGTAGAAGGGGAATCCATTTATATAGAATGTGAGGATCCAATAGGATTTATAAAAGTTGATGTTCAGAATGAAGAGCTCTGCAATATTGATATTTATAAAGGAGTTTATCAAGTATGTGTTGTTTAGTGATGCATCAGGGAAGGTATTAGTTTCCTAATAATGCAGAATAAAATAGGTATTTACTTTGGTTCATGTAATTTAAGAACAAAGGATCGTAACTACATGATCTATGATATTGAGTTGGCTCTGGTAGTATTCGCAATGAAGATATGGAAACACTCCCTGATGGGTGAGTGGTTTATCATATATTAATACCCTATGAGTCTCTAACATATTCTCTCTGATAGGTCGTAACGTAAAACTGAGATGATGGATAGGGGTTTCCACGATTATGAATTCGAGATTGTTTATACGCATATGAAGGGGAATTTGTTATAAAATTCTCTAAAAAATAAATCTTGTTCAACATTGCTGAGTGAGGTGTCACAGTAATTAAAATCTTTTCATTCTTTCTTTTTGGATGGGAATATTGTAGTTTACCTCCAATCAATGGTTGATACCCCTCAACATTGATAAACCTTTATATAGGTACATCCTAGGGATACTGACTGTGAGACCCTATGTACTCAGATATCCACTAGACAAGCTTCTAATGATTTTTTGATGGTGGGTAGAATTCCATTCTTTCGATGGGATACATTATGATACCTATTAAAATGAGAACTAATCTGCTAAGGGAGTTTCATACAACACACTTATCCACAAATCAAGGTGTGGTGAATATTAACCATGACCTTTGACCATAGTTATGGTTCCCAGGTATAAAGATGGAAGATTCTGATTTTTTCTATCGATGCCTTACATGTCAAAAAGTGAAGGATGAGAACATGGTTCCAGTGGGTTTAGATCGATACCTCAAGGATATAGAGTGGATGTTGGGTGATATTTCTATGGACATCATGTCATGGATAAAATGTTTTTCTAGGGGATACGATTCCATTTGGGTAACCATATATCAACCCACCATGTCATCACACTTTCTAGAAATTCGAGAGATGAGTTTTGTAAAGAGATTTAATCGACTATATGTGTAAGATATATTCTAACATCGAGGAGTTACCATTGTAATAATTTTGGACCTTGATGCCTACATTATATCTTGGATATAGGGAATATTGATGGATTCCGTTTGGACATAGTGGAAATTGAGAATGGTTTTGTACCCCTATACTCATGGGACCAATGAGTGGACTATTTAGTTCCTAGAAGAGACAATGAAAGATGTCATGTTAGACATTGGCTATAGTTGTTATAATCATCTAACATTGGTGGATCATTCCTATAATTACAACTACCATTCCAATATTAGTATCACACCATTCATGGCCTTGTAAGGGGGATCCTAAAGGCCACCACTATTTAGGAATGACCCAGGCGAGTTATCACATATGGTCCAATAGTTGGTGAAATCCATGATAGAGAAGGTCCATATCATCCAAGAGTGTATGAGGACTTCACAAAACCATCATAAGTCCTATGAGGACCAATGATAAATTCATTTTGATTCTGAGGAGGGAGACCATATATTCTTGTTAGTCTCACCATGATGTGGCTTATGGAGGGTTTTCCTTGGTGGAAAGTTATCTTCGAGATTAAGGGGCCTCTTCCATATATTACGCATTGTTGGTAAAGTTTTGTGTGTATTATATCTACCATTTTATTTAGATCAAGTTTCCAACATCTACTACATGTTGTGGTTGAGGTTATATGTATAAAACACATTTCACATTATCAACTACAGAGAGATGGACATAGAGTATAGGGGTACCGTTACTGATTACCTGGTAGAGATTGAGGATTTGTAGGAAACGATCCCCCCTTGGATAACTATTATCATAGTTTGTGTCCATTGATAGCACAATAATCTTCAAGAGGGAAACTATGAGTAAGAGTCCTTGATGTAATCTCAGAACCCACATCTTTCTATGTATCATTTTGTTTTGGATTTCTGTGATGTAAATACCCATGGTGGGGATACTGTAATGATGCTGATTTTACCATGTATTATTTTATAATATTATTTGGATTATTTTTAGAGCTAGGTTCTAAGACGGTGTGATATTGTAAGGGATATTTTTCTCGGAAATAATTTCTGAAATATATTTAACATAACACATGGGGATTATTATTATAAAATGTGATATATCTCCTAAAATATCCTTAGATAAAATATATGTGTCCTCCATTGATATCAGAGAATATGTTTTATCCTAGGCACGACATAACATTAGAGATATTCAGATGCTTCGGTTTGGCGCTATCATGGGAGAACATTTAAAAAAATCAATTGATTAAAATAATTAATTAAATTGAAATTCCATGAACTAATTTTTCCAATAAGTATTGGGTTAAAAGGGTATCTAATGGTTATATGTGTAACGATGAATCCATCTGAGATAGCATTAGTGGTCCTTATGTGGGTGAATGATGACTAAATCATGGATTGTCAATAGGGGTGAGATGGAACTCAATGATCCTTCAAAAAACAAAAACACAGATTCATCCATTAGCAGTGATCAATCCACTATAATATAGTGTTTTTTATTTGTATTTATCCAATTGTATTTCTCCTACGCTAATGAAAAATCAATTTACTAATCGATTTATTTGTGGGTTGATCATATAATGGGTGTGGGATAATTTGTGGAAAATTCACCAGACTTGTTAATTTATTTTGGATATTCCTTAATTATGGTAAAGGAAATGAATTGAGGCCTTCCCAACCATGGTTGAGGTTCATTCCCCTTTGTTGTTTCCTAGATTTCTACTACAATTATTTGTGATATTATCACTAGAATTATTTTTGGCTAGTGGTTTCTAAAATATTAGACAATCAATAATTGCATACTTGTTTCATGGAATAAAAATTTGATATAACAAATCCTATTTTGAATATTATATTATATTGATATATAATGATACATAAGGACTTGATCATATATCATCGTGTTATTTTTTCTATGTAGCAACAGAAAGAAAATTCAATGGTATTTTTCATGTCTTTTAGAGGCTATATTTTGGTGGGAGGTGATAAAAGTCTTTACTTGGATAGATCCATACTATACGACATGATTTGTTGCCATATTTATTGCTGGAGTAGTATAAAATGATGCAGGAAAATGGTTCATGGTTTTATGAAAATTAGGGGTAACACGATGCGTCATCCGAGACCACACACCCTTCGGGTTGGCCTGTGTGGCACTAGGGCTTCTAATGAGATAAAAAGTATCACCTACTATGTGAAACAGGTAACATTATTTATGATCCATACATGGTGGATTATTGTATACCTATAATGGTACACGGAAAGGGATATGGCTAGATGTACACATACATAACTAGATATGAACATACAGTGATAGGATTACATGGAATCAGACATGCCATGTACTAAAACACTGATCTATTTAGAGGGTGTGATATATGGGTAGGTTCGCGTGTCTAAGAGACATTATGTGTATTTCAAATAACCACCACATAGTTCATTAAATATGGATCGGGGTCCCTGACCTCCCTTGTTGTAGAATGTTTCATTTGGGGATGTTCTCTAGATCATTTCCCTAAGGTTTTAGTATAGATTCACATCTTTTGCATAAGATGGTTATCCCATCTGAAGAACATCGTTCTTGGGTAATGTTCTGGGAATCCCGATATGAGGACTATAGTGAGATCATCTATCATTATAATTTCCCTAGGAGGGGTTATTTGTATCATCATGACCAATACTACGTGGGAATCGATCCACAAATTATAGGTTAATTTAGATTAGGTTTTGTTATACCCATGGATATGGGAGTGATCCCCTTAATGTGCATCGTTATTTTCAAACAAACATCATATTAATCTTATGGTGATACCTGATGAGAATGACATCTTGGATGGATATGGGTCATCTGAATCCTAGAGTGTGTCCTCCTAGATGTGTGCTACGTTGAACCATAAAGTAGGAATCCTAGATATGAATTATGGTATACTCTTGACTTATACCTAGATGTGTGCTACGTGGTGTAGTCTTGACTGATACATTTGATGAGCTAACTGTAATTCCTGATGCTATATTCATAGTGATTATAGGGTGGCCTACTGGGTATTGTTATACTCACCATTATATGGGAATTTCCTACATTTTTCATGTATTATGATGTTGAAATAACATTTTATAGAGTTTTATATAGACCAAGACTAGGTGGGTCATGGTGATTCATATAGACAGAGTTGTGTTCCTACGATTATATTGACAAAAATCCTCGCCTGTTTAAATGGTTGGACTTGTTTACAGTTTCATTATGGTGGGTGTTTATTTTTACATTGGGAATCTTATTATTTGTTATCATACTCTGATGATGGGATTTTAGATTCATTCATTATTGGTTATCAGTTGGTTTTATATTTTATCATTTAATGGGATTGGAGACGTGTTCAACTGTAATGTTACAAATGGATAACTAATGTCACGTGTATGATATGACTAAATTGAATCAATATCCATCCCCTAGAATATTGAAGGGGTTCTAAGAGTATTTAAGGAAGGTTCCCATTGGGGAGTGTCAGGAAACCCTCCACCATCACCTTTATATCAACTGCTAATATCACCAAAGGATTGTGGACATCAGGTCATTGAGACTATCTATCATCTAGGATCTGATTATAACTAATAGATTTGATTGAAAAAACACCATTAATGATCATGCCATCATCACATGCCAAATCCAGGATAGAGTAACCTATAAAAAAGTTATATACACATTAGTTATTCACTCACTATTGTCAATCATTGATTTAAATCCTTACACATTATATCGACCCATTTCATCAAATAATGGTCTCTCAATGATCATATATTGGGAAGTCATTAAACCTATATCGAAATAAATTGGTTGTGATGAACATGCTATGAAATAAGGGATAAAATCAAAAAATAACGATGTGAAACAAACTATATATAGGTTTGAGTTGGCATAAATCCATACCCATTAGAAAAATGAATAAATTAATTAAAAATAGTCTTATCAACTATAAAATAAACAAACTATTGAAACGTGAATAGATTTTTTTAGTAGATTTGATCCTATGTTCAATATAAGATTAGAAATCGGGGTTAATTACCAACACAAAAACATATTAACTCAAGTTTGGATGAATCATTGATGAATAAATATCATACTTCATAGTAATTATTGATATCCACATACTCTATTGGTGTTGAAAATCATGGTGATATCGATATGATCCTCCAACCTATTTTCAACCACCAAATATATCTCCATAGTCTCTCTCAAATCTCCAGGGTTATGCAACTAACCCTACGACTGGACCATAGTAATTTACTTAATGGTTTGGACTAGTACATGATGATAATTAAAATTTTTAATTAAATAATTAATTTGTTTAATCATTTATCAACCCATCAGGAAGATCATGAAGAATGATCGATACACATAATGATTATGAAACGCTTGGGGTAAAACACATGTTTTACACTCAATGGTTGTATCTGATTTCCTCTTCAAGGATCATTGGGGAGTTATTCCGATATTTCATGAAAATTATTCTCAAATAATATTAATATACATAATATTTATAATATCAATTCTATGATCACTAGGATTTAGAATCTTACACCATCCCAATTCATTGCTTTGAAGATATCTCTAAAAATATAGTATAGTCTTATAAGGGAACGAAATAATGCCCCATTCCATGTTTCATTATATAATTTTTTAGAAGCCTTATATAAAAACCTATATTTTTAATGTCCATTTTATCATGTTCATTATATTTAGTTTTGAATTACCATTTTGTTCCAATGACATTGTAATCATTTATCCCTTTACTGGAGTATGTGTTAAATTTTTATAAATTTTATACAAATGTCCATTCCAAGATTAATCCCCTGATTTATCACGTTTCACTTCATCAAATATTACAAACTCCTCCTGTGATAGTGGTGAAATTTGATCAACACCCGCTCATACTTTAGGTATGTGTTAGATATTTCTTACATTTAATGATGTTTCATTCATTGACATAAGATATTATCATCACAAATAGAGTAATAGTATACTCTTTTATTCACAAATACATCCTCCTCTAATTAGACCTCAATGTCTCAATAGTTTTTTTGGTTTTGATATCATCCAAATATTTTATCAATATTGTTAAATTCTTTGTATATTTCCTTAAGAAATTAATTTTCTTCCATGGTTACATTTTATATTCAATCAAAATGACATCGTTACATACCATGATACTTTTGAGTATCTTGTTTCAAGAATTATTTGATTTACTATATGTTGAGTATTTTGGAAATACACTTTCATCATCCATGCCTTCTAACCTGAATTGATTACCCTCCTCATTCTAAATGATGAACATACTCAAAAAAATTTAAAATTCATTGTGGAATGTTTTCTTCTGTAAAAGATTATATAAGGTTTCCTCCTCAATCAAATTGTTAGTAATTCATTGGATTATCTTTAAAACAAAAAATTCAAAAATTATTTTGAATTGAAAAAAAAATCAATATAAATATTTAATTTATTTTCCATGTTATTAAACATTCAATTTTTTATTTCCAAGAATATCTTTTATTATAAATACATCATATTTCTTCCAGTTTTTCTCAATGGGGTTGTTAACCACAATCAAAGTGAATATCATACGATTTTCAAATTTATTAATTATAAATAATCTTCCTGTGTTATTTTAATATTGCCTCATTTTTAATTTTATAGACATTATAACTCCCATTCTGGATTATATATTTATAATCCCATACAATTATATTCATAAATAGACAACATGAAAAAAAATTCCCTTTGAACTCATATATGAGACATATAACACACACATATTTATAAACTAAATCAATAAAGTGTTATGTTTATTGGTTATTTTTTATTTGGAACGATCTTTTATTCCCCACTCACACAAATTCATCACACATATTGTCTCAATATCACATAGAATTTGGAATATCCATCACAGCTATAATCATTGAATGATTTCCCATTATTTACAGATGTATATTTCCAATAATTTGATTCCAAAAACAATTATACTCTTCTAAAATGAAATGGAATGTATTCTAATTACTTTCTACATGATAGATGTTTCTATTTTAAATACATCCTTTAATAAATTTATTTAATATTTCCCATTGAATAAGAATCTATTTCGATAAAAATTTACTACATTACCTAAGTGATAAATTTTATTTTTTCTCAAGTTAAATTAAACTTTTACAATGAAAAAGATTACATCCAATTTCTATTATTAATCTCTACTAGGAATGTTTTTACCACTGCATTTTTTTCATTCGTTCATCACTTCTCAAGTCTACCATTCCACTCACATAATCCATTAATTTTATTCAATATGATCATTTTTAGAGACATGTGGAATGTGAACCATCTATTAATGATCAATATTATATATTTATTTTTCATTTTTAATATAAATTTAAACCAAGAAAAGAATCCATTTTTTGTAATTTTTTTAAATAACATTTTATCTAAAGTTTAGACTAGTTCAATTGGCTTACCTTACATTTTTGATACTTATATTGATAAAATTATCCACTATTCATTAAAATGATATAATTTATTTCCTAGTGGAATTGATTTCATTTCATGCCTCTACATTCTTTTCAATCCTCTATTATATTTATTAACATTTCATATTTTAATACAATCACAAGCTTTATTGGAACTTTTAAAGAAATAAAAACAATGTAAATAAAAACAATTTATTCTCTAACGTATTTGATATTATTCAATCATCCATTATTGGATTATAAAATCATTACCTCATAGATAACTATTTTCCCATGTATAATTTATAAAGGTAATCATGACAGGGTTGGAATTGTGTTCCATAAAAAATATTTCCCATTTTAGTCATTCCATAAATGATAGGGAATTTGTACTTACCTTTTAAGAGAGTACTGAAATGAAAATAAATAATATAAATAGAATTGAATAATCAAGGTGTTTATAGTGGTTATAGGATACAAGAACATCCATTATTACACCCCTTCCACATGAAATGTTGTCTTAATGATTTTATTCATATCATATTTTAGTATCAGCCAACTGAATGTACAATTTTTTCACATAGCATAATAATTTTATTAGGCCTTAAAAAAATTTTACTGGTAAACTCATAACCATATAAATGTTTTCGAAACAACAATATTACAAAGAAGACATAGCTATCACATAGTTCCCAAAAGAGTAACATCGGTTGACACTTAAAAGAAATAGATAATATGTGGATGTGAATAAATTTCTTAAGCATGTTGGATTATAAATTCTTGTAACTGATAGATGTAGTGTTCTTCCAAAGAATGGATAAACATCAAGGTTAGAAAATTGGATTATATTTTGATGTAATTTATTATAAATAAAAATTGGAGTAGTATCATGTGACTGACTATGGAAAACAAGTTTCCTTCTTATATTCTTGTTTTTATCTTCTTCTTCTTATAATCATATTGTAATACATAACATAAAATGATGACAAAAAAAAATTATTGAATGTTCAAAGTATTTTTCTTTACATCTTATAGTGTTCATGTTCATGTTGTAAATTTTATTTATCCTACTATATTCATATATATATTATATATTATATATACTGATTGTAATATTACTCCTTATGGAAAAATAATTATAGTAAAAACATTCTATATTATTCTCTATGATTTAAGAAAACATATTGTACAATAATTTCTCTAAATAGCTCAGTATTTTCTCTATTTCTCCGATAATAAAATAAAAAATGAAAATTTTAATAGATGTAATTAAATTTATTCTCTCTAATTAGAGTTTAAATATTCATTTAATCATATTATTACTCCATAAAATGTCATAGAAAATCTTCTAAATATTTAAACACTGATAATTTGAGTATCATTTAACATAAAATAATATTTGTAAATAATATAAGATGTAAATTAGAATGCATAAGTCATTATAATGGATTATACATAACTTTTATTTATTTTGATCTATCTAGATCATTATAGTAATGAAAATACAGTCACAATACAACTGTAACTATATCTTAAAATGATAATGTAAACTACTATAGTAGTAATATTTTTCAGGATTTAGATTCATTTCCTTTATTTGATAAGAGTCCATCCCTTCATTCAATAAGAGTTGTTTTCTTTATTTATTATATGTTACATTACTATATAATAGTAATATTTTATTTCGTAAGAGTCAATTCTTATATTCCATAAGAGTAATTTTTTCAATTTCATAAGAGTCATTTCTTATAGAAAAATATAACTCTACATACTTTAATAAAAAAAAATCTGGACTTTTATAAATAACATAAGTGTAAACTTATTTATTTTTTAATATTTATATACATTTTGAAACATTTATATCCAAACATAAATTTTTTTTAAAATTTCTGTATTTATGAAAATTTAAGGTTCTCTTCACTTCATTTGACCAATAATATTTGTGACAATGAAAAATATCCAAACATTATATGTAAGATAATAATATAAACTCTACAATGTGTAAGATAATATAATGATACTAATTTTTTATTCTTTCAATACATAAGGTCTTCAAAACAACTTACATAATTTATTTTTATTTTATAAACAACCAATGCATCAAATGTTTTCATATTATTCTAAGAAAAAATAATTTTTTATAAACCTCTAATGATAATTAATATTCTTCCTCATTTATGATATTAAATAAACCTCAATACAAAATCTAATTTTACAGATTCTTATTTACATGCAACATTTCAAACTTTAATTTTGATAAATACTCAACATGTGAGATATTTTTCACACATTATCTATTATTCATAATAAGATGGTCTTAAAAATAACTTAATTTCATTTATGTGTACTTTATTTATTCAATTCTTATAATATGTAATATTATTCCACATAATTCAGCACAAAATAAATTTCTTGCAATTAGATAATTTCTTCCAACATAAATAGTTTTTAATCATAGATTATAGAATCAAAATTACAAATAAATAGTAATTAAAATTCATTTATATAAAACAATATGAGAGGGTGAAGTAACTATAAAAATATAGATATAGTGGAAATTTTTCTCTAAAAATAAATCCTCACCACATCACAATAAGCCATTGTTTCTCCCATAGGGCCAAAAAATTATAAAAATATCATGAGAAATGAAATTTCACTTTTTATCTACATGTTACATGCCTCCGAATAGATTTTAGTTTTTTTGATACATATGATTTCTGAAATTAACATATAACCATTATCTGTACATTATCATTGGCCCTATATATCATATATTTTTATGAGTTTATATTAAATAAAATTCTATTTTAACATATATATTTTGGCCTTTGATCATTAAATTATATCTCAAAACATCATATGATTAATTCTAAATTTTAATTAATATATTCATCCATAATATTAATAATCTTTTGTTTCTTCATGGAACAATTACTTTTCATTTTAGCTTCAAAACATTTTATTTAAGGTAATAACTTCTTTCTCAAGTAATTCAATCAACTTCCCCCACTCATAAATTTAATCATAAATCTCATTGATTACCACATATTTCCCATCAATGTTTATCTCAAAAAGAATAAACTACACCATTTTTTCTTTAATTAAAATTTTATCCTCCACAAACTACTGTAACTAAGTAATTTTGACTTGGGTTTTATCAATAAACTCTGAATATTCATTTATTTTTCCACAAATTTGTCTATTTTTTATTCCTAGTTTTATCCACCTCCTCAAGTGAAACATTGAGTTTGACCATGAGGTCAAAATCTAATTTTTATTGATTTTACTCTTCAGTTTTAGATTAAAATTTATCCACTATCCCACTATTTTTATCGCCTAAATAAAATTTCAACTATTTTTAATTCATCATGATTTACATAATCACTTTTTCCATTCTTAAAAACCCATATTATCCATTGATACATTTTTCTAGATATTTTCCAAATTTATATTTTTATAGAGAATAAATTTACATTATAGTTTTCTTGAGTAATAATTCTCACCATAATCTTGGTAATTCCCCAAGATTTTCTGATTTTTTTCAGAATTAAATTAATATTTTTATTATAATGCATTTAACATAGACCTTTATATAGTATTTTCATTAAATAATACTATATAGGTAATTATGAATTGTGTTATATGAAAAAATATCTTTATATTGGACTACACTCAATACATAGATTTGTTTGATGTACACAGAACACAGAGTTAGATTGAATTACACGCAAGATTGAGTATTACTACCATTTAATGGAAAAATTAATTGCAAACAAATGTTTGAAACTTTTATGATTTTTAAAAAACAATATGTATTTACATCATAATGTCCATATATTCATATTATGATTTTTTGGTATTTTTCATAGAATCCTAATTTTTTTAGGAAAAGAGAAACATAAAACAATTTAGATAAAAACGGCCTTTTGTTTAAATAGTTATTAAGGATAAATTATAAATAAAATTAAAATATAATGTAATATTATATAAATTATACATAAATTATTTCAATTTAGGTCATTATAATAATTACTACACATAAATTATATATAAAACATTGTTGTACTTTTGAATGTTATTACATTAAAAACACGCTTTCTCGCTACATCTGCAGGATTAGCATTAAAATTAATTTACCTAATTATGTGATCTAATTTTGAAAAATTGACATAAAATAATGTCACAACCCAACCCAATAGGGCTCGGGCCAAAAATACCCAAGCCCGCCTCCAATTGGCCAGTGGATGGCGACTAGCATCGAGTAGGCTATCACACACATGGAAGGCATTAGCCTAATGTACCTATACAATCACACCCACATAAACCTCCATGCAACAGTGCAAATATATATAAAACTGAAAATTAAAATGCATGCATACAACTATCCCAACCAGAGTGCAATAGCAATAGTACAAAAGGACAAAATAGGGCCCACCAAAAGAAAACTATAAAGCGCATACAACCTGCTATGAAGAAGGGAAACACTGCCACAAACACCCACCGAAAAGCTCCCTCAACACCTCACAATCAAGCACCCCATTCAGTCTCACTCACTCAGCTCCGCCTGCTCCGGGTCCTCCTGGGACTCTGTCGAAAGGCCTGTCGTATGCAAAAAAGACAAACATGTGCGGGAAAAGCCTGTGTAGGGGTGAGTATAAACATACTCAGTAGGCACCCCAAAAACCCAAAACCAAAGAGAGAAACTGGAAGACAACAATCCGCTCATCCGAGCCAGAGGGGACACAGATGAGAGGGAAACTCCATCTAGTGGCCAACCTCGGCTAAACACAACTAGTCAGGTCATCTCAGGTGTATACCCATACATATAACTTGAACAATCTAGATATACTCAGCTCACACAACAAGCCACATGAGGTACCGACCTCATCACCAGAAACATTCCACAATCAGGAGAAACTCTCCATGATCACTGTAATCCCAGATGACACTCATCTGAGAGATACACCCCAATGGGTTTCTCAAAAAACCTCTCTGACTCTCACCAGATAGATCACACTCATCGGATAGAAACTCTGAGGAAACCTCGCTGAAACAACATAACCACCAAACTCATCAGATAGGGCATCACTCATAGGGTCTGCTAGGGGATACCAGAACCCACTACGGTAGAAGAATATCTCTCAGATAGGGGATCACTTCCAGGGTCCGCTGGGGGATGCCACAACCCGATCTGGCATTCGTAGATCTCACAGATAGGGTATCACTGCCAAGATCTGCTGGAGGATACCACAACTCGATCTGGCGCTCGACAAAAGCACATCCCTTAGATAGAGGTTCATCGCCCATATAAAGGTGGTCACGATGATACCGGAACCCTATCTCTTATAAATCGTGATGTAGGGGATCAAACTGACGATGCCGCAACCCTACAGAAACCAAGCGCTGAGTAGGGGATTTCATAACCAACAATACCACAACCCTACTATAATCCTGATGCTGAGCAGGGGATCGTATACCCGACGATGCGACAACCCTACTTAGCACGACCCAGTTTGAAGGGTATCATATTCTCGATGATGCCACAAACCCTACGAGGTTAAATTTCTAGATAGGGGATCACCGCAACGTGGATAAGTGGTCACAGTGATACCAAGAACCTGATCTAGGGAAACGATGCTAGAGGATCCTACTCTGGGTCCACCGGAGGGATGAAACAACTGTAACAGATTAAACATCCCATCGAGAGGATCACAAGCCTATAATAGGGCTATGATGCCACACAAACCCTTATAGGAATGAACCAAGGGAGTACCCTCAACCACTGCTGGTCTAGACATCGCTAACCCGAGCGACCCATAACAACGCCACCATGCGCACCTCCAAGGCTGATACAGAGGCCACCATCGCGATCCACGCGAAAAAACATGCAGGATAGGCTGTTTACTCACCAGAAACAGACTACCGGTGAAAAATCACTGTTCACCATAGTTAGCTACTGGGGGGCCCACCCAACGATCCTGAATCTTCCCAAGTGGATCATACCAAGACGATCACCTCAGAAAAACACATGGAATCGACTACTCGTACGTCCGAAACGGACCCCCAGTGAAAAATGCACTATTGACTGACTGCTAGCTCAGGCGGGGCCCACACCTTTATCCCGAAACTCATAGAACGGATTGTACAATTGCAATCCTCTCGAAAAAACACACAGGATCGACTAATCATCTGCCAAAATAGGACTTGTGGTGCAAAAGCTATGTTTCTCTGCAAATGCCAAAACCCGGCCTCATGTGGCCCGCACCCCGTTCACAGTCCCAACACCTGGAAAACATCTCAAAAAGTCTGTCATACCATCAGGGTCTCAATGCCACTGATGGGACGTCAATCAGACGCTCCGGGTAGAAGTTACAACGGCCCGAAGTCGTAAAATAATAAAATATTATTATTATCTACGACGTTTCTAACTCCCGGGCCACAACCCCGATGCATAAAATTCACAAAATGAGTTCAAATGGTCCATCTCGTTGCAAGGAAAGTGTCGCTCGCAAATCGCTCGCAAATCAGAGTTTCAGTTTGCGAGTTACGGGGGTTTAAAGAACCCCCGGAAAATCCTGGCCAGACCACCGCCAGCCTCGCCGGAAACCTCCGCGCCGCCGACAGATTCCACCAGGCCGCCCATGTCACCGACAGATTCTGCCGTGCTGCTGCTACAACTCGCCAGATTCCGCCGTGGCCACTGCCGGAAATCTGGGTTTTCCGCCGGAAAAATTCTGTGAACCCCCGGGAGCACCTCGGTTCTCCAAAAACAGATCTGAAACGTGTTTCATAATCCTCGGGATCCAAACTATACAACCCTTAAAAAAATTTGAAAAAAAAACAACTCAAAAAAGGGATTTGGGATTTTAAAACTCAAATCGCCTACCTCGCGGGTGAAACGTTGACAATCCGTGCTCCAAAGCTTCCGTTGCACGATCCTGGAACGCCTGCCGTCGAAATCCAAGCTCGACGACACATTAATCGCGTGATTCGGCTGTCGATTCGCCATCAGAAGGCGAGGAGAAGGAGGAGGAACTCCTCCTCTGCACTTTACATGTCCATCAAGGGTGGGGGGGGAGCGATATTTGTTTCCAACAAATATCTGCTTAACTCCTCGGCCCGACACGCCCTCGACCCCGTGCCCGACACGGACAAGGATGAAGTCTACCTTAGGGTAAACACAACTTTCTGAAGGCAATGGTGGACTCAGATTTGTGATCAAATACTCCATTCATGAGTTATTCAAGACGACTCTCGTAAACGGACTTTTCCACTTATTTACGAAAACGCCCCTGGTGGCTTTTCTCACCGCAGGCTCACGCCCACAATGTTTACACACCGCCTAGGGTAAACGGCACATTCCGGACGCAACATTACCCTCATATTCCCGTTAAGAGATACCGTTTAGGAGATATTACACCCCTTCAATGTGCATAGTATAAAAATAATTAATATTTTAATAAAATTAATTTTGGGCACACTGGGCCTCAGAATCGCACGCTGTCTGCACGACAAGCTCTGGATTTATTCATAGAAATATTCCAAAGTCTGACAGGGCCCAAAACCCGAGTCGCTACATCCTCCCCCCCTTAGAACATTTCATCCTCGAAAATCCATAATCATAAGGAAAGCGACTAGACTCTCAACTGGGTCTCCCACACCAGCGAGTTCACCAACAAAAACCCACGCCTGAACACGGAAGTTAGAGGGACTCATCCACTACACCTCAACACTATCTGCTTTGGGCAGCATTGACTCGCCTGCATGGTTTTAATCGCATCAAAAAAATGTGTCTCAGTGGGGGAAGGATCCCTCTTCCTCATGCATTTGAAGCACACCAAACAAAAGCCACACATGGTCTTACCAACGCCCTGAACAAAACTCGATCAAGAAACGAAAAGGAAAGAGTATAGTTAAACAGTGTCTAAAAAACTAAGGCAGTAAGTAGAAATTACACGAGACATACCTCTATCCATCCATGAAGCCTCTAGGACAACAGCCTCTATGTCATGCAGATGTCCTCGCCCTCGGCCACCAGCTCCCTGAGCTTGGCGTTCCCCACCTGGGGGTGGGGGTGGGAACTGGTACAACCTACTACATCCTCCTCCTACTCCCGCTCTGCCGCCACGTCCACCGCCATGCGAACCTCCTTGCTCGAGACGCTGCCTCTGCCAAGGTTGTCCATCGACCAGCTCCCTCTTAGCAGCCCGTCGGGTCAGACATTCCTTAGCAAGATTTCCCTGAGCATCGCAAGTGTAAAACGCCCCTCCTACGGCTGACCAAAATTGGCATGTGAGCCCTGAGCCTCAGATCCTCCATCCTGGGGTCTCCTCCTTAAAGGGCGCCCATGTCTAGACTCCTGAGTCTATCTTCGGCTACCAGATGCCGACATCTCATCTCTCACCTACCTGGAACTAATAAGGAGAATCTGTTCAGCCGGAAATCTTTCCACCACCAATGCTCGCTCCAGCAATCCAGCATTTGTGGGAAGGCACAAGAAAACCACACCTTCTCAGATGTCCCTATGTAAGCCATATTCGAATGTCTGAGCCCTAAAGAACGGGCACGAACCATATCCGGGGAGATGCACGATAGGTCTGTAAACTCCACTGAGTACTCCGACACAGACATGCCCTCCTACCGAAGTTGAAGAAGCTCCTGGATCCGCACTAACCTCAGCGTCACCGGAGATAACTCCTTCCTAAAGTTCCACTAAAACTCTACTCATGTGAGCATCTCCTCATCATGGGACTGCATCACTAGGCTCCACCATCGCCTGGCCGAAACATGCAGAAAGCTCGCCTCTTGGACAACCATCTGATCTAGAGGTGTCCTCACTAGGTGGAACGCTCGGGTGACTGCCTCATGCCGGTCATCTGCTTCCTGGGGATCTGGATCACCCCAGAACCTCAAGGGTCGCTGCCTCTGGAACTCGTGCAGCACACTCAGCCTGCACGCAACTTCATCCTGCACTACCAGCACAACTAACTGGTTGAAAGGTGGCGGCTCAACTGGTAGACCACCTTTAGGTGCAACCTCAGAACATGTGACCTTCTCCACAGCCTCTACACAGGGCAGGTCTTCATCACAATCCTGTTACAGAACCCTTGCTGGCTGTCATCGTGGAGGCATCCTAAAATACATTCAATATGCACCACAATTAAAGAGTATATATGGAGAGCTAACTCAAGAAGGACAAGTAAAATTCAAAATCATAGTCCTATATGATGCATGTACCATTATGTCACTGCGACTAGTGTACGAATGTCCTGAGTTGAAAGTAAGGTTATCAGAGTCCTGGTGTATAGATATGTCGGCCGCCACACCAACACTGGAGTCCCTGGCCTGGAAGCCAAACTTGAAACATCCTAACACTGCCGCTATGCAACCTAAACCAAACTCACAGCTAAACCAGCTATGCTCTGAGATCCCAAAGGTAGAACCTCATCTTATAACACTATGTCATGACCCAACCCAACGGGGCTCGAGCCACGACTCCCGAATCCCGCCTCCAATAGGCCAGGGGATGGCGACTAACGCCGAGTAGGCTATCACACACATCGAAAGCATTAGCCTAAAGTACCTATACACACTCACCAACATACACCTCCATCCAACAGTGCAGAGATATATAAGACTGAAAAGTAAAATGCATGCATACAACTATCCCAAACAGAGTGCAACAACAAAAGTACAAAAGTGAAAAACAGTTCCCACCAAAAGAAAACAACAAAGCACATCCAAACTGCTCTGAAGAAGGGAAACACTGCCACAAACAACCGCCGGAAATCTCCCTCGGCACCGCACTAGCAAACACCCCGGTCAGTCTCACTCACTCAGCTCCGAAAGATCCAGGTCCTCCTGGGACTCCTTCGAAAGGCATGTGGTCTGCACAAGACACAAACATGTGTGGGAAAAGCCCATGCAGGGGTGTGTATAAACATACTCAGTAGGCACCCCAAAAACCCAAAACCAAAGAGAGCAACAGAAAGACAACAATCCTCACATCCCAGCCAGAGGGAACCCAGATGAGAGAGAAACTCCATATCCTGACCAACCTCGGCTAAACACAACTAGTCAGCTCAACTCAGGTGTATGCCCCTACATACACCTTGAACAATCTAGATATACTCATCTCATGCAACAAGCCACATGAGGTACCGACCTCATCACCAGTAAAATTCCACAACCAGGACAAACGCTCCACGATCTCTGTCATTGCAGATGACACTCATCCGAGAGATACACTCCGTTAGGTTTCTCAACAATCCTATAAGATGCTCACCCGAGAGATAACACTCATTGGATAACAACTCTGAGGAAACCTTGTTGAAAAAACATAACCACTAAACTCCTCGGATAGGGGATCGCTCATAGGGTCCGCTAGGGGATACCAGAACCCACTCCGGTAGATGAAGATCTCACATATAGGGGATCACTCCCAGGGTCTGCTGGGGGATACCACAACGTGATCTGGCATTCGTAGAACTCATAGATAGGGGATCACTCCCAAGATCCGATGTGGGATACCACAAACCGATCTGGTGCTCGATAGAAGCACATCGTTCAGATAGAGGATCATCACACATATAAAGGTGGTCATGGCGATATCGGAAACCTATCTGGTATAACTCGCAATGTAGGGGATCGAACTGACGATGTCACAACCATACAGAAACCCCTCACTGAGTAGGTGATCTCATAACCAATGATACCGCAACTCTACTAAAAACCTGATGCTGAGCAGGTGATCATATACCCGACGATTCCACAACCCTACTGAGCACGGCCCACTACGTAGGGGATCATATTCCCGATGATGTCGCAAACCCTACGAGGTTAACCTGCTAGATAGGGGATCGTTGCCCGTGGATAAGTGGTCACAGCGATACCAAGAACCAGATCTAGGGAAAGGATGCTAGAGGATTCTACTCCGGGTCCACCAGAGGGATACCAAAACCCTATCAGATTAAACATCCCATCGATAGGATCACAAGCTTATACTAGGGCTGTGACGCCACAAAAACCCTTATAGGAACGAACCAAGGGAGTACCCTCAACCATTGTTGGTCCAAACATCGCTAACCCGAGCGACCCGTAACAACGCCACCTTGCGCACCTCCAAGGCCGATACCGAGGCCACCATCGTGATCCATGTGAAAAAACACGCAGGATAGGCTATTTATTCACCCGAAATGGACTACCGGTGAAAAATAACTAATCACCATAGCTAGCCTGTGGGGGACCCACACAATGATCCCGACTCTCCTCAAGTGGATCATACCACAGTGATTCCCTCAGAAAAACACATGGAATCGATTACTCGTATGTCCGAAATGGACACCCGGTGAAAAAGGAACTATTCACCGAATGCCAGATCAGGCGGGGCCCACACCATGATCCCGAAACTCATATAACGAATTGCACAATTGCGATCCTCTCGAAAAAACACACAGGATCGACTAATCATCCGCCAAAATCGGACTCCTGGTGAAAAAGCTGTGTTTCTCCGCAAATGCCAAAACCCGACCTCATGGGGCCTACACCGCGTTCATAGTCCCAACACCCGGAATCCATCTCAAAGCATCCGTCATACCATCAGGGTCTCAACGCCACTGACGGTACGTTAATCGGACGGTCCAGGTAGAAGTTACAACGACTCGAAGTCATAAAATAATAAAATATTATTATTTTCTATTACGGTTCTAACTCCCGGGACAAGACCCCAGACCATAAAATTCTCAAAGTGAGTTCCAACGGTCCATCTCGATTCAAGGAACGTGTCATCGCAAACGGCTCGCAAATCGGAGTTACGATTTGCCAGTTATGGGGGTTTAAAGAACCCTAGGAAAATCCTGCCCGGACCACCGCCAGCCTCGCCGGAAACCTCCTAGCCGCCGCCGGATTACGCCGTGCGGCTAATGTCGCCGCCGGATTCCGCCATGCTGCCAACATGACTCGCCGAATTCCACCATAGTCACCGCTGGAAATCTGGGATTTCCACCGAAAAACTTCCGGGAACCCCAGGGAGCACCCCCGGTGATCCAAAAATAGATCTGAAACATGTTTCAGAATCCTCGGGACCCGAACTATAAAACCCTTACTAAAATGTGAAAAAAACAACACAAAAATGGGATCTAGGATTTTGAAACTCACACCGCCTACCTCGCGGTTGAAACGCTGACGATCCGCGCTCTAAAGCTTCCGTTGCACGATCCTGGAACGCCCGCCGTCAAAATCCGAGCTCGACAGCACCTTGATCGCGCGATTCGGCCACCGATTCACCGTCGGAAGGGGAGGAGAAGGAGGAGGAACTCCTCTTATTCACTTCACACGTCCAACAAGGGGGGCGGGGAGATATTTGTTTCCAACAAATATCTGCTTAACTTTTCAGCCCGACACACCCTCAACCCCGCGCCCGACTCGGACAAGGATAATGTCACCTTTAGGGTAAACGCGTCATTCTGAACGCAACAATAGACTCGAATTTGCGATCCGAGACTCTGTTAAAGAGTTATTCGAGTCGACGCTCGTAAAAGGACTTTTTCACTTATTTACGAAAACGCCCATGGTGGCTTTTCTCACCGCAGGCTCGTGCCCGCAATGTTTACATCCCACCTAGGGTAAACGACACGTTCCAAACGTAACTGTACCTTCGGATTGACTGTTCAGAGCTACCGTTTAGGAGATATCACACCCCCTCCACGTGCATAGTATAACAATACTTAATATTATTATAAAATTAATTCTGGGCACACCGGGCCTCGGAATCGTACGCCGTCTTTTCACCTAGCTCTGGAATTATTCATAGAAATATTCCAAAGTCAGATTGGGCCAAAAAGCCGAGTCTCTACAAATAATTTTATATGTATAATATATTTTTTCTTATTAATATCAACATAATTTTTGACCAAAAAAATTAGTGAAAGTGATTAAAATTAATTATAGTGATTATGGTAAAATAAAGAATAATGTGAAACAAAACTTCAATGTTAAGGTCCTAGATAACTTGAACACATGTAAAAAATCCATTGGCTATAAATCGATAGGCCTCATACTCTATTGATTTTAATTTTATTTTTTATTAAAATATTATTAAATGGAGGTTCCCTATATAAAAGGTTATGTATGAAAAAAGAAAATAGGTGAACTTTCTTTACCTTTAACATTTATAAAACATTAATATATGTAAATACCCTAATACTTTAGATTAAATATATCATTTTCTAAATTAAATGGGTTATATTTATTATAATTATCTATTATTAATTTTTTAGGGATGATTTAGTTACATAAAATTCTTAAGAAATGCAAATGTATCGATTATTTAGTTAATAATTAACTACAATAAATGATACTATAAATATTAACAGTGTAGTAAATTGAATTAATTATTTAAATTAATTATTTTCTATATGAATATATAATATTATAATGTTTTTGTCATTATATATTTTAATTCCAACATTTTTTTAATATTTTATATTAAAAAATAAATAAATAATGTCAAATTTGACATTAATGTTATTATAAAATAAATGATAATTTATTGAATAATTTAAAATTTACAAAAAATACTATATTTTTAAAATAGATTTTTAAGTGTTAATATGGTCTATTAGTGGACAAAATGTTCTTTTATAACTACAATTTCCACCCATATATTTTAAAAATGTTGTTAGCCAGGTCTGGGTTTAAGCAGTTTTTTTGCTTGTCACACACACTTGTTTTAATATTATTTTCCAAAAGAACAAAGTATTTTTTAAATAAAAATTGAATATTAAATTAAAAATTTTGTGGATTTATATTTTAGAAAAAATATCACTTTATTTTAGTCATAACGGTTAATTTAAATAGGTTTCAAAATTAGATGATTTAATAAAAACCAAAATGATAAAATTGAGGAATCTTAGACGATAAGGATCCAAATTATTATAATACCCATATTTTCATTATTTTGAGGTTTCTATTGACCATTATTCCCCTTTAATACATTATTTGTCTATTTTGGAGGCACATTGGGTAAGGGAGAACTCCCATTAATGAATAAAGTTTGGTATTTATAGGAGTGAAACGCATCCTCTACTATAAAAAGGAAAGCACTCTCCTCATACATTACACCACTCAAACCACATAGGTTTAGCCAAGCCATTCTCAATCCAATTACCAACATCCCTACCTAACTATATTGATCCTCCCATTGGGAATAAAACAATCCAGGGGTTCCCTTTGGTGAAAACCCAAAGGATTTACCCAATATAATAGATATCATCTTTTCTCAATATCCTTTAATTTATTTTCATTATCTATGCCCTACACTATTCTTTTCCACCCCTATACAACCCCATTATCAAAAATATACTTATATATTTTATACTAGGTTTTAGAACTAAACATATGTTACACCCCATGAATTTTTTTGTTATATATTCTTTTTAATTTCATTGATGTTCTATTTTCTACACTACACCAAGATTAGCTTTCATTATACAGAACATCGGATTAGCTTGTATTATATGAAACATTATACATGGCTTGTGTTACACACAATTTAATGTTCTCTTAATATTATTATTTTCACAAAATAATGTGTATATATTTTTTCAGTGTATAAAATAAATATTTTATAATTATGTTATAAGTAACACTAAATGAAGCATGCACTACATGCAACACTGACATCACTTCCATTACACACAAGAGTGACCTTCATCGAAAGCTTGCATTGTATGTAGTGTTTCTCTAAATAATGATAGATTATTAAAATATTATATAAACAATCCAATATGGATATTATTAATTGCATTTTGAATTTTATATAACAAAAAAATCATATTATTTATTTTCTCGAACATTATATACGAACAAATTAAATTTTAGAGATAAAATAAGTACTTTTAAAAAAATACAGTTTTTCATTCTTTTGATAACACAAAAATTTTAAATCATGTTTTTAAAACTTCTATATATTCTATTTTATGAAATAAATTTATTTTTTTGGATGTGGGCTATCAAAATTTTACTTGGTTGAACTTTTGGAATTTTTCTGATGAAATACATATGTTGATGAATAGTGAAAAATAATGCATTCTAATTCAAAACTATCTTTTCGTCTAATTTATTTATATAATTAGATTATATTTTTAATTGGTTTCAATGTTTAATTGGATTATTTTATATCATTTAATATAATGTTGTAAATTTTATATAATTTGACATTGAAATTGGACAAAAAGACATGAAAATCATTTGATATGTTTTTACTTTAGAAAACCCATCTTTTTTTGACAGCAGGAAATAATTTTAAATTAATTTCAGAAATATATGTTTTTTCTATAAAAAAAATCTATTTCCATAATTTTTAATTAGTGGGTCCAAACTATGTTAATTTTTTACTTTTATTTTTTTTATACTATGAATAGTAACTGCAATAAATATTATTTAACACAGGTAAAGGTAAATCGGGTAAATTAGGGTGACTAACAATATGATTAAGATAATTAAATAACCTTAATACCATCAAGAATCCTAATGAATCAATTAAAGTTTACCATTATCACCTAAGAGTTAGAATTGATTCATTTAATTGACATTTTTTCATCGAAGTGATGTGATTATAAAAAAGGTGACAACATGTCACTCTAATATATCTTATTATTATAACAATTTTAATATAGTGATAAAAATGAAAAAAATCCAAAAAAAATTGTCTCCATAAATGTAATGGAATTATCTGCATCATTTGAATTTATTTCAAAATTATACATTTTTAATAATTAGCATTAATGATGACATTATAGTGATATAGAACTTACTTTTTTGATATAAATAGAATGTAAATAGTTTTCAAAATATTAAAGTAATTATCATATGAACTAATTATTGATTTCCATTAATTTTCTCAGTGAAAATGTCATGTTAGGAGTGTATTAAATATTTTGGTTCTAATTTATCTTCTGTGTGGATTTTATTTAATGTAAAATAAATGAATTGTTTGAAAATCGACCCTATTGATATTTTACAATAATAAAAAATAAATAAATTATTTAAAAACTCACAAAAAAATAAAAAGTTACAAAGTGAAAATTAAATAGTCTAAAATTTCAAAAAGTATCTAATTATTTAAAATTGAAAAAACATAAGTAAATAATTTTAACCATTTTATATTTAGGATAATTTTACGACAAATAAAATTAAATATATTAATTAAGGATAAACCAAATGATAATGTTTAAAATAAAATCATAACATGTGTATATTTTATTGGATGTGATTATATAGACTCTTACAAATCTTATATTTTAAATAAATGAGTTTGGGATCATTATAAACCGAAGATGAGTTTATAATAATTTTATATTTCAAGACATTCCAAAGGTGACCCTCCCATCTCTTATAAAAGAAACCATCTACTTCTCTTTTAATAACACCTCCAAAGACCTTTCTCTCTCCCGAACGCTAAAATAATCTCCTCCCAGAATCCCTAACATCCTCCTTTAGTCCATCCTTTAGGATGAAATCCATCCTAAGGAGATATTTTTTTCAAATCAAAATGAGATACTCGATAAAGAGATAATTGGTTTATCATCACATTCAATCATCTTTTCTTATACTACATCAGCTTATTATATTTTTTCCCTAATAAATTATTAACTCGCATATCTTATACATGTTCACATATTATTATAATTATTGGAAAACCATATACCTCATTTCATCTATCCTACAAATATCAATTACACCATGCGTGCATACGTACGATTTACAGTCTCTACACCTTGGTGTAATTGTTATTCAATAAATACACAATCTATATGGGTATATTGATGAGTATGATGGATATATAAATTGAATATAACATTATAATTATTCTGTATAATTATTATACCATCCAATTCCATACTATTAACCATTAAAAGAATAATATCGTCGCTCCTGCGAACTTACTGTCAACCGTTTCCACGAAGCGATGAGATTAAGTATCCACATTAAACATTAATTAATTATTATAAATTATATATAATAAATAAGAATGAAATATATTTTTTAATAAATCTACTGGATTTATTTATATAGATATTTTATTTAATTTTTTCCATTCAATTCAATAAGAAAACTGAAATAGCGTTCATGCGTACGTACGACCTACGGTCTCCATAAATGGTTTATTTTATTTCATTTATTTATCTATTAAATATATTTTTATACGAAATAGTTGTGATATATAATTCATGTTTAACATTATGGATGTAATTAAATCACTATCTATATAATAATATCAAGAATGACTGGTCAAAAAAAGTACGATAAATAAAAATATTATTACACAAAATGATGATTTTAGATGGATTTAAAAAATAAACGGGTAATATAAAGTCATCAGAGAGTCATATATGATAACATAATAATAATTATTGTTCTATTACAAGTAAATAATATTTTTCAATCAACTAAAAAATATTTCTAGACACATACAAAAGAAATCAGACCTAAGATAAAGGATAATTTTTCTATCTCCTTTTTTATCTGAGAATTTTTATACATAAGTATTTTCTGTGGTATATTAATCATCCACATCCATGTTTCCTAAGTATGTAACATTATTTCCATTATTTTACACTTTTATAGAGTTAATTTTAACTTATAATGAATTTATATTAAATGGTATGAAAAGAATCATATGTGGTTATTGGATTTGAGGTAATTTTTGGCATTTTCAGAAAAAGTACATGGAGTATGTTTTTTAACAAATACAACATCACTTGATTCTTATGATTTCATGATGAATTATTTCCATGAATCTTACTATACCTACTTTCATTTTTATTTTAAACCAAATATTTTCTTCTTATATTTCCCTAAATTTTGAGAAATAAATTTTTTTTAGAAGAAATGATATTTTTCTCATGAATTAAAATCAAGTGTTTTTATTAACATTATTTTCATTATAAGATGAAATTGGGTAATGTTTCTATACCTATTATTAAATTGGTTTGATTTTTATTAGGATGGAATTAATTTTTCTGAAATCCATTTATTTTATATGGATTATGATATAATGATGTTTTAGAACCCCATTTTATTTTATGGGATATCCTATGTGGAATGATTTATGTTTTGGAAGAACATGTAAGAATGATTTAATTATGAGATGGGTGGGACCTATATCTCCCTCCCATTAATTGGGTAAATATTTATATCTCATGAGATTGAAATGAATGGAATGAAATATAAATTCAGTTCAGTACAGGGTTGGTAGTAAAAGTAAATCTTCTTCCGTAGTGCATGGATGGAACGACATGAAATCTAGTTCCAGTAAAGGAATTTTTCCACTCTGATGGTCTTAACAACAATACCTGAGCTACTATGGAATTCATATTATGTTCTTGTTTTTTCTATAATTCCATTTTTTATGCTAATTCTAATTTCTCTTGATTCACGATTCCATTATTATTTATGCATCACGAACAACCAAGATTTATTTCATGTCTCCTGAGTTGACACATAAAATTTATGATCATGTTTTTACATTTTCTTTTTGACGGTTTGTTTTATCCTCTCCATGATGACCCGTACTGATAATTTGATCTCATCGTTTTAATGTTTTCTTTTCTTGAGTATGTAAATAATGCTTTTATATAGGAAAATAAAATAGGGATATGTTTATGTGAGATGTTGAAGTTATTTCACCATGTTAGATTAATGTGATTCATGTTTATAAATATAATAAACTCAAGAAACTCAAGGGATAAATCAATGATGTTATAGATTTAATGGTCTCCCCTTGATTATGTTGTTTTCCTAGTCATATGTTTTCTCTCACACTATTTTTTTGGGTTTTAGACAATTTCTAGAACCCAAAGGAACCACTTTAACACTGAAAATGATGTGAAATTCAATTATTATCTTATTGAACAACAAAATTTTATGGGATATTGAATAAATAATATTGTTTCTATGACGAAAATTCAGGTTAGGATTCCAAATAACGAATGGTGGGAACAATGTTATCATGAATCATTATTAAGGAAACATGCACCTTATTTTTTTTGGAACGATAGATCCACAAGTTGCAGGGAAATGCATTTGCACCATTGAAAAGATATTTTTCATTCTATCTTTTTCATAATTTTAATAGATTATGTTGGTAACATATTTTTTGGATGGTAATTTGAATATGTGGAGTATGTTTATCAAGAATATGAGGCAAAAAGATAAAATTAACTCCAAGTATTGGGATGTGTTCATGATCTTATTTAACAGTTTTCACATTCCACTAATTGTTATTACTAAACGTGATATTGATGTTTTTCAACTATCTCATTGTTACGATAATAAAAGAAGGATAAAATTCCACGAAAAATATAAAAAATAAATAGAAATAAAGATTAGATTTTATTTACTCTCAAGGTGTGGAAGGACACATAGATGAAATTGATTTAAGGGGGCTGATAAAGGTTTTTTGGGTTGGAAAGCAAGTCATTGATCATTTTACTGATGATGTAAAGGGAATAAATAGAAATCTCCAAAGAGTGCACCTCCCAAAAATCATGGATACTAGTCTAAGGTAATGGGGTTTTATGCTAACCAATGTCATAATCCAAGGGTTATGGATGATTATCGACATCAACAACCTCTTAAGGAAAATAACAATGGTAAATCACATCTAGCCACTGTTGGTGATGTTGAGTATGAAAACAAAGTGGTGGAATGTTACATGTTTATGAAATAGAATTCAAAATTATTTTTTTTGAATCTCAGTTATAGTAATATGGAATATTTGAGTATCTATGAACTGGTCTATTGTGGTTTTCCATAAGTATATGGTACCAGGAACCATGAAAAGTGATTGAAATATTTTTGGAAAGCAAAAGATATGTGCATAATGAAGGTATGAGGGGATAACAGGATGTTTGATTTTATTAATGTTCTTATGGCATAGATAAGGACAAAATGATATAATGGTTTGAGTAAATATATATTTTGGAATTTTAGGTGTGTGGAATGTTCTGTTTTTGATAAAATTCATGATTTCACAAAGTTTCTATTGTAAATCATGTTATTTCCATGTTTCCTGAGAATACATGTTTAAGGTATTCATATGTTTGGAATGTGAAATCCAAGACCAAAAATATGAGATATGAGAGAGAAATGTAAGTCGATTTAGTTAACCTCATTCATAAATTTTATATTTTTAGTTTTTGGAAGCATTTTATTATTATCTATTTATGTATAGTATATGTTGTATTCTGGTTGAGATTATTTAGATAAATGTATTATCTCACTATAAGTGGACATATTCATATTTAAATACATGTTCTATCATTTTGTTGAGAAATATTGATTGAACTATCATTCCATATCCTTATCTTCTAACACCTCAAGAATGAAAAAGTATACTTCATTACATGAAATAATAGATGATATAGAAATTTTTTAATGTATGATCAAAAGTGATATTGTACCAAAATCAAGGAAGTATTTATTCTCATTCTAAAATTTTTAACTTTACGGAAAAGATATTGAAAACTAATAATCTTTTCATAGTACCTTCTTATCCAATAAATCAAACTGTCCCATAAATAATCGTAGATTTATTTCATTCTAGTTATTATCTTTCTCTAAACTGTGTTCTCTATCACTATCAATCACAACATGGTAGTTAGGATTCTCTTCTATATACATGTTTTCAATTCCCCCTATGTTCTCATATATGGAAACCCGGTGACAAGTTTCTTTTGGTAGCCATTATGTGTATAAATTTCCTTTTTAAAATTATGTTTTATTATTCCTTTTTACGATGTCAGTTTGAATGAAAGAAACTTTGATATTGTAAACCTTTTATAACTCCGACTAATTTGGGGGAGAAATTCAATTTAATGGGGGTATAATGTAACATCCCATGATTTTACGAGGAAAAATATTTTTTACTTTATTTTATGTCTACATTTGTATGACTCACAAAGATTATCTTGATGTATAACCAACACTATATTAGCTTTTTGTATACGCAACACTATACTTGGCTTTTGTTACACACAATTTCATGTTCTTTTGATTGAATTCATTTCATTCAACATTGAGTTTATATTTTGTTCAATTTATAAAAGAAATATTATAATATTACTATATAAATAAAAACAATGTAATCTTTCACTATACACAATAATGACTTGACTTGTGTTACAGGTAAGAGTAACCATCCTCAATAGATTGTGTTGTATGCAATACCAAGTATACTAAAAAATGATATATTATTAAAATAATATATAAAATGTCTTTTATGAATAGTATTAACCACATTTTTTATTTTATATAACAATCAAATTCAACTAATATATCTTCTAGAATATGATACAAGAACAAATTCAATTTTTCAGATAAAAGAATTATTTTTAAAAAAAAGATATTTTTATACATTTTGATGGTGCAACAATTTTAAATCTAGTTTTGGAAACTTTTATATATTATATTTTACAAAATAATAGTATTATTTCTAATTGGGACATAAAAATTTATCTTGGTTGAAATTTTGGTTTTTCTCTGATTATATTCATATTATTATTAACAGCGAAAAATACTGCATTGTAAATCAAAATTGCCTCTTTGTCTAATTTATTAATATAGTAATATTATATTTATTATTGGGTTTAGAGTGTAATTAGATTATTTCTTATCATTTAATACAAATTTGATCGTTGTGAGTAATTTGAAATTTAAATTTGACATAAATACAAGATAATAATTTTATAAGTGTTTACTTCTTAAAAAACAATTTTTTGGGTTTTTGACAATGGAAAAAAATTTAAAATAATTTCATCCAATTATGTGTTTTGAATTATAAAAAATATATTCCATATTTTGAAAAGGTGGGTCAAATTATGTTAATATTTTGCTTTAATTTTTTTGAATATTATGAATAGTAACCATGATAATTTTTATTTACCATAGTTAAAGGTAAATCTAGTATATTAGGGTAAATAAAAAATATGATAAAGATAATAAAATTACCTTAACACCGTAAAAAAAATCCTATTTTATGAATTAAATCCCACCAATATCACATATGGGTCGGAATTGATTATTTTAATCGGCCTTTTCCCATGAAAGTGAAGTAGTTATACTTAAAACAAAAGAAGGTGACAAATGTCACTATCATATATCTAATAAGAATTATAATTTTAGTATAGTGATAAAAACAATAAAACATAGAAAATAAGTAGTCTCGAGAAATATAATTAAATTATTTACGTCATTTTAATTTATTTATAATTTTTTTAGATAAAATATTTACCATTAATTATGACACAACAGGGATTTAAAAAGCATTATCGATAGAAATATAAAATAAATGGTATTAAAAATATTAAAATAAATATTGTATGATCTAATTAATGTTCTCTATGAATTTTATATGTGATTAATACATGTTAGTTGTGTATTAAATATTTAGTTTTGAAATTATATTTAGTTTGGATTTATTTTAAAGTCATATAAATGAATATTGTCAAAATAGACTATTAATATTGTATAGAAATAATATATATTTAAATTATTTAAAAATCACAAAAATATTTAAAAATTATAAATTGAAAATTTTATGGCCTAAAATTTCATAAAGTATCCAATTATGGGAAATTGACGTCACAAAATTAAATACTGATGACCATTTAATATTTTTAATATTACTAACATAAATAAAATTATATTGATTAAATAAATATAAATAAAAAAGATAAGGTTTAGAATAAAATCCAAACATGTCTAAATTTTATTGGATGATTGATTTTATACCCATAATCATATTATATTAGAAATAAATGGCTATTGGTGTATTATAAACCGAAATTAAATTATAATAAATTAAAATTTCAAGACGTTCCGAAGGTTCTCCTCCTCTCTCTTACAAAAGGTCACCTCTCCTTCGGTTTTAATCACACCTAAAAATAATTATGGCTCGGCCAACCCCTGACCAAATATCATACCAAATTCCCTCACCTCATCCTATATAGAATCATTTGGGGTTAAAACCCATACTAGGGAGATCCTTTTTGCAAATCAAAAGAAGATACTTGAAAAGTTAATAATTGATTCATCAAATCTTTCAAATTTCATTTCTTCTTCTACATCCTCTTCTTATTTTGATTCCATACTAAAGTAACAAATCAAGTATATTATACATTTTGAGATTTTATTATAATTAATGGACAACCCTATACGTTTTTAACCATCCTATGAATAACAATATAAATATCTGTGCATACATACAACTTACCATCTCCACTTTGTGGTGTAATTATTATTCAGAAATTAATAATTTGGAACGATATATTTATGAGTATAATGGTTTTAACTAATCAATATAGCTTGATAATTAATATTTATAATTAATATAAAATCAAATTCCATACAATTTAACCATTAAGTGAATGATATCATCACTTGTGTGTACATTCGACTTACCGTCTCCACAACACGATGAGATTCATTCTCCACGTTAACAAAAAAATGATTATAAAGATTATATAATAAATAAACATGAAATATATATCAGAATAATGTTACTTGAAATATATATATATATATATATTATTTACATGGTTCTTTTCAATTCATTAAGGAAAGAGAAACATCGTTCATGTGAACATACAACCTACCGTTGACATGAAAGGTGTATTCCATTTCATTTACCGATTTATTTTACATATTTCTATATAGAAAATTTATGATATATATATATAGTGTTTTATAGTCTCGAGGTATGTAAATCGTGATATAATTAATAAAATAAAGAATAAAAAGTCAAATAAAGTACGATATATAAAACGAGTATTATCCAAAATGTTTCATTAACAAGGAATTCCTAAATAAATAGTTAATATAAAGTCATAAATGAATCATAAATGAATCATAAATTACATAATAATTATAATTATGGTTTTCTATAAGTTAATAGAACATTTAAATCTATTATTTATGAGGTTTATACACATACAACAGAAATCAGACCTATTGTAAGGATAATTTTGCAATCTCATTTTTTATGAGAGTTTTTTTATACGTAAGTATTTTTTGGGGTATATATATCATCCACATCCATGATTCCTAAAAATTTAATATTATATATATACATGTAAAATAATTAATGTAAATTTTACCAATTTGTGGGTTTTTAATAAATGGTATGAGTGGATTCTTTGGACGTTATTCATTTGTTGGTAATTTTTTACTTTTCCAACAAAAGTATGAGGAAAAAGTTTTCTTGTAAATTTTATATAATTAATGTACTTCTTCGATTTCATGATTCATTATTTCAATGAATCAATATCTAAATTATTTTATGTTCATTTTAATATAAATAATTTCTTTAAAAAATTGAATGGAATTTTGAGAATGATTACATTATTGAAGAAGAATGATATTTTGCTCAATAATTAAATTCAGGTGATTTATCAAAATTATTTTCCATCTAAGATGACATATTATTATGTTTATATACGAATTATTAAATTAATTTTATTGTGTTTATTATGGTATTTTTTTTATAAAATACATTTATTTTATATGGATTATGATTGAATGACGTTTAAAGAACCCCATTTTATTTCATAGGTTATGCTATGATGAATGATCTCTAGTTTTGTGGAACATGAAAGTATGATTTCATTAAAATATTGGTGATACCTATATCTAAATCCAATTCATTGGGTAATGATTTGTATCTGATGAGAAATAAATAAGTAGAATAGAAAGTAATAAGTTTCAGAAATAAAGTGCTGGAATGATAATGAAATCTTGTTCAATAATGCATAGCTGGAAGGATATGTAAACGCGGTATAAGGCACCAACCTTAAACCTTACTTAATCTTGAGTTATTACAAGATTAAACATTGAGGATGTTTTCAGGTTTATAGTTTTAGAGATTTAGATCATAAAACTGGCATTACATTCTACATTTAAAAAAATTGGTTACATAAAAGATAGTATTCATTTATCCCATCAACGGAAACATATTTAAAATAAGACATGGATTATTTCTTGACACTTATTTGACACTATAATCATACCATGTACCATTCACTTGACAGGGGAAAAACATTTCAAAAACATGGGATGAGCATAAAAATATCATTTTGGGTTATAAAAAGTATGCAAAGGAAACATGAGTACATATATACATAATAATGAAATCATACTTTACCCATAAAACATAAGCACTTTAACATACCTCATAAAATCATGAATAAATAAAATAAATCATAAGAAATAAAGGTAACTTGAGGCATTCATAACATTATTATATAGGTATTAACCCTCTTGGTTACGTTTGGAAAACCCATCACAGTATAATCCCTAAATCTCTTCTCAGAAACGTTAACGTTTAACCCCTTTGCGTTACCCAATGCATTGGAGAGCTATATCGGGCTCACCTGCCCTTAGTTAATCACGGAACCACCCATATTCATAAACAATGCTCAAGAAGCATAACATAATCATAGCACATAACTTAATAATAATGGAAAGATAACATTCCCACATTCTAATAACAATTTAACATTTTAAGATAATGAATCCATTCTAAAAACCATTTTCAAAATCATTTAAAACATTTAATAAAGAGATTTTGAAATCAAAGTGTACCATTCAACATTGATGATTTTAAAATTTTAAACCATTAATATCCATATAAATAAATCCTTAAAACCATTTTGAAAACATGGATATTAACGGGAAATATTTATAAGAATAAATCATTAAAACATTTAAAATAGTATTTTAGTTAACGGGGTTTTAAAAAAATGAGAGACACTTGAATTCCATAATTGAGGAATAAAATTTAATCAAAATATCATGAGAATAAATGGATTCATGATATAATATTACAAGGGACAGTATATACACCATATAAGAGTGAATTGGTGCATAACAACAATGAAGTCTCAATAGAAATGTAAAATGAGATGAAATCCCTTATAAAGAATGTATCCTTAAATTAAAGATAAAACAATCTCATAATTATGTGTGACAAATATTAATACACCCCATATAAGTGGATATTAAGTGTAAATTAATCATTGGTCATTCACACTTTTTCCATGGTTGACATATTCAATAACTACATGTTGAA
This sequence comes from Viscum album, assembly GCA_963277665.1. NCBI lineage: Eukaryota > Viridiplantae > Streptophyta > Magnoliopsida > Santalales > Viscaceae > Viscum > Viscum album. Next base: position 1,789,493,110 of record OY728145.1, read on the forward strand.
CCCAAAGAAATCGAAATTGGGTTAAGAAGTTCCCTTGGTAAAATTCGACATCCTAACAGCGTCACATTAAAATTAATAAAATTAGTTGATGAGATAGAAAATGGTATCTCATCACATGGACAAAAAATTAACATCAATAAGGATATATAATAACATATCCCAACATAAAAATATGTAAATTAAAATACATAACAAAAGAAGTCTTTTAAAAAGAGGAGGGTGAAAGGTTCCCTTACCGATTTCGGTAACTTTCGAAACGTACACCTAATGAAAGAAGGACTATACAAAATTGATTTAAATACTCATAAAATAAATTATGTTACACAAAGAGTATAATAATGTACAGTAAATACACCACTCAAATGGAAATATTGGAAAAGGTAGAATGAATCTCACGAAAACACAAAGTGAGATAAAAAGCCCCTTATGAAATTTCACCAGCCTAACGACGCCAATTAAAACATCCAAAATGGATTGATGAGTGAAAATAGGGTATATCATCATATGAACATATAAATTATAGTAAGAGTAATATAAAATAATATCTCAATCATAATAATTATGAGCTTAAAAGGAATGACATTAAAGAGGGTACTTAAAAAGAAAGAGAGGGGTAGGATCCCTTACCTCGGGTCTGACTTGACTCGATAGTTCTTTAACCTCCTGAATAATAAACTTGAGTTAATTTATAATTTATTAAGAACCTTATCCATGTTCATTATTTCTTTTATATCACTTACTACCATGCTATGAACACTATGTAATTATATGAGTTAATAATGGTTGTTTTGTAGATCATTGCTACTTGAGTCAAAAATAAACTTTTTATAATTACAAGTTGTTCATGTGGTAAAATATATATTATATGAAGAATTATATTCATTATCTATATGTCATATATATCATATATATCCATTATATACATGCATTTATAATATTATATAACATTTAGAGGTAAGAAATGAAATGCCCCATTCATGGAGACGGTAAGTCGTACGTACGCATGAATGCTACTTCCATTTATATTTCTTATATAATGTAATTAAAACATAATGATACATAATATTATTATAATTAGATTATGGTATCATATATAATATCATTAAATCTATCCTTTATACGTACCACATATGGTATTAACGAATCAAATCACTTTGAGGGGGTGGTAGTCCGCACTTCCTAAAATGAAGATATGATGTTTATCCATAATGGAAACCATAAAGGTATGCCATAAATTAAAAATAAAGAATCTTAAGTAAAACATAAACATATTATATGTCATATTTAAATATAGTGACATATTAATGTCCACCTTTGAGGGTGTTAAAAGAATATTGAACAATCATCGTTTCATGAGGTAGAAATTCACCATCTACAGAAACAGTATGTTCTTTAATCATTAGATGTAGGTGTGTGTATGTGTAGATCCGATCCTTCTTATAACAACATCCTAATATGTTGAAGATACTGGAGTTGTTACAAATGAAATTAATAAAAAGAGTTTAGGGGGTTGGAGAAGCAAAATAAAACAAAAGAACACAAGTGAAGACATTACCTTAAAATCGGGTTTCTCTCTTTGATTTGAGCTCAAAGGCTTCCTCGGTAAGACTTCTGCCAAAAGTGAGGCTTCTAGGAGTAATATAGGGATTTGGAGAGACAAAATGAGTAGGTTTTGTCTGAGAAAAAGGCTTGAGAGGTGTGGGTAAGGTGGTAGAGGTGGGGGCCTTTTATAAGAGGAGAGGAGGGGCACTCTTGGAAAGTTACAAAATGTTACTTTATTTTCAAATGTGTTTAGGATTTTAAAGGTCCCAAATTGATGTATTTATAGGATAAGGTGCTAAGGGTTCTAAATATATTCATCCAATAGGTCTTTTACGTGTGTATGTTATATTTTTAACATTATCGTTTCATTTTATTTAAATCCCTTATTAATGAGGTAATCGCTACATCATCATGATGTCATAAAAAATTTAATTTATTTAATGTCTAAAAATTATAAAAAATATATCATGATGTATGAAATCTTCTTATATTTATAATTAATATTTATAGTCTAAAATATGACTTGTATAACCCCATTTAAAAATTGTTTTAGTAAAACAACTCATGCTTGTGACATTTTTATTTTAACTTTAAATAAAAAGTTATTTATGTCATTTTCCAACCAAAGTGGCTCCATTGGGTCCCCAAGTTGACCCATGTATTTTCTTGGTCTGACATGACACATAAAATTAAGGTAGGACATGTGTCTAGGTCACTTCATATTATTAAAACAGTATTTTTACCTTAAATTTCACTAATTACTTCTAATCGCGATTAAAAACATAAAAGTTACTATTCAACAAAAAATTATTTTAATCCCATTGAACCAAATTTTACATCCTAATTACAACCATGTATGTTGGATTTTATAAATTCAAATCATAGAAGTGGTAAAGATTCATTTTAACGAAAAATCAGTTTTTAAACTACCACTTAGTGGTTTCCCTATTCATCAAAAATTGATGTTTTTTAGGAAAATACCAAAAATTTACCCTAAGATATATTTGATATTCCGAATTCAAAAATGATGTCTATTTCAAAAAATTCAAAACCTATATGTAGCATTAATTAATTTAATAATTAATTCCCACTGTCAAAACAAATAGCGTGTTTTTAAGAAACAATATCTATTAAAAGATTGACACTAGTTTAAGTCCAATTTCAAAGTGAAATTAATTCCAATGATCACCATTAGATTAACTGGTAAAAATATATTCTAAATACACATTAATATAAATTAGAAATATAATCTATCCATATAAATAAAACAGATTAAAATAAGGTTTTGAATTAAAATGCAACATTCTCAATAAAAATGATCTTTATCGGAAAAATAACAAAATTTTATACAAAGTAAATTTTGATGTCCAGATTATAAAGAAGGATTTTATTTTGTCAAATACAACATATAAAATTGTCAAATGAATATTTAAAAATGGATCTCCATAAAAAGGCGGTTAATCGACCTTTTAAAGAATATTATAAGATTTATGCTTAAAAATTAGATTCATTTTCATTTTAAGCCTCCAACATTTATTGGATAAAAGTAAAAATATTTGAATAAAATATATAATCATTTTGTAGTTTGTTCTGTTCATTCCTGCCATTACAACGGCTAGGTGTTAACAACCTTTTAAAATAATATTATTTTATTATTAGAGTGCAATATAAGATTTCAATGAAACTCATTGTTGCGTATTGGGTATGCCCTCGAAATATCATTCCCTTTAAAGTAATATTAATATTTTATTAAAAAATATGGATAAATATGAAAATGTCATTTTATTTATTTACCTAGGGTGTTACATCCTTCCCCCCTTTTGGGAATTTTGTTATCGCAATTTTAAAATTGTGCATAAAAGCTTCATAGAAAATACCACATCAGAACAAGAGTCAGTAAAACTATCACTTTAAAAGAATGGGAGAGAAGTACAAATGTCACCTGAGTTAACCCATACTAGGATTCCAAGTATGAAAATATGGATATGGAGGAAGAAAAGGGTCATGTTCTGATGGAGAGTGATAGTAAACATGTCTAGGAGAAAGTTAACAACAAGAAAATCACAAAATTGTGATGGGTTAAACGGTATTTGATTCCCTAGTAAGAAAAATTAACAGATAACATTTTTGTTTTAAGTTACATTTCATTGTGCAATTTATTTATGAGCTTAACTAAAACATAAGGAAGAATACTTAATTGTCATGTTGACTTTCAACTTTTACTAGATTTCTTACACGAACTCATGTTTTCTCCAAAAGATGAGTATGTAGCATGACTTGTTCACATTAAGAGAGCTATAATCAACTTCTAGAGAATCACCTAATCCACAAAAGTGAACTATATACTTCCCATGTCTTTAGACCTTAACCAAAACTAAACCAAAAAGGTTAGTATGAGATCGGGTAATACCCAAAAAGGATAATCCTTTATAAAAAAATCTATTCTTAATCTCCAAAATTTGTCAAACAAGACCCAAAGTTCAACAAAGTCCATTCAATAAACATGTATCCATAAAATTATACAAAGTAAACCAAACTAAGATTGAAACCCAATTCTCTGAAGGATTTAATCACATAGTCTCCTAAGATAAATTTTATCATTTTTTCCAAAATAACATCAGTTACTCTTACAGTCTCATACTAAAAAGTAATTAACCTAACCACATAGCATCCATGATAGGCTAATCATTTCCATTGATAACAATAAATCAACTTACTATTAATTCATAAAATCATATAACTAAAAAGAATCATTCAAACTAACTAGGGACTTCACATATTCAAGTGGTAGGTGATAAATACCAGTTGCACTTTGGTTGTGGGTTCGATTCCCGCAGCTTCGTCCAACGCGACGGGTTGTCACACAGTCTGTGTGTAGTCCCTTTTCTAAAAATTTATAATTTTAAAACATTCCTCAAAAAGAGATAAATGCAACAAAAATAACCATAACATATTTTAACCACAAAGCTTATCTGATAACTTCCATTTTTCAACCCAAAATGTATTAACTAGTAATTGCCTCAAATACAAGGATCATATAAACCCAAATGGTCCATTATAACTATATCAAAAAAATTAAGGATAATTATTCCGTGAATAAAATTTTCATATATCAAACATCATGGTTACTATAAAAAGTCTTCTAATGTAACCCCATCATCAAAAGAGACTTAATACATCTAAGAATTTCACAACACTAAAATAGACCATAACTCTTGAATCCCTTATAAAATGACTTCTTACACATTCAACAGTCTTCATGATCCATTATCCATTCCTTTCCAACTTATTCTGAAATACTTCTTTCCTATAAACAAAATCATGAATCATATCCAAGGATTCCAATAATAGGAAAACATACGTTAAGAAATAATCCATACCTTTCATTCTTCATTGTCAGTTTCTTCATCCTCAGTCGGAATGGAATTAGGTATTGGTAAATGAATATTTGTACGATCTTGGTGACACCATTCCCAAAACTTCTTCGTAGTACATGTTTTTGCATAATGACCATGAACACAACATTTAAAACATTTAATTGAGCCTTTATAAATAATTTATTTCCCTTTCCTAGAGTCAACTAGATACTTACTTTTTCTATGGCAGGTTATTTCTTTATGTCCTTCATTTCAACATCTATAGCATCTTTCTGTCCCTTTTGAAACATTTTCCAAGGTGTTTCATTCCACATATTTGACACTTAGGTTTTTGAACATACCTACCTTTATGATTATTACCTTAACTTCTGTAGGTATTTGTTTCTCTCATATACGATGCCTTATAAAAATCACTAACGTTCAGGTGGTCAATCATGACTTCAGATAGTTGGTTGAGGATAACCACAAGAGTTCTCATTTCATCTCCCATATCATTCAGTTGTTCTTTCATAAAACCGTCACAGTTTTCTTCAAATCCACTGTTACTTTGGTGCCTTCTAGATCCATTGATTTACTAAAACCAAAAAGGTCAATGTGTTTATATCAGAAAAATTATCAAATAAAAGAGAGGAAGAAAAACACCAATATATACTTATCCAAGTTATCTCAAACTCATTCTAACTTTCAAAAAAAAATGATGACTCCATCTAATATACAAACCATTGTAGTTATACAAAACTTGTAACTTTTTCTTAAACAACACACTAACCTCTAATGTTATCTAAACCGACCTCTGATACCAACTATAAGGCCCCAAACTTAAACCTTACATAATCATGAGTTATTACAAGATTACACATTGAGGATCTTTTCCGGTTTATATTTTTAGAGTATTAGATCATTAAACATTCATTACATTCCACATTTAAACAATGTGGTTACATAAAATATAGTATTCATTTATCCCATCAACATAAACATATTTATAATAAGACATGGATTCTTTCTTTACACTTCCTTGAAACTATCATCATATCATGTACCATTCCCTTGACCTGTGAAAAACATTTCAAAATTTTGGGATGAGCATAAAAAGCACATAAAGGGTTATAAAACGTATGGAAAGGAAACATGAGTACATATATACATAAGAATGAAATCATACATTACCCATAAAACATAAGCACATTAATATACTTCATAATATCATGAATAAATCATAGAAATCATAAGACAGAAAGGTAACTTGAGGCATTCATAACATTCTTACGTAGGGAGTAACCCTCTTTATTTTGTTTGGAATACCCATCACGGTATATTCCCTAAATCTCTTAGGAGAAACCATAAAGTTTACCCCCTTCACGTTACCCAATGCATTGGAGAGCGATATCGGGCTCACCCACCCTTAGTTTATCATGGAACCACCCATATTCATAAACAATTCCCAAGAACCATAACATAATCATAGCACATAACTTAATCATAAAGTAAAGATAACAATCCCATATTTCAATATAAATATAACATTTTAAGATAATTAATCAATTCTAAAAACCATTTTCAAAATCATTTAAAACATTAAATAAAGAGATTTTGAAATCAAAGTGTCCCATACCAAATTGAATATTTTCACATTTTAAACCATTAATATCCATATAAATAAATCCTTAAAACCATTTTGAAAACATGGATGTTAATGAGAAATATTTATAAGAATAAATCATTAATACATTTAAAATGATGTTTTAGTTAAAGGGGTTTTAACAAAATGACAGACACATGAATACCACAATTGATGAATAAAATTTAATAAAAATAACATAAGAATAAATGGATTCATGATATAATATTCCAAGGGACAGTATATACACCATATAAGAGTGAATTGGTGAATAACAACAATGATGTCTCAATAAAAATGTAAAATGAGATGAAATCCCTTATAAAGAATGTATCCATAAATTAAAGATAAAACAATCTCATAATTATGTGTGACGAATATAAATAAACCCAATATAAGTGGATATTAAGTGTAAAAGAATCAATGGCCATTCACACATATTAAATGGATTACATATTATATATCTACATGTTGAACCCAACAAAATCGTAATTGGGTTAAGAAGTTCCCTTGGTAAAATTCGACAGCCTAACGACGTCACGTTAAAATTCTTAAAATTAGTTGGTTATAGGTAAAACGGTATCTCATCCCTTGGACATAAAATTTAAACCTATAAGGATATATAATAACATATCCCAACATAAAAAGATGTAAATTAAAAGACATAACAATGGAAGTCTTTTAAAAGGAGGAGGGTGAAAGGTTCCTTTACCGATTTGGGTAACATTTGAAACGTACACCCCATGAAAGAAGGAATATACAAAATTAATGTAAATACTCATAAAGAAAATTATGTTACACAAAGAGTATAATAATGTACAATACATACACCACTCAAAAGTAAATATTGGAAAATGTAGTCTGAATCTCACGAAAACCCAAAGTGGGATAAAAAGCCCCTTACAAAATTTCGGCAGCCTAACAGCGCCAATTAAAACATCAAAAATGGATTGATGAAAGAAAATAGGGTCTCTCATCATATGAACATATAAATTAAAGTAAGAGTAATATAAAATAACATTCCAATAATAAGAAATATGAGCTTAAAATGAATGATATAAAAGAGTGTACTTAAAAAGAAAGAGAGGGGAAAGATACCTTACCTCGAGTCCGACTTGAATCGATTGTTCTTTAACCTCATGAATAATAAACATGATATAATTTATACTTGCTTAAAAACCTTTTTCATGTTCATTATTCCTTTTATATCACATACTACCATGATATGAACATCTAAGTAATTATTTAAGTTAATAATGGTCGTTTTGTAGATCATTGCTACTTGAGTAAAAAAACTCTTTATAATAACAAGTTTTTCATGTGGTAAAATATATAATATATCCAGCATTATATTCATTATGTAGATATCATATATATCATATATATCCATTATATACATGAATTTATAATATTACATAACATTTAGAGGTATAAAATGAAATGCACCGTTCATGGAGACTGTAAGTCTTACGTACGCATGAACGCTACATCCATTTCTATTTCTTATTTAATGGAATAACAACATAATGATACAGAAATCTATAATAATTACAGTATGGTATCATATATAATACCATTAAATCTATCATTTATGCGTACCACATATGGTATTAACGAATCAAATCACTTTGAGGGGATGGTAGTCCGCACTTCCTAAAATAAATATATCACATTTAACCATAATGGAAACCATAAAGGTATGCCATAAATAAAAAATAAATAAGCTTAAGTAAAACATAAACATATTATATATCTTATATAAATATAGTGACATCTTAATGGCCACCTTTGAGTGTGTTAAAAGATAATTGAACAATCATCATTTCCTAAGGCAGAAATTCACCATCCACAGAAATAGTATGTTATTTAACCATGATATATAGGTGTCTGTAAGTGTAGCTCGAATAATTCTTATAAAAACTTCCTAGTATATTGAATATACTGGAGTTGTTACATAAGAAATGAATAAAAAGTTTTTTGGGGGTTGGAGAAGAAAAATAAAACAAAAGAACCCAAGTGAAGACATTACCATAAAATCGGGTATCTCTCTTTCATTTGAGTTCAAAGGCTTCTTTGGGAAGACATCTGCCCAAAGTGAGGCTTCTAGGAGTAATAGAGGGATGTGAAGAGATACAATGAGCAAGGTTTGTCTGAGGAAAAGTCTTGAGAGGTGTGGGTAAGGTGGTAGAGGTGGGGGCCTTTTATAAGAGGAGAGGAGGGGCACTCTGGGAAAGTTACAAAATGTTACTTTATTATCAAATGATCTTCAGATTTTAAAGGTCCCACATTGATTTATTTCAAGGATAATGTGGTAAGGGTTATAAATATACTCATCCAATAGGGATTTAACAAGTTTATGTTATAGTTTTACCATTATCTTTTCTTTTTATTTAAATATTTTATTAATGAGGTAATCACTGCATCATCATGATGTCATAACAAATTAAATTTATTTAACATCTAAAAATTATAAAAAAACTATCTTGATGTAGGAAATCGTTTTATATTTCTAATGAATATTTATAGTAAAAAATATGACATGTATAACCCTATTTAAAAATTGTTTTAGTAAAACAACTCATGCTTGTGACATTTTTATTTTAACTTTAAATAAAAAGTAATTTATGTCATTTTCCAACCAAAGTGGCTCCATGGTGTCCCCAAGTTGACCCATGGATTTTCTTGGTCGGACATGACACATCCAATGAATGTAGGACATGTGTCTAGGTCACTTCATATTATTAAAACATTATTTTTACCTTAAATTACAGTAATTACCACTAATCGCGATTAAAAACTTAAAAGTTGTTATTCACCAAAAAATTATTTTAATCCCATTGAACCACATTTTACATCCTAATTACAACCATGTATGTCAGATTTTTGAAATTCAAATCACAGAAGTGGTAAAGTTTCATTTAAGCGAAAAATGAGTTTTTAAACTACCACTTAGTGGTTTCACTATTCATCAAAAATTGAAGTTTTTCAGAAAAATTCCAAAAATTCACCCTAAGCGATATTTGATACCCTGAATTCAAAAAATGATGTCTATTTTACCAAATTGAAATCATATATGTTGCATTAATCAATTTAATAATTAATTCCCACTGTCAAAACAAATAGCGTGTTTTTAAGAAACAATATCTATTAAAATACTGATACTAGTTTAAGTCCAATTTCAAAGTGAAATTAATTCCAATGACCACCATTAGATTAAATGGTAAAAATATATTCTAAATTCACTTCAATATAAATAAAAAATATAATATATCCATATAAATAAATCAAATTAAAAGGAGGTTTTGAATTAGAATGCAACATTTTCAATAAAAATGATCTTTATTGGAAAAATAACAAAATTTTACACAAAGTAAATTTTGATGTCCAGATTCTAAAGAAGGATTTTATTTTTTCAAATAAAACATATAAAATTTTCAAAAGTATATTTAAAAGGGTTCTCCATCAAAAGGCTATTAATCGACCTTTTAAATAATATTATAAGATTTATGCTTAAAAATTGGATTCATTTGCATTTTAACCCTCCAACATTTATTGGATAAAAGTAAAAATATTTGACAAACATATATAATCATTTATTAGTTAGTTCCGTTCATTCCCACCATAACAACGACTATGTGTTAACTACCATTTAAAATAATATTATTTTATTATTAGAGTGCAACATAAGATTTCAAAGAAACTCGTTGTTGCGTATTGGGTATGCCCTCGAGCATAAAATTCCATTTAAAGTAATATTAATATTTTATTCAAAAATATGGATAAAAATGAAAATGTCATATTCTTTATTTACATGGGGTGTTACATGCGGTTCAGTAATGGACAATGTCCATTATGATGTTATTGGATGTAATACATTTGCTACTATGTAAATTATATTATGTGTTAAATTTTTTTCAACAAATCCATGTTTTATGCCAATTCCCATTTCCCATGTTTAATGATTCTATTATTATTTATGCATTTTGAATTACCATGATTTAATTCATTACTTGTGGTTTTGATACATAAACATTATGGTCATATTTTTACATTCTTATGTTTACAGTTTGTTTTATGTTTTACATGTTTAACATTACTGAGAATTTGAGCTCACCCATTTTATTTTTTCTATTCCCAAGGATATAAATAAAGTCGCTAGGTACGAAAACGATATGGGATGATCGTTATGGGAGATGATGAAGTTCTTTCAAAATATTAGAAGATGATGGTCTTGGTTTAAAAATACACTAAACTAATATGGTCTTTGGGCATCATTTTAAGTCATGTATTATGTATTTCATAAATTTAAAATAATTTACATTGATTTAATTCTTGGTTCATTAAAAAATAATCAAGAATCCATCAAATGGGTAACTAACATATTGTTTATGTGTATAATGAACTATTTCCTCACAAAATGATAGTTGTTCATTTGTTTCCATTACCACATTTCGTGGTTGAGAATTATGATGGAAAAACATTTATATATGAAATATATTATATTTATTACATCTTTAATATTTTGTATTTATTTTAAAACACATATTTATATACATTCTATTTTGTGTTAATAAGATAACATTGTTTGAGGAATTGTGGACTACCACCATCTCAAAGAGATATGATTCGTTCACACTCTACATGAAATGTATTAAGGATCAGTTTATTGAAAATCTATTACATATATGATATAATAATGCTACTGAAAAAATCATATATAAAATATATGTACATTTATTTCATTTACATTATTTCTTTCAAAATGATTATAAAGAGGAAACAACATTAACACATACTTGTGGCTTACTATCACCAGGAAAGGAGATTCCATTTCACACTCCTATATTATCTAGATTATTAAAAAAACATATAATAAAAATAAATGATATTTATATCATGTTTTAAATTCATGAAATCATAATATAAGTATACGGAACAAAGATACCACAAATTAATACATATGTGGGAATCAAAGGTAATACTACTTGAAGTGAATACTTAATATAGAACTGTTAGAAAGTGGGTAATATAAAGTCATAATAAAACCATTTAATTTATTTTATATTATAATTTTCTCTATGATATATGTACAATTGAATTATATTTAGTATACATGAGGTTTGAAGGAGTGTGCTAACTGTCAATGCACAAGGTATGGGGATTTCACCTCACCATTTTTTTCTGAGAGATACATGCCTTAATCATGACTCGTTTCATTTTTTCGGTGTTTAAACATCCCATGGATGTATTCATGGATTCTAATACTTATTTTTATTGGTATTTTCACATCCATTTTATGATATTTTTTCATGGTGTTTATGTTTCAAATGTTACCAAATCAGTTAAGTAACATTGTCTCAATTTTCTTTTTAGGGGGCACATGCCATGTCATGCACCTATATTTTTATATGAGGTGTATATACTGAACATTCACATTTTATATCATGAATACCCTTCTTTTCATGATATTTTTTCCTCTAATGTTTTTATTTCCATAGTGAATTAATATTTCAGAAATGGTAATATTTTATTTTTACAATTTCATCGTTGAACGACATTATTTATGATTATGATTCCATCAAAGAAATATGATGACACATATCTCATGAAATATCTTGAATTTTCTTACACACTATATGTGAAATTTATTTCCCATTAATGGAACCATATTTCCACTCATTTTATCTTCTTTTAATTAATAAAATATTTTTATGAAAATCTAACATGACCTCTCATTTCAGTCATAAATCTATGTTCTTTTAAAACTGTGATTTCTGAAAATTATATAAAAAATGTATTAATTTTATCATGGGTCATGATATGATGAAATGGTTAGGAAACATTCTTATTTTCTAGAGGTTTGGATGTGATTAAATTTTAATGATAACAATTTCATTTCAGGGGTTATGATTGGATTTTTATTAAAAATCACTTTTCTTGGGTCATGATATGATGAATGTTTTTTGGAATACCTATGTATGTTTTTATTATGTGAAGTGTGGGACCTATATCTCCCTTAAAATCACTTGGTAATGGAAAATTATTTAAGAACTCAATGGGTGTACATGAAGGCATCCCATGTCTGCAAAAATTGGATAAATGGGAAAGAATCCCATGTTTGAAAATAGAGGTTAATCAAGAGGGAATCCCAAGACCGAAAAAAGAGGTAAACATGAGAAATCCCAATCTTCAAATAAGAGGGTACAAGAGAAGGAATCCCATACCTGAAATATTAGAGTAAAAAGATGGGAATCCCAATCCTGAAATAAGAGGGTAAATGAGAGGACATACCAATCCCAAAAATTATGAGATTACACAAGTGGGAATCCCCAGACAGAAGTGGGTTGATGTGTGATTATCCCAAGCCTACCATGTCATGAATGTCTTGGTAGGAATCCTTGACATAGGGGTTTTATAGGATTCTTTGTATTCCATAAATACATATCTTATTCTTATGATATGAATCTATAGATTATGTTCATTATTTTAATATATTTTATATATTTTGGACTACCTAGATTTATGGTATGGTTCATGTTTCTATTTTTATGATATACATTTTATGAAATTCTAATGTTGTGATTGTGTTATATAACCAATATTCTCATGTTTATGCATACACGACTCCCTTATTTACCCTTACTAATCCTATGATCCCACCCCTTCATTTATTTACATATAGGTTATGAAGATATGTACCTTGTTTGATGTTTCTATGAAGGGTTCTATTTAATAAAAATCAAGTATGAGATAATGTAGCCCATTTATGTACTAGTGTTTACATTTCCACGTTTCCAAAGGCACTAAACTAATAAAGTCGTATGAATATACTTTTTTATCGAATTATCTATTTGATATAAGTTATTTAATGTCTATATATCACAAGATTAGGTCGTTATAGTTGGTATCATAGCAATGGAATCCATTCTATACATGTGAACTCTTATGCTTGAATGTGTGAAGAATCATGGATCTCTACCTAAGATATTTGTAAGAACCTGTACATTCTTTTCTGGTATGTTTTTCCTTTTCATGTTGTTTTTGAGAAAAAGGGAAAATCTGGAAATTTTCATAGTACAAGTTGTGTACTTTATGAGTACACAACGTGTATTTTTCATCCGCGTGAGGTCGTGTGCTGGCCGTGTCCAGGGAACACACACGGCCATGTGGGTTGACGTGGAGGCGGCTTATAGAAGAGTACGGAAAATGGAATTACACGCCGTGCACTCTAAAAGAACACACCATGTACTTTTCTTATCTTTTTTCATTAAACAGACCGGGGTCGCGACATAACCCTGTTTTCGTATTCTTCTCTGCCTAATTTGAACCTGAGCATATAAGGAGGAAGAATATTCTCTAAGCCACTGATCTATCACCAACTATCTGAATCGAACACCGTCAGTTGAAATAGAATCACATCGGGGAGTTCTTGGTTCTTATTTGGCCTTGTATCTTGATTCTTCCTTTCATATGATTTATTTGATGTTGACCGTTTTAGAAGTTTTTGTAGATCTAATCCATTCTAGGCTGATTCCCAGGCCTGGGTTCAAGTGTATCAATCTATGTTGATCAAGGTAGGTGGTTTGTTGCCCTACGTTGAATGTCTCTGAGTTTTTGGTACAAAAGTGGTGGGTACCCATGTATCTGGTGTCTCGGGTTAGGGTTTTGATTCTATTTTATTATCTGCCTTAGGTTTCATGTATTCTTGAGGTTATTGGATTATTAATAATTGATTGTTATCATGTTTGAGGATCACCCAATGGGTGTTTTCCTTTTTTCGGTGTTTATCGCAATTTGGTTTAGGTTTCCTATGAGGCAGAACTAGTTGCATTGCTTGCATGCCTTGATATAGTTGATTGCATGTTTTGCCTATTGTTTATATGATTTTTATGCATCTTAGCTATTATCCAAGTAGTTTTCTGGACATACTTAGGGATGGTATGAATCATTTACGTACGATTTCTTTTACTTAGGGCTGCGAGAACCTGGTTTAGTAAGACCATAGGGGGAATTGACATTGAGTGCTTTCTCAGAGAGTTTGTTTATTTATTACCATTACAAGATCATAAGGGGGATTGACTTGGTGCTCTCTCAAAGGGTCTGATAATTATCGAATCGAGACTAAAGGGGGATTTATAAATAAGTGCTTCCTTAGAGAGTCTATAGTATTACTGCAAGACCATAGAGGGAATTGACTTTGAGGTCTTCCTTAGACTTTCTTTGCCTTTTTTATAATACATGACCACAAGGGCCTACCCACGTGAGCCACCCAGAGGGTCAGTGTAATAAATATTTTTGGTTGGTTGTCATGTGTTCACCAAGCCTAAGAACAAGCTTGGGTTGTATTGCTTGTAGTTTAGGTAGTCTTCTGAGATACCCTTGGTGTTACTTTATATGTCTTTGGACTATATAGATATTTTATAGATTCTTTAGTTGATGACTAAGTGAATGAATTAAATTATAAAATAAATGTGAATAGAGATTTTAGGATTGTTTACTTTAGTGTACGCCTGTTTCTCTACTGCATTTATTTCCATTAATTTTTCTATATTACTCACAGACAGTAGGGTGCAGTTATTTTGGTGGTTGCCTACTAGGATTAGTCTCACACCCTCTTTGGGTCCTACTTTTTGGCCCAAACAGGATATATGGTTGGAGGTGTGGATAGGGATTGCGGTCCTTTTACATCAGGTGCTTGATTGCTGGTTAGAGCTGGAGAGCGTGGGACCGAGCATAAGCTCGCGATGCTGACAGAGTTATTTTTTAGTTTTACTACTTGGATTTAAGTCGTATTTCATCACGTTGTTTTGTTTACTACTTCTTATAGACACATGCGTCATGCTGCATCATTATTATATTATACATTGCTTCCACTGTTCAGTTTCAGTTGTCAGGTGTTGTTTACTGTTTCCACTATTGTTTATGTTATTTTCCTTCCACTTCATACTTTACCAAATGAGGGCATACTTTCCCCACTGACTCACCAAGGCCCTCACTGCTAGTCGGTAGCCTCTACCGTTTGGGAAGCACGTTTGAGGTCATGTGGAGAACCGAGTATGGGGTGCCATTTGAGTGGCTCCAGATTCAGGTTGATACAAAGTGGTATCAAAGGAGGTTCTTTCATTCCTATTTACTTACTATTTGGCAACAATAGACAGGGATAGGAAGGAATGGGTAGTTGGTACTTAATTGTTCTTGTAATTAATTAACCATTGTACATGGAAAAGCTATACTACTTCGTAATTTCCCTTTTTATTTTTTGCGAGTGTTACAGTTGATTATATTTCACCGTTGGTTTACGCACTTGTTATGTGATGTTATAGTTTATATTATTGTGGTTATATTTTGTTGCAACCCTGTCAGATGAGGGCATTCTATCTCATGCATAATATAAGCACTTGTTAGAAAAATCACATGTCATGCATTTTACCATGCCATCTAGGGGGAATTAGAAATTCCATGCTTTTATGATAAATGTTGTGATAGATTATGCATGCTGTTGTGATAGTTGATGTGATAGAAATACCTGCTATGTTAATATGGTGTTGTTTATATTATAGATTATTTAGCATGAACGCCATGTTTTGATCTTAGAGGACTTATGGGCCCTCGAGGGTCATAATTAGGAAGATCATGGGATTAACATATGATTTACTTGTTATATGAATTTTTATGATGTCAAGCTTTTATTCGCCTGGAGTATGGGACCCCACGGATCAGAATTTGTCACAAAGGTGCTGGGTTCCAGTGTTTTTCAGTTGTTTTGGGGAGTATTGTATACCTACTACTCCAAACCCCAATAACACAGCGTGTGGCTTTATGAACACACACCATGTGTTCTTTTGTTTAAACAGAACTACTTTTCACAGTTACCCACCATGTACTTGAAGTGCACGCCATGCACTCTTCTTCCGTGTGACCCAACTGTGTAGTTGAATACATGGGCTGGAAAATCACAAGAACAACACGACATGTACCATGTTGACACACTGTGTAGTAACGGTCCTTATGACCCAGCCCTGTAGTTGAATACATGGTTTGGAAAATTTTAAGGACAACACGCCGTGTACATTATTGACGCGCTGTGTAGTATCGGTTTGTGTACCAGTCCGTGTGACTGACGACACGGACAAGGGAGAATCCTTAAGGACACACAGTGTAGTGCATAGACACGTCGTGTAGTCTTAGGCCGGGACAGTCCGTGGGACTTAGTCATGTAGGAGTAACTGCATAGGAGGAAAAAGGATCTTACACACAGTGTATATGTAATAACACGCCGTGAAGTTTGGGTTTACACAGCAAGCTTGGTCGGTGTACACGGCCAAGCAAAGTCTTTATGGAACACACTGTGTAAATGTACTACACACTGTGTAACCATGTTTTCCCAGTTTTAATAGTTTTTTATTTTCTGTTTTGTTTTCACTCTCTTAAGTTGAAACCGTGCTCGTTTTCAATAAGGGCGTTCTTTTGACCCCATAGAGTCATGCCACCAAGACGTCCTCCTGTTGAACTTTAAGAATCTCACGTTGATCGTACGTAGGATATGGCACATGTAGTTATCCCGGATACTGGTTCAGACGCAATGTTCTATGATGGATTCATGTGGTTCATACAGACCTTTTAGGGAGCTCACCAACCTGCCCAGTCTATGGCAGAGCTTACCCGAGTCTTCTAATAGCAGCATCCTCCCACGTTCTCAAGATATGGAGGACCTCAGGCTGATGAATCTTGGTTCGAAGCGATGGTTACTATCATTGATCATCTCAAGACACCCCCAGACAGAAGGGTGAAGCTCGTGACATACATGCTATGAGATTCCGTCAAGAGATAGTGGGACTTATTTTCTCAGGCAGGGTGTCACCAGATAGTTTCTTGGGATGAGTTTCAGCATACGTTCTTCGACTACATATACCCGGAGACGATGAAGGATGATAGAGCCATAGAGTTCATGAACCTATATCAGGGTACTCTATCATTTATGGAGTATTCCTCTTATTTAATTGAGTTACAGTGTTTCACTCTTGCTCTGGGGAATGACGAGATGTTCTTAGCGAGGATGTTTGAGGAGGGCTTCAGACTGGAGATCAGATCACAAGTGAACGTCTTCTAGTTGACATCAATTTAGTTGATAATTAACCAGGCGTTGATCAAGGAGAGGAATCTAAGGGATACTGGAGTAGTGAGCCAGGGCGGTTCAACTTCCAGAGTTAGTACCCTTCTTTCTGACAGCAGGAAGCACCACCAAGAGTCTACACGAGGTGACTCGAGGAAGCGAGATGTTCCTTCAGTTAAAAAAGTTGTGTTATACTAGTGTGGACAGGATGGGCATAATAATCCACAATTCCCAAGGGACCCAATGGAGTTCTGAGCTTGTGGAAAGATGTGTCACCTGCCGCGGTTTTGCAAGGTTCTTCTTCTAGCATCTAGTAAAGGAGAATCAGTTTTTACTCCGCATACAAGAGAAGGTTTACAAGTTCCATAGCAGACTAGCTGCTGGAGTTCTACCGGCCGTTCAGGCCCTGGGAGGGGCTGTGGATGCAGTGGTCAGGCTCAAGGAGGATCATCATAGGGATATCAGGCTGCTACATAGGGCCATGGTACTGGCCAGACATTTGAGGTAGAGCAGATTCATCAGGAGAAGGATCCTGTACCTTCCACAGTGCGAGATACGATCATAGTAGCCTCAATTTTATCATCTGCACTTTTCAATATACGAGATTCACATAGATTTATTTCTGTGCACACTACGGAGAGCCTTAGTCTTACTATCATTACTTCTGAGGATATGAGAACACTAGACACTCCCCTGGGACTTGGAACTTCTAGTGTGCGTTAGTGCAAGGAGTGCCCCCTTGAGATTGGTGGGTGTCACTTCTTGTGGGATCTTTATGTCCTAGAGATGACAGGTTATGATGTCATTCTCAGAATGGACTGTCTAGTTTCTTTTTCAGGCACTTGTCGATTTCTATCACCACAGGGTGAGTTTCATGTCACCAGAGGGTAGATATTTTTTTCACAAGGGCGAATGGGATGTCCAGACAAGCAGAGCTGGACCAGAGAATCATGGGTTGGGCTGTTTTACCTCCCATATTGCTAGTTTATATCTGGATGATCAGGGGAATTCTCAGGTGTACTATCCTCCAGTGGCTGATCATTTTATGGATGTCTTTCTAAAATAATTTTCATGGTTTCCTCCAAAGCGTGGGGTAGACTTCATTTTTGATCATGTGCCAGGAGCTAAAGGGGAAATTGAATTCAGAAATGATTCATGTTTTACCAGAGCCAGGAAAGAGTTATACAGTAATCTGTGATGCATCTGGCATCATCCTTGGAAGAGTTCTTATGTAGGAGAATCTTGTTGTTGCATATGGATCTTGGAAGTTGATTCCACGTGAGAAGAACTATCATACACATGACCTGGAGTTGGCTGTTGTTGTTCATGCTTTGCGTTTTTAGAGACACTATCTTCTGGGAGATCATTTTGTGATATATACTGACCATGAGAGAATCATGTATATCTTCACACATCGTGACTTAAATCTGAGACAGCGGAGGTGGTTCGAGTACCTACAGTATTTTGACTTCGAGCTTGCTTATACGCCTGGGAAAGGCAATGTTGTGGCAGACACACTGAGCAAGAGAACTCGGTTACAGGTAGTTAGGGAGTCCACAACGAGTGGCAGCTTATGGCTCTGTTCTCTGAGATGCATTTGGAGGTTCATGGCAGATAGGGACAGACGAGTCTTTCTTCAATAGATATTACCTGCACTCTTATGGATCGTGTTCAAATGAGGTTGCTATCAGAACCAGAAGGCCTAGTTAAACGGAAGGGTGTGTCAGATGGAGACCCTACTCCGGGGTGGACAATGGGCAATGATGAGTTGATACATTTTAGTGGTTGCGTATGGGTTTCAATAGACATACACGAGGTGCTGATGCGGGAGTTTCATGATTCATCCTGGGCAGTTCATCTTGGTGTCACAAAGATGTATCAAGACTAATGTCATCTCTATTGGCGGCCATATATGAAGAAGTATGTGGCTGGTTTTGTTATGAGGTGCAACACATGTCAACAGGTGAAGGCAGAGAATCAGGGACCATCAGGGCTTCTATAGCAGTTACCCATTCCTGAGTGGAAATGGAATGATGTCGCGATGAACTTCTGTACAGAGTTACTGAGATCCCCTTGAGGGAATGATGCATTTTGGGTTGTAGTGGACAGGCTCACGAAGTTGCACATTTATTACCTATCAAGGAGACCTTTGGTGTGGATGATCGTGGGAGGTTGTACATTTTTAGGTGGTACAACATCATGGTTTTCCAAACACTATCATTTCTGATAGGTACGTCTTCTTTACTTATCATTTCTAGAAGGGGCTATAGAGGGCTTTGGGTACACAGGTACTTCTGAGTACAGCTTACCATCCCCAGACTGATGGCCAGTCGGAGCGCATGATTCAGGTGCTGAAGGACATGCTATGAGCATGCGTCTTTGATTTTTTAGGTTCGTGGGAGAAATATATAACTCTAGTGGAGTCTTCCTATAATAATAGTTTTCAAGAAACTATTCAGATAGAACCTTACGAGGCTTTATTTGATAAGTCGTGTCGATCACCCTTGTGTTTGATGGAGGCATTAGAGGCAGTAGTGTTGGGACCTCGTCTTGTTCAGGAGACCATAGAGTAGGTGGAGTTGATTCAAAAGAGGATGGCTACTGCACAGTCTCGGCAGAAATCTTATGCTGCTCAGCGGAGATGACCTTTAGAGTTCAAAGTCAGGGATCAGGTTTTCTTGCATGATACCCCGAGGTTGGGACATAAGAGGATTAGGAGATAGGGAAAGCTTTCACCAAGATATGTTGGGCTATTTGAGGTTGTGGTGTGTGTCAGGCGGGTTGCTTATAGGTGGCAGTTACCTCAGAGGTACTAGGCTATACACGATGTCTTCCATGTTTCTCATCTTCAATAGTATTTCTCAGACCTGTCTCATATTTTTCAACCCGAGGAGGTTTATCTTTAGAATGATGCATCATTTTAGAGGCATCCTATTAGGATTGTTTATCTTAGTGAAAAGTTGTGGTCGGTCTGTTCCTCTATTATGGGTGTTATGGCAGCATGACTGTGTAGAGGAAGAGACTTGGGATAAGGAGGCCGACATGCGATCACAATGGTTCGAGTTGATCGAGGGTTCTTCTTCTACACCTTGATAGGAAATTTGGGGATGAATTTATTTAAGGGGGATGTTTGAAAGAACCCAGCCCTACGTTTTAGTTATTTTTTTCTTTTTCAGGTCGTTTTTGAGATATAGGGAAAATCTGGAAATTTTAATAGTACACGACATGTACATTATGAATACACGCAGTGTACTTTTCTTCTGCATGAGGCTGTGTGCTGGCCATGTTCGGGACACACACACAACCATGTGGGGTGATGTGGAGGCCGCTTAAAGTGGATTACGAAAAACCAAAGTACACGTCGTGTACTCAAAATGTATACGTCGTGTACTTTCTTTTTATTTCATTAATCGGACTGGGGTCGCGACTTAACCCTGTTTTCATCTTCTTGTCTACCTAATTCGGCCCTGAGCATCTAAGGAAGCTGAATCTTCTCTGATCCACCTATCTGTCACTAGTTATCCAAATCGAACACCGTCAGTTGCAATAGAATCTCAACGATGAGTTCTTGGTTCTCCTTTGGCCTTGTTTCCTGATTCTTACTCTTGTGTGAGTTATCTAAGGTTTAATGTTTTCTAATTTTTTGCATATCTAATCCGTTCTAGGATTATTCAAAGTCCGAGGTTCACGTATATAAATCTATGAGGATCTAGGTAGGTGGTTTTTTTCCCTACATTGAATGTCTAAGTTTGTTTGGCGCAAAAGTGCCGGGTAGCCATGTATCGAGTATATCAGGTCAGGGTTTTGATCATGTTTTGTCATATGCCTTCGGTTTCATGTATGCTTGAGGTTATTAGATGACTTATAATTGCTTGTTAGCATGATTTAAGATCACCCCATGGGTTTTTCACTTGTTTGGTTGTTTATCGCCGTTTGGATTAGGTTGCCTGTGAGGAAGACCTTGTTGCATTGCTTGAAAGCCTTGAAATACTTGATTGAATGCTTTGCCTACTATTATATACTTTTGAGGCATTATAGCTATTTTCCAAGTAGTTTTCTAGAAATACTTATGGCTGTTATGAGTCATTTACGTATGATTGATTTTACTTAGGGCTTCATTACCTGGTGTACTTAGACCATAGGGGGAATTGACGTTGAGTGCATTCTCAGAGGGCCGGTTTAATTATTTCCATCATGAGTCCATAAGGGGGATTGACATTGTGCTCTCTCAGAGGGTCTAATAATTATCGAATTGAGACTAATGGGGTAATTAGATGTAAGTGCTTCCTCAAAGTGTTTTTAGTATCGCTACAGGACCATAGGGGGATTGATGTTGGGTGCTTCCTCAGCATGTCTTTGCCTTTGTTCCAATACGTGACCACAAGGGCCTGCCCACGTGAGCCACCCATAGGGTCAGTGTAATATATATTTTTGGATGGCTGTGACGAGTTCACCAAGCCAAATAAAAAGATTAGGAAGTATTTCTTGTAGTTTAGTTAGTCTGCTGAGATACCGATTGTGTTACTTTCTTTGTCTTTGGACTATTGATCTATTTTCTAGATTCTTTGGTTGATGACTAAGTGAATGAATTAAATTAATAAATAAATGTGAATGGTCAATTTTAGGATTGTTTACATTAGTATACCCATGTTTCTATACTGCATTTTTTCCATTACTTTTTATAAATTGTTCACTGACAGTAGGGAACAGATCTTTTGGTGGTTTCCTACTGGAATTAGTCTCACACTCTGTTTCGGTCCTGCTTTTCTGCCCAAACTGGTTATATGGTTACAGGTGTGGATAGGGATTGTGGTCCTTATACCTCAGGTTCTTGATTGATGGTTAGAGCTGGAGAGTATGGGACCGAGCTTAGGCTCACGATGCTGCTGGAGTTACTATTTACTTTTGCTAGAAGGGCTTCAGTTGTATTTCAACACATTGTTTTGTTTACTGCATTCCTTAGAAACATGTGTAATGATGAATCATAATTAAATTATAAATTTCTTTCGCTGTTTAGTTTTAGTTTTTGTGTGTTGTTTACTGCTTCCTCTATTGTTTAAGTTATTTTCCTTCCACTGCATACTTTACCAAATGAGGGCATAGATTCCCAACTGACTCACCAAGGCCCTCACTGCTAGTCGGTAGCCTCTGGCATTTGGGAAAGGCGCTTGAGGTCATGTGGCGAACTGTGTATGGGGCCCTAGTGGAGTGCCTCTGGATTAATGTTGTTTCAAGATTCATAAGGAAATGGGTTCAATTGTGGATGGTGTTGTGTCCCACCCATGAGGTGTATCCCCCCATGGAGTGATTTGATATGTATCAATTATAGTTAACTAGAAATAATTCTATATCATTATAGATGTTATTATTTCAAATGATTAGTCAACCTTTAGAAACTAGGATAAGAAAACATTAGTGAGATCCCTAGCTGTATTTCTAAGGATATGTCTAGGGATGTATCTATGGTTACGTAAAAGGATGAGTTAATGATCAGTAAAATATACTGGAATCTTGGAAAGGGATAGAGTGAGTGTATTTGTAAAAATACATCCATGTTTGGATACTACAAGTGGATGTGTCTCTGGCTAAAATATACCTAGGAGTAATAAAACTAACAAGGTGTGTTAGGCGAGACTCGATGTATCCTGGTACACAAAAATGGGCTTTGATGCAAACATTGTTTGACACTCTCATGGGATATTATTTGGGAATTCATAAACTCTTCATGAACCATCATGATGAATTTAAATAGAATATTAATATGAATAACCTTGGAAAAAACCAAGGGATTCATTGATTAAAGAAGTTGTCATAACTTATACATCTTATAAGTTAATTTTCAGGTTTATGGGGTTTTCCATTATGATAAATAGTTATAACACTATGATTTATGGTTTTAGTCAATAGAACAATGTTAATATTGAATTATTTTAACTTGCAATGTATGAACATTAAGTAAATCTATTTTTCATGTGGAAATCCCATAAATAGAACTAGGAAGATGGTATGAGTGTTGGTTATACTTATGAAGATAAAAAACAACAAATGGAGTGTAAAAGGTATGTTCTGTTCTCTATCTATTTTTCACACTAAACATTAGAAGGTAGATTATATTGATGTTAAGGAACCTTATGTCATGATTCAAATTTCATATTCTAGGAAAGATGTATTAAGGAATAAGTTGGTGAAGCCTTCATGATAGTTTAAGAATAAGGTTTGATTAATGACATATTCATTTATTGTAATTCAAATATTATGTTGTATGAATCATGAAATATACAATTATTTAATATTTATGTTTTTAATGAATTAAACAAACATTTTCAATGGTGATGAAGGAAATGAAAAGTGATTTTTTGGAAATATTGTATTTTTATTAATGGAAGCTAACCCTTAATTAATGTTTTGAAGTAAGATAGTTATGTTTGGATAAAAATATGTTGGATATGGATAAATAATTATATGGTATATATTTCCTTGAACTTATTATTGACAAAGCTTTCTATTTCATCTGGGATGATGTTTTCAACTTCTTGTATTTAAAGAATGTATCCAGTAATCTTTGGAATAGAGAATAATTTATTTTTTTCCAAAAGGCTTTACAGTAATTATGGTTATTTCTATGTCTCAAGGAAATTTCTAAGTACAATATTCACATATTTATAATGTGACAAACAAGATATAATTTTTGACATATGGGGGTTTAATGTTATGCTAATTTCATAGCCTTGCTTTTAAATGTTTGTTCTTTCTTCATTCAAAATGTCTATAATGTTAACCATTTTGGTAAAGTTTAATTTAAACATCTGATCATGTTTGTAAGATTAATGTATTATCTCACCACATAAGGATTTATAGATATTGAATAACTTGTGATAACACTCTTTTTATGATGAAGATAGATGAAATGGCCAATCATTCTATTTTGGTATATCATTATCTATTAGTTTTTCAGGAATGGCAGATTCACCTACATTACATGTAGTTGGAGATTATGTTGGAATTGAGCAAGGGCTAAAAGAGTGAGACTTTACATATGAAAAGGAATGACATTAAGTAACTATATATTCTTTTGAATGTTATTCATCTTTAGGTAAACGGATCTTGAAAATGAAAATGATATCCTAGTACCTTTATTTTTAATGAATTAGACTATTCCTTAGTCATCACATATTTATGGATTTTTGATAGTTAAATTTTTCATGACCTTGTTTTCTATCAATATATATAGGGACTAGATGGTTATATTCCCCTCTAATGACCATGTTTTCACTTCCCACTTTTGTTATCCTATTTTGGAAGGTTGTTATATGTTACTTTGGGTAAACGTTATGGTTCCTGATTTTTTTTAATGAAGTTTTAATCTTCATTTTATTATGTGGGTTTCTATGAAAGGAAATATAATTTATTAAATCTCTGATAACCTGTATAAATTTTTAGGGAGAAATTCATTTTAAGGTAGTAGAATGTAACACCCTGAATTTTTTTGAAATATTTTTTTAATTAAATTAATCATTTTGATATATTGCATTTCACAAAACACATTATATTGTATTTTATTTATATAAATTCAATATAAATAATTTATTCTTATGTTATATGTAAGAAAAAAATAATATTGTAGTACATGATTCACTATGATTAGATTGATGGATAGACAACACTAAGTTTGCTTGCATTACACGCAAGACCGAGTTTTATCACCTTTTATTGGAAAACCTATTTTTAAACTACATTTTGACAATTTAGTCATTTATATATTTAAAAATAAACATTATTTTTGAATTATAAGTGTTTACATTAGAGTCAGGTTAATTTTTTCGATTTTTCTGAGAATCATAATTTTTTCTGGAATAATGAAAATACTGAATTTTAGTTAAAAATAGCCTTTTATTTTAAGTTTTTATTAATGTTAAATTATATTTTAAATTGTTTTTATAAATTAATAATAGACAAAATATAATTATATTAATCCATTTTAGGTCATTATAATCATTTATATATATAAATTGGATATAAACAATTATTAATCTTTTGGATGTTTTTTACTTTAAAAATTTGTTTCTCACCACATCTACAGGATTTTCATGAAACATAAATTTCCTACTTTTTTATTTTAATTTTCAAAAAAGGATATAAATGTTTTTAATTAGTATATTTTTTTTTCAAATACTAGAAACATAATTTTTTACCTAAAATATTAGTTTAATATATTAAAAATAATTACGTTGATTAAGGCAAAATTAAGCTTAATATGGAACTAAATCATAATATTAAGGGCCATGATGGCCTAGAAACATGTCCAAAATCCATTGTATGCAAATATATTGGCCAATTCTAATCTTGGTTAATATTTTAAGGGTTATTGTGGTATTATGAAATGAAATGACCATATATAAAATGTTGTGTAAGGAAAAAGACAAAAATGGAACATTCCTTAACTTTGTCACTTATAAAACGTTGAGTTATTTAAAAATAATAACATTTTCAGCTACAAATATCATTTTGAAATATAAATGGGTTGTATTTTATTATAATAATATATTATTAATTTCTATAAATGATTTAGTTACCTGAAATGCTTATGAAATTCTAATATAGCGATTATTTATTTAATAATTAACAAAAATAAATGATACTATAAATATTAAAAGTGAATTAAATTGTATTGGAGTATTATATTGATTAATTTTTTGTAGTTGAATATATAAGGTTAAATATATTTAAACCTAATAAATTATATTTCTAATATTTTCTTTGATATTGTAAAATTAAAACCGTAGAAATAATGTAAAATTGGACATTAATGTTATTTTATAATAAATGATATTTTATGAAATAATTTAAAATTAATAAATTGCATATATTATATAAAGTTATTTATTTATTTTAAAAAAATATTATCTATGTTATATTAATTAACAAAATTATATTTTATAATTAACATATTGACCCATATATTATAATAAAATTGTTTACGCAGTTTGGGTTTAAGCACTATTTTAGCACGTCAGATGCGCTTGTTTTAAAATTGATTTCAAAGAAACATGAAATTTTTTATTTAAAAAATAATATATCATATGAATATTTTATTGGATTTCTATTTTATAACATATATAATTTTTTTTAGTATTAATGGTTAAATTAATTTGGTTATAAAATGAGATTCTTTAATAAAAACAAAAATGATAAAATTGGAGAATCTCACATGTTAAGGACTCAAATTATTAAAATGCACATATTTTCATTAGGTGTAGGTATATATACAAAATATTTGTCTTTTTTTAGTAACATTAGGTAGAATATATCTCCACTTAATGAATAACTTTTTTTATTTACAAGATTGACACTCATCCTCCAATACCAAAAGGAAAGAACTCTCCCCATTCGTCACACCTTATAAAAAACATAGTTTCTGCAAAGATCTACCCAATCCAAATAATAAAAATAAAATCATTTTTCCTTGAAGCCTTAATTTAGGGATAAATAAATCCAATGAATCCCTTTCGGGAAAACCAAAAATATTTACCCAATATAATGGTAACATCGTTCATCAAGATCCTTTATATTACTTTCAATCACCACCCCTCAAATAACATTATTTCATGGTTAAACAAGAAAATAGGTATTCTCAGTATACTGAGTTAATTTCATACTATTTTATACATATAATTAAACAAAAATACATCTAATTTTGAACAATAATACTGTTTTAGGGTACAACAAACTGTGGCCTCCGAAAACGATGATTGTTCATTCTTTACTTTACAACTCTTCATGGTTTGGAATTATGATGGTCAAAATATTTATATATGATATATATAATATTTATCACGTCTTAAGTATTTTTTATTTATTTTTCAACAAATGTATTTATACTTTCCATTTTTTGTGAATATGATAATTTGTTTGAGAAAGTGTAGACTACCTCCTCTTCAATGCGATCGATTCATTTACACTGTACATTAAATGTATTAAGGATAGTTTTCATGAAATTTTATTTCACATATATTGTAATAAATATATTTAAATAATTATATATTTAATATATATACATATATGTCATTTAATTTATTTCTTTTAGAACAATAGTAAAACGGAAACAACGCTAATGCATACGTATAACTTACTATCTTCATGGACGGTGTCTTCCATTTCATACTACTATATTCAATAAATTAATAAAAAAAATATATAAATATTATAAATTATATTATTATCATGTTTTAAAAATTTTAAATCGTAATTTAATTATAAAGACCATATATGTAATAGATTCTTACACGTGAGAAAAAAGAATGTCAATATTAACCAGATTGAAACCTTAACAGAGAATTTTCAATAAGAGGGTAATATAAAGTAATATTAAAACCATATATAGATTTATATATAATAATTTTATTAATTTATAGATTTATAACAATATTATATTTATTATAATGGATGATTGAATGATTGTAACGAGATTCTAGACCTAAAGAATGGGGATTTCGTCTCACTTTTTATTTCCATGAGATACATGCCTTAATCACCCGTCATTTCGTTTGTGTGATGTGTGAAATTACCATGGATGTATTATATTATTGTTATAATAATTTTTATGGGTATTTACATATCCACTTGATGATATTTAATTTATGGAGGGTATGTTTCAAATGTTACCAAATCAGTGAAGTAACTTTTTCTCAATTTTCCTTTATTTAGACACAAATCCGTTCATGCACCTATATTTTTATATGAGTTTTATATAGTGACTTTTAATACGTTATATCAATGATAACCTAATTTTCCTAATATTTTAATATTTATTTAATGTTAATTTTTACATCATTAATTAATTTTACCAAAATTCTATTTGTTTACTCATACAACGTCATCGTTTATCGAGATTGTTTTTACTATGATTACATCAATGAAATATTATAATCCAGCTCTAAAAACAATAATCAATTTTCTTTCCTCTAGATATTCATGTTTTATCCATGTAATGGTATCATTTAAACTATTTTTAAATTTATATAATAAATAAATTTTTTTTATGAAAACTTGACTTTACCTCTCTATTCGGTCGAAAATCATTGTTCTTTCAAAATCATAATTTATAAAAATTATATCCAAAATGGTTTAATTTTATCCTATGATGTTTAATGAAATTATATCCAATGTTTTACCTTTATAAAAAGGGTTTATAAGTAATATTTTTGTCATTTTCTCATAAAGACACTTTTTGGAACTTTTAACTAAAAAATAATTTTTGGCATTTCGGGACATATCCACAATCGTGACCATCATTTCCTTAAAGAATCCATTTTTAGTTTACATGATTATTTTCAATGAATAATATTTTCATTAATACTTAGGATATTAATTGATTTTAATGTGGTTTTCAATGTAAAATTATTTGAAAAATGTTTTATGTTTAAAAAGTGTATTAAACATTTTCAAGCCTTCATCATAAGTTTTCAATGTATTTTCAATGAAATGGTTTTAAAAATATTCATATTTCATTTATATGTTTTCAGGGAAAATATTTTTCCTAATACACTGAATCTATATTTATATATATTCAATGAAAATGTTATTTAAAATACTTTTGAAGCATTTTTTATACGTTTGCATGTTCATTTTCATGAAAATGTCCTTCAAAAGGTTTTATGTTTATAGAGACATTATCAATAAAGATATGATTTTTTCCTCACAAAATGTTTTTATTGAAATTTGAAAATTATTTTCCATCTAAGATGATATTTTTTTATGTTACTCTTTCCCTTGTAAGAAATGTTTTATGGTTTCCATTCATATTATTTCTCTGAATGTTTTATGTTTTAATATAATGATGATTATGAAACCCTTTACTCTTTCACAGTTTATATGTTTATGAAATACATTTCTTATTCAATTTTTATGTGCTTATTAATCCCACTTCTTTTAATGGGTCATTATATAATGAAATGGTTTTGAAACATATCTATTTTCCATAGGTTATGGTGTGATAAAATGATAAGGATAAACATTTAATTACAAGGGTTCAGATTTGATGTTTATAAATCCCATCTCTTTAAATGGGTCATGACATGTCAAAGGTTTTATGGCACATGTATGCTTGATTTTATTATGTTATGGGTGGGACTTTTTTCTCCCAAAAATGAATTGGGTAATGATAAATGTTTTATGAGATCAAAGGGTACACAGGGTGGAATCCCAAGATTGAGACTATAATGTATAAAAGAGTGCATCCATGACTAAAAAAAGAGGGTAAACAAGAGGGAGTTGCACGACCGAAATAATTGGGTACACAGGATAGCATCCCAATCTGAAAATAAGAGGGTATATGGGAGGGAATCCCAAGCCAAAACAAGAAGTATGTGGTTGATAATCCGAAGCTGGAAACAATGTAGTACATGGGAGTTCATCCTCGTACAAAAAATCAGAGGGTATACTAGAGGGAATCCCAAGCATGAATAATGTACCTAGGTAATTATCCCGAGCCTAACATGATAGAATGTTCTTGGTTGGAATCTCTAATATAGTGTTTTTATAAGCTTATGTGTTTTCCATAATTCCATATCTTATTATTATGATATGATTTTACAGACTATATTCTTTATTTATTTATGATTACTTCTTATGAACTACCATGATTAATTCCATTATTCTTGTTTTTTATTTTATTATATTTATGGTATGATCTTATAATGTTATGATCACATTCTCATACCCCTATGTTAATGTTTATATTAACATGTCTCCTCTATTTTCCATTACTAAGCATATGAGCTTTCCCATAAATATGTTAATTTCCCCATGTTTTAAAGATTTTTATTATAGTTGATGTGTATATGAAGGGTACCACTTCTGAAGATCATATTGGGAGATAATGTAGCTCATTTATATACTATTGTTTATATTTCCATGTTCTCAATGAAATAAAGTAATACGGTCTATGGGGGCCAAATTTTATAGGGTACAAACTATTCGTTAAAAGTGATATAATGTATATGTATGTCAATATAGAGTTGTTATATTCTACATAAGGGTTCATTGTACACCTTATATTATTGTACAATCCTTTCAATATTTGAAAACAAAATCCATTTGAAAAATTTCGTCAAAGTATCACCATTTCTCTAGTAAATTTTCTTATAATAAGGGATACAAACTCACTGGTAAAATATTTTTTTAATCGTGACATTAATTGATATCATGTTTCTATATATATTTTAATTTTATCGAATTTTATGATCACTTATAAGCCATTCTATTATCACTTTTACCTCATATAAAAACAATATATATTATTAATCATATAGTAAGAGTTTTACCAAACTTCTTTATTTAACCACCGAAATAGTTTTATAGTAAAAAGGTGGAATCACTAATTAAATTTAATCACAATATTTTAAGAATTTATCACTTCTCTAGGACCAATAATATATGCATAAAAATAAATAATTCAATTTTATAAACCATTAATTTCTTTTTTGGATATATATTAAATATATCATATTTTTTTGTGATATACTTGAACCATATATTCCTATAAATTATTATCCAATTCATATATATTGGGAAACTTGTCTTATATGGTCTAATAATATATAGATCTCGTCACATTAATATTTATTTTATTTTAAAAAATTCAATATATACAATTTTATTCTTTTGAATCCAAACCTAGAAACATGTTAAATGTTTCGGTCCAAGATAACTTCATAGGATTGATAATCGGAATTCCTCACATCATATCAGGGAAAACATGCAATAAAATTTACCAAAATTAATATTTCATATGATTTTTCAATATCTAAATATTATAATGATAAAAGAGTGGGACTCATTTTTTTATGGAATTATCTATTTTGTAATATTACTTATGATATATTCTCTAAGATAAAAACATTATGGATCTAATAGAACTTTTTATAATAACATTCCTAAAAATAGCCATATAAGGGTGGGGTGAATTGGGGTATAAATTTATTCTAATTTAATATATATTTTTGTTATAATTTAAAGAATTAAATTAATTTATGTTCATTAACAAAACCTCTATAAAACTATAACATTGAATGAAAACATGATGAAAAGAATATTTTATTATATTTACCATAAATGGTTATTTATATGGATCATAATTTGATGATGTGTTTATGTGCCAAGAAGAAACTATAAACTATTGTAAAAAATAGAGTATATATATGTCTCTCCAACTAACCAAGGGAAAATCCCTCCTTTTAATTATCTACTCACTATTTGGAGATAGAATAACATGAATGGTTGACACCATAGTTTATTACAATAAATGTCAAATGAATATTCAAAAGAAATAACATCATCGGTGTTTCTCTATATCACCATCCAAAATATCAAATATGAATCTTTTTAGAAATATTTATCCCACAAAATTTCCATATGTGAAATTTTTTTATCATTAAGGGTTTTCTACTATATATTCAATAAATTCTAATAATCCATTTTAATCTTCTATAATTTGGTGTTCCAAAATATTTCTCCATTAATTATAACTTATCATTATAATATTGGGCCTCAATACTATCCCACATGATCAAATTATGTCTACCAAAAAATTAAACAAACCTAGAGAATTTAAAAAAACATGAATATCCAAATTCATATGTAATCTATATGGTTACAACATAAAAACCACTATTGTAGTGTCATATTCCTCATTTACTAAATATTTCAATATCTTATGATATTTTCTAGTCAAACTATTTTCAAAATAACACAAACAATTATGTTGAAAACTCGAATTCCCCAGCATACTACAACCTTCCATTGACAATTAGACCATATTTAATAGATTTAAATATTGAAAAATACCTTAAGATAACTTACCTATAATATTTCATGGGCCCATTTTTTGACATGATTATTGACAATAAAAAATATTATAAAAAACATACATAATCACACACAATATGATAATTCCACCACAACATGAAGCCCTAAACAATAGTCTTATATCATCGCATATTTTCATATAATATCTATTTATTGCAACATGGTTTGTTATTATCATAACTCCCTCATATAACATCAAATTATGACAGTATAAAATAGTTTTAGAATAAAATATACCACTCTATCATCTTCTTTAAATAATATAATATTACTATTTCAAACTATTATTTCTTAATCATAAAAATTTATTAAATCAAGCATAATTTGAGATTACACCGAAAATATTACTAAATTGACAATTCCATTATTTCATATTTATTTATTAAGTAATAATATTACCCCAAAACTCCTTCTTAATTCGTCTATCTTCTTCCAAGCTTTAGAAACGAAATAATCCATCCAATGTGACCTATTATCCACAATCAGGACCATTTTTATAATGATTCAATTAGAGAGAATGTAACCAAAATAAATATTATGTGATAAAATTGATGTGGATATATTGAGAATTTATATATTTATAATTTAATTTTATGAAAACATTTCTAGGAATTATATGAATAATATCACAAAAAATACGATTTATATTTTAATTAATATTGCCAAATTTGTTTTAAATGATTAATGATCCTCTATTAGTATAAATTTAAATAATAAATTACTATTGATTGAATAAAAAATTGTGTGAAGGTTTTATTTCTTAAATATACTTTTCTCTGCATAATGAAAATTTCGAAGATTGGGTTTTATTTAATTTGAATATATAAATTAACGGAGAAAAAACATTTTCATGTGGATTTTTTTCACATGATTTAATAGAAATTTTATTTTCCAAAAAATAAAGACAATTTCATTAATAAAATATTGAAATAAGAAAGTTGAATAAGCTTTTTAAATGCTCCACACCTATTATAATGAATAAAATAAATAATTTTTCATGTACACAAACTTTATGGATTGAAATGTGTAAAATAATGTTTATGAAAAAAAATTAATTTTTTTGTTTAAAAATTATGCAAAAAAATATTACATAGAAATATTCTAAATATGTATTTTGTTTTATTTTCTAAGAAGAAGTTATTCAATAAATATTTTTAAAATTAAATAATTGTTTTATGTAAATTCTCTTACATTTCAATAAAATGAGGAAATTGGAGGTCGGTCAGCCCAATGGATGGGGGGGGGGGGGTTTGGTGTCCTAGTCTACCAATCCCCTATATTGGTGTATGTAGGTTCATATGCTAGTAAATTAAAATAATTAATTATATTCCTTATGTTATAATTTTCTAATAGATTTAATGATTATTTTATATAACTGAAGATAGGTATTAGTAATTTACAGTCATATAATATGAATAGAACGATTTTTAATATTTCAAAAAAATGGATTAATTTATGTGATTAAATATATATATATATATATGGTTTCTAATATATAGATATTTGATGTATTTTGGATATATAATGAAATATTTTCAGTTACTATGATAAGGTTTTGGGTTTATTTTACAATGATGATGTTTATTTAATGATCATTTAATAACAGACAATTCTGTAATTTTTTTGGAAATAAATACTGCTGAATGAAACTTTTATGTTAATGTAATTTCAAATACCTTAAATTTTTAAATTTTGAAGACAACTAATAATATATTATTATTAAAAAACATAAAATTATTTTTTTAGTTTAATATATAGCTTACAGAATAATTATAAAAGATTAATATTATAGCCTTAAATATAAATCATAATTTTTTAATGAAATTAAAATTTTAATGTAATGAATGAACTGAAAAAGTTTATATTTATTATATAATTATATATTATGGAAGTATTTTTGTTAATTTAAATTAAAATTTTTTAATTAGTGTTTTAATTTTCGTAAGTTTACTTTATAACTCTATTAATTAAT
Source organism: Viscum album (assembly GCA_963277665.1). Classification (NCBI taxonomy): domain Eukaryota; kingdom Viridiplantae; phylum Streptophyta; class Magnoliopsida; order Santalales; family Viscaceae; genus Viscum; species Viscum album. The sequence goes on from OY728145.1 coordinate 1,789,527,600, forward strand.
GTCACTTTTACATTATAGTTCGAATATGTTTTTCATGGACAAAAAATTTGTTGAATTGTATATTTTGGTTTTGAAATATTAAAAGATGAAAATAAGAGTTTATTATTATATTTCCAAAATATTATAAAACTAAACGGATGAGATACATTGGATTTCATTTGGTTTAAAATTTAAGAATGATTGATGGATTATAAAAAAAAAATATATTAAACTTCATTTATAGGATTTATCAGTCGTGAGTTATACGATATGTGCTATTACCTAATTTAAGATAAATATGGGATTTTTTTTATGTTGTGTATCAAAATTATATGTATATGTATTTTATGGTGTAATATGTCTAGGTCAAAATTAATGGGTTTTTGTGGGGGAAGTCCTTATCTAAATATAACGTAATAGAAAAAATCATTTTTCATTAATAGATGTTAATTAATTTCAATTTAATAACATATAAATAAGTAACATGCCACATTATATTTCTAATCCTTAACTCATTATTTACATATGTTTGTGGAAGATCACCAAGAGGAAAAATAATCCAACCTCTATGGGTAATCCATGGATTGAATAAATCATAAAACTCATAGAATGATTTACATTTAGATTATAGTCTAATTAAACAATATGTTTTTATGAAAAATGATAAATGAGAGAATTAGATTGTGGATTTATAGATAATGTTTTAGACACATTTATTATCTAGGGATTCAACTTTATTATATTAGTTTTAGGAAAACCCCAGGAACGATCCATTTTAATGTTTTATGTTTCAAAATATTTTACATATAAACAATAAAATTTCTTTAAATTTTATCTTTATTATTCATTCAAAATATATAGTTATTCATTTAAAAAAAATACACTTTCAAGGGATGAGTGAAAATGTATCCAAAAAAGATATTAGACTTTAATGAGGAATTTTAAAATACTCCAAAACAAAGTTAAATTATAATAATCCTAAATCATGTAATGGATCCAAACCAAGGGATTTTTGTAGCATGTCTCCTAATGAATAAGATCCCAAAAGAGAGGGGCTATCCCATCACATATGTTGATTTAAATGTTAATATTGATTTTTACTCATTGAATCCCAATCTCAAAATATGATCTTAAATGTTATTAAATTTTGATTGTTCATAGGTGGGGTCAATATGAATATTTCACGAATACATCCAACACAATACTTCTATTGATTTAACTTTGACTGGGACTATGTTTTCTAATATCTCAACCTTATAATGTATATCACATCTCAATAACCTCAACTGTCTTTTTAATATTATATAACTTCCACAATGAAACAATTTTAGGATGAATTGAATTATTTTATGGTATTTTTTATATGACTACATCCAACTATATTGTGGCCTTATATAACCCACATTTAGGTACGGGGTCATATAGAAGCTAGTGTTCCATATACGACACCTGTTAAACCTGAAAGATAACCTCTCAATCATGATTAAGTGATGTACATCAACTGGGATAGTACCATTATCCCCACTGTATGACTTAATTTTCCACAAGCATCATGTTGAATAATTATTCAATGAAAATAGATGATTCCACTACTCCTTCATCAATGATTAATTTACTCAAGTCTCATGATAATGTGATCAATGATTCCATAGCACGTTGACCTATAGAGTATAATTTCCACAAATAACTTTCATATAAGAGTAAGCAATCTCAACTGGATGATCTATTACTCTTACATTAGGAGCCATATTAATATCCTATGAAATCAAAACAATAGAAGGATATAGATGATACTTTTTTAGAAAAGATATGTAGAAAAAATCATGAATACCCATCAGTTGAGATGGTATCACCAACTAATAAGATACATATTCATTCCATTCAGTGATATAAAATAGAAAATAATATATTAGAGCTAACACCCACTATATTCCTAGGCAATGATGAATAAATCACATGAAAAAAAAATCAAGAATTCCATATGAATAACAAAAAACTCCAATTGATGGCGTTGCTGCTCAATATAAAATTACTTCTAACCTAGAGCTGTAACCCGTAATAGGATTATGTCATGAATCCTCCCTAATGGCTCATCAATGATACTAATTAATATAGAAGAGGTATCTACAACCTATTAGAATAAATAGGTAGCCTAAATTTGATACTATTCAACAATTAAAAAGTAAACATTCTTATATAATATTGGTATCTATTATTATAAGAAAACTCAAATAGTCGAAGATGGATATCCCTATATCCTATAAATTCCATGAAACTTTTATATGTCATAACGTCCAAAATTTGAATAGAATACTCTATTGGGATACAGATCTTTGGATAATGTATTCTTTCTCAACCTAACCTGAGCCTCTAATAGCAATTAGATTCCTTTGAAAAATTTCTATGTAACCTAGTGATCCCAGTTATCAACAATGGTTAAGTGAAACCCAGTCATCTATAGAATTATTTATATGTGCATCTTAAACAGATCTTCAACCTTGGTGGTGTCAAAAATACAAATATAATGAAATGATTTTCATAATCCATTAATAAAACTAATATAGTATTTTTTCTTCTATGAGTCCATAGTAATCCAATAATGAATTTCAAAGATACCACATCCCATTTCATCAATGACACTGAGAGAGGTTGAAGTACACTAAAATCCTTTAGGTGCTCTATCATAATTTTATGGTTGGTGTAAAAATGAGACACATAATCAACAATGGTATGTTTCATACACTACCATACGAAATGGAATCTCATTTCATAATACATATATAATATTTTGACATGAATGAACCATAATGAATTTTTACAATAATGCATCACCTAATATATGATAAATAAAGAGATTATGACTAGATTTATGTAGTGAAAAATTCCATTGGTGGTTAGGATCATTTCTAGAGTGTTATCCCCACCATATAAGGTCTCTTGGATTCCTATGGACTAATCATCCTATTTCATATTCTATAGAACCATCTATATCATAGATGTTGAAAATCAAATAGTTCTCAACATAATACCTGAATCATTTTTTTATGAATCAAGATGAACCATAGAAAAAGGGCTCATAAAATTTCACTCCTCTTCCACATAAATTAGGGCATAAGAAGAATATTTTCTAATGAGATACTCAGAAACATAACTTTCCCCTTCATAGGGGTGTAAGCAATGTCAAATTCATGTTTTTTGATGTAGTGTACACATTACCTCTACCTGAGGTATAATTATTTTTGATAGAATATATAAAATATTTTCTTATGTTTAGAATATATTTATATCCTCTCCCTAAAAAATAGTACATAAAAAAGTGATAAAATTCATTACAATGGTAAGATTAATGTATTGGCTTGGATAATGCTTCTCATGTGGAGGAAATTATATATATCCACACACCACCACATGATAACACAGTGTAATCATACAACCTTGTCTAACAACAAAAGAAGAAAAAAATATCATATATATCCCTTATCAAGTTCCTTCAATATTAAAATTTGTACCATTGTATGATTCCAGTTCAACACAACAAAATTGTCCTAACACATATAATCCCAAGATAATTTTAGGGATTTATGAGTAGGGGTAGTTCACAATGATTCTATCCTCGTGAAATCTTTTACAAATCATATATAATACCCATATAAGCCTATTTAGCACTGTATCTCATAGAAATTATATGGTCCTTCTCTTAATAGGACAACCTTAAACTTTTTAAAATCAAATAAAAGGACATGATCATAAATAAAATTCTTAAATAATGTTACATATATGATCTAGAAGTTTTTGTTTTGATAAATTCCATTAATGATAGTGACTCTACATGTTTCTCATAGAGAAGTTCAGATGATACTCATGTTCTTTCATAATTATTGAATAGACCTGGAGATCATCCATGAATACAAAACAATGGTTCTGAGATACTAGAGTTATATATAGTTTATCAAATCTACAAACACAATAATAGTGTTAGTTACGAAAAATTTCATTATAGAGATTTCAAAATCGTCATCCCTACTCTTTATTTGGGTCTTAAAAATATCTAATTCATTAATTCTTAGCTGTGGATAACCCGATTGAATATTATTTTTCAAAAAAGAATTTTCCTATTTTAAATGAGAAAATAGGCCATCCACATATTGAAAAAGAATTTTTTTATCTATTTCCAGAATTAACTGTATCAGTGGGCAATAGGTTCCAATGATTTGGTTGAGAAAATCATGTACTAAAATACATTTTACGCCATTCTCCATGAAACACATGGGAGATCCCATTAAGAACAAAGAACAAAACACACCCATGTTAATAATCAAGGCTTCCGTAGTGATAAACCAACCAATCCATCTCGATTAAGAAATTGAAATGATATAGATCAATAACTAGAAATTTCTATACATACACAACATTTTCAATAAAAATTGAAGACAATGAAAAATGAAACCCCTATCCCTTTCACTTGATACATGGAATGTTTGACTCGATAACATAGTATATAAGTTTTTTTAGATGTTTTAAAACATCCAAAAAAATCAAAAAGATATAAATGAATGGGGGAACCGATATCAAATAATGGGATTTCAATATAAGATATATGTAGTAAAATTGGTGCCTATAACTATATCTAGAACAACATCAAATTCCATAGGAAGCTCCTCTACTACATGAATCCCAATTACTTCATATTCCTATAGTATGATCCCTTTAAACATATAATATTCTAACTACACCATAATTTATTTTGGGGATAATAATTCAAAACCATATCAATGTATAAATAGAGGTTCACATAATATTTATTTATGGCCACAATTCCCACATAAACTATAGGTCGTCATAGGTGACAGAATATATTTATAGGTGTCCCCTATGTTACAATATTGGTAGTAGATCAAGGGTACGATTATAAACTCTTATGATATAGTTGAATGATATAACTTTTATTATCTACCTCCACTATATCTATGATTACCATGTAACATACTCTTCTTCCCATATGCTCCACTAAAATTTCTACTTAGTGGAGTGGGAACCCGAACAAGCCCAATGTTCCCACCAAATCAATCACTAATATCATAGTCCTATTATGAATTTTTACAATGAAGATGAGCTCCAAAATATACACATATGATGGAATCTAAGGAGGCACCCATTATAAGTATTCCTATTCCATTAGATAATAATCCATGACCATCTCAAGAGAAAATGAAATCCAAATTTTCCAAAAAATTATTTTACTCTATCACCAATCCTTTTACCTACTAAAAGTAAGGTAACACTATAAAAAACACAATCCTCAAATATTATTTGAAGAAATGTTAAAACAAAATGGTCTTTAATTATTTTTACTCTATTCACACATATAGATTTTACATAACCCTTGAGTCCTCCAACCTCTTCTTAGATACTCAAGATTAAATTTGATCGACTTTATTATAATAGATTCAAATTTCTCCTGTAATTAAAATACCACGTCTATTTTTTATCTATACTATTCTTTCTCCTGAGGATCATTAATACCAATTAAATATACAGTGTTTAGTCATATGAATATTTGTGCTCAATCTGTGTCTCCTCCAACACATGGTTGTGCCAATTTAGATTCACTTTAAATAGGAAACACATTACAATCCCCAAGATTAAATACCCATATTAAACCCTGAAATATATTTTTACCAATTAGAGTGTTACGTTTAAGATCATTACCTAATACATCCTCCTAGGGAATCATCAAAATAAATCATAAAGGAATGTCTATAGATACCAAAAACAGAAAAATACAACATGATAATGAATTAATCTCAGTTTTCAAGAAATAAAAATATTGCAAAACTAATATATTGATCAAATCCCTACATATGAGACATAAAACCCGACATCTTGTGGTTATTTAAGGATCGTTTCTATGAGATATGTCTAGAAACTCACATGTAACATACCGTTGAAGTACTATTAATCCATAGATTATACCATCCATACATCTCAATGAATGAAAAATATGGGATAAACCTACCCTTTTGGACCATATTTTTACATCCTATCCTGGAAAATCAACCAAACTAGTTTCTGAACCATATGATGAGAATAATCTAAGGGTGATCCATCTCCCCATAAGCAAGTGATTAGAATCTGATTATCCAAACTACTAGAGGGATGGATTTTACCAACATAAAATAACCAATATAGATTATATATAGAGAAATATTGGATGAAACTAAATATGACATAATAATATACCAACAACAATAATATTAAAATAATGGAAAAAATACAAAACCAAGGAACACATCCAATAACACAACAAAAGGCAACAAAAACTACTTGAATCCACTCTTTGTGATACATGGGAATTATCCCATAGTCTCACAAAAATCTTCCCATCATTAGAATACATGAAACCCCACAATATCACTAAAACACCTTCCCATTTCCAACATTAGAAAACACAAGGGTTGCACACTCTCAAGGGAGTGTGTAGGGTGTGAGAAAAATAAGTCTAGTAGGATACCACCATATATTTGTATATAAATTCTATGTAAAATAATCCCAATAATTTTAATATATTGAAATCATTTGATTATAAGATATTTTTAAATTTTATAAAAAATCATGGTAACAAAATTTCCACTATTCATATATCTAAATCTTATTCCATATAACATTGTTCAAAACATATTTTCAAATAAAATATTTTTCAAATCATGAAATACTTTTAATACCAATATCAAAAACGAGAAAATAAAAAACAATGAATAGAAAAATGGATAACACCATTAATGTAACATAGGTATGTGCTAGCTAGGTCTCTAATACCTCAGTAATTAAGTCAAGATACAGTTTAGACAAAATAATCCCATAGAAAAACATGGCCTAGGGAATAGAGGAAACCCCATGTATATACCCCTATAATGTTAGATAAATATGTTTGAATATTAATATGGACAAGGGAATATAGGAATACCACGTTAGTGAACTCACTATATACGGAAGGAAATGTCCCCATACAATAACCCCATTCTAGGTTGGCAAGGCTCTAATATGTTTTGTATGCCAAATTTATAAAATGGCCTTAATGTATTTCATAAAAATATTTCCAACCAACCATTTTTCATAAAAACATGCATTGAAAACCAAATACTAACCATTTCAGGGTTCATTAAAAAACATTTCTTGAAGAAAAATAAAGTGAAACAACATATTACAAATAATTAATGTACAGATGTCAAGTAGATAAAAAATAATGAAAATTATAATTTAGAAAACATGTTGGAAAACTATATCATGTCTAGTCCACCAAGAATGTACTAGATATAGAGCCAACTATCTAACTATTGTGTTCACTCCACAGAATAGTGGGATCCACACAATATAATGAATGGTGCCACACAATAATTCAAGATATATCACATAAATTTATTCCCATAACATAGAATCATGTTCTTATAATCACATGATGAGTAGAGAATATATAAGATAAAATACATCGTAGAACATGTGTACCACAACCAACCAAATAAGATATGTCCTTTGTGAACCAAAGACATATTGGATCTGTGAGAAAAAAGAGAGGAATCATCACATAGTCAATAGATTATATCCACACAATATATATCCACATTCAATAAATGATATGAAGAACCAAAATGAGAAATTAGATAAAACATGCATATTTTATGACAACCAATAAATCCTAGATCAAAATTCTATTTAGAGAATCTAAGAGGATCTATGAATGCTAAATTGAATCATCTCAACCGTTCTTCTCATAATAGGTTCAATAAAGTGAGATTAAGCTGATATAATGGAGTTTTCGTGGTAAAAAATGATTAAATGCCCCTTTCTTAATTGTCCCATCCTAACACCACTGGCCAAATAGTGTCCACTATAAATGTTCATTGGAAACTTCTTGTCCTACCAACCAGATAGTGAACGCCCACCAGCTTGCAGATGGCTAAAACCAGAATGACTATAACCTTGGATCCCCACCGACAAGCTTGTAGACTCCTACCGACACATTTCATACCCCTTGTAGCCTTGGTTTGATATATACATGTATACTAGCTAGCTTATAACTACCCATTGGCTAGCCTATGGCCCTTTATAAACACCATTTAGGTCCAAATTCATACAAAATTTAATGTTCTACATTTGAAAACTCCTAAACCCAAAATATTACCTATTAAACTTAAAAGAGTGGTGCACCTCAAATGGGTTGTTACATACACTCTTTTTATTAATATTAGACAAATGATAGTAAGATTTGGTGTTGGTAATGAAATTAGTTTTTTCATATCGCACACTTATGATTTATTTTTTGGATACTAGATTATGAAAAAGTTATAATCTAATGGTATGACTCAGGGTGGATAAATAAGGGAATATTCTATGGATGTACCTCAACAATAATTGAATTTTTCTTAGATATAATAATAATTAATGATGTAGAAATTGATAATATCTCTACCACAACATATCATCATAAATTATTAAATAAATTATTAATTTTTATATGGGTTTTCATGGTTAGATTCATGTTATATGTTGATTCCTCAATAAATGGTGATGGTCACCATCAAATACCTTTACCAAATCTATATGTTTTTATAAATATATTTATTAAATCCCATTGAAATTTGATTTCAAAATTTTATTTTGATATTTTCTTTTTGGTAGAAATTCCAGATTATTTTATTGCATTTGATCTAATAATTTTTAAATAGAATGATTTTAATATTTTATATTAATGAAAAAATAAGTAATAATAAAACCTAATGGAAATAATAATATAATTTAAAAATATATGAAAAATTAAAATACGAATGTATAAAAGGAGAGAATGTGAAAATTTCGTAAAATGTAAAAATAAGAAGAAAATAATATGTAAGTAGTAATATTGAAATAATATTTTCATAGGATTTCTAGGAAACTGTGAAAAAAGTGATCCCAAAATCACATCATTGAAAATTAGTTCTTTGTTTTTGTAGAATTATAGCAGAATAAAATGACCCCAATTTCATCATACAAGGAAAACATTTTTATATCAATTTTTATTAATATTTATATGCAAGATAATAAAATCGATTCTTGAAAATGGGGTTTTTATTTTTAAATAGAATTAAAACTATGTTATCAAAATAAATATTAAAAGTAAATAAATTGTGACCACCCATTAATCACATTTTTAATTACTCTCAAGAGATGTCGATTGATCATATATTCCTTGTATTATTGGTGAAAATATCATAGTTTTCAAAAATAATATTTTTAATATCCTCCTTGAATGCACTATAACAAAAAAACAAGTTCATATTAAAAAAAAGATATTCGTTTTCTCAGTGAATCCTTTCATATTTCATAATTCTTAATTGTTTATGTCAAAAAAATGAGAGTAATAAAAATATGGGGTTTTTGTGATGTTATATACAATTATAAATTATGTATAAAATATTAGGATGAATATTAATCAATCCTCCAAAGATTTACCAGGCATGTGTGTCTTCGATTTTTATTATAAGGATTTTCTCAAGATCAACTACCAATCAACCAAATGTATCAATGCCATTCATCTAACTACAACTCAATAATTATCTAATATAAGTTACTAATAATTGAAATCACATATACATTTGGAATTGTATTTCTGAACTCTAATGGTAGGAGGAATCCCTCAATTGGGAAGACAAACCAAATGCTATCAAATAAATCTGGCCAAATGAATGAGGAAATCACAAGTAATGATTTTGAAAAGTCACTAAAATATTCCCTCTATACACACCTATCTCTATCATATTATATATTTTGATTCCAAAACAAGAACCAATGGGTCGATCCATCGAGCCATAAGACCTCATTTTTCCCTCCCTATAAGAAAAAGGTTACGGACATTCAGGGGTGGTCTTAATATTGTTAGTGGGGAGAGAATACCATCAGTAATATTATACACAATCAAAAATTATATGTAAATTATAAAACTACTTGAATTACCGAGGTGAAATAATAAGCATCATAATAAAATAACAGATGGTATTAGCGTCATATAAATAAATAATTGGGTCTCCTTGTGTGGAAATAAAAACCAATGTAGAAAGGTTTAAGAAAATAAATAAGAAAAACACAATATGAATCTGTTATAGTGAATCTTGGTATGAATACTAGCTCTAGGGTCCTCAATCTTGAACATTTCATGGGACCCTTTCCCATACCAAGATCTTAATCATGATGTATTCACATGCATCAAGATTCTCAAATACGGTGTATATAATAAACCAACTTGGACACCACCAATTCATTCATAACATATATGGATGGGTATAACAAGAGTATTTGATGATAATAATAAATGATCATGAAATCATAAACTTACGTACACAGAGAAATAATATCCCAACCAATGCACCATGATACTCGATTGTATCTTCTTTAGATCTATGTTGGAAGGATTTTCATAACAAATGTCACAAGTGATCAATAGAAATCCACTAGTGTGATGATCATGTTACTCGAAATCCACAAAGAACTAAGTGAATATGTCACTAGAATGGGTCACATCACATGGTTTTCATATCATGAAACACCTCAGGATATGCCACAAGTCCATCATAACCTTGTTTTATGCCTCATGTCAAGACATAAGGACATCATTCCAATACCCAATGTACATGTACAACATCACCATAATCATATGTCAAGTGACATCCTTATCTAAGGTATAATCATTACATAATGATCCCCATATTTCGGGTTCCAAAACAATACCTCCTAAGTCAAGGTAATACATACCAAATGAAATAACATACAAATATAGTACAAATAATGTATTTATGAGAATTTTATAGAAATATACATAAACATGTGATGATCCTCTATGATGGATAAAAGTTAAATAAGTTTATTATTGGATTCAAGTATCATAACAAAGTCTCATAAGTTATGTGCACAACCATATGAGATAACAGCAATGAAAGGTCAAAAAAAATATACCAATACAAGAATCATATAGAGGAAAAAAGATTGTATCATAGTATTAAATGGTATATATCTTCCTACATCATTTTTGTTGATAAATTACTAGAATATTCATTAATGTATCAAGCCCTAAGTCATTTTTCAAACACAAGGGAAACTAGTTCACATATCCAAATGCCTATTTCGGGTTCCAGAATATCATAGTAGGGTATTAAGAAATATACCTAATGAGAATCCATAAAAGTGAATTTATAGGATTAAATACCCCACAGTTTACATCAATGGAACTAGTCCATATATATATATCATATAAGAGGATGTCAATTCACCCAATCCATTCTCTATTTAAGAACGAATCATGAATTAATCATCAAATCTACAGGATAACCTCATGTCTAGTAAAAAATCACCAATCCCCCAAATAACCATCATTATAATAGATATATATGATGAGATTCAATAATAAAAAGGTCCCATGATGATTAATCTAAGATAATAAACATGAAAACAATGATAGTTCATGAGATACCTAGCATAAGCCAAGAGGATGTCATTGGAATGTTGAAATCCACATTTGTTCATGAAATTGTCCATGAATTTATAATCAAATAGAATAAAAATTCTTATATCGATAAATCATGTGATAGATATATGATTAATTTCATAGTAAAATATATAGATCTATAATAAATATAAATAATAGATTTTTAGATCACATACCTAAATCCTGAGTCATCAACTCACATGGATTAACTAGAGACAAGCCTGGGAGGAGCGTAAAATGTCAAGGTATGCTAGAATAGAATCAATCCTTGATAAGAATTCCTGATGAAAGAAGAATGGCTCAAAATGGACTATTGATGGTTGTTAAAATGTATTTTAAGATAGTAAATTTTTATGGGAACGATTTGGAAATTTTTGCATGACATTCTGTATCTAATGGAAATCAACATGGTTTGGGTGAAGTATTCAAAAAACCTGTGCTAAGCATTATTTTGGATACCATATGGTTTACCGTGGTTTTTTGAAGGACATTTGGGGTTTTCAAACTATGATCTTTAACCATGAACATCCACTTATGTTATTTCTAAATAGATAATATTTTCACGGATAATTGGCAAGGCATAAACCAACCCTATTAATACTATGAACCATAAAAACCCGATAAAACACATCGACACCCACCAAAGCACCTATAACTCAGAACAATATAATAATAGATAAAAACTCGTATTCTATGGAAGAAATTAAATCATTACTCACATAATAAATCAAAGGCCATTATAATATTTCCCTCTAAAGGATTATTATCCTCATAAATCTTCTCTTGAAATATTGTTCAGATAAATTAGGCCACTGTGCTCAAATATTAGAATTCCACTCACAACATTAATCTTGAAACATCCATGATTGCATAATATATGAATATGTGGCCATGTATACCCACAAAACACCTTCTCTCTCTGGTCTACAATTTTCACCAAGGATTTCATATACAATTCTTCTTGCACCAGCTTGACATCCTTGCATGTTGTGATAAAAATATGACCATGCATTTATTGATGAATCTAAGAATCATGAAAAGTAATAATTGTAAATTGATAGAAAGTATGAAGTCCATATAGTAGGACAAAATATTGATATAATAAGAAATATCAAATGGTCTTATGAATTGTGTATCTAGGATTCACTATTTATACAAACCTCAATTACCTTGATGAGGAGTATCGTGTATGAAAATCCCATCACTAATAATTAAATCCAAGGGTCATATCCTCTTCTAAGAATATATCACTACATATTTTGGGCAGTGGTTAAGTATTCCTAAAAATCATAACTCTCTTGGAGGTCTCCTAAACCATTATTGACTCTACCATAGCGGCCGGACCTAGATCATTCCAATATAGTGGTGTAAAAAATGTTCATAAATAGGGATCCTCAAAAGGTTATATCTAAATGGATCCCTAAAAGTCAATTATTATAAGTAAATTCAACCATGTTTAGATAATAATTTCAAGAATGACTAAAATTGGGGACTCATGTCTGAAGGAAATCCTTATGGATCATAATTATCATATCTGATTTACCATCAATCCATATATGATACAGTACTCTTAGTTTCTCCATGTACATAAATCTTTGGAGAAGGATTTCCAAAGTTATTTCATTAAAAACAACTCACATTCTGATAGAGCAGTTTAGGGACCTTTATTTGAGCATACTACCTCTCATATATAAAACCATCATTGGTTATCAATTGAGAAAGTGTCATAGATCCCCAATTAATGAGAATTTTCCTTTTCACATAATCAAAAATCGCACAAAAATATCAAAAATTATATATAGTTATAGGTATACTCCAGTAAAATTCAATTGTGATGTCTCCCCACATACACATTGGCACTAGAATTGGTTGGTGTAAACCACCAAGATTATGGAGTTCAACCTATAGCCTATGGTAGGAAAGGAATCAGTAAATATATCTAATAATGTACCTCTTTATACTTGGCCACATGAATATCCAACTAAAATCATGGTGCATGTTTTTAATTCGAGGATGAACATCCCACACAAGGGCTTGAAATTATCTCATAAACTCATCATTAAGGGTGGTAGGTACTGAAACACTCTGATATACTAGGATCACAACATTTCCATCCAACAACCACTCGGTAATAAGGTCACCACCAACTAGTGTTCTTCATATCACCACACATTCATGATCATCTTCTGGATTATAATTAACCTATTATATTAAATTACATGTTATAAATAATTAGGTACATTTCTTAAATCCATATCACTTGAAAACATTCATAATCCAACAATTCAATAATCTCATCTTGAACCAATGTTCCTAAAAAATCCATTCAAAAAGCTCTTATTCTATATATTTCAGATGACTAAGTGCATCATTAATGAGGTTAATTTTACATAGAGTACAGTATACATCAATTTTGACCATATTGTTGTAAACTATCCAATTCCTCTACCTCAAATTGAGTTCCCACAATGAGAACATGTAGAAGAAGATATTTAGGTCTATGAATACAAAAAAAAATCTAGATGAAGATATAATATCACTAATACTTCAGATAATATTCCACATATTCCAACTTCAAGTCACATATATGATAGTAATACTCATGGTATCAAAGTTTACATAACCCATAAGATAATATAGAATTCATATATATCAAAACTACCCCCAAAGAAACTTTTGATTAATCACAACAAATGAAAAATACAATACTAGGATCAGGAAGTATCAACACTTGATCAACAGTCAACCACCTCTTTAGTTAAAGAAAAAACTCATTACATTGGTCCAAACATTGAAAAATCACTCCCTTCTTCATCTGTATAGATATAGGTAATAAAATGGTAAATGTCCTCAATATAACTCAAATAGTGTCTAGTTAAACTTATAAATATCATGTTATAAATAACTTTTTTAAGATTCTTCTAGGACAGAAATACATCTAATTTCAATATGTGCATTTTATACCTCACTTATAAAGAACATTCCCCAAGAATGTTACCTATTGAATATAGAAGTTGCACTTTGGTAGATTGGTAGAAAGTTGATGTGAATGATGTTTCCTCAAGATTATAATGTGATATCCATGATGCTACTTTGGGGTTACTGATTAACTAAGGATATTATCACTAAAAACCATGAGGAATGGTTTGGAAAAATGTTTTAAGATCTTTCCCCAAAGTTCCATGAAAACTAAAAACATATTTTTTTTATAAAAAATAGTATTACTAAGTATTTATAGATCCAATAGATAGTCTCAAACATAGTATTAAGAATTACTTCCACTCAAACCCATGACTGGTTAAACCCTAACAGAAGTTTACTCTTAGAGAACAACTAGGATAGCCCTAATTGATGAAATAATACATCAGTCCTAGGAAATAGGTTATAATTCTTCCACATTACTGGATTTAACTTTTTTAAATATATGTAGAGCCAAATATTACCCCCCCTTCTAGTGAATAAGATAATTTCACCCCAAAATGAAGTACTAATCCGAATAAAACCCTTCTATTATAAATCCTTGATTTGAATTTTTATTCCCTTCCACTCAATCATCTCTACGTGATAAAATGGGCATCACTATGGCCAATGAACCCAGTACAAGTTCAATATGAAACTCAAATATTATTTTTTGGGGGAATACCTATGATTTACTCTAAGAATATTTCATTATAGAGATCCAAAATAGGAGGAAAAGATAAAGAATAAAACATTGATACCATTTAAAGAGCTAAGCCTTTATTCTACAATATAATTTTCCTAGGCCTTCTCATGTCTCAAGACACTATATATGCTTCGATAATCCACTCACCCTTCATCAAAAACTTCTCTCCCTTGGGAATATTAAATGATACCAATATTTAATAGAAATCAATTTGGGATTGGAAATTGGTCATCAGGTTGAAGACATGTATCACATCGAAGCTCATCATTGCCATAATCATGATGTACCATAGAGTTACATTGCCATAAATGGATTTAAGATACTATGGGAATCCTTTAAGATGATCCAATTTATATTTATAATATTGTATCAAGGGAAATAATCTCTTTGTAGAACATGATAGGTATGTAAATTATAGTATTAATTTGTTAAGATATAAATACTGGGTAGAACTGGTATCAAAAAAGAACTAGATATCGTATAAGTGACCAATACCATACCTATAATAAAAAAGACCCAAAATTCCATTTAAAGGTGTCTAACCCAATGTAGATACATGATATTAATCTAGACACATCTCCATATCCCCAACCATGAGATGCATGACTTGCCTATGTCATTATCATATGAGCCGATAGATAAGGACCGCTAACAGAGCCCTAGGTAATATATCAATGTTTTTTCACCCCAGTGGAATCCTATCCTTAATGATCTCAAGTATAAAAAATGGTGATTCTATAGGGTTCCACATTTATGACACTTTATTTGAGTTATTGGTCAGAACCTATGATAATATATGAGCTTCCGACCATAGAAGAACTATGAAACACCATTTATGGTGGATGAAGAATCCATACCCTAATTATCCATCATATCAATTCCCAAATGCACATATTGGGTATTACTCTTCCTATAAGAAAAAGACATTCTCATAGCAGCAATAATAGTTCTACCCACTTGAGTATTGAATGGTGGAATAATACCAAAAGCTAAATACATATCATAGACATTCTCAAAAGGAAAGGACATAAAAACATATAGGTTTGTAATTAGGGTGAAACATATAAAATCAACTTCTAAAAATGGATAAAGACTGATCTCAAGATTCCTAGACTTATTTGCATCATTTTTTAACTATAACGGAGTAAAATGAAGAAGTTATGTAAAACAAGTGGAGTTTAAAAAAAAAATTTCAAACTATACTAAGGCTTCTTAATTTCCAAGGCATGGTCTAGATTTACTGTGTTAGGAAAGATTACCAAAAGAAAAACTTCTTGATTACTTCACAAGAAAGACCCTAAGGTCTACATTCTTGTCCCATGACACTCCACCATCGTGATTCATGTCTCTGATGCATAAATGATGCTAAATTGACCCAATGGTCCCCCATGGTGTCAACCAGGTCAAATATACCACTAATTTTTTCTTACAATTCCTCAACTTCATATGTGTAAGATTGGTATAGAGTAAGAGGTTTCAAACCTCTGATACCAATTGTAGGATCAAAATAGTAATGTAGTTGCTCAATATACAAGAGGGGGTGAATTGTATACTTTAAAAAATCCTTTGGAACCTTTAAAGTTAGATATGAATAACTATAGTTTCCTTAAGAAAAGGAAAGGGCTAAGTTTAACAAAGATTAAACTAAGCAAATTCATAACACCTCTAACACCGAAAGTAAACTAGGAAAAAGATTCCGAAAGAAGGTTCTGGAAATATGGTTCCGGAGATTGAAACTTAACAAACAATTACAATATGAGATTCTACCTTAAAGCGTATAGAATCTAAACGAATCAGAGTACAAATAAGAAAGTATAATAAAGTTATACTTTCCTTATGATACAAAATGCAGCGGAATAAAAACAAGTAGTAAAACTACTAGTAACAAGATATATGTCTTTTAACCCAAATAGAAGGGTATCCAACAAACTTGGATAAAGGTCCCTTGATTTATACTTTCAAGAAAGTATGTCTTACCCACACCAGGGTAAGCCCTCGATATGAAGATCGGAGTCTCTGTCTAGCTATCCCCGCAAGCCCTCAACTTCAAGGTAGTTGGCAACCTCTGTCTTCCTCAACAAGGAAGCCCTCGAACTTCAAGGTAGTCGGCACCTCTGTCTTCCTATCCCCGGAAGCCCTCGAATGTAATCACCAACATTCAGAGTCGTACAAAGCTTTGAGAGTTAATAAGAGCCTCTCTCTCTAGAATTCACTTTAACAACATCTATGCACAAAACCAAGTTGTTCATCTGTCATCAGTTCCGAGCTCTTTCAAATGAGCTCCTATTTATAGGTAAGGTCGGCTCCTTCTTTAACGGTCATATTTTCCTTAAAGATCGGAGGGACCTGTACACGTGTCACTTAGACAACGGTTAGTTTAAAACAAAACAGATGACATCGTTTTATAACAAAACAAATGTAACAGAATGTACGACATCATTTTAAACTCTAACATAAAAGTTCGGAATGAAAACATCGGAGTGAAGGTTCGGAGTGTAAAGAACAATAGTAAAGAGTAGACAAATTTTAGAAGTGTAAGAAATATAAAAGTTCGGAGTCAAACAAAGATATTTTTCGGAGTCGAAATTAATTCAGAGTGTATAAAACAAAGATACTCAAATTCTATTTAATAGGTGAATTCGGAATGAGAATTCGGAATAGGAATTTGTCATTAGAAAACGTAATGAGAATTCATCATCAGGATTCGTAATGAGAATTCGTCATCAGAATTCGTACTAAGAATTCGTCATCAGAATTCGTAATGAGAATTCGTTATTAGAATTCGTAACGAGAATTCTTTATCAGAATTCTTAATGAGAATTCGTCATTAGAATTCGTAACGGGAATTCGGAATGAGATTTCTTCATTAGAATTCGTAATGAGAATTCTTCTTCAGAATTTGTATCCTGTATCTGGAATAGAACTTAGTCAGAGTTCATATCCGAAATTCGGAATGAAACTTCCGTATAGTTCTTATCCAGAATCCAAATCCTAAAACAGAATTCTTTATATCAATGTTTCAATGATTCCGAGAAAATGAATCCGAATCTCATACTTAAGAAAAATACGGATGAAAATATGATAAGGATAATTTTTCTTATAAAAGAGATTTTCCTTAATAAAGCAATTTTCCTTATAAAATCAATTTTCCTTATAAAATCAAATTTCCTTAAGAAAACAATTTTCTTAAAGATAAGGTGTTTGTGATTTTCAAAACAAGAAGGAATGGAAATGTCATAAGGAAATCCTTATTGACTCAACAATCTCCCCCTTTTTGGAAAGCACAATCATCCTTACGAAAAAAATCTAAGAAGAAAGAAACATATTAATGCTTATCTCCCTTGTTTTAAGGATATAGATGAATACGACTAACTCCCCCTTAGGCTTTGAAACTCTAAGGATCGTATTCATATTTCTGGAGTGATATTTCATAAGAAGGTCTTCTTTAAGAAAAAAAACTCCCCCTTAAAAAAACTCTTATTAGAGTTCTTTTTCCTTGCGTATTTTTTCTTTCTCCCCCTTTGATAAACTCTTATTAGAGTTCCTCTTTTTCTTAAGGATCTTTTCCTTCTCCCCCTTTGTGATTTTCAAAAAGAATTGGAGGGAATGGAAAAAAAATAACAAAGTACATGAAATATTAGTAATGACAACAATGGAAACGAGATACACAATTTTCATTAGATTTGGAATGTCAGTAACAAAAAGAATACAACAAAAAGATCAGATTTGGTTATTTCGGATCATTCTTTTTCGACATGATCCCCTTAAGAATAGTCTTGATCTTTTTTAGGTCTTTATGATCTTCTTCAGCTTTCTTCTCTAAGACCACTATTCTTGAGGATTGAGCTTCAATATTTTATTCCTGGGCTTTCAGCTTTTCTTCCTGAGCTTGGATCTTTTCTTCCTGAGCCTTCATCCTTTCTTCAAAATCGATCTGATGATCCCTTTCAAATTTCCTATTCTGAGAAACAGAATTCAACTTCCCATTCAGATCCCTAACTCTTTAGATCCGAATGTTATTTTCTTCTGTCAGATTTTCTTCAAAGGAGGAAGTCAGCTCATTTATCTTCTTGTCCTCAGTCTCAAAGGCATCTTTAACATTGTCTTGAAACTCATCAAGCAACCTCATCTCTTCCACAGTCTTCTTCGACCAGCTTGTCATCCTTTTGCAAGATATTTTATGAGCTTCGTAACAAACAAAGAAGGTTTTTAACTGAGCCGCAATCTCAACGCACGTATCCATAACCATAGATACGGAGTCAGTTTTCTGATTCAACGCATGTTGGAGCATCTGGCATCTTGAGTCAATACTAGAGAAGGTCGGAATGGTTCCCACCAACTTCTTTAAGGACTGAACAACAAAGTCATGCCCCAACGAGGATGACTCCGAATCTGAAATATTTCTTGGAGAGTTTTCTTCCTCAACAAGTTGAAGCTTTCTCTTTGAAGAGCTACCAACTTCCTTTCTATTCCTTACTTCTGAGCTCGGGGTATCAGCAAGAATTTTCTTTCCCTTGTCTTTTTTCGTAATTGAATCATGTTCCGGAGTTCTCTTCTCACTGTCAGAAACTTGAACGACAAAATCTTCCACATCAGCAACATCCTGAATACCATCCTCTACGTTTTTCATCTGAGAAATATCATGTAAAAGTTGTTCTTATTCTCTATGATAGGCAACTTCTTCTTCTCCTTTCTCTTCTTCCATTGCTGGAGTAACTAGCTTCGAAGATGCAGCTTCTGAAGTCCGGAGTGATAAGTGTTCCGATGGTGTCCCTTTGTAATCATCTACTTGTTTTAGCACATCTCCGGTTTCACCACTTCCTTCAGCACCCTCTTCTACTTGTTCCACTTGTTCAACTTTCTCTACCTCCTCATTATTCTTAGCAATAGCTTCTTCCGGAGCAACAAGATTTCTTCCTGGAGTCTCAGGTAGAGATTCCAAGGAGAAAGATCTCGGAACTAGAATGGTTGCTGAAACCATTTCATTGAATTTCAATAAAGCCTGAGCTACCTCAGCCTCAGACATCTTCTTCTTGAGCTTCTTTTGCTTTGCTTGTCTTTCAAGCTCATCAGCAGTTTTCTCCTTCAAGGCCTTAGCCTCCGCAGGGTCCAATCCGAACTGCGGATCCCCTTCTTTCCTTTTCTCTTTATCAGCTCTCCACTTTGTAACAACCTCATCAGGATAGGCTTTCTTCTTCTTAGGCTTTGGAGGTGCGGAATGGACTTCCTTAGAATTAGGATTCTCTGCTTGTACTTCCACTTCTTTCAGCTTTCTCTTCCTTACTGGCTTAGATGATTCCGGTTCCGCAGCTTTTGGAGCTGTTTCTTCTTGATTTGGCAAATCGAAGAATTCACCAGTTTCCTTGTTGAAAGCCACATTCATCCTTTTCAGAGTACCATCGCTGACCAGCATGATCTTGCAAACTCTTGGATTAGATTTGTAAGCCTCCTTGAAAGACTCAAGGCACCGAACAATCAACGTGGAGAGGATTGCTGGATACATAATAATCTGAGCTCTAAGATTCCCCTTCTTCAAATTTTCAATATTAAGAAGAATATGCTTCATCAAGTTAAACTTCCTTAGATTTATCAGGAAATCTAAGATATAGATCTCACTCTTCTTCAAGCTGCCTTTATCACCTTCCCTCGGTACGATAAGTCCTTGCACCCATAACTCCAGAATCCAGATGTTTGTAGATAGACTTGCAATCTTCGGAGCCTTGTCATCAGCCAGTCCGAGAGTTTCTAAGGCCTTTTCCTTGTTGAAGCTACCCTTAGAGTCTGGAAACACATGTCAAATAAACTCGGCTTCTCCTTCATAAGACAGCCCTACCAAGCTTGCACCCATGGTGTGATAAAGCTTGTAAGTCTTGCCATAAGACTTAAAAGAGAACTTCTCCCTATTATCTTCCTTGACGAAAGAAACTGACTCATAAAACTCGACAAGTAAATCTGAATATACATCATCTTGGTTCCCAGTTTTTGATACCGCAACATCTTCCCAGCCATTCAACATAATATTCTTTGAAATGATAGAATCGTAGTTGCTGAAGAAAACCGGATGTACTAACCTTTCTCTGTAAACTAACCACTGAGAAATAGGCTTAGTGGATGACATTTCTTGAGATGCTAACTCCGCAGACATTCGGATCTGAAGTTCTATGAGATGTTCGGAACGGAGACAACTATAGTTCAGAACGGCCTTAAATCAGAGAGGCAGATATTCGGGACGCGAGAGCTTGAGATCGATGTGGGATGAGAATTTGGGTCCCCTTTATATAGGCGACGAGATGATGGTTCACATTCCACAGTTGATCTAACGATTGGAAAGAGCTGCGATCAGATCTGACGGTTGAAAACATGAATCCGATCTTTTTGAGGTTTTTATTAAAACAAATATTTAAGAAAACTATAATCCGAAAACTTAGTACAAGAAAATTCCAGCAAGTAAAATATGACTACGAAAACATGAGGAAGGATATCATACCTTTCAGATTGGCTTAGGGAATTATTCGTAACGGCTGATTTCTCAAAAAATTTACTATGAAAAATAAACTTAGTACGAAAAACTCAGTACGAAGAACAAACATAAGAAGAAAATATAGTACGAAGAACTTCGTACGAAAAATACATTACGAAAAATACATTATGAGTAAAAACATCGATACAAAAACCTGGTTATGAAACTGCCAGTACGTAAATTTTTATTCAGGAAATTTTCAATAAGAACACTTCCATTCCCGAAGTATTCTATACGAAACTGTCCAATCAAAAAATTTAGTTCCGGAAGTTCCATTCCGGAAATCTTCGTTCCGAAAATTTTGAAAATTTTTTTTTAAAAACTTTCTTAAATAAACAATCAAATGTACTCCCCCTATGAAAAGGAGTTTATTACTGTAAGGAGATTTTTTCAACATAAAGTTAATTAAGAAAGATTACCTTATGTTTATCATTCCTAACATCTGTTTAATATATTCAAATCTATCAGAAGGCAATGATTTTGTGAAAATATCAGCAAGTTGATCTTGCGTTCTGATAAACTGAAGAATAATATCTCCTTTAAGTGTGTGATCCCTAAGAAATTGATGCCTAATATCTATGTGTTTTGCACGAGAGTGATGTGCAGGGTTTATACTTAGGGAAATGGCACTTGTGTTGTCACACAAAATTTGAGTTTTAGTAAAACTCAAGCCATAGTCTGTGAGTGTGTGTTGCATCCACAACACTTGTGCACAACAACTTCCATCTGCTACATATTCAGCTTCATTAGTGGAGAGTGCTACAGAATGTTTTTTCTTGCATGACCAAGAAACTAAAGAATCTCCTAAGAAATGACAAGTTCCGAATGTACTTTTTCTATCCATTATACATCCACCAAAGTCAACATCAGAGAAGCTTTTTAGAACAAAATCATTTCCAGAAGTATAAAATAATCCTAGATCCATGGTTCCCTTAAGCTAGCGAAAAATTCTTTTTACTGCCTTTAAGTGAGATTCCTTAGGATTGGACTGATATCTTGCACATAAGCATACTGAAAACATTATGTCTGGTCGACTGGCTGTTATGTAAAGTATACTTCCTATCATACCTCTAAAAGATGTTTGATCTACTGGTTTCCCAGCTTCGTCAAGATCTAAAGAGTTTGAGGTACCAATGGGAGTATTTATACTCTTAGTGTTGTCAAAACCATACTTTTTAAGAAGATCTTTAATATACTAATGTTGAGATATGTAGGTTCCTTCTGGTTTTTGAGAAATTTGAAAATCATGGAAAATGTTAACTCACCCATCATACTCATTTCAAACTCAGATCTCATTAGACTTGAAAAAGAGTCAGTCAAAGATAGCTGAGTTGAACCAAATATAATTTCATCAACATAAATTTGAACAATCAAAACATTTTTCTTATCTTTCTTTATAAAAAGAGTTGGATCTGCATTTCCCTTAACATAGTTATTTTGAAGCAAAAATCCAATAAGTCTATCATACCATGCTCGTGGGGCTTGTTTAAGACCATACAAAGATTTGGTAAGTCTAAAAACATGATCAGGATGTTTTTTATCTTCAAAGCTAGGTGGTTGTTCAACAAAAACTTCCTCTTGAACATAACCATTAAGAAAAGAACATTTCACATCCATTTGGAAAAGTTTGAAATTAAATAATGCTGCAAAGTCAAGTAGAATACAGATAGATTCAAGTCTAGCTACTGGAGCATAGGTTTCTTCATAGTCTATTCCTTCTTGTTGATTAAAGCCTTTAGAAACAAGTCTAGATTTATTTCTAACAATGACTCCATTTTCATCACATTTATTTCTGAAAAACCATTTTACTCCAATAACAGAAGTTTCCTTAGGTCTTTCAACCAAGGTCCAGACTTTATTCCTTTCGAATTCATTTAGTTAATCTTGCATTGATTTAATCCAATCATCATCACCTAAAGCTTCATCTGTGCTTTTAGGTTCTAATTGGGAAAGAAAAGCTAGATGTTCTACTTCATTTCTTAAGGAACTTCTAGTCCTTACAGGTTGATTTACATCACCAATGATACTATCACTGGGATGATTCTTAAGAAACACCTGATTGGGTTTTGTAAAACCTGTTCATCAACATAGGGTAAAAAGTCTTCTAGGGTAAATGTTTCAGAAGTATCTTCTAGAACAATTTCCTTATCAGAAGGTTCTTCTATCAAAGGTTGATAATCAGTTTTTGAAAACACATCCGAAGATGTAAGTTGAGATGGTTTAAAAACAAAAGGATCTGATTCATCAAATTTTACATGTACTGTTTCCTCAACAGTGCTGGTATTTTTATTAAAAACTCTATAAGCCTTAGAAGTTGTGGAATAACCTAAGAAAGTTCCTTCATCAGATTTTGGTGTGAATTTATGTAAGTTATATTTATTATTAAAAATGAATACTTTGCAACCAAAAACCTTGAAGTAGGAAAGTCTTGGTTTTCTACCATTCCATAACTCATAAAGAGTTTTATTAAGAAAAGGTCTAATCAAAACTCGATTTATAGTATAACAAGCAGTACTTACAGCTTCAGCACAGAAATGTCTAGCAATAGAATATTCACTCAACATGGTTCTAGTTATCTCTTGAAGAATTCTATTTCTTCTTTCAACTACACCATTCTGTTGAGGAGTTCTAGGTTCTGAAAAATTGTGAGTAATACCTTTCTTACTACAAAAAGTTTCAAAATCAAAATTTTGAAATTCTCCTCCATGATCACTATGAATAGTTTTCAATGGAAGGTTTTTCTCATTTTTAACTTGAGCTCTAAAACTTTTGAAATTGGAAAAAGCTTAAGATTTCTTTGCTAGAAAATAGACCCAAGTAAATCTAGTGTAATCATCAACTAGAACAAACACATAGTATTTGCCTCCAATGCTTCCAGTTTGTGTTGGACCAAAAAGATCCATGTGCACTAACTGTAATGCATCAGTTGGTGAGACTTCACCGATTGACTTAAAACTAGATTTATGTTGCTTTCCATATTGACAAGGATCACAAAATTTAGAAGAATCAAATCTAAGATCTGGTAGATCCTTAACTAGTTTCTTCTTAGGGAGTTTACATAGGTTCCTAAGGTTACATTGTCCTAATCTTCTATGCCATAACCAGGAATGATCTTCCATTGCACTTAGGCAAGGTAAATCTTGGCTTCTTAGGTCTTCTAAGTTTAAGGTGTAAACATTCTCTTGCCTGTTGGCTGAGAGAATAAATTCATCCTTGGAATTGTGAACTAAACACTTATCATTCCTAAAATTCACAAGGTAACCTTAATCACATAACTGACTTATGCTAATGAGGTTGTGCTTAAGCCCTTTAAAAAAAAGAACATTTGAAATTAAGGTTTTACCTAAAAGAACAATATTACCAATACCAACAATCTCTCCCTTAGCATTGTCTCCGAATGTTACCTTTCCTCCTTTCGTTTTGATAATCTTATCAAAAAAACTTGTGTTACCAGTCATGTGCCGGGAACATCCACTATCCATGTACCATGTATTGTTGCTGGTACTTTCTTTATTTTCCTGAAATCAAGAAGAAAATTAGACTTTCGGAATCCAAACTTGTTTGGATCCGAGATTTCCAGACAATAAAATTTTATGTATCCATATTTTCTTAGAAAAGTAGGCTTTATGAAAACCTAGAGATTGGGTTTTTTTTAAGGAACAACTTTTTGACCAGTGACCACCACATTGACATTTGGTACAAAATGGGGCACTTTGAGGAACAAAATAATTGTTACTGAAAACTGGTTTTTCATGGGTATAACCAAATCCGGATTTATTTCTTAAAGGTCGTATTTGGGAATACATCTTATCAAAATTTTCCTTACCATGGGTAAAGTTTGATAAACACTTCTTTAAGGAAAAAATTTCAGACTTGAGTTTTACAACCAAGTTTTTATCCTCAAAATCATTAGTTTTAGAACTAGAGTTAGGCTCGAAAATATTTTTATTAGAAATTACTTTTTCTAACTCTTTAGAAAGTTTGTTCTTTTCAGAACTTACTTCCTCAAGATTTTTTTGAAATACTTTCAAAATCATCATTTTTCATATCATGATATTTAGAAAGATCTGATATCTCTTTTGTAAGAATAGAATTCCTAGAGTTTGCCTTATCAAGATTCTTGTTGAGTTTTGAATTCTCAATCTCAAGAAGTTCAGCAAACCTAGAGAGTTCTTCATAAGTAGGTAAAGTATTTTCTTCATCAGAAGATGATTCTTCATCAGAAGAGTTATAATACTTACTATCATTAGAATTTAAAGAAACATTGGTCAATGATTCAGCAATTCGTACCTTAGCCATAAGACAATGATTATCAATAGGTAATCTGGCTATAAGACCAAGATTCTTCTGTCCTGAAGATTCATAATCAGAAGATTCATCTGAAGAGTCACCACCACTGGCACTCCAGGTGTCATTAGATTTCATAACTTTCTTAGATTTAGCTTTATAATACTTCTTTCTGTTCCTGTCTGAATGTCTTTCCTTCCTTTCTTTCTTTTTGAGCATAGGGCAATCTGGTCTAATATGTCCAGCTCTTTTACATTCATAACAAGTAACTTCTCCATCTTTCTTATCTTTCCTGTCCTTCTTCTTATACTTATATTGAAATTTTCTCTGTCCAGCTATCTTGTTCATCCTTCGAGCAAGATTGGCTAATTCATTTTCTGAGACTTCACTCTCACTAGATTCGGATTGGAAAATGACTTTCTTAGACTTGGATCTAGTAACTCTCTCAAGAGTCTTAGCTTTCATCTGATTTGAAGTTGTAGTAAAAGCAACAGTACCATTTCCATTCTTCTTCTTGATGTTGTCAGCATCTCTCTTCATTCTTGTTTCATGTTGTAGAAGAGTTCCAAATAATTCATCAAGAGTAATTTGAGTGACCTTCCTGTTTTCATCTATAGCTGTTCTCTTGGATTCCCACTCATTGGGCATAACATCAATTATTTTGTCCACAAGAGCTTCATCATCTAAGCCTTTATCTCCCATAGATTGTAGACTGTTGACAATGGTCATAAATCTTTGTTGAACTTTACAGATAGGTTCTCCATAAGGAAAATTGAAGCCATTATATTCAGCTCTAAGCATAGCTCTTCTAGTCTCAATCACTTTAAAAATCCCAAAGTGTGTAACCTCTAACTTCTTCCATATACAATTAGCTGCTTCACAAGAAGAAATTTGGCTATATATATTTCTAGTCATTGAACATAGTAAAGTGTTGTGTACCTTATAGTTGAGTTGATATTCATGCTTTTACTGGTTAGTAAAAGATCTGACTTCCTTGTCAGGAATTTTATAATCACCAGTAAGCATGACAAAGTTGTCTACTCCAGTATTGATAACAAATGTCTTCATACGATCTCTCCAGTATTCATTGTCATTACCATCAAATATAGGTGGTCTTTTCGGATTTAGATTGTCAATAGATCCAACATTAATTCCTTCCATACTAGAAATAACTTTGCACACAAACTTGTTAGTAGCAGAGAATCGTAATTACAAAGTTCGGAATGAGAAAGTCTGAAATGGACAAATTCGGAATGACAAAGTTCGGAAGGATAAAGTGAGAAAGAAAAACTTGTATGTGAGTACAAGTATTTCAGAGACCTGCTCTGATACCAAATGTAAGATTGGTATAGAGTAAGAGGTTTCCAACCTCTGATACCAATTGTAGGATCGAAATAGTAATGTAGATGCTCAATATACAAGAGGGGGGGGGGGGGTGAATTGTATACTTTAAAAATTCCTTTGGAACCTTTAAAGTTAGTTATGAATAACTATAGTTTCCTAAAGAAAAGGAAAGGGCTAAGTTTAACAAAGATTAAACTAAAAAAATTCACAACACCTCTAACACCGAAATTAAACTAGGAAAAAGATTCCGAAAGAAGGTTCCGGAAATATGGTTCCGGAGATTGAAACTTAACAAACAATTACAATATGAGATTCTACCTTAAAGCGTATAGAATCTAAATGAATCAGAGTACAAATATGAAAGTATAAGAAAGTTATACTTTCCTTATGATACAAAATGAAGCGGAATAAAAACAAGTAGTAAAACTACTAGTAACAATATATAAGTCTTTTAACCCAAAGAGATGGGTATCCAACAACCTTGGATAAAGGTCCCTTGATTTATACTTT
Organism: Viscum album; assembly: GCA_963277665.1. Classification (NCBI taxonomy): domain Eukaryota; kingdom Viridiplantae; phylum Streptophyta; class Magnoliopsida; order Santalales; family Viscaceae; genus Viscum; species Viscum album. The sequence goes on from OY728145.1 coordinate 1,789,555,416, forward strand.
CAAGCAAGCCTGTCTTACCCACACCAGGGTAAGCCCTCGATACGAAGATTGGAGTCTCTGTCTTGCTATCCCCGCAAGCCCTCAACTTCAAGGTAGTTGGCAACCTCTGTCTTCCTCAACAAGGAAGCCCTCGAACTTCAAGGTAGTCGGCACCTCTGTCTTCCTATCCCCGGAAGCCCTCGAATGTAATCACCAACATTCGGAGTCGCACAAAGCTTTGAGAGTTAATAAGAGCCTCTCTCTCTAGAATTCACTTCAACAGCATGTATGCACAAAACCATGTTGTTCATCTATTATCAATTCCGAGCTCTTTCAAATGAGCTCCTATTTATAGGTAAGGTCAGCTCCTTCTCCAACGGTCATATTTTCCTTAAAGATCGGAGGGACCTGTACACGTGTCACTTAGACAACGGTTACTTTAAAACAAAACAGACGACATCGTTTTATAACAAAACAAATGTAACAGAATGTACGACATCATTTTAAACTCTAACATAAAAGTTCGGAATGAAAAATTCGGAGTGAAGGTTTGGAGTGTAAAGAACAATAGTAAAGAGTAGAAAAATTTTAGAAGTGTAAGCAATATAAAAGTTCGGAGTCAAACAAAGATATTTTTCGGAGTTTAAATTAATTCAGAGTGTATAAAACAAAGATACTCAAATTCTGTTTAATAGGTGAATTCGGAATGAGAATTCGGAATAAGAATTCGTCATTAGCAATCATAATGAGAATTCATCATCAGGATTCGTAATGAGAATTCATCATCAGAATTCGTACTAAGAATTCGTCATCAGAATTCGTAATGAGAATTCGTCATTAGAATTCGTAACGAGAATTATTTATCAGAATTCGTAATGAGAATTCTTCATTAGAATTCGTAACGGGAATTCGGAATGAGATTTCTTCATTAGAATTCGTAATGAGAATTCTTCTTCAGAATTCGTATCCTGAATCTGGAATAGAACTTAGTCAGAGTTCATATCCGGAATTTGGAATGAAACTTCCTTATAGTTCTTATCCAGAATCCGAATCCTAAAACAGAATGCTTTATATCAAAGTTTCAATGATTCCGAGAAAATTAATCTGAATCTCATACTTAAGAAAAATATGGATGAAAATATTATAAGGATAATTTTTCTTATAAAAGCGATTTTCCTTAAGAAAGAAATTTTCCTTATAAAAGTAATTTTCCTTATAAAAGCAAATTTCCTTAAGAAAGCAATTTTCTTAAAGATAAGGTGTTTGTGATTTTCAAAACAAGAAGGAATGGAAAATTCATAAGGAAAACCTTATTGACTCAACAATATGGTCACCCAGTGCCTCAAATGTCTTATGGTTATTTGATATAGAAGTTACATGCATAGTAGACCGTGTTACTATGTACTCCTCCACCATAGTATGGTTTAATCCTAATGATTTTGAGACGGAGTAGATCCAATGTATAAACCACCTAATAATATAAATGAGCATACTCAAAGTTATACACCTACATAGTATATGGAGAAACTATCATGTCATCCATAGAGGGAGCATTCAAGAAACCCTAAGGTGTCATTTTTTTATTTTCCAATTGATTATTTAATCAACAAAAACGGTTAATAAAAATCTTTAACTATCAATAGGATCACATATAGTTTATACCAGGAGGCTACCCATACCACCACGTTACTCAAAATTATATATATATATATATATATATATATATAATACAACAAAATATTAAAATTCAATTAATTATTGGTAAAACAGAAAAATAAAAATAGCATAAAAATATATATTACTCAATGGATATTACAATTCCATCCCAAATAGAAAAACAAATTCAATGAAATAAATTAAACAGCTACTAAAAAACACAAAAAAAATTATATTTGGAATATGACCCTACATGCCTAATAATGTAGTATGAAAAGATCCAAATCTCATAAAATTGTGATAAAAATCCCTTCAATGATAACTCATAGGCCTGTTATAGTATATCTATCTAAGAACATGGTAACTCTCATACTTGAGTCCCAAACAACAAATTTAATTTCTACGATTTTCGAGTATAATGAAGAAGAGAAGAACAAAACTACTCTTATACAATTTGTAGCAACCCAACCCGAATCCTCAGGTCCAAGACCAAGACCCAAAATATCTTATTTACACCTACCCATATGTAAGAAGATTATGAATAACATTGAAGATATGAAAACTATTAGTGGGTAGAATATACCATCGGTAATCATATAAAAAACCAAAAGTGGAAATAAATTATGAAACAACTCATTGTATCAAAGTGTTATTATAAGAATCATAATGAAATAAATGGCATACATGTCATAAAATTAAATAAACCGGTCTCCCAGTGCGGCAAGAATAAATCCATGTATAATGGTGAATGTAAATAAATAGTAAAATAACTATCCAAATACCCCAATGGTCGGCTCAATACAAGGATTAGCTCTGCAATCCTCAACTAATAATCTACAACAAGTCCCTTTCTATAACCATGATCCCTACTCATGAATTTTCAGGGAGATTAAAAATCCCATGTAGATTTTTAGAAATAATCCCAGTAGTACCCCACAAATTTTATTTATGAATTTGTGGTAATGTATAACATGTGCATTCAATGAATAAAATAAATTTTCATGAAATCATAAATACTAAAAAAATAAAAATATTGTACTAACTAATCCACCATGATCCCTGACCATACATTCTTCAACTACATTCCAAAAGGCTACTCACGGAATATGTTCGAAGTGATCATGAGCTATCCAGTAGTTTTATGAACTTTTAAGTGAACATCCATAAGGAATTCATCGAACTTTTTTCTAGTATAGGTCATCCCATAGGTCTCAAATATCCTGACACTCTCCTAGGAGATAATAGAAGGACTACATGACCCAAATGTTTCTCAAGGATCAGGGCATAAGGCCTCATGACTATACCCTAGGTACAAGTACAATTTCATCTTCAACGCATGTCATATGAACTGCCCATATAAAGTAATAGTAATCACATGATTATCCACGTATTCCGAGTGTGGAAATAATGACTCCAATAGATAGGTACCACATACATTAGGGAAGTGTATATATACAAGCACAAATCATTTCATCATCAGATGTCATTAGAAAAATACATAAACATATTATCAACATATAACATAGAATATATATATATATATATGTATACTCATAGAATCAAGCATCCAAAATGAGTCTCACATGCCATAAAAACACAGCCATATGCAATCACTATGTAGAAAGGGCATACAATAAATGATAACATGAGAACCACATCATGGAAAAAAGATTATACATGATCCAAAAATGGTATAGAAAATTTGACCTCTAGTTAATTTATGATGAACACTTATATTATTTAAGGTATACAAGTCCTAATCTTGTTGTTCAAAATTGGAAAACAATTTCATATTCCAAGGATTCCTATCTATGGTTCTATATAATCTATAAAGGGGTTTATGAAAGAGACCTGATGAAATTCCATTAAAATAAAGGGAGTTCTAGAATAAATTACCCCTAAAAGTCAAAAATATAAATACTAGAGATATACTTTGAATAATAAGATATCAATTAACAAGATTGGACATCAATTCAAGAAAAAATCATTAATTCCTTGTAAAATCTATATGATAACCTCCTGTTAGTGAATAAACATTGATACACATATTTTCATAATTAAAATGGAGATCGAAAATTATATTAAAGAATAATAAGGTTTTATGATGATCGATCTTTGATAAGTAACCAATAATGTAATGTGTTCATCATAGATCTAGATCTGGTCAAGAGGATATCATTCGAACATTGAAAACCACCTCCATTATAACCATGATATATTAATTTTTCATTATATGGAATTAGATTTGATAGTCCGAGAAATAATTCTTGATCAATGATTAATTTCAATATAAAATAGATAGATATAAAAAATATCAGTAAATATGTTTTTGGATCATATAACTCTTTACTGATCATCAACCCACATTGAACCTCCAGAATAATCCTAAAGGATAAGAAAAGTTTACGGGAGGATAAAGGAATGTGAAGGCTCAAGTGGGATTCCTATAGAAATAAGAATGGGTAAAAATGGACCATTTATTTCCATTGAATGTAATTTTTGGGAAGGAAATTCATGCATAAATGGTTTGGATGAAACATTTTCTTATATATGAGGCGATTATGTGATCCATTCTACCTCTAATGTGAACCAAGATGATGTGGGTTCACGATTGGTTGATCCATGAGATATCCATGTTGTTGGCTACAGGTGGGTGTCACAAAATTGTTATGGATGGTCGTGTGGTTTTTCAAATTACATGACATAATCATGAATATCCCCTTGGGAATGTACAATAAGATATACGGTTTCCTATAAAATCATTATGGGTTTTACAAACCATGCTTAAATAATGATCCTTCAAAAAGGTCTCTAAACCCCCCAAACCCATAAGAAACTCCTAGAACTCATTCCAATAAAACAACATATCTGAAAAATATGATAAAATGATTAAATTAAATCATTACAAACTATAAAAATATGATACCATTACATAGATAAATATAGAATAGATTATTTTTATGAACTACAATGGAAGAATACAAATTCATGTAAAGTGTGGGTAATAGATGAAAATAGTCAAAACAAAGCCTATGTATAACACACTAAATTCATCATCATGAATGAAATAAATATTATAAAATGTATTCAAAATTAAAGAAAAAAATTCATGTCCCCACCTCATTGGATAAATAGTACTATTCAATACTATATAATAGATGTTCAATATCACATGATGAGTGAAAACATACACTTCACAATGAAAACAAATAAATGAATGTAGAAAAATAATCCAAAGATATATAATTCCATAATCTTATAATCTCATACCAAGATGGTTCATACACTATTTATGAGCTCCAAAAATATTACATGGTCCTTAGGACCATTCTTCCTAGTGAATTATTAATTGTATATTCTACACATTGTCAATTCACATTGATTTCATTTATGAAATTGTAATTGGTTGTTCAAATATTTTTTCACCAAGATCTCCTCATCATCTCTTATCTAGATTTTCTATTATATGGAGAATTTTTTTATGTTTCCATATTTAGTGCGTTAAATGTTACTACAAATATCTACACGGGCCCCCAGACATATACGAGCTCCATGTGTACCTGATATTTCATTATATCTAATTGAACAGGATTTATCTTCATATAAATCCTTACATGCAATTAAATTCATAGGAACAAATAAATTTTCCAATAAAAAAATCTCAAATAACCTACTGAAATTATAGAAAAAAATTCAATGTCACCACTTCAATATTACAATGAGAAAAAATCATACATATCAGTAAATATATTTTAGGTATACTAGGAAATAATTATGTGAATCATATATATTACAGTAGATATCATATCTTCCTCTCTCAGAAAAACATTTCTCACAAATCAAGCAACAATCCTTATATATTATTGGATTTCTTTTAAAAAAATTATGTATCACTTAAAAGATATTAAATATCATTAATTGTATGTTACACATCACCATTTACGTCTTATAGTTCTTTTTTAACTCTTCCCATTTCAAAAATAATTCATTTTTTACTATTAATTACCCTCCAAACAATTAATAAAATAATTATCATTAGATGGAAATTAATTTTATTACATAATGTATTCACATAAAATAAATTAAACATTACTTTTATTTTGAGAAATTTTCACATAATCCAATGGATCAATCCTTTAATCCAAAATCCCAATAAAATCCAAATAGTTTATAAATATAATGGAATAAAATGAATTAATTTTTAATATGATATAATGAATTAATCACATTTATTACTTCCCCCAACACTTAAAACATTCAATTTATGATAGGTGAACATAAATAATGTTACCTATGTAAAATTCATAACAATAGATAATGTGAATCAAATTTTCAATAACTAGGTTTCTCAATCATATAATATCACATACATTGTTATTATAAAATTTTCACAATGAGGTATAATCAAATAATTTTCACTTTTAACCACATGTATTTCGTATTTATACCTATATTCCTAGAAATATCTATTTATTAAATAAATTATTAATTTTAAGATACATTTTTATCATCTCAAATTTTTGAAGGGGTCACTATAGGCCTGATTTGTTTCAAAATATCTTCTAAATGAGTAATTTTCTTTTTTCTATCATGATGGGTTTTAATATTTTTTATATGGATTGTGTTTATTAGGTCCTAGTTTTAAATTTTTTGTGGGAAAATAATGTTTTCTGGAATTAAATTATGAAATATTTTTGATATACATTTAAAGTATTGCATCCACAATCAGTCTTTTTTGAAATTACTCACCTCAAAACTTATATGTATTCTCATTAAATGTCCACACATAATGCATTTCTGCACCAATAAATAGTTTTTATTGATTATACCTTTATTTCATTTTTCAATTTTATTCCAATATATATTTAGTATCTTGGAGGTACAGATGAATATTTAAAATTAACATTGTTCTGTGAACTTCATTTTTCTTAATTTATTGAATTTTTACCTCTTATATTTCTTATATTTGATGTTTCTCCCCTTATTATTTCATGAAACATATATTCCCCCATTTTTTATTTGAAATTTTATCCTTTATTTACTTTTAGATATAGATACTTTTGGATTTGATGTCATTAATGAGTCTACCATACAAGCTTGTTCATGGTTTCTAGTGGATTAGTCAAGGGTTATATATGAAGGTGGATTTTAAAAGTATAATATTTTAAAACATTATTTACAATCAATATAACACTTAGTAATTTTCAACATATGTACCTTAATTATACCATATTTTGACATTATTTCATATTAAATTCTAGTTATTCATGCATGAAATTGTTCTCTAAAGAAACAAGGACAACGTAATGTAGATACCGAGAATTTTTTATAAGTTCCTATAGAATGTGATTTTAAAATTTGTATGAATTTGATGAAATGGGATTCCAAAATTAGTGGGTTTTCAAGAGTTTCCAAAGCATAAATTTTAGAATTAAGTACATTAAGAAATCATTTAAATTTAATAACCTCGAGATAAAACAATTCTTCAAAATAAATTTTTCTAACATAAAGAGAAATTCAATTTGATATTGATAATTTTGAAAGCAAACTAAAAAATATATGAAAAAAGAAAAATTAAGATGAAAAAAATTCAAAAAAAGATATAATATTTCCCACAACCATACATAAATAAAGAACTATTTCAATTGAGTCTAATAGTTATTTTCTATAAGGATTTTTTTGGAAATTTTATAAGAGGAAGCATGACCGTTGAAGAATATTGGGATAAAACCAATAATAATTATTTGTGAAACGTTTTCAGTTGATCTTGAATATTCCCATTACTATTTTCCTAAATAAATACTATAAATAATTGCATTAAAATGTGATAAATTTATTAAAACTATTTTAATATAAAATAAAGTAAATGGAAATGAATATTGAGTCATCTCCTAAGAAGTTTTATGTTTTCATTACCTATATACTGGATGCTGGGGTGGGTTATAAAAACAAATATTCAACTAAATTGTCATCCACCTCCTCTGGTTCTCCCATAATTATCACATCAACTTCATAATCATCATATTATTTATCAAAAATTTAAATTATATCTTGAGGTGGATGGTATTATATTTATTTCTATATCTATTTTATTTCTTTATCAATGTATATAATAATATTAACATAATATTTTATATTTACCTACTCTTATTCGTTATATGTGTAAAATTTTATAAAATAATTTGCTAATTCATTGATAGATTTTGGTAATGTTTCTAAATAGTGTTTCTAAAGATGTTATTTTAATTATTTAATGAGTTATATAAAGTGTTCCTACAAACATTATAAATTATATTCTCCACTAATTTACTTAGATTTGAAAAAACCATTTATCTCATGGAAATAAGTGATTCATAAATACAATCCATATATTTATATTTTATTTATTAAATCAATGTTCTATTTTCAATGTAAATAATAAAATGAGTAAACACATTAAACTCCCTTGAAGTAGTGATAAAATATTTACACACATATAGCATTGAGCTTAAAAATAGTTTTAATATCCTCCTTGTATGAAATATTATTAAAATTAAGGTTATATCCAAATGAAGATTGTTTTAAAGGTTGTTAATCATTTATTATTTTTTCTAATATAATTTTTTATGTTATATGATTGGTAAGTATAAATATATGGGGTGATTAGTTTTATGTGATATGAAATTCCAAATTCCAAATTTTGTGTTAGGAAAAATAGAAATAAACCTCACAAGAGATAAAAAACAATTTCTCCTTCAGTGTTTATCTAATAGAATTTACAATGTTTAGCTATCACTTAATAGAATAGATAAACATCATTAACCACACAAACTCTTACTATATATATAATTTAAGGAATTTCTGTATAAATATCTCAATTACATTGGTCCTTTTATCTCTCTAAATTAATGGTAAACGGAATCCCTTAATAGATTTGGAAAACCCTAGGCTACCACACGCATCCAATTAAATGAATGAAAATATCCCAAAAATATATATTTATTGATCATAGGTCCATTTCATATAGAAAAAAACAATATCCATTATATGATAGATAACTAAAAAGTGTAATAATTTATGTAACATTAGTGGGAGAATAATAATACATGTGATTAATGGTGAAAATATGACTTCCATTGATCCCAACCCTATACTCAAATAACTATTGTTCTTCATCAAGACATCAATCAAGAATATAAAATTTATTCAAAGCACTAGAAAAAAATCTAGTTTATTTCCCATTGGATTAATATAAGTATTAATTATTCCATGACTTCGGTTATAGCTCATAAATGGAGATAAATATAGTCTCCACCAAAATTAACTCATATAAATAAATGTATAAAAATAGATTCGATATCCAGTATAGAAAAATCATGGAATCCCATTCCTTGAGGGTTACTCCTTTTTCATTTATATTATATCACTCATATATATTTTAATCTTTTTATACCTTCATCACCATGTAATCACATTGAGGTAAGATTTAGTTTTGTGATCTCCTCCTCCTATAATCCCATGATAAACATCTATATGGAATGTTTGTTATAATATGTCCTGATTTGTGGAAGAAAATCATAATAGAAATATATTTATGGTTACCTCAGCTTGTATGATCTCCATATTTAATTAATATTCCTCATTTTTTGATGAAAAATATTTCTCCATGTTAAAAACCATATTCTACATTCATTTCTTTGGAATAATAACTTAAGTTGAAGAACCTCACATGAGTTCTAAAACATATTATGTTTCCCACTTCATCACTAAAAAACATTTTCTATTACCATATAAATATTTTATATGATAATAAATGTTTTTATTATCAACAAATATATGTTACAATACCCTAGGAGTTCTAAATTTTACCTTATGTATCTCATAGATTCTCAGTCTCATCCCTTTTAGCAAAAAACAGAAATTCATAAACTATAAATGAACATTCCATACATACAACCATGAATTGTTTATATAGGTTCTAGAAAATACTACTCATAACTTTTATTTTATTTCTCATCATAAATGATTTTTAATATATCACATTGTAAATTTTTAGTACATTAACAATTCTTCCAAATTCATTACTACTTCATTCACCCATATCATTCACCTTCAATCAATAAATCAAAGGCATATCAATAGTAATCAATTAATTATAATCTGTATAATCATAAAATTAGTTGAATTTAAATTTTTTTTCATTTTAATCATCATCAAAAAAATGAAATTTTCTATTATTTATAAACCTAAAACACAAATACATAATAAATTCAAGTTAATAGAATGAATTGATTATTAAAATAATACAATTAGTTAATTTTCAATATCAGTTATACCTATTCAACATAGTATGATTTGTGAGTTTCATTAATGATAAAACCTAATAATTCATTAGAAACAATAATTTATTCCCAAAAAGGGATCAAAGATTGAGAAATTTTCACATAATTTCATAATTTAAACTCGTTAAGGCATCTTGTGGTGAAATCAATTTTTTTGCATATTTTTTTTCTTTATTAAAAAAATTATTTGGATAAAATATGTAATCTTTTGTTTGGTATAATTTTTTTAATCAACCAAATAATCCCATAATAATACACATTATAAATAATTGGAGTGAGAATAAACCCCACAATATCACTACAACACCTTCCCCTTTCCCGCATTAGAAAACACAAGGGATACACACTCCCAAGGGTGTGTGTGGGGTGTTAGAAAAATAAGTCTAGTAGGATCCCACCTTATATTTATATAGTAATTCCATGTAAAATAATCCCAATAATATTAATATATTGAAATTATTTGATTATAAGATATTTTTAAATATTATAAAAAAATCCTGGCAAAAACTTTTCCACTATTCATAAATCTAAATCTTATTCCATATAACATTGTTCAAAACACTTTATTAAATAAACTATTTATCAAAGAATGCATTGATTTTAATATCAATCATATAAAAAAGAAAATAAAAATAATTAAAAGAAAAATATATATCACCTTTATGGTAACATAGGTATGTGCTAGCTAGGTCTCTCATACCTCAGTAATTATGTCAAGATGCAGTTTAGACTAAATAATCCCATATAAAAACATGTCCAAGGTAATAGATAAAAACCCCATGGATATACCACTACAATTTCGGATAAATATGTTTTAAGATTAATATGGACAGGCGAATATAGAAATACAACGTGAGTGAACTCCATATATACGTAAGGAAAGGTCCCCATACAATAACCTCATTCTAGGTTGACAATGCTCCCATGTGTTTTGTATACAAAATTTTTTGAAAGGCCATAATGTATTTCATAAAAGTTTTTCCAACCAACCCGTTTTCATAGAAACATGCTTTGAAAAACATATAATAAACATTTCATGGTTCATCAGATTTTTTTAAACCAAACAAAAGGGAAAAACATAATAAAAAAATTAATGCACACATATCAAGTAGATAAAGGATCGTCAAAAATTATAATTTTGAAAACATTTTAGAAAACTAGATCACGTCTAGTCTACTGAAAAAAGACTAGATACAGAACTGACTACCTAACTGTTGTGTTCACACCACAGAATAATGGGATCCACACAATATAATGAAAGGGACCACACAATAATGGGATAGGTATAATATTAATTTATTCCCATAACATATAATCATGTTCTTATAATCACATGATGAGTAGAGAATATATAAAATAAAATACATCGTAGAACAAGTGTACCACACCCAACCAAATTATAAATGGCCTTTGGGAACCAAATACATATTGGATCTATGAGAAATAAGAGATGAATAACTACATAGTAAATATATTATATCCACACAATATATATCCACATTCAATCAAAGATATTAAGAACAAAAATGAAAAATTAGAGAAAACATTCATATTTTATGACAACCAATAAATCTTAGATCAAAATGATAACTAGATAATCTAAGATGATCTAAGAATGATAAATAGAATCCTCTCAATGTTTATTCTCATAACAGGATCAATAAAGAGGGATTAAGATGATATAATGTATTTTTAGTTGTAAAAATTATTAAATGTCCCTTTGTTTATTGGCCCATCTAAACAACACTTTCCAACTACTGTCCACTGTGAATGTTCATGGGAAACTTCTTGCCCTACCAACAGGATAGTGAATGCCCACCAACTTGTAGATGGCTGAAACAAGAATGAAAATAACCTTGGATCACCAAAAACATGATTTTAGACTTATAACAACACGTTGCTGGGCCACTTTAGAATTAGTTTGATATATACATGTCCACTAGCTAGCTTATGACTCCCCATCGGCTAGCCTATGGCCTTTTATAAACACAATTTTGGTCCAAATTCATACAAAATCCAGAGTTCTATATTTGAGAACTCCCAAACCCATTATATTACCTATTAAACTTAAAAGATTGGTGTACCTCAAATTTGATGCTACACACACTCATTTTAGTAATAATCAACTAGTTTTAGTAATATTTTTTGTTTGTAATGAAATTAGGTTTTTTATATGGTGAACATATGAGGTATTTATTGGAAAATAGATTATGAAAACTTGATAATCTAATGGTCTGACTCAAGGCAGATAAATAAAGGGTTATTCAAATGATTTATCTCAATAATGATATAATTTTTCTTAGATATAAAAAGTATTAATGAAGTATAAATTGAAAATATATCAACCACAAAAAATCATAATAAATATTTAAATAAAATTTTATTTCTTATATGGGGTTTCAGAGTTGGATTAACACTATATCTTAATTCCTATTCGAATGGTGACTGTCACCATCAACTACCTTTCCCAAATAAATAATTTTTTATAAATATATTTATTATATCCCATTGAAATGTTACTTCAATAATTTTTTTGATATTTCATTTCTGGTTGAAATTCTAGATTATTTTATTGTATTTGATCTAATAATTTCTAATTATAATGATTTCAATAATATATATTAATGAAAAAATAAGTAATAAGTAAACCTAATGGAAACAATAATATATATTGAAACTATATAAAAAATGAAAATACTAAAGTATAAAAGTAAAGAATGTGAAAATTTATTAAAATTTAAAAACAAGAAGAAAATAATCTATAAGTATTAATATTGAAATAATATATTCATATGATTTCTAGGAAACCGTGAAAAAAAATTGATCCAAATATCACATCATTACAAATTAATTATTTATTTTTAGTATAATTATAGAAGAATAACATGAAACCAATGTAATCATCCAAAGAAATCATTATTCATTCAATTTTTATTAATATTTATTTAAAAGATAATAAAATTGATTTCTAAAAATGGGGTTTTTAATTTTAAAATATAATTAAAACTATGTTATCAAAATAAATATTATATGTAAATAAATTATGACCACCATTTAATCACAATTTTAATCACTCTCCTGAGATGTGGATTGATCATATATTCCTTGTATTATTGGTGAAACTATTATAGTTTTCAAAAATAATATTTTTAATATCCTCCTTGAATGAACTATAGTAAAAAACTTGTTCATCATAAAACAAAGATAGTTGTTTTCTCAGTGAATCCTTTATTATTTCATAATTTTTAAATTTTTTATCATAAAAAAATGAGAGTAATAAAAATATGTGGGTTTTTGTGATGTTAAATACAATTATAAATTATGTACAAAATATTTGTATGAATATTAATCAATCCTCAAAATATTTACCCAGCATGTGCATCTTCAATTTATATTTTAAGGATTTTCTCAAGATCGACTACCTATCAACCAAATGTATCAATGTAACTCATATCACTACTGCTTAGTAATTATCTAATTTAAGGTACTAATAATTAAAATCACAGGTACATTTAGAATTGTATTTCTGAACTCTAATGGTATGAGGAATCCCTCAATTGAGTAGACAAACCATATGCTATCAAATAAATCTAGCCAAATGAATGATGAAATCCCAATTAATGATTTTTAAAAGTCACTAAACTATCCCCTCCATACCAACAAATCCTGATCATATTATTGATTTTGATTCCACAATAAGAACCAATGGGTCGATCCATCAAGCCACAAGACCTCATTTTCCCCTCCCCATAAGATAATGGTTACGGAAATGCAGGGATGGTATTAATGTTGTTAGTGGGGATAGAATTCCCTAAGTAAAATAATCCATATTCCCAAATTATATGTAAATTATAAAACTACTTGAAGTATCAAGGTGAAATAATAAGCGTCATAATAACATAAAAGATGTTATTAATGTCATATAAATAAAAAATTGGGGCTCCTTGTGTGGAACGAAAAACCATTGAAGAAATGTTCATGAAAATAAATAAGAAAAACACAATATGAATCCCCTATAGTTAATCTCGGTATGAATACTTGCTCTATGATCCTTAATCTTGAACATTCCATGGGACCCTTTCCCATACCAAGATCCTAATCATGATGTATTCAGATGCATCTAGATTCCCAAAGATGGTGTAAGTAATAAACCAACTTGGACACCAACAATTATTTAATAACATGTAAGGAAAGGTATAATTGGAGTATTTGATGATAATAATAAATAAACATGAAATCATAAACCATTGTACACTGAGAAATAATATCCCAACCAATGAACCAGGAGACTCGATCGTATCTATATTAGATCTATGATAGATGTATTTTAATAACAAATATCATAAGTGATAAATAGAAATCTACTAGTGTGATGATCATGTTACTCGAAATACACAAAGAACTTATTGATGATGTCACTAGAATGGGTCAGTACACATGGTAGTCATATCCTGAAACAGCCTCGGGATAGGCCACAAGTCCATCATAACCATTTATTATTCATCAGGTCAAGACATAAGGGCATAATTCCACTACCCAATGTACATGTACAACATCACCATAATCACATGTCAAGTGAAATCTTTATCTAAGGTATGGTCATCACATAATGACCCCCCTATTCTAAGTACCAAAACAATACCTCCTAAGGCAAGGTATTATATACCAATTTGAATAACATAAAAATATAGTAAAAAAATGAATTAATGATAATTTTTTAGAAATATACATAAACTTGTGATGATCCTCTAATATGGAAACAAGAAAAATAAGTCTATTATTGGAATCAATTATCATAACAAAGTCTAATAAGTTATGTACACACCCATATGAGATAACAGTCATGAACGATAAAAAATATATGCCAATACAATAATAATATAGAGGAAAAAAGATTATACACGAGAATTAAATGGTATATATCTTCTTAAATCATTTTCATTGATAAATTACTAGAGTATTCATTAATTTATCAAAACCTAAATCATTTTTCGAACACAAGGGATACTAGTTAACATATCCAAGATGCCTATCTTGGATTCCAGTTTATCAAAGGAGAGGATTAAGAAAGTTACCTAATGAGATTCCATACTAGTAAGGGAATTTATAGGATTAAATACCCCATAGTTTACATCAATGGAAATAGTACCTATATATATCTTATAAGAGGATGTCAATTCACCCAATCCATTCCCTATAAAAGAAGGAATCCTGAATTACTCATCAAATCTAGAGGAGAACCCCATGTCTAGTCCACAGTCATCGCTCCCCCATATGACCATCATTATAATAGATATATAAGATGCGATTCAATAATAAAAAAGTCCCAATATGATTAATCTAAGATAAGATACCTGAAAACCATGATAGTTCATAAGATACCAAGCATAAGTAAAGAGGTCGTCATTCGAATGTTGAAATCCACATATGTTCAACATATTTCCCAAGAATTTATAATCAAATGGAATAAAAATTCATATATCGAGAAATAATGTGAATGATATATGATTCATTTCATGGTAAAATATATAGATCTATAAGAAATATAAATAATAGAGGTATTTAGATCACACACCTCAATTCTCAGTCATTAAATCACACGGATTAACTAGAGACAATCATGGGGGGATCATAAAATGTCAAGGAATGCAAGAATAATGTCAATCCAGGATAAGGATTCCTATAGACAGAAGAATTGTTCAAAATGGACTATTAATGACAATTAAAATGTATTTTCAGATAGTATAGTTTTATGGGAACGATTTGGAATATTGTGCATGACATACTGTCTCTCATGGAAATCAACATGGTTTGGGTGAACTATTCATCAAAACCTGTGAAAAGCAATATATTGGATACCATATGGTTTCCCATGGTTTTTTCTGGAGGGACATAGGGGTTTTCCGACTATTATCATTAGCCATGAACCTCCACTTATGTTATAGACATATGGAAAATATTTTAATGGAGAATTGGAAAGGCTTTAACCAACCCTATTTACACTATGAACCATAAAAACCCATTAAAACACATCAACACCCACCAAAACAACTACAAATCAGACAAATATATTAATAAATAAAAATTCATATTCTATGGAAGAAATTAAATCATACCACACATAATAAATCAAAGGCCATTATAATATTTCCCTTAAAATGATTATCATTGTCATGAAGCTTCTCTTGAAATATTGTTCAGATAAATTAGGCCACTGGGATCAAATATTATAATACCACTCATAATATTAATCTTCATCCATCCATGATCGCATAATATATGAACATGTGGCCATGTCTACCCATAAGACACCTTCTCTCTCCAGTCTAAAAATTTCACCAAGGATTTCATATACAATATTTCTGGCAGCAGCTTGACATCCTCACATTTTGTGATAAGAATATGACCAGGCATTTATTGATGAAGCTATGAATCATGAAAATTAATGTGTGTACAATGATAGAATGTATGAAGTCCATATAGTAAGCCAAAATATTTATATAATAAGAAATATCAATTGGTCTTATAAATTTTGTATCTTGGATTCACTATTTATACAGACCTCAATTACCTTTGTGAAGAGTATCATGTAAGAAAATCCCATCACCAATAAGTAAATACAAGGGTCATGTCCTCCATGAAGAACATATCAATACCTATTTTGAATAGTAAATAATTATTTCTAATTATCTAAACTCACTTAGAGGTCTCCTAAACAATTATTGACAATACCATAGCGGCATGACCTAGCTCTTTACAATATAGTGGTGTAAAAAAATTTCATAAATAGAGATCCTCAAAAGGTTATATCTAAATGGAGACCTAAAAGTAAATTATTATAAGTGAATTCACCCATGTTTAGATAATAATTTCAAAAATGACTAAAATCGGGGACTCAAGTTTGAAGGAAATCCTTAAGGATCATAATGATCATCTCTGATTTTTCATCAATCAATATATGATACACTACACTTAGTTTCTCCATTTACCTAAATCCTTAGAGAAGACATTACAAAATTATTATATTAAACAGAACTCACAATCTGATAGAACAATTTAGGGACCTTTATTTGAGCATACAAACTCTGAAACATAAAACCATAATTGGTTATCTATTGAGTAAGATTCATAGATACCCAATAAATGAGAAACATTTGTCACATAATCAAAAATCACAAAAAAATAATTAAAAATATATAGAGTTTTATATATCCTCCTGTAAAATTCCATTTTGATGTCTCCCCACATACACATTGGCACAAGAATTGGTTGGCATAAACAACCAATATTATGGATCTCAACCTTTAACCTATGGAAGGAAAGGAATTAGTAAATTAATCTAGTAATGTCCCTCTATATCCTTGTCCACATGAACATCCAACTAAAATAATGGTGCATGTTTTTAAATCGAGGATGAACATCCCACATAGGGGCATGAAATTATCTCCTAAACTCAACCTTAAGGGATGTAGGTATTAAAACACTCCCATTTACTATGATCACAACATTTCCATTGAACAACCACGTGGGAATAAGGTCACCACCAAATAGTTTTCTTCATATCACCACACATTATTGATAATATTCTTAATTATAATTAACATATTATATTAAATCAAATGTTATAACTAATGGGGTACATTTCATAAAACCACATCACTTGAAAACATTCATAATCCAAGCATTCAACAATCTCATCAGGAACCAATGTTCCAAAAAAATCCATTCATAAAGCTCCCATTCTACATATATCTTATGTCTAAGAGAATAATTAATGTGGTTACCTTTACATAGTGTATAGTACATATTAAATTTGACCATATACATGTATTCTATCAAATTCCTCTCCCTAAAATTGAGTTCCCACTATGAGAAGATAAAGAAGAAGATATTTAGGTCTATGAAAACCAAAAATAATTAGGTAATGATATAATATCACCAATACATTAGATACTATTCCACAACTTACAAAATCAAGTCACATATATGATAGTTATACTCATGATGTCATTGTTTACATGACCCATAAGATAATACATAATTCATATCTATCAAAATTACCCCCAAAGAAACATTTTAATGAATCACAATAAATGAAAAATACAATACTAGGATAATGAATTTTCAACACTTAATATATAGTCAACCAACTCTTTAGATAATGAAAAAACTCATTGCATTGGTCAAAACATTGAAAAATCACTCCCTTCATCATCTTCATTGATATAGGTACTAATAAATGGTAAATGTCTTCAATATAACTCAAATAGAGCCTCATTAAACCTATAAATATCATGATATAAAGCCCATTTTTAATATGATTCTAGGACATCAACAACTCTAACTTCTCTAGGTACATTTTTATACCTATCTTATAAATAACATTCCCCAAGAAATTTATCTCTTGAATCTAGAAGTTACATTTTGATAGATTGGAAGAAAGTTGATGAGAATGAAGTGTCCTCAAGACTATCATGGGATAGATGTCATGCTACTTTGGGGTTTGTTATTAACAAAGGATATTATCACTAAAAACAATGAGGAATGGTTTGGGAGAATGGTTTCATATCTTTTCAATAACTTCCATGAAAACAAAAAAACACATTTTTTATTAAATAATTGTATCACTAAGTATTTATAGAACCAATACAAGATCACAAACACTGTCTTATGAATTCCTTCCACTCAAACCCCTGACTGGTGAAATCCTAACAGAAGGCTAATCGTAGAAAACAACGAGGATAACCATAAATGATGAAAGAATACTTCAATCCTAGGAAATTGGTAAAAATTATTCCATGTTACTCGATTCAACTTTTATAAATCTATGTATAGTCAAATATTACCCCCTCTTAGTGAATAAGATAAGTTCAGCCCATAATGAAGTACTAATCCTAATAAATCCCCTCTATTATAAGTCATTGATTTTCATTTTTATTCCTTTCCACTCAATCATCTCTTCATGATAAAATTGGCACCAATATGGCCTACGAAGCTAGTAAAAGATCAATATAGAACTCAAATATTATATTTTTGTGGAATACCATTGAATTAATCTAGGAATATGTCATTATAGAGATCCAAAATAGGAGGAAAACATAAAGAAGAAAACATTGATACCATTGAAAGAGCTAATCCTCTAATCTAAACTATTATTTTCCTAGGCTTCTCATGTCTCAACCCACTATATATGATCCAATAATACACTCACCCTTCACCAAAAAATTCCCTCCCTTGGGAATATTAAATGATACCAATATTTAATAGAAATCAATTTGTGATCAAAAACTGGTCATCAGGTCCAGGACATGAATCACATCGATGCCCATCATCGCAATAATCATGATGTACCATAGATTTACATTGACGGAAATGGATATATAATACTTTGAGAATCCTTAAAGATGAACCAATTTATATTTACAATAGTGTATCAAGGGAAATAATCTTTGAATATAACTTAATATTTATGTAAATTATAGTATTAATTTGTTTATATATAAAAACTGAGTAGAACGGGTATCAAAAAAAGAACTAGACATCGTATAAGTGACCAATGAAATACCTATAATAAAAGGGACCCAAAATACCATTTAAAGGAGCCTAAACCAAATTAGATACATGATATTAATCAAGACTGAACTCTATAGCCTCAACCCTGAGAAGCATGACTATCCTATGTCATTATCGTCAGAGATGATAGATAAGGACCCCGACCAGATCCCTAGGTAATATATCAATGTATTTTCACCCCAGTGGAAACCTAACCTCAAGGATCTAGAGTATAAAAAACGTTAATTCTATAGGGTTCGACATTTATGACACTTTATTTGAGGTATTGGTAAGAACCTATGATTATATATGTGCTTCCCACCATAGAAGCACAATGAAACCCCTTCTATGGTTGAGGAAGAATACATACCCTTATTATACATAATAATAATACCCAAATTCATATATTGTGTCTTAATCTTCCTATAATATGAATAGATTCTCATAGCAACAATAATAGATCTACCCACTTGAGTATGGAAGGGTGGAATAAGACCAAAATCTAAATACATATCTTAGACATTCTCAATAGTCATGGACTCACACAAAACATATAGGTTTGTAATTAGGGTGAAACATCTAAAATCATATTTTAAAAATGGATACAGACTGATCTCAAAATTCCTAGCCTTATTTGAATCATGTTTTAACTATAGAGGCGTAAAATGAAGAAGTTATGTGAAACAAGTGGAGTATACAATTAATTTCATGGATCCATACTAAGTCTCTATATATTCCAAGGAATTTTCTAGATTTTGTGTGTTAGGAAATATTACCAAAAGATAAATTTATTTATTACTTCACAAGAAAGACCCTAAGGTATACGTTCTTGTCCCATGACACTCCACCATTGTGATTCATGTCGTTGATGCATAAATGATACTAAATTGACCCAATGGTCCCCCATGGTCTCAACCATGTCAGATATACCACTAATGTTTTCTAAGAATTCCTCAACTCCATATGGTCACCCAGTGCCTTAAAAGTCTTATGGTTATTTGATATAGAAGTAACATGCATAGTAAACATTATTACTATGTACTCCTCCACCATAGTAATGTTTAATCCAAATGATTCTAAGATGGAGTATATCCAATTTATAAACCACCAAATAAGGTAAATGAGCATACTAAATTTTATCCACATACATATCTGTGGAGAAACTAGCATGTCATCCATAGAGATAGCATTCAAGCATCTCTAAAATGTCATTTTTTGATTTTTTAAATGATTATTTAATCATCAAACACCATTAATACTAATCCGTATCTATCTATGGGAACACATAAATTTTATACCAGGAGGCTACCCATGCATCTATGTTAATCATAATTATATATATGATACAAAAAATTAATTAAATTCAATTAATTATTGCTAAAATAGATAAATTTAAATATTATAAAAACATATATATCAATCATTGGATAAAAAAATTCCATCCTAAAGTGAAAAACAAAATCAAGGAAATAAATTAAACAACTACTAAAAAAACAAAATTATATTTTCAATATGACCCAACATGCCTAATCATGTAGTATGAAAAGATCCAAATCTCGTAAAATTTTGAGAACAATCACTTTAATGGTAACTCATAGGTCTTTTATAGAATATATCTCTAGGAACTCTCTTAGATGATTCCCAAACAATAAATTTCATTTCTAGGATTTTCCAGTATAATTAAGGATAAAATATAAAAACTACTCTTATACAATTTGTAGCAACCCAACCCGAATCATCAAGTCCAAGACCAAGACCCAAAATACCTTATTTACACCTACCCATATGTAAGACGACTATGAATAACATTGAGGATATGACCACTATTACTGGGTAGAATATACCATCGGTAATCATATAAAAAACCAAAAGTATAAATAAATTGTGAAACAACTCATTGTATATAAGTGGAAGAATAAGAATCATAATGAAATAAAAAATTTAATACATGTCATAAAAATAAATAAACCAGTATCCCAGTGAAGCAAGAATATATCCATGTATAAAAATGAATGTAAATAAATAGTAAAAACACCTTCCAAATCCTCCAAAGGTCGGATCAATACAAGTATTAACTCTTCACTCCTCAACTAATAATCTACCACTAGTCCCTTTCTCTAACACAGATCCCTATTCGTGAATTTTCATGGAGATTAAAAAACACAAGTAGATTTTTAGAAATAATCCATGTAGTACCCCACCAATTTTTTTCATGAATTTGTGTTCGTGTATAACATGTATATTCAATGAATAAAATAAATTTTCCAGAAATCATATATACTAAAACACATAAAAATATTGTATTAACCAAACCATCATGATCCCTAACCATACATTCGTCAACTATATTCCAAAAGGCTAGTCATGAAAGATGTTCAATGTGATCAAGAGCTATCCACTAGTTATATAAACATGCAACTGAACATCCACAAGGAATCCATTGAACATGATAATAATATAGGTCACCCCTAGGTCTCTAATATCCTCACACTCTCTTTGGAGATAACACAAGGACAATATGACCCAAAATGTTCTCTAGGATCAGGGCACAATGCCATCATGACCATACCCCAGGTACAAGTCCAATTTCATCTTCAACACATGTCATATGAAATCACCCTATAATGTAATAGTAATAGAATGATTATCCACCTATTCTGAGTGTGGAATAATGCCTCAAATGGATAGGTACCACATGCATTAGGTAAGTGTATATATACAAGCACAAATCATGTCATCATCAGCAGTCATTAGAAAACTACATAAACATATGATCAACATATATCATATAATATATATATATATATGTATACTCATAGAATCAAGCCTCTTAAATGAGTTTCACATTCTATAGAAACTCACCCATATGCAATCACTATGTAGAAAGGGCATACAAGAAATGATAACATGAGAAACACATCACAAAAAAAAAGATTATAAATGATCCTAAAATGGTATAGAACATTTGACCACTAGTTAGTTTATGATGTAGTATTTTATTATTTAAGGTATACAAGACCAAATCATGTTTATCACCATTTGAAAACAATTTCATATTCACAGGATTCCTATCTACGTTTCTATATAATCTGCGAAGTGGTTTATGAAAGAGACTTGATGAGATTCCACTAATAGAAATGTGAGTTCTAGAATAAATTACCCCTCAATGTCTTATAAAGGAAATAGTAAAGATATATATTGAATAATAAGATATCAATTAACAATATTGGTCATCTATTCAAGAACATATCAAGAAATTTTTGTAAAATCAATAAGATAACCTCATGTTAGCAAATAAACATTGATACACATAAATTCATAATTATAATAGAGATCAAAAATTATATTAAAGAATAATAATATGTCATGATGATCTATCTTTGATAACTAACCTATAAATTATTATGTTCATCATCGATCTAGATCTGGTCAAGAGGATATTGTTGGAACATTGAAAACCACCTCCATTCTAACCATGATCTAATAATTTTTCATTATATGAAATTAGAATTCGTAGTCCAGGAATAAATTCTTGATCAATGATTAATTTCAATATAAAATATATTGATATAAAATAAATATCAATAAAAATGTTTTTGTATCATATAAATCTATCACTGATCATCAACCCAATTTGAAACTCTAGAATTAGTCTTGAAGGAGAATAAAAGTTTACAAGAGGATAAAGAAGTGTGAAGGATCAAGTGGGATTCCAATAGAAATAAGAATTAGTAAAAATGGACGTTTTATTTCCATTGAAAGGGAGTTTTGGATAAAAAAATTCATACATAAATGTTTTAGATGAAACATTTTCTTATAGATGAGTCGACTATGTGATCCATTCTACCTCTAATGTTAACCAACATGATTTGGGGTCACGATTAGACAATCAATGGGATATCCATGTTGTTGGCCACAAGTGGGTGTCACAAAATTGGTATGGATGGTCGTGAGGTTTTTCAAATAACATGTATTACCTATGAAAATCCCCTTGGTAAAGTACCATAAGATATATGGTTTCCTATAAAATCATTATGGGTGGTACAAACCATGCACAAAAAACGATCCTTCAAAAGGCCTCTAAAACACCACAAATCACATTAAAAACTCCTAGAACTCAGTCCCATAAAATAACATCTCCGAATAATATGAATAAATGATTAAATTAAATCATCAAACATCATAAAAATATGATACAATTACATAAATTACTATATAATTGATGATTTTTATGAACTACAATGGGAGATTACAAATTCATGTGAAATGCGGGTAATGAATGAATATAGTCGAAACAAATCCTATGTATAACAAAATAAATTAATCATCATTAAATAAATAAATAACATAAAATTTATTCAAAATTTATGAAAAAAACACAAGTTCCCACCTCATTGGAGTAATATTACTATTCACAACTACATAACAGATGTTCAAGATCACATGATGAGCGAAAACAAACACTACACAATGAAAACAAATAAATGAATGTAGATTAATAATCCAAGGATATATAATACCATAATATTATAATCTCATTCCTAGATGGTTCATACACTCTTTACAAGCACCAAAAATATTCCATGGGCCTTAGAACCATTCTTCCTATTGAAATATTAATTGTAAATTCTAAACATAGTAAATTCACTTTGATTTCTTTTATGAAATTGTAATTGGTTGATCTTCTGTTTTTGCACCATGATCTCCTCATCATCTCTTATCTAGATTAGCTATTATATGGAGAATTTTTTTATGTTTCCTTATTTAGTGAGTAAAATGATACTATAAGTCTCTAAATGGGACCTTAGACATATATGAGCTCCATGTGTACCTGATATTTCTTTATATCCAATTGAGCCAGATTTATCTGCATATAATTCTTTACATGAAATGAAATTCTTAGAAACAACTAAATTTTCCAATAAAAAACCGCAAATATCCTACTAAAATTATAAAAAATATTCAATGTCACCACTTCAAAATTACACTGGGAAAACTGTCTTACATATCTATAAATAAATTTTAGGTATAGTAGAGAATAATGATGTGAATCTTATATATAACAGTATATATCATTTCTTGCTATCTCAAAAAAATACTACTCACATATCAAGGAACATGCCTTATATATAATTGTATTTATTTTGAAAAAAAAATTATCACATAAAATATACTACATATCTTCAATTATATGTTACACATCACCGTTTAGGTCTTATAGTACTTTTTTTTACCTCTTTCCATTTCATAACTTCTTCATTTTCACTATTCCTTACCCTCAAAAAATTTAATAAAATAATTTTCTTTATATGGAAATTAAATTTTATTACATAATTTATTCACATAAAATTAAATAAATATTACTTCTATTTTGAGAAATTTTCACATAATCTAAGGGATCGAACCTTTAGTCCCAAAACCATTAAAATCTAATTAATTTATAAATATATGGGAATAAAATGAATTAATTTTTAATATGATAAAATGAATTAATCACATTAATTACTTCCCCTGACACTTAAACCATTCAATTTACGATATGTGAACATAAAAAATGTTACCTATGTAAAATTAAAAACAACAGAAAATGTCAATTAAATTTTCAATAACTAGGTTTCTTCAATCATATCATTTCACATAAAATATTATAATTACATTTTCACAATGAGTTATAATAAATTAATTTTCACTTTTAACCTCTTGTATTTCCCAATTTTACCTATATTCCTAGAGATATCTATTTATTACATTAAGGATGAATTTTAAGATACATTTTTATCATCTCATATTTCTAAAGGGGTCACTATGTGCCTGATTTGTTTCAAAAAATATTCTAAATGATAATGTCATTTTTTATCATAAGGAGTTTTAATTTTTTTTTCTATAGATGGTGTTTATTAGGTTCTGGTTTAAAAGGATTAGTTGGAAAATAATGTTTTTTTGGATTTAAATTTTGAAAAATATGGGATATACAGTTAAAATAATGTATCCGCAATCATTCTCTTTTTAAATGACTCACCTAAAAACTTATATGTATTCTCCTTAAATGTCCACACATAGAGCAGTTTCACATCAAAAAATATTTTCTTATTAATTATACCTTTATTTAATTTTTTTTATTTTAGAAATTATTCTAATATATATTTAGTATATTGGAGGTACATACGAATATTTAAACTTAATATTTTACTATGAACTTAGTTTTTCTTATTTTATGGACTTCTTCCATCTTATCATTCTTATATTTGATGTTTCTCCTCATGATTATTTCATGAAACATATTTTCCCCATATTTTATTTGAAATGTGATCATTCATTTACATATAGAGATAGATAGTTTTGGATCTGATGTAATTAATTTATCTACCATTCATGCTTGATAATGGTTTCTAGTGGATTATTCAAGGGTTATATATAAATGACGTTTTGAAAAGTATATTATTTTAAAAAATCATATTTTATGAAAATAAAACCTTAATCATTTTCCACATATGTACCTTAATTATACAATATTTTGACATTAATTCATATTAAATTCTAGTTATTCATGCATGAATTTTTTCTCTAAAGAAACACAGACATCAAAATGTAGATACCATGAATTTATTATATGTTCCTAGAGAATGTGATTTTAAAATATGGATGAATTTAATGAATTAAAATTAAAAAATAATTGGTTTTTCAAGATTTTCCAAAGAATCAATTTGGAAATTAAGTACATTAAGAATTCCTCTAAATTTTATAAACTAGAGATAAAACAAATCACCAAATTTTTTTTCTAACATAAAAAGAAATTCAATTTGATTTTTATACTTTTAAAATCACACACAAAAATATATGAAAAAAAGAAAATTTAAGAAGAATAAAAATTCAAAAAAGGTATAAAATTCCCCACAAGAATACTTAAATAAATAATTGTACTCATTTGAGTCTAATAGTTATTTTTTATCAAGATTCTTTATTGACATTTCATAAGAGGAATATTGAACGTTTAAGAATATAGGGATAAAACCAATCTTATTTATATGTGAAACTATTTAAATTGATCTTGAATGTTCCAATTACTATTTCCCTAAATAAATACTAAAAATAAATTCATTAAAATATAATATATTTATTAAACATATTTAAATATCAAATAAAATAAATATAAATGAATATTGGTTCATCCCTTAAGAGGTTTTATGTTTTCATTACCTATATACCGGATGTTTGGGTGGGTTATTATAACAAATATTCTACTAAATAATCATCCAACTCCTCTGGTTCTCCCATTTTTATCACAACAACATCATAATAAACATATTATTTATAAAAAATTAATATTATATCCTTTTGTGGATGGTATTATATTTATTTATATATATCATTAATATCTCTATCAATTGATATAATAATATTGACATATTATTGGATATTTACCTACTCTAATTCCATCTATCTGCTAAATTATATAATATTATGTCATAATTCATTGAGGGATTTTGGTAATGTTTCTAATAGTGGTTTTAATGATTTTATTTGAATTCCTTAATGAGTTATATAATGAGTTCCTTCATACATTATAAATTCTAGACTCCAATCGTTTACCTAGATTAAAAAAACCATTTATCTCAGGGAAATAAGTGTTTCTAAAATATATTCCATATATTTATATTTTTTTATTAAATCATAGTATTATATAATATGTAAATAATAAAATGAGAAACACATTACACTCCCCTGAAGTAGTGATAAAACTTTGACACACATATATCATTGTTCTTAAAAATAGTTTTAGTATCCTCATTGAATTAAATATAATTTTAATTGAGGTTTTATACAAATGAATAATTTTTTTAAGGTTGTGTATCCTTTCTTATTTTTTACACTATAATTTTTTATGTTAAATGATTGGTAAGTTTAAAAATATTGGGTGATTAGTTTTATGGGATATGAAACTCCCAATTATAAATGTTGTGTTATAAAAAATAGAAATAAAACATCACAAGAGTTCAAAACAATTTGATCCTTCATTTTTTATCTAATAGAAGTTACCCAGTTTATCTATCACTTAATAGAATTGATCAACATAATTAACCTCACCAACTCAGGAATTGGTGTATAAATATGTCAAGTACACTGGACCATTTATCTTTCATGTTTAATGGTATAAGGAATCCCTTAAATGATTTGGAAACCCCTAGGCCACCACATGCATCCAATTAAATGAATAATAATATCACCAAAAAACTATATTTGTGATCATAGATCCATTACATATAGAAAAAAAAATACATATAATATTATAGATAATTAAAAAGTGGAAAAAAGTGATGTAAAATAAGTGGGAGAATAACAATACATGTGAATAATGGAGAAAAAATGACGTTCATTGATGCCAACCATATACTCCAATAACTATTGTTCTTTATCAAGACATCAATCAAGAATATAATATATATTCAAAACACTGGAAAAAAAAATTCTACTTCATTTCCCATTATATTAATATATGTATTTACTTCTCCATGAATGGCATTATAGCTCATAAAGGGAGAGAAATATAGTCTCCACCAAAATTAAGTCATATAATGAAATGTATAAAAATATCTTTGAGGTACAATATAGTAAAATCATAGAATCATATTCCTTGAGGGTTACTCCTTTTTTTAGCATCAATAATATTCTTAATGTTCACGGATAATTCTACATTGTGTGATATTTATAGTAGATCATTCATATATATTTTTATCTATTAATACCTTCATCACAATGTATTCACATTGAGGCAAGATTTAATTTTGCGATCTCCTCCTCTTATCATCCCATGATAAACATCTATATGGAATGTTTGTTATCATGTGTCCGGATTTGTTGAAGAAAATCATACTAGAAATATATTGATGGTTACCTCAGCTTGTATGATCTCTATATTTAATTAATATTCCTCATTTGTTGATGAAAAATATTTCTCCATGTTCAAAACTATATAATACATTCATTTCATTGGAAAAACTTGATTTCTCAAGTGGAAGAACCTCACATGAATTTAAAAACAAATTTTATTTCCCACTTCATCAATAAAAAACATTTTTTATTACCATATAAATATTATGTATGATAGTAAATTTTTTTATTGTCAACCAATATATGTTACATAACTCAAGGAGTTCTAAATTCTATCTTATGTATCTCGTAAATTCTCAGTCCTATCCCTCTTACAAAAAAAATATTCATAAAGTATAAATGAACATTCTATACATACCAACATGAATTGTTTATATATGTTCTGGAAATTACTACTTATAACTTTTAAGGTA
The DNA here is from genome assembly GCA_963277665.1 of Viscum album. NCBI lineage: Eukaryota > Viridiplantae > Streptophyta > Magnoliopsida > Santalales > Viscaceae > Viscum > Viscum album. Next base: position 1,789,584,226 of record OY728145.1, read on the forward strand.
TTTCTCATCATAAATGATTTTTAATATATCACATTGTAAAATTTTTAGTAAATTACCAATTCTTCCGAATTCATTACTACTTCATCCACCCATGTCATTCACCATCAATCCAAAAATCAAAGGCATATCAATAGTAATCAATTAATTTTATTCTATAAAATCATAAATTTAGTTGAATTTAAAATTTTGTACATTTTAATCGTCAAAAAAGAAATGATATTTTCTATTAATTATAAACATCAAACACAATTACATAATAAATTCAATGTAATAGAATAAATTTATTATCAAAAATATATAATTGGTTAATTTTCTATATTAGTTCTAACTATTCAACATAGTGTGATATGTGAGTTTCATTAATGATAACACCAAATAATTTATTAGAAACATGAATTTATTCCCATAAAGAGATCAAAGATTGAGCAATTTTCACATAATTTCATAATTTAAACTCGTTAGGGAATCTCGTGATGAAATCAATGATTTTACATATTTTTTTATTTATAAAAAAAGTTATTAGGATAAAATATATATTCTTTTGTTTGGTATAATTTTTATAATCAACCAAATCAACCCATAATAATACACATTATAAATGAATGGAGTGTGAATAATCCAACCATATCAAATAATCACACAATCCCATTTATGTATGAAATCATGAATATTTTCTCCTTTGATAATTATTTGAGAACTATGGAATTAAAAAAACATACACAAGGAACAACAACGAAAAATATCATAATAATATTTATGATTTATAGATCTATAATTGGTTATAAATATGAATCTCTAGAAAAGATATATGGAAAGGTCTAACATTTATAACAAATAATTTTATAAGTTCATTGAGACAGGCATGAAAAAAATGACTTAATAAAACACTCAATCATGAGAAATATATAAACCTATATATTCCAATACATGTAAAACAATATTATTGTTCTTCAAAATAAAATATTTACATATTGGATCAAAGAATTGTTTTTTATGTTCGGATAGTGAGGTGAATGTTTAAACACACATTGGTAAAATATCCTAAGATTAAAGGATGCATTTTTGAGTGAATGTTTAAATAATGTTAAAGAAATATTGGGCCATAACCTTATATTTCATTGTCCACTAAAATAATCACATTTATATTTATGTATCACAAGCTATTTTCCATTTACTTATGGTATGTCAACTCTATCCACTTACTCTTTTTCTATATTTTTTATGCTTTATTTGCACCCCATATGTTTAAATTTGAGTAAATATATAGTTGGAAGGTATAAATCTCAACAAGATGTATCTAAAAAATGATAAATAATTTTTATTTTTTATAAATTTTATGGATTTATATATATAGTACACTAAATTAGTGATCATTTATTAAATTATAATAAATTTCAAATTAAGGTATTTTTATATATTTTTTTAACGAGTGAATGATGTGAAATGAAGTAAAATCTATTAAATTATAGTGTAATGGACCCTTTAAAAATCTAAATAAATAATTTAAACAAATAATTATTAGATGATTCACTAGTGAATCCATTGTTTTTATAATAATCCATAACTAACTATCTCCACTATTTTATAAGTAACTGTATTTTGACATCTATATGTAGATATAGCCTTAACAGGCACCCAATCTAATCTAATATGTTAGCAAAATAATTTATTTAGTATATGAGTGGATAATAAAGATACTATAATTATTTTATATAAAATTATTTCAAAGTTAATATATCTTACACTTCCCATAATCATTTTGATTCAGTTATTAAATAAACCCCTAAACATATATTCTTGAAGGGGTTTCTAAAACAAATGAAGATTTTGTTCTTCATTGAAAACTAATCTCAAATTACTATAGATTAATATTGAAATAATTTCATTCAACATCATTTTTCATAATTTATCTCATTATGAAACTTGATGATGGTTTTATTTTATTTTAATTTTTAATTTTTTTCAAATTTTTTATTATGTTATAGATTAATTTAAAATAGAATTTTATTCAATATGATTTGAGTAAAATGATTAACCCATTTAATTTTCATACTCTCAATTAGTAGAAAATAATCATATTTTACAATTATTTTATTTATCTTTATAATTTCTCCTATTACATATCTATTTAGGTAGACTATAATATCAAATATATCATATATGAAAATTGAATAGTTTTCTGAAAATGATTGTAAAATATAATATATAGATTTTCAAAAATAGCTTCCTGTAGTATCCAAAATATTTTGTTTTAATTATTAATACTATTATAAACAACAAATTGAGACCCAACTACATAAATTTTCAGGATACACATGACCTCTATGCCTTATATAATATAATACATGAGTGTTAAAGTCTTAGGGTTACCTAATTTGATTGATTATGGCCTCAACGTGTTCTTTCATAGAAAGAAATATCATAATCATCAATTAATTATTTTAATCTCTCACCATTATTTTTCTTTTATTCACTTAATATATTCGTACATAGAGATATATATCTTCAACATTACATAGAATAAATATTTTTAAAGAATAATATTGCATACCACCATATATAAATCATGATTTTTGATACCTATCATAATATTTGTAAACTACATCCATTCATATAAAATTAAATCCCATGAGATAGTTATATGAAATCGGTTAATGTAATTCTTTATCAATATAGGAAAACAAAATCCCTATAGGAGAATGTATAGTGTGATTGGTATCAAAACCCATCTTTTCTAGACAAAAAATAAGGCCCCTAGGTTTGGAGAAGTCAAAAAAATACTCACTACCCATACACTAATACTCAATAGTTACCTCTTCTATAATATTAACAAAACACCAAATACATATATATATATATATATACAATGACACATGTTTACTATTGAGGTTATAACCCAAAAATTCAGTCATTTTCCAAAATTACTAAATATGTTGTTATACCAATATTTCATTTCCTTGTATTCATGGTATAATGTTTCTACGAATATGTTTAATACATTAAACTAAATAATAAATTCATTAATAACATAAAATCATTATACTCATTTATAACAAATTAACTAACAACCTATATATTTAGTTATAAGATAAAATTTGATGAACATTTTATAAAGAAATAATTATAAACACTTTATAATAAAAATATGATATTATTTAAATTATATAAATAATTATCATTTTTTTATCGTTTACTTAGTATTAAATATATAATCCATTATATTGACTATATATTAAATTTTTTAAAATAAAAACCATTTTTTCATATTGAAATTTAAAATTTTGTTTATAAATTTTTTATAACACAAATATCACATATATTTATATTCTTAATCATTTAAAACAATTCACCAAACTCCTATTGGAAATTTTAAGATCTATTTACAGTTAAGCCCTTTTTAATATGAAAATTTTGAAAATTATATAAACTCTTTTACATTTATCTTTATTTTATAATTTATAATCATTAGTAAATTTAATCACAATAAAAATAAAATTTTTAAACATTGATTCCATCCACCATTTTATTTGATATGTTCTAATTACCCTTACATAGGGCATGTACTGGTGAATGTTATTGAGAATTTTATGGAAAAAAATTATTTATAAAACCTAAAATAAAATCATTTTTTACTATAAAAAGGTTTATGGGGATTTCAAGAAAAAAAAATTAAAAAATATCTACCCTATTTTATCTCTAGTGAAGCTGTTTAATGAAGAAACATACAATATTATAATTTTGAAACGGTGGGTGGTTTTTTATGAATGATTTGGTTTTCTTAAATAAATACCATTCTCATAAAAACCATAACCATTTCTTTCTAAAACGATGATGTATAATCGTATTTTAATATGATATATTCCCTAGAATTATTTTACACAATATGTTTTTAGGGCCTATTTTTTCATTTTCAAAAAGAATGTTTGTTTATTAAAATGGCATAATGGTTATGAAAATCCTCATGAAACAAATCAATTTATCTTAAAACATTATATGGTTATGGAAGGAAATTTTTTTTAGATTCTTTTTCTTTAAAAAACATCCATTTTATTATAATGGATGTATTTATGAAGCCATTGATGTGTTTTGGGTGAGATAACCCTTTTCAGAAAATAGTGGAAATGTGTTAGAAAATCCAATTTCCCCATACAATCCATATATTAAATATAATTGTATCTAATTGAATAAAATATAAACAAATAATAGAACTCATTATCTATATAATCCATTCTTATTTAATATAATATTCATAAATATCACAAAGAGAAAAAATGGCCCCCCTCTTAGGGTAGTTTATAGGTTGTATGAATCTTCCCAATAATGGGAAGACTTCGTCTATTATACAATGTTTTTTAGAACAATAATGTAAAATAAAAGATCGAAATGGGAATTTGACTTGATAATTTTACTGATTAAGTATCACATGAATACACTATCCATGGTTTTGAAAACATTGTATAATATATATGCACACTTTTATATGTATCTATAATAATAAATGACTCATAAATGTTCAACATATGAACTATTTAATTTTATTAAATGTTTAATAACTTTTCAAGCATTAAAACACATAAAAAATTGATTATAATATTTATAAATAATATGAATTTAAAATATTGACACATTAGTAATTCTTAAAACCATTTTAACTCCATTGATTAATGTTTATAACTGACTATGACAACATTAAGTGGGTAGAAATTAATGTTTGAATGCATTATCATATGTTTCATGCACTACAATGAAAATAAACATGCTGAAATGAATTTCACTATGATGTGGTTTTCAATAGAAGAAACCAAAAAATGGTTAATGTGAATATTTTGATTAATTGTATTTAATATTTATTTCATCAGTAATTAAATAAACTAACCAAAATCCAAATAACACACTACAATTTTAGATTTAGTTGTGCTGAATATTTGAGCACTACATGGAATAACTAATCTAATACTTTAAAAAATATTCTCAAAGATATTATTATAAATTTTTAAATTTATCTTTTTATCATACTTTATAATTAGTTAATTGAGGGAATAATATAGGATTTGAGTTTGAACTTCACTACGTCTCTAGTGCACCTCTGTATGCTATAAATGTACATGACTAGTATTGATCGATTTGATAAGTACATGCGAAGACTATGCCCTCATTGACCAACACAAAACCAAACACAACAATATACGAATAAATGTATATGAATATGTGAATGAAATTGAAAATTATTTCAATAAAGGTAAATAATTTTTATTGAATCAACCAACTGTAAATAAAAATTGAACTATGATATCGGAAATAAAATTTTACTTTTCAGAAACTTTTAAACCTTAATGATTATTCTAATGAAACATATAACGTTCTGATGATTGTAGTAAATATCTATATCATTCCTATATGATTCATACTTTTATCGACATTCATCGAAACAATGAAGGGTATATACATACACCCCAGAAACCACACAATGTGAATGTATTGAGAGTGACTCCATCGACCCAATAGGATTCCCCTTTCCCTCAATGACAGTGAGAGAATGTAATCAATCTGTATCCTTGTGTGATATCAATGGTTGATACATAACCCACCATAAAATAGTAGTATAAAGATATAATAAATAAAAATAATACTGTAAATCATAAAAAAATAAATATAAAATTAAACTAAAATAATGAAATCCACTACCTAAAATAAATTTCCCAGACATGCACCATAATCGAAAAATCATAACCTAATTCGAATTCTTCTATGAAAGGAATATTAATTAGAGAGACTACTAATTAAAGACTGTTTTCATACAAATATCAACTCTATATAATCTAAAAGATCTTCTAATCATTTTTTTCATGCCGAATCATCAAGCCATCAACCATGCAATCTATGTTATAGGGAAATTTACACATGGATAAACTCTTCCCTATCCATAGTTTCCACTTGTTAGGAATATACCTTCATTCATGTATTAATATAATTCTTCTATAATTCCACATAAGCTAGTAATTAGACAGATTATGACCACCATACTCATTTCTACTAAAAATGAATTTGGGATTAGTGTTGAGGGTGTTAATCTCAAAAATAAGAAACAATTACTTATAAAAAATACAACCACTAGTAAATTAAAATCATAATGAAAGAATAAAAATACATATCAATATATATAATAAAATGTAAAACCAAAAAAATAACTTATAAATGAAATGTTGTGAGGAAACTATTGAACCGTATAAAATAAAACATCAAAAAATTCCACCAAATCTAATGAGACTCTTTCATAAAAACTTCATGAAACCTATATTTATGAAAAAACTACCAATGTTCTTCTAATATCTAAAAAATATTTTATATATTTTAATAGGGAGAATAAAAATACTATGTAGGTTCCTCCCCTAGAATAACATGCATGACTAACCAGCCTAGGTCAACCCCGAACCGGTCGCCCAAGCTGGTCCGCCGTGTATGTCGAGGGGTGTTCTCGATACCCACGGGTTAGTAACTTGTTTTGGGCAAAAAAACTCTAACAGTTGGGAATTATTTGGACGATTAAAAAAAGATAACCACATTTAGAAATACTGATGAAAAGAAAATCAAATTAGCAGTGTAATGAAAATAGAAGTACATAAATCCTTGAGACCCTTCATATCACCAGCAAACTCAGAACAATGTCTGCTCCAAAATTGAGCAGTTGAACCAGAAAACTGAACAAGAAACTGAACCGGCAACAGGAAAGTTATAATTTCATATAGCACCAAGATCCCTATTAGTGATTCCAGATATACAACATTGAATCCAAAAGTTATCTTTTTCGAAACATTCAACTCAAACAAGTTTGAAATATAGGTATAAAATTCGGGTTTTCACATTTAAAAAAAAAGCAACATGTTGTTCCAATTTAAAAACCCAACACAAGCTACATACCATTTCCAATGTAATTTTTCATTTTATAAATAAAATCCAAAACAAAAAAAATACTGATGTTGGGGTAGATTAAAACGAGCAAAAACTGAAAACTGAAAACAAAATAGTGAAATAGAATGTAAACAAGAAAATGTAAATAATCCAGTAATAATGGGTAATCCTAAATATCCCTAGAATACCTCTGTACATAGTTAGTTTTGGAATCACATGCCGGCATATGGTGAATCCTCTACGTCTATAATGAACTGGCTGCCCTAACTCACTAATCTAGTGGAAAATCCCACCTAGCCTAACAACAAATCCAGGGGGTACCAACCCGTCCAATAAGGGTTTGTCAAGAACCATCACTCAATCACATAAATGATGCCCTGGAACCCAATGTGATTATAATAATATTTTGTAAGTACTAAGGCTCTTGCACGTGTGACTCATCTCACCGCACTTGCCTACCCCAAACACGGACGCTTCCTATGTGTTCTCCCATAAAGGGTTACCCTATATAGGATCACCCCATATAGTTAAATATTTCCGTTAATTTCAATCATAAAAAGATCGAACCAGGCCATTACATCATTTTGTTAATAAAAGCACTTTATTAAACACATGGAGTTATAAATCGGGCCTCGAGTTTTACTTAATAAAATACCTTTATGAAATCACTGCACAAGCTCTTCAAAAACAACTTTAAACACCACTTTTGTATTTATAAATCCAAACGAGCACTTAGGTTCTATGTTTCAAAGAATTTAAATAAAAGTCTTTAGTGATACTATATTCAATTGTGAAAAAACAAACCACGCATTGCATTAATCCATACACTCAATAAAATATATACACCAAAAACCAAATAGGCATATACAGAAGGATTTATTTTCAAACCAATTTAAAGAATCGCCCAAAGATACCCACATCATTTAGAAATCAAGAACCACTTCTAAAACCAAGGATTCGAGAAAAATACCAATTCAATGACATGTTAAATAATTTCCATAAAAACACTATTTTCCATAAAAATAGCTAACGCATGAAAAACAGGTTCCATAAAATGCCTGTACAAGAAAACACCACTCAAGACATCCAACAATGCCATTTGTAGGTAAAGGAAGTTAGCTCTAACCATGATTTCATAGTAAATGAATGTGGATAAATAGAGGGGCATCCAAAAATTCATTTTTGTTATCATATAATTCAATAGGAAAACACTACCATTAGTTAACTATAAAAAAATAGAGGTTCAAAACATAATCTAGATTTAATTATGGAAACCCCAACATTAAATGAATTAAAAATAGTATAAAGGGAATGTAAACACCTACACACAAACAAGGAACTATTTCAATGCTACTTTTAACACTTTTAACCATCAAAAAACACTACAATGATTAAAATATCATTCTTATAAAGATTCAAAAAAATATAAATTACATGGAAATAATGAAAGTGCAATTGGAAAACTCTTGATAAGAAAAATGATGTAAATAGCTACCTTGATCAATGGTTATGCCATGCATTATAAATCATACCACACCCTGCACATGTGCACACAATTCAAAAAAAATCTCATGCACAAGGAAAAGATCTTGATCCCTGCAATAACTTCCAACACCCAAAATTAGTGTGGTGAAGACCATCACACATCCAATAAAAATCCATGGACTCACAGAGATAAACACAACCAAAAAAATTAAATAAATAAATAATAACTTGTGCAACACCAAGAAAGACGATGAACATCAACTCAGACGGTGGTGGAGACCATGAAAACACGCGGCAAGCTGTGATTGCATCCCAAAAACATTATCTACACTGCCAATAAAATAAAAAGAATTCCAAACACAATATCGATAATAAAATAATTGTGTGAAAGATAACTCTCAATTTAGATGGTGGTGGTGAACCAAATCATGCGGTGAGTCTAAACAAGTCGCGCAAACAACGGAGGATGGTCCAAAGAGATATGAATCGCTTCTCCTTCGATGGAAGAGGACGACATCTGATCTGATATGACCTGAAACACCTTGCGTGAACACGGTGAGGGGGTTTATAGCTACACTAGAGCAACCTGGAGGCGCCGCGCAATAGGGATCGAGTTCATCATTGCTGGTCATCGGATAGGCGAGGTCCAGTTCACAGGAAGTGTGCAGGGAAGGGGGTAGGGTTCAGACAGTGGGTGCTAGGTGGGGGCGTGGTAACGGGGTGTAGGGATGAGTTTTGCAGACGACCATTAGCTGGAGGACTGGGGTGCATCCGGTGGGGGGAGCGGCTGAAGGCGGCCAAACAGTGCAGGGTGGAGGCCGCAGAAAGTGGGGGCTCCAAAATCCAGGTGGTGGGAACTGCGATAGGACAGCACGCCATAGGGGGGACCACCGGAACACAGCGCTACTTGATACTAGAGCCGAACGAGGAGGCTAGAGCCGGATGTGGAGGTGGGGTCCCTGGCATATACTGAGGGGTGAGGTTGGCTGAGGCCAGGAGGAGACCCTTTTAGGAGAGTGGCGTGGGACGGCGCGAGGAGGGGATGGTTGTCAACGGGATGGGGGCTAGGCACTATGCACAGGAAACCAGGGGAAGGGGGCTGCGGCCTGCGGCACAGAGCATGAATTGGGGGTTGACGGGACAGACTAGGGTTTGAGTATTTTTTTCATTTTATTATATTCATAATATTAGTAATAATAATAATAATAATAATAATAATAATAATAATAATACTAGAATAATAACAATAATAAAATGAATAATAATACTAGTTGTAATAATAATATAAAAGAAAATTTGATAAAAATGTTACTAATAGATATTTAATAAGAATAATATAAATATCAATTTAGTGATATTATTATTATCATTATCTGCAAAAAATAATATTATCACGGGGTTTTAAACATTTATAAAATATAGTTATATTATGTATTTGGAAACCACACATTCTCTAGGACCAAATTCACAGGTACCGATAATGGTATGGTGACTGCGCACTGGCCCGAGACACACCGAAAACATCAAAGATTCAAACACTTCAAACCTGGACCCAATCCCAACATTGTCCAAAAGATGTGGGACTGTGAGACGAAAATAATTATTATTATAATAATAGGCTTCTGTTGTCAGGGTTTGACAATTCTCCCCACCACAGACACTTTATTCCCCCAGAATGTCAACAATCCAACAGTTGACACATGCTGAGTCCAGGCCCAGACAAAATCATAGATAACCGAGATCATTATGGTGAAAATTTTGATCAAATGTTACACCCATCCTCTCTGAGGAGAACCACTGCCCGAGATTGAGGGGAGAACATGAAAGGGTTCTCCCCACCACAAGAATTCACTAATATAGAAACCCTTCAAACTCTATCAAACCCCCCCGGGGGGTGTTACAGGTACTCCCAGACAGAACTCATTCAATCTCTCCACGTGGACTAAACAACACTCCAATAACAAAGATGAAAGCCCTCTATGAAACAGCCCATACACCTAAGAATGAGAAATAAATAGTACTCTTCCACTGAATTTCATGATACCAAACATCCCCCTAACAAACATAGCTGAGACCAACTCAAAATCATAAAAGGTCATTCATAGGCCTAACAACCTTTGTGGACAATGAATGATTTGTAAACCATGACAAGAGGAGATAAGACCGACTAGATTGTGGTGGAATGAGCTCATCACGCCACCACGACAAGGATGATCTTACGACAACTATGAGAATAGAACAAGAAAATTTAGGATATTTTCTATCCCAATGTTGAAGATAATATTTGGACTGATATTCCACACACCCTCGGCCACTCCTGACTACGATCGAGCTTCACACTAAGACCTGTGACTGGTGCCCTGATGGCTGAAGTGTCTCCTGGTTCACAGTCAAGAATTTGCATCCTTTGGTCCCAAACTCCTTCCTCCCGAATGGTGATTTTTTCAGAACTCTCCTCAGTGGCTACAATAGTCGCATGGTAGTAATACCTTGGAGGGATGTGACAAGGAAGAATAGAATGCCCAAACCGTCCAGACTAGTGGCATGCGAGACAGTGATCCAACAAACAGGGAGTCGGTACATATGAAGATCCTTGCTAGATGGGGAATCCTCAAAAGAGATGACCCCTACCAACTACACCTGAGACTCTAACGACGATGGGATATCCCACCTTTACTAGTCCAGAACTAAACTCTCTATTGGCGATACGAACCATAACTACCTTGGGAGTTCCCAATAACCCAAAGACACTCTATCTTTCAAAAACATACAACTGCCTTTACCAGACTTCAATTACCTAAATAAGCATTCAACACACAATAAGAACTCAAGGATGGGAATAAATCATGAACAATATTTGGAGGATTTCAGGGCGGCATACTCATGACATGAAAACACCATCGAAACCGGTCATCAAGCCAGAACTCAATCAAAGAAACAACACAAGCCAAGGAAAATAGTCCCCTAATCCAAACATATTCAAACACAAGGAAAAAATCGTTTTTCCAAAACCATTATCTCTTTAAAATTTTAAATCTCACCTATGGAACATTATGAACTATCACATGTGTGTCCACTTAATCTCCCTCATGTCATCAGTGAACAAGTTCCCCCACACTCTCTCCATACACACAAACACGCACATGCGACCCTCCATAAGGACGGGCAATGTTGAAACACCTCTTTTCCATACCAAATCCAAACACATACCATGTTTTTGCAAACCGATACACATTCTCTCTAGAAACCCACTTTACTAATTTCAAAAAAAAATTAGAAGAAACCCCTTTCTTCATTTGGAAATCACATTAATTTTAACGAAAAGTTACACCAACTGATTTAAAATTAAACACAACCAACTACACACCATCAAAATGAGATCTAGTGTTTGTGCCTAACTGACGACATGGTGGTGATCCATGCCCCAGTTAAGGAATAACTCTAAGAGGACCTTAAACCGGGCACTTGGACTCCACATGGGTCACCACCCGATGTGATGACGCAATGTTAACCGATTCACCCCCATTTTCATTCATCAATCCAAAACACACAAATGAAAAAGGCTCAAATCCCAGACTACCCCTAGTAACACCAGTCTTGTTTCGAGCAGTGGTGTTCATGAACCAACCTGTAACCTACCTTCTATGCCTTGACAGTTATAATATCCATCTTCCAAACACCCCAAATAACAAGGGCTCCTCTGATACCATTTTTTCATGAACCAGCTCACGTCGACCCTGAACCAATCTCCCGAGCTGGTCTGCAATAAGTCCCAAAGTGTGTTCCCTATCCCCACAGGCTCGTAACTAGTGTCATGCATCAAAAATTTAACTGTTGGGAAAATTTTGGACCATTAACAAAAGATAACAAAATAATGAAATACTAAAGACAAGAAAATAAAATTAAGAGTTAAATAAAAATATATTTACATACCTAGTTGTGACCCTTCAGGTCACCACCCAACAACGAACAAAGACTGCTCCAACATTGAGCAGCTGAACTAAAAAACTAAACATGAAACTGAACCTACAAATGGATAGACATAGTAGGAGTAAGAACCATGATGCTCTATGGGGATGCCAGAAGTAAACCACCGAATCCAAAAGGCATCTTTTCTGAAACAGTCCACTAACACAGGATTGAAATACATTTATAAAAATAGGCCTTTGACAATTTTAAAAAATATAACATGTTGTTCCCATTTAAAACCCCAACAAATGATACATACCATTTCCCAAATAATTTGTTATTTTATAAATAAAATATGTAACCAAAAAATACTGAAGTTGGACTAGAGTAAAACAAGTAATAAGTGAAAACTTAAAATAGACTAGTGAAACGGAAAGTAAACAAGAAAATGTAAATAATCCAGTAAACATGGGTGATCATATTCATCCTTAGAATACCACATTTACGTACTCGGTTTCGGAACCAACTGGCAGCATATGGTGAAGCTCCAAAGTCTATAACCCACTGGCTGCCCTAACTGACCAATCTAGTGAAAAAGACCACTGGGCCTAAAAAAAATACATGGGGTGCCAACCCATCTAATCGGGGTTGGTCTGAAATGATCATTCAATCATCTAAAATATGCCTAGGAACCCATATAGATTATAATAATTCTGTGTAATTAGGATGACCCTCGCACACATGACTATTCTCACCACACTTTCCTACCCCAAACAAAGACACTACCTAAGAGTTTGCCCATAAAAGGGTTACCCTATATAGGATCGCCCATATACATACATATATATATATATATATATATGCATATATATCAAACATACAGAGTGCCAACCGGGACATCACATCTTTCGGTTATAAAAACCACTTTATTAAACACTTGGAGTTGTAAATCGGGCCTCTAGTTTTATATAATCAAATGGATTTATGAAATATTTGCAAAATATTTTCTGAGAAAACTCTAAATACCACATTTTTATATATAAATCTAAACAATCCCTTAGGCTCCATGTTTTAAATCATTTCAATAAAATTCTTTTATGATACTATTTTCAATTTTGTAAAAACAAATCAAGTGTTTCCTTACACCACGCACTCAACAAAATATATACACCAAAAACCAAATGGGAATATACACATGGATTCCATTTACAACTAATTTAATGAACCACCCAAAGATAACCACATCATTTAGAAAGCATGAACCACTTATAAAACCATGTATTTGAGAAAAATACTAATTCAATAATATGTGAAATCATTTCCACAAAAACACTAAATTCCATAAAACTAACCAACGCAGGACAAACAAGTTCCATAGAATATTTCTACAAGAAAACACCACTCAAGACATCCAACATTACCACTTGCAAGGAAATGCAGTTAGCTCCAGCCATGTTGGCATGGTAAAATCATTTGAATTACTAGAGGGGCATGCAAAAATTCATTTCTTGATCAAATATTTCTACCGGGAAACACTACCACAAGTTAACTATAAAAAAATTAGAGGTGATAAACATAATCAAGATTTAATTAAGAAAACACAGAACTTAAATGGATTACAACCAGGAGCAAGGGCACGGAAATAGCTACACATAAACAATTACCTATTTCAATGCTATTTTTAACACTTTTAACCATCATAAAAAAACACCACAATGAATAAAATATCATGCTTATAATGGTGCGAAAAACATTTATAAATTAAAATAAAATAATGCAAGTGAATATGGAAAACAATGGATCAGAGAATGTATGGAAATGCCTACATCGATAAATGGAAACGCTAAGCATTCTAACTCAAACCACACCCTGCTCACGTGTACACACTACGATATAAGCACACACACATGGAAATGATCTCGACTCCTTGTAACAACTTCTCACACCCAAAATTAGTGTGGCGAAGATCCTCGCACATCCAAAAAAATGACACGGACACAAAAACAGAAACGTGACCCAAATAAAACAATAAATAAATAATAAAGTGCTTAACAAGATGACAGACTTAGAATATCACCTCAGACGGTGGTGGAAACCTAGAAAACACATGACAATCCCAGATTGCATCCAAAAATCATTATCTACACTACCAATAAAAAGGAAGTAATTCAAAACACTATAAAGAAAATAAAATAAACGTGTGTGCGATACCAAAACTCACACATTTGATGCTGGAGGTGAACCAAAATATGTGTTGATTCCAAACGTTCCCCACGAACAAAGGAAGACGGTCTAAAGTGATCTGAATTGCTTCGCCTTCGGTGGCGGAGTACAGGACATGATCAAACATGACCCAGAACACCCTTTGTGAACCTGGAGAGGGGATTCGTGTCCAGGACAGAGCAATGTAGAGGTGTTGCACAATAGGGTTCGACTTCGTCACTGTTGACCGTCGGACATGAATGGTCGGGTTCGCTGAATGAGAGTTGGGAAAGGGGATGGGATCAGACAGCTTGTGCTAGAAGGGGGTACGGTAATAGGGTGTCGCTGTCCAGATGTACCAGGGAGGAGACATGCTGACGACCGTTATCCGGAGGACTAGGGCACATCCAGGGGAAGCAGCTGAAGGGCACTGAACGCCCATATGATGCAGGGAGGAGGCCATGGAAAGCAGAGGAGATGGAAGGTGGGTGGCAGCCGTGGCGGGAGGGTAATGCGATAGGGGGGGGGGGGCGCTGCCGGAATGCGGCATGGCGGGAGGTGAGAGTCGGATGGGGAGGCTGCAGACAGACAGGGAGGCTGGAGCCGGACATGGAGGTGGGTTCACTGGAGGATGCAGAGGGGCGAGGCTGGCAGAGGCTGGGAGGAGACCCTTGTAGGAGAGTGGTACAAGATGACATGAGGAGGGGACGACATCCAGTGGGATGGTGGTCAGGCGCTGCGTGTAGGATACTAGGGAGAGGGGAATGCGGCCCGCGGTACAGAGCAGGGAAGGGGGCGATGAGGTAGACTAGGGTTTGAGTATTGTTTTTCTTTTTATTTTATTATTATTATAATAATAATATTATTATTATTATTACTACTAATAATAATATTAATAACAGAATAATAAAAATAATGATAATAATAATAATAATAGTAATAATAATATAAATGAAAATTTGACAAAAATGATACTAATTGATATTTAATATGAATAATATTAATATCAATTTAATGATATTATTATTATCATTCTATGAAAAAATAATATTATTGTGGTGTTTTAAAACTTTATAAAATTTAGTAATTTTAAGTATCAGGCAGCCACTCATTCTATAGGACTGAATGCACGGGCACCGTTAATGGTACGGTGACAGCGCAATAGACCCAGACCCATTGAAAACATCAAAGAATCCAAAATTTCAAACTCTGACCCAAACCCAACTCTATCCAAAATATGTGGGACCTAGAGAAAATAATAATAATAATAATAATAGGCATCTGTGGTTAGGTTGCGGAAACATGTGTCAATGTTTATTGTTTATACCAATATATATTTTATAATGAGATATAAAATAATAACCATCATTAAATATTCCTAGCCCTTGTAGTCTATATAAATAATAAAAAAATGAATTATAAATATATATATATATATATATATAGATATATTTATATATTTATATAAACTGATATGATGAAAATTTTATAAAAGGAAAAATTGATAGACCCCCCTATAAACCATTTTACATGTGTTATATCTCTATTGTTCATAATATCAATATATCTTATCTCTTGAGTCATAATCAATTAATGAGTGAAATGAAAATAGAATATACTGAATATACATCAATTTTTTCTTAACCACATTGGATGTTGTTTCACCTCTATTCATGAATATCTACTGGTGTTTTCAGAGAAGATGATGTGTATGATAAAATTAACAACTCTCATTTTCATAACTGACTCAACTAGGGAAATCCAAAACCAAATGAAATATAACCTAAAATACCATTGTTTAGTCAGATTAATATAAAAAAATATCATGAAAACTATCAAAATAGAGTGATATGAAGTGCTGTTCAAAATCACAAGAAGAAATATATTTTTTTACTAAAATTAGGCCTCAATGGGGAATAATACTTTCGAAACAAACACGATGAACCAAACAAATCTTACATAACTAGACCCATAAAAATCTAAAATCCCCCTACTATATTAGGAATGATACCAATATGGGGGGAAGTGTGTTAGAAGAGTCCCAAAAATAGAAGATGGGATATTAGAAGGGACCTTGTTTCAATGGATTCAATCTCAAATATTGTGTGAGTAAATGAAATTGTGTGATATATGAATAAGGAAAATTGTGAAAAAAATGAAATTACACATAAATAAAATTAAAAACCGAAGAGATAGGGTCATTTTAGAGGAGGAAAGGAGTTTAAATACAATGAAGAGATGAGAATGTAATTATAAGAACACCAAGAAGGATGTAAGTAGGGTCTTCAAGAGAAAATGGGGAGTGGAAGCCCTATAACTCGAGAAGGGATATTTGGAAAAAATGAATAACCCAAGACAAAATTTATCACTTAATCCACATGTTGTTTATCTGTTCAAATTATCAAAACATATTTAATATCTTGTTTAAATGATCTCTTTCCAATGAAAGTAGTTTAATGCCCACTAATGAGGTTTTAGGATATATTGTTAGAGAATCTGACAATGTTCCAAAGGCACACGTGGTGGGGTATTATCCTATATTGGATCTCGAATGGTGTTCAATCATGATTTTTTCCATATGGTGGTTGTTTATAGGGAAATGATTTTATTTTTTGGGGTAAAAATATCTTGTTTTCATTTATTCATGCGGTGGAGTTGTTTCAATTATTAGAATAATTTTATTTTGGGGAGTGTTGGGGTTTTATTTAGTGGTGTAAATGACCATATTTATGTGGTTTCTAACTTATGAGATAAATATGAGTATTGTGAGATTGTCCATCAGGGGGAGTAGTTTAAGGATGATTATATAACAAAATCCGGAAACTCAATGATTTTATTTTACTTGGAATGATGCATGATTTATTTGGAACTTGGAAAGGAGTAAGTTCATCATGTTGATGACCTTGGTGTTTAAAACACATGGTGGAATAATGTGTTGTGTCTTTAGGAACCACACCAAAATATGGGTTCTTTGGAATTTTGAAATTTAAATTTTTTTTTGAATTTAGAAATGGTTATCCTGTTTATCGTAATTTTTAGTTTCATTTATTTTATAATTTTTTTAATTCTGGTTTTTGTTTTTGTTTAATTTTATTAATAACCAGTTTTGTCATTTTTTTAGTATTCTAACATAACCTGAAAATTTTAATTCATAAAATATAAAAAATATTTATTTTGTTGGATGATGAGTGTGGCTCACCACTCAAATGAAACTAAAATATAATTATACACACAATTATAATCCCAATACCCCCATCTACCAAAAATATCCAAATCACATCATTAGCATCTACTAGAAGATATAATTTAAAAAAATTACCACCATTGATAATCAATATTGCATCATGACAAATAAATATTAAAATGTCCCTTTTATTCCCAATTCTTTTAAAAATATATGAAATTTAACTAGTCAATCATACTACTCATGAAACAACCCAAATATATATCCACATCCATTACCGTATTCATGATTACAACAGTATTATTTTTACATATTAGTCAACACACGTACCTTTACATTAACATCATTATAACTATAATCATATATAGTTTTGAAGAGAATGACCAAATTTAAGGCATAATTGGTATTTATAAACCCATTGTGATCAGTTAGAATTATTTTTTTATTAAATCCCATAAAATATTATTCTCAAGGCCTTAATAATCTAATAATGTGATATAACCCTTTTATCTTGAAGGATTGTATGTCCTCCAAGCTAATACACACATAATATTCTAATTTTAGTTCGAATCCATAAAAGGAGAATAAGGAATGGATTTTGTTTAGTTTTTTGACTATCCTTTTTCCAATATTATAAGAACTCGTTTTAAATATATACTACACTTATAGATGTTATGGTATAAAATCTATCTTCTCTATGTAAAATTCATAACCCCCTGAAAATTAATATTACCCCCTATAACATTAAACCTCTACCCAATGTGACAATATTTTAAATAGTATTTCATACAATGAGTTTCACAACATCCATAAAACATGGGAAAACCCATTAAAATGTTATAAATAGTATATTAATGGTTTATAATTGAATTTACTAGAAAAATGTAATTTTTATATAAGGGAACTAAACCATGAAAAACTGAAATACTAGTTTTATAATCAAATATCCTCCTTCTTAAGGTTCTACAAAAGTTACTGATCAACATACTTTAAGAAATATTACGATTAATTTATAAAATATAGTTTTTATCACTGAAAATATAATTATTTTTCATAAACAAACAACATTATCCAATATTTTATAAAAACATTCCTTATCTCCACAAAATTAAATAATGATTTCTATATATTTTAAATTATAACCGAATATTGGAATAAAACATGAGTATGATTTTATATAGAGAATTATAAAGTGTGATGATCTATATTAACCTACAAAAAATGTTTCTTTTCTATCCCACATTCATCACCCCTATTTAATCATTTTTTATAGTACAATTTTTCAAGAAGAAACTTAAAGTATTATCTTATTAGGGAGAGAAAATAATTTGTAATAAATTTGTGAAAAATATTTTTTCCAACCCATCATTTTGTAATTATAATTTATAAATTTTACATCAATTCACCAACCACTAAGGTATGATATCAATAATATAATTACAAATTATATCTTTTATAGAAACCATTTTACTTAAAAATTAATACTTAATTCATATATTTGACTCAGCGAACAACCCTTATTGCTAGATCAATTTTCATTAGTTTACTGGGGGGAATTTACCAACACAACATCCATATTTCCACCAAGGATAAAAATATATGATATATTTTATTTTTAATGTATTAATATAAATGAATTAATTATTTAATCATGTTTTTTTTAATTTTTTATAAACAATTCACCCATCTAGAATATTTAAAAAGCAATTTAAATTTTGGATAACAACATACTCAAAATATAATGTTTCACTAAAACATTATTATGAGACCTCAAAAATTTCAATCATACTATTGATTTCGAAATTTCCAAAATTCACAAGATAAAATGTTAAAACTATAAAAATTAAAATATATGGTTTCATAGTATTCCCCCACTCATAATATTTTTTCTCATAAATATTTAATGTATTAATCAAAAACAAAAACAAAAATATTTTTATATAACTTCCATATAAAAATAAACTTCAATTTTATAGGAAATTATCATTTAAAACAACTACTTATTTTAAAACCTATTATAACATTCTCATTACAAGATTCATTAATTTTTTTCTATTCTCTTATAATTATCTTAAAAAAGAAATGACACAGAATTAGAATTTCGGTTATTTGCAATGAGGCCCCATCGCAAATAGCTCGTGGAAGAAAACAGTGTCCCAACTAATATTTTTTGCGATAGGAAGTGGTCTCATCACAAATATGTATCTAATTAAATACATTATATATACAAGAACATATTGCACTAGGCCGTCGTCCCATCCCAAATAGCATTATGTTATAAACTTGTTGTGACAGGCCTGTCGCAAAAAGGCTTCTGTGATGGTAAAGTAACTTGTCTCAAATAAGTATTTAAAATATATATATATATATATTCTATTTCTGACTGGACCTTGTCAAAAAATGTCCCATCACAAATACTTAATAAAATAAAAAATTAAAATAATTATGATTTATAAAAATATAATATTAATATTATTAAAATTATAAAAACAGAAAAAAATATTAAAATTATAAATATTTTCAAATAATTAATAAAATAAAAAAATGAATAATGAAAATATTATATTAATATTACTAAAATAACAAATAAAGTAAAAAAGTTAATCTTCACAAATTTCACAAAAAAATAAAAAATAATAAAATGTTATAATTATCATTATTAGTAACAAAACCTTATAAAATATAATACCAATAAAAAATAAAAAAAATATGAAAACAAATATTAAAAAATAAATTATTAAATATTGGCACCAATATAAAAGACAAGAACTGTAGATAATTAATATTACAAAAAATTATCATTTCAAATGTTTTGAACAGAACAAAAAAATCACTTGGGGTTAATCTTCTCGAGGAGTTGGAGGAGCTGTAGGAGATGGTAGAGGAAGAGAAGCCCCTAAAAAAAGAGTCAGATTGCACATGTACTCCTTCGGCTCATGTTGCTGCTGCTGCCATCGACGCATGTCCTCCTCGTGTGACTGACGCATCTCTTCTCGCTGCTTCTGCAAACTCGGTATATGCTCAATTTCAGCTCCCAACTACTCCTGATACTGGGATCCAGAAGATGATTCCTCTCCATGGGCTTCTCTCAAGATGAACAATGATATCACATCAGTACCATAATAATTCCTATTAGTCAAATTAGAGCTGATACCAACAACTCAGACCTTCTCAAAGGCATACTAGGTCACATGCATCCATGTCGCCTCATCAAAATGGTGGGCACTAGTCTGATCAGCCATCTTAGCCTGACTCTTAACCCAGGTCTGAGAGATCGTGGCCTCATGTGACTCTATCAGTTTTCAATTTGAAAATAAAATAGTGAAAATATTATATGCAGATAATTTTCCATCTAAAAAAGAAATAATACTGACCACAATCTGACATTGGTGATCACCTCTAATATCTCTAGTGGATAGATCACAATACATCCTCTGATAAACATCGTTCTACGTAATATCTTGATTCTCAACTGCCTATATTAATATAATATAAAGTGTTTATATTTAATGTCATATAAAATATTTAAAATAGATACATACCAGATACTCTGTATGCGTACTGAATATATGGCTACCGGCTTGATGTGTCACCTCATGTCTCCCCCAGTTCTGTAGGCCCAATAGAGATCTTGTATGAAATCTATGAATCATCGAGTCTGAACATAATCAATCCCAAACTTTTTATGAAATATAAACTAGTTGGTGAGCTCAACATGAATCATCAAATGCTGACACTTCTACTTTATCAATGTTTGTCTTTATCAATTTGTTCAAAAACTAAAAGAAAAATTCCCACATAGACATCTCCCATGCCTCGTGGATAGCGAAACACATTCTATAATCGAAGGGATACCATAAACCCTACAAATAATTTATAATATCTAGTTATTAATGAAATAAATTTCTAAATAAATATTAATTATTTACATACTATCCAATGATTGAACATTCCAATCCGCACATCAATGGGAATTTGTTATCATGTAATCCATGGCTGAGAATAATAGTTTCGCATGATAGTGCACCCTATCCAGTAGCTACAGGTTCAATAATGTGAAAAAAGAACAAATAATCAAACAATTAGTATATAAATAAATAAATTAAAACTAACTAAATTATACAGGTTACCACAACTCCACGTGCGTGGATCAAAACCAAGACGTTGAGATTGCTCGTGGATGTGGCCAAGAAACATTAGTTAAGGAAGACAATGCCCCCTCCGTGTACCCCCTAAAATGCCAGTAGGATGATGTCCAGATGATCCCAATTCATCCTCATCCTATGGTAGCTCAGCCTCCTCCAACTCATGTAATAGATCAAGGTCCATCTAATACACAAAATGATTATTGATAGTAGATAGTTAAAAAAACTATTAAATATAGATACATATTAGTTAAGATTGTAACAAGCATTTAACTATGCCAATGTTCAATATCATCATCATCTTCATATCTGACGATGTCAATGTCTTCATATTCACCTTCGGTGTCATCAATATCCATATGAGTTTCAATTTCATCATCTCTTTCCATTTCAAATTCAGTTGAAACATAAATAACATCATAGTCACCATCGACCATAAATTGTGGGTTGTCATCATCAATATTCATGTCTCTTTGTGAAAAAAATGGATTTTGAGTATCTTGTTGAACAATTTAAATTCCTTGTACTTCATCAAACCCACATTCTGTTTGAGTAAACTTATTTTCCTGAGATTTCCTTTTTATTATGCTCTAACAATCACTCAGGTATCTTGAAGTAGCCTAGTACATTGAGTAACATATTTCATATGCTTGTTAATCTTGTGAAAATGGTTTATATACTACAACAGTACATTTATATTTAATATCGATGATCCCATGAATCAGATGAACATACAAGCCTCTCTCAGTATCCAAATACCAACATTTAAAGGTAGTTATGTAATTTTTCCCTTAATAAAGTAGTTCAATAATTTCATCCAACATGCCATAAAATTCAACTTCAATTTCACTATGATGAAATCTTCTCATGAAGAGTCTACTGTTCAATGATTATTTCTTCCCGAAATGCACATTTATGAAATAAAAACTATTCAACACATATGAAATATAATATTTAACCAATTTGGATGGTGGGTTACTCAATATATACAGTCACTTATCAATTTTATCGGTATGTTGAGACACATGAAAATTTGTAAAACAATTATCAATATATAAATAATAAACTGAATTGATATATTAAACTATCAATAATTTATGATTCATGTTTTTTAAAACATTTAGAAGAATGTTTTGTCAGCATTCTTCAAGAGTCGTAGCTGTAATTTGTGGATGTTTTTTCATGATATGATTATAATATAACCTGCATATAAAATAAGTTTACTTACTATAACATAAATTATTGAATATGTTATAGAATTAAATGTACAAATTATTTCATTTCTTCAAAATTGAGAAGAACATATGTATGAGCTCTATGATGTTCATCTTCTGAAATCCATCGTTCATGAACTCCACTAACTCCAAGCACTGGATGATTAAAAACAAATAATTGATTGTCTATTTCATCATAATAATTACCATCACACCATCCCATATAGTTGTGTGTTGAGGTATATTCAAATTCAATATAATGATAGATGAAAAAACAAATTTCCTCTTACAAATAAGCTTATGCAATTGAGCCTTAAACAGATGCTTTGTTACATACATTTTTCTTCAATTTCTACATGCTTCTCTCGAATGGGTACTTTCATCGAAACTGTACTAGACCTACACATTTAGATTCATTTGTAAAATGTAATATTAGATGTTCCATTTAGTCAAAGAAAGATGATGAGAATAATTTTTCCAGTTTACATATAATGACAATAAAATCTTCTTCCAGTTCTCTTAGTGCATCATAGTATATTGTCGCTACACAAATGCCTCAAAAAACATATTTTTTTATCAAATATCAAATAATAGAATTCAACAAACCTATGAATAGAATTCTAATAAGTCTTTCCATTAAAAAATTACAATATTGATTTTTTTAATCCAGTAATATTACCATTTTTAACACATCTCCCCAAAATGGAAGCATATCCATATAGAAGTCTCCAAACTACAATCTACAGACAAAATAATAAGTGACTCTAATTTGACAGTGTATAAGCTTCTTTTATCCTCGTTAACCTCTATGATTTGATATTTTTAAACAGTTCAACTCCTAGTCATCTGCAAATTTGGGAAAGATTTAATCATCCCTCTATATTAAAAATGGTCTTAACTACTGTATCCAATATTTTATAAAATAAATTATCATAATAGTTCTTCCCAATATGCACGACATCCAACATGTGGTGGACCAACAAACAAGACCAATAAAATAAATCCAAACAAATTCTCTATTTTATCTTATTATGTTCTTTCCTAAAGCCATGAATTTTCTGCTACTTTACTGTTGACCCAAATGTGATGGGAGGTAATGAAAATACAACTGATTTTAACCTAGTACAAGAGATCATTTTTTGAGGTTCATCACTTTCAATCATGCTTTTTCTAAAGTGTGATTGGTTTCTCCAAAAAGGACGATAGGTATGAATAAATATACAATGAAAATAAAAATAGAATGGTTTTCCATTAAAGCCAATAATGTATTTGTTTTCTTTCATATAGTAATGAAAATATTTTGGACCATGTGTACTCCATCCAGATAACATTCCATATCCAAGGAAGTCACTAATCGTACACGTCAATGCAGCTATCAATATGAACTTTTGTTTCAAAACAAAATCTTTTTTACCAACACCCTTACTCCATAATGAGTTTATCTCATAAATCAATGTATTAAAATAAACATCAATATTCTTTTTCAGAAGCCCTAGGATTAATAAGCTCAAAAATATATAGGGCTCAGTCATCAATATCCATGGAGTTAAATTGCACATAGTTATAAATACATTCCAACATAAATATTGACTACTATAAGAACTAAATGGATATAAACTATTAGTAGAAATACCCAATAACACGTTTCAGGCTTCCCAAGAAAAAGACGGATGCAGTCAGTCAAAATGTTTCTTGGAGTAACCATTAGAAGGGTGATTCAATTTTTATCAGTTGAAATCTTTGTTTAGTGCCATGACATCATTGATGTTGTGTTCCGAGACATAAATATATACTCTAACCTGGGTGTAAGGTTGAAATATCTCTACTATTTTACAATAATCGATCTAGAATTCCCCAGTTGATATTCTCTATAACTCGATTGTCTACATGTGGGACAACTATCCAATGACTCATTTTCACCAGAATATAAGATGAAAACATTTTCATAATCATGAATCATCTGTTAATTATGTCCTAGATTATGATCCAGACTCTTGGCCTTATTGGGATTTTCATGTAACACATTTTCTTTAGATAATTGTGTTTTAACCAAATAAAATAACATATCCAAATAGTTGATGGACATTTCATTATCTGATTTAGTAGCCATAAATTTAGAAACCTCTTCTATTTTTATTATCTCGAAACCAGGATATAATTCATCCTCAGTTAAACTCAACAACTAATAAAATATGGATGGTTCCAACTTAGAAGTTAAATCCATATCATCCTGAGATTCAGGTTATTGAAATATGGACCTGCAACATCATGTACTAAATTTTAAACTATGATGGATCATGATTCATGTTATTAGTAACTTATCTAGAACTTTGTTCCCTGTGTTATTACCAAAAAACCTAATCTTGTTGAAAACCAAACCGCATGATTTGTCCACCAACCCTATCAAATGTGTCAAATGTTCTCAGAGCATATTTTTTACAAGGACAATTAATTATTCCTTTTGAAACCAATTCTATATTTGATTATTCAAATGATATGAAAGCTTCCACACCGTTAATATATAAACGATTTAAACCCGAACCATTGGGATTTATGTGATGATTTACCAAAGAGAAATCATCTAATAATTACTATTGATGGCTTCCATGTTCCATATTTTTCTAAAACATATTAAATCATTGAGGTTTTTGAATAATTTGAAATTAGAAACACACTATGCAAAAAAATTTAAATAATTATAACTAGTACCTAATAATTACAATTAATTTTGGGCGACACAATTTCCAGTGGATTAATGGCCACTCTTTTGTCTGATGACGCATTTACATGAAACGTTCTCACACTGAAATTACAATGAATAATTCACATAGAGGTACCCAAATTAATTCCCATTCATATGATAATTTATAATCAAAACATGGATTATATTCTTCACTGTGATTTCAGTGTGAGAAAGATGCATATAAATTAGTCATCGGACAAAAGAGCCCCCTTATCATTGATGAATATTATTCATGCAACTGTCACCACCTAAAAACATTATAAAAATGTAATTCTACAAATGAATATTCAATATCATGCATACTATATTGAATATGCATATGTAGATGAATACTTTTCATAATGGTTTGAGTCGGTGAGAGTTGAAAGCAGTAGAGTCATCGAGCAAAAGGAGCTTTTTCAATCCACTGGATATTATGCCATGTTATTACAATTTATTACAAATTATTTTTTACATAATTATTCCTAATAAACCTTATTTATTC
The DNA here is from genome assembly GCA_963277665.1 of Viscum album. NCBI lineage: Eukaryota > Viridiplantae > Streptophyta > Magnoliopsida > Santalales > Viscaceae > Viscum > Viscum album. The sequence continues at coordinate 1,789,610,501 of OY728145.1, forward strand.
CTAATTACTCATTATTATTTCTAATTATTGTTGACTATTTCTAATTATGTTAATTATTCATATTTATTGGTAATTATTCCAATTTATTACTAATTATTTCTAATTATTTCTAATTATTGATAATTATTACTATTTATTATTATTTATTCCTATTGATTCCTATTTATTGCTAATTATTAATATTTATTCCTATTTAATCCCATTTATTCCAATTTATTTCAATTTACTCATATGTATTCCTATTTATTATTAATTATTTGAATTTATTTCTAATTATTTTTATTTATTCCAATTTATTCTTATTTATTGATAATTATTACAAATTATTCCTATTTATTATTATTTATTATTATTTCTTCCTTATTATTACTAATTATTCATATTTATTCCTAATAATTCCAAATTGTTACTAATTATGACTATTTATTCATAATTTATCATGATTTTTCCAAATTATTCCAAATTATTTTTAATTATTCTTAATTGGTCCTAATTATTCCTAATTATATCTAATTATTCCTAATTATTCCTAATTATAACTAATTATAACTTATTATTACTAATTATAACTTTTTATTACTAATTATTACTAATTATTACTCATTATTACCAATTATTACTAATTATTCTGAATGGAACATAATTATTCCTAACTATTCTAAATTATTCTTATATATTCATAATTATTCATAATTATTCCTAATTATTCATATTTATTCCTAATTATTTTTAATTATTAATAATTATTTCTAATTATTACTAATTATTACTAATTTTTACAAGTTATTATTATTTATGAATATTTATTACTACCTATTAGAATTATTATTATTTATTACTATTTATTATCTTTTATTAATAATTATTACCAATTAAACCTATTTATTACTCATTAAAACTAAATATTATTAATTATTACTATTTATTCTACATTATTTTTAATTATTTTTAATTATTTTTAAATATTCCTTATTATTCCTAATTATTCTTAATTTTTACTAATTCTTCCTAATTATGAATAATTATTTTAAGTTACTCCTAATTGTTACCAATTATTCATAATTATTACTAATTATTACTAATTATTCCTAATTATTAATAATTATTAATAATTATTAATAATTATAACTATTTATAACAAATTATTATAATTAAATACTATTTGGGACTTTATTACTATTTATTACTATTTATTACTATTTATTAGAAATTATTACTAATTATTAATAATTATTACTAATTATTACTAATTATTAGTATTTAATATTAATTATTAATAATTATTAGAAATTATTTCTATTTATAACTAGTTATTACCATTTATTAGTATCTATTAATATTTATTACTATTTATTACAATTTATTAATAATTATTAATAATTATTATTAATTATTACTATTTATTACTATTTATTACTATTTATTAATTATTATTACTATTTGTTACTATTTGTTACTATTTGTTACTATTTTGTATTATTTATTAGTATTTATTAGTATTTATTAGTATTTATTACTATTTATTAGTATTTATTACTAATAATTAGTACTAATTACTAATTATTTCAAATTAGTACTATTTATTAGTAATTGTAAATATTTATTACTATTTTTTCTATTTATTTCTATTTATTTGTAATTGTTACTAAAAATGATAATTACTATTAATTAATGCAAAATACACCACCTAATTACTAGTTATCGTTAATTATTTATATACATTATTAATTATTTTTAATAATTATTAATTTTTACTAATTACTATGAATTAGTATTGCTAATTTATTTTTATTAGTATAAATAAATACTGATGACAAAACAATTTAAATCTTAGTTTATTGCTACTAATAAAGAATAATAAAATGAATATAATAAATGAAATAAATACTAAATTAAATGAAACATTAATATCATGAAACTTGATTTCTTATAATTGTTGGCGACTTCACAACTTTGTCATAAAATAACTAACTGTCAAAATGTAACACCCCAAACTTCCACATTACGTTTCTCTGTGAATAATACAGTAGGGTGTGTTGTACGCAACTTCGAGTTCTAACACACCACAGCCAAACAAACTAGCCGTTACTAATAGTAAAACTCACTTTTTGAAATTTTATAAATTTTATATTTCAAAATGGACTTCATTTTTGGATTCGGAATATCGAAATTAGCTTAGGATGAATTTTTGGTATTTTTCTGAAAACTTTCAATTTTTAATGATTAGTGAAAACCATTGAGTTATAGTTTAAAACCGAATTTTTATTTAAATAATTATTTATTTTATTTAAATTAATTTTAGACCAAAATAGTTACGTAATACCTATATAAGTTCAATTTAATTCATTGTAGTTAGATTATAATAATTTTAGATATATAAAAACTTTTATTGAACTTTTCACCCTCTTTTATCCACCTCTTAGGATAATTTGAAAATTCACATAAAACATAATTTTACCGCTTCTTTGAGATGAATTTTGAAAATCCGAGAGATACGGTTAATTTCAAAGAGTAAAATGTGGTTCAAGAAGATTAAAATAAATTTTTGTGAATAGTAACATTATACTTTTATTTACCACGGTTAAAAGTAAATAGAGTAATTAAGGGTAAAAATGATATTATTATTACCTCAACACCTGCCTTAATTCAATTGGCTAAGTATAATTCGACCAAAAACAACCTTCGAAATAAAATATGAACTTTTTTTGGTCCACTTGGATTAGATAAGGACATTTATTATTATTTAATTCAAAGAAGAGTGAAAAGAGTTAAAATCAATGTTTAATAACTAAAAAAAATTTAATATGGGGTTATACATAAGATAAATTAGATTATAAATATTCCATAGAAAGACAAAAATATTTTCTACATAATGATATCTTATTTATAATTTTTAGACATTAAATAATTTAATTTATTTATGACACAATGGTGATGGATTAGTTACCTAATTAATGAAATATAAAAATAATTGATTTTATAAATATCCAAATAAATGTAATTTGAGACTTTTTATGAATTCCAATAATTTTCTATGTTAATGTGGCATATTAGGGTTGGTTAGAATATTTTTTTGAAGTAATAATGCTGTTATAAATTTAGGAAAAACAAAATACCAAATAGTGCCAAAATTGACATAAAAGAATTTGTAAAACAAATATTATAATATTAATTGATATTCTATTCCTAAAAATCTAAGGTTCGGCCAAAAGTCTTATATAATGATATTAGTATATTTAATGAACAAATTTGTGTTCGATTAGAAGTATATAGTATGTTTATTAACTATATAATATAAAAATACAATGAGATATGGTAAATGTCAATCTATTTAACTAAGAGTTAAATCTAAAAGATAAAGATAATATAGTGACCGAAACCTGTCTAAAACCTATTGTGTGAGTGGTTTTCGACCCATCCCTACCTTATAATTTAAATTATTCATTTTTCAGCCATTAGAAACTGAAAATTATTTTATTATAAAACAGTATTACTAGCTTTTCAAAAGGTTCCCTCCACCCCTCTTATAAAAGGGAAATCCCCCTTCTCTCTAATTCACACCTTCAAAGCCTTTTGGATCGGCCATCCTCTACCCAAATACCCTCTAAACTGTCTTACCTTCATCCTAGAGGCCTTCCTTTAGTCAAAAATCGAAAATAAGAAGCCATTTTGACCAAATCAAAAGGAAGAACCCGAAGAAGTGGTAAATATCTCACCACCTCTTTCAGGTTCCTTTCTTCTTCCACTTCCTTTCTCTTTGTTGTTTCAATTCTAAAATAATAAATTTAGTATCTTATATATTCTATTATGTTATTAAATATGTTATAACAGAATTCATTTTTTTATCTATCCTTTTAATGACATGTCACTATATGTGCGTACGTATGGCTTACCGTCTCCACGTCGTGGTGTAATTGTTATTCAATACATTATTATTTGGATGGGTACAATAATGATGTGTAATTGATGTAAATAGTAAATATAAAATGATAATTATTCTGTATATATGACATAACATCCAATTATATATTATTTTAATATCAAAATAATGATATTGTCACTCGTGCGTACGTACGGATTACCGTCTCCACGAACGCGATGAGATTCATTCCCCATCATATCCATTCAAGACTAATTTTCATTAGATGATTAACAAAAACGTTTAAATACTTGATGTTGTTGTAGATATGAATAAGATACAACCGATCCATAACAAATATGACTCACATAACAATGAATATAAAGGAAAAAGAATCCGTTAACAACCAAAATGTCGATAATACTAAGATATTATTAGCAAGTGATGTTAAAATATCATATATGATATCATATTAATGTATATGATTCTTGTATAATTTAATAACAATTATTTCACCATTATACAGTAGGTTAACATACCCTCAACCAAGGAAAAGGTGCAAGGTAAGGGTTAATTTCAGAATCTCTTTATAACCTGAGGTTGTTTTCACGTATGTATCTATTGGGACCTCTTTATCATCCACATCCATTTTTCTTAAAAATGTATTTCAAATCATTCTTAATATTTTATAGACTATGGGTTAAATTAATTTATACAATTTTTTGAATTTTTATAAGATTTATATAAAGGAATCTTTCTGTCATTTTCCAAACAAGGTCCTTTTTAACATTTTCGATAGAATTAAGGTATTAATGTATTTTTTAACTTATACGGTGGGTGCGGATATTTTCCGCCATTATAAAATCATCTAAGCTTTCCTTACAAGATTATAAGAATATTTTCAAAGTAAATGTTTTCTTTTATAATTATGTGACTTTTAAATGATTTCAAAAAAAAAGAGATATTTCTCTCAAATAGGTTTGATTTCATCTATGTCAACATCCTTTGATGGATTTTAAGCTTATTTGAAGTCGATTTATTTTGATACAAAACCTCAATATTTTATTGAAGGTTTTGTGTTATGTTTGACTATGGATGTGTTATTTTTATACCATTCATTGTTTATGGAGAAAGTATTTACATTTTGTATGCTAGTTTTAATACGAATGCTTATCTTATGTTTATACCTATTCATATAAAGAATGCATTGGACTTAGTAAGTGACGGGTGGAGCCCTCTATAGCTCCTCGATGCATCAGTAGGTCTCATTAGACAAACTAGTTTCTTTGCACAAGGACTAGACAAAATCTTTTTTATAGTCATGGAACAAGGCCTTGACTATGTGTTTATGATAGTCTGGCATTATGCATTCCATCATTATGAAATTTGTTATTGATATTTCATGTGATTATTCAACTAGTTGGATATCCATGTGAATAAGTAAATGGAATTATTTCATATCATTTTTTCAATATTATGCTGAAAATCATGTTTAAAAGGATTTTTATTTAGTTATACATTGCCTAAAATGTTTATTCTTATTAATGAAAGGTTCTGATATATTGTTATCCTTACTGAGCATCTGAGCTCACCCCTTTCTATGTTTTAGTTTTCCCAGGATGTGAAGAACAATTTTTTGACTGACCTACAGGGATAGTCTTAGGGGATATGAGTGTGGACTCTGTAGACTATGTTGTTGTAGTTGTTCACTTTATTATGTAATTCTAAGACTTAGGAATGTATCTAGTGTTTCTAAGGCTACTAAACTAATCGGTCGTTAGAGACATGATCTTTTGTGATCATGAAAATGTTATTTAATAATGCACCGACTCTGGGTAACTGGGGTTGGGGCGTTATCGTTGGTGTCAGAGGTAAGTTGAGTACAATCCTTGGAAGATAGATTTAGATAAACTCTAATTAGAGCACATAGACCTAATATGTACATTGAGGATTAGTATAGAAAAACAACCTAGAATTTTCGTATTGTAGAGATTTTGTGAGTTTTCCAAGCAATACATCTCTGTCAGGATATGACCAGGTAGAGGCACCTCAGGCACAGATGTACGTAGGGGTAAAACCAGAAAACACTGCTTTGAGCTGGAGTCGAATGAAAACTGGTGCACGACAACGGGCCTTGCTACACTCTTGGTTACAATACTCCTGGGAGATATGGTCCGGATAATTCTCAATTTTTTACAGACCATTATGAAGTATTTTTAAGTATATACTTCCTTAAAGAAAACATTCTTATTATTATGGATTATATCCATAAACTGTTCAATTTATGTTAAGAGTTTTTCATGTTTGGGATTATTTATTTCAATTCATAAGATAATATAGTGTATGCCATTGTTTAGGAATGGGGCCCAGTTGATGGAATGGAAACTGTATCAATTCATGAACTCCATGTTCGGATTTCCCTCCTACACAAGATAATAATAGTAGAGATGGTGATGAAACTGTTTCTAATCAACTAATCCCCATACTGGGACAACTCACTCAAGTTATGAATAATAACCATACCTGTTTAGAGCACCATGATCTGCAGCATTGAGGTTCAATGTTAGATCTACTCATGAGGCAACAAACACCAACATTCAATGGGAGTAAAAATCCATTGGTTTCTGAGAAATGGATAAGTTCTTTAGAGAAAATATTCCACGCCTTGGGGAGTAGTGAATGGAAAAAGTTGTCATGGAAATTTATCTCCTCACTAGAGATGTTGATCAATGGTGTTCATTGATTAAAAATAGAAAGGAAGATGATAAAGTATCAAATATGGAATAGAGGGAGGTTAAGATCTTTCTGTAGAAAATTAATTTCCTCGTGACCATCGAGTAGATATGGAAAGGCAATTTCTGAGTTTGAGGTAAAAGGAGGGTGAGAATATCACAAAGTATTAGGCTAACTTTACAAGGTTATCAAGGCATGTCGCAGATTATATATGTAACCAAAGATGTAAGATTTATCGTTTCTTTAATGGGTTAAAAATATTTTTCCGTCGAGCATTAGTCTCATAATCCTTTTCTTCATACGAAAATATTGTCTCATGTTCTATGAAGACAGAAAAATAATTCTCTAAGTCTTATGACTTTAATGCAAATCAAGAGAAGAAGAGATCAGATGATCACTCTAGAAATGGAAATAAGGGGAATAAGAGAAAATATGAATATCCATCCTATAGTAAATGTGGGAAGAAACACCCCAGTACTTGCTTGAATGGAATAGGAGTCTGTTTCATGCGTGGTGAAAAAGGCCACCAAGCTCATGATTTCATGGGAAAGAAATAATATAATATTTTTCAATGCGACAATTTCATGGAGGTGGGACATTATACAAATAAATTTCCTAAGCGTCAGGGGATCTTGCCTCAGAAAATGCAATGGGATCAAGGCTAAGCTTATGTTATCTCTACTGCTGAGGTAGAAGCTCTGAAAGACATGGTGGCAGTTAATTTAAAGGCTTCCTCAAGTTTAGAAAATGCTTTATTTGATTCTGGATCATTGCATTTTTTTATATCATCTCATTTTTCTAAGAAAATTAGTTATTTACATTTTGATTTCACAAGGGAGTTATCTGTCAAAACTCTTAAGGAAAGTATCATTGCTACAAAGTTCTATGAATCAGTCCCCGTTAGAGCATATAAATGTTCTTTATATACTGATTTTATCGTCGTACCCATGATTGAATTTGATATAATCCTCAGTATGGATTGGATATCAGACCATGATGTGAAGATTTATTGTAAGAATAAGGAGATTACTATTTTTGATGATGATGATAAATAACACCTTGTCTTTAGAGCAGAATTTTCACCACCTACTTCTTATCTAGATCCACCCCCATTAGCTCAACTAAATTCAATTATTATGGATAGAGGGAATGAAATAAATGTGGGTGAGGAATGAAATGTTCAAATAAAGGATTTACCTATTGTGAAAAAAATATTTTTATGTGTTTCCAGATGATTTACCTAGACATCCTCCAGAACGAGAAATTGAGTTTTCCATTGATTTAATTCCTATATCAAGGCCCATATCAAATACACATTATAGAATGGAAATTGTGGAATTAGTGGAAATAAAGAAATAACTAGAGGAATTGATAAATAAGGGAGATATTTATCCTAGTGTTTCTCCATGGGGAGCCCCTATCCTATTTATTAAGAAGAAAGATGGATCTATGAGGTTGTGTATCGACTATAGGGAGATCAATGCTATAACAATAATGAACAAGTATCCCCTACCTCAAATTGATGATTTATTTGAAAAAATACATAGATCTCAATACTTTTCAAAGATTTACATTCAATCTGGATACCATCAGTTGTGTGTGAAGACGGAACACATTCCGAAGACAGTATTTTAAACCAGGTACGGGCATTACGAGTTTACAGTAATTCCTTTTGGATTGACTAATTCACCCCCTGTCTTCATGGATCTAATGAACATAGTCTTCAAGGAATATCTTGATGATTTTGTAGTGGTATTTACTGATGATATATTGGTATACATAAAAGACACTATGATCAAGAAAACCACATGCACATTATCCTGAAAACTCTTAGAAAAAATGAATTATATGGGATGTTTAGCAAGTGTGAATTTTGGGTTCAGGAGATTTCTTTTCATGGCCATATTGTCTCTAAGGATGAAATATACGTTGATCCTTCCAAGACAAGAGAAATTCATGAATGGCGAGAACCTATCAGTGTAACTGAAGTACGCATTTTATTGGTTTAGCAGGTTATTATCGACGTTTCATCCTGAATTTTGCCCGGTTGGCTAACCCATTATCAAAGAACACACCTAAATGGGTTAAATTTGTTTGTAAAAAAGAGTTTGAAGAATGTTTTGAAGAACTGAAGAGAAGATTAGTCAATTCTCCTATATTGACTCTACAATTGGGGAATGATGGGTTTGTTATTTATTGTGATGTTTCAATGAAAAGACTTGGTTGTGTCCTCATGCAGAATGATAGGGTTATTGCGTATGCATCATGATAGAAAAACATTAATGAGAAAAACTATCCTACTCATGATCTAGAGTTAGCAGTTGTAATTTTTTCTTTGAATATTTGGATACACTATCTCTATAGTGAAAAATGTGAGATATATACTGATCACATGAGTTTAAAGTATATTTTCTGGCAAAAAGATCTCAACATGAGGCAAAGGAGATGGCTTGAACTACTCAAGGATTATGATTTAACAATACACTACCTCCTGGGGAAGGAAAATAAGGTGGTTGATTCTTTGAGTAGAAAGGATCATGGAGTTATAAACAATATGAGAGGTGAAAAAGATCTTATATACATGGATCTAGTAAAGATGGATATGGGAATAACCATGGAAGTTGAAACATCGATGATTTTTCTAATGGTTTCCAAGCCATATATACTATAAAGGATAAAGAGTTCTCAGACTGATGATGAAGATTTTCAAAATAATATTGAAGCTGTGAATGATGGGAGATTGAGTGACTTTGTCTATGAAGATGGAATTTTGAAATTTGGGAAGAGAATTTGTGTTCCCGATATACATGATCTAAAAAATGAATTGTGGGACGATGCTCATAGTTCTAATTTCTCTATACACCCTGGGAGCACCAAAATGTATAGAGATTTAAAGGAACATTTTTGGTTGGACAACATGTAGAGGGAGATTTCTGATTTCGTGTCAGGATGTATTGTTTGTCAACAAGTGAAATCTGTAAGCCAATAACCTAGAGGAGTCCAAAAACATCTTCCCATACCTGAGTGGAAATGGGATAATATTAAAATGGAATTTTTCATGGGACTACCAAAGTCTCTTAGAAGGAATGATACAATATGGGTCATTTTTGATCGTCTTACCAAGTCATCACATTTTCATGCTATAAGAAAAGTTTTTCCACTTGAAGGATTTTCCAGACTATATATTAATGAAGTTGTAAGACTTCATGGAGTACCACAATCGATTGTTTCTCATCATGATCCCCATTTTACATCATGATTCTGGAAAAATCATCAGAATGTCATGGATACTGATCTTTGTTTGAGCACTGCCTACCACCCCCAAACTGATGGACAATCAAAACGAACTATTCAAACCATAGAAGACATGTTGATATGTTTCTCAATTGACTTTCATGGTATGTGGGATCAATATTTACCTTTGGTAGAATTTTCCTATAACAATAGCTTCCATTCAGGTTTTCAAGTGGCACCATACGAAGCGTTGTATGGAAAGAGATGTCTCACACCATCTTGTTACAATGATGTTCGGGAAAGAAAACATGTAGGCCCAGAACTTGATGAAGAAATGATAAAAAAAGGTAAAGGTCATCCAAACCCACATCAAAGTAGCTCAAAGTAGGTAGAAGAGCAATGCTGACAACTGAAGGAATGATTTGGAATTTCAGGTAGGAGATCATGTTTTCATGAAGGTATATCCATGTAAGGGTGTTATACGTTTCGGTAAGAAGAGGAAATTAAGTCCCAGGTGCATATAACCTTTCTAAATTCTAGAACAAATTGGGGCTGTAGCTTACCATTTGGAAATGCCGCCAAATCTTTCAAATGTTCACGATGTGTTCTATGTATCACTATTGAGAAAATATGTGTCTGACCCAATGCATGTACTCACCTATGAGGAATTAGAACTGGAACCCGATCTGTCTTATTGCGAAGAGTCTATCAAGGTTCTTGATACAAGAGAACAAGTGCTGAGAAATTGGACGACTTGTCTGGCAAAAGTTTTATGGAGGAACCATAAGATAGAAGAGGCAACGTGGAAACCCGAGGAACTTATGATGAAGAACCACCCGAGTCTTTTTATGCAGTAATATTCTAGAAATTTTGAGGAATAAATTATTTGATTGAGTGTAGAATGTAACACCCCAAGCTTCCACGGTACATTTCTATTTGAATAATACAGTAGCATGTGTTGTATTGAAATTCGAGTTCTAACACACCAAAACTAATCAAACTATCTATTATGAATAGTAATACACATTTTTTGAAATTTTATAAATTTTATCTTTCAAAATGGACTTCATTTTTGGATTCAGAATATCGAAATTATCTTAAGGTGAATTTTTGGTATTTTTCTGAAAACATTCAATTATTATATATCGAATTATTTATTTTATTTAAATTTATTTTAGGTCAAAATAGATATATAATAACTATATAAATTCAATTTAATTCATTGGAGTTAGTTTATAATAATTTTAGATATATAAAAATTTTATTGAACTTTTCACCGTCTTTTACCCACCTCCTTGGAGAATTTGGAAATTCACATAAAACATAATTTTACTGCTTCCGTGAGTTGAGTTTCGAAAATATGAGAGACACAGTTAATATCAAGGAGTAAAATGTGGTTCAATAAGATGAAAATAATTATTTATAAATAGTAACTTTTAACTATTATTTTCCATGGTTAAAAGTAAATGGGGTAATTAGGGGTAAAAATGTCATTATTATTACCCTAACACCTATCCTAATTATATTTTCTATGTATATTTAGACCAAAAATAACCTTTGTAATAAAATATTAACCTATTTGGTCTACATGGATTAGATTAGGACATTTATTATTATTTAATTCAAAGAAGAGTTAAAATGGTTAAAATCAGAGTTTAATAACTAAAACATTTTTTATAAAGGGTTATACATAAGATAAATTAGATTATAAATATTCATTAGAAATATAAAATTATTTCCTACATAATCGTATTTTAGTTATAATTTTTTGATTTTAAATAATTTAATTTATTTATGACACAATAACGATGCAGTAATTACCTAATGAATGAAATATTAAAATAATTGATTTTATAAATATCCAAATAATTGTAACTTGAGACTTTTTATGAAATACAATGATTTTTTTGGTTAATATTACATTTTTGGGTTGGTTAGATGACTTTTTTGTATTAATAATGCTGTAATGAATTTAGCATAAACAAAATACCATATAAGGTCAAAATTGACATAAAAGAGTTTTTAAAAAAATATTATATTATTAATTGATATTCTATTTATAAAAATATATGGTTTGTCTAAAGGACTTTTATAATTATAGGTGTATCATTAATGAACCACATGGTGTTTTCTTTGAAGTATATATTATTTTTATTAACCATATAATATAAAAATACAAAGAGACATGGTAAATGTCAATCTATTTAACTAAGAGTTATATCTAAATGATAAAGTTAATATAGTGACCAAAACCTGTCTAAAACCTATTGGATTAGTGGTTTGGGACCCATACACACCTTAGACTTTAAATAATAAAATTTTTGGAGCAATTATAAACCGAAAATTATTTCATTATAAAATAATATTTCTGGCTTTTCCTAATGTGCCTGTCACCCCTATTATAAAAGGGCACCCCCCCTTCTCTCTAATTCACACCCTACAAGAATTTTGGATCGGCCAAAATCTACCCAAATAACCTCTAAACTGTCCTAAATTTATCCTCAGTTCCTTCTTTTAGTTTAAAAGCTAACCTGTGGAGCCCTTTTGATCAAGTCAAAAGGAAGAACCCGAAGAAGAGGTAAATATCTCACCACCTCTTTCAAGTTCATTTATTCTTCCACTTCCTTTATCATTGTTGTTTTTATTCTAATACAATAACTCTAGTATCTTCTATATAATGCGATGTTTTTATAAATATGGTACAAAAAAATCATTGTTTTATCCATCCTTTGAATGACATGTCATCATTCATCCGTACGTACTGCTTACCGTCTCCACATTGTGGTGTAATTGTTATTCAATACATTATTATTTGGATGGGTATAATAATGATGTATAATTGATTTAAATAATTAATATAACATGGTAATTATTCTGTATATATCATATACCATCCAATTAAATATTATTTTAATATCAAAATAATGATATTGTCCCTCGTGGGTACGTACGGGTTACCGTCTCCACGAAAGCGATGAGATTCATTCACAATTGTATCCATTTAAGACTAAGTTTCAATAGATAATTAAAATTAACATTTAAAGACTTGATATAATGCTGTATATGAATAAGATACATCCCATCTAAAACAAATATGACTCACATAACAATGAATATAAAGGAAAATGAATCTGCTAACAACCAAAACGTCGATAATACTAAGATATTATTAAAAAGCGATGTTAAAAATCATATATGATATCATATTAATGTATATGATTCTTTTATAATTGAATAAAAATTATTTCACCATTATACAAGAGGCTAACGTACCCTCATCCAAGGAAAAAGTTCAAGGTAAGGGTTAATTTCACAATCTCTTTATTATCCCAGGTTGTTTTCACGTAAGTATCTACTGGGACCACTTTATCATCCACATCCATGTATCATTAAAATGTATTTAAAAAAATTATTACTATTTTATAGACTATGTGTTAAAGTAATTTATACCTTTGTTTGACTTTTTATAAGATGTTTATAATGGAATCTTTCCGTTCTTTTCCAAACAAGGTCCTTTTTTACCTTTTCGACAGAATAAAGGTAAGAATGTCTTTTTTAACATATAAAGCGGTTGCCGCTATTTTCCGCCGTTATAAAATCTTCGAAGCTTCCCTTACAAGATTATAAGAATATTTTCAAAGTAAATTTTTTCTTTTATAATTATTTGACTTTTAACTGATTTAAAAAAGAGATATTTCTCTCAAATAGTTTTGATTTCATCTATGTCAACATCCTTTGCTAGATTTTAAGATTATTTGATGTTGATTTATTATGATTCAAAACATACATATTTTATTGATGTTTTTGTGATATATTTAAATGTGGATGTGTTATTTTTATACCATTCATGGTTAATGGTGAAATTATGGACATTTGTATGCTGGTTTTAATATGAATATTTATGTTATGTTTAAACCTGTTCATATGGGGAATGCATTGGACTTAGTAAGTGGCGGGTGGGGACCACTATATCTCCTCGATGCATCGATAGGTCTCATGAGACAAAATAGTGTCTTGGAATAAGGCCATGAAAAAATCTTATTTCTAGTATTGGTACAAGGCCTTGACTATGTGGTTATGATAGTCTGGCATTATGCATTCCATCATTATGAAAGTGGTTATTGATATTTCATGTGATTATTCGAATAGTAGAATATCCATTTGAATAAGTAAATGGTATTATTTCATTTTATTCTTTCTATATTACATTGATGTTCATGTTTAAAAGGATTTTGTTTTAGTTATACATTTCCTTAAATGTTTATTCTTATTTATGAAAGTTTCTGCTATATTGTTATCCTTACTGAGTATCTGAACTCACCCCTTTCTATGTTTAAATTTTCCTATGATGTAAAGAAGTATTTTATGACTGACCTGTAGGGATAGTCTAAGGGGATATGAGTGTGGACTATAGAGACTATGTTGTTGTAGTTTTCCACTTTATGATGTAATTGTAAGACTTATGAATGTATCCAGTGTTTCCAAGCCTACTAAATTAATCAGTATTTTGAGACTTGATCTTTTGTGATCATGAAAATTTTATGTAATAAGGCACCGAAACTGGGTAACTGGGGTCGGGGCATTACACAAAAATTTTCACTCTAAAATTGGAGTTTAAAGAATCATAGGAAGAAGGAATTTAGGAGATGAAAAAAAAAGATGGGGTATATATAGGATAGATTAGGATTAACATGAATATTAGGAAGGGGATTCCCATCACAAATTGTATTTTTGCAATGGAACCCATCGCTAATACCTTCAACAGCATTAATTATGGTCGGTGGTTAAAAGGTAATTTGGGACGGGTCACATTGCAAATGTATCATGCCGACAAACTATTTGTGATGGGACAACATCCCATCGCAAATAGCCTTTTTCCGCCGCCCAGTATTTTCGATGGGGTATATCGAAAATACCCTTTAGAGGTCGAAGTATTTGCGACAAAAGATTACCCATAACAACTTGTTCTTACCGTCTACCGGTATTTGCGATGGGCGGTGCCTACCCGTCAAAAATACTCTATCACGTAGTTTGGCATGAAAACCATGCCAATCCACGTGAAAGTTTTTGCGATGGGGTTTCTATTTCCATTGCGTATATCCAATTATTTATGATGGTTTGATTTTTCTATTGCAAATAACCTCTTCGACGGACCATTTGTGAATGGATTTAATCCCGTCTCAAATAACCCATCGCAAAAACCGGTTTTCCCATAGTGACACGTCAATTAATATCTTTCACCCAATGATCGAAGATTTCAATTATATACTCTACATATTTTATTAATTCCCCCAACCAATTTATCCATATTCAATCACCATAAATATTATTTTATGGGGACACATGTTGATTAAACCAGGATTCTTACTCAACTAATTACGAGGAGATAATAAATTAGATACTTTTATAGTTTACTTCTCCACCAAAAAATTCCCAAAAAGATTAGGGAAATTCTGCTTCATATTTTTAACTGATATTGACTACAACGATGATATACTCTAAAAAACATATTGTTACCAAATATAAAATATTATTCCACCAATGATATAAATATTACACAAGTCTACACCTATCAATTATTAATATATCCAAAAACATCTAAATTGTGACGACTGATCCCAACATGATAATTCCATCGAGATAAAATTACCAATAGACTAAAGTGGCCTCGTGATCACCTGAGGTTGAAATGTTTTAGTTGGGGAAAAAGATAATCATTTGAGGGAGTTATTTACACTCTAGAGGACCATTATAATAATGTAAATACAATTATAAAAATAAGACTTTCAAAAAATTGGTACCATAAAATATTAATATATTTGAAGTATTATTTCAAATAAATACCCACATGAAATAAAATTATATATATAATAAATTATATCTATTATAATGAACTACAAAAAAATCAAATAACTCAATGTAAAAGAGATAAAAACTCTATATTAACACTTCTAGACTCCTCTAATGTCATAATAAAATCCCAGTGCCTACCTCTAAGCCACTGTGTGTCCCTTTCCTTACCATTTGGAATTTTTTATAACTATATGTCCCTGAGATGTTAAAATATAGGATAGAGAAAAGCATTATAATAGAGAATCACCAGGATCCGACACATATCCTCTCTCCTAAGATATATAGTCATTTATAGTTAAACTATTACTATAATTTCAATGTAGCCAACCGACATAAAAAAATATACATAAAATTATTATTAAATTCATTTTTCCTTAAATATATTTTATTTTCCTATTTATAGTGAGAATTCATAATATATGTAAAAAATATCATATTAAAATACATTTTCTATGTAGTATATTTTATAAACACATGATATAATCCCCAATTTTTGAATTCATGAAAAATAAAAACACCATGATAATATCATCAAATCTTAAATCAAGAGTTATCGCACAACATACACTCTCAAATTTTAATCCTGTAATCTTAGACAAGGCCTTTACATACAAAAACAGTGATGAATATACTATTAAAAAATACATAAACTATTAAAATAATGATTTCATGAACAATTAAATTCCAAACATAATACTTATAATAGAGTTATGAAAATTTTCATTACATTATATCCATATAATATATTAATCATCACTAAAATTTCATTAATTCGATTATATATCATATAATACTATTTAATTATACATGTTCATTTTCCTCTTTATTCAATACATTTACACCACTAAATTAATCTTTAAATTATACTTTAATTACCCTAAATCATATTTAGTTGATTAAATTATATATGACTAATTTTTTTCATTTTTTTCTTAAAAATATTTACATAATGTTTAATAAACTAATCTATTCTAAAAACCCATTAATATACAAATGCATACCACTATTTTATTTCCCTTTATAAGGATGATATTTATAGACCTAACAACCCAATGAAGCACATTAAATGAAATAATTCAATAGTTGACATCCCTGTTACATTTACCTAAACTATCTTATTTGACAACACTTTTTACCTAGACAATGATATAAAATCATACCATTAGTTCACCATTCCTTAATAATAATACAATATCATTTACATTATTTTTCAATTAATACACTTCATAAAATGATATGTACAATACCAATTATAAGTAACCAAGTATAAAATAATCATTTTAAAATAAAACATAATGAAATGTGTACAATGAATTTATTTAAAAAACCATTTTAAAAAATAAATTAAACTATTCCCGTTATAGAAATTATACCATAGTTTTATTTATCCTAACACTAACCACACATTTAATTTAAACCAACACATTAATATATTCTACCAATCACCCTATCAAATCATCATAATACACATCCCTATGATTTCATCAGTAAAATGGCATTTAGAAATATATACCCATATTTCTATCCCATAAACCAATTTAATTTTAATTAATTGTATTTACATTTATGTCCTTATTATAAAAATAGGTTAATATAACACCACTATCACAAAAAAAGTTCATATATTTCAAAACAATTATATAATAATAATTATCACTTTATAGCACTTAACATTTTTGTAATTCTCAATTTTAACACCTCCAAAAATCTTCCTTTATTTAACTTTAATAATAAACATACCTAATTTTGAATAAATACATGAATCATGCATTTCAATCATGTTATATAAATCCTTATCGACTTATTCCATCATTATAGATGGAATTACTCAATATAAACTGAATGGATCCAATAGAGACTACATGTTAATTGAGTGGGGGTTAAACCATAATGTCAACTTTTTTCAATTTTTTTCTTATGGAACAAACTTTTCATCCTGATATATTATTATAAATTTTCTGAAAACAGAGACACAAGAATATTCCCCTAGAACACAATAATTTACAAGGTTCACTACATAGTAAGAGAAACTAGTCCTTAGCACGATTTGTAAATAATCAAATATGACACAATACACTTGAAAACTTATATATTTTATTTATTTCTAGAAAATGGTAGTATAGTTACACTTTCATTTTACTTTAATAAAAAATATATTGTATATTATTTCAACATATAAAATATATAACATATATTTCTTAATAACTATTGAAAAATTCACCAATATGGTTAGTTTGTTTTCACTATATTAATGTTACCTTTTCACATTTTCTATTCATTAAAAAACCATCTTCTTTAATTTCTTCCCAGGAAAGAGGTAGAATCTACCTCTATATGTTCACTATTGATATTATTTCTATGTCTAAATTATTCCTTCGAAAAGTCCATCATAAATGTTTTTTTGGTGAATTTTGATAATCAATACAACTTTTTATAACTAATTTCACCAGATAGAAAATATTTCTAGTACATATTTTTATGTTCACAGATCAAAAACAATATTTAATATCATAATATACTCCAACCTCGAAAAAATATTCCATTTTTTGTATCTTCGAACTCAAAAAATTCCATACAAAAGGTCATCTAGTGACTCTGTTTGAAACTAATTATACAACGATTAATTTTTTTCATGTGTTAATAATACACATCACTATAATCATACATTAATCATTTATATAGAATAATTTGAGGGAGAATATGTAGAAATTAAATATTAATGTTCCACTCAATGAAATCGTGAAAATAAAAACTCTAACTCAAAAAAATTCACTACAAACTTATATAAAATTATTGAATAGTATTTAACACATAGTAAAACCTTTAGTGAATTCGTCATTCTTTAAATTTCTGTAAACAATATGAGTTTCATGATCTTCCATAATGATATTCATAAGATTATGAGAAAATATAAGCATGATCACTTTTAATATCATTGTGAAAACTTCATAATGACTTTGAACTAGAAATAATATTAAACCACTAAAAGTTAGTTCTCTGAGAAACATTATAAAAACATTTCTGTTCAAAGAGGTTCTTAATATGATTATTTTAAAAAATGAATTGTATTATTTTCCAAAAATAGTTTCTTCTCTTCCTCTTCTATCCAATTATTTTTCATAAGAAAATATCATTTATTAATTTTATGCTCCAAATCATCCTGGTGATCATGGTAACATAAAGATCGTCATATCATATTAGAGTAACTTCAAATTAACAACATCATATATATTTTCCTCATATATATTATAAATATATTTTTATTGAAATATTTTGTTGAATTTTTATAATTATAATTCTTCTTACTTGAACATCATTAGATGAAATTCATCAACATATCCCCTTTCACATTAGTAACATCCTTATTTTTTCTGAACATTAAAAACATTTATCAAAACCATGAAAATTTATTATATTTTAAACTTATTATGATATAAATTTTACCTAACAGGACATATAAAAATTTAAATAAATTCTTTATATATAATTTTCAATAATCCTTTCATAGCTCAATAAAAAAACTCTTCTCAGCCACTCCTCTATCTGATTTTGTTTGTCTAATGAATTAAAAATAACATCAAATTATGAGATTATTAGATCCAAACAAGTATCTTCCCCTTAAAAGAAAATAGATGGATCATGGGTTATTTTTCATAGGTAATGTGGGAAAATTTAAGAACAAAACACCATCACTAGAATTCATTCATTAAAAAACTCCATCTAATGGATCTTTGTAAGTCTGATGATCTTGTTTGGGAAGACCTCCCAAAAATCCTTCATTGATGGTCTTTCATCATCCAATCTATTTTTTATAAAATTTCATAATGGCTGGGTGATTTATGTACATAAAAATTTTAATTGTAAAAATATTTATCAACAAAAAACAATTCCTTAGAAAAATTTCTATTTACTAGAATCTGCCTTAACATATTTAGAATCCCCAACACATCCCCACCCATCCTGTCCAAAAAATATACATTTATTATTTTCTTATCTACTAAGAGACATAAATCAATGAAACATTATAACTTCTATAATGGATTATATAACCTCTAATTCTTATCCCACTTCTGTAAACTAATTATATGAAACATGAATCATCGAACAACAATACCATGCCATCAAAACATTCTAACATGATTTTTTTCAAACACCTCTTCTTCCACATAAAATTGTCTTCACAAATAAAATTTTCTTATTAAAGAAATGTTCTTTATTCCTATTCAATAAGCTATTAAAATAGTCATCACATAATAAAATCATATCATTCCCCTTTTACAAAACACTCTAAAATATATTCTATTATTACAAGGATATGCACATGATAATGGATTTATTTATGTTAAAAAACATTTCCTTCTTGAAAACACTATCCAAATACACGATGGAGTGGTGAAAGTCATCATAATCCTTATCCTTGATGAGAAGGATGATGGACCCCCGTTATCAACCTGTATTTAAGAAACATTTCATGTATCAATAAATTTTTTATATAATTAAAATGTTGTTATATCAAAGGAATAAAATACAACATCAAAATATTCTTATCTACATTCTATTTGGTGAAGTGATGTTTTATTACAATGTTATTGGAATGCTAATTTTTTACCATTTTCTGTGATATTTATAGAACTCTTAATATCACAACCTAATAGAAGGTGAATCTTTATTTCAAAAAAGCATGTCCTCCAAATGTGCCCTTATACTAATAACCTTTGTTGTAGATTGGATGTATGAAACATTATCATTCTCCACTATACTAATAGTTAATGAATCATGTTCGTTTTTATGCCATCTAACACACATTTATAATAAAGAAAATAATAAACTATACATGGATTTTCCATCATCGAATCTTGTATCCTAATTTTTATCCGTATAAGAAAACGAATATAATTTTCATAATATTTCCCATTTCAACATGAATTGGGTTTTTATTTTGATATACTTAATAATTATTTTTCCATCAACGATATGAGATTATTTTGGAAAAATTTAGAATATGGAACAAATATTAAACTAATACACTGTATATGGTCTTGAGGCTATTAAATATGTTAAAAATCAAGCTATCTTCATTAACTTTTTTTAATATATGTATTTTCCTTAACTATATTTTGAAAATTTTGTTCCAAATAAAATCGGTGTGGAAAATAGTTCTGCGTCTTCCATGCCAAACATCCTTATATTTTCCTTATAATAATTTTCATCAGATATGAAAATGTAATTATTCATTTCGAATATCATTATGAAAATAAAATATTTCTTTTCCCCGAACATGGAAATCTCATAAAGCATCTTTTTTTCTATATAAATCTTTTCAAATGTTTCTTCATCATTTCCAGCTATTATAATATCATCAAAATAAAAATAATAAGGAGATAAAAAACGAAATTTTCATTGAGGCAGTGGTTGTGAACATCATTTACATTTATTAATTTAAAATTATTTAAGAATGTATCAAATTTTGAATACAAATATATCATACATTTCTTCAACATATATATATATATATATTTTATAGACATACCTTTTATCTATCCGAATTTTGATTCCAAAAATTTGATTAATATATACATCGTCATCATGTCATCCCATAATAAATGATTCATTTAAATACCTCTAGAAATTTCTTATCTCCATTAAGTAGTGATTTCAAAAATATTTTTATAGTTTCAAATATATTCTATCGAGAAAAATCCTCATAAAAACACATCCTTTAATCTATATATATCCATTAAAAAAATCATGCCTTGATTATTATCACTTCACCATCTTCTTTCAGCTTATATTACAACACCCACTTTCTAACAATAACATTTGTAATGATTGGTTTGGGTATAAGTGGACAAATATAATTCTTTTAATTTTGGTCTAGATATTCATTTATAGAATCTATACACTCTTAATGCTCTATTACTTCATTAAATCATTTTAGTTCAAATTTAGAATATATGGAAGCATGTGTTACTAATTATGATGATCATGATGTTTTCATATGATTTGCTTTATTTATAATGGCATTATGAACATTCACTTCCATCATCAGGCTCAGATGATATTTGAAAGGATTCTACAAATAACTTGACAAAGATAAGTCAATATTATCATGTTGAGAAAATTCAACACTGTTACTACCATTGAAAAATATTTCACATTGCTCAACCGCAAGAGTCATATATTACACATCTTCTATATTTATATCTATGTTTGAAACATTTTTATCAGATATTAAAAAAAATTAAATCCATATAATCAACTATATTTTTTATTTAGTTATTGAAATATCTGTATCATCAACTATTAAAATATTGTCCATGAAATATTACACCAATACCTCTAGGAAAAAAGCATTATATTATTTATACCATTGAATTTTATAATGAATTTATTGTCGAACACCCATAGGTGCTTCAGACATATGGTTTCATTCTAAAACATTTCATAATGATTCATATTATATTTAGGTTGGTAGTGACATTGATTTTTATTATAGATTACAATAATGATAAAATGCCTCCAAAAATAATGATATGTGTCTTCTTCCATCAATAATTTTCTTTGAATTTAACTAATGTTTTTCTTCTTTCATCTACATCATTTTTATGTGTTTTGTATAGTGAACAAAACCCATGATGAATTATTTGTTTTCCAATAAACTATTTAAACTCTCCACTTTTATATTCACTAGAGTTATCAATTAATATCTTATTTACTATAATATCCACTTTCTCTCTATGATATTCCCAGATAAAAATAATTAAAATTTGGAGCCTTTGATTTTTCGTTCAAAAACATAATTCTTATAATAAAATTAAATACATAGTTGAATGAAATAAAGTGCTTATAACAGAGTGTTTATTATTCACTCTCCATCCCATAATTATCAAAATGTATCCACTCCAGTGATGAGTTCAATGAACCTAATGTTTCTTGTAAATCGAGATACTACCATTATACTATAGAAAATTGGAACAATACCAATCTCTTATTGTTTTCATTTTAGGAATATCCCATATACTATCTGTATTTTTTAGTTTTTTCATTTTACTATTACGCATATTTCCTTAAATCTTATTCTATAACTAATTTTTTTATCATCATTATTAGATAGCAAGAAATTTCTACACTTCCAACATGAATCAAGTTTTCCTTTGTTCATTTACGTTCATAAAAAACATCTGTTAATTATATTTATTGATATAAAGAATGTATTTTCTAAAAATAACATTATTAAATTCATAAATATTAGTGAAACAATTATGAAATTTTGTATCATACCATTATCATATAAATATATTTTAGAATTCCACTTTTTTCCCCAATGACAGAAGATTCAACATCTTTGATTCTGAGTGTGTACACTTTCCCCAGAGTAACTATACATTCATTAAGATATTCAACATTATTTAATAGATTAAAATATCCTATCATGATTAAATAACTCACATTGTCCACAATTTAGTTTTGTTCTACTTTTATATATTTGTGTACAATTTCTAAAATTGACAGTTTATCCTTTTCTTGTTTGATTCCCATAAAAAAATTATTATATTTTGTGTATAATTTATTTGTGCTAGTATAACAAAAATACATACTTTTGTAAGAAGTTAAAGTTGATGATAAAATTCAATTTTTTCCAAAGGTTGGAATCTACTTCCAATCATCAAAATAACTTTCTAATGATGTCTATTTTGAGAGGGATGACTCCCCCATAATGCTTTATTTTATATCCTTCTAGATTCACATTAATTCTAATGATTAAACACAAAATTATTTGATGTATGACTAAATCCACCACAATTAATGTGGTAACCATATTTGTCATATCATTCTCTATAAAGTTTATATTTTTTGGAGTATTTAATAAATTTTTTGTCAAAAGTTTTACCTTCTACTATGTTATTTCATTTCACACTACAGTTTTGGTAAGGTCAATAGATTTTAATCTAAGCCTCAACCGAACTGGTTATTGTATCAACTTTTGGTACATACTTTCATACCATATAGAATTATGATTTTTCATATCTTCTAGTATTAGATACATGTATATTTTTCTTGACACCATTTTTCATATGAGAATATTCATTCTTATTATCATCTTTTAGGATAACTTTTGATAACCCTTCTAATGATTAATCTTCATAGATATTTATCAACTTTTGTAACATTTTTTTATCTATTTGTAACTCCTTGATCAACTATAATTAGTATTTTTATAACTATTTATAACATTGACTAATTCTCCCTCAATATAAATTCGAGCTTGATGTTAAGGATATTCTAGTAATAAATTTTTAAAAATATCTTTCTCTTTTAGAAACTTGTGATTTTTTAACAAAATATTCTTTATTGAATTATGAAATAAACTCATTCAATAAAATGTTGTTCACCCTATTAAGTATCATAATATTTTGATGTCAATTATTCAAATTTACTTTATTTATAAAATCTTTTTGAGTCTCATATTCTTCTGTTGAAATTATTATTTCATTACTGGTGAAAGTTTCCTTATTTAATTTAATATTAAAAGTATTTTTAGTTGCATATTCAGAGATATTATAATATTTTTCTTCACATCCATCATTTTCATCAAATTTTTAATACTAATTTTTCCATTTTTATTTAGATAACTTCTATTAATTTACCCTATGATAGGATTTATATTTTTCATAATTATTCTTAAAATGAATTCTTTTATTTTTATAATATTCATCACTTTCTTTGTCTTTTTTTTCATGGAATTGTTTTAGAAAAATTCCAAATAGCTCCACCAAATAAATTTCAAGTTTAACATCCCTTCATAATTTCATAATTCACTATTCGCTATTTCTAAAAACAAATATATTAATTTATATAAAATTTTACAAAAATACTTTTATTTATTATAGTCATTGAATTATTTAACTTTAGGAAATATTTAAAACATTTCATTCTTAAAAACCATGAATGAAATTTCACAGTGATCCTTTTCCTTGTTCTTCATTACATTTTCTAATCCCATTTTTTATATAATGGGAGTGCTATATAGAGTATCAAATGATATATTTTTAGGATATATATCCTATAATGATGAATAATTTTCTTCACATTTATCAATAAAAATAGATAATATATTTTCGAAATAAGTTCAATAATACAACTTCCCACCGATAAATATTATGGTGCTAAAAGTATCCTTTAACCTTGTATGTAAATAACCAATAGATAATCTGTCAACAATAATAATTTCATCAGACATAAAACTCCATATTTCTGACTTTTCATTATCTAATTTTTTATTTACTTCATAGATATTCTTTTTTTATAAGAACCGTTATCCATTCCAAATAATTTAACTATAAAAAACACACTTTCATATAGTGAGTAATGTAAATAATTTCTAACAGAACTTCCATTTACCAAATACTTCATATCCACACCTATAAGGGGGACATTCTCAGTAACATGATGATTTCCATCTGTAGAAAATTTTATAACATCATAACTAAGAGACATAAAATAATTTTGAATTTCATATTTTAAAATATGATATTTCTTTTAATAAAAAATAATAGTAATTTATTTATTAAAAAAAATTCAAATTTCATTTAAACCATTTATTTTAATTAAATATTAGAAAACAATAATTGATGTGATCCCACCCATTGATAAAAACTGTATGGTCCCAAAATAACCAATTTAATAAATGAGATTCAGAGGGGATTAAATAGTGGTATTTTATTTATACAATTAATTTATTTTAATGAAATATTTTACACGTATCAAAAAAATTTAACATTGTTTAAAAAACACATATACATATTTTATTAGACTATATTAATTTACATGTTTCACTACTCAATAAGAGTATATAGTCCTTAGTACGATTTGTAAATAATATAATACCACATGGTAAACAAGAAAATAACACTTTTTATGTGGTTGTAAAAATTTGGAAATTTATTTATACATACATTGAAATATAATAAATAACTCATGGCACATGGTTTCTATGAAGAAAACATCTATCAATGTATGCATATCTGCTTCACAAGCATCAATTAATTGTTTATTTTTTATCAGTATGATTATTGTACTTCATAAATATTTATATTGTTGGAAATCAAATCTTATCGACATGCATTATGAATAGTCAATATGGAGTTTCACCACCGATTAATTATTCATAATATTAATGTTTATAATTTTTTAATTCAAATTTTCCATCCAAATTTTTTTTCTATAAAGTTAATTTGGTGCATTTTTATTATCAAAACTACTTTATTACATAACATTCTAAATTTGATTACACCTGATATAAAAGTTTTTCTAGTGAATAAAAACTCTATCCACTAACTAATCATATTACCTTATATCAATATTAACGTTTTCAAGATAATCCAAGGTATTCCCAGGTAGGAGCCTTCCTACTAAAACATTTTATTACAATAGTAAATATGATATCTCAATCCAAAATAGAATCTTTATCACTTCAACTATTTCATGAATGACTTGTACATACCATTATAATTTCACTTATACCCATAAAAGAGAAACTTTATTAGGGAACTGGGGGGGAGTCCCATTTTTATTTCCCACTCAATGAAAATTGAATTAAAAATATCATACTCAAAACTAATCATCAAAATAATATAAACTATTATATAATATTATTAAATAAATATTAGTCCCTTCAATAACTTCAACCTTATTTAAATTTCCATAAAACTAATGGAGTATCATTATTTTACTCCTTGATATTTGGAATGTTTAAAGGCCGGCTATAAATCAAATCTATAACGACACGACCTTAAACCTTAATTAATATTGAATTAAAAGTATAATTCACATTGAGGATATTTTCATGGTTTAGAGTTTTAGAGAATTAGGACATAACTATTACATCTCAAAAGATTAAAAAGTAGACACTTCATCTATGTTTCCATAAAATAAAAACTCTTAAAAAGAAACATGTCTAGTTCCATGTTTTAGAAAGCATGGAATTCCCTTGATCCCATCCTTGACCATATTCCACATTAAGTAATGTGAAAAACTTTTCAAAAAACTTGGGGTGAGCATAAAAAGCTCAGTAAGGGATACATAAAGAATGAAAACTGTTAGTTTTTAAAAACAACAAGTAAACCATATAAACTTTATCAAAGTGATACTTTTCACCTTTATGAAATAGTAGAAACTCTTCACTCAATAAAAAATCATTACTTACCCTTTTGTAACCAAAATATTACCATTAAACCTATATAAAGAACACATAACATATAAAGGTAACTTGGGACAAAAACATACTTAAATGGAATAACCATACAGTCTACTTCCACACATATCACTTAATGGAATAGCCATACGACCAACTTTCATACCCAATGCATTGAAGGTTATAACGTAACCACCCATCCTAGTATTCACGGCACCACCCGTCATATGATTTATCACGTAACCACCAGTCAAATGTCCAAGTACCATTATAAAATCATAATAATTATAAAGGAAAGAAAATATTTCCACATTTCAATAAAAATATATCACTTAAATATATTTAGATAAAAATATCCATTACAAAAACACTTTTCAATACCAAAATATATAAAAGAGTATGTGGTATTTATTTCATTTTAAAAACATTATGGCTTGTTGAGGAATCTGAAAATCAAATAATGGTCATGGAGGAAGAGAAGTCGTTGTCACCGCATACGTACGTCAAAAATACATTCCCTTTTGTCTTCTAGTAAAAAAGCTTTCTATAAAAAGATTCCTCAATGAAAGGAGATTGAGACGAAGTCCCTTACCTCGTGTCCGACGTGACTCGATTTCTCTTTAATCTCCAGAATAATAAACTAAAGATTCATTCTACTTTATTAAGAACCTTTTTCAAGCTTATTATTCCTTTTATGTCACTCATTGCCATATAATAAACATCATGTAATCATTTAAGTTAATAATGTTTGTTTTGTTGATATTTGGTTCTTACGTCGAAAGTGGACTTCTTACAATTACATGTTGTTCATGTGGTCAAAGGTTTATTATATATATAATGATATTAATGATTTGGATATCATATATATCACATATATCCAGCATATACATGTATTTATAATATTATATAACATTTAGAGGTAATAAATGAAATGCACCGTTCATGGAGACGGTAAGCCTTACATACGCATGCATGCTACTTTCATTTCTATTTCATATTTAATGGAGTGAAATAATAATGATATAAAGGCATATTACAATTCCAATATAATATATATATCATTACCTCCATCCTTTAAACGTCGCACGTATGGAATTAATGAATCAAATCACATTGAGGGGGCGGTAGTCCGCACTTCCGAAAATGAAGATATCGTGTTTAACCATAATGGAAACGTTAATGGTATCCCATAAATGAGAAATAAATAAGAATTAGGAAAACATAAACATAATATATATCATATATAAATATAGTGACATCTTAATGGCCACCATTAAAGGTGTTAATAGATGATTGAACAATGATCGTTTCGTGAGGCAGAAATTCACCAACCAGAGAAATAGTATGATCATTAACCATTAGACGGAGGTGTGTGTAAGTTTATCTCGAATACTTCTCATAAAAACATCCTATTATATTTAATATACTTTTTTTTGTTACAAAAGAAAGGAATAAAAAGAGTTTAGAGGGTTGGATAAGAAAAATAAAACAAAATAACCCAAGTGAAGACATTACGTTAAAATCGGGTAAATCTTCTTAGTTTGAGCCAAAAGGGTTCCTTGAAGAGCTCTATTCCCAAGGAAAGGCTTCAAGGGTGAAGGTAGGGATTTGGAGAGATAAAATGAGGAGATCTTGGCCGATCCAAAGCCTTGAGAGTTGTGGGTAAGGAGGTAGAGGTGGGGGCCTTTTATAATAGGGAGGAATGACACTCTTGGAAAGTCATGAAATGTTACTTTATATTAAAATGAGTTTCGGATTATGAAGGCCACACATTGATATATTTAGAGGCTAAGGTAATAAGGGTTCAAAATCAACCCATCCAATATGTTTTTTACAAGTTTAGGTCTTAGATTTTACATTATCTGTTCATTTTATTCAAATCGTTAAATAATGAGATTATCGCTGCATCATTATGGTGACATATATAATTTAATTTATTTAATGTCTAAATTTTTTTTAAAAAAATCTCTTGATATAGGATATCCTTTTATATTTCCAATTGATATTTATAGTCAAAATAATTTATTGTATAACCCCATGTAAAAATTGTTTTTGCAAAACAATACATGTTTGTGACATTTTTATTTTAACTTTAAATAAGAAGTTATTAATGTCATTTTCCTACCAAAGTGGCCCCATGGGATCCCCAAGTTGACCCATGGATTGTCTTGGTCGGCCATGACACATCAAATAAGGGTAGGACATGTGTCAAGGTCATTTAATATTATTAAAACATTATTTTTACCTTAAATTACACTAATTACCTCTAATCGCTATTAATAAACTTAAAAGTTACTATTCACCAAAAATTATTTTAATCCCATTGGACCACATTTTACTTCTTAATGAAAACCATGTATGTCGGAATTTTGAAAATAAAGTCATAGAAGTGGTAAAGTTTCATTTAAACAAAAAATCATTTTTTGAACTGCCATTTAGTGGTTTCACTATTCATAAAAAAATTGATGTTTTTCAAAAAAATACCAAAAATTCACCCTATAATATATTTGATATTCCAAATTCAAAAATGATTTCTATTTTACAAAATTCAAAACATATAAGTTGCATTAATTAATTTAATAATTAATTCCTTCTGTCAAAACAAACAATGTGTTTTTAAGAAACAATATATATCAAAAGATTGACACCTGTTTAAGTCCAAATTCAATGTGAAATTAATTCCAATGACCACCATTGGATTAAATGGTAAAAACATATATTCTAATTTAACTTTAAAACCAATTCAAAATATAATCTAATCATATAAATAAATTATATTAAAAAGAGGTTTTTAATTAAAATACAACATTTTTCACTATTCATTAAAAGATGAACTTTATCGGAAAAATACCAAAAATTTACACAAAGTAAATTATGATGTCCCGATTCTACAGAAGAGTTTTATTTGGTCCAATAGAATGTATAAGAGTGACCAAAACTATATTTAATGAGGGTTCTGCATCAAAAGGCGATAGTTCGTCCTTTTAGTAAATAATAGAGTATCTATGCATAAAATAGAATTATTTTCTTATTTTAAGCCTTTATATTTTATTGGATAAATGTAAAAACATTTAAAAAACATATATAATTATATTTTAGTTTTTTATATTCATTCACAACAATACGACGACTATGTGTTAACTACCATTAAAAAAATATTATATTACTAGTGTGAAAAATAAGATTTCAAAGAAACTCATTGTTTCGTATCGAGTACGCTATCGAACATAGAAACCCCTTTAAAGTAAAATTAATATTTAATTAAAAAAATATTAATAAGTATGAAAAATATTTATTCTTTATTTACCTAAGATGTGACATCCTTCCCCCCTTTTGGGAATTGTGTCCTCGCAATTTTATTCACTTATCAAAATAAGTGGGCGTATTTATCCCTCATAGAATTTTTAGATTCCCATGTTGCCTCTTAAACCATATGGTTTTCCACAAAACCTTTACCTGGTGAATTAACTTATTACGCAACACTTTCTCTCTATGGTCAAGAATCTAGACTGGTTGTTCTTCATAAGAGAGATCCTCTTCCAACTGAACTACCTCTGGGATCAAAACATGATATGGATCTGGCATATACTTTCTCAACATTGAAACATGAAAAAAATTGTGTACCTAAGATAAACTTGGAGGTAAAGCCACTCGGTGAGAAACTGATCCAACTTTCTCTAGAATTTCATATGGTCCAATGAACCATGGACTCAGCTTTCCTTTCTTACCAAATCACATCACACTTTTTCATGGTGAAACATTGAGAAAGACATGATCATCTACCTCGAGAGATAGATCTTTCCTCCGGTTATCAGCATAAGTTCTCTGTCTGCTCTGAGCTGTTCTCATGTGTTTTTGAGGAAACTAAACTTTTTATGCCATCTCGTCTACCAATTTTGGTCCCATCATCTTCCTTTCACCTACGTCATCCCAAAAGCTGGAGTTCGACACCGTTTTCCATATAATTCTTCGAACGGAGCAATATGTATACTAGAATGAAAACTGTTATTATATGAAAACTCAACCAAAGAAAGATGTTTGTCCCAACTTCCATGATAATCAATAGAGCAAGCACGTAGCATATCCTCCAAGGTCAGAATAGTTCGTTCTGACTTCCCATCTGATTGCTGATGAAAATATGTACTAAAATTTAATTCAGTACCCAACTACTTTTGAAAGACATTTCAAAAGATAGATGTAAACAAGGGATCACAATCCAATACAATGGATAGGGGAACTATATGAAAACTCACTATCTCATTAAGATACAACCGAGCAAATTGATCTAGAAACCATGTATCTTGAATAGGAAGTAAATGAGCAGATTTAGTCAATCGATCAACAATAACCCAGATTGCATTATTACGTAGAGATGTTCTTGGTAATCCCACAACAAAGTCCATGGATACATTTTCCTATTTACACTCTAGCACCGGTAAAGGTTGAAGCTTCCCTTTCGGTAACTGCTGCTTTTCTTTAACATATTGACACATCAAACACTTCACAGTAAAATCAGCAATATCCCTTTTCATTTCGTACAACCAGTAATACTCCAATAGATCTCTATATATCATTGTACTACCAAGATGAACAGAAAATGAGAAACTATGAGCCTCACATAACAACTCATTTTTCAACTTTGAATCACAAGGCACACATAATCTTTTCCCAAACCTCAAAACACAATCATTATCAATGTTAAATTCAGGCAACTTACCCTTCCAAACAAGCTCTACCTTTTTCTGCAACCCACTGTCTTTCTTCTGCGCTTGCTTAATTCTGTCTAATAGAGATGATCTCACTGACACCTGAAACAAAACAGAAAAAACTTCTGCACCAAAAACTTCTATGCCAAAGTTTATCAAATCCTTAACCAAAGGATCACGTTTCAAACACAATATTGTTAATAAAGCATTACTTATTTGACTCAAATAATCATCCACATTATTTTCTTTTCCAAGATGGTAATGAATTGTACATTCATAATCCATGATTAATTCTAGCCATCTCCTCTATCTCATGTTCAATTCTTTCTGCGTGAATATATAATTTAAACATTTGCGATCATTATATATTTCAGACATTACTACATACAAATGATGCCTCCAAATTTTTAAAGAAAAAACTACAGTAGCTAATTCCAAATCATGTGTAGGGAAATTTACCCCATGATTTTTCAACTGACGTGAAGCATAAGCAATGACCTGATCATTCTGCATTATGACTCAACCAAGTCCTTTTAATGAAGCATCACTATAGATAAAAAACTCACCATTCCCGGAAGTGAGTTCCAAAACCGGAGCATTCACCAATCATATTTTCAACTTCTGAAAACAATCATCATATTCTTTTTTCCAGATAAACATAACACCCTTCCGAGTTAGCTTAGTCATTGGACTAGATAACCATGAAAAATATTAAAAAAACCTTTGGTAGTAAGCTAAGAAACCAAGAAAACTAAGGATCTCAGTAACATTTTTGGGTCTTGTCCATTCTTCAACAACTTTTGTTTTAGCAGGATCAACAGTTATGCCATTATTTAAAACAATGTGACAAAGGAAAGAAATTTTTTGTAACCAAAACTAACACTTGCTGAATTTTACATACAGTTTCTTTTCTTTTAAGGTATCAAAGATAACCCATAAATGACATTCATTCTCCTCTTTACTTTTAGAAAACACCAAAATATCATCAATGAAAACAACCACAAACTTATCTAAGAACTCATGAAAATTCTATTCATAAGGTCCATGAATACAATAGGTGCATTGGTTAACAAAAAAGGCATAACTACAAATTCATAATGGCCACATCTAGTACGGAACATTGTCTTTTGAACATCTGCTTCTTTTACTTTCAATTGATGGTACCCCGACCTCAGGTCAATCTTCGAAAAATACCGAGCTCCCTGGAGCAGATCAAACAATTCATCGATATGAGGCAAAGGATAATTGTTCTTAAAAATAATTTTATTCAAAGCTCTATAATCAATGCAAAGTCTCATTGAACCATCTTTCTTTTTAATAAACAAGATAGGAGCACCCCATGGTGATGTGCTAGGTTGAATGAAACCTTTACATAACAACTCATGCAAGTGCTTCTTTAACTCTAAAAGTTAAACATGAGCCATTCGATAAGGGGGTTTTGAAATTGGCTTAGAATCAGGAACTAAGTCAACAATATATTCAACTTCTCGGTCATGAATAATACTAGGAAACTCATCAGAAAAAACATAAAGATACTAATTTACCACTGGCACATCATTAATCTGAACAGTTCATTTCTTTTCAACAACATGTGCAAGGTAACATTCATTTCCATCTTTTACTAGTTTCTCACCTTCCAAATATGTTATCAAAATCAATGGTTCATTCTTGTACACAAACAAAAAATCTTCTGAAAAGAAACCATTTTATCTTTGAATTCAATCTTATCATGATAAATAGAATGCCAATCCATTCCCAAAATAACATCAAACTCTACTAGAGGAAAAACAATAAGGTTTTCTGGTAGATTCTTTCCGCACACAAGGATAAGAAGGTTCTTATAATTTCTTTTTGTCTCAACGTTCCCCTCGGGGGTTTTTACCATAAGTTCGGGATTCATATCTTGAGATGGAATATTCAATTCACTAGAAAAATTCTCCGAAATGAATGATTTTGTAGACCGAGAATCAAACAACACATTGGAATAATCTAAAAAAACAAATAGTGTACTTGATACTACTTCATTCGGTGGCGCAACATCTGCTGAAGTAATTGAAAAGGATTTCACCACCCCTTTTTTTCTTGTAGTCTGGCTGCTTTTGCCCAGTTGAGTTCTTCGTTAGACACTCATTTTCATAATGACCCATTTAATTAAACTTAAAACATCTTATCGCTGGCTTTTCATTGCCTTCTTGATCATCTTTCTTACAGTTACGAGCAATATGAACAGACTTACCACCATGAATGCACTTTCCAGACATGGATAATCATTCTCCAGGATGAATTTTAGCACACATCACATAGGATGGATATTTGTTTTTCTTACCACCTTGCTTTTTTGATGAATTCTTCCATTTTTCCTACCAACTAGACCTCTTATTCTGTTGTTTTTCAAAGAACATCTGATCATCGGCAAACTCCATTTCCACATTCTCGGCACATCGAGCAAGTTTTTCATAACTTTTTAACTCATGAGAAGCTAAAGCCCTTCGATAAATTGGCTTTAACCCTGAGTAAAAATGGTTGATTTTCCTATCAAGATATCAAATGAAATTTGGGGCATACATTGCCAGTCGAGTGAACTTTGCTTCATAAGAAGCCACTGAGTCATCCTCCTACCTCAATTCTAAGAATTGTTTTCCATCCTAAGACGAACCACCTTACGAAAATATTTCTCAAGAAACATACCTTTGAATTCTTCCTAGTGAAGATCATCAATATCATCACTATCCCTGATATTTTTCACCATCAACCACCACTAATTAGCATCACCTTCAAAATGGTAAACAACAAGACTATCCTTTTGATGTTCTGAACACCCCATGCCATCAAAAATATTATCCAGTGCTTTAATCCCCTTCATCTAGCACAGGGTCATATGATCCTCTGAATGATGGGGGATGTTGCCTCATGAAATGTTCCACCACTGACATGTTCCTCTGTGGTTGATCTGGCTGGTCTCGTGCATGGATACCACCACCATTTATAGCCAGAGTCTACTATGCCATCACTGCAACAAACTATTCAGTTCCGATTCCGACCATCTCAGGTTACTGATTTTGAAGGTTGTCTTCCTCCTGATGTCGTCCCAACATAGCTGCTTTGTTTCCTCTGTAGAAAACCATTATGAACACAGAAATATCTTAGTTGAAGAAACATGGTAATCTTTAAATTATATATAATTTCAATCATACCATAAATTAACTTATTATTTAACAATTTTCTAACTCCTAAAGTTGTCTAATCCAACCTCTGATACCAACTATAAGGACCCAGCATTAAACCATACGTAATATTGAATTAAATTAATAATTCACATTGAGGATCATTTTAAGGTATATAGTTTTAGAGAATTAGGACATAACAATTACATCTTAATGGATTACAAAGTAGACACTTCTACCATGTTTCTATAAAATAAAAACCCTTAAAAAGAAACATGTCTAGTTCCATGTTTTTGATAGCATGAATTTCCCTTTATCCCATTCTTGGACCTATTCCACATTACGTCCTGTGAAAAACATTTCAAAAAACTTGGGGTGAGCATAAAAAGCTCAGTAAGGGATACGCAAAGAATGAAAACTGTTAGTTTTTCAAAACAAAAAGTAACCGATGTATACTTTATCAAAGTAATACTTTTCACCTTTATGAAGTAGAAAAATCTCTTCACTGAATAAAAGATCATTAATTACCCTTTTGTAACAAAAATGTTACCATAAAACCCATATAAAGAACACATAATATATAAAGGTGACTTAGGAAATAAACATACTTAAATGGAATAACCATACGGTCGACTTCCACACATATCACTTAATGGAATATCCATACGACCGACTTCCATACCCAAGGAATTGGAGGTTATAACGTAACCACCCATCCTGGTATTCACAACACCACCCGTTATATGGTTTATCACGTAACCACCCATCAAATGTCCAAGTACCATTATAAAATCATAACAATTATAAAGGAAAGAAAAAATTTCCACATTTCAATCACAATATACCACTTAAATATATTTACATAAAAATATTCCATTATAAAAACCCTTTTCAATACCAAAATACATAAGAGAGTATATGGTATTTATTTCATTTTAAAAACACTCTGTCTTGTTGAGGAATCTGAAACTCAAATAATGGTCACGGCGACGGAGAAGTCGTTGTCACCGCATACGTACAACAAAAAGTCATTCCCTTTTGTCATTTAGTAAAAATGCTTCGTATAAAAATACTCATTTTGACTAAAAGTAAAATTTAAAGGGTTTTATACACCGTATAAAAGAATGTCTTGTTTTAGAACAAAATATTCCTCAATGAAACGAGATTGAGACGAAGTCCCTTACCTCATGACCGACGTGACTCTATTGCTCTTTAATCTCTTGAGTAATAAACTGAAGTTAATTTCTACTTTCTTAAGAACCTTTTTCAAGCTTATTATTCCTTTTATATCACTTATTTCTATGTTATTAACATTATGTAATCATTTAATTTAATAATGTTTGTTTTTTCGATATTTGGTTCTTATGTCGAAAGTGGACTTCTTACAATTACATGTTGTTCATGTGGGAAATGATTCATTGTATCCAGAATGATATTAATGATTTGGATGTCAGATATATCATATATATCCAGAATATACATGTATTTATAATACTATATATCATTTATAGGTTAGAAATGAAATGCACCGTTCATGGAGACGGTAAGTCGTATGTACGCATGGATGCCACTTTCATTTCTATTTCATATTTAATGGAGTAAAATAATAATTATATAAAGGTATATTATAATTCCAATATAATATTTAATATCATTAACTCCATCCTCTAAACGTCCCACGTATGGCATTAACGAATCTAATCACATTGAGGGGGCGGTAGTCCGCACTTCCTAAAATGAAGATATCATGTTTAACCATAATGGAAACCTTAAAGGTATCCCATACATGAGAAATACAGAATCTTAAAGAAAACATAAACATAATATATATCATATATAAATAGAGTTACATATTAATGGCCACCATTAAATGTGTTAAAATATTATTGAACAATCATCGTTTTGTGAGGTAGAAATTTGCCAACCACAGAAATAGTATGTTCATTAACCATTAGACGGAGGTGTGTGTGTAAGTGTATCTCGAATACTTCTCATAAAAACATCCTAGTATATTTAATATACTATTATTGTTACAAAATAAAGGAATAAAAAGTTTTTAGAGGGTTGGAGAAGCAAAATAAAACAAAATAACACAAGTGAAGACATTACCTTAAAATCAGGAAAATCATCTTTGTTTGAACCAAAAGGATTCCTTGAAGAGCTTTCATCCCAAGGTAAGGCTTCAAGGATGAAGGGAGGGATTTGGAGAGATAAAATGGGGATATCATGGCCGATCGAATGTCTTGAGAGGTGTGGGTAAGGAGGTATTGGTGGGTGCTTTTTATAAGAGGGAGGAGTGGCACTCTTGGAAAGTCAAGAAATGTTACTTTATATTAAAATGATTTTCAGATTCTGAAGGTCCCAAATTGATATATTTTGAGGCTAAGGTGAGAAGGGTTCGAAATCCACCCATCCAATAGTTTTTTTGACAAGTTTAGGTCTAAGATTGTACATTACTTTTCATTTTATTTAAATCGTTAAATCATGAGATAATCGTTGCATCATCATGATGTCATATATAATATAATTTATTTATTGTCTAAAAATTATAAAAAAATATATATTGATGTAGAAAATCTTTTTCTATTTCCAATGAATATTTATAGTCAAAATTATGTCTTGTATAACCCCATGTAAAAATTGTTTTATCAAAACAATACATGTTTGTGATATTTTTATTTTAACTTGAAATAAAAAGTTATTAATGTCATTTTCCTACCAAAGTGGCTCCATGGGGTCCCCATGTTGACACATGGATTTTATTGGTTGGCCATGGCACATCAAATATAGTTAGGACATGTTTCTAGGTCATTTCATATTATTAAAACATTATTTTTACCTTAAATTACACTAATTGCCTCTAATCACGATTAATAAACATAAAAGTTGCTATTCACCCAATATTATTTTAATCCCATTGAAGAAAATTTTACTTCCTAATGAAAACCATGTATGTTGGAATTTTGAAAATAAAATCACAGAAGTGGTAATGTTTCATTTAAAAAATCATTCTTTAACTCCCACTTAGGGGTTTCACTATTCATCAAAAGTTGATGTTTTTCAAAAAAATACCAAAAATTCACCCTAAGCTATATTTGATATTCCAAATTCAAAAATGATTTCTATATTACAAAATTCAAAAAATATAAGTTGCATTAATTAATTTAATAATTAATTTCCGCTGTCAAAACAAACAGCGTATTTTTAAGAAACAATATATATCAAAAGTTTGACACCAGTTTAAGTACAAATTCAATGTGAAATTAATTCCAATGACCACCATTGGATTAAATGGTAAAAATATATTCTCATTGAACATTAAAACCAATTCAAAATATAATCGTATCATATAAATAAATTATATTAAAAATCTGTATGGAATTAAAATACAACAATTTTCACTATTCATTAAAAAAATGAACTTTATCGGAGAAATACAAAAAAATTTCACAAAGTAAATTTTGATGTCCCTATTATAAAGAAGATTTTTATGTGGTCCAATAGAATGTATAATAGTGACAAAAACTATATTTAATGAGGGTTTTCCATCAAAAGGCGACAGTTCGACATTTTAGTGAATATTTGAGTATCTATGCCTAAAATTGAATTCTTTTCTTATTTTAAGCCTTTATATTTTATTGGATAAATGTAAAAACATTTAAAGAACATATATAATCATATTTTATTTATTTATATTCATTACCTCAAATACAATGTCTTCATGTTACCTACCATTTAAAAAAATATTATTATATTACTAGTGTGCAACGTAAGATTTCAAAGAAACTCGTTGTTACGTATCGGGTACGCTATGGAACATAGAAACCCATTTAAAGTAAAAATTGATAATTAATTCAAAAATATTAATATATATGAAAATGCCTTATTCTTTATTTACCTGGGATATTACAAACACTTTTTACATCCTTACTAAATCATTGTAAATAATTTGAAACAATAATAAATTTAAACTATTGAATGTTTTTCTTATAATAATAATTATAAATATTATTATATATAATGATAATATTTATCTTATTCATTCATAACAAGAATTATAGAATCTTATGAAAATATTTTTCCTAACTCTTCTTTCTTTTGATGAATTTCATAAAAATATTCAATAATTTTATTAATATACCATATTTCTTCTAATGAACATCTTAAAAAAGTGTACCTTTGATAATATTTTATAAACTTCATCTTCCAAAATTTATATATACATTTCCAAAACAAATTTGTATATAAATTTTTTTCAAATGGCATCATATGATGAATTTTTTTATCAGAGTTTTTCTGATTTTAACTTCCTTTGTTGAAATTATTCAGTATCTCCCTTTGTAATTTATAAAAATTATTATATTCCCCAAATTTACAAAAAATCATCAAAAACATCATAAATTATATAATTTAAAATTATTATTCTTCAAATGTACACTTACATGAAATGTGTAAATTAGGATAATTTCCATCAAAATCAATGTCAAAATATCTGTCAATTATTAACCAATTAAATCTTATCAACCACACCATTGATTGATATTTTTTGGGGGAATTTTTATGTAACATCTTAATAAAAAAAATTTAAACATGAAATTATTTTTTCTGTTAGTAAAAACACATGGATTTATAGATTATTGTCACTAATGATGTTGGACATTTTCAAAACTAAAATGAATCTCCATATAATTCAGTGAATTGTTTTTATAAATAGACGTTTTTACTTCTGATGTTGTTGGTTATGAAAATGTCTGATCTATCTCCATCTAATGAACTTTCTACACCTGATCCACTGTTTTCAAAATCACTAATGATGGGTGATTTTTCTACTTAAAAAGTTAAAGGTATAAATGTTAATCCATAAAAAAGAAAACCTAGGAAAGCATTGTTTCTACCATTATATTTATTATCTTTTTTATTAACTTCAATAAACCTATACCATCCAGTTCTGTAAACAAATAGGAGAATAATATAATGAAAAACAACATTTAGGTATGTATTTGAAAACTTTATAATTCTTTCACACTATAGTGGATAATAAATGTATATTTCATACTCAAAAACTACTTTTATAATAATATTCCATAAAAGGGTTCTGAAATTTATTCTATTTATTAATTAATGAAAAATATCATTAATCCTATTTTTACTATTCTCATATTAAACATGACGTTTGATCATTAAATAATTGTTAATATAATTTTCCAAATGACATTTCAATTAAATTAGCAATTAATCATTTCTATATTTTGACTAGTAATATTAATAAACCTCATATCTCATTTTTACATCCAAGTGTACATAATGAATAATAATATAAATACAATTATATATAATAATTTCACATTTAATTGACACAAAAAAGATACATTAAATCAAATATATTTTTTCAATTAGACTATTAACCAATTTCATATCAAATATTTTTTCAAAATTTATGTATCTCATCTACCAAATAACAGTAATGATGTTACTTATAATCCCATAGAAGGTCCAGATCACCTACCCAAAGACACAACAGTCTATATAGTGTTTGGATGTCAAATTTAAAATCAATCCACAAAATATCATTAATCCATTTAGAACACCAAAAAACGAAATTAAAACTCTGTACAAAATAAAATTTGATTCCGTAAAATAAAACTATATGATACATTAAACTCATCATCTTTTCTCTAATTAAATTAAATAAGAACATATGTCTATCATGAAATGAATAAGGAATCATAAAATAATTTCTATGAGATATTAAGAGAGAATTACGAGAAGAAATTATGTGATAATCCATTTTACATAAAATAATATCATCGTATGTCCTAAAATCTATAATGATGAAATTAATAAACATATCTCAATAAAAAACAGAATGGAATCCCAATAGGTACATGGTACCTATCCACCATCCACCTGGTGTAACCTAAATTGTAATCCAGTGGTATGACCTACGAAAATACCGTCTGTTTTATTAGTAAATGAGTTCATGTTCAAATTATATTCGGTAAAATATGGTGTTATATTCATTTTTTTGTAGGAACCACCTCTTTAATCTAACTAAAATCATCTCATTCACCATAAAATTTTCAATTATACTATATTTAAATATTTTAAAATAATAAAACCCCCAATTAAAAAAAATTAAACCCCCC
Organism: Viscum album; assembly: GCA_963277665.1. Lineage (NCBI taxonomy): Eukaryota > Viridiplantae > Streptophyta > Magnoliopsida > Santalales > Viscaceae > Viscum > Viscum album. Next base: position 1,789,651,390 of record OY728145.1, read on the forward strand.
CCCCCATGAAATTCAGTGACATTATGAACTCCAAACCATAATGATTATTATCCTTTTGAATCATCTTGAGTGTCTCCGGTGAAAAAATCATCCACTTATATTTGAAATTTCATTCCATTCACGAACAATAATTTGAGTAATCCTGAAAAATACAAAATATTTACTACATGAGGGCCCCTATAGTATGATTAACCATACCAAAAATGAATACTTATCCATAATCACTTCCCATTTGAAGGATAATGAATACTTCCACCCCATGACACAAATTATCTTCCAAGGTTACATAAAAAATTAATCCTAAAAATTGAATCCTTCAATAAGCACTCCAAACATAGATAGTCCAACTAATTATTATGGGTTTTACCAATAATATCCAAAATTTACCACCAATATAAAATAATGAAGTCATTATTAAAACACATGTTTCATATACCACATTTTTCCTTAAAATAGATAATTAAACCCCAATCCATAAAGAAAACCACAAAAACTAGTTATTTAAACTTGTTTAAACAATTCTTCTACAATCATCTTATAAATATAAAATACGTGCAGTTACTATTTTGTAATCCATTTAAATTTAAACTAAGTTAAAATCAATACATAATATGTAAAAAAACTATAATTACCAACATGGATTTTATTTATCCAAAAATATTTTTCTTCTTAGCATGACTTCATATGTGAATACTCATTTTATAACGTGATTTACTAGAAATTAACACTGATTAAACTATTTAATAAACACCTAATAAGAATATTAACTAAAGAAATTAATTTCTCCACCTCAAAATTTATAATCTTCTTTATCCCACTAACCAAAAATTAATCTTTTATGATATTTATATGGATTTAAAAAATTTACCTACATTTTAAATTTACATTTAATATATTACATTTATTTTTTTATAAAATAATGATATCATATTGAAAAAAATCCATCAAATGAAACAACCCCCAATAATAAAAAAGATGGAAAATAATAATAATCAACAGTCCCATATGCTAATAAAACATTAGCAAGCCTTAACCTGCTAAATCATAAAAATCAATTAATTTATTATTTTAATAAAATAAATCCCTATTACCCTCATATAAAAATCCGAATTGATTAATCTATCATAATAAATAAAATTTTCACACAAATTGTTTTATCTCACAATGAATCTTCTTTATGAACAATTTGAATCATACATTAAAAGTTATATTATTAAGTCTATTATGATATTCTTCATTAACATTTCAAATTTTCATAAACAATTTTAATCAATAAATACCCTTAAAGCATGATGAAGTATATCTACAGAAATCGTTTAATTATTATTCAATGATTTATAAAAATTACAAATAAAATGATTTTTAATTTCACTAAAATAATATTTCATATTATTCCATAAAATTCCCATCTAACATAGGCTATAGAAATTTTGTAATCAATATAGTAATAAAGCTACATATTAAAAATGCTATTAAATACATATCAATAAATGAATGATAATCATTTTCATTCAACCCAAAATATAAATATAAAATCAAAATAGACTATATTCTTTAATTATTATAGACTAATATGAAATTTATCATGATTTGCATCATTTAAAACACCTTAAAATTTAATCATACAAATATTTATGAAATTAATTATGATTACATTAAATAAAAAAATCTAAATCTAATTTATCTTCCTATAAATGTGTGAAATCTTTAATAATTTCTTATTGAAGTTGTCCCATGTGTATATTTCCAATCATTACCTTCAACTTATAAAAATGAAAAATAAATAACTAAAAAGTCACTTAAAATCACAAATTTATTTTCTTAACAAATCATTATTAATTAATACAATTAATTTACCCAATTCTATAGATAACGATCCATTATAATGAAATAATATCTTCATATAATCACCATGTAATAATATAATATCAATATATTATTTTACATTATCAAGAACACCCATTTTATTTAAGTTAACTAATTATCTATTAATAAAATATTCAATAAACTATTATGTACTTAATTAATAACTATTTTTAACTAAATTAAATTTATAAAATATAATAAAAATAAAGACCGTTCATATGTCTACTCAGATAAATATTTTATTCCTTTGTGATAAAATATTTTATCAATATTCATATATTCAGTATATATCTAAGTGAATTCATAACCATAAGAATAACTCATTTACCTATAAATCATCAAATAAAGAATCATAAAAACCAGAAATCATATTCTAACACATACCTAGTGATTTGAACATTATATATGGTTACACCAGTTAGGAAAATACACATAGATTTAATACAATGTCTCAAATTTTAATATCCACTTTAATAGTCCCATAATATCAATACATAATAATATTATGTGCCCACATATCATTAGATATCATAACAACTAAATATTATTTTGTCATCTAGGTGAAAAAACATTGATTCAAGTCCACTACATGATCTCTAGAGGATAGAGACTGACATTGAGGTTCTAAGAGTATATCTTGAAGATAGATTGACTCATTAACAAACCATAATAAAAAAATAAACAGAATCAATGTAACCTAAACACATTCGAAACTAATTATTTATCAAATAAAATTCAGTAAAGAATAAATTTTTATCAATTCCAAAAATATCATAAAACCCAAAAACACAAATTATATCTCAATAGATTTCTATAAATTAATAAAAATAATAAAATATAATGTACTAGGGAGAAAAACACTCCTTCAACACTTATAAAATAATCTAGTATCATTGAAATGATTACAAAATCTATCCACAATATAATTATAGTTTCTATCAATCACTACATGAAACCATATATAACTAAACATAAATGAGATGTGAACTTATAAGATGTGGGAAATATATCTTAGTAGGATACACAAAAATATATATTTCTACTTGTGTAAAGTATATTCATATGGACCTTGATAAATTATTACTAGAATAAAAAATGTTGAAAAGTTCTTATGATAAAAAACATCATATTCGAACATAAATGCATTATCCTAGAATATACATAGTTTTTCAATTTCTTGTATAAACTCCAAATGTCAACTGAAAATACCCTACCAAAACTCACAGACAATGTTTTACCCCTTTTAGACACATGCCATAATCCTGTATCTCTAAAATCCAACCATTACAAAAACCATTACTAATATAATCATGGCATAAAATAAGCCATATCAATAAACAAAACTAATATCAAAGTTACTTATTATCTTAAATAATGGGATTACAATAAAAAAATAAATTAAATAAAATTCTATGATTTTTATTGAATATAGAATATTATCATAAATTAATAACATTAATTTATAGAATAATACTCATTATAACATAAAACATGTTCTCATCACATTATACTATCACATGATTTTAATCATCATACAATATTCATGCAAGACATTTATAAAATAATGATTTTGGTTTATTTACATAATATATTTTTCCCATTAAACCATTATATTATATAAGAAACACTGTCATTAAACATATTTTAATTATCCAAAATAATAATTCATTCTATTTAATAAATATTGTAATCAGGAAAATATTTACAACACTTTAGAACATTGACAGAAAGTGTATCACACTAGTATATTCTAAAAACTCCATCAATTTCCCCTTAAATATATACCCCTACATTCCAATTAAAACGATAAAATTATAGACATAACCAACCAATTTAAAACATTAAATTGAGGATGTAGCAATCAATATTACAATTATATTTAACCAAACTCCACCATTTATTTTTCTTTTTTACCCAAACATTGAAATAGTTTCATTCCATTAGTTCACAATACATTAGGAATCCCAATATAATTATTAACATTTATAAGGTACTATACTTCCTATGCTTCCACACCCAATTACCATTTTATTCATTAAATCCCCAAAAATCATTTTTTAATTAATATGAATAATATTTTTATATTAACGTCATTTGAAAAAAAATATTATTCTAATATAATTAAAATGGATCTTCAAAAACATATCTTAATTCTTATTTATTCAAGTTAAAAAACATATATTTAATTTCAACAATCTTTTCATAATAAATGATGTATTACATGAAAAAAATTGTAGAACACATCCATATGAGTTCCTCATTTATGTATTATATACAGAAATTATGACAATATGTCAAACACTTAAATCATGTCAATTTAAATTAATTTTCTTCCCTTTTTTCTTAAACATACCTAAATGTTAAAAAAACTAACTCTATAGCTCATTAGTGAGTTTATATAACATAAATAAAATTATATAACAAAAATTATTAATTTATAAAAAGTAATAGTTTATAAGAGATTAATAGGTTCTCCCCCTAAAACATACAATTTTAAAATTTCATAATTCACACACACTATTTTAATCCATTACACAATTCAACCAATTAAACCATGTCATATAAGTCATTAATAACCAATTTTAGCACAGAATAAATAATTATTAAATTCAAACAAGAGATGGTCATATTGATAAACCTTAATTAGTTAACTATAAAACTACTTGGGTATTGAATCAAAACATTATATATCAAAAATTATTAAATATCACATAATAAAACGTCCGATGACAAAATTATAGCACAAATATAAATATATTAATAAATTAACACCATATTTTAAATTCTCTATAAATAAAAATACAATTTCCTTAATAATTCCAATTTAACCATATGTTATGACAATTAATCATTTAATAATGATATGATTATAGTATAATTTTAATATAATAATCCATTAAATATACACTATTTTACCTACTAACATTAACTAACCCCATTTAACATTTTATCCCAAGGAATACACAATTCATACTCATTTAAAAACAATTATGTAGTATACTTTCTCATGAAATTCACAGAAGTTATTTAAATTAAATCATATCATTATTTTTCACTCTAATTATTGACCAATTTTATTTGAGATAATAACAACCTGATTAAGTTGAGGCATCACTTCAATCAAAAGAAACCAATATGTTTAATTGGAAGTTGAAAGAACATTGGTACAACCAAAATAAAGGTTTATCAACAATTAATAAAATTATATATATTCTACTTTCTCTTATAACCTATAAATATCAAGGATCAAATTAAAACTAGACGAAAAATAATAATTAGAGCATAAAATACACTTAAATTTGATTCCTTTAAAAATACTATAGGATGTAAAATCTAATCACTATTGAGGAACCCTAGATAAAAACTCCAATTTCTAGTGATAAAAGAAACTTTTTACATAGCCATTGATATCATGGGATATGATCCAAGAATAACATTTATTTATTTAAATTTATATCCATAGTTTAAAAATTAAATATAAAAATTAACACATGATTCCCAGAATAAAGGGTTTAATGGATGTTGGGATCAATTAAAAAAGATGCTTATTTTATGATTCAAGTGAATATTTCTATTTGTCTAGGAAACAATATACCCCCTTCATGTCTCCCTATAGATTTTATCCATCCTTATATCCTAGGAAATTAAAACATAAAAATGTATTATATCAAACTGCAAAAACTCAAATTTATATGTATATAGTTATTTAGATATTCGGTATCATGGATTAATTTTTTTTTAGCTTTTGAGATGGGTGAGAGGTGTTTGTGGGTTTGGGGTTCTGTGTTTTGAGGATTTTTAGGGGCATTAACATTCAATTTGGGTATTTTAGGGTGCACCATGTTTAATGAAATTCCTATAACGTTTGGTTTTTTTCATTGGAATCTAACATTAGATAAATGGGTAGGCCAAGATGCATGCGGTCTTGAGTTAGTGTGTTAAATGAATTCTTTTAAAAAAAGGGATTATATACATGACATAGGATAAGGTGAGGTGGATCTATGGTGGGTTGAATCTTAGATGTGTTATTGTTATGGAACATGACCAATGAAAGATCACCACATCTTGGTACAACACGTAATAGGATCAATAAATCATATGAATTTATTTTATTCTATATTGAGTCAACATAAGGGATATCTATGTCATTGTGTGATTAAGGCCACCACGACTATAGTGGGAATCACCACATCATGGAGGAACTATTTAAAAAAATTAGATAAATAAATTAGGCACCTCCTCTCTATGAGGAGTTTAAACCATTGATTATAGTATATGTGTTATTTCAGGGAGGTTTTTGGTGCATCCTTGACTCTATGTGAGGTATATTTGGATATATTCTTTCCATATACACAATGGTTCAATATTGAATCAATATATTTAACCCAAACTGATAAATTGAATCTATTTTATAATAATCCACTCTTATGATTTAGATAAATCATATATATATTAAATTCTGTCTAGATCCATGGAATCCATGAGGATAAAATAGTTAAATCTTGGTTGATTTAGGAATACATACCAAATCAAGATATTTTCCATCCATTCATTTAATAGTTAATGATATACCATTTTTGGAAGATCTCATAGGGTTATTTGACATATCTATAAACCTTCTTTACATTACATTTATAAAATCCTGATTCTTGATTCCTATTTATGCAGAATTAAGATTGGTTTTGGGGAATATTTTCATACATGCATGATTTGTTGATAGATCATGGAAGTTTTTTGAATTTGGACATCAACACAATTGAGTTGGGAAACCCTAACCATTTTAGGACATTATATGTGATTATATTTTATCATATGAAGATGGTTGAGGGTGTATCCTATGATATCATTTCATGAAACTTTATGTATATGAGTTCATTTGTAGCATGTGAGGCCCTTTGATTGTATGATATGCATGTGGGTACATGTGTAGATATGATACCTTTCTTCATATGATTTTTTTTCTTTTATATATTATGCATTATATGTGTATTTATGAATGCATGACCTATGGTAACTTTTCATTATTTATTATGATAAATTGATTCCTCTGGAATATCTTGTTGGAACCTTAGTGGAGGATCATGTATGCCATGATTCCTATCATATGGATCTATGATGAATATTGGATATCATTATACCATAGAACATTTACCTTATGTGTGAATTACATTTCACCATAAATAGAGGGTGTTATTCAAAAATTGATCATTTCATACTTATGGTTAACATAATTATGCATGTGTATAATTCCAATGAATTTGTTGTGTCATGATTATAAACCATTTTGTTGAAGAATATTGACTACGAGGTAGTGATTATTAAGACTAGGATGTTGAATAATCCTTAAAGGTGGTATATGAATTTATTTTAAATGAGGGTATACAATTTTTATATAAATAAAAATCATCAGTATAGGTAATGAAAAATTCCACATGTCATTATCACGTGGTTTGAGAAAAGATATATCTAATGTTTGTGGCTTCTTAGTTAGTGAATTAAAACCCGATAATTGATTGGTGATTTATAAATTAACATAGTTATTATGTAATACACAACAACATATTTCTATTGTCACCTTAAGGTCACATTAGTGGTTCGCTTCATGGGTTATACTCGCTCTATAGATGGGAATCACGATACAAATAGAAATTTTATGGATAAGGATCTAATTAGTTTTATAAGATTAATGTTGGGTAACTGAAAAGGTGTAGATTAGAGGACATGGATAATCATAGGATATAATTTGGACCCTTTATATTATGTTTCTAGTTTATTATTTTATCTTAATGCACTATATTCATCTATAACACTGGGGATCCTTTGGTATATACTATATGACTAGTATTCTAATTATTTTTACATTCCATTATCTTTAGTATCAACTAAATTCTTATTATATTATTTTAATTTGTTTTAAAATGGTTCTTATGTATTTTTATTCATTTTGAGTAAATATTCTTCCCATTTCACACTTTAAACATTACCACCATTTTGTGGAATCTTACTTACAGGGATGTGTGCATGGGGTCATGTGCCACTGTACATCGAACCCACTGATTCAGGTTTGGGTTTTATAAAAATGATATGTATGGGAATATCTCTTAATAATTTCATAAAGGGGTAGATAATAAGAAGATGAGAAAAAATGAGGGGTGTGGAAATATCTTATTGAAATAATCATGGATGGATTTGTTTTATCCAAAAGTCATGATATAAGGACTTGTAATGTAAAATTAAAAAACATATACCATGGATAAGGATTGATAAATAATAAAAATGATCTATGTAATGTAATCATAGGCATACAAACTATTCATATCCTCTCACTCCCTGATCTAGTGATAAAAACAAACATATATTACACACTTTCATTGATACACACCCTCACATACAATATCTTTAACATAGTGTAATATTTACATATAAATGATCATTTTTAGGTTTTGAGTTTGTGTGAGAAAATAAAAATATATATTTATTGTGAAAAATTTTATTTATATCAAAATGAAACATTTCTAAAAACTAAACTAAATAATAAATCTATAACAAGTCCTTAAAATCCCACACAAATACTCCAGTTAATATAATCAATTATAAATTTCATAAATTTATTATCTTCATAACAATAGGAAATGAAAATATAAGAATGGGGTGATATAAAATGACTACCTAGGGTAAATATACGTTAATAAAATCAATTATCATAAATGAGAATAAAATAAGAATATTGAGATAGTCGAGATACAAAAGCAATTTTTCCCAAAAAACCATTGATCATATCTCTCGAGTCATAGTGTATGGTATGGAAGAATATATTAAATTAGACATAATAATGAAGAAACATTTTTTAAAACCAATTATCAATGAAATAATAATGTTTTTATTATAATATGAATGAGTATGTGTGAAAAATATGGGCATAATTAAACATAATACAGTGCACCTGGATACACCACTACAAAATTTATATAATAGATAAACCATTACATACACAATTCCAATAATTATCTAATGGTATTTAAATCCATATAAAATGAAATATAGTGTGATATAGGAACCCACATTCCATCATCAGTACATATGAGTGCCACTTAAATATAACTAATCATCATATCATAATGAACCTTTGGAAATTAAAATGGGTTTTATTCAACCCATCATAAAGACCCATGGAATAAAAATGGGCTTCGTATACCTTTCAAATAAAATCACATAACTTAATCAATAGTAATCATAATTAGATAATCGCATGATGATTAAATGGGTATATAAGGATATTGAGTAACATTAATAGGAAATACACCTCAATTAATATGACAAGGTATGTAGTATCCACACCATATAGATAAAATTTTATATATTTTAACTTATAATTTTCCAATATCAATTGATGCATGAAATATAATTTTACATCAATAAATAAAAAAAATGTAAAATAGGTTATTCAAAAATCAAATGCATTAGAAGAAATACCATGCTTAAAATAGGTGATGATTGGGAAAGACAAAACTATTGATAAATAATATATTTGATAGAAAAGAACATTATATAAGTCATAATTTCAAAGTAGGTTGATGGAAAATTTTTATGAATATCTTAAATCAAGAATAGTATATGTCAAAAAACAATGACATAAATGAAAACCACATTTTTGTAGATTTGGAAAAATGAAATTATAAATATAAAATATCCTTGATCATTTGATATTTTAAATCATATGTTTTTTAAAAATAAAATAAATATAATTTAATTTATAAATAATGAAAAAATAATGATAATGGTTAATTGAAAAATACAATTAGAAAATATATTTACATACAAAATGTTAAAAGGATCTGAAATTTTACACTTTTTTGAAAATGATTCATAAATAGGAAAATATTAAATTCATAAAAACATTTAAATAATATAATTATTCGAAAATAACTTTAATAAATTACTGAGGCATAGAAAAAAAATATTAAAAAAATTGATAATGGAATACATACCTAAAAAGACAATGGTTCCTAGTCAAAAAAAAGGCACAGTTAGTTTTCTTATAACGTGAAAATAAATAATCATGGTGGAAAATGAAATAGAAATAAGACAATTAAAACCCCGTTATTAAAAATAGAAGAATCAACTGATTGGGGGGTTTATATTGAAAATTATAAAAATTCCCAAGATAGATTATCCTTCAAATAAAATACCTATATAAAAATTATATTAACGATGAAACCATTATGATATGGGAAAGGTATGATTCCAAAGGGATTGAGAGGAATATCACAAAATGATCATTAAAATATCATGAAATGGAATATATTTCAAAATATAAAGTAATAGGGAAATGAATAAAACATAAAAAATAAATAATGGTTTACAATATCAATCTTATCTCATGAAATTAAATTTTTGAAAAAACCCACTTACTACCTTAGAAATATTCATGAAAAAAGCCTCGAAGTAAATTATTTAAAATGAATAATTTTATAATTTTCAAAAAGAAACGATTATGAAAAAAATTTATTAATGTGTATTTTAATACACCATTCAAAATATGACATGGGTATACTAAGAAATACACCCTATGGATGGAAATTTGAGACATAAAACCTTATTTTTTTCCCACATAGTAAAATGCACTTTATGAATCTATATAACAAAAAAAAATTAGATAAATCACTTATTTGAGTACATTTTTCATATACATAACCTTTTATAAACATTGTGTATAATCAATATCTTCATATATAATAGTTACATATTATCTAGATTCAATATAATGTGTTAGTAATCTTGAACATTTTCAAGTTGTTTCATATTAGAAGTTTTTTTCTCTATTCTTCACATAAAAATCATAATTTCTATATAATTAGGATTACACCAATTAATGTTTTTTAATTATATTTAATTTTATAAATTCATTCTATAGGATTTTTTGTTACCATCCGTAAAGGTGAAATCAACAATCAATATATTTCGGTTGTTTTTAACATATATACATTGGTATATTAAATAAGGATTATCATATAAATGTTACCATTCCAAAACCAACATAAATACGTTAATTTATTATTTATATAATATATTTTCAATAATTATGTTCCCATATTCATCAATTGATTTTTTTTATAACATTTTTTCAAATAGAATGTGGAACCAACCCAAACATGAACATACTATAATTAATAGATTATTATTATTTATAAAATCATTTATTTTGGAATATTATCATTATTAAATAATAATAACTATATTATTTATTTACATTATAGGTGTTTAATCTTATTTTATGAGATTTTATTACGCAATAAATAAATAAGATTGAGACTCAATATGCAACATTGTAGAGTTGGTAATCTGCACAATGTACACTTAACATTTCCATATATCATATAATTAGAGGGGACAAAGGTGAATTAATATTTCTATATTCATAGTGATAATTTTATTATATTTATAGAAAAATATTCAAAAAATTTACTTTTATAAACATCAAATAGATATGGTGGAAAACAATGGATGACCTCACTTTGTGGAGGTGGTAGTCAACACGACATAGAAATGAAAATTAATTTTCCTACATAGAAATGGGAAAATTTTGAATTTTTTTATTAAATTAACATAAAAATTTAATTATTTGAAAAATACTAATATAATTGTATAGTAATTATAAAATTAAATTTTGGAATGAATGAATGAATATAAAAGATGTGTGGAAAAAAGTATCCACAATGGGGACATGGGTCTCCCTTAGATGTGTTGAGTCATATGTTTCAATTCATAAATTTCCATTCCTTTATTTTTTTATATCATAAAATATTTTATAAAAACATTTTTTACTAAATTTTTATGTATAAATAATTTTAGCTTTTTTGGAATCATTACCTTTTACGGTGCATAGAATAAATATTATAGTGTTATGAATATAAGTATTGCATTCTTCATTGTGATACTAAATATGAGATTGTAACACATATAGATTATATCCCACTATGTAAGATTAGGTCATAAATATATTTTCTGTCCTATAATTCTAAAAAAGTATTAATCAATAGACTGATTTATTTTTAGACAGATTATTACTAACAATGATCATTTTATTGACTTTGTTAATGAAGTATGTCTATCTAAATATGTTTATAATCAGAATACAGAATACATATTTTTAATTTAAATAATATGTTTTACAATATATTAGTGAGAGCCAATACAATGTTAGAAATTCAAATACTCCAGATTGTTAAGAGCTATCAAGTTCCAGATTTCTATATTCCATGCGACAATCTAGGAGAAATATGATTGTTGGGGGGATACCAATAAATACTATGTCATTTTAAGTCTTTTCAGTGGACTGATTTAATTTATAAATTATCACTTTACAGTATCTATGACGATTTATCATCATGAAAACCTAATTTTTGGAATTTTTATTTTTATAGAGTTTCGTAATTATAAGGAAATCCTTATGAGGGATGTTTTCTTATGATATTTTTCTATTGTAAATCTACATGTGATCATTGTAACGATGGATGGATTCCAAGGATAGGCAGATTGGGAATTTTATCTATCAGATCAATAGATACATGTTCTAGATATAAAAAGAATCTCATCATCATATCAAGGGATTCCTGGGATAGGAGGAGAGAGAAATTATGACCTTCTTATCAAGGGATTTCCTTTGTAAAGAAATATAGTTTTTTGTGTAAGTATAAATCAATAGATACCTTTAGTTTTGTTTATAGACAACATTACTATAAAGGTTAAGAGGTTATCTTTTTTAATATCAAGAAATTAATTCTTTAATTTATTACTTATTGTGTTAATTTTTTCTTACCTAGTTTATATTCTACAACACATTTTAATAGAAATTGAAAAACCAAATTCTTCTTTCTATATAGATTTTATCTACATAAATAATTTTATGATAAGAAAATACATTTTATTTAATCATATATATTATTATTGCAGTTATCATACTATTCTAATCATATATTTTGTGATTTAAATTTACACTAATTTAATCAGATCATAACCATGTTCTGATTATGTGAATTCACGAATTCAAACTGAGTCCCGTTTTGATAACCTACTTTATGAGGTATATAGTTTGTATCATTTAATTATTTTAATTTTTTAAAAAAATTTAATTAAACACATATTGTATTAATATCCACATGAGAATATTAATATGATCTAAATCTGGGTTATAGATATAATAATCTAATAATAGGTATGAGAGTAGGATTTCATTGCTCATATACGTTCCTTTCTTTTACATTCATTAATATTTCATGTTTTTAATGTTTTGTTATAAAATATTTGGTCATAAATTTTTTTTAGGTAACATGTTCTTTTGAATAGAATATTCATATTTGTTTTTAAGATGGAAGGAATAAATAATGGTTCAATATAAAATATCAATCTAATCATACCTCTTATTTTTGATGGTGCTGGTTTTGAATTCTAGAGGGATATGGGGAACTCTTTTGTTATAAAATCAATAGTGGAAATTTTTTAATGAAAACATTATATTATAAAATACAAATTAGACAACATGTTCTTTTATCCATTAAGAGAAACACGAATATTAGTTGAACTATAGAGTATGGAAAAAATTTATGTTATAAGACAAGAAGAATACAAGTTCTGGTTTCTTCATATTATTATTCCTATAGTATATGGAAAAATATTTAGGTCACAAAATTTGAGACATATAAGGTTTTGAATCTAAGATAACTATATTAAGATAAAACTACCTAACATTTGACATATTACGGGGTTACTTTGTTGAAAAGATTCCAAAAATATTCATTACTACCACAAACAGTTTACAATCAACTGGATAGAAAGGTCTTGATGATAAGATCATTCAGGATAAGATAATTGATATTTATAGAAATTAGCGGGAATAAAATATAGCTACTGTTAATGAGTCTATAATGATAAATAATTTTACCATGAATGATCCAATTGGTACACTTATGTAGTACATGGGTAGACTCAAGATAGTTATCGAGAAAAAGAAAATGAAAAATGGTGGTGTTTTCTTTGCTACAACATTTATTTTACCTTATAATGTACAATCTACTAAAAATTTTCATAAAAAAAGAAAGAATAAAAATATTATTCAATCTCATTCAAGTGATTCCAAACATTCGGACAATGTATCAACAAACATGGATTAACGGATGAATAAAATGTTTGACAAGAATTATTTTCAATACTGAAGTATAAAATTTCATAACATTATATGTGAAAAGAATGATGATGATACATGTTATAAATTCAATAATGTTCGACAAATTGGGCCATGATTTCCAAAGAAGAAGAATAAATATATAAATGAAAAGAATTTAGAATGGAATGATGAAAATTATTACAAATATAAAGGCAAGAAAATTATGAAGGCTACTAACACATGGACTATTAGTGGATTTGAATATTATAAGAGTTCATATCATATTAATAGTTTTGTAGAGATACATAAGACTTCTGGAAAATATAACTAAAGGACATTAGTGTTACATAGACATGTTATGAACAACATAAAATATTACTAACATGTATCTTAATGTTAATTATCATTTTGAGAAGGATTAAATAAATTTTGATTTAAAATATTCCTCAGCCATTGAAGAAATTTCTCCATCTACTTATAATTAATTTTCAAAATTTTATAAATTTCCTGAAAATGAAAATTTTTAAATTTTCATAAAAACATTATATTGTAATGTTTAAACATGGTAAAGATAAATCATGAATAAATGTTTTACCAAATTAAATATTCGATCATTCATATGATCATGGTGAGATTATTTTTGATAAATATAAACACTGTAATGATATTGGAATGAAATTAATGAGAAAAATACTATAGAAACTATACTTACATATATGACTAATTATTAAAAGGAAAACTATTTAGTGAAAAACTAAAATAAAAAATTTCTAGTTTCATAAAAAAATAATCAAACATCACCATAGAAAAAAAAAATTATAAACTTTTTACAAAATTGTACTCATTGTGGCGGTTCTGGATTGTGTTATATTTATAAAAACTGAATTTTAGAACCAAATTATTTGTTCGTAAATTTTTTTTTTCACGTGTTTTCAATGTGGTGGTCAATTACAAAATAATTTTTCATTAAATAATGTTTAATCCCCAACATTTCTCAAATCCAATTATTATAAAATAATGAGTATTCCTAAATTTACCTTTGCAAACATTAATGGATCCATGAAGGTTTGGGTTCTGATTGTCCAATGTTATTATTTTTAGAAAAACAAAGATATTACCAATATTATATATGGTATATGGATAGTGGGTGTTACAAATGCATTATTGGAATGAAATACATTCTTCATAATTTTATCAAAATTAATGATAGAAGATTCACTTTTATAGATAATTCTCAAGGAGAGATTATCGTAATAGGTAACATTGTTCTTCTTGGAAATGTCCTTATTTCAAGTGTTTTATTTTTAAATTGTATTAATAAAACCCATTATGAATATGTAAGTTATGTGGGGAATGATATCTAGTGAACTTTAGGAATAATAAATGTGTAATACATAGTTCTAATAACAAATTTATTCTTTCTTCCCATAAGCATGATAATGTTTATACACTTAACATATAATACCATAAGAGCCAAGACATGCACTGCCTTAGTGAAATGGAAGATCAATCATTATTATGAAGTATAAGGTTAGTATACAATATCCTTAGATATTAATCAATGTTTATTAAGAATGAAATTATTAAGGATCTACCATAATATAGGTTCTATTCTTAAAACTTTTGTGACCCTTGTCAATATGTTAAGTGTAATAAGTTATGATTTTTAATCAATTAACAAATTCTTAACATTTTAATCTTCACAATTACTGCACATGAATTTATTTGGACCTAGAAAAACTAGAAGTATATTTAGAAAATAATATTTATATGTAATATCTAATGATTACACTAGATACACATGGGTTTATTTTCTAATAATGAAATATGAATCCTTTTCTTGTTTTATAACTTTTGTAGACAATGTTAAAAATGAGAAATGTATTCCCTTTATAACTGTTACTAGATATCATGTGGATAATCTATAAATTATGATTATGATACATTATATTGTATGAATGGTATATTTCATAATTTTTCACCACCAAGAACACCATAATAAAATGATTTAATTGAATGAAGAAATATGAATCTCAATGAAATTAATAGAACCATATAGAGTGAATACTCAAATTCATATGAATTTTCGGATGATTCATTTAGTTTAATCTTCTATAATATAAATAGAATTTTCAATAGACATTTTCTTAATTAATTTCATTTGAATTGTAGAGTTTATTGAAACTAAAAGTTTATTACTTCAAGGTTTTGAGTTATAATCTATTCATATTAAATACAGAAGATAACAAATAAAACATTTTATCCAAATATGGTAAGGGTTTATTTTTAGGTTATTCCAATACATTTAAGGCATGCATTTATTTTAATAAAAATGTATTTATAGTGGAGAAAACAATACATGTTATAAATTGGTAATACATGTCCTTTTGTTTTTAAATAACCCCAAACAATATTCTTTTATGATATTGAAAAAAAATTTGAAACCCTTATTGGAATTTTATTCTCATAGGGATATAACCTATGAGAATATTTTTGAAGATATTCCTCTAGAATATTTTTGTACCAATTATTTAAAAATATACCTTTCATAACCCAAGAAGTTTGTTGTTTCATAGTAATCATTTTTATGATAGTATAATGGGTGATGTTGATCAACCCGTTGGGATTAGAAGTTCTTTACAGAATGAAATTGACAACCCAGATTTCTTATCCCAATTGGAACCTAAAAATCCCATTTAGGATTTATATGATGACGATTAGGTTAATGTTGTGTAATATTAACACAAAAATTTTGAGAGAAACAAATTATGGACATTAATTGAATGAGATAAAGAAACTTCAATAATTGGAGGAAAATGGGTTTTATGGAATTAAATTAATAATAATGGAATAATTCTTAAAAAATAAATCCATACATGTTGCTATGTTTTATAATAAATAAGAATGAATATATTATTATGAAACCTATGCACCAGTATGAAGACTTGATGTTTTTTAATACTTCTATACATTATAGTGTTATTTAATTTCTAACTTTTAAAATTTATATGAAGTGTGATTTTATGAAAGGATGTGATTAGGAAATATTTTCTGCTGAAAAACCTTATAATATTAAAAAAAAATAAACTGCATACATTGATAAATATAACAAATCTTTATATGGACATAAACCAGCCCCTATATCTTGTTATGATATGTTATCCATATTTCTATTTTAAAACAATTTTGTTTTAGGAGAAATAGACCCTTAAATTTTTTTTAAACAAGATAATAAAAACATTATTATTTTTCAAATTTATATCGATTAAATTATATTCCGATCAACTCAAAATTATATATCATATTTTTTAAAGATCTTTTGACGTCATTATTCTATATTAGTATTATATGAGAGTTAAGATGTTTTCTGAGTTTTAAAATTTCACAAAAACATATAGGAACATGAATATCCAAATATATGTATATAAAAATATCTTCTTAATAAATTTATATATGAAAATTCTAAAATAATTAATACTACCATTAGTACCTGAAATAAATTAGTTCTTTATAAGGCTAGGCAAACAGTTGATTAAATAATTTTTTGAATAATGATTTTATGTTTACATTACATAATATCTAGTCGATTATATATTAATTTTTTTGTATGTTTATGTGAAAGATACTAAAAAAGTAAAAAAAAATCATATAAAAGTTGTAAAATGAATATTTTGTTATCTTAATAAAATTATGACATAAATAATTTTCTAGTATTCTATAAATATTTTCTATTACATTTCTATACTAACTTTAATAGTTGTAGAATGTATATAAAAAGTATATTTGTAACTTGTCATTTATTAGGAGACTATTTAGTTTCTGGTTAATGTTAGAAACATCACTCAGAAGAAAATTAAAATAATTAAGCCAAATCTATGCCAGCTGGAAGTTGTTATGATCATGTATTGTGGATGAGACACACACTCACTAACCATGGACTGAGAATGACTAAAATATAAATATTTAGGGATAATATAATTTCTATTTCCTTATGTAAAAACACAAAACATCACTCATGTGAAAAGAAAATATATAAAGTAGACTATTTCCTTTAGGATCACACACCAAAATGAGATATAATTTTACAATTCCTCTAAACGAAAGACCATCTTGTGGATATTGTTACATAACCCCTTTCTCCCAATATATTTTAATATATCAAAAAGAAGGTTGGAATGATAAATTTAATGTAATAATACATATCAACTTATTTATTACCCATATAATTACAATAAGTTACTCCCTTTCATATAGTGAATACATTTGTTATATTTTTTTAAAAATTTTAGTTTTTGAAATATTTTTTATTTTCTAAAATATTACTTTTCCTAAAAATTTTCTCATAATAAGTTTTCTGAAATAATATTTCTTTTTTAAATTATTAAATTCAAAATCTTAAATAGTTTCCCTAGACTCAAAATGTTATACGTTTCTAGACATAGTTTTTCTAATAAAATTATTTGAATCATATATTCTTTTAATATTTCCTAATTCCAAACAAAAATTAATTTTTTCTGATAAAAACTTTAGTATTTAATAATCAAAACTATCATAATCTATTTAGTTTACCAAAATAGAGAAAAAAATGACATTCCTACTGATGGAACTATTCACTACAAATGGTACTAATATATTATTTAATATTTTACATTGTTTCATGACATTAGCAATTTTATTATTGTTTTTAAAATTTCTTTTTTAATAATAATCTTTTTTGGTTTTTTAGAATTTTAAATGGGTTTTCTAATCGAATTAATTTCCAATCGGAGTTTTGTTTTCATGAAAAGTTCAAGGCTTCATATTTCATTAAATAGTTCATCAGATCAATATAAACTATCTGATCAGATTAGTTTCAATATCAACCATCCTATTTTATAATGATGATAAATTTTTATCCCTATATATATATTAGTATGCCCACCCCATGTATCCCACCTCGCTTGATCCAGTAATTTTGAATCATCTTTCTACTATTTTAAAGATCTCCTATTTGAAAAATCATATTTCCTTCCAATTATATAGTCTATGTATTAATTCAATGAAATCTACTATATATTATATGATATTGTATGTTTTCATGGAATTGATAGTCAAAAGATATTTTTCTGAGAAATATGATTCTAGATTAATGAATGTCAATGATTTTCAAGAATGGGAATCATTGTGTATGAAGAAACAAGACAACGATTTTGATCTTTTCTACCGAGATTATTTATTTGATTTTTATTCATATATAATGTTTTTCATTGAAAATGGGGAATTCAAACATTCATCTTCTATATATGAGAAGTGACATAACTTAACATAAAAATAGTTGCAAGTTTAATTGGAATACCATTAGAATGATGATTATATTGCCCCTGACATATGCTTTCATACATTCCTGGATAATTTATTAAAAAGAATGTAAAATATATTTTTTTGACCATTAGGAAAATGGTAGGATTTTTTACCATTTGGCTCCAGATAACCAATTATTTACATTATGGATGCAATAATTTTTAATATCGGGGATGTGAGATATGGGATACACAAAAAATTTATAGTTTTTTATTTTTATACATTCTAGTAAACAAGATAATGATAGATTTTGTGAGTTTCATTTTTCAACTATTTAGAATATCAATTCAATAATAGTAATGTAAAAGATCATCATATTTCTAGCCTTCTTATGTAGATGGGTTGTTTAATTTATGATGTTTTTCATTATTTCAGAAAAATTAAATTTCAATGAGTGAAAAGAAATATTCATCATAGATGATATGGTAAATAGAAAGATATGTTTATAAAAAATATAATATTTTAAAAAAATATATGTACTACATCTGAGGAAAAAGCAACAAGGAAGCTATAAAAGGTTTAGATTAAAATTAAAATGAATGTAGAGACTTCCCCCAAAAATAATGAAAAGAAAGAAAAGAATTTCCCTGATAATGTTTATGATGAGTTGATAAAAAAGAAAGAAGGATTGAATTTATGGGATCTACAATTTAGACTTGATCGATCTAAGAGCAAGGCATTAAAATTTTGGGCCTCAAATACTCTTCATGAAAAAGAAAATAAGAAAAATCGAAAGAGAAATTGATGAATGAACAACCTTAAAGAATCTTTTGAATAGTGAGGAAAGGGATTCTAAAAAGGTTGATCCCCAAAATTCTCAGACCGATCAACTAAATCCTGAAGCAAAATTATCATTTCGGAAATATTTTATTATTCATTAAAATACACCTTTAATAAAAAATAATTTAATGCAAAATATTTTAGAGAAATAATCACTAATGAATGTTCAAGAAAATCAATCAGAACCAGACCCATATAGGAAAGATAATTTTATATATGTAAGGTAGCATGAGGATGAAAAAGAGAACATTATTGATGTGGTTAATGATGGGGAACTTTAATAGAAAGAGGAAGGATAATAATAGGACTACAAAAAAAGTGGAAACTGAAGTAGAAGAAGATGTGGGTGAATAAAATCTATAACAAATTGAAAATTATGATCATAATGAAAATGAGGATGAAATTTATTATGAATACAATAATTCTGATAAATAAGTCATCATATTCATAATTATTTTCACCATCATCATTATAACTACATTACAAAATATATAAGGAATGTAAAAATAGAAATATTGAGGAAAAAAACCACCATCAAAAGAATTAGATGATTCTCATTTAAAAAAGGTTAAATGTGATAACCTTTAAGTTACCAAATTCTTTTAAAAATATTATATCGATGATATAGATATCATATAATTTTTATATTACAATGAAAACCTATGATAAAATTTATATAGAAGATGCAAATATAGTTTATAATATTTAGAAATACAGATTAAAGTAATCTCGTTCTTCAAAAATCTGAATAAAACATCTTGAGGTTCAATAGGTTTAGTTACACTCACCTAAAAATATTTCTTTTAAATGGGATGATTATATTATCCATGACTTGAAAAAATTTTATGTAATTATCAATATTTTACAAATATTGAATCTTCATTCCATTTTATTCCATAATATATTAATTATAAGTAAAAGTAAATAATGGTTTTAACAGGGAAAGTTATAAATCACGAAACACAGTTGAATATTTTTCCAGAATGTTCTCAAACTCAAATAAAGTCAAGTAATTAAATGTTCAAATGGTCCCCTCAAGATGATGGTGTACTAAAATTGCAGGATGAGAATTTGGATGCTGTGAAGAATCTCATGAATGAATCAACCAAATCCTTTAATCATTTATCTAAAGATATAGAATATAGGGTGAGTATTGTTGAGTAATTTAGTGATAAAACCAATAATCAAACATAGAAGGTGAATTTTTTGAAAAAGAAGATTCAAGATGTGGATCTATAGATGTCTTAACTCTGATCATGTCAAGAAAAATTCACCGTACTGAGGAATGAAAAGAAATTGCCGTCAATGGAAGTCTAAGATGTAGCATATTTAGAAGAAAAACTTGGTAAATTTGATTAGGTCCAAAATTATTTCATGAAGAAGATATATTTTATAAAAATACTTTTCATGAATGATGGATTCTATTTATTTTATAATCTGATGGAACATTTGTAAAAAAATGAAAGTTTATTTTTTAATGATTTACTCATTTACACATTTCCAATTATCTGAATATTAACTTCTTGTCACTAGTAAAATGATCATAAATAATTTCTATTGATTATTTGTTAATTATTTATATATATTCATATACATTTCCATTAAAATATTTTATGGAATCGAGGACTTTTATAAATTATTATCGATAATAAAAAAGTGGGCATTTAATATAAATATTGAGAAGGTATTTAATAGGGTATAGGTATCATAAAGAGATGTTGATATAAGGTGGATATATATTCATAAGGGGCATACTGTTTCTTGAATAATAACTTTTTCTAATTCTCTATCATATTCACGATAACCTTTAATTTATTTATGTACTCAGTGGGGGTAAGGATGAATGATTTACTATGAATACAAATTTCTTAAAATAATATTGACTCTAATGTTTTCAATGTTATTTGTCATTTATGTTTTGAGGGTTGTGATTTCCAAAAAATTTTGAGACTGTTGTTTTGGAAGTTATACATATTAGTTTTACATTCATTTACTTTTATAAATTAAAAACTCTTTCTTAAGAAAATTTTTTATTAACACTTATTGTACAAAGTGTTTTAGAATATTTATGTAGAAAAAATTACCTTTTACTATACATGGAATATGTTCTAATGTATTATGAATATAAAATTTGCATTTTTCATTATGATTATCAGAATGTGACTTTGTTTGATATTTTTCAGACTCACCCTTATGAGATTTGGTGTTTGACATTCTATGTTGCCTATTATACAGAAAAAACCATAAATATCAAACTAATATCAGTACTGATTAACATCAAATTAATACTCATAAAGATCATCATATTGAAATTGTTAAGGAATTCTATAAGATTGACTGTGTTTATAATATTAACATTAAATACATATATCTAATTGATGGTATTGTTTTTTTCTCTATTATGGTTTAAAACAATACGATGTCAGATATTCACTAATGCCTATTTTTAATGATATTTCACATTCCATTTATCGAAAGTCGCTATGACAGACGTAGAGAAATATTAACGATGGGAGTTCAATATGATTATTGAAATGATACCTATAAATAAAAAGTCATTTGGAGAGATTTCATCTTTGTGATTTAATTTGTGAAATCTCATTTTGTAAGAGCACTCAATATTTCTAAGCAAGAACTCCTTGATCATTTTGTCTATAATTGATTAGTGTTTTTTAGTTCTATGGAATCCTTGTTTGGAATGTTTTGTTATGAAATTTTTCTTCTATAAATTCAAATATGATCATTTTAATGATCGAAGGATTTTGATGATAAAAATACATAGAATCTGATCCTTCAAATAATGTTCTAATCAGTATAGGTAAATAAAAAATATGATCATCGTATAGAGGGCTTCCTAGGATAGGATGATAGAGCCATTTTGATATTATTTTCGAGGGATTTCTTTGGTAAGGAAATGCAGACTATACTGTAAGTATAAACATGTGGATACCTTTACTCTGGGTTGTAATTTACCTTCCTCTTATGGCTAAAAGAGTTTTCTTTTAAATAGATTGAAATTCATTCTTTATTTTGTTATATGTTGTATTAATTATTCTTTATAAGTTAATATTGTGGTGTGTGTATTAATAATAATTGAAACATGGAATTCATATTTGTATTCTGTTTTTATTATATGTATTAATCGAATTATTATCATGAAAACACAAATGATTTAATTGTATTAATCCTGATTATAACTCTCATACATTTATAATCGGATCTGCAGTGAAAATACATTAAGAATTAATTTTATCATATGTCTTAATAATGATTATATAGTTATTATAATTAAAATTTTTACTTTCACCATTTTCGGTTTTATTATCGTAAATAATTTTTTCCCAGGTTATTTAATTTTTTGGACTAAAAATAGAATTTCATTTATCACATAATTTTCACCTACTAATTAAAAATATTAAATACATGTTATCATGTTAAATTTATACTTGTAAGAAAAATTAATTTTAACATTAGTTCATGTAACTAGTAGAAAAACATTTTGAAAAAGGGTATTGTTACGAAAAATATATATGTGTCCGATAAAAAATCAATTTATTTAATTTTAATTATATAAATTGGTTTATTTTATAATTAATAAATGTTATGTTGATTTCAAATCATTTAAAAACATTATTTTACCAAAATAATATTTTATTAAAAGAAAATATTATGCATGATTTTATTGTAAAATATTAATTAATTTGTTAAATATAATTCTGATAAATTCGAAATACACTTTTGAAATATAATGTTTTACTACTTAAATATATCTTTTTTCATGAAAATATTTTATAGGTTTTTAATTTATACTAACTTATTGATCTAATATTAAATGCTTTGATTTTATTAATATGAATAATTTAAATTATTTAAATACTAATAAATTATTTCATAACAATCCCCAAAATTAATCCAAATGTAATTTTTACATACTAAAATATAATAGGAGTTATTTTCATCGAATTCAAATTATTAAATTAATATATATAGTTTTTTAAATGAATATTCCAAAATAGAAAGGAAAACTATTTTTATTTGAAAATAGTGTCATTTTACAATTCATGTGTCTTCAATATTATTTCATATAAATTGATAAATTACTTAACATATAAATAATAGTTTATAAATATAATTATTACTTATTATTGTAAACTTATATAAATGATCAATTAAATTTATAATGGAAAAATAACCATTTTCAAAATATACAATAAAAGGTAAAAGTTATTAAAAAATTAATTATCATATCAAAATAATAATATTTAATTATTTTAATTTAATATTTTCTTTTTTGTTACTAGAGATTATATTTTTCAACTAATTTAAAAAAGTTTTGGTTTGTTTTAGTTTGGCATATCGTTTTTTCAGCGTCTCATGTGGCACCAGCTATCAAAGATAACATTAATTTAATGGTTCCAAAATATCATATTTTTAAACATATAACATAAATATATTGATTAATAATGAGCATGAGAATCATAAAATAGTGTATTTGGAATAAATTCATTTTTTCCTTAGGAGATCATATATCCCAACATTGTTTTTTCAAAGTAGATCCAGCAATACTCCCAATTTCTCATAGTCGATCAAGTATAAATTCGTATTACTTGTAGTGGATCTAGAATTTATTCCTATTTAATATTAAATATTACTGATTAATCCTAGAATCTCATTTTTGATTCAGAATTATGTCTTGTTTTCGAAATTGGATCATTAATTACTTCATGTTTATCACAGTTGATCCAGAATCATTACTCATTTACCATTATTATTTGATGAAAAAACAATCCTTAATAATAAATGTCACAGGAGATATAGTATCCCAACTTCATAATAATAATATTTCATACATAAGTGTTAAATTATTACTTAATAACATTCATTCCTTCAACATTGAATTTTTATTTAAGACAGAGGAAAAACTACAACAAAGAGGAATTCAACCAGGAAGAAAATAATGAAAACCTAACTAGGGGGGCCTAAAATAATGGAGACCCAACTGATCCTCCCTAATTAAATTAACCCCCAATAAATCCAATTGGAAAGATCTAGAAAAACAAATAACATGATTACCTTGATCCGCCACCATCAAAGAAGCAATATAATCAGTGACTTTGTTGCCCTCCCACCACACATGAGAAATCTGAATGTTTTATTATTGAGGATAGATTTGATCTTCCTTATAGGGTAGGCTATCGACCAAGGAGCTGTAATTTTACCATGAATTACATCATGAACAATTAAGGAATCAGTTTCAACAGGAGTGAGAATAAATTTTGTCAGGCCGCATAAAACAAGACCCATCTGCATAGTTTTGGCTTCTACTTGAATTGAATTTCGCCTCTCAAAATATAAATAATATGCAAGAAGGACACTCCCCCATGTATCACGAACCACCCCTCCACCTCGCATATTACATAGTAAGCATGAACCATCAAAATTCAACTTCAAACCTATGTTTGGAGCCATCCACTAGACCCAATTACCTCTTGTCACATTAACAAGCTACTGAATCATAGAACCATTACCCTACAAGAATATCAAAGAAGGAGAATCATTCCATTTATTAAAACCATTAACAAGATCAATCAGCAGTGATCTCATCCTCTTAACAATGCACTATTCCATGGAAATAATACCTTCAAACATGATAATGTTCCTTTCCCACCAGATGCACCAACAACCTTCGCCTAATATTATAGCTCTGGCCATTTTTTCCAGTATCTCAACAATAATACCATGGAACCATCATTCCACAAAACAATTTTCAGCAAGACCAATGGAAAAAATACCAGTATACCCTCCAAAGAATCTCCATACTGCTATGGCCCAATCACTCTCAAAGAAAAGGTGATTAGGGTCTCCCTCCCTGTATAACTTGCAGCAATGACATTTAGAAGCCAGGTTAATTCCTATCTTCCTCACATTATCATCTATAAGAATAGCCTCGTTTTTTATCTTCCATATAAGAATTTTGAACGTAGTAGGAATAAATCTACTCCATACCTTTTTATTCCAATTATCATGATTCCGTTGAGTAGTCGAAATCTGGTTGAATTCCTTCAAAGAAAAATCCCATGTATTTGAAGTAGTAAATACACACTTATCGATATCAGAATTTAAAATTATATCATCAAAGCCTCCCTTTGATCCACATATATAATTTCATTAATAAAACTGTGATGTTCATTGGCCTCCTTAAAAGAAATCAAACGTCTAGGACATCCCGGATAGCCCAAAATTGAACCTGTCCAATTATTAAACAAAAAACATAACTCCCCATTCCCTACAATCCATCTTGAATGTTGCCAAATAATCAAAAGAAACATCTGGTTTAAGGACCAAATGGGATATCCTTTTGAGACATGATTTTCCTCATAACTAGTCCCTTTATAAGACATAATCTTCCCCCACAAAGTTATCTCCTCCACAACTTCCCAAGAGAGTTTTTCAAGCATACATTGGATGATATTAGCTAAACTTCTCACTCCAATCCCACCTTCTTGGATAGTTCTTTCCATTATATCCCATGACACCCAATGTTGTCTCCCCTCAGATAAAGTATCCCTAATGAACCCTACCAAGACTTTATATATGTAAGAAAATAATCCCTTAGGGACACATCAGGCTGAAAAAGAATGAATTGGGATGGAAGTAAACACACTCTTTATTAGAGTAATCTAGCCTCTAAAGGATAAAAAGAAATTTTTCCTGTTCAAAATACGATTCACAATCATGCTTACAATATAATCAATGTCTGAGATTCTAAGATGACTAGGAACAATCGGTGATCCAAGATATTCCATCGGAAAATAGTCATTCTGAATATCTATTCCGCTACACAGGGATGAAACATGCCTATCACCAACTTAATAACATCCATATATTAAAAATAACCTAAATAACTTCTCGAAATATATGGGTTTTATAAAAAACATTCCTAGAACATTCCATATACATTTGAAGAAATACGTTGGATGATGGATTATAGATATCGTTGATGTATACAAAGAGCATTAAAAAATGTTTAAATAGATAGAGAAACTCATTAAAATAATTTTATAAATCCCTTGAAATATAATAAGAAATACCCCATTTTTTGAAATGATGGGAAAATCCCTAAAAATATAATATTTATAATGAAATATTTAACAATTAATAAAAAACACCCATTGCAAACTAATGTAGAAACATTAAAAAAATATACTTTTCTTCCAAAACATTTTTTGTGATTACAAGGAAACATAAAATATTTCATTTCTAAAAACATATGTCTTTATAATACCATTTACAATCAATAATTCATTTTAAAAATAAGATTTTACCTACAAAATATATAGTAATATTTCATTTTTATTTTAAAATCTTAATGTAAAAAAATGAAAACCAATTTAAAACATGTAAAATAACATTTTAAAATATTAATTATCAGATGTTGATAGAAACTATAACATAGTATTTTGAAAATGTTTTTACCATACTGGTAAATGTTGATGTTATGAGTGACATTAAAAATTAATTTTACATAATAGAAACCATTGTTGTTTTGAAAAATTATATATTTATAAAGGATATTAAATGATAGATACTTGAAGGGTATATAATGGTTTTTTGTAGTAATATTTGTATAGAATATAAAACAAATGGTCATAAAAAGAAAATATTTTAAATATTTTAAAATATCTTTAATGAAGACCCACATTTTAAAAAGGTGTAATGAAACTTAATTTTGAAAAGAATAGAAGGGTAAGATTTAATATGCTGTGATAAAAAATATTTAGGTTTTAAAATATAATGGAGAATAATTTCGGGATGATAAAACATACACATGGATGAGAAACTTTCTTTAAAGAGGAAGATAATTATTCTTATTAAATATGTAATTATGAGTGGGAAATTCATTAAGGAAAAAGAATGGAATTTAAAATTTTCACTTTACCCAGAGTGAGATAGAATTATAGTATAATCATATACAATAATAAATCTATATTGTAAAACTATAGTAAAATTAATATATATATATATATAAAATATGAAAATTCATTTAGTCAACAAAAACACCATAACTATAATCATGTATATATGAACATGTTTAAACCCCATGTATGAAAAATAACTATCTTAATAACCTATTTAGAATTCATATCCATACTTTAGAAATTTTTTAATCATCTTTTATAATCACATATTAACAATATATTTGTTATTTAAATTATATTTTCATTGTCAGATGCTGATATCATTAATTGTCTGTTTCGTATAGGTTTCAAAATGATAATGTTGAATGTTTTTATAGATTCAATTTTAATTATTATGAGGTCATTATTTTTAATTTAATACTTGTTTTATAAATATTTTAATTATTTTAATTTCATTTTTTATGTTTTCTAGTTATGATTCATGTTGACGAAATCAGTATCGATCTTGTCTTTAAAATATTCATGAACAAGGGGGGGTATATTAATAGCATGATAGATATTACTATTAAAACTAAGGAAAAAATATATTTATATATTATTTCTCAATGTTATCAATATTAATATTTCAATAGTTACCCATGATAAATATTTATATCTTCATCCATGTATATGTTAAAACTAAACTGTGCAATAACATGTTATACTCAATGGGTGAGAATAGTTAAAAAAGTGACAAATTTGGAATAATATCAATGTTATAGAATTATAGTGATATTAGTTTGATTTCATTAAAATGGTTAGCCCTATTTTATTATGTTTGGATACATAGGAAAATAAAAGAGTGGAAAATTAAATTTGTAACATTCATAGATGCAGTGGTTTGGATATATGCATAGGTGACAAGTTAATTTTTCATTATATTAGGAAGAAGGTATGGAACAATTAATAATTTTAAAATCATAATAATATTATAAATATAATATCAATCCATTGAATAGTCTTTTATAAACATCTATGTAAGGGTTTGATGAAAAATCAAACACATCATTCATGGAGGTGGAAGTACACACATATGCCTTACAACATCGTAATTTTTGGAATGGTTTTGTATAAATATAAAAAATGGGTATTTAATTAGTATAATAGTAGTTTTGAATAGATTTAATAATTGTTTCATCATACTATCATTGATTGAATTGGTAACCCTTAATGTCTCCGTAACTTTGTATTTACGAATGGTAAAGGATTTTAAGTTATGGTTAGAGAGTTGAGGAGAGACTAGGAATGTATACATGTAATAAATAATATTTGGGATGGGGGAATAAACTTTGGTGTAATTAATCACTTTTAAATGTATATAAAATGGATTTTTTTTGTATTTTACAACTTATTTTTTACAATGGATGGACAATATTCAAGGGTTTATGCCTAAAAATGTCAGATGTTAAGATGTGTGGGATATGATATGGTGAATCGGGTGCCAACCATTCATTTTTACACATGTTTTTAACATGATTCATGTGGTTTACCTCTTCATTTTTTTACATTTTAGTACTTTCAGATTTTACATTAGCATCTAGTTTTTACCCAAGAAATTTATATTTTATTAAAAATTTCAGATAAACCTTATTAATAAAAACATATGTAATGAACTATAAAATAAATTACATATAATGTAATTCAGTTTATAAAAAAAATTAAAATTATAAATTAAAACATTTTATATATAGTAAGAATATTTCAAATAAAATTATTGTTTTCACCATTTAGTGTTCTTAAACTTATATAACATTAATTTCCAATCAAAATTTGACTATATATTTTTGTGATTTCATTTTCATTATCAAATTTTTTTATCTAATATAACTAAATTTAAGTTATCAAATAAGAGTTATCCAACATTGATAAACAATTCATTGAAAATAACCCTTTCAACTTTGATATAAATCCCAAGTAAAAAGCATTACAAATTATTGAGTTAAGAAAATAATTCGAAATTGAAGATCTGTTAATGTTTAGAGTTTTATAGAATTATCCCAAAACATTTACATTACATCTCAAATATTTCAAAGTAGACAATTATTATCTATCCAATTCTTTCACAAAAATAAGACTCCTTAAAATAAAAAATGAATTAGTTTTGTTATATGTATCTTCATGAATTATTATTTCCTCTATCTCTTCCTTAAACCATGTGAATTTTTTTTCAAAAACATTTGATGGTCATTAAATGTTCATTAAGGGTTTTAAAATATGGAGAGAGATTATTATCCCATCAATACAAACAAATCAAAGAAATCACATTTTTTAATCATAAAACATATTCTCTTTAACATACTTGATGAAATCATACGTTATAAATATAACACATAGAAATAATAAACCATAATGGTAGCATGTGGCATCCATATCATATTTACATTGTATCTTTCACACCTACAAAGAGATTTAAATTTTGAATACCCATCACAGTATATTACAAAAAGCTTTTAGGGGAAACATTATCATTTACCTCTTTCACTTTACCCAATGCATTATAGAGCTCTCTCTAGCACACCCACCCTAGGTTTATCACGGATCCACCAATATTAGGTTTATCATGTAACATCACATCAAATTTCCATGTACAGTTACATAATCATAGAACATTAAATATAGAAACTATCAAAATTTCGTTAATTAATCAAAATAAGTTAATTCAATATATTGAAATATTCAATCCATTTCAAAAACCATTTAAAACATTTAATAAAGAGATTTCTAAATCATAGTGTCCCATACAACTTTGAAACTTTTAAAGTAATTAACATTTTAAAAAAATATGGTCCATATAAATAAATCCTTAATCTGATTTTAAAAAATGGACATTAAATATAATGATTTATAATATTAAATCATTGAAAAATTTAGAACTATGTTTATTTTAAAGAGTCCCCTACAACCTAAAAAATTACTTGAATAAAAATAATTAAAGTACAACATTAAAAAACCAATAATATCATGAGAATAATGATATTAATGATATAATATTTCAAATGTATGTGTATAAACCATATAGGTTAATAAAGGCGCATAATATCAAGATTTTCCTTGATTAATGAAAATTGATACGTAGTCCCTTACCATGATTGTATCAATGATGTAAGAAACTATCAATTTGGTGATTAAGTGTAAAAATATTATATCCACACAAAATAATTTTAAATTAAATCATAAAAACTCAAATAGTGATTCCATACATAATATTATCACAAATAATCAATTTTATTTGTGTATAACCCAATGAGAAGAAATTGAGTTTAGAAATTACCTTACAAAAAATCCACAGCCTAACGATGTCACTTATAAATTTATATAATGAGTTGATGAGAGAGAAAATATTCTATCACCTTATGGACCTAATAATTACCGAAATAAGGATATAAAAGAACATATATTGAAATAATAATATGGAAATTAAAATTCAAAACATAAAATAAGTATTTATCTAATAGGGGAGGGTGGAAGGTTCTCTTACTTTTAATTTGAATCATCATGTATGTTCCTTATTCTTCCAGAATAATAAACATACTTTCATTTCTACCTTCATTATAACATTTTTAAATTTTATTATTCCTTTTATATGACTTATTACCACATTATAAACATTACATAATTAGTTATGTTAATATCGGTCGTTTTATCGATATTTTGTACTTGAGTAAAAAATGAAATTGTTATAATTACAAATTATCTATATGTAAAAAATTACATTATATACTGAATGGTATTTATGATTTATATATTGTTTAAATCAAATATATCTATTATATATAAGTATTTATAATATTACATACCATTTTGGAGAAAAAAATGAAATGCAACGTTCAAGTAGGCAGTAAGACGTACGTAAACATAAACATTACTTACATTTAGTATTCATATTTAAAAGAATGAAAAAGAAATGATACATAGTTATATTATAATTATTTTATAATATCATATATAATTTAATTGACACCATTCTTTATATGTTCCATGTATGGCATGAACGAGTCATATTACATTAAGGGGCAGTAGTCCGTAGTTACTCAAATGAAATTATCATAATTACCCATTATGTAAACAATAAAATAATGCTATTAATAAAAATTAAAGAAGAATATAGAAAATAAAAATATAATATATATCACAAATAAATATATTTTAATCATAATGAAAACCAATAGATAATGTGGGAAATAATTGAACCATCATTGTTTCATGAGGCAGTTGTTCACTGTCCACAAAAATAGTATATTCTAAATCCATTAGATGGAGGAGATCAGAAGTGTATTTAGGGTGTTTCTCATAAATACATCCTATTATATTTTAGATATTGTTTTTTATATAATAATTTAATAACGATAGTTTAGGGGTATGAATAAAGAAAATAAATGAAAGAAACTTGAGAGAAAACATTACCACAAATCGGGTAACTCATATTGATTTAAGATAAATGGCGTTCTTGAATTACCTTATTCCATAGGTAAGGATTATAAGAGGAATAAAAATAAGTTTGGAGATTATTTGGGTAGATTTTGGACATGTCAAGGGGGCTTGAGAGTTGTGAGTAAGGGTTAGAGGTGATGTTTTTTTACAATAGGAAGGAGGGTCACTTTAGAAATTTCTAGAATGATTATTTTATTAGAAAATAAATTTAGAATCCAAAGGTCCCCAAATTATTTAATTTTAAGATATAGGGAATATTTATCAAAATACACTCAATTAATAGTTTTTAGAAAATTTTTTGTTTCAATTTTAACCTTATAATTTATCCTTAACTCTTAATTATCTTATTTGACTCTTACGATGTCTTCTTGTATATTCGTACTATATGGTTGAAATAGATAAAATAAAATACCAATATAAACTCATGTTCTTCATTAATTAAATTTTAAACCTTATCTAAGTAATTTTATGGAATAATATATTTTTAAGACTATTATATCATTTAATAAAATAGTATTTCTTTTAAAAAACACATTAAGGTAAATTTATATACTATTCATATCATGAATTAAAAATTTCAATAAAACATGATTCTATCAAAAAACTGTAATTAAATGAAAAATAAAAAGTAATAATTATCCCAAAAACTATTTTATGGAATAAAAAGTTTCAAAGTAAAATTATTTTAATTTTAATATTCTTATTTATTTAAACCAGTCACTAATAATGTAATCAATATATTATCATTGTGTAAAAAATAAATATATTTATTTGAGGCCTAAAAATTATAAAAAATATTCTATGATGTATGAAATCTTTTTATATTTCTAATTACTATTTATAGTCGATGAGATCACTTATTTAAACCCATATAATTGTTTTACTAAAAGTTATATGTTTATATTATATTTTTATTATCATTAAATTAAAAGTAATTAAAGGTCATTTTTATACACAATTGGAACCATGGGGTCATAAAATCAACCCAAAGATTTCCATGGTCAGATATATCTCATCAAATTTATTTAGTACATGTGTTAGGGTAATTTAATATTATTATATTATTTTTTTACCATTATATTCCATATTTACCCTTTAACAGGATTAAATTAAATATTTAATAATGTTATTATTCATAATGTATAAAAATAATAGATACCTATTTTCAAAATTTGGAAGTCATGGTTACAAATATTTAATCTATTTTTAAAATTTAAAACATATAAATTGCACAAATTAATTTTAAATTATTTTCTGTTTTCAAAACCAAAAAATGTGTTTTTGAAAACTAAATACTACCAAAAGATTGAAATGTGTTAGGGTTCTATTAAAATGTAAAATTACTTCCCATCACCATTAGTGGGATAAATGATAAAAATATAAAATAATTATACATTAAAATATATTAAAATTACAATCTAACTATATAAATTAATTAGATGATAAGGTAGTTTTTACCTAAAATGCAGTACTTTTTTAATTATTAATTAAAAAATGAACTTTATCAAAAAAATACATAAATTTCATCCTATGTAAATTATAAACTCCCGCTTCTAATAAAGATTTTTATTTTTTCAAATAGAAAATATAAAGGTGACAAACACTATATTTATAAAGGGTTATCTATCAAAATGTGTTAAAAAGATCATTTAAAAAATTAGAGTTCTGTGGATAAAATAAGATTCACTCTTATTTTAAACCTCTAAAATTTATTAGATAAATGTAAAAACATATAAAAATCATCTATAATCAAAATGTAGTATGTTATGTTAATTACCGACTATATAATGACAATGCATTATCTCCCATTTAAAATAATAATATTTTTTCATTGTAACACAAAGTTGTGTGCAACGTAGGATTTCAATGAAACCCGCTATTGTGTGTTGAATACGCTATCAATAAATGTTTCCAATTTAACAAAAAATTAATATTTTATTCATAAATATAAATCGATAATAAAATTTATTATTATATAAATACATGGGTTGTCACATCCTTCCCCCTTTAGGAAATTGTGTCCTCGCTTATTTAAAATGGGGCTCAGAAACATCATTGGAATCCCACATCGGAAAAAGAGACCATACAACTATAAAATTAAAATAATGAAATAGAATTAAAAATGTCACATGAGATAACCCATACTATGATTTAATTTAGTAAATCATGGATATGGAAGATAACTTGACCATCTTGTTTTGATGAAGAGTGGTAGAAAACGTGATCTAGAGAAAATTCACCACAAAAAAAATCACAAACATGTGATGGCTTAAATGGTCTTTAATTCCACAGAAATAAAAGTAAAAGAACAATGTTTCTATTTTAATATCCATTTTACTATGTTAATTAAATTATTAATGAGTTTGAAAAAGATCATAATGAAAAATACTTACATGTCATGTAGACTTTCATCCTTTACAAAATTTCTACCATAATATCCTCTGTTCTACAAATGAAGAGTATTGAAGATGAATTGGTACATATAAAGTGCCAGAATCAACTTCTAGATATTCACAGAATCCAAAAAGATGAACAAAAAAGTTACCTTAAATTTAGACATTATCC
This sequence comes from Viscum album, assembly GCA_963277665.1. Classification (NCBI taxonomy): domain Eukaryota; kingdom Viridiplantae; phylum Streptophyta; class Magnoliopsida; order Santalales; family Viscaceae; genus Viscum; species Viscum album. The sequence continues at coordinate 1,789,686,493 of OY728145.1, forward strand.
AAAACAAAAATGGTTAGTACGAGATCAAATAATCCCTAAAAAGGACACTCATTTTTAAAAATAATTAACACTCTTAATCTTCAAAATTCGACAAACAATACCCAATTTTCAACAAATACCATTCCATAAACAACTACACCTAAAATTATTCAATGTAATCCAAACTAATATTGAAACCCAAAACTCAGAAGGATTTAATCACATGGTCTTCTATAGTAAATCATATCATTTATCTTTAAACAACATAGACTACTCTTAAATTCTTGCAATGTAGTGTAATTAATATAATCACATATTCTTTACGAAATTTTAATCAATTAAATAAGAAACCAAAATCAGAATAAGTGAATAATAAATAAATTGATTCTTCTAAATAAAAAATTTAACCATTTCTCATCAAATGAAATCAAATAGTATTCTATTTTCAATTAGCATATTGTGTTCCCAAAAGAGAAAAATGAATTCCAAAATAACCTTTACCACATATTAATCAAATCATTATCATAAAATAAGGATATACATATGTTACCATAATAAACTTATTACTGATCAATAAAATCATTTAACTAAAAATAATAAGTTTTACTAAACTGGGACTTCGTGTAGGCTAGTGGTAGGCGATGCACCCTTATCGCCCTTCAGTTGAGGGTTCGATTCAGGCGGCCTTATAGGGCGAGACAGGTTGTCACCCATCAAATGGGTTGTCCATTTTTTGAAACCATGTCATTATTATATCATTCTAAAAAATATATAATTTTCTAGAAAATAACCATAACCTCTTTTATCCTCAAAGGTTATCTAATACATTTCATTTTCCATCCCAAAAACTAATAAAAAAAATTTCATAAAAAAATATCACATGAACCCATAATGTTATCCATTATGTCCACATAAGAAAAGATAATTCATCCTTAACTAAGATTTTTACATATCAAACATCAGGGTTACACATACTAAATAATTATTCCAAAGTATATCTTTTATTAATAAATTGAAACATATCATCATCTATAGATCCAATATAACTCTTCAATTCCTAAACATCATAATAATCAAAAATTATCTGTGATTTTTATCCTTGTTTTCCCATTATATTCATTAATACAACATTCCAACAAAAAAATCATTCATAATGTCCTACGATTTCAGTAATTTCAAAACATGAGCTATAAAATAATGCATACCTTTCATAGGTCATTTTCAATTTCCTCATATGCAATTAGAATGAAAATTGTAATTGGTAAACATATATTTGTACGATACTATTGATCATATTCATAAACCTTATTTGTAGGAAATCTATTTGTGTAATCACCAAATACACACTATTTAAAACATTAAATTGATCCATCAGAAAGAACTTCTTTCCCTTTCCTGTAGTCAACTTGATGATTTCATTTTCCATGGATGGCTGTTTCATTATGGCATTCATTACCACATTTGAAACATATTCCCTTCCCCATAAAGAATTTTCCTATTTGTTTATTTTCACATCCTTGACAAATAGGATTTTGAATATACATACCGTTATTACTATTAAATGAACATCCATTGGGAATTGTTTCTCACATATATTATGCCTTATAAAAGTGACGATGTTTTAAGTAGTCAACCATGAATCTAGATAATTAGTTAAGAATAACCACAGGATTTGTCATTGCAGCTCCCATTTCATTCAGTTTATCATTTAGAAAACCACTATAGTTTCCTTTAAATACATTTTTATTTTTGTGACTGCTAGATCTCTCCATTTATTAAAACCAAAAATGTCAGTGTGATTATTTAAGTAGAATAATAATTTAATATCTTCATGAGGAGGGTAAACACTATGATATAATTATTAAAGTTTTCATTAACATATTCAATTTATCTAAAATAACTATGTATCTTTCTAATACACTAACCATTATGGTTATGTCACTTATGAATAAATAACATCCTAACCTCCAAAGTTATCTAAACTGACCTCTGATAGCAACTATAAGTCTGTAGACTTAAACATTAGATAATCTTGAGTTATTTAAAGAATTCAACATTGCGGATCATTTCGGGCGTATAGTTTTAGATAATTACGGTATAACGGTTACAATACATCTCAATAATTACAAAGTAGACACTTATTATCTATCAAATTATTTTCACAAATATAAAACTCATTAAAATAAAACAATAATTTATTTCATGAACTAAATTGTATTGATTTTTTATTTTGTTACCCTTCCTTATACTCCACGAAAAAAATTTCAATAACACGGGATGACGATTAAAATCTCAGTAATGGTTATAAAATAATGAAATAACAAATTATGCCATAAATAGACACAAATCAATGAAATCATTATTTTTAATCATAAAACATTATCTCTTTAACTTACATCATGAAATCTTAAGATTTATGAATAACACATAGAAATCATAAATCACAATGGTAACTTGTGACATCCATATCGTAATTACATTTTATGTTTCACAGATACATAGGCACTTACGTTTGGAATACCCATAAAAATATATTCCAGAAATAAATTAGTAGAAACATCAACATTTACCTCTGTCACGTTACCCAATGCATTGGAGATGTATCATGGGTTTACCTCCCCTAGGATTATCATGGAACCACCCATATTTGGTTTATCACATAACCACCCATCCAATTTCTAAGTACCATTACATAATAATTTCATATAAAAGATTGTTATTATCATGATTTCTATAATCAATCAGAGTAAATTAATTCAATATATTGATATAATCAAAGAATTTCAAAAACAATTTAAAACATTTAATAACAAGATTATTTGAATCAAAGTGTCTAATAAGACTTTGAAACATTAATAAAAAAATTTAAAACATTATTGTTCAAATAAATAAATCCTCAAAATGATTTTGAAAAAATTGAAATGAATGATAATGATTTAGAAGATTAAATCATTAAAACATTTAAACCTATGTTTTAATAAAACGTAACTTACCACTAGAGAAAATACATGAATAAAAATAATTAAAGAACAAAATTAAAAAAACCTTTAATATCATGAGAATATAAATATTCATTATATAATATGTCCAAGTGATGAGTATACACCTTATCGGATAAGAAAGTTGCACAACATCATGATATGCCTCAATGAAAGGACATTGAGATATATTCCCTTACAAATATTGTATCAATGATGTAATAATATATCAATAGAGTGATTGTGTGTAGCAATAGTATATCAACACAAAATAGAAGTGGAAATTAACACATAAAAAATCAAACAGTGATTCCACACAAAATCTTTGAATAAATAATCAACAAAGTGTGTGTAAAACACAATGAGAGGAAATTGAGTTTAGAAATTTCCTTACGAAAATTCAGCAGTCTAATGGTTCCCACCTAAAAATTCATAAAATTATTTGATGAGAGGGAAAAGGATATATCATGAAATGGACATAAAATTTATAGCAATAAGGATACATAAGAACACATCCCAAAATTATAAAGTGGAAAATAAAATACATAACCTAAAATAAGTCTTTAACTAAAAAAATGTGGGTGAAAGGGTCCCTTAATTTTAATGTGACTCGTGACGCATTTTCCTGGTTCATCCTGAATATTAATCATAAGTTAATTTTTTAATTTTTTAATATCCTTTTTAATTTTATTATTCTTTTTATATAACTGATTACCATGTTACAAACATTACATAATTAGTTATATTAATATAAGTTGGTTTGTCAATATTTGGTACTTGAGTAAAAATGAATTTGTTATAATTGCAAATTATCTATAGGGTAAACTTTCCATTATATCCATAAAGGTATTCATTATTTATATATCATATATATCATATATATTCGGTATATCTATATATTTATAATATTACATAATTATTTTGAGAGAAAAAATGAAATACTCCGTTTGTGGAGACTGTAAGTCATACGTACGCATGAACGCTACTTTTATTTCATTTTTATCTTTAATGAAATGAAAACTAAAATTTACACAGTTATATTATAGTTATAGTATTATATTATATATATGTTCATTTAATTTATCCTTTATACTCTCCATGTATGAAATAAATGATTCATGTAACTTTTAGGGGGTTGTAGTCTCCATTTCGTAAAATGAAATTATCGTATTTACCCATTAAGGAAAATATAAAGGTATTATATAAATGAAAAATAAATAATCATAGATAAAATATACATATTATATATATCACATATAAATATAGTTTTATCATAATGTACACCCTTAGAGGTAGTAGAAAATAACTGAACAATCATCATTTCGTGAGGTAGTAGTTCACAGTCTATAAACATAGAATGTTTTAAATTTATTAGATAGAGGTGAGTGAAAGTGTAAATATATTATTTCTTATAAATACATCCTATTATATTTGAGATACTATTTTTTTATAAAATAATGTAATAATGAGCGTTTAGGGGGAAGGATAATGAATATAAATGAAGGAATCTTGAGAGAAGACTTTACTTCAAATCTGGTAACTCCTATTGATTTAAGCTAAAATGACTTCATGAATTGAATTATGGAAACATTAAGTCGTATAAGAGGCAGAAAAGGGTGTTGGGAGTTTATTTGGGTATATTTTCGATGAGTCTAGGGTGCCTGGGAGGTGTGAGTAAGGGTTATATGCGATGCCCTTTTATAATAGAGAGGAGGGTCACTTTAGAAATGTCTTGAAAGAATATTTTATTATAAACTGAATTTAGATTTTAAAATTCTTAAAACTCTTTTATTTCATATATAAGGTGATTATTGTGTGAAAAAATGTAAACTAATAGATTTTAGACATGTTTAGTTTTCAAATTTAACCATATTATTTCGTCTTAACCCTTGGTTAATTTATTTGAATCTTACAATGTCTTCTTGTATATTTTTACTATATTGTAAATAAAGTCACGATAATATGCCAATAGTACCAAAAGTTTTTATTTAATGACATATTATACCTTATAAATTTCATATTTACAAATTAAATATTTTTAGGACTATTATATCATTTAATAAAATTGTATTTTATTTTAAAAAACTCATTTATGTTAGTTTATATACTATTCATATTAGGACTTTAAAAAATTCCATAAAAACATGATTCTTTAATAAAAACCAACTTTTATTAAAATATAAAAGTCATACATATTTCTAAATTCATTGTATGGTTTAAAAAATTTCAATCAAAATTTATTTTTATTTTTAAAATCCCATTTATTTAAAAGATCTGTTAATAAGGTAATCATTACATCAACATTATGTCATATGTAAATTCTTAATTAGATGACTAAAAATTATAAATTAAATACTATGATGTAGGAAATACTTTTATCTATAAAATTATATTTTATAGTTGAATAGATCACTTATATGACCACATATAAAAATTGTTTTAGTAAAATATATTTGTTTATGTTATATTCTCCTTAAATTTAAATTAAATGTAATTAATTGTCATTTATAAACCCAAGGGGATCCATGGGGTCCTAAAATCGTCCCAAGGATTCCCATAGTCTGTAATATCTCACCCAATAGGATTAGGACATGTTTTAGAGAAAATTAATATTATTATCAGACAATTGTTCTTTATTATTTATCGTATTTACCTTTTAACCATGGTAAATAAAATATTTACTGAAGTTACTATTCATAATGTCTAAAAAATGTTAACTATTTACACAATTTAGACCTCCTAATACTAAATATGGAATCCTTTGTTCTGATTTTATAACACATAAATCGTATAAATTAATTTAAAATTAATTCTCGTTATCAAAACCAAAAAGTGGGGTTTTAAGAAATAAACACTACAAAAACATTGACATGTGTTTATGTCTAATTAAAATGTTAAATTACATACCATGAACATCATTGGAATAAAATTTAAAATATTATATAATTTTACTTTAAAAATAATTAAATGAACAATCTATCTATACAAATAAATTACATTAAAAGACAGTTTTGAAGTAAAATGGAGTATCTTTTACAATTAATTGAATGATGACCATTTTTAGAAAAATACCAAAATTTCACCCTTAGTAAATTTTGATGTCCTCATTCTGAAAAATATTTTTATTTTTTCTAATAGAACATATGAAAGTGAGAGAAATTACATTTCAATTCTGTTCTCCATCAAAAGGTTGTAAAACGTCCCTTTTAAAAAATAGAGTTTTTTCAGGTATAAAATCATATTTATTTGTAACACCCGAGACTTTTATGTTATATAAATCATCAAAGGAATCTTTTTATACACAACACTTGCTTGGCTTGCTTTACACGCAATCGCGACCTTCCTCGATAGCTTGCATCGTACGCAATATTGAGTTTCACTAAACAACAATATGCTATTAAAACTAGCCGTTATGAATAGTAATAACCACTTTTTTGAAATTTTATAAATATTATTTTTCAAAATGGACTTCATTTTTGGACTCAGAATATCGAAATTAGCCTAGGGTGAAATTTTGGTATTTTTCTGAAAACTTTCAATTTTTGATGACTAGTGAAACCACTAAGTGGTAGGTCAAAAACTTAATTTTGCATAAAACTTAATTTTACCGCTTCTGTGAATGGAATTTCAAAAATCCGAGAGACAAGGTTAATATCAAGGACTAAAATGTGGTTCAATGAGAAATTTTTTTGGTGAATAGTAACTTTTTACTATTTTTAACGCGGTTAATAGTAAATAGGGTAACTAAGGGTAAATATGATATCAATATTACCCTAACACATGTCCTAATTCTATTGGACAAGTGTAATTCGACCAAAAACAAACTTAGGATTAAAATATGACCATTTAGGCCCACTTGGATTAGATTAGGACATTTATTATTAATTTATTTAAAGAAGGGTTAAAATAGTTAAAATCAAAGTTTAATAAGTAACTCATTTTTCATATGGGGTTATACATAAGATAAATTAGACTATAAATATTCATTAGAAAGCTAAAAAGATTTCCTACATAAGGGTATTTTATTTGTAATTTTTAGACATTATATAATTTAATTTATTTATGACACAATGATGATGCAACAATTATCTTATTAATGAAATATTGGCATAATTGATGTTATAAACACCAAAATAAATGTAATTTGAGACTTTTTATGAATTCCACTAATTTTCTAGGTTACTATGATATATTAATGTTGATTTAAGTAACTTGGTTCGAACATATAATTCTGTTATGACTTTCACAAAAATCATATATCAAATAGTGTCAAAATTGACACAAAATAGTTTTTAAATCAAATATTATATTATTAATTGTTATTTTATTCCTTAAAATCTAAGGTTAGGCCAAATGACTTAGATAAGGATATATATATTAATAATAAACAATTTGGGGTTCGTTTGGCATGTTATAGTAAGTGTATTAACCATATAGTGAAATAAAACAAAAAGACACGGTAAAAGTTAAATTAATTAACTTAGAGTTAAATCTAATTGATAAGGTTAAAATAATACCCTAAACTTGTCTAAATCTTATTGGTTTATAGGATTTCGACCCATCCCTACTTTATCTTCGAAATAAGACCCTTTGGAACCATTATAAACCGATTTTGACTTTAATATAAAATAATATTTTGAGATATTCCTAAGGTGCCCCTCTCCTCCCTTATAAAAGGGCACCTCCTCCCCCTCCTCCTCACACCAAATTGAGCACTCAAGCTCGGCCAACCCCTGCCATTTTCTCCTCTCCACTTCCCTATAATAATCCTAGAGGTCCTGGTCTTCTCCAAAGACCTATATTAGTTCCTTAAGTGGGGGATTCAAAGAGGCGTTCCAAAGAAGAGGTAATATCCATTACCGATCTTTTCAATTTCTTTCTTCTTCAACTTCTTCTTCTTTAGTTGTTTCATGATAAAGTAATAACATCAGTATTACTTACATAATGATATGTTATTATAAATATGAAACATCCCTAATTCACCTTCTATCCATCCTACGGAAAAATGAAATCATTGCGCGTGCGTACGTACGGAATACCGTCTCCACGCCGTGGTGTAATCTATTTTCCACCATCACCTTACAAGGATGGGTATAATGGTGTAATGAGTAACTATATATGATTATTATGAAGTAATATTGATACTGAAATAATATATATATACTACAATACAATTCCACGATCATAGGAACAATATCATCACTCGTGCGTACGTACGGAATACCGTCTCCACGATGTGATGCGACTCGTTCTACATGATCTTCATTTCATAATGATTATATAAATGAATTGAATGAATGAATATGGTATATACTACACTAATACCATTCTTTAAATGAATTATCTATAACCTAAAGATAAGAATAAGAATTTATTCGACAAAACACGCATAAGAACAAAAAGTTATAAAGACCCGAGTAACAAGTAACAATGAAATATTACTAACAAGAAGCTAATAATATGACCATATATGATATCATATCAATATGTATGATTCTGGAATAAGTCAATAACATTATTTAAACCATTATACAGGAGCTTCGGACACGAACAAAGCAAATCGGACATAAGGTAAGGGAAATATCACAATCTCATTTTTATCCGAGATTGTTTATTCGTAAGTATTCACTGGGGTGTATTTTATCATCCACATCCATGTTTCATCAATATGTAATATTATTTCCATCCACCTACAATTGTTTAAATCCATTTTTACCCTTCTGTGAGTTTTTAGTAATATGTATGAAAGGAATCTTTTGTCGTACGAGGTACTTTTTGACTTTTCCGACAAAAGTACGAAGAATGTTTTTTTAACTTATACGACATGGATGGATTTTTAAAACATTATTTCCAAGAAGCTTCCTTTACAAGTTATCAATTTTATTTTTAATCAACTTCTTTTATTTTAAAGTCGTATGACATGTTATGAAAGGAAAAAATGTTTTTGAAGTAGAAAAGATATTTTCCTCAAGAATGGAGTTCAAGTATTTTATCAAAATTATTTTCCATCTAAGATAATAAAAGGGTTCTGTTTTTATCCCTATTATTACATGGATTTGATTATGTTGTGATGGAAATATTTTTATGAATTCCTTTATCTTATATGAATTGTTTTATGATGTCATGATGTTTCAAGAATCCCATTTTTGTTACATGTGTTATGCGATGATGTATGTTTTATGATTATGTGGCACACATAAGAAAGGATTCATTATAAGATGGGTGGGACCTATATCTCCCTTCCAATGCATTGGGTAAAGATTTTATATCTCATGAGATAGACATGGCTGGAACAGAAGGTTATTTCGGTTTAGTGATACAGGACTGAAACGAGGAGTGAACTCGGTTCAGAAAGGGACTTTGTCCACTAAGATAGTCTTGGCAATGAGTCATGACTAACAAGAAATGATTTTCCATGATTATGTGTGCATGCCACAAAGTTTCAAGTTTTATGGGGATCTCATTTTCACTTCTATGATTTATTCCATGTTAAGATATTAGGATCTCTTTTGCAGGTTTTGATTTTCAAAAAGATATGATATGATTTTTATTTCCTTTATTTGCCCTTGCTGAGCATTTGAGCTCACCCTTTTATGTTTTCTTTTCCCCAGGTCAGGAAGATGGATATTAAGTAGAATATGCTAAAAGGGACCCTAGATATGATGAAAATAATTGGGAGACACTGTAGAAGATTTATGAACCAGTTGTTTATGTTTCCAAGTTTCTAAAGACACTATACCTATACGGTCCTTTGTGGTTTTATCATATGTTGTAATAAGTGTGCTTCAATTTTTGAAGTATTAAAAATGTATGTAAAGTATGGGTCGTTATAGTTGGTATCAGAGGAAAGGTATAGTCAACCTTTGGAAACTAGGATGTGAAAGCCTTAGTAAGAACCCTAAGGATAAGTCTAAGAATAGAACACAATCTTAGTGTTTTAGAAATGGCCTTGAATAACCTAGGATAAGACCTTAAGCATGAAAAATTTATTCTTGAATTATGTGGTTTCCTATTATAATTAGTGTTGCTCACACTATTCTTCTTGGTTTTAGTCAATGGATGGAACCCGAAGGAACCGTGTTAATGCGGAATGTGATGGGCAATGCAATGATTGTCCCCCTGAGAAAACAAACGATATGGGAGCTGGAATGCAAAATCTTGTAGCCATGCTCACACAACTTTCTCAAGCTATGAATCATACAGGATTTCCAAACGAGCAAAGGAGGGAGCAACATTCTGTTGAATCCTTCATGAGGCAGCGTCCACCTTCTTTCAGCGGGTCTACTGATCCATTAGTTGCTGAACAATGGATTAGTACAACTGAAAAGATATTTTCAGTTCTTCAATGTTCTGAGCATGATAAAGTCATCCTAGCAGTGTATCGTTTGGAAGGAGATGCTGATCAATGGTGGAATCTTGTTAAGAATACTAGGCAAAGGGATGAAATTGAGTCTATGGAATGGGACGAGTTCAAGAACTTATTTTTCAATAAGTACTTCCCTCGTATTCTCCGAACAAAGATGGAGAAAGAGTTTCTTGAACTGAAGCAAAGGGATGATGAATCTATTGGTACCTATGAAGCAAATTTTACAAGACTTGCAAGGTACGCTTCTGGTATTATTATCCAACCTGAGTGTAAGATCGATCGATTCTTTAGTGGCTTAAAACCAAGTCTTCGAAGGGCGTTAGCCATAAGGGACTTCAATAGCTACGAGGAAATCGTTCGATGTGCTCTCAAAGTCGAGATGGAGATTGGAGTAACCCATCAGTCACATGGGTTTGATAAGAAGAGGAAGATGGAATTCAAAGAAAAATATAAAGAGCACACGGAAAAGAAGATGAGCTTTTCCTTATGCTCAAAGTATGGAAAGAAACATGGAGGGAGTTGTCTTAAAGGGACAAGTAAATGTTTTAAATGTGGAAAAGAAGGTCATCGGGCATTTGAATGTCGTGATAATGGGAAGAAGATATCTAATGACGCAAACAAAGGAAGGGATACACAGAATGAACCTACTACACTTCAATGTTTCAAGTGCAAGGAGATGGGGCATTATGCCAATCAATGCCCAAATCCAATGGTTGATGATGATGGTTGACGTCAACAAAATCTTAAGGCTAAAGACAAAGGAAAGTCACATGCAATTTCTATCAGCGATGTGGAGTACGATAACGATGTGGTGAAAGGTACACTTACCATCCACTCTAAAGTAGAAAATGTTTTATTTGATTCTGGATCCACCCACTCTTTTATTTCTGAAGACTTTTCTAAGGGTATCACCATATTACCTCAACAATTATATGTTGAGTTAGCTGTGACAACACCTAATGGCACATCAATCGCATCAAAAGTTTATAATTCTTCTTCGATCGAAGTTTGTGGGAAAGTGCTTCCTGAAAATCTTGTGATCCTTCCTTTAGTGGAATTTGATGTGATTCTTGGCATGGATTGGCTTTCTCTACATGGAGCTCATATCGATTGCCAAAGAAGGGAAGTCACATTTCATATTCCAGATCAATCTACGATCGTCTATCAATGCAAGGATGAACATAACCTTCCAGTGGAAATTTCTTCCATCTTATGGGTATTGATTCCACTAAATGAAGGTTATTTATCTCAAATGGTTGGTGAGAAACTCACGATTAAGAATATGCCCATTGTACGGGAGTTTGATGATGTCTTTCCGGAGGAATTGCCGGGTCTTCCACCAAATCGTGAAGTTGAGTTTTCAATAGAACTCGTACCGGGTGCTTTGCCTATTTCAAAGACACCTTATAGAATGGCCCCAATTGAGTTGCATGAATTGAAGAAGCAACTCCAAGTGAATCTTGATAAGGGATTCATACGCCCTAGTGCGTCACCTTGGGGAGCACCTGTTCTATTTGTTAAGAAGAAAGATGGATCAATGAGACTTTGCATTGATTATCGAGAACTTAACAAGATCAATATCAAGAACAAATATCCTCTCCCACGCATTGATGACTTATTTGACCAACTACGCGGAGCTCAATACTTTTCCAAGATTGATCTTCGTTCAGGGTATCATCAATTAAGGGTCAAAAGGGAGGATATACCAAAGACGGCTTTCCGTACAAGGTATGGACACTATAAATTTATAGTGATGCCATTTGGTCTTACTAATTCCCCTACTATCTTCATGGATCTAATGAATAGAGTCTTTAGAGACTATCTTGATCAATTTGTGGTAGTCTATATAGACGATATTCTTGTCTATTCAAAGAGCAAGGAAGAGCATGAAGATCACTTGAGAATTATATTGAAGACCCTGAGAAAGGAGAAGCTTTATGCCAAATTTACCAAGTGTGAATTTTGGCTTCAAAAAGTTGCATTTTTGGGTCATATAATCTCAAAAGAGGGGATATTTTTGGATCCAGCAAAAACAGAGGTTATCGAAAGATGGTCAAGACCAACAACAGTAACTGAGATCCGAAGTTTTCTTGGTTTGGCTGGATATTATCGAAGTTTTGTAAAAGATTTTTCACGATTATCTAATCCACTCACCAAGTTGACTCGGAAAGGAGTTAAGTTTGTCTGGACAGAGGAATGTGAAGAGAATTTCAAGGAGTTGAAAAGAAGGTTATCCAGTGCACCTGTGCTCACACTGCCTTGTAGTGGAGAAAGGGTTGTGATCTACAGTGATGCATCCAAGAAGGGATTGGGGTGTGTTCTTATGCAAAATGATATGGTGATAGCTTATGCCTCACGACAGTTGAAAATCCATGAGCAAAATTACCCAATACATGATTTGGAGTTGGCTGCGGTAATCTTTGCATTAAAGATTTGGAGGCATTACCTTTATGGTGAAAGGTGTGATATTTATACTGATCATAAAAGTTTAAAGTATATTTTCACACAAAAGGAGTTGAATATGCGTCAAAGAAGATGGTTGGAGCTGATTAAGGATTATGACTGCTCAATCCATTACCACCCTGGGAAAGCAAACAAGGTGGAAGATGCATTAAGTCGACGAGATCATGCTAGTTTATCCATGATGAGGATCACAAAAGATCCAATATTTATGGATTTACAAAGGATGGATCTTGGAATTATAATGGAAGGGGAAAAATCTTATCTTTCTCAAATGAATGTTCAACTATCTATACATGTGAAGATTAAAGAGGCACAGAAAGAATATGCCGAGTTACAAAAGAAGGTGAGAAATGTTCCTGAATTCATCCTTGATTGTGATGGGATAATAAAGTTCAGGAATCGGGGTTGTGTTCCTCCCATCCCCGAATTAAAGAAGGAGCTGCTGGATGAGGCTCATAGTTCTTCATTGTCTATTCATCCTGGAAGCACGAAGATGTATAGGGACCTGAAAGAGTACTTCTGGTGGGATGGCATGAAGAGAGATGTTGCTGAATATGTCTCTCGATGCTTGGTTTGTCAACAAGTTAAAGCTGAGAGACAAAAGTCTAAGGGGATGTTACAACCATTACCCATACCCGAATGGAAATGGGAAAACATCACTATGGACTTTGTCACAGGATTCCTAAAACATCCAAAGGCAATAATGCTATCTGGGTCATAGTTGATCGTCTTACAAAGTCTGCACACTTCATTCCTATTAGAGAGGATTTCTCTCTAGATCAGCTTTCCAGGATATATGTAAAGGAAGTGGTAAGATTGCATGGAGTACCACTTTCTATTCTATCTGATCGGGATCCGAGATTTACCTCGAAGTTCTGGCGAAGTCTTCAGCATACTCTGGATACAGAGTTGAGTTTCAGCACTGCTTATCATCCCCAGACAGACGATCAGTCTGAGAGAACAATTCAAACCCTAGAAGATATGTTGAGAGCTTGCTCTATGGATTTCAAAGGAGGTTGGGATCAACACCTACCTTTGGTAGAATTTTCTTATAATAATAGCTTTCACTCCAGTATTCAGATGGCTCCTTATGAAGCTCTCTATGGAATGAAATGCAGGACTCCAACTTGCTGGGATGAAGTTAGGGAAAGAAAGCTATTAGGACCTGATCTCGTTGATGAAATGGCAGAAAAGGTCAGATCTATTCAACAACACATAAGAGCAGCTCAGAGTCGACAGAAAAGTTATGCCGACAACCGAAGAAAAGACCTAGAGTTTGAAGTGGGTGATAAAGTGTTCTTACGAATATCTCCCTGGAAGAGGGTTTTGAGATTTGGAAAGAAGGGGACGTTGAGCCCTAGATATATCGGTCCTTTCGAAATATTGGATCGTGTTGGGAAGGTAGCTTACCGATTGGCGCTTCCACCGAATCTCTCTCAAGTTCACGATGTGTTCCATGTATCTCTCCTAAGAAAGTACATACCAGATCCTTCACATGTACTCAGCTCAGAAGTTGTACCGCTTGAGCAAGATCTTTCTTATGAAGAACAACCGATAGAGATTCTGGATCGTAGCGAAAAAGTCCTACGAAACAAGACCACTCTCTTGGTGAAAGTTTTATGGAGAAACCACCAACTTGAAGAAGCTACATGGGATCTTGAGGATATGATGAGGGAGAAGTATCCTCATCTGTTTGTTGCAAAGTGACGAATTTCGAGGGCGAAATTCTTTTTAAGGGGGGTAGAATGTAACACCCGAGACTTTTATGTTATGTAAATCATCAAAGGAATCTTTTTCTACACAACACTTGCTTGGCTTGCTTTACACGCAATCGCGACCTTCCTCGATAGCTTGCGTCGTACGCAATACCGAGTTTCACTAAACAACAATATGCTATTAAAACTAGCCGTTATGAATAGTAATAACCACTTTTTGAAATTTTATAAATTTCATTTTTCAAAATGGACTTCATTTTTGGACTCAGAATATCGAAATTAGCCTAGGGTGAAATTTTGGTATTTTTCTGAAAACTTTCAATTTTTGATGAATAGTGAAACCACTAAGTGGTAGGTTAAAAACTGAATTTTGCATAAAACTTAATTTTACCGCTTCTGTGAATGGAATTTCAAAAATTCGAGAGACACGGTTAATATCAAGGACTAAAATGTGGTTCAATGAGATGAAAATAATTTTTTGGTGAATAGTAACTTTTTACTATTTTTACCGCGGTTAATAGTAAATAGGGTAACTAAGGGTAAATATGATATCAATATTACCCTAACACATGTCCTAATTCTATTGGACAAGTGTAATTCGACCAAAAACAAACTTAGGAATAAAATATGACCATTTAGGCCCACTTGGATTAGATTAGGACATTTATTATTAATTTATTTAAAGAAGGGTTAAAATAGTTAAAATCAAAGTTTAATAAGTAAATAATTTTTAATATGGGGTTATACATAAGATAAATTCGACTATAAATATTCATTAGAAAGATAAAAATATTTCCTACATAAGGGTATTTTATTTGTAATTTTTAGACATTAAATAATTTAATTTATTTATGACACAATGATGATGCAGTAATTATCTTATTAATGAAATATTGACATAATTGATGTTATAAACACCCAAATAAATGTAATTTGAGACTTTTTATGAATTACACTAATTTTCTAGGTTACTATGATATATTAATGTTGATTTAATCAACTTGTTTCGAACATATAATTCTGTTATGACTTTCACAAAAAACATATATCAAATAGTGTCAAAATTGACACAAAATAGTTTTTAAATCAAATATTATATTATTAATTGTTATTTTATTCCTAAAAATCTATGGTTCGGACAAATGACTTAGATAAAGATATATATATTAATAATAAACAATTTGGGGTTCGTTTGGCATGTTATAGTAAGTGTATTAACCATATAGTGAAAGAAAACAAAAAGACACGGTAAAAGTTAAATTAATTAACTTAGAGTTAAATCTAATTGATAAGGTTAAAATAATACCCTAAACTTGTCTAAATCTTATTGGTTTATAGGATTTCGACCCATCCCTACTTTAGCTTCGAAATAAGACCCTTTGGAACCATTATAAACCGATTTTGACTTTAATATAAAATAATATTTTGAGATATTCCTAAGGTACCCCTCTCCTCCCTTATAAAAGGGCACCTCCTCCCCCTCCTCCTCACACCAAATTGAGCACTCAAGCTCGGCCAACCCCTTCCATTTTCTCCTCTCAACTTCCATAGAATAATCCTAGAGGTCCTGGTCTTCTCCAAAGACCAATATTAGTTCCTTAAGTGGAGGATTCAAAGAGGCGTTCCAAAGAAGAGGTAATATCCATTACCGATCATTTCAATTTCTTTCTTCTTCAACTTCTTCTTCTTTAGTTGTTTCATGATAAAGTAATAACATAAGTATTACTTACATACTGATATGTTAATATAAATATGAAACATCCCTAATTCACCTTCTATCCATCCTACGGAAAAATGAAATCACCGCGCGTGCGTACGTATGGAATACCGTCTCCACGCCGTGGTGTAATCTATTTTCCACCATCACCTTACAAGGATGGGTATAATGGTGTAATGAGTTACTATATATGATTATTATTAAGTAATATTGATACTGAAATAATATATATATACTCCAATAAAATTCCACGATCATAGGAACGATATCATCACTCGTGCGTACGTACGGAATACCGTCTCCACGATGTGATGCGACTCGTTCTACATGATCTTCATTTCATAATGATTATATAAATGAATTGAATGAATGAATATGGTATATAATACACTAATACCATTCTGTAAATGAATTATCTATAACCTAAAGATAAGAATAAGAATTTATTCGAACAAACACGCATAAGAACAAAAAGTTATAAAGACCCGAGTAACAAGTAACAATGAAATATTACTAACAAGAAGCTAATAATATGACCATATATGATATCATATCAATATGTATGATTCTGGAATAATTCAATAATATTATTTAAACCATTATACAGGAGCTTCGGACCCGAACAAAGCAAATCGGACCTAAGGTAAGGGAAATATCACAATCTCATTTTTATCCGAGATTGTTTATTCGTAAGTATTCACTGGGGTGTATTTTATCATCCACATCCATGTTTCATCAATATGTAATATTATTTCCATCCACCTACAATTGTTTAAATCCATTTTTACCCTTCGGTGAGTTTTTAGTAATATGTATGAAAGGTATCTTTTGTCGTACGAGGTACTTTTTGACTTTTCTGACAAAAGTTCGAAGAATGTTTTTTTAACTTATACGGCATGGATGGATTTTTAAAACATTATTTCCAAGAATCTTCCTTTACAAGTTATCAATTTTATTTTTAATCAACTTCTTTTATTTTAAAGTCGTATGACATGTTATGAAAGGAAAAAATGTTTTTGAAGTAGAAAGGATATTTTCCTCAAGAATGGAGTTCAAGTACTTTATCAAAATTATTTTCCATCTAAGATAATAAAAGGGTTCTATTTTTATCCCTATTATTACATGGATTTGATTATGTTGTGATGGAAATATTTTTATGAATTCCTTTATCTTATATGAATTGTTTTATGATGTCATGATGTTTCAAGAATCCCATTTTTGTTACATGTGTTATGCGATGATGTATGTTTTATGATTATGTGGAACACATAAGAAAGGATTCATTATAAGATGGGTGGGACCTATATCTCCCTCCAATGCATTGGGTAAAGATTTTATATCTCATGAGATAGACATGGCTGGAACGGAAGGTTATTTCGGTTCAGTGATACAGGACTGAAACGAGGAGTGAACTCGGTTCAGAAAGGGACTTTGTCCACTATGATAGTCTTGGCAATGAGTCATGACTAACAAGAAATGATTTTCCATGATTATGTGTGCATGCCACAAAGTTTCAAGTTTTATGGGGATCTCATTTTCACTTCTATGATTTATTCCATGTTAAGATATTATGATCTCTTTTGCAGGTTTTGATTTTCAAAAAGATATGATATGATTTTTATTTCCTTTATTTGCCCTTGCTGAGCATTTGAGCTCACCCTTTTATGTTTTCTTTTCCCCAGGTCAGGAAGATGGATATTAAGTAGAATATGCTAAAAGGGACCCTAGATATGATGAAATAAATGGGAGTCACTGTAGAAGATTTATGAACCAGTTTTTTATGTTTCCCAGTTTCTAAAGACACTATACCTATACGGTGCTTTGTGGTTTTATCATATGTTGTAATAAGTGTGCTTTAATTTTTGAAGTATTAAAAATGTATGTAAAGTATGGGTCGTTATATTATTCTTATTTTATTCCTCTAAAATTTATTGGATAAATGTAAAAACATTTAAAAAAACATGACTAATAATCAGGTAGTTAGTTATATTCAATCTCGGAAATATAATGTATATGAATTAACTATAATTTTAAATAATAATCTTATTTTTCAGTATAACTCAAAGTTGTGTGCAACATAAGATTTAAAAAAAACCCTCTATTTATTGATGAGTACTCTTTTGGAAAAAGTGACCTCTTTAACGTAAAAAAAATATCTCATTCAAAAATATTAATAAATATGAAAATGTATTATTCTATAAATACATTGGTCGTTACATCTTTCATGGTCAATTACACTAATATTAGAATCCATATATTTATACCTATATAATATGAACATCTTGATCCATGAATGAATTATATTTTTTATATGTAATTTCTTCATGCGATTTGATGAATTATATTAATATGGTTGACTAAAAATAGTTTTCAGTGTAAAATAATATAAAAGATCACAAAACATAAAAAATGAGTTTTAAAATTTTATTATATAATATTTAAATAATATATTTTTCTTTATAAATATATATTTTCATATAATAAATGGTATTATATTTTTTATGTCATTCATAATTTTAGAAAATGTCATAATAGTGACGTTGTAAATCGAATTGTTATATATTTTTTACAATTCACATAAAAAATATTATTTTAGAAAAATCTAGGAATTGAACCTTAAGATAATTTTTGGAATATTTGATTAAGAAATTACGTTCATTTTAAAAATAAAAAATATAAAAATATAAAAATATAATTTTTAAAATGAAAATACAATTTTTCAATAATGTGAACATTTTTTGAAAATTCCATTTTAAAATGATAAGTTTTATTAATCCTATTTTTATGAATTTATAATTGATTAAAATATGTTTAATTTATAGGTTTTTTATTACTCTGAAAACATATTAAAAATATCTCATGTTTTTTAATAGAAACACTATGATCAATAGCGTACATGATGTGCAACATCGAGTGTAAAACATACAAATAATTACTTAATTGTGATTGTTATAAAATAGTTGATAAATAATAATGAATACATAAGAATAATATAATTGTGGATTAAATATAAAGGTCAATCTCAATATGAATTAATTATTTTTTTCTGAGAAAAAAATCCCAATTTTTTTGTGATTTCATAACTTGTAATTAAAAAGCAGGTTTTATTGCATTCTATGGTAAAATAAGTATAATAAAATTTTGACACATTTATAAAATTAATTTCATAAAAAGTATAAAAAAAATTTATTTATATTTTTAATTTTATTCTTTAGTGAATGTTTTTATAATTTTCAAAAAAAGTTTTATTTTTGGTGAATTGAAAATAATACAGTTTTTAAAATATAGTGTTTCTATGACATCGACAAGACATAGATTATGATATAAAATAATTAAACATAAAAAATTACTAAATTGTGATATTATCATATAAATATTGTAAAAAAAAATTCATAACATATAATTTATAAATTTTTTAATGATATGTATAAAAACATTGGAAGCACCGACATAGTGCCTACACAGCATGGACAATGTGAAATTTGGTGTCTTATAGATAATAATCGAGTGTCAAAAGTATTTTTAGGAATTTTTATAACTTCATAATAAAACCTGATAATTTTTATGTACATTTTCAAATTTTAGAATCATATAACTTGATTCTTATACAAATGACTTTGTTATCGTTACACAATGAAGGAAACCCCAAATTAACAAAAAAAAAGAAACTGCTTTGACATGGATATGATTAAATATACATAATAAACAAATCTTAAAGATTATATTGAACCTAATTTATTTATTTTTATGATTTTATTTTATTTTATATTTTTATACATGATATTATATGCTTTAATGATTATACAATGCTAAATAAGTTCTTATGAAAGCAGAAGAAAAATAAATAAAAAGAATTTAATTAAAACTATAAGAAACTTTGAATGACCCAAATATTTGATTAAATCTATTTGGTATATTATATTTCAACGAAAATTTTCTAAGAGTGTAATTATTGACCCTTTTGACTCTCTTGGATACGATTAAGACCCTTTATAATATATTATATAAGAGAAAGTCATGTCGTTCACACTTTAGTTTTTAACTCGTATAATATGTGAATATATGGTTCTTCATAATAGATATTAGATGCTATAAAAATTGATTTTAAATATAATATGTTCTTATTATTTATATAATTTTTTTTAAATTTTTAGGAAATAAATAATTACCTTAATAGCTTACACAATGATGATATAGTGATTATTTAATTAATGAACAAATCAAATTAATGTTATGAAAAAAATTTAAAAAATAAAATTTGAGATTAACAAAGTCAAAAATGATATATATAGAAAACTATGACGTTTATTGTATATAATAATAATTTTTTTGAAATTTAATATTTATTTTCATGTTTTTAAAGTTACTCATTTGAATGGAATTTAATTGGATAGAATTTGTTTTTATAAATAAAACATTTTACAAAATTATTTAATAATACAATAAATATTGAATTATAAAAAAATTGATAATATTATGCTAGAAATTTAATCAGTTTTATCATTTTAGGACTTTTTGATGTCTTTACCCCTAAAATAGACTAATTTTATTTTAATGTTATATGTAATTCTAAAACATTCCCCTCACCTCATTCATAAAATGTGACTCTTCCGTTCACTTAAAGTCATCACCATTGTCCATCTACCTCAACCATCCTATGTTAAATTAACTTTTTCACGTCCCTTTACACCTTATAAGGGAAGATAAAAAAACATATGTGATTATTTGAACTCATGGTAAGGGGATTGAGTTGAAAGAATTTTTTTATTACATAATCATATATTTTCGAGGAAAATATCATATTTTATATCATTATTATATATATGTCTATCATATAAAATTTTTATTCACAATTTATATACTTTATAAACTCATTTTTTTAATTTATAAGTTTTTATGTTCAATTATTTGATAGTTATGTATTTCTTTTCTAGAAAATTGGATTATCCTAATGAATTTATTTTTTCAAAATTAGAGATATAAAGTCATTTTATTATTTTAAAACAATTTATTTCTATCTTTGAATTTATTTAGGTTTTGTGTAAAAATTGATGGGTCATCTAAAATGTTTTCATAAAATTATTTTATTTGAGTATCAAATGGAGTGATGTGGTATGAAGAATAACCCCATTAACTCAGGATGACTTTGTAAAAATTTGGTACAATTATGTAACATTATGGTTTTTTAATAGCTTAATATGTATCATTGTTAATCCATAAAAATTGTTATTTTCAAATAGATAAATCCAATGTAGTATTTCAAATGAACTATGATTTTGAATATATATGTTTATGAAAGAAATATAAACTATTTAAGGATATTGAGAAAATATTTTAAATGATTATAAAAGATTTTATTTGCATTTATTATATCAAATTAAGTATTTCAATAATTTTTTTATAGTTTTTAGATAAAGGTATTTCCAAATGATTGTAAAACCCCTTACTTTAAAAATTACTGATAAACCTATATTTTTAATTATTTTTCATTGGTTCCGTAAAATTACCTTTGAGGTCTATTTCATATAACGAGCCATCATGGTGATTAATATTGGTTAATTTATTTATGACATTGTTAATCTGTAATATATATGTATAATTCTCCAAAACCAAGACCAGAAAAGGTCGTGGTATGTAAAATGATCGGTGTATTTTTTCGTTTTTTTACAAAATTATAAACTTATTTTTTATATATATAATCTTGATATGTGATATTGGGGATTCAATATTTGTATCAGAGAAATGGTCTATAAATCATTTGAGATTAGACATTTTTTTGACTTTCGTACTCCAAGGATATTATGTTTCCTTAAATGTTCTATTTTTTCTTAATTATGAATATATATATTCATAATTTAATTTATGATGAATTAATTTCAAGGGAATATTTCATATTGTGGGATGTAACATCTTGTGTTTTTAAAAGGAAACACTATTCTCGATAGCGTACAAGATATGCAACATCGAGCATTAAACAGACAACTAATTATTAAAATGTTACCATTGTAACATAGCCATGAAATTGAAAGGAAAGAATAGTACTAACTAATTTATAAATTAAATATAACTATCTAAGTCAATTGAAATTTATTTTAAATTTCTTAAACATAAATTTAAAACTATTTAGTAATTTCATAATTTTTGATTAGATGGTTGGATTTATTCTTTTATAGAAATCATTGTACAATTAATTTTTTACACGTTAAAAAATATATATAATAAAAATAACATCATTATTGAAATCTTATTATCAATATTTGTGTATGGTAAACTGTTTTTAATTTTCTGATAATGTTATTTTTTTTTTGAATAGTAAAAAACAATAGTTTTTTTCAATATTGTATTTTTGTGACATTGTCAAGACATAAATTAAGATATAAAATTTACTAAACTTATTTAATGACTATGTTATGAAATTATAATATAAATATTGTAAATAAAATCCAGAACAAGTAAATTGAAAATTATTCCCTGATAAATATAAAAATCATTGTTAGTGTCTACAAATTGTCTATGCAGCATTGGAAAATTAAAATTTAGTTTTGTATAGATAATAATAGATTTTTAAAAATTATTTTATCATCATTTTTAATAATTATTATGTATAATTTATTTTTTAGGATGATATTTTCATATTTTAGAATAATTTAACATGATTATTATCCAAATTCATGTGCAATGATTGCGTAAGGTAAGAGAAAATAAATTAGAAAATTTAAGTAGAATTCTTGACATGGACATGTCCAAATAAACTTTGATGAATTAATATAAAATATAATATTAAACCTAAAAAATTTAATTTAATTATATTATATTTTTTTTATTTTATATATATATGAAATAATTATCATTAATTTGTATGAAACACTAATATATTTCTTGTGCTAGTAGAAGAAAAATTATTAAAATGGCTTTAATTCAAAACTATAAAAACAATTAAATGATGTAAAAGATTGAAGAACGATTTTTGGTTGATTATATATCATCTATATGTCTCTAATGTTTGAATTGATTAACATTTGTAACCAATTCTATTTGATTAAGACAATTTATACTGTTTTATTCAAATGAATGTTAGGTTGTGCACACTATATTATTAAATTATTATAATATTTTAATATGTTGTTTTTTAGAATAGATATTAAAGAATAATTATTAAAATTAATTATAATAAATTTATCTACTTTATATAAATATATTTAAAAGTTTTTGGAAATAAATAACTAACTTAATGGATTCAACATCGATGTTGTATTAGTTATTTAATTAATGAAAAAAATAAAATACTTGTTAGGAAAAATATTCGAATAAATATAATTTCAAATTTATATTCTAATAAATGAATTATGTAGATTACTGACATTAGTGGGATATAATTAATGAATTTTTTTAATTTTATCCATTCATTTTATGGTTTTAAGTCATAGTTTTCAATAGTTTTTAATTTGTAAAAATAAATTTATGTTTAAAATATTTTTTAAAATTATTTAAAAAACACAAAAAACATTAATAAAGTCAAATCTGATAATTTTTTGTCAACAATGTAACCCCCTTTATCTTATTAAGTCTTTTTGAAGTCTTTAAACCTATAATAGACTTATTTGTCTTAATATAATAAGTAATCCCAAAATTACCCATCACCACATTTATAAAAGGGTACTCTAACATATTCTTAATTTTCTCACCTTGAGATTTCTATGTCAACAACCCTCTTAGAAATTATCTTATCCAATTATCGCTCTACATTATATCTATTTTATTTTAGGCATACCACTATATCTATTTGTCTTAACATGTTAAGAAAAACTATTTTATGAAGAAGATGATGATAATGGAATATATGTGATGAGTAAAACTAAAGTTAATGGGATTGTTGTGAAAGAATAATATTTATTATATTATTTAATAATTTCAATGAAAATATCTTATTTTCAATCATTTTAGTAGATATTTCCATCGTCTATAATTTTTATAGAAATATTATTCATTTTATACAAGATTTTGTTTTAATTTCAAAACAATTAGGTTCATATCTTTTATATGTATGTAAATCATTTATAGAATATATAATTATCGTAAAAATGATATTTTTGTAAATATTAGAGGCTATGATATTATTTTTATTTATGAATAGAATTTTTGCATGGTTTTGAAATGTTTTTGGGTTATGTGTGAGAGATTCATGACCATATAAAGAGTTTTCATAAAATTATGGCAATTTATTATCGAATAGTATAATGTGGTATAAGGCAACCTATGATCTTAATGGGATGTTGTACCACTTGTGATATGTCTGTGTAGACTTTTGGGTTTCTTATGGACTATTAAATGTCATGATTAATCCATAAAATTTTATATTTTCAAAATGTGATATCCAATGTAGTATTTCAAGAAATTATTATTTTTAATATATATGGATATCAAATTAATATAAAATATCTAAGGATATTTAAAATTTTCTAATGTTCTGAAAATCCTTTCGATATTTTTATTTTATGTAATGATTTATTAATATAATTTTTTACTGTTTTCAAATATTGGTATTTGAAAATTATTTTAAAACCACTTAGTGAGAAAATTAGTGTTCGCTTTATGATTTATATTATTTTTCACAGGTTTAATTGAGTTACAATTGGTTTTTATTATATATAAAGAGGTTCCATTCAAAATATATTTTGTTTAAATTTTTTTACATCATTGTAAATCATTAAGTATTATGTCTATTTCTCTAAAGCATAGTGAATAAAATGTATATGTATTTAAAATTCAATAATTATTTTCCCTTTTTCTTTTTTTAAATACACTGCCTTTTATATACAAAATCAAGAAGCACATGTTTTGGTATTCAAAAATATATTAGGTATAATTAGGAAACCTAAGTCTTACCATCGCCATGTTAAATAATTGATTCATATTTCCTTGAATACGTGTTTCTCTATAACATCATTCATCACTGATAAATCATATTCTACATCATTTAATAAATTATCAGGGTTCCTCTTGTTATTTTTTTTATATTAATGAAATTTATTATTTTTTCTTTTTCATATTCATGACCTAAACATCCATCATAATCCATCATTATGTTTTTTTAGTTTGTAAACATAAAAAATATCATGTTTTTAATCACAAATTTTGAATTCTAGTAAAGAATAAACAAATTGTGGATCACCCTAATGATTATCCAATTAGGATTATTATTAGAAGATTATTCAAATTGTTTGTGGTATCCATTTCTATCTTGGATCATTTGGTATTAATCCCATTCTGAAACCATAATGGATTAATGTGAGTGATGAAAAATAAAAATCATGTGAGAATTAAAATAAATTATCTCATCAAATGAACATATCCTCAAAACCTATTAGTCTTTAAAATGACACATCAAATTTCATTTCATTCTAAATCACTCTATGTTCAGTCACGAATTATTTATGTTTGGTTCATTCATATTCCACAACCAAATTCCCACATATAATAAATCCTTTATAATTAATATTAAAGAGAATGTGATTAACCTAATAATAGATCCACATGAATGTCTATCTAGGCTTGTATTAGTAATCCCACTCATCAGGCATTGAGTGGAGATTTATTTGATACTCCACCCAAATGTTTTATCATCATAGATAAGGTTCCAACCTATTTCCATAGTTAAGAAAACCATGGGAATCCTCTATAAAAATTTTCCACTGTGGTGGTTGAACAATTTCTACAGTTTCAACCACTGCTATTAGTAGATATTTCAACAATTAAAATCCTAGAAATAACATTGTCAAACCGTAGAAATAGCATAAATAAAAAATGTCCCCAACGAGTTTAAATTCCCACGACCCCCTTGGTAATCCTGCATACTCAACACTACACCATGTGAAATTTCTTGTGTGTATAAATAAATGATGATATATATATATATATATATATATATTAATAAATAAGATCAGAATAGAGTCAAAACTATGGCAGTAGGGCTTCTCAAAATGGTTTTGCTGTATTTGTTTTCCAATGAAAGCGCAGGAAGCCAATAATAATGATTTTGCAGAACTGTGGATATAGGGAATTTAAAAAATTGGCCTATAAACATGATTTTGAAAACCACTATAATAGGTCAAATTACCATGGCTAAAGGCCATGAAAATAATTATATAGCCCAGTTGTAAAACAATGTATATAGGTCCATGGATATAGATTCATTTTCTAGTATGGCATTTAAATAAATATTTAAACCTTGGTTTGATACCAACTGAGCCACCGAAAACTCAAACTCCATGGCCTGATGCTAATAACACATAAATTTCACAATTTTTTTAATATTAAGTGAGATGATACAAGAAAACATGTATTAATTTTATAAAATTTCCATAACCTGAAAATTACATCTTATTATAAAGACACAATCCCCATAACAAATGTTTTTGGTTATTTAAGGATCAATTATATAATCTACTCTTTTATAATACATGTTTTCATTTATCTAAAAAAACCACACAATACCCCCATCTATATTCCTCATGGGTTATACTCATCTTTCTAACTCATGTAATGAAAACATAAGAAATATGTGAGCTGAAATTCATAGTAATGGACAAACTCATCATCATTCGATCAAGGTTTTGATATTAGTCACATAATAAATCATGATCATGGGATACAATTTTACTAAAAATATCATGGAATTATAATAATTGAATATAATTTTTGATAGATAGACACGTAATATTGAATGGAATAACATATAAAATGGAAAAAGATTTTGATATAATAACCATAATCCATACGGAATAATCCTAGGCATATATCACTGATATGTTTCCAAACAATAATATTACGAATCATAACATTGTTGACCATGAATCACTTTCTGTTTCCCTTAGAGGATCATGTATCACAAACAGTTTCTCATACTGGATCATCATTTAATTATTTGTTTCATTATGGTTGAGGAATTAAATCCTATTTCCAATAGTAGTTCAGAAATTACTTCACATTTACTACGTTGGAATAGACAATGCTTCTCATTTCATAGTCGACTATTCATTACATTATGATTCCCATAGTGGATAATGCATTAATACGAATCTCCCATTGTTATCTCATAAGAAATATTTTTTAATCATTCTATTAAATGATTATATAGAACTTTATATTTTTTTTAGTAATTATCCATACCTATTTTTTCCATTATAACTTGAAAATATTCATAGTTAAAACATAACTTAATTGTCCAATGGATAGGATATGAGATTCATGAAGATCGTAACATAAATATTTAAATATATATTCAGAAAAAAAAATTGGGTGGTGGATTTGAAATACCAACACTATAATATATAAATAATCAATGATATAAAAATATATGAAATAATGACCATTTAAGATCATTGGAAAAGTCACATTAAAAATTAGAGGCTAAAATATTTTTTAAAAGGATTAGAGTCTCCTTAAAAATGTTACCATTAAAATAAAATACTTCAGGATTAATGAAAATTTCCCTTAAAAACATAAATAAGACTTTTATAAAATTAATTTTTTAATATAATGTTCTTTTATAAATACATCATTAAGAAGACATAGAAACACTGAATAATTATTTCATAAATAACATGCCTTTAAAATACATTTTAATATTATTAATTATATATTAAAATAAAACTATTAAATTTAAAATATAAGAATATTTCATTTTAATTTTAAAAACATGAATATTTTAAGTCATTTGGAAAAAAATTAAAAAATAGAATGAATGATTTGTAAATAATAATGTTCTAATGATAAGAGAAACTGCAATAGAGTTTTTGGAAAACGTTTATAACAAAATAATAAAGGAAGTAGTCCTGGGTCACATTTAAATTTTGTTTTCCATACAAAAAATTCAAAAAAATTGTTAACCCTTTACTTTTAGTTATATATATTAATTAATTAATCATTGAAAATTATATAATGGGTTTTAGATGAAATTTGGTGTGGAAGATTAAATATATGATCATCAAAAGAAAGTATTTTGAATATTTTTATATATATTCTGTGAAAACTAAAATTGTAAAATGGGAAAATAAAACATAACTTTCAAATCAAAAAAATAGAATGATGATGTCACTAGATATAACGCAAAATTTGGTTTCCATGGGTAATGGAAAACATTTAATGGAAGTCAAAAATATATACTTGTAAGAGAAATCATCATTAAAGAAGAAGTGAATTATTATTACTAAAATATAATTTTGAGAAATAAATTCATCAAAGTGTAATATTTGAATTAAAATTTTCACTTTCCTTAAAAAAATATGGTATTATAGTGTCATCATAAAATATAATAAACTATATTATAAATCTAGGGAAAATAGGATTATTTAAGATCAAAGAAAAAAATTTGAGCCAAGAAAAACCCCTTCCATTTAATCCCTCTAATCTGAATGTGATATAATTATATTTATAAATGCTTTTCTATATAATCCAGATATTTCTGAACATAATTCCGACCCTTAAATATCTTAAAATTTATTTTTAATCATTTTTACACATATATTACTTATTTATGTTTAATTTTCAACAGATAATTTTATTATCTTATATTTTTTAGTAGTAGTTTCATTTTAGAAATGTCAATTATTATTAATAGATTCCACGATATCCACTATAATATATTATTAGGTACTATAATTTCATAATTATAATGATTTTTATTTTTCTAATTTCATTTTAAAATGTATTTTAGATATGATTAAATATAATGAAGTCGGTGATGATGATGTTTTTTTTTCTTGAATGATGTCTGGTATGTTAATAACATATTAGACATTAATATTAAAACTATATAACCCCAAATATTATTATTTAACTTTTTATAGTTTAATATCTATAATATTTATGGTCTCTTAGTTTCTCATGATATAAATTTATAGCACTTTTTATGTTGTTGGTTAAAGAAAACAAAAAAATAAATATTATTTGGGTTAGTGTGGTTAATAATGTGATTACATTGACCAAATATCATATTAAATCATAATAATGTTATTATTTATATTTTATTAAATTTTTGATCAATAATTATATAGATTTTGGTACATAATAAAATACTACTATGAAAAATAAAATAAACCACTTTTTTAGAGATGGTATTCGGTACGTACACAAGGGCGTAACATTTATTTTCCATAGATTAAGAGTAATGTAGGTAATGGTATAGAATTCAAGTAACATAATAATTTCATAAATATTATATTAATACATTAATTAGTATTTTAGAAACAATCATGTAAAATACAAGTGAAAATTTATGTTTTCTTTCATGGAGGTAGTAGTATAAATGAATGCATAACGAGACATTTATATTACATATATTTAATGATGAAGGATATATATATATATTATAGTAGAATACGAAA
Organism: Viscum album; assembly: GCA_963277665.1. Classification (NCBI taxonomy): domain Eukaryota; kingdom Viridiplantae; phylum Streptophyta; class Magnoliopsida; order Santalales; family Viscaceae; genus Viscum; species Viscum album. The sequence continues at coordinate 1,789,716,096 of OY728145.1, forward strand.
AATTTAAATTATTTTTAATAATTTTTTTTCAGAATTTCTCAAATAGAATAGGTTTTATAGGGAAATATATGAAACAAATAATGGAGTTCGGTAGAGAACATTACCCCTGGATGTTATCCCTTGGGAAACAACTTAAGGATTTTTGGGTTGGTATTTTGGAAAGATATTGGATTCTAGTAGGTCTGGATAGATTTGAGGATGTAATAGGTAAGAGTTTTGGCTGAACTATGGATTGTGAATTGGTGAAGATACGTGTTGGATATGATATCCATTTATAAGTGATGATAATTTTTTTTGGTAAATACTAATTGAAAATTTAATGATAGAATTACAATATTCAAGACTAACCATTATTAATATTAAATAAAATTAGTTTATGAAATAAATGAGTTATAATATTTTTTACATGTGTGCAAAAATAATATAACTTTCGTTATATATAATTGATCAATTTAATTTATTAGATAAAAATAAACAAAATAAATAAAACAAATCATTGGTAATTACATGTTCACCATTACCATGTTCATTAACTATATTAACAGTTTTCATACATTAATGAATGATTACTATTATTAAATATACTCTGTTGAATTTATAAAAAACTTGTTTAACATGTATTTACAATATATTAAAGAAGAGTTTTATAAATTCAACAAAGTATATTTAAATTATTTACCCAAATTTATAAATATTATATATAAATATATATATATTAAAAAAATTATTTTATTTTTTTACATTGATAGTTTTCTAAAATGGATGGTATTAGATAATTCAATATTTTTTAATATTCTCCTAAAAATCTTTAATTAATGAAAAATAGGGAAATTTTACCCATAGATAATTTTTCCAAGATATATTAAAAAATAATCATTATTTTTCAAAATTAAAATTATGATTGTAAAAAGTATATATTTTAAATTATAATATAATATACAATGAAATAATATTTTTTAAAATTATCATTTTAAACTTTTATGTGTTTTAATTCTACTTTTTGTGAATTTATTAATGATATCTATATTTTAATTAGTATTTGTTTTACTATTATCATTTTAATATTATTAATCAAAAAAATTTCTGATAATTTTAGTTTCGTTTTGCATGTGAATGAATCTATGAATACAAGGATTAAATGTAGGATAATATATATTGAAATCTCAAGGTGTTACAACTGTCTTGGTTGAAACATAACAAAAAAATAATCGATAATTTTTTTTAGATGAATAATTAATATCCATTAGGGAATGATTGAAATAGAATTATAAGAATAAATATAAATATAATATATTTCAACAAAGTAGAGATCTTCCTAAATTCCAAATTTACCAACAATGAAATTTCCAAATAAACCTCATTATGAAACATTATAGAAAATAATTTGTCGCGTGGTACTATAACTCCATCCATCCATGGTCCACAACCAACTAAGTGTTAAACATATAATTAAATAGTGTTTTATTATATGAACCAACCATCCTTTATCTCAAACAATTAGTACCATTGATTACATTATGAGTACTTGTTGGTGTCCTTTTCCCATTTCCAGTATATATCTCCTCATAAAACTTCCTCAAGTCATTTTTCCAAAAAATATAAATTTCACCAAAATTAAATTATTTTAAGAAACCTACAAATATATCTTTTCAAATTCATAATATAAATCCAATTATTTTATAAATCTTTCACGGTCATATCTTGATCATGTTTTAGTCTAATAATTGTTAATTCACCAATTGAAAATCCAACCCAAATAAGATTGATTGGTAAAATATATAGTTGAAAACACCTCATATATATATATATATATATTACATCTTAGTTTTCAATATTTATTTCATAACATAACAATCAATTACATAATCAATTAGGTCTACTTCCTTTGGAAATATTGATGCAAAGACAAATAGGTTCTTCAGTTAACTACATCATCTCCCAGTAAGTTCTTTATAACTAGAATCTTCTTAGACATATCATACATAATAAATTTTATCATACCCCGATGAATGTAAACATAATAAGGGGTTACATTAGATACTCATTAAGGTTAAAAAATGAAAATATTGTTATAATGTGATTATATGGGTATGAGATCAAAAGAATAATATTTGGAAACTATACCGCCCATTTAATGGGACATAAGCAAGAGTTATATAATTTGTCTTGGATGTTTATAATACATGATTCATAAATGATTCAATGAACATAATAAATGGAAGAATAAAATTATCATAATTCATGGAATTGCAGTATAGACTTAAACATACAAAATAATTTTCTTTGTAGTCAAGAATCTTTTACAAGAATATTATAGTGGATTTGATTCACTAAAAAATACATCACAATGGTCATGGATTACGTAGAATACTGTAATATTGTATTTGTTTCACTCCCAAAACAATAATATTAGTCATCTTTCACTACCATTACAATCAAAATGGGAAAATCCCCTAAATGAACTTGGTTCACTCCACATTCTTATCCTGTTTATCTCTTTAGATATAAATATTTTCCTAATGTATTGGTGGGAGATATAGGTCCCAAACATACATAATGATAATCATACATAATTGTTCAAAAAGATTATATAACCTTAATAAAATCATAACCCACTAAATGAAATGGATATCAAAACAATTTCATCATAACATAACCTGTAGAAAGGAAATTGGTTTCATAACCATCACATCAATTCATCATAGAATAACATACGGAAAAGGAATCAGTTTAATAAATTTGGATTCATCATTATCATAATCCATACAAATAAATAAAGAATACTGTACAATTCGATCAGATCTCATGAAAAAGAAACACCAATTTTATTTGTAGCTGATTAATTGAAATTTGATAAAAATATAATTAAAAATTATTAACGAAAATATCCTTTTTGTGTTGAAAATAATTATTTGAAATATAATATCTCAAATATTAATGTTTTTTTTTAATAATTTTAGAATATTTTAAAGGATTCCTTAAATCATTGAGTGGATCTGATGATTGGAAATATTTTTCATTACATAAACAATAAAATAAATCCTTCATTCACAATTTCGTTAAATTTTCATGAGATCCTTATTCAGAAGAAAATGAGAATATTCATTAAAAAAAATGCAAAAAAAACATGGGTATATGTTTAGTTAAAAAATAAATTGATAAAAATGAAAAGTCTCCATATAACATTATTAGAATGCCTGGAAATGGATGAAAATGAAATTCAAATGAATAGAAAAATAAAATCTGCTTAATATAAAATCATTCTTTTTGATCATTGAGTATATAAAAGAAGGTATATGGATGGAAACCATGTATATTTAGGAAATACGTATAGTATACTAAATTTCATTAATTTATTCATAGATTTATTGTAATATTTTATCATCAGATGTATAATGATAAACAATCTAAATAAATAACAAGATTATGTCATAAAAATAACAACTTTGTGAATGTTTGAATCTTAAGACACATGAAATAGAGAACCTTATATAGATATTTTTATCCGCATAATCATAAAAATAATAACAATAATATAAATTCATTGGAGTAATATACACCACATAAAATAAACAAGTGGTGAATATGATGTGTGTCCTATGGAAATAAAGGTCAGAAAAAGATACCTTAACTTAAGTCTCGAATTACTTCATACATGTTCAGAACTCCGTCATAATAAAACCAGGGATATTATAAATATATTATATAATTTCTATAATTTTTTTCATTTAATATTTTCTTTACCTATATCATTATATTACCAATAAATTATCTATCACATATTAAAATTATGCTTCATGTAATAATTGTTTCATTTTTGATGGTTATTTTTTTGGTATTTTCAGTCCTTATATTCCTATCATGGATACATAATTTTGAAGAATTTTAATCATTATATAAATATTATATATATTAAATATATATTTTTTATAGTAATCCATTAAATTTATATATAGAAAATTAATTTTACCATTCAAGGAGATGGTAGGTCACATATACACATGGAAACTACTTCCATTTTGTAGAAAATGGAAACTAAATGAAGGTAAATAATATTTAAACATTAAAGATTTATTATACTTTCATATATGTAATATATATACATTAGATATATCCACATCATCTTTATTGTAAATATAATGTGAAAAACAAATCACATAACTTCAGGAGGTGGTAGTCTACCACCCACACGAGCAACAACATCTTCTTCTCATAGATTGGAATGTACGAAGGTATATATGATATTATAAATGGATAATTATAATTATCTGGTTAGTATAGTATATATAACATAAATTCATCATTATATGTCCCAATTAGTGGTAGTAAGGAAAGAAAAACTACACCAGTTTGTGATATGGTAGTCTATTGTACACACAACCAACAATTTTCTTTCCCATTTAATAGAATATGATATAGATGTAGGATACTATATAAAAATAATAGAATATCAATAAATTTTATATAATTTTGTTATTATATTTTAATTATTATGACATGAATATATATTTATATAGAAGAATCTAAAATAGTGAGTTTGGTGATGAAAATTCCCTTTGTTTAGAATACACTCCATGGGATATTTTGTTAAGGATCCTTGGTCAAAACTATAGGGAAGAAAAAGATATCCAAATAAAGGATATAGGTGATGGAGAGGTATTTTGGTAGTGTTTTGTTTACCCAATGTTCTTAAGTTGTGTGAATAAGTGAGGAGAGTAATTTCACCTTTATAATTGTTTAGGAGTGACATTTTTTATAAAACTATAAACTATTATACAATGGGAAGCCAATAACACCCCAAGTTCCTAATGAATTGATAAATAATGGATTGGAGTGATTATATGTTAATAAAAAACCTCCAACATAACAAAATACACTGATTTTAAACATTATATTCCATTACCCTCTAAGTTGACTCTTTTTATCCATTCTAATTTTCACCACATAACATATTTGCTTTTTATTTACCTAAATATTTTATCAATTGAGAATAAAATTAAAATGATCAATTTGGAATTTTAGACCAATTATTTATAAAAATAAATCATTATTTACAAAATAAATATATTATTTGAGGTGAACTTTTATTTTAACACATGCATATATGACACAAAAACCCCATATTTTTATCGTAACCGCAATAATTCTTATTTATTATAACTATTATTTATGACCAAAAATAAATATAAAAATATTATATAATATATATTACTTTGATTTAAAAATGGAATATATTTTATCAACTTAAATTCTGGTAAATGGTATAATTAAATTTAAAATTTTCTCGACATATGTGTTGAAAAAGTAATTGTCAAATAGAAACTTTATAGAAGTATATAATGTTTTAATATCAAAATTCAAAACTAAATTTATTCCTATAATGTAAATTTGATTAATAAATTTATTGTTGAAGTAATGTAAACATTAAAACCATATTAAAGTAAAATGGATCTTATAAACTCATTAGATGATAAAAAAATTTAATAAAAGATTTTATTTTCACTATTCAGAAAACATTTTCCACTTAATAAAATTCAAAAAAAATTCAAAGATGATTTTTAAATTTATATTTAGAATAATATGATTAGTTTTCAAAAACCTTTTTCTAAAGTTGGATGAAATCATTTTTTAATAAAAACATTTCTCTTTAGAAAACTGTTTTTTCAAAAAATATAATGTCTTCAACGATTTATTAAATATAACTGTTTTTTATAACACGAGCAATTGAATAAATTTAATATTATATGCCAAAATCATAAAAACATGGGGTGTTATATTATTCAACCCTTAAAATTAATTTTAACAATGTAATTCATCACCCAAATAAATAAAATGGGGATAATTCTACCACATTAAATCATCAGTTTCACATATAGTTTCATTAATTTTGTGGTTTTGACATAAAACATTGACCATATTAGTGGAATTAGTTTTTGAATCATATCTGTATATTATAAATTATTCTCCTTTGGTTCCCCATAAGAAAAATTTCTCTTGTGGTATGACATCTATGTTATATACATGTGATAGATCAGATACGTAATTACTCAGGAGGGATACCTGGAACGTATCACAATTATAAGGGAGGTAAGTAGAAAGAACCAAGTTATAACATAAAATATATACTCATTAAAAAATATATAATTTTAAAAAATACATATTGATCCACTTTCCATTCTTCCTGAATTTCAAAACCTCTTCAAAAGATGACATTCAATGTAAAACCTTCTCACTCTCATCAAACTATAGATCATTATGATGATTATCAGCATAAAATTTCTATCGAATATGAGATACCTTGATGTGATATTGAGTGTATTTTAATTTCAATATCAATTAATTAGTAGTATAATGTCCCAATATAATTATTTCTCCAACTTCCTCCCAACATATTTTATTTCTACACATCATTCTATAAGGGGATTCATTAGAATCCATCTGTGTAATGACCTAGAATTCTATACATGAAATTCCATTTCTTATAATTATTTCATTTAGTAATAAACCCATAATATCACATATATAACACAATAAAAACATTATAAATGATGAATTAATGAAATAATAAGTATTTAAAGATAATAAGGAACCTATACTAATTGAATTGTAACATGGTCATTCGAATAGTAACATGGCCATTTGGAATAATAATCTAAAAAATAGAACTGTAACTTCACAAGTGAATGTATAAATAATACTTGGGTATCTTATAAATGTAAATATTACATATTTATATCTCGAATTAAGTAAATAAATGTTTTAAAAAGTATAAATTAAGTGTTAGTATTTTTAAGAAACATGAAGTATTATTTAAAATTTTATAATTAATATAAATATTTAAAAGAAAAATAATTTTCATAAAATAGATTCATATATTGATATTTTTTCTTCTGATTGTAGGATAATTTTATAAGGCCTTAATTTTTTTGTCGAAGTGTTATAAATGCAGTTTTAATTTTAAAATTGGTTTTTTTTTCAAATAAATGATTCTTATAATTAAAAATTCATTTTCTAATATTTATAATATTATCTTCACAAAATGGAGTCCATTATAAATTCTATTAATTGAAAAAAAAAATTAATGCGAACTTGTTGGAGTATTTATAAAATAGTTATAGTTTTGGTGTATAGTGAAATATGTTACTTTACAGTATAATATAAATTCATGAATTATTATGTCATAGAAGATGTATGGATTTGGTAATCACCCATTGGTTCAAATATTACATGAACTAGTTACATTACATAGTAAAATTGATTCACAATGCTGATAGTCATTATCAAAAAATAATAAACAAATGAATAAAATTATAATAAAAAAATCCATCCTCCATTATAAATACCACCCCTTCCACTTACACCTATAAAGACATGAATATTGCTTATATTATTCCTGATTACTATCCAAAATCACTTCTTCATTTTTTTCCTTTCTGGTCTCACCTAAATACTAATCCAATGTTCCTTTAGGAGGTTCTCAATGAGAATATGTTCTGGAGGTAATATCCCCTTTGGTTTTCTTTATCAATTTTCGATTATTTTCATGTCCTCTCCTTACAAACCTACAACAAAGATTCATGATAAAACATTAAACATTTTAATACTTTTATTTTATTACGTGATTGGTATATCCACCATTAATTGTCTTCCCTTCCCCTTTTTTCTAAAAATAAAAAAAAAGTATCTTTCAGGTGGTGATTCACCAACTTCATGGATGAATATTATTCATTTTCTAATTCCACCTTCATGTCAAGTAGTAAAGAATAATACTAGTTAAAAAATATTTCAAAACATAATTTAAAACCCATTTACTATTATGGGACAAGTATTTATACATAATATTATTTAATAAAACCAAACAAGTTTTTTGTGGTCCAAAAAATTCAAAAAAAATATAAATTGATATCATTAACGTTTTATCTAATGATTATTCCTCATGTATAGAAAATATGTTATATAATAACATTTAATATTCATTAAATTAATTTATAATATATAATTCAATTCATGAAGAATATTCCCATTTTACATGATTTTCTATACATGTGTACAAAAACCAATCACAAAACCCAAGGAAACTAACATTCTGGATGGACCAAATTGTATCTGACAACTCATCAAAAGGCTATAAATCAACATAAAATATTATAGTAAATAAAATATATGTTTAATAGGTTATTAATTTAATTATTCATGAATTTTATTTTATTAACCATGACATTAAGTGAAAGTAAAAAACACTTTGGTATATAAGTTAAGGGATTCTTTCAGAACATTCATTTTTCCTTTAGGTATCACTTTATCTCTAGTTACCCGAATGTAATTCTTTATTGTACTTTTGTAATAATCATTAATTTTATGTCTATTCATCATGCATATGTTCCTAGAAAAAGTATTTTTTATTTTTAGGGGAAATACATGTTTTTATATGGTTCCCTTCTAAATTCATCATGATGAGGAAGCTAAATTAATGGTAACATCTCAATTTCTTAACAATTTTCAATTACCATCCTTATTTCATTTTATTCTGCCATTATTTTTATAAAAATAATAATTTTATAATGAAAATAAATATAGGTCTATTTCTAGTTTTAAATTAAATTTTATTCCATTACTCTTTAGATTATCATTAGTGTTTTTTTAAACTGCACTAAACTATTTCATTTCTAATTTTTTTTAAACGCGCTTTTTTTATATGTTTTCACTTTATCATGACATAATATATCATGATAATTTACATTTTCACTTATGAATTTCCATGTTTAATTTAATTCCATTCTTTCAAGGACAACTTTGTTGTAATCCATTTTCTTATCCCCTATGACGTTATTGTGATAACCAATTCATTCCATGGGTAACCCTAAAGCTTGATTCATCATTTAGAACACATATTAATGAAAATTTTATAATGGGTGAACCCAGATAGAACTATAATGAATTGGGGTCTATTTATTCTCATGATACGTCATGATGGGACACAGAGTAAACAAGATTTCTTTATAGGACTTAGTATTTATACTAATTTCATGATTTATTGTTACATTGATGCTTCCCTTATATGTTGAAATGGTAGTTTTTTATGAATATTATTTATTTATTATTTTCATGGGTTTTATATTTTAAAAGTGAGTTATTTTATGAAATAGTGAATTTTGAAATCCTTAATTTTTTTGGCTTAAGTGTTCAAATGAGTTATTTGGTGTTTTATTCATGACTTTTTCCTTTGACGTATTTATGTTGGGATGCGCCCATTTTTGTTCGTGATATGTTGGGTAGAGCACATTTTAGCTGAAGAAATGTTGGGTTGTGCCCATTATAGATCATGATATCTTGGGTTGAACCATATAGGTAAAGATATGATTTGTGAGCCCCATTATTGCTCTATAATGCCTTGGGTACACCAGAGATGAATGTTGACCAAATATTTATTTTATATATAATTTTGATTATAATAGTGACATGGTAAATACCTCCAAAGGAAGCTACATGATGTTTTTGTGCATGCTTATGAGTTCAAAAGAAGAGGGGTTTTAATGGGTTTTCATGTTTCTATTGTACTAGCATCTTTTCTTTCTGTATGTCCCTTACTACACTTTTTGAGCTCATCACAATTTTTTAAAATGATTTTCAAAGGAGTGTATAGATGTTCAGAGGACAGTTAAGGTGCTACTGCAGATGAATCCAATTAGTTATATGGTAATTATTTTTGTAAACTCTAATTCAATATATGTATGTTGTTTTCTAATTATCCTGATCCTATACTGGAAAAGGTCTTTATTTGTATAATGTACTGGGTATTTTTTAATTGACTTTTGTACAAAAAAATTCATATCATGTTTTTGTACTGAATCTATAAGATCAGGTTCATGTCTTAATAGATAAAACTTGTTCATCCATGTAACACAAGCTATTGAAGAAATCTTATTCATTAAAAAATAAAAATAAAATCTCAGGGTGATACATAAACCATGTAATTCCAAAAATTGATAAATAATAATTAATTAATGCTAAATATTATTTTTTAAACTCTATCAATTAAAAAAATATTCACTCAACAACCACATAAGTCACATTACCTCACTATATCCTCTACTATTTATACCATTCTACTGAATGTAACATCATCCAAAGTAAAAATATTATGTATTACGACACAAGTATGTGATAAAATTTTGTTGAGATCCTCTTTACATATTTTATATAAATTGAGTATCATGACCTAATACAAACATCCAAGTTACACAATGAAACTTGATTACCATCAGCACATAAAGTCTGTCTACTTTTTTAATTGAACAATACTCTTTAATTGATTGTAAATTATTTTACACAGTCAAGTAATCTATAATAAAAAATTTTAATGTCCTATTAGTGGATGAGGGAAACCAATTAAAACAATTCATTGTGTAATTGTAAGGACCTGACCTAAACCATTACTTAATCTTGTTATTTCAATAAGAAATCACATTCATACATTACCAAAGAACATTTAGGTTTATATTTTCAGATAATTAGGTGATAAATTCATACATAAAGACTTATATATTAAAAAGTAGACACTTATACACAATATGTTTTTTCACAATATGAAACATTTTAAAAAAACCTAATTTATTTCCAAAACAAACCATCACAACTTTAAACCTAATTTATTAATTTACAAAACCCATAAAAAACATTTGAAATACATTTTAAAACATGGTATGAGAAAAAAATTATCAATCAGGGAAATAAAATGGAAGACATATATTATTAGTCTATAAATGAAAACGATTCCACAATGTTATAGATTTTACACATAAACAATATTAAATTTATATTAATTTATGATATAATATGTTTATTATAATGCAACAAAAATCATTAATAAATTATAAAATATATCTTATGTTATCATTTTTATATCACACTTACCTATAAATTATCATTCCCGGCTACATAAGTAGTAACCATCATGGTTACATATGGAACAAAAATCGCAGTATTTTCCCATAACTTCATAGGATAAATCTATCTGGGTAACTCCATCCCATTACCCAATGAATTAGACATCTATAATGGGATCACCCTCCCTCAGTTTGACACAAAACCACCTATGATAATAACAATTCCCAAGAACAATTACAATAGAATAACACATTAATCTATAATAAAAAAACATTTATGATGAAAGTAACTTTTCCATTTTGAAATCACTTTACATTTTTTATAATCCAAATACTCATAAATGTAAACATATTATTTAAAATATAATTGTAAAATTTGAATGTAAAAATCAAAAAATTAACGCATCCAGAATATGGGTAATTATTTCATTGTCGTATATGTAAAGAAAATCCTTTTTAGATATTTTAAAAAGAGATATATAAGTGTATTTTTTATAGAATGTCCATTAAAAATATCAAATAATTATAATGAACATCAATAAATTTAATGGAAAACGTGTGTGCACTATAAATACAAATTATAAAAAATAGTATAATAAAAGTACATTTAATAAATCAAATTATAAACCCAACGTCCAAGAATTAAAAGGTTAACATAACGAAACAAAATGGGCCTAATAATTTCCTTACCTTATCACTAAAATTATTTTTAACTTTTACTTAATGTCTTGGATAACAAATTTAGATTCATTATTAATAAAATATAGAAACAATTATTCATTTATATTATTTATTATAATTTCTTGATGTCTACTTTTGGCTATTTTGATGAGTTATAGAGTTCAATTTCATCATTATATGATTCTTCATTTCATAGTTTTACTATAATTTCAATAGAGAATCATTATGGTAGTTTTTATGCAATATAAGAAAAAAATAAGTGGAATGGAATAGTATTAATATGATTCAACCATATTAAATTATCCCATTATTGTTTTCGAAATGATGATTATTCATTAGATAAATAATAATGATAAATGTTCAGTTTTTTGGCGGTTTTTCTGACCATCATAAACTAGTTTCATTTTATATGAATATAATTTCAATAAAATATTTCAGGAACATTTAAAAGGTTATAATATACCTATTGAAATATTATTATCAATAATAGTGTTTTTCAACCGGCCTTGAAGGCGGTATTGTAAAATGAAAACACATCATCTATGAAAGGAGCAACTCGACATGTCAAGGAAGTTGGTTTCATTTTTTCAGAATAATAGGGTAAAAAATAGGTTTGATAATGGATATTAAATGAACCCAATAATATTAAAATACATTTATGAAATTAGAGTTATCATTTTATTTAGAATATTGGAGGTCAGGATAAGGTAGAATAAATATACAATTTAAAAGATAAAAAATGATAGTTTTACATCATGAATATCCTCTCCTTGGAAACCACATTAAAGAACTTAGTTTGTTTTATTTTTATGAGACCAATAGGTTTTATCAATGAGGAATAGGCTTCGTAATGGAATTGGGTATAGTTTGGATGTGATAAGTATCTTTAGAGGTGTAAGGAGAAGCTATGGTGATGTGCGTTATTTATAGGGAGAGGAAAGTGGTATTTTTTATTTTTATTATTCATTTGATTATTATTTTAGAAATATATTCTCAATAATTTTGATTATTGTGACTAACTAGAGTAAATAGGTCTTGAGATATTTAAATAATGGATGATAAAATCATTAGTGACTCCAAAATTCATGTACTTGACTTATAATGTTAAATTCCCTAAATTATGGAATTTCAATATTGGAAAAAATATATACTATTTTAGAAAAATCACAAAAATTCATGCTAACCGTATTTCGACGTGTAGATTTATAAAATGGACTCCATTTCATGAAAATAATTTTTTATATATGAGAAATATTAGTTTTTAATTAAAATAATTATTATTTTAAAAAAATACTAATTTTAATATCATAGCCGATTACACTTTAAAAAATTAGTTATATACACATAAAATTATATTATATATAAAATAAAACAAAATATTAATTTATGAATCTATATTTTGAAAATAAATGTTCTTTTAAATCAATAAATTAGTCATAAAATAGAAAATAAACATTTACATTTAAAAAAATACCAACACATGATTTATAATTTTGTTAACATTTAATTACATATACCATGATGTAAATAAATAATAATTTCAATTATATGATACATAAATTTTATTTATACATTAACATTAGAGGTTACTATTATATTTTCTATATTACTATTCCTAACGATCACAATACTATTCCAACAAACAATTTACTATTCCCTTTGTATAGGTTCCTTAATTTCTATAAATACTACATATACCATTATACATTTATAATGAATTTATATATTTAATTAAAAAATGTAAACAAATTATTCTATAATTACCAGGGTGGTTACATTCATACCCTATATAGAAATTGTTTCCTCGAAATTTTATTCACTTATTAAACAACTAAGGATTCCTTACCCTCATAGAATTTAAATATTCCAATGTTGCTTCGTGATCCATATGGTTTCTCCATAAGATAGTAATAAGGTGAATCACCTTATTTCACTTTTCATGTAATATTTAATCAAGAATATGAATTTTATTTTCCTTATATGAATTGTTATTGTCCAACTAAACAACCTTAGGGTTTATAAAATGATATTAATATAGAACATAAATTCTTAACAAAAATTAGGAAAACATTTTCTTCCTAGGATGAAATCATTGGAATTTCCACCCGGTAGGTAACTAATATAACATTCTCCAAGATTTTCATATAGTCCAATTATATATGTACTCATCTTCTCCTTCATAGAAAAATCAATCACACTATTCAATGGGAAAATGTTGAGAACGTCTATACCGTTACCCGCTGATGAAGTATACTTCCTCTAATTATGCACATAGTTTTTCTTCCTAATCAATGTTATCCTCATCTGTCACTGAATAAAATGATATTTATATGGTGTTTACTCTATCATTTTTGGTCATATTAACTTTAATTCACCTAATTCTTCCCAAGTTGCTGGTGTTTCACACCGATTTAAATATAATTCTCCAAGAGGAACCATTTATATATATGAATGAAAAATGATTTTATAAGAAAACTCAACCAAAGAATGGTATTAAATATTGTATTCCTAGTAATATATTAAACAAGATCAATGAATAGCCTCAAATATCTATAATTTTCCCTCTTATTTTCCATCAGATTGAGGATGAAAAGATGTCTTGAAATTTAATTCAGTTCATAAAGATATCTGAGCGCCTTTTCAAAAGTTAGATCTGAACCATAGATTATTATTAAATGCAAAGGAAAGAGAATATCTAGGTAAAATAACTATTTATTGTATGTATAGTCCACAAAGATGATAAACATAAATTCTATGTAAAATATGATGAAAATTTATAGATTTAGTTATTTGATCAACAATAACTCAAATCATATTGTTACTTTGAGAAGTGTTTGGTAATCACACTATGAAATCCATGGATATATTTTCCCCATTAAACTATATAATTGGAAAATACTGAAGCATCCCCTTTGGATATTTTCATTCAAATTTTACCAATTGATAAGTCAACTATATCACGTAAAAATCATAAATAACATTGTTCATTTCATCCCACCAATAATACTCATAAAGGATTATATATATAATAGTGAATTAAAGATTGATTAAAAATGGAGAAACATGAAATTAAATTAATAACTATTTCTTGTACTGCGAATGAGGATGAAAAAATAATCTCTTCCCAAATATCAAAACATAATATTTAGCAATGATAAATTATGGAAACCTACTATTTTTATCCAACTCTACCTTTTTCTATAACACATTTTCTTCCTTCTACACATTCTTAATTCTTTATGATATAGAATATATCACTAAAACCTAAAACCAAATAATTTATTTCATAGACCTACATATTACAAGGAAAAATCCATCCAATCATTAACTAGGGGTCCATCTTACAAACGTGAAATGAATAATGTAACATTATTTTTCTAACTAAAATCCATAGGCAAATTATTTTATTCTGTAATATGGTAATTGAATATGAAATACTACTCTTTATTAGTTCCATCCATCCTCACTACTGCATGGTCAATTCAATATAAGTGTATATATAATTCCAATGTTTATAATAAGTTTATATTTCACACATTTCACTATTTAGATGATGTCTCCTAATTTTTAAAGTGAAAAAAAACATTAAATTCTAAATCATAAGTGGGATAATTTGAATAATTAGATGTAGGTGATGTTGAGTCACAATAAATTACATGATAATTCTATATAAAAATGAAACCAATTAACATTAAATATGAATCACTATAGATGAAACAATCTCCATTTCTGGATGGTATGAAAAAATGGTGCATTTTACAATCTTCTTTTAAGATCCCAAAAAAATATCACCTTATTCATTCCTTATAAATTTAACCCATATTCTCGTTAGCTTAGTTAGAAGGCCGGATAGACATGAAATTTTTTTGACAAATTTTCAATAATATGATTATAATCCAAGAAAACTATGTATTTCATAAACATTTATAGGTCATTCCCATTTGTCATCCATGTCATTTATTACGGGATCATCGCCCAGGACAATATCATTTTCAATGTTACCATGAAAAGAAATATTTTGAAACAAAAAAATAACTAATTCTAAAACAACCTTATAAATTATATTATTTTAGTGCTTGAAGAAAAATAATTAGATTCTTTTTGCTATCCTTATATCATATTGAATAAACCAAAACACAATCAATAAAACAAACTGTTTTTTTAATATTATATAATGATTTTATTCCTAATATCCATAAATATAGTATGAAAATTATTCAAACCAATGGTAATAACTAAAAACTCATAATTACCATATCTATTATAGAATGTTTTTTCAGAATAAAATCCTCCCTAACCATCAAATGATGGTATATGGATCTACAGTCAATCTTGGAAAAAAAATGAGCTCTGTGAGATGATAAAATAAGATATTGATATAATGAAAATGATAATTATTCATAAATTTAATGTTATTAAATTATATATAATCAATTAAAATCCCCTAGAAGTATATTTGTTTTAAAAAGAAAGTTGGAGTACCCCAAGGTGATGGGATAAGTGGAATAAATCCTTTAACTAGAAAATCTAGTAACTGATTTTTAAATTATAGAAGTTATAATTAATCAATTCTGAAAGGGGGTTTTGAAATTGGATCAGATCTAGGGTCTAAATACAAAATAACCTCATCCTTATAATCAGTTTTAATATAAGAAAACTCATCAAGAAAACATCTAGATACTAAATTACGATAAGAAAATCACTAATCTAAACATATCAATTATTTTTAGAAATATATGAATGATAATATTCCTCTCTAAATTTTAATAGTTTCTATGGATCCTAATATATAATCAATAATATGGTTTCATTCTTGTATAAACATTGAAATATTTTTTTAAATCTGAGTTATCTCTAAAATCAATCTTCAAATAGTAAACAATAATCACCTTCAAACCCATAATAACATCAAATTCTATTAGGGGTAAGACAAAAATGTTTGTCGGTAAATTATTTCTAATTGAATTAATATGAATATTATGATAATTAATTTTTCCTTAATATTTCCCCATATTTTTTTCTACCATATGTTCTAAATTCATATCATATGACCAAATTTTTATTTTATGATAAAATTTATGCTATATGAAATAATGTATATTAGAAATCATTATAAATATTTGAGTAAAAAGAAAATGTACCTTATACACCTTATTTTTATGACCCAAAATTTGATGATGTTTATGAACAGGACTTCACCACACATTTATACACATAATTCAGCTACATCCCATCATTTGAGTTCCTCTTCAGACACTTGTTTGAAAAATAACCAATCTCATTACATTAAAAAAGTTAACTATCTGTATGTATAAATTTTTATTACCACTACCATAATCATTTTCATTAATGTTACAAGAAACATGCTGAAACATACCACATCAGAAGCACTTACCAAAAATCAGAAGGAATTCCTTAATGGGTTTTCACCATAATCCTCAAATATTGAAAACATAATGTTTTTACAATCAAACATCATTAATACATTATTTCCATTTTCCTTATGTTTGTGACTTTTTTACTTTTTTTCAAAGAACACATGATCATTAGAAAACTCCATTTTTTCTTTCTCCATAAATCAAACATGTTTTCCATAACATTAAAATTCAGAAGAAATAATTTATTTCAATACATTTGCTTCAATACTGAGTAAAATAGTTTTATTTTACTATCAATATCCCAGATAAAATTTACAGTGCACCTTTCTAATCGAGTGATTTTTAATTCATATATATCCATTATATAATCATCCAATATAAACTCAAATATTTTTTTCCATACCATGTCATGGAACCTTAGGAATATATTTCCCAAGGAAAATATTTTTGAGTTCATACCATTCCAGAGAATAGAAAACCTTGTTATCCCTTATATTCTTAACCGTTGACCTCCACTAGTTGCAATCACCTTCAAAATGGTAAATAAAAAGACAAAACATTTGATTGTATGAACACCCCATGAAATCGAAAATATTTTCTATGGATTCAATCCACTCATAAAAAACCATTATCTCAGAATATCCACTTACTGTGGGAGGTTTGTTCATAATAAAATGTTACACTACTGACATATTCCACTGAATTTATTGTAGCTGTTCTTGCACAAGGACTACACTATTATTTACTACAAAATACGATAGATAAATAACTATTAAAAACATCATGGTTCTAATTCTCAGTAATTTGGGATGCAGATTCAGAAGGATATCATCCTCTTTTTGCCTTCTTAATTATGCTTTCTAGTTTATTCTACGTAAAAATATTCAAAACAGACATATTATCGAAGATGAAACATAGAAATCCTTAAATAATATACCATTTCAACATAATGATAAGTAAAAATTACTTATTGGTATTATATTAACATTATCCTACCTTATAATGTTATTTAAACCAGTCTCTAATACAAAATTTAAATAACTAAACTTAAATATTACATAATCTCGTTAATTCCACTATAATTTTAATCATACATTCTCAAATATCACTTCAGTTTAGATATTGGGTTAATTAGGTCATAAGGTAATTCAAAAAAACTCATATATTACGAAGTAGAAACTTCTACTTAATATCCATTTTTCTCACAATATGATACCTAAAAACAAAAAAAAAATCATTCCATAACAATACTTCATAACAATAAACATGAATTCATAATTTCATTTAACCATCCATAAATTCTGTGAAAATCATTTTAAAATTTGGGATGAGAAAAAAAAATCTCTATGTGGGACATAAAAATAAATAAAGATATCGTGAGTCTAAAAAATAAAAAATTTTCCTAGGGATATAACTTATACACATAAACCACAATCTCTTTAGTTTACCAATATGAAATCATAAGTTTAATGTAAAACGATATAAGGAACACAAAAATCATAATGTTTTACTTGTGGAATAATTTTTATATCAATATATCATACAAAGTATATATCTTTTATACAAAATGACTAACAATCATTGATACACTTGGAATAACCATCGCAATATATTCTCATAATCACATTGGAGAAACATAATTGGTAAACTCCTTCCCTTAACACAGTAAATTACAGATCTATAATGATCTTAACCACCCTGGTTTTATCCCGAACCCACACCTCATCAAAACAATTACCAATAAATATAAAATATTCATATGAAATAAAAACCTAATTATATAAATGTTCATGAAAAAAATAGTGTTTCCATTTTAAAATCACATTACCTTTTTTACAGGCTACACACTAATAAATGAATAAATTTATTTGAACTTATAATGGAAAAATTTTAAAACAAACATCAAAATATTAAATTATCTCTAAATATTGTTATTTTTTCATGAAATGTTTATAAAAAATGTCAGTTTAAAATATTGTAAATAGAGATATCAAAGATAAATATTTAAGTAATTTCCCTTACAAATATCATATCATTGATGTTATAATTAATCAAATTAATGGTAGTAGTGTATACATTGTAATGAAAATTGCTACAAAATATTATAATCTGAATTTATTTCAAAAATAATATATCAACACTTAAATATTTACTATACGGTTAACCCAATGAATGAAAATTGAGTTTCGAATATCATTAACTTATGTATGAAGTTGTTTTCCATCTGTAATTAATGTCCTAGATAATCAAATTAGATTTTAAAATTACCAAAAATATAGCTTATTATTAATTTATTTTATTTATTATAATTTTGTTATGTTTTCTATGTGGAATATTGAAATAGTTGTAGAGTTCAATTCTGTTATTCGAGGAGTGTTTGTTTCAAAGTTTTATGGCCAGTTCCCTTCAATATAATTATTGGAGTTCGTGTAAAATGAATGAAATACACTAGAAGTGGAAGGAAATGGAACTAATGATTTTTTTATTTAAATAACAAAATATATCATTTTTCTTCCTGATATTAGGATGATTTGTTAGATTAACATTAATGATACATGATTTGTTAGGGGGGGGCTTCCAACCATCAATCTAAACTTTCATTTTATTTTATTATTATGTCTATAAGATAGTTAAATAACATTAACCAATTTATTATATACATATTAAAATATATTTTAGAAAAAATAATATTTTTCTTACCATTATTTTAGTTGGTAAGAGAGAATAAAAATACATCGTCCATAATGGTGGTGAATCGATACATCACATAGGATGTTTTCATTTTTTTAAAATAAGTGTAGAAGCTAAGATATTTGATGATGAATATTCCATTAACACAAAAACATTTCAGTACATGTATGGTAATGTATTTATGATGTAACATTGGATAGGGAATTTGAGGATAAGGTATAATAATGAAGTAATTTAAATGATAAAAAACATTGTTTTACCTCTTGGATATCATCTCCTTGAGAACCTCCTTAAAAACATATTTTTGGTATTTTATTGATACTTTATGCTCTTGGAAATGAGGATCATAATTTTAAATGGAATTCAATATATTTTTGAAAATATTCAAGGCTATAAAGGTGAGAGGGGAAGGGCTAGTGATGGGAAGTATTTATATGGAGAGGAGAGGGAGTTTTTCATTTTTTTTTCATTTTTTTAATTATATGCCTCAAGAATATCAACTCATGTGACAAATTAATTTAAATAATGAACAAAAATTATAAATAATGGATTTTGTATCATTCATGACTCAAAATTTCACTTATTTAGCTTATAATGTTTAATATAGTAAAATACAGTATTTTACTATTCACAAAATATTCAACTATTTTAAAAAAATTAAAAAAAATTTAACAAACCCATTTTTTGATGTGTGTATTTAAAAAATGTACATTATTTTTTTAAAGTACTTTTATAAATACGAGAAATTTAATTTTATATGAAAATAATCTTTTATTTGAAAAATATTAATATTCAAATTATAACTGAATTTAGGACACTTTAAAAAAATTAATTACAATGTCATAAAATTATCTTATACATAGAATAAAAAATATCAATGTTTGAATTTATTTGATGAAAATAAACTTTATTTTAAATCATTATGTTATTCATAAATTGTAAATAAACTGTTAAATTTTATAAAAATACCAACAGTAAATCTATCATTTTTAAAACATTCTTTTACTTATAGCATGATATAGTTATATCATATTTTCATTTATAAGATATATAAATTTCATTTATACTTTATAGGAGAGGTTACTAATCTATTGGCTATATTACTATAACTAATAGTAATATTTCTATTTCAATGGTTAGGATACCATTCCATTACTATAGATTTTTAAATTTTTATAAATATCAATAATTTCATTGTATATTACCATTGAATTTAAATATTTATTTCTTGTACGAAAACAAATTATTCAAAAAGTACCTTGGTTTTTACATTAATTCTTCCATTTCAATTGTGTAATAAAAATTTATTGTAACATACCCATGAATACATGATGCTCTACATTAACCTATAGATGGGCAAGAAACCTCACAGAAAAATAAGATACCAATATAATTACCCTAGTTTTTAAATTGTACCTTTAAAACCATTACATCTTCTAGCCATATCATGAAGAACAGTGATGTATCAAATTTTCAAATGTAATAAATAAATATTATTTATATAGCTCCAGTGAGTAAAAAAATTGGATGACTACAGTATCACCCTTTAAATAGGAATGGTTAATTACTTATTACTTTAATCACCATTTATTTACTTTTCGAGTTATCATATATATATATAATATAGATATATATTGACAAGGTGTTTTATAAAATTAGGTCAACAAATAAATAACTGAAAACAAAAAAAATATAAGAAACCAATATGATACATTATTGATACATAGGCATACCTTTTCATTATTATTCCTTATAGATATTTATTTATAAAAATGCATAGTGAATTAGGTCAATATCATTACATTAATACACAAACTTCCATTTATCTGATGTAAGAAATAATAAAATACAATTTATATTGAACCATCCCTTGTCAATTTATATATATAATTTTAGGATCCATCCCCCAAATGAGTGTCCAATTCTTAACACAACTAATTCAGCAAAGAAATTGTAAGGGCTTCAGCCCATTTCACATGACCCTCAATCATGAATTCACTCAACCTATAGCCACCCATCTCCATATAATGACAGATAACTATGAAGTAAATTTTTTTGAATATGTTATATAGGAAATAATTTTGGGAGTTGATATGAGAATTATTTTATAATCAATACAGTACTCTAAAACTATATATTGAAATATTTTTAGTGTAAATATAAAATAAGAAATAAATTTTGATGTTATAAAATTATTATCAAAATGGTTGGTTCTGCCTACTAAAATAAATATCTATTTTTATATCTCTAAATTTAAGGTGATGTAAGGGATATAAAAATGATTAATCACAAAAGAAAACATCATTGTAAAAAAATTATAAAAAAAATTTAATAAATAAAACCTGGAAACCCAAAATGGATACTCACCAAATGATATATAATATTTATAAGATCTAGTATATTCCTCATGTCCATGAGATAAATTAACATAGAATGGGGTGACTCAAATGAATATATTTACTGAATTAAAAATCTTTATTATTGATGACCTATCCTCTGGGAAATATGGGATTCTATAACCATGTTATTATTTCTCCTCTCTTCTTGATAAAGCCCCATATATATTTTCCATTAAAAAATTTGCAGATTTAGTTTTCATTTTGGTATGAAATATTCTTTTGAATTGTGTTCTATCAAGTAATCTAGAGATAATGTTTACATTATAAACAATCAGGACTATAGAGAGTTATTTTTTAATAATTATTCCTTTTTTAGGCACTAAATGTGGTGTAGGAGAGTTTATAAGTGTTATTAGTGTAATAATGATAATTTTTTTATTTTGAGGGATAACACAACATGTTTAACCCTTTTTAATGATCATGGTTAGTTTTTGTTATCCATGATGGTGGTGATATCGAATGAAGAGTGGAAATTGTGTAGTATGAGATTATCAGGGTTCTTATTTATATTTTAGTGACGGAATACCTCATGTTATTAGTGTACAGAAGGGATGAATGAAATTTTATGGTTTTGGATTACATTGGTATTTGTAAAAATATCTATCGACCATATGAATTTCCTAAACATTTGTATTGGGGACCATAATTAATTTTTTGTGGTATAGTGAAAATTTCAATGTGGTCTTTTCACATATCCTTGAGACGAAATCATTTCACTATGTGAGAATTACACCATAGTTATCTAAATTTAATAAGATGATATTGATCGACCATAATATCATCTATTCATCTATTATATAATGGTAGTGAAAACGATGTTGACGTAGTCAAAAATCCTTTTGGATTTTCAAGATCTCTTATTATAAGACATGTTTGTTTTTAGATTAGTGTTGATTGAATTGGAATATAACATAATAATTATGAAATCCATCAACGTTGTTGATAGGTTTCTCACAATATAGATTCTATATATATCATTAATTTTTAAATATTCACAAAACATTATATGAAATAGGGAGTCCTTATAGTTCTCTCCGATTACCCTAGGGTTCCTTAGGTTCTTTTTTTATTTGGTATCTAATTCAAATGCCTTTGATATAAATTTCAGGCTGTTATTTGGTGAGTATCCAAAAATTACAAGTTTAGAACCCCATAAAATAATTATAGATATCAGATTATTTTTGTGATTTTCTTGAATCTTCTTATATTACGAAAAATTATATTATTTGTTAACATGTTATTGTTTATCATAATTTATCCATTATAACATTTGTTCATTGTTAACATATGACATTTCATTCGAAAAAAAATTCTTTGAGTTATTCATTTGTTGATTCATTATTTTTTGATTGAGTTTGTTCCAATAATATGTTCCTAGATATATTATGTTTTTTATTATCATGATAATGGGGAAATTGGATATGTGTTATCCTTTTGATGTTGAGGGCTATAATGTAACTGTAGATAGATGTTTATTATATTTATTATGGTTTTATGATGGACAATTTGGTTCTATTCTTGTTTCTATTGAGATTGATATTATTAATATATGATAATTTACTTCCCTTTAATGAGGTTGTATTAGAGTAATTGAGTGTTTTTAGAGTTTGGTGTCTTTTTTTTAATGGATAGTGTTCTAGAATCAATGGGTTATGTTTAATTGTGGTCCTTCTATAATTGAATTTATCATTGATTTAATTTATTTAAATATTACCCTCTTTGTTTGTTCAATTTAAGAAGAGTAAATTAAACGAAAGTAAAATGATAAATTGAAAGTTGTTTTAATAAATAACAATTTAATTGCTTTCGATATTAAAGAGAAGTTATATGAGGTGGAAAGGGTTCATTTTGGGATATCATTCTCATTTCCTTTCTTAATGGTAAATTTTAATTATTTTGTTAATTTTTTTATTCTAAAAATGAAATAGTGGATGTGATATATATGTGTTAATGTTGTGTTGATCTATATACATTATTATATTACAAGAGTGATGTTATTAATGACTTTTCGGTAACACAGACTGTTATTTTAATTGTATGTGGAGGCCTTATGGGATAATTTTTTTTATTCATTTGTCTATTTTTTATTATGTTATTATTATTCAGTTTAAAATATGATAAATTTTTTATTAGTGTTACACTAATAGATTTTTTATTGAATTTTTCTTCTATAAATGTGGTGTTGTTTTTATTAATAAAATATAGATGGATAATTATAGTGATAATATGAAAGATGTGTGAAATGGTTATGTATATGTGGTCATGTGTCTAAATATGAAAGTGTGGGGTGTTGCGATTATTGTGTGGTTATATAGTTATGAATTAATATGGTTATATAGATGTAATATATTAATATGGTGATGTGATAACATGTATCTAATGTGTAATGTGATAAAAATTGAGTTGATATGTGTTATGTGATTTTAGGACTGTGGATAGAAGCTATAATGGATACAATGTATATTCTAATTGTTTTTTATCATCTTCCTGATGACTTAATAACAAGTTTCCTTTATATGGATCACTACATGATGGTGAGTTGGATATATTCATGTCCTATTAATTTAGAGAGATATTTATTATTGGTTTCTTTCCAAATTCATCTATTCATCATTATTTAGATTTATGTAATGCTTTTTAATCCATTTATTCATGTTTTTATTGAGGATTATTTTTCTGGATTTATTTTTTCAATGTTTATGAATTATTATCGAATTTTTTATTATATTAATGTTTTTAGGGTTTTCAAAGGCTATTTTTTTGGTATGGTGGTTTTGGGTTATAAATTGATGATTTGTTTGGATGGAACTAGTGTTTGGGTAAAATTAATGGAGAATGTTCTAAAGCATGGTGGATACATGAATCTGATAATGTTATGTTTATTTAACAGTATTGATTTTTGTTTGTTTATTTCACACATGTCTGAACATGAATATTTTTATCACAAGGATGCTGATTTATATATCATATGACCCTACCAAGTGTTCTTATGTTCCTACAACTTATACAATACATCTTTCAGTTCAAATTTCAAATTAGCATAATAAATATGTGGAGATTAAATTTAGGTGGATAGAATGAAATCTTCTGGCTGATTTAGATCCCTTAGATTTTGTTTTTTCGATTCCATCATACTGGATATTCAAATATATATACAATTATAATTTTAATTAATTTAATTGTATATTTAATGAATCTTAACATTTTATTGGTAGTTTCATTTTCCCCATTACATTATAAGGTTATTTCATTCCATTTTGTGATTTTACAAATTTATTACTAATCTCTATATTATGTAATATTAGTAACAGTATTTTAATGTCACTCATAGATTCCTCTCTATAATATCATTGGTTTTATTGGTAAGATATCATAAATTAAATGTATCATAACATAGGTTTATAGTTAGGTTGAGTATTAGAAATAGAAAAAATTGATAATTATATTGTATTTGATTGTTAATAGTTTAATTTAAAAATAACATATGATGACTAGAAGAAAGTATTTATGAAATATAGGGGGCTAATGTAATATTATGTACAGTACTGACAAATATATTAATCCAATTTATAGAAAATTGAACTTCTTGTAGGGTAGTGACATCATAGATGTGCAAGTATCATCATCATTAATTCCACTAGTAGTTTATCATAATGATTTATTAAATTTGATTATGGTTTTATTTATTATGATTTGTTTATATTGATGATGTTTTTGGATGATTAAATGATCATAAATTATAGCACTAGGTAATTATAATTCATATAGAAAAAGATATCCTTTGTTTTCATTTTACTTCTATGAGGTTCTCTATTTTTGTGAAATTATGTTTATTCATTTAATTATTTTATATAAATAATAGGTTTTTAAATTAGTGAATCCAAAACATTTCGAAAATAAATTATTTTATATTTTTTTTAATTTCTTTACATGAATATACATTTCCATGTGTAATCCAATAATATTGTAAGACATGTTCTGATTAATATCAGATCTAATTCATGATGTACATGTAAATTTATTTTATGAAATGTAATAATATATTTTTCATTTGTTTAATCAATTATAAAATGTATAAATACTTCTAGGTATTACAATTTTAGTTATAAAAATGATAGATATATCCGTTTTTTAAAATACATGTTCAAATAATGAAGATATAAATTAATTTTGAAATTGTTGTTATAAAAATTAAAAAATTAATTTGGATTGCTAATTTACATGTTAATTAATACTAATGAAATATATACTCTATTTCCCAAAATTATTGATCATTCCATATTGAAAAGGATATGTTATATTATTAACGTTTTTTTAAACAATTTGAAATTTCATTTCATTAATCACGCTTGTTACAAAATAGATGTTATTAAAATGTTTTGTTTTAATATATTTTATGCAATGGAGACAAAATTTTCTTTTGATAATTTGAATGCATGTTTAGACAGTGTTAATGAGTGTGAAAAAATAATTTTTTTTATGTTTACCTTGAGATCAGGGTATGAAAATTATAGAGATAATTTATTATATTATGATGTGATGTGGGTGATCATTTATTTAATTGGTTGATGGTATTGACACGAATTTTTTTTAATGAATTTTATTATGTTGAAGGTTTAATTAAAGAAATATATTTATTTTAGTTTGAATTTTTTTTCAAAAATATTTTCAACAGGTTTTCATATGTTATGATTTGGAAATTAGAATATTTTGATGTAATATAATTAATGATTGGATGCATTTTGATTTCGTGAATTTTTTTGATGAGTAAATTATAATTTCATTCAAAAATATTTCTTTATTTTTTTATGTATCGTTGTTCTAAATGCATTATAGATGTTGTTTTTGGGAATGAATTGAAGTTTTGGTGATTTTTGTGGGATTTATATTGTTGATTGGTAGTGTATAGGTGAAGGTTAAAGTTTCATTGATGGAAAATATTTTATGTTGTGATGGATTAGATTATGAGATAAATAATTGTGATGTTGTATTAGTTGTAAAGAGAGTTGAAATTCCTAGGAAATTAATATTTTTATCTATTAGATGTGGATATTTTGATGCTGTTGGAGGGTTTTTTTAACTTGTATATTTTTTATTTCTGATTTTGAGGCATTTTGTTTTAGGTTTTTCCGACATATTGGGTGTGAGAGGATTGTGGAGGAATAATTGTATATGTCAGGGATAATGTTCAGTGAAAAATGTAAAAAAAATTCTTTGATGAAGTATACAATCATGAGGAAGTAGAATGGTTAAATAAGTTTCAAATTTCCTTTTATTTAGTTAATTTAACTAATCAATTTAATGTATAAGTAAGAGTTTTATTTTTACAAAAGTTGAATCATGGGTGTTGGAGGGTAGAGAATATTTTCTTAAAATAAATTTATTCGTATTGGATTTTTTATTCATTTAAATATTAATTCAATGACAAGATATTAATAGATTAATCTATTGATTAAACTCAGGTACATCCCAAAATGATTAGATCGTTTTTGTTTATTTAAGTATTGATTACTATGTTTTTTTTCCATTTTTTGTGTTTTGAAGACAATATTCATGATCGAGGGTGACATTTTGAGTCTACTTTGATGATAAATATTTAGTGGTCTCTCACCCCTGAATATATGAAGTAATAGAGAGAGATGATAGTCAATGTAGAGATAATTGAAATGGTATTATCTATGTTGAATTGTTCTTTTAGTGGACAATATTTCGATTTTAAGAAGGATTATATTAATTATATGAGTTTTAGGTCTCATGGTTCAAGAAAATAAAGAGTGAGGAAATATTATAGTGTTTGACAATCTATTTTAGCACTGGATTTTGTTATATTGTGTTTCCATTTAATAGGATTGTAGATTTATTTATATTATATTGTTGTGAGATATCAATAGTATAGTATAATTGAGGTTTAATGTGCTTCTCATTTCTTAGTGGGTAGTTATCTTAGGTTCCGGTTGTGACGCATGTTGTTGGTTTTGAACTTTTCTTCTTCATCATGTTCCTCTAATGTTATTTTTATGTTTAAATTAAAATACATTTTTAAATGTGTGTCTTGGAATATTTTTTTGACAGTTTATATAAATGATTACTTTTAGGAATGTAAAAAAATTCTTTTCATGTATTGTTAAATCATTTAGACCATTTTTATAAATGATCATATTTAAATAATATATATTTTCTAAAATGAATGTACAGTTATAGACTATTATTTTTTATAGAATGGAAGAACTAAATTTTTTTTATGAGTATCAAAATAGGTTGGTGTATGTGAAATAACTAGAGGCAGTTAAATTTTTTTAGCTGTTGTTATGTTATTATTTATTGTGTTTATTACCTCATAGTTATGAAATTAGCATTTAAAATATATCACACATGGTTGAAATGATTTAGGGGTTGTCATTATTGAGAAGTGTATAAATTATTTATTGGTTTTTTCCATGTGTTAGAGGAGGATGTATTTTATACATTGATTTTCTAGAGATTACTGCTACTGTAGTTTAGTCATTATTTATAGTTATCTTTCATGGATGTTTTTTTATTACTATTTTTGTATATAATTAATTTCATTCTTTAGGGAGATGATAATTTGTGATGTAACACCCCAACCAATGTCACTGGCTTTGAGTCACTGTTCCCCATGACCTCATGCATTCCTCCATATGCCTTAACGGTTGCTGACTTGTGGTGAGGGTCTAGAGATTACATGGAGGGACTATACCCTCTATAATAAAATCCATACACCTCACTATGAAAACATAAACATAAGAAAACATAAAATAAAAACAGAAAAAAATATAAAAAACAAACAATAATATAATTCATGACATTTCATACATTATCAAACCAATGAAAACCCTTATGTGGTTGGTAAAAAATTATAGAAAATACAAATGGATGATAATAATAAAATTTAATATGAATGTTATGTAGATTATTGCCTTGTAATTTATGTTCCAGGTGAAATAGAATTGTGCGGTGGGTCATGAACATCGTTTCTTTTTTCTATGATCAATAATAAATATTATTTTTACACAAAGATAAATGTTTTGATCTAATGTAATGAATAAATGAATAAATAAAAAGGATATTACACCAGAACTAAGATATATAATCATAACATATAATTTATAATTAATTAAAATAACTAAACAATCACATTTATGGAATGATTTCTTTGTTGATGCATCTGAAAATAGATCGGTGGTGTTCCATCGTTGTGTTGTTGGAATCAAAGTAGATCCCCTCTAATTGTGATCCACACATGTTCCTCACATATACAAACAACACTGGAGGACAATTCAAATGCAATCCCAAAAGATCATAGCACTTGTGTCATCCATTTTGATCAATTCAAGAACCACTTCCAATTCCTTGTCATATATCTCTCTTGACTCGAGAGTGGGAGTTAGAGGAAGATCTCTCTCCGTCAATGAGAGCACTCTTAGAGAAGGGACCTATATAGGTCTTGAGTGGATTTTTAAAACCTGTTATGGACATAAAAACAAATGAGTTTCCTTCTTGATAAAATAATATATTTGGGATTATATATCAATATAGTTAAAATAAAATAATCAGACAAGTTCCCTATATTATTTATTTAATCCATGAAGAACCCCATGTCAAATAATGATAATAATAATTATAATAATATTTCTCAACATACACTTAAATTAAGAATTAATTTTAATATTATATAATCAAAAAATATTCAATATTTATTATTTCTCACCAGACAATTAAACTCCGTCTTATATTTCCCTATAATATTTATCGAGTCTCTAATAATGAATATTTTATAATTATATAAATATCAATACATTATTCTCTAAAATTTTTATAAATATTATATTCAAAAAATTAAAAATAAATATTTATATACAACCAAGAATACATGAATGATTCTGAAACCACATCCATGAATATTATTTATTCAATATGTTAAATATTAAATAATAATATATTATTTATTTAATATTACAGAAACACATAGTGTGTGAACCTCTAGGCATATTTCTCAATGAGGTTATGTGAAGTAGCCTATTGTTCAAGATTAGAATCTAGCAACACACCAAGGAACCTGTAGAAAGAGAAGTTGATTCTGCAATGACATGATACCTTATACAACGACTTATGGTGTAATATAATCCCTTTATCATGATATCTGAAATCAAGTAGGTTGCATGCTGGTGCCAAAAACCTATATGCTTGATGTTTTTTTGATTAACTTCATGAAAATTTAACATCACTATTGTACACCATCCCAATAGATTTACTTATTATATAATATTTAATTGAAATAGACTGAGATATCAAACTTTTTTAAATAACAGAAGGGTCAAATAGTTTCCCTCATTATTCATTAATGTAATATTATGTGTGACACACCCAATGTATACTACCATTCCATAAACATATTTTATCGTACATTTCATAAATTATAAAGTGTATTTGACTCATGATACTCATTAATAATAATTTAAAATTGTGAATACTAGTATAGATATCTGTAGTTATGAATATCAAATGACACAAATAAATATGGATTCCCTACTTGAGGGCCTTATTCGCCTAATATTCTACTAGATACTACCAAGGGCGTACACCAAGAGATGATACCTCAATGTCCTATGAGTCTCCACACCTGAGAGCCTGGATCATTTTTATCCCTGAAATAATATAATCCTATTATTGAACATATATTTCTGAATATTATAATTTCACTTCCACGTTCTCGTTATAGCAGGGAACTACGATGACCTTTCAGGGTGACAGGTATCCTTAAGACATTATCAAATTTTATCTTAAGTAGAATAATAATCTTAATGTGATAAGAAGTTCATTAATTTTCAAAAATATGAATACATGTTATCATAATGTACTCAAATTTTAGTTCTAGGGAACTGACTCCAACATGTATTTCATCCATCTACAAACTCCATGATCCTTTGCAACATACCGTTATGATCTTGGATTTTTCGGGGTCCATTGGTATGAAATCTGCAGATTCAACTAGATTCCCGTGAAAGGTGTTTGTATGAACCAAGTAAGACACCACCAAAGAGTTCATAACATAAATTCACATACAGAGACACATATATGTTGGTATATATCATTATGTTAAGGTAAATTCACACAATAGAATACAACAAATCATATCCCTATCATTCTTTTGCTAACTTAGAAACCACGAACCCCAACATTACCCAATTCAATAATCTGAGGAAATAATGTCTTAAGTAGTCACCTCATAACATATATCATGATATAAGACTATGTTCCACCATTATGTATAATATAAATTCAACTCTTAAGGAAAAAATATATTCCTTCTTTTAAGGGAGTTTCACAAAAATAAACAATAGATACCTCCTTTATGTAATAACTAAAATTTTAAAATAAAAACTTTTATTCAATAGGATACATTAAAATAAACACAATGTGTATAAAGAAATTGAAAAAAACAAGGGATTAAAATATATTTATAATTTTAAATAAATTCAATGTACACTATATGGATTAATACACAAAACATTGAGTTCATCTTTTGCACCCAGAACAACGAGTTTCTTTTATTACATACATTATATGAAACATTGAGTATTATCGAAAAACAATATACTATAAATATTATTATTTATATGGTGTGTCATTATTACTTTCTCCCTACGGTTCCCTTTGGAGATAAGCTGGAGGGGGAGGTTTCGTAGGTGCCTTCCCACTCACCCCTTATTTTTAACTTTCGCATCCTCATCTACTGTTTCATTGCTTTGGTCTCTATGTTCATTTAGTGGTGGTTTTATTATTAGTGAATTATCTAACGGTATGTTTTTATGGTTCCAATGATGGTTTTTATGATGAAGCTGATGGCTTGTAAAACTCTGATCTGACCTCAGGTTCATTTGTGCATCTCCAAGGAAGATCTATAGTGAGGGTATCAATGGGGTTTTTGGTTTTTGGTTAGGCGGTCAGTGGACTGGAGCCCATGGCTACTAAAATTCTTCCTTTGACCCCATGTTCTACTACTCCACTCCCAGTCGGATATGTATCAGTAATAACTAAGGGGTTCTGGGATGGGGGATTTGGTGGCCGAAATATTCCCCACAAGACATGAGTCAATTTTATCTTATGTTAGCCAATCCAGATCTCTTGTTCTTTGATGGTCTAGGCCTCAATCTACGCTTGGGAGATCCTTCTTTTCTTGAAGTTATTTGCTGCAGTTCGATCTGGATTAGCGGTCTGATGTTTTTTCTGTCATTGATTGAAGAAACATATTTCAAATTGTTCATGTTTTTCAAATATCTTCCATCTATGAAGGTTGTTTCCATCTTGTTGGTCAATCTAGTTATTTCTTGTGTTCTGATTAGTGCTTATGGTTCTGTTCTATATTTTTTTGTAACCATTGGCGATGCATTTCTGGTTCTTTTTTTTTTGGCATGCACTGGTCCTGGTTGTTTATGTTTTTTCGGTGAGGTTGATTGGTATCTGGTTTTGGGTGATACATCGTAACGATGGTGGAATTTTTATGATAATGTATCATTATTAATGGAGGTTTCTATGAATCAATATGAATCTATTGGGGGCATGGCTCGAGGATTCTCATTGATTGAGGAAATATTATTATTATGTGATGATTACTATTTAACATCTAATATAACTATATAATATGCATATCAATCGAATCTTTCATGATAAAACTTACATGAGAAGATAAAAAAATTAACACTAGAAACAATGACAATAAGGAAATATTATTAAAAAACAACTGGTAATATTTTATAAATAGAAAATAAATGAATTTATATATATTAATATGGTTCTATAATAAGTTAATACCATATTTAAAACTACAACACATGAGGATAAATAATGTTCAACCAAAAGGAAGCATTAGGTATTGGATTTCTTCTCAATTTCATTTTAGTGAGGTATGTTGTATTTTTATGAAGATAATATATTTTTTACGATGTATATAAGTATCCTTTTAAATTTAATATCATAAATAATAATTATTTTTAGTATTTTATGTTTTAATTTGAATTAACATATCAATCATGTTTTGTAATGTAAATTTTCATGTGGCAATAAATTTAATAACTAAATTTCATTTCAATGGGAAATAATAATATTTTAATTTAATTTTTACTCAAGGATTATATAAGGACCCAGCCTTAAAACATTACATAATCATGAATTAAATGAATAATTCGCATAGGGTATATTTTCATATAAGGCCCCAGCCTTAAATCTTACTTAATCTTGAGTTATTACAAGATTACACATTGAGGATCTTTTCAGGTTTTTAGTTTTAGAGAATTAGGACATGACTATTACATCTCAAAAGATTACAAAGTAGAAACTTCTAATATGTTTCCATAAAATAAAAACTCTTAAAAAGAAATATGTCTAGTTCCATGTTTTAGGTAGCATGACTTTCCCTTGATCCCATCCTTGACCCTATTCCGCGTTATGTCATGTGATAAATATTTCAAAAACATGGGATGAGCATAAAAAGCTCAGTAAGGGATACAAAAAGAATGAAAACTATTAGTTTTTAAAAACAACAAGTAATCCATGTATACTTTATCAATGTAATACCTTTCACCTTGTCGATGTAGTAAAAAAAACTCTTCAATGAATAAAATATCATTACTTACCCTTTTGTAACCAAAAGATTTCCATAAAACCCATATAAAGAACACATAACTTAAAAATGTAACTTGGGACATAAACATACTTAAATGGAATAACCATATGGTCGACATCCACACATACTTAATGGAATATCCATACGGCCGACTTCCACACATACTTAATGGAATAGCCATACAGCTAACTTCCATACACAATGCATTGGAGGTTATAACGTAACCACCCATCCGGGTATTCATGGCAGCACCCGTCATATGGTTTATCACGTAACCACCTGTAAAATGTCCAAGTACCATCATTACACATAAAATATTTAAAATATAAACATTTCAATAACATCATTTCATTTTCAATCACAATAAGTAATTCCAAGATATTGAATTAATCAATCTACTTTCAAAAACCATTTAAATGAAATTTTTGAATCAAAGTGTCACATACCACTTTGAAGATTTTAATGGAATTATAATTTTAAAACATTAATTTCCATATAAATAAATATTGAAAACCATTTTTAAATCATGGACATTAAACATAAAGATTTAGAATAATGAATCTTTAAAACATTTAAAATGATATTTTTGTTAAAGAGTTTCTAACAAAAAGGGAGACCCTTGAATACAAATAATCGCGGAATAACATTTAATCCAAGATTTATAATATCATGAGAATAAAGGGATTCATGATATAATATGTCAAGGGACAGTATACACACCAAATAAGAGTGAATTGGTGCATAACAACAATGAAGTCTCAATGGAAATGTAAATTGAGATGAAATCCATTATAAAGATAGTATCCTTAAACTAAGGATAAATCTATCACATTATTAATTGTGAGAAATAAAAATACACCCAATATAAGTGGATATTATTTGTGAAACAATATAAGGTCATTCACACATATTCATAGGATTACATGTTCAAGAAGTACAAGTTGAACCCAAAGAAATCGAAATTGGGTTAAGATGTTCCCTTGTAAAAATTCAACAGCCTAACGGTGTCACTTCAAAATTCCCAAAATTAGTCGATGAGAGAGTGAATGGTATCTCATCCCTTGGAAATAAACTTTACATAAATAAGGATATATAAGAACATATCCCAACATAATAAGATGTAAATTAAAAGACTTAACAAAAGAAGTCTTTTAAAAAGAGGAGGGTGAAAGGTCCCCTTACCGAGTTGGGTAACTTTTGAAATGTACACCCCATGGAATAAGGGCCATAAAATGAAGATGTAAATACCCATAAATGAAATTATACTACAAAATGTGTATAATAATGTGCAGTACATACACCACTCAAATGAAATAGTGGAAAACGTAGCATAAATGTCCCGAGAATAAAAGTGAGATGAAAAATCTCTTACGAAAACTCAGCAGCCTAACGGCGCCACATAAATCATCCAAAAATGGATTGATGAGATCAAATAGGGTCTCTCATTATATGAAAATAGAAATTACAGAATGAGGAATATAAAAGAACATCCCCACACATATGAAATATGAGCTTAAAATAAATGATATAAAAGAGAGTACTTAAAAAAAAGAGAGAGGTTGGATCTCTTATGAAAATTCAGCAGCCTAACAGTGCCACTCAAAACATCCAAAATGGATTGATGAGAGAGAATAGGGTGTCTCATCATATGAACATAAAAATTAAAGTAAGAGTAATATAAAATAACATCCCAATAACAAGAAAGATGAGCTTTAAAAGGAGTGTCATAAAAGAGCGTACTTAAAAAGAAAGAGAGGAGTAGGATCCCTTACCTCATGTCCGACATGACTCGATCGTTCTTTAATCTCCTGAATAATAAAATTAGGTCAATTTATAATTTCTTAAGGACCTCCTTTAAATATTATTATTCAGTTCAGATCACATATTATAATTCTATAATAATTGGTTAATAATATGAGTTCATATCAGACGTTTTTGTCGATGTTTGGTACGTGAGTCAAAAATTGAATTTGTTAGAAAAACAATTCCATGTAGTTATAGGTAAATCATCTCCAGAATAGTATTGATGTTTTAAATATCATATATATCCAGTTTATATTGATTTTATACTATTCAATATCATTTTGAGATAAAAAATTAAAGGCATCGTTCATGGAGATGGTAGGCCGTACGTACGCATGAACACTACTTTCATTTTTTTGCCATATTAATGGAATTAAAACAAAATGAGAGATATATTTATTATAATTACAGAATTATACCCATCATTTAGATGTAATATATTACATATATATCCATTATAAATATGTACATAAAATAGTACATAGCATTTGAAGATAAGAAATGAAATGTACCGTTCATGGAGACGGTAAGCCGTACGTACGCATGAACGCTACTTTCATTTTTTTTGTATTCAATGGAATTAATAAATAAAGATATAAAGGTATATTATAATTCTGGTAGGATAACATATGTAATACCATTAATTATATCCTTTATACGTCCCACATATGGCATTAACGAATCAAATCACTTTGAGGGGGCGGTAGTCAGCACTTCCTAAAATGAAGATATCGCGTTTACCCATAATGGAAACCATAAAGGTATGCCAAAAATGAAAAATACAGAATCTTAAGGAAAACATAAAAAAATTATATATCATATATAAATATAGTGTCATCTTAATGGCCACCTTTGAAGGTGTTAGAAGAATGTTGAACAATCATCGTTTCGTGAGACAACAATTCGCCATCCACAGAAACAGTATGTTCTTTAACCATTAGATGTAGGTGTGTGTAAGTTTAGCTCGAATACTTCTTAAAAAAACATCCTAGTATATTTAATATACTGTATTTGTTATTAAATAAATGAATAAAAAGAGTTTAGGGGGTTGGAGAAGCAAAATAAAACAAAAGGACACAAGTGAAGACATTACCTTAAAATCGGGTAACTCCCTTTGGTTTGAGCTCAAAGGCATCCTTGGGAAGACTTATGCCCAAATTGAGGCTTCAATGAGTTATATAGGGATTTGGAGAGACAAAATGGTCAGAGTTTGGACGAGCCAAAGGCTTTGGAAGTGTGGGTATGGAGGTAGAGGTGGGGGCCTTTTATAAGAGGAGAGGAGGGGCACTCTTGGAAAGTAAAGAAATGTTACTTTATTTTAGAATGGGTTTCGAATTTTAATGGTCCCACATTGATTTGTTTCGAGTATAAGGTGATAAGGGTTCTAAAGACCCCCATCTAATTGGTTTTGGACAAATGTAGGTCTCATATTTTACATTATCTTTCCATTTTATTTAAATCGTTAAATAATGAGGTCATCGCTGCATCATCATGATGTCATAAATAATTTAATTTATTTAATGTCTAAAAATTATTAAACAAATACTATTATGTGGTATATCTTTTTATATTTTCAATGATTATTTATAGTCAAAATTCCGACTTGCATATCCCCATGTAAAAATTGTTTTAGTAAAACATCTCATGTTTGTGTCATTTTTACTTTAACATTAAATAAAACGTTATTTATGTCATTTCCCATCCAAATTGGCTCCATGGGGACCCAAAGTTGACCCATGGATTGTATTTGTCGTCCATGACACATACAATAATGGTAGGACATGTGTCAAGCTCATCTCATATTATTAAAACATTATTTTTATCTTAAACTACAGTAATTACCTCTAATGGCGATTAAAAACATAAAAGTTACTATTCACCAAAAAAGTGTTTTAATTCCATTGAACCACATTTTAATTCTTAATGACAACCATGAATGTCTGAATTTTTTAATTCAAAACACAGAGGTGGTAAAATTTCATTTAAACGGAAAATCAGTTTTTTATAAGTACCACTTAGTGGTTTCACTATTTATCAAAAATTGACGTTTTTCAGAAAAATACCAAAACTTCACCCTAAGCTATAATTGATATTATGAATTCAAAAATTAATTCTATATTACAAAATTCCAAACATATAAGTTTCATTAATTAATTTAATAATTAATTCCTGCTGTCAGAGCAAATAGCGTGTTTTTATGAAACAATAAGTATCAAAAGATTGACACTAGTTTAAATCCGATTTCAAAGTGAAATTAATTCCAATGACCACTATTGGAATAAATGGTAAAAATATATTCTAATTTTACATTAAAAACAATTCAATATATAATCTAATCATATAAATAAATTATATTAAAAAGAGGTTTTGAATTAAAATACATCATTTTTCACTATTCATTAAAAAAATGAACATTATCGGAATAATACCAAAAAATTACACAAAGTAAATTTTGATGTATCGATTCTAAAGAAGAATTTTATTTTGTCAAATATAACACATAAAATTTTTAAAAACTGGATTTGAAAGTGGTTCGTCATCCAAAGGCGGTTAATCGACCTTTGGATGAATATTAGAATGTTTATGCTTAAAAAATTGGATTCATTCGCATTTTTAATCCTCTAACATTTATTATAAGGAGTAAAAATATTTTAAAAACATATATAATCATTTTTTAGTTAGTTCTGTTCATTCCCTCCATGACAACGGCTAGGCGTTAACTACCATTTAAAATAATATTATTTTATTATTAGAGTGCAACATAAGATTCCAATGAAACTCGTTGTTGCATATTGGGTACGCCATCGAGCATAGCGTCCCCTTTAAAGTAATATTAATATTTTATTCACAAATATGGATAAATATCAAAATGTCATATTCTTTATTTACCTGGGGTGTTACATCCTTCCCCCCTTTTGGGAATTGCATCCTTGCAATTTTAAAATTGGGCTCGGAAACATCCTTGAAAGTCCCACATCAGAACAAGAGTCGGTAAAACAATCACATTAAAAGAATGGGAGAGAAGTACAAATGTCACCCAAGTTAACCCATACTAGGATTCCAAGTATGAAAATATGGATATGGGGGAGAAAACAAAGGGTCATGTTCTGATGGAGAGTGATAGTAAACATGTCTAGGAGAAAGTTAACCACAAGAAAATCACAAACTTGTGATGGGTTAAACGGTATTCGATTCCCCAGTAGGAAAAGTTAACAGAAAACATTTTTGTTTTAAGTTACTCTTCATTGAGGCATTTATTTTTTGATCTTAACAACATCATAATGAAACATACTTACTTGTCACGTAGACTTTCAAATTTTACTAGATTCCTTAATCAAACTCATATTTTATCCAAAAGATGAGATTTTAGGAAGACTTGTTCGCATTAAGAGTACTATAATCAACTTCCTGAGAATCACCTAATCCAAAAAAGAGAACTATATACATTCCATGTCTTTAGACTTTAACCAAAACCAAAACCAAAATGGTTAGTACAAGATCAGATAATCCAAAAAAGGATAACCCTTTATAAAAAGAAAATCTATTCTTAATCTCCAAAATTTGTCCAACAAAACCCAAAGTTCAACAAGGACCATTTAATAAAAATTTTGTCCATAAAATTCTTCAAAGTAAACCAATTTATGATTGAAACACAAATATTTGAAGGATTTAGTCACATAGTCTTCCAAGGTACAAATTAACTTTTATCTCCAAATAACATCAGTTGCTCTTAAATTCTCAAATTGAAAAGTAATTAACCTAATCACATATCCTCGATGATAGGTTAATAATTTCCATAGATAACCCAAAATAAACATACTCTTGATTCAAAAAATCACCTAACTAAAAATAATTAGTCAAACTAACCAGAGACTTCATGTAGTCCAGTGGTAGGTGATAAATACCAGTCGCACTTTGGTTGTGGTTTCGATTCCCGCAGCTTTGTCCGATGCGATTGGTTCTCACACGGTCTACGTGTTGTCCTTTTTCCAAAACTATATAATTCATAAAACATTCCCCAAAATGAGATAAAATATTCAAAAATGATCATAACATATTTTAACCTCAAGTTTATCTCATGCCTTTCATTTTCCATCATAACATATAATAACCCAAAATTACCTCAAATGTAAGGATCATATAAACTCTAATGGTTACGTTTATAATTATTACCTGAACTTCCACAGCGATTGGTCATCTCGTACATGATGCATTACAGATCATACCAAGCTTCAAGTGGTTTATCATGACTCCTTAATAGTTGGTTTAGAACAACCACGAGTTTCCTCATTGAATCCCCCATTTTATCTAGTATCTTAATCAGAGAACCACCGCAGTTTCCTTAAAATATGTTGTCACTTTGGTACCTGGTAGATCCATCCATTCAATAAAAATAGAAATGTCAGTGTGATTATATCAACAAAACCATCATGTACTAATGAGGAAGATAAACACTAAGATATACTTACTCATTCACTTTATCTAAAACTAGGTCTCTTTCTGTAATTCTAACCATTACGGTAATGTTACTTATGCTTAAAGAATACCCTAACCTCTAAAGTTATCTAAACTGACCTTTGATACCAACTATAAGGCCCCAGCCTTAAGCCTTACTTAATCTTGAGTTATTACAAGATTACACATTGAGGATATTTTCAGGTTTAGAGCTTTAGAGAATTAGGACATGACTATTACATCTCAAAAGATTACAAAGTAGAAACTTCTACTATGTTTCCATAAAATAAAAACTCTTAAAAAGAAACATGTCTAGTTCCATGTTTTAGGTAGCATGACTTTCCCTTGATCCCATCCTTGACCCTATTCCGCCTTAAGTCCTGTGATAAATATTTCAAAAACTTGGGACGAGCATAAAAATCGTAGTAAGGGATACACAAACAATGAAAACTATTAGTTTTTCAAAACAACAAGTAAACCTTGTATACTTTATCAAAGTAATACATTTCACCTTGTCGATGTAGTAAAAAAAACTCTTCAATGAATAAAATATCATTACTTACCCTTTTGTAACAAAAAGATTACCATAAAACCCATATAAAGAACACATAACATAAAAAGGTAACTTCGGACATAAACATACATAAATGGAATAACCATACGGTTGACTTCCACGCATACATAATGGATTAGACATACGTCCGACTTCCACACATACTTAATGGAATATCCATACGGCCAACTTCCATACCCAATGCATTGGAGGTTATAACGTAACCACCCGTCCTGGTATTCACGGAACCACACGTCATATGGTTTATCACGTAACCACCCGTAAAATGTCCATGTACCATCATTACACATAAAATATTGAAAATATAAACATTTCAATAACAAAATTTCATTATCAATCATAATAAGTAATTCCATGATATTGAATTAATCAATCTACTTTCAAAAAACATTTAAAAGATATTTTTGAATAAAATTGTCCCATACCACTTTGAAGATATTAATGGAATTATAATATTAAAACATTAATGTCCATATAAATAAATATTGAAAACCGTTTTGAAAACATGGACATTAATGATAAATATTTAGAATAATTAATCTTTAAAACATTTAAAACGATGTTTTTGTTAAAGAGTTTTTAACAAAAAGAGAGACTCTTGAATAAAAATAATCGTAGAACAACATTTAATCTGAGCTTTATAATATCATGAGAATAAAGGGATTCATGATATAATATGTCAAAGGACAGTATACACACCAAAAAAGATTGAATTGGTGCATAACAATAATGAGGTCTCAATGGAAATGTAAATTGAGATGAAATCCATTATAAAGAGGGTATCCTTAAACTAAGGATAAATCTATCACATAATTATGTGTGAGAAATAAAAATAAACCCAATATAAGTGGATATTAAGTGTGAAAAAATCTAAGGTCATTCACACATATTCATAGGATTACATGTTCAAGAAGTACAAGTTGAACCCAATGAAATCGAAATTGGGTTAAGATGTTCCCTTGTAAAAATTAGACAGCCTAACGGTGTCACTTCAAAATTCGGAATATTAGTCGATGAGAGAGTGAATGGTATCTCATCACTTAGACATAAACTTTACATAAATAAGGATATATAAGAAAATATCTCAACATAATAATATTTAAATTAAAAGACTTAAAAAAAGAAGACTTTTAAAAAGAGGAGGGTGAAATGTCCCCTTACCGAGTTGGGTAACTTTCGAAACGTACACCCCATGGAAGAAGGGCCATACAATGAAGATGTAAATACCCATAAATGAAATTATAATACAAAAAGTGTATAATAATGTGTAGTACATACACCACTCAAAGGAAATAGTGGCAAATGTAGCATAAATGTCATGAGAATAAAAGTGGGATGAAAAATCCCTTACGAAAACTCGGCAGCCTAACGGTGCCACATAAATCTTCCAAAAATGGATTGATGAGATCAAATAGGGTCTCTAATTATATGAACATAAAAAGTACATAATCAGTAATATCAAAGAACGTACCCATACATACGAAATATGATCTTAACAGAAATGACATAAAAGAGAGTACTTAAAAAGAAAGAGAGAGATTGGATCTCATACGAAAATTCGGCAGCCTAACGGCGCCACTCAAAACATCCAAAATGGATTGATGAGAGAGAATAGGGTATCTCATCATTTGAACATAAAAATTAAAGTAAGAGTAATTGAAAATAACATCCCAATAACAAGAAAGATGAGGTTTAAAAGGAGCGACCTAAAAGAGTGTACTTAAAAAGAAAGAGAGGAGTAGGATCCCTTACCTCGTGTCCGACATGACTCGATCGTTCTTTAATCTCCTGAATAATAAAATTAATTCAATTTATAACTGATTGAGGACCTCCTTTAAATATTATTATTCAGTTCATATCACATATTATAATGTTATAAAAATTGGTTAATAATATGATTTCATATCAGACGTTTTTGTCGATGTTTAGTACATGAGTCAAAAATTGAATTTGTTGGAAAAGAATTTTCCATGTAGTTATAGGTACATCATCTCCAGAATAGTATTTATGTTTTAAATATCATATATATCCAGTATATATTCATTTTATACTATTCAATAGCATTTGGAGACAAAAAATTAAAAGCACCGTTCATGGAGACGGTAGGCCGTATGTTCGCATGAACGCTACTTGGAATTTTTTTGCCATATTAATGGAATTAAAACAAAATGAGAGATATATTTATTATAATTCCAGAATGATACCCATAATTTAGATGAAATATATTACATATATATCCATTATATATATGTACATATAATAGTACATAGCATTTGGACATAAGAAATGAAATGTACCGTTCATGGAGACGGTGAGCCGTATGTACGCATGAACGCTACTTTAATTTTTTTTGTATTCAATTGAATTAAATAATAAAGATATAAAGGTATATTGTAATTCTAGTAGGATAACATATGTAATACCATTAATTCTATCCTCTATACGTTCCACATATGGCATAAACGAATCAAATCACTTTGAGGGGGTGGTAGTTCGCACTTCCTAAAATGAAGATATCGCTTTTACCCATAATGGAAACCATAAAGGTATGCCATAAATGAAAAATACAGAATATTAATGAAAACATAAAAATATTATATATCATATATAAATATAGTGTCATCTTAATGGCCACCTTTGAAGGTGTTAGAAGAATGTTGAAGAATCATTGTTTCGTGAGGCATAAATTCGCCATCCACAGAAACAGTGTTTTCATTAACCATTAGATGTAGGTGTGTGAATGTGTAGCTCTAATCCATATTCTTAAAACATCCTAGTGCATTGGATATACTGTATTTGTTAAAAAATAAATGAATAAAAAGAGTTTAGGGGGTTGGAGAAGAAAAATAAAACAAAAAGACACAAGTGAATACATTACCTTAAAATCGGGTAACTCCCTTTGGTTTGAGCTCAAAGGCTTCCTTGGGAAGACTTCTGCGCAAAGTGAGGATTCAAGGAGTTAGAGAGGGATGTGGAGAGACAAAATGGACAGAGTTTGGACGATCCAAAGGCTTTGTAAGTGTGGGTAAGGAGGTATAGGTGGGGCCTTTTATAAGAGGAGAGGAGGGGCACTCTTGGAAAGTAAAGAAATGTTACTTTATTTTAGAATGAGTTTCAGATTTTAATGGTCCCACATTGATGTGTTTAGAATATAAGGTGATAAGGGTTATAAATCCCCACATCCAATAGGTTTTGGACATGTGTAGGTCTTAGATTTTACATTATCTTTCCATTTTATTTAAATCATTAAATAATGAGGTCATCACTGCATCATCATGATGTAATAAATAATTTAATTTATTTAATGTCTAAAAATTATAAAAAAACTACTATGATGTAGGAAAGAATTTTATCTTTCCAATGAATATTTATAGTCAAAACTCTAACTTGTATAACCCCATGTAAAAATAGTTTTAGTAAAACATCTCATGTTTGCGTCATTTTTACTTTAACATTAAATAAAAAGTTATTTATGTCATTTCCCAACCAAAGTGGCTCCATGGGGTCCCCAAGTTGACCCATGTATTTTCTTGGTCGGACATGACACATCCAATAAGGGTAGGACATGTGTCAAGCTCATCTCATATTATTAAAACATTATTTTTATCTTAAACTACACTAATTTCCTCTAATCGCTATTAAAAACTTAAAAGTTACTATTCACCAAAAAAATATTTTAATTCCACTGAACCACATTTTACTTCTTAATGAAAACCATGTATGTCGGATTTTTGAAATTCAAAACACAGAGGTGGTAAAATTTATTTTAAACAGAAAATCAGTTTTTTATAAGTACCACTTAGTGGTTTCACTATTCATCAAAAATTGATGTTTTTCAGAAAAATACCAAAACATCACTGTTAGCTATAATTGATATTCTGAATTAAAAAATGAAGCCTATTTTACAAAATTCAAAACATATAAGTTGCATTAATTAATTTAGTAATTAATTCCCATTGTCAGAGCAAATAGCATGTTTTTATGAAACAATAAGTATCAAAAGATTGACACTAGTTTAAGTCTGATTTCAACATGAAATTAATTCCAATGAACACTATTGGATTAAATTGTAAAAATATATTCTAATTTTACTTTAAAAACAATTCAAATGATAATATAATCATATAAATAAATTAGATTAAGAATAGGTTTTGAATTAAAATTCAAAAATTTTCACTATTCATTAAAAAATGAACTTTATCGGAATGATTCCAAAAATTTACACAAAGTAAATTCTGAAGTCTTGATTATAAAGAAGAATTTTATTTTGTCAAATATAACACATAAAATTGTTAAAAAGTGTATTTAATATAGGTTCGCCATCGAAAGGCGGTTAATCAACTTTTAAGGAATATTAGAATGTTTATGCTTAAAAAATTGGATTCATTTGCATTTTTAATCCTCTATCATTTATTGTAAAGAGTAAAAATATTTTAAAAAAATATATAATCATTTTTTAGTTAGTTCTGTTCATTCC
The DNA here is from genome assembly GCA_963277665.1 of Viscum album. Classification (NCBI taxonomy): domain Eukaryota; kingdom Viridiplantae; phylum Streptophyta; class Magnoliopsida; order Santalales; family Viscaceae; genus Viscum; species Viscum album. Next base: position 1,789,761,084 of record OY728145.1, read on the forward strand.
CGCCATTACAACGACTAGGCGTTAACTACCATTTAAAATAATATTAATTTATTATTAGAGTGCAACATAAGATTCCCAAGAAACGCGTTGTTGCGTATTGGGTACGCCATCGAGAATAGCATTACCTTTAAAGTAATATTAATATTTTATTCACAAATATGGATAAATATAAAAATTTCATATTCTTTATTTACCTAGGGTGTTACATTTCAGGTATAGAGTTTTAGAGAATTAGGTCATAACTGTTACATCTCAAAAGATTACAAAGTAGACACTTCTACTAAGTTTCCATAAAATAAAATCTCTTAAAAAGAAACATGTCTAGTTCCATGTTTTATATAGCATGTATTTCCTTGATCCCATCCTTGACCCTATTCATATTTAAGCCCTTTGGAAAACATTTCAAAAACTTGGGATGAGCATAAAAAGCCTAGTAAATGATACACAAAGAAGGAAAATTGTTAGTTTTTCAAAACAACTAGTAAACCATGAATACTTTACCAACGTAATACTTTTCTCCTTTATGATGTAGTAAAAACCATTCACAGAATAAAATACCATTACTTACCCTTTCGTAACAAAAAGATTATCATAAAACCCTTATAAAGAGCACATAACATATAAAGGTAACGTGGGACATAAACATACATAAATGGAATAAACATACGGTCGACTTCCACACACATCACATAGTGGAATAGCCATGCGGCCGACTTCCATGCCCAATGCATTGGAGGTTATAATGTAACCTCCAATCCTGGTATTCACGGCACCACCCGTCATATGGTTTATCACGTAACCACCCGTCAAATGTCCAAGTACCATTTTAAAATCATAACACCTAAAACAATTATAAAGGAAAGAAAACATTTCCACATTTCAAGCACAATATATCACTTATATATATTGACATAAAAAATCCAATATCAAAACCATTTTCAATACCAAAAAATACTATATGGTATTTATTTACTTTTAAAAATATAATGTCTTGTTGAGGAAGCCAAAGATCAAATAATACTCAAGGCGGCGGAAAGGTCATTGCCACCACCTACGTTAAAAAGAAACATACTTTTTTGTCATTTAGTAAAATACTTCGTATAGAAAATATTCCTTTTGAATACAAGTAGAAGTCAAATGGGTTTATACACCATATAAAAGAAAGTTGTGTATAAAAAAAATATTCCTCAATGAAAGGAGATTGAGACGAAGTCCCTTACAAAGTTGGTATCCATAGATTAAGGATAAATAAATTACATGATTATGTGTGAAAAATAAGAATAAACCATATATCAGTGGATATTAAGTGTAAAACAATCATAGGTCATTCATACATAATCTTTGAAAAAAAACCAATGACATAGATATTTAACTCAATGAAATGAGATTGGGTTACGATTTCCCATACAAGTTCGTCTAAATGACGTAAGAATTTATCAATGAGATGATTATGTGTAGAAATAGTATATCCAAACAAAGGTTTGTGGAAATTACAACATAGAGATTCCATACATAATCTTGGCATTATAAAATCAAGAAGTAGAGGTTTAACCCAATGAATTGAAATTGAGTTAAGAAGTTCCTTTTCAAAAACTTGATTGCCTAACGGCATCACTTAAAAATTCAGAAAATTAGTATATGAGAGAGAGAATGGTATCTCATCACATGGACATAAATTTTAAATCAATTAAGATATATAAGAATATATAAAAACATAATAAGATGTAAATTAAAATACATAACAAAAGAAGTCCTTTTAAAAAGAGGAGGGTGAAAGGTTCCCTTACCGATTTGGGTAACTTTCAAATCGTGCACCCCATGAAAGGACTATACGACATTGATGTAAATACCCATAAAAGAAAGTATATTACACAAATATTAGAATAATAGGAAGTAAATACACCACTCATAATAAATGGTGCCAAATGTAGCATAAATGTTACGGGAATAAAAGTGAGATGAAATATCCCTTACGAAAACTCGGCAGCCTAACGGCACCACTTAAAACATCCAAAAATGGTTTGATGAGATCAAATAGGGTCTCTCATCATATGAACATAAAAATTACTGTAATAGGAATATAAAATAACATACCCAAACATTATAAAGACGAGCTTAAATGAAATGGCATAAAAGTGGGTGCTTATAAAGAAAGACAGAGGTAGGATCCCTTACCTCAAGTCCGACTTGTCTTGTTTGTTTCTTTATATTCATGAATAATAAAATTTGGTCAATTTATAATTGCTTAAGGACCTCCTTTAAATATTATTATTCATTTCATATCACATATTATAATGTTATAATAATTGGTTAATAATAAGAGTTCATTTTAGACGTTTTTGTCGATGTTTGGTACATGAGTCAAAAATGAACTTGTTTGAAGATGATTGTCCATGTAGTTATAAGTAAATCATCTCCATAATATTATTAATGATTTAAATATCATATATATCCAATAAATATTCATTTTAAACTATTTCATAACATTTGGAGATAAAAATAAATGAAATGCACCGTTCATGGAGACGGTAGGTCGTATGTACGCGTGGATGCTACTTTCATTTCTTTGTCATATTAATGGAATTAAAAATAATTGAGATATATATATATATATATATATATATTATAATTCCAGTATAATATATATGTTATATATTTCACATATGTTCATTAATTTCATTCTTTATACATTCCATGTATTGCATGAACGAGTCACATCACTTGAGGGGGTCGTATTCCACACTTCATCGTATGAAATTATCACATTTTCACAACATGAAAATCATAAAGAATGTTTTTATTATAAAATTCAGAAGCATATAGAAAACATAAATACTATATATATCATATATATAAAATAGTGACATCATAATGTCCTCCATGAAAGGTGTTAAGAGAAGATTGAAAAATCATCGTTTCGTGAGGCAGAAATTCGCCATCCACAGAAACAGTATGTTCTTTAACCATTAGACGAAGTTGTGTGTAAGTGTAGCTCTAATAAATAATATAACAACATCCTAGTATATTTATTTTACTATCTGTTTTACAAAAAAAGGAATAAAAGAAGTTTAGAGGGTTGGAGAAGCAAAATAAATCAAAAGAACACAAGTGAAGACATTACCTTAAAATCGTGTAACTCTTCTTGGTTTGAACCAAAAGGGTTCCTTGAAGTGCTTTATACCCAAGGTAAGTCTTCTAGGAGTAATGGAGAGATTTGAAGAGACAAAATGAGCAGAGTTTGGACGAGACAATGGCTTGAGAGGTGTTGTTAAGGAGGTAGAGGTGGGGGCCTTTTATAAGAGGGAGGAGGGGAAATCTTGGAAAGTAAAGAAATGTTACTTTATATTAAAATGAGTTTCGGATTTTGAAGGTCCCACATTGATATATTTCGAGGATACGGTGATAAGGGGTTTAAATATACTCATCCAACAGGTTTTTGACAAGTGTAGGTCTTATATTTTACATCATATTTTCATTTTATTTAAATCATTAAATAGTGAGGTAATCGTTGCATCATCATGGGGTCATAAATAATTTAATTGATTTAATGTCTAAAATTTATAAAACAAATATCATGATGTAGGAAATCTTTTTATCTTTCCAATTAATATTTATAATCAAAATTATGACTTGTATAACCCCATGTAAAAACTGTATTAGCAAAACAATACATGTTTGTGACATTTTTATTTTAACTTTAATGAAAAAGTTATTTATGTCATTTTACTAGAAATGTTGCTCCATGGAGTCCCCAAGTAGACCAATGGATTTTCCTGGTCGGCCATGACACATCCAATGAGAGTAAGACATGTGTCTATGTCATTTCATATTATTAAAACATTATTTTTACCTTAAATTACCCTAATTACATTTAATTGCGATTAATAAAACATAAAAGTTACTATTCACCAAAAAATTATTTTAATCCCATTGAACCACATTTTAAATCATAATGACAACCATTTATGTCCGATTTTTGAAAATTAAATCACAGAAGTGGTAAAGGTTCATTTAAATGAAAAATCAGTTTTTAACTACCACTTAATGGTTTCCCTATTCATAAAAAATTGATGTTTTTCAGAAAAATACCAAAAATTCACCCTAAGATATATTTGATATTCTGAATTTAAAAATGTTGTCTATTTTACAAAATTCAAAACATATAATTTTCATTAATAAATTTAATAATTAATTCCCGCTGTCAAAACAAATAGCATGTTTTTAAGAAACAATATCTATTAAAATAATTACACTAGATTATGTCCAATTTCAAAGTGAGATTAACTCCAATGACCACCATTGGATTAAATGGTAAAAATATATTCTAATTTAACTTTTAAACCAATTTAAAAGATAATCTATTCATATAAATAAATTATATTAAAAAGAGGTTTTGAATTAAAATACAAAATTTTCACTATTCATTTAAAATTGAACTTTATCAGAAAAATACAAAAAATTTACACAAAGTAAATTTTGATTTCCCAATTCTAAAGAAAGATTTTATTTGGTCTAAGCGAATGTAGAAGAGTGACCAAATATATTTTTAAAGAGGGTTTTCCATAAAAAGGCGATAAATCAACTTTTTAGTGAATGTTAGAGTAATTATGCTTAAGATTGAATTCCTTTATTATTTTAAGCCTTTATCTTTTATTGGATAAATGTGAAAACATTTAAAAAACATAAATAGTCATATTTTAGTTAGTTATATTCATTCCTGCCAATACAAAGGCTATGTGTTAACTACCATTTAAATTAATAATATTTTATTATTAAAATGCAACATAAGATTTCAAAGAAACTAATTGTTGCATATTGGGTACGCCATCGACCATATAGATCCCTTTTAAATTAGTATTAACATTTTATTCACAAATATGGATAAATATAAAAATGTCTTATTATTTATTTACCCGGGGTGTTATATCCTTCCCCTCTTTTGGGAATTGTGTCCTCGTAATTTTAAAATTGGGCTTGGAAACTTCATTGAAAGCCCCACATCAGAAAAGGAGTAAATTAAATTATCACATTAAATGAAATAAAGGGAAGTATAAAGGTAACCCGAGTTAACCCATACTTGGATTCCATGTATGAAAACATGTATATGGAAGAAAAAACATAGGGTCATGTTCTGAGGGAGAGTGATAGAAAACATGTTTAGGAGAAAGTTAACCACCAGAAAATCACAAACTTGTGATAGGTTAAACGGTATTGGATTCCCCAGTAGGAAAAGTTAACGGACAACATTTTTTTTAAGTTACTTTTCATTGAGGAATTTATTTTTGAGCATAACTAAATCATAAGGAAACATACTTACTTGTCTTGTAGACTTTCATCTTTTACCAGATTTCTAACACAAACTCATACTTTCTCCAAATGATATGTATATAGGATGACTTGTTCACATTAATAGCGTTATAGTCAACATATTGATAATAAAATATTCCACAAAAAAGAACTATATATTTCCCATGACTTTAATCCCTTAACAAAACCAAAATTGTTAGTACGAGATCATATAATCCACAAAAGGATAATCCTTTATAAAATGTAAATATATTCTTAATCTCCAAAAAATTTTCAAAAAAACCCAAAGTTCAACGAACACCATTCAATAAAAAAATTTCCATAAAATTCTTCAAAGTAAACCAAACTAAGATTTAAACCAAAATATTTGAAGGATTTAATCACATAGTCTTCCAAGTTAAATCATAACATTTATATCCAAACAATATCAGTTGATCTTAAAGTCTCGTATTGGAAATTAATTAACCTAATCCCATATTCTCCATGATAGGTTAATCATTTTCATAAATAAAACAAAACGTTATATGTCCTCAATAAAAATATAGATTCTTCCAAAATAAAATTCCACCGTTTCTCCCCAATTGAAATCCCAAAGTATTCTATTTTCTATAGGCATGTATTGTTTCAACGAAAGAGAGAACATATTCCAAAATAACCTTTATTACTCAGTCACCAAATCATTTTCCTATGTTAAGGATATCCATAAAACATAAGTTCCCAAAATCATCTTATTGTTGAAACATAAAATCATTTAACTAAAAAGTATAAGTCATACTAACCAGGTACTTCTCATAGGCTAGTGGTAGGCCATGCGCCCCTATCTCCCTTCGGTTTTGGGTTTGATTCATGCAGCTTTACCAGATGTGATGGGTTGTCACCCATCCTACATGTTGTCCTTTTTATAAAACTCCAAAAATATCCCTAACATGTTTTAACGTCAATGGTTTCCTTATACCTCCCATTTTCATCCAAATTCATTACAATCTCAATATCTTAATTCTTGAAGTCTTTTTTAACCACCATAAGATAAAATAAAATGATTCCCAAAAATGAATAACATCATACCTTGATCATGGCGTCCACTCGGTTTCATCGTCATCTTGTTCACGTAGGTAGAAGTTCTAAGCATTACAACAATGATTTAGAGATACTTCAAAATCATTTGCTTCCTCTATCAAAATACACCTTGTACATCATGGGTCATATGGGTGTTCATAGAAAAACAATTTTGGAAGATAATCATGTATGACATATAATTCAAAAACATCTGATAAAACATGATTTCTATATAATAGTCAGACAGAATTTGAGTTAAAACATTCGATTGTTGGTCCTTTTAAATTACCATATGTATGTGTTAAGAGACTATATTTTAAAATTAAATATAAAAAGGTTCCATATGGGTCTACTTCTTTCGCACCATTTTTAAAATCATAATATGCTTCAAAATCCTGTGATAATGTAAAATATTTGAAAATACCTTGATAATATTTACCATTCTTGAAAATATGAGAATATTGTGAAAATAGTATTTGTCTAAATACAACCCATGATTCACGATGATAACAGGGTGTAGTGGAGGTCTTTGATATCTCAAAAAACTTCTTGCAAGTGATTTGTACGCTAGAAAAAGATTCACAATCATCCGAACATGACTTTGCAATAATTATTGCAAGCATGTCATCAGGAAGAGAAAGGAATGTCGTTTGAGATCCTCCTACATCCATTCGTAGCCGACATTAATTGACCTGAAAAAATTTATAAAATAAGGATGTAACTGAAATAATAGATATAGGTACTAACCATGTGTCTAACGAAAACTCATAATCCCTAAATTTGTCTAAACCGACCTCTGATACCAACTATAAGGACCCGACCATTAAACATTACATAGTCTTGAATTAAATGAATAATTCACATATAGGATCTTTTCAGGTTTAGATTATTAGAGAATTAGGTCATAACTATTACATCTCAAAAGATTAAAAATAAGACACTTCTACTAAGTTTCTATAAAATAAAAACGATTAAAAGGAAACATGTCTAGTTCCATGTTTTAGATAACATGTCTTTCCTTGATCCCATCTGAGGAAAACATTTCAAAAACATGGTATGAGCATAAAAATCCTAGCAAAGGATACACAATGAAGGAAAATAGTTAGTTGTTCAAAACAACAAGTAAACCATGAATACATTACCAAAGTAATAATTTTCACCTTTATGAAGTAGTAAAAAATCTTCACAAAATAAAATAACATTAATTACCCTTTTGTAACCAAAATATTACCATAAAACCCATATAAAGAACACATAACATATAAAGGTAACATTGGATATAAACATATTTAAATGGAATAACCATACGGTCGACTTCGACACATATCACTTAATGGAATAGCCATTCAGCCGACTTCCATACCCAATTCATTGGAAGTTATAACGTAACCACCCATCCTAGTATTCATAGAACCACTCGTCTTATGGTTTATTTCGTAACCACCCATCAAATGTCCAAGTACCATTATAAAATCATAACACATTATACAATTATAAAGGAAACAAATAATTTCATCATTTCAAGCACAATATATCACTTAAATATAATGACATAACAAATACATTATCAAAAACATTTTCAATACCAAAAAATAGTATACGTTATTTATTTACATTTAAAAATATAACAACTTGTTGAGGAAGCCAAAGATCAAATAATACTCAAGGCAGAGGAAAGGTCGTCGTCACCGTGTACATTAAAAAGAAACATTATTTTTGTCATTTAGTAAAACACTTTGTATAGAAAAGATTCATTTTGATTAAAAGTAGAATTCAAATGGGTTTATACACCATATAAAAGAATGTTGTGTATAAAATAAAATATACCTCAATGAATGGAGATTGAGATGAAGTCCCTTACAAAGTCGGTGTCCTTAGATTAAGAAAAAATAAATTACATGATTATGTGTGACAAATATGAATACACAAAATATAAGTGGATATTATGTGTCAAGAAATCCGAGGTCATTCACACATAGTCTTGGAAAAACAAAACCAATGACATAGATATTTAACTCAATGAAATGAGATTGAGTTATGATTTCCCATTCAAGTTCGTCTAAATGACGTAAGAATTTATCAATGAGAAGATTATGTATAGAAATAATATATCCACATAGAGGTTTGTGGAAATTACAATATATTGATTCCACACATAATTTTGGCATAATAAAATCATGAAGTAGAGGTTTAACCCAAAAAAATTAAATTGAGTTAATAAGTTTATTTGCAAAAATTCGACAGCCTAACTGCATCCCTTCAAAATTCAGAAAATTAGTCGATGAGAGAGTGAATGGTATCTCATAACATAGACATAAAATTTACATAAATAAGGATATATAATAATATATACCGACACAATAAAATGTAAATTAAAAGACATAACAAAATAAGTCTTTTAAAAAGAGGAGGGTGAAAGGTTCCCTTACCGATTTGGGTACCTTTTGAATCATACAACCCATGAAAGAGGGACTATACAACATTTATGTAAATACCCCAAAAAGAAAGAGAGAGGTATGATCCCTTAAGAAAACTCGGTAGCCTAACGACGCCACTTAAAACTTCCAAAAATGGTTTGATGAGATCAAATATGGTCTCTCGTCATAAGAACATAAAAATTAAAGTAATAGGAATATAATATAACTTCCCCAAACATAATAATGATAAGCTTAAAAGAAATGATATAAAAGAGAGTGCTTAAAAAGAAAGAGAGAGGTATGATCCCTTACCTCAAGTCTGAATTGTCTTGTTTGTTTCCCTATATTCCTGAATAATAAAAATTGGTAATTTTATAATTGCTTAAGGAAATACTTTAAAGATTATTATTCAGTTCATATCACATATTATAATGTTATAATAATAGGTTAATAATGTGAGTTTATATCAGACGTTTTTGTCATTGTTTGGTACATGAGTGAAAAATGAACTTGTTTGAAAATGATTGTCCTTTTAGTTATAAGTAAATCATCTCCGAAATAGTTTTAATGATTTAAATATCATATATATCCATTAAATATTCATTTTAATCTACTTCATAACATTTGTAGATAAAGAGAAATGAAATTCACCGTTTATGGGGACGGTAGACCGTACGTACGCATGAATGCTACTTTCATTTCCTTGTCATATTAATGGAATTAAAAATAATTGAGGGATATATATATTATAATTCCATTATAATATATATGTTATATAGGTCACATGTGTTCATTAATTTTATTCTTTATACATTCAATGTATTGCATGAACGAGTCACATCACTTGAGGGGCGGTAGTCCACACTTCCTCGTATGAAATTATCACATTTTCACAACATGAAAAGTATACAGGCATGTTTTAAATATAAAATTAAGAAGAATATAGAAAACATAAATAACATATATATCATATATAAAATACAGTGACATCATAATGGCCACCATGAAAGGTGTTATGAGAATATTGAACAATCATCGTTTCGTGAGGAAGAAATTCACCCTCCACAGAAACAGTATGTTCTTTAACCATTAGACGAAGGTGTGTGTAAGTGTAGATATAATAAATCACATAAAAACATCCTAGTATATTTAATATACTGGTATTGTAACAAAATAAAGTAATAACAAGAGTTTAGAGGGTTGGAGTAGAAAAATAAATCAAAAGAACACAAGTGAAGACATTACCTTAAAATCGGGTAACTCTTCTTGGATTGAACCAAAAGGGTTCCTTGAAGAGATTTATGCCCAAGTTAATGATTCTAGGAGTCATAGAGGGATTTGTAGAGACAAAATGAGCATATTTTGGCCGAGCCAATGGCTTGAGAGGTGTGGGTAAGTAGGTATAGGTGGGGGCCTTTTATAAGAGGGAGGAGGGGCACTCTTGGAAAGTCAAGAAATGTTACTTTATATTAAAATGAGTTTTGGATTTTGATGGTCACAGATTTATATATTTCTAGGATAAGGTGATAAGAGTTTGAAATATACTCATCAAATAGGTTTTTGACAAGTGTACTTCTTAGATTTCACATCATCATTTAATTTTATTTAAATCATTAAATAATGATGTAATCGAGTCATCATCATGGTGTCATAAATAATTCTATTTATTTAATGTATAAAAATTATAAAAAAATATCATGATGTTGGAGATATTTTTATATTTAAAATAAATATTTATTGTCAAAATCATGACTTGTATAAGACCATGTAAAAATTGTTTTAGCAAAACAATACATGTTTGTGACATTTTTATTTTAACTTTAAATAAAAAGTTGTCTATGTCATTTTCCTACAAAAGTGGCTCCATGGTGTCCCCAAGTTGAGCCATGGATTTTCCTGTTCGGCCATGACACATCCCATGAGGTTAGGACATGTTTATAGGTCATTTCAAGTTATTAAAACATTATTTTTACCTTAAATTACACTAATTACCTTTAATCACGATTAATAATACTTAAAAGTTACTATTCACCAAAAAATTATTATAATCCCATTGAACCAAATTTTACATTCTAATGAAAACCATGTATGTAGGATTTTCTAAAATAAAATCACAGAAGTGGTAAAGTTTCATTTAAACGAAAAATCAGTTTTTGAACTACCACTTAGTGGTTTCACTATTCATAAGAAAATTGAAGTTTTTCAGAAAAATACCAAAACTTCACCCTAAGCTATATTGGATATTCCGAATTCAAAAATGTTCTCAATTTTACAAAATTCAAAACATATAAGTTGCATTAATTAATTTAATAATTAATTCTCGTTGTCAAAACAAATAGTGTGTTTTTAATGAAATATTATCTTTTAAAAGAGTGACACTAGTTTAAGTCCAATTTCAAAGTGAGATTACTTCCAATGAACACTATTGGATGAAATGGTAAAAATATATTATAATTTCACTTTAAAAGAAATTCAATAGATAATATAATCATATAAATAAATTAGATTAAAAAGTGGTTTTGAATTAAAATAAAACATTTTTCACTATTCATTAAAAATTGAACTTTATCAAAAAAATACCAAAATTTTACACAAAGTAAATTTTGATGTCCCGATTCTAAAGAATTATTTTATTTGGTCCAAGAGAATGTACAATAGTGACTAAAACTATTTTTAATGAGGGTTCGCCATCAAAAGGTGATAAATCGGCCTTTTAGTGAATATTAGAGTAATTATACTTAAGATTGAATTCCATTCTTATTTTAAGCCTATATCTTTTATTACATAAATGTAAAAGCATTTAACAAAATTAAATAATAATATTTTAGTTTGTTATATTCATTTGTTCTAATACAACGAATACATGTTAACTACCTATTAAAATAATATTATTTTATTATTAGAGTGCAACTGAAGATTTCAAAGTAACTCGTTGTTTCATATTGGTTACGCCATCAACCATAGAATTCTAATTAAATTAATATTAACATTTTATTCACAAATATGGATAAATATAAAAATTTCATATTCTTTATTTACCTGGGGTGTTACATCCTTCCCCCCTTTTGGGAATAGCATCCTCGCAATTTTAAAATTGGGCTTGGAAACTTTATTTAAAGCCCCACGTCGGAAAAGGAGTAAAATAAACTATCACTTTAAAAGAAAGAAAGGGAATTACAAAGGTCACCCGAGTTAACTCATACTAGGATTCCATGTATGAAGACATGGATATTGAAGAAAAAACAGAGGTTCATGTTCTGAGGGAGAGTGATAGAAACCATGTTTAGGAGAAAGTTAACCACCAGAAAATCCTAATCTTGTGATAGGTTAAACAGTATTGGATTCCCCTGTAGGAAAAGTTAACGAACAACAATTTTTTAAGTTAAATTTCATTGAGGAATTTATTTTTTAGCTTAATGAAATCATAAGGAAACGTACTAACTTGTCGTGTATACTTTCAGCTTTTACCATATTTCTAGCACAAACTCATACTTTCTTTAAATGATGAGTATTTGGGATGACATGTTAACATTAAGAGCACTATAGTAAACATCTAGAGAATCACTTAATCCACAAAATATAACTATATAATTCCCATGTCTTTAAACCCTTACCAGAACCAAAATTGTTAGTATGAGATCAGATAATCCACAAAAGGATAATCCTTTATAAAAAGAAAATGTATTCTTAATCTCTAAAATTTGTCCAAAAAAACCCAAAGTTCAACGAAGACCATTAGATAAACAATTGTCCATAATATTATTCAAAGTATACCAAACTAAGATTGAATCCCAAATATTTGAAGGATTCAATCACATAGTCTTCCAAGTTAAATCATAAAATTTATCTCCAAACAACATCATTTGCTCTTAAGTCTCGTATTGAAATGTAATTATCCTAATCCCATATTCTCTATGATAGGTTATTCATTTTCACAAATAAAACAGAACTTCATATGTCGTCAATAAAAACATAGATTCTTCCAAAATAAAATTCCATCATTTCTCCTCAATTGAAATCCCAAAGTATTCTATTTTCTATAGGCATATATTTTTTCCATGAAAGAGAGAACATCTTACAAAATAACCTTTATTACTCAGTCACCAAATTGTTTTCCTAGGTGAAGGATATACATAAAACATAAGTTCTCAAAATCAACTTATTCTTGATCGATAAAATCATTTAACTAAAAAGTATAAGTCATACTTACCAGGGACTTCTCATAGGCTAGTGGTAGGCCATGCACCCCTGTTGCCCTTCGATTGTGGGTTTGATTCCTGGAGCCTTACCAGATGTGATGGGATGTCACCCATCCTATGGGTTGTCATTTCTTATAAAACTCCAAAAATAACCCTAAAATGTTTTAACCTCAATGGTTTCCTTATACCTCACATTTTCATCCAAATGAATTACAATCTCAATATATTAATTCTTGAAGTCTTTTTTCACCAGCATAAGATAAAATAAAATGATTCCCAAAAATGAATAACAACATACCTTAATCATGGTGTCCACTCGGTTTCATTGTCATCTTGTTCACGTAGGTAGATGTTCCATGAATTACAAAAATGGTTTAGAGATCCTTCAAAATAATTTTATTCCTCCATCCAAATACACCTTATACAACATGGGTCATATGGGTGTTCACAGAAAAACAATTTTGGAAAATAATCATGTATGACATATAATTCCAAAACATCTGATAAAACATGAATTCTATAAAATAGTCGGAAAGAATTTGAGTTGAAACTTTCAATTGTTGGTCCTTTTAAAATTCCATAAGTATGTGCTGAGAGACTATATTTTAAAAGTAAATATAAATAGGTTGCGAAAGGGTCTTCTTCTTCAGCACCATTTTTAAAATCATAATATTCTTCAAAATCCTGTGATATGGTAAAATATTTGAAAATTACTTGATAATATTTACCTTTCTTGAAAATATGAGAATATTGTGAAAATAATATTTGTCTACATACAACCCTTGATTCATGATGATAACGAGGTATAGTGGAGGTGTTTGATATCTCAAACAACTTCTTGGAAGATAGTTGTATGCTAGAAAAAGTTTCACAATCATTCAAACATGACATTGCAATAATTATTGCAAGCATGTCATCAGGAAGAGATAGGAATTTCGTTTGAGATCCTCATCCTTCCATTTGTAACTGACTTTAATTGACCTGAAAAAATGTTATAAAACAAGGATTTTTCTGAAATAATAGATATAGGGACTAACCATGTGTCTAACGAAAACTCCTAATCCCTAAAGTTGTATAAACCGAACTTTGATACCAACTATAAGGACCCGACCTTAAAAAATTTCATTATCATGAATTAAATGAATAATTCAAATAGAGTATCTTTTCAAGTTTAGAGTTTTAGAGAATTAGGTCAAAACTATTATATCTAAAAAGATTACGAAGTAGAAAATTCTACTAAGTTTCCATAAAATAAAAACTCTTAAAAAGAAACATGTCTAGTTCAATGTTTTAGATAGAATGTCTTTCCTTGATCCCATCCTTGACCCTATTCATCTTTATGTCCTATGGAAAAAATTTCAAAAACTTAGGATGAGCATAAAATGCCTAGTAACGGATACACAAAGAAGGAAAACTGTTATTTTTTCAAAACAACAAGTAAACCATGAATACTTTACCAAAGTAATGCTTTTCACCTTTATGAAGTAGTAAAAACTCTATACCAAAAAAAGACCCTTACTTATCCTTTTGTAACCAAAAGATTACCATAAAACCCATATAAAGAACACATAACATATAAAGGTAACTTTGAAAATAAACATGTTTAAATGGAATAACCATACGGTCGACATCCACACATATCACTTAATGGAATAGCCATACGGCTGACATCCATACCCAATGCATTGGAGGTTATAACGTAACCCCCCGTCCTGGTATTCAAGGCACCACCTGTCATATGGTTTATCATGTAACCACCCGTCAAATGTCCATGTACCATTATAAAATCATAACACATAAAACAATTATAATGGAAACAAAACATTTCCACATTTTAAGCACAATATATCACTTAAATATATTGACATAACAAATCCATTATCAGAAAAATTTTCAATACAAAAAAATAGTATATGGTATTTGTTTACCTTTAAAAATATAACGGCTTGTTGAGGAAGCCAAAGATCAAATAATACTCACGGTGGCGGAAAGGTCATTGTCACTACGTACGTTAAAAAGAAATATAATTTTTGTCATTTAGTAAAATTCTTTGTATAGAAATGATTCCTTTCGAATAAAATTAGAAGTCAAAGGGGTTTATACACCATATAAAATAATGTTTTGTATAAAACAAAATATGCATCAATGAAAGGAGATTGAGACGATGTCCTTTACAAAGTCGGTATCCTTAGATTAAGGATAATTCAATTACTTGATTATGTGTGACAAATATTAATACACCAAATATAAGTGGATATTACGTCTAAAACAATCAGAGGTCATTCACACATAATATTGGAAAAATAAAACCAATGACATAGATATTTAAATCAATGAAATGAGATTGAGTTGTGATTTCCCATACAAGTTCGTCTAAATGATGTAAGAATTTATCAATGAGATGATTATGTGTAGAAATATTATATACACAAAAAGGATTGTGGAAATTACAACATAGATATTCCACACATAATCATGGCATAATAAAATCATGGAGTATAGGTCTAACCCAAAGAATTGAAATTGAGTTAAGAAGTTCCTTTGCAAAAATTCGACAGCCTAATGACGTCACATCAAAATTCCGAAAATTAGTCGATGAGAGATAGAATGGTATCTCATCACATGTACATAAAATTTACATCTATAAGGATATATAAGAACATATACCAAGATAATAAGATGTAAATTAAAAGACATAACAAAATAAGTCTTTTTAAAAAGAGGAGGGTGAACGGTTCCCTTACCGATTTGGGTAACTTTCGAATCGTACACCCCATGAAAGAAGGACTATACAAAATTGATACAAATACCCATATAAGAATATATATTACAAAAATAGTATAATAATGGGCAGTACATACACCACTCAAATGAAATGTTGGAAAATGTAGCATAAATGTCACGGGTATAAAAGTGAGATGAAATATCCCTTTCGAAAACTCGGCAGCCTAACGACACCACTTAAAACATCCAAAAATGGTTTGATGAGATAAAATAGGGTCTCTCATCATATTAACATAAAAATTAAAGTAATAGGAATATAAAAGAACATCCCTAAACATAAGAAAGATGATATTAAAAGAAATGATATAAAATAGAGTGCTTAAAAAGAAAGAGAGAGGTAGGATCCCTTAACTCAAGTCTGACTTGTCTTGTTTGTTTCATTCTATTCCTGACTAATAAACATTGGTAAATTTATAATTGCTTAAGGAACTCATTTAAAGATTACTATTCATTTAATATCACATATTATAATGTTATAAAAATTGGTTAATAATGTGAGTTCATCTCAGATGTTTTTGTCGATGTTTGGTACATGAGTCAAAAATGAACTTTTTTGAAAATGATTGTCCATGTAGTTATAAATAAATCATAAATGGAATAGAATTAATGATTTAAATATCATATATATCCAGTAAATTTTCATTTTATACTATTCCATAATATTTAGAGGTAAAAAGAAATGAAATGCACCGTTCATGGAGACGGTAGGTCGTACGTACACATGAACGCTAATCTCATTTCTTTGTCATATTAATGGAATTAAAAATAATTGAGATATATATATATATTATAATTCCAGTATAATATGAATGTTATATAGGGAACATATTTTCATTAATTTCATTCTTTATACATTCCATGTATTGCATGAACAGGTCACATCACTTGAGGGGGCGGTAGTCCACACTTCCTCATATGAAATTATCGCATTTGCACAACATGAAAAGCATAAAAGCATGTTTTAAATAAAAAATACAGAAGCATATAGAAAACATAAATACCATATATATCATATAAAAAATATATTGACATAATAATGGCCACCATGAAAGGTGTTAAGAGAAGATTGAACAATCATTGTTTCGTGAGGCAGAAATTCGCCATCCACAAAAAGAGTATGTTCTTTAACCATTAGATGAAGTTGTGTGTAATTGTAGCTCTAATACTTCACATAAAAACATCCTAGTTTATTGAAGATACAGGTTTTGTTTCAAAATAAAAGAATAAAAAGAGTTTAGAGGGTTGGAGAAGAAAAATAAAACTAAAGAACACAAGTGAAGACATTAGCGTAAAATCGGGTAACTCTTCTTGGTTTGAACCAAAAGGGTTCGTTGGAGAGCATTCTGCCAACATTAAGGCTTCTAGGATTAATAGTGGGATGTGTAGAGACAAAATTATCATAGTTTGGCCGAGACAATGGCTTGAGAGGTGTGGGTAAGGAGGTAGAGGTGGGGTCCTTTTATAAGAGGGAGGAGGGGCACTCTTGGAAAGTCAAGAAATGTTACTTTCTATTTAAATGCATTTCGGATTTTGAATGTCCCAAATTGATATATTTCAACGCTAAGGTGATAAGGTTTCTAAATATACTCATCAGATAGTTTTTTGACAAGTGTAGGTCTTATTTGTTACATCATATTTTCATTTTAATTAAATCGTTAAATAATAAGGTAATCATTGCATCATCATGGTGTCATAAATAATTTAATATATTTAATGTCTAAAAATTATAAAACAAATATCATGATGTATTGAATCTTTTTATATTTCCAATTCATATTTATAGTCAAAATTATAACTTTTATAACCCCATGTAAAAATTGTTTTATCAAAATAATACATGTTTGTGACATTTTTATTTTAACTTTAAATAAAAAGTTATTTATGTCATTTTCCTACCAAAGTGGCTCAATGGGGTCCCCAAGATGACCCATGGATTTTACTGGTCGTCCATGACACATCCAATGAGGGTAGGACATGTTTCTAGGTCATTACATATTATTAAAACTTTATTTTTACCTTAAATTTCACTAATTACCTTTAATCGCGATTAATAAAACATAAAACATACTATTCACCAAAAAAAATTAATCCCATTGAACCAACTTTTAAATCATAATGACAATAATGTATGTCGGATTTTTTAAAATCAAATAACATATGTGTTAATGTTTCATTTAAATGAAAAATCAGTTTTTTAACTACCAATTAGTGGTTTCACTATTAATAAAAAAATTGATGTTTTTCAGAAAAATACAAAAAATTCACCCTAAGCTATATTTGATATTCTGAATTCAAAAATTATGTCTATTTTAAAAAATTCAAAACATATAAGTTTCATTAATTAATTTAATAATTAATTCCCACTTTCAAAACAAATAGCGTGTTTTTAAGAAATAATATCTATTAAAATATTGACACTAGTTTAAGTCTAATTTCAATGTAAGATTAATTCAAATGACAACCATTGGATTAAATAGTAAAAATATATTCTAATTTCAATTTAAACCCAATTCAAAAGATAATCTAATGATATAAATAAATTAGTCTAAAAAGAGGTTTTGAATTAAAATACAACATTTTCCACTATTCTTTAAAAATTGATCTTTTTAGAAAAATACCAAAAATTTACACAAAGTAAATTTTGATGTCCTAATTCTAAAGAAAGATTTTATTTGGTCCATGAGAATGTACTAGAGTGACCAAAACTATTTTTAAATAGGGTTCACCATCAAAAGGCGATAAATCGACCTTTTGGTGAATATTAGAGTAATTATGCTTAAGATTGAATTCCTTTCTTATTTTAAGCCTTTATCTTTTATTGGATAAATGTAAAAACATTTAACAAACATAAATAATCATATTTTAGTTAGTTATATTCATTCCTTCCAATGCAATGGCTACATGTTAACTACCATTTAAAATAATATTATTTTATTATTCGAGTGCAACATTAGATTTCAATGAAAATCGTTGTTGCATATTGGGTACTCCATAGAACATAGCATTCCCTTTAAATTAATATTAACATTTTATTCACAAATATGCATATATATAAAAATATAATATTATTTATTTACCTGGGGTGTTACATCCTTCCCCCCTTTTGGGAATTGTGTCCTTGCACATTTAAAATTGGTATTGGAATCTTCATTGAAATCCCCACATCGGAAAAGGAGTAAATTAAACTATCACTTTAAAAGAAAGAAATGGAAGAACATAGGTCACCCGAGTTAACGCATACTAGCATTCCATGTATGAAAACATGGATATGGATGAAAAAACAAAGGGTCATGTTCTGAGGGAGAGTTATTGAAAAAATGTTTAGGAGAATGTTAACCACCAAAAAATCACAAAATTGTGATAGGTTTAACGGTATTGGATTCCCCAATAGGAAAAGTTAATGGACAACATTTTTTTTCTTACTTTTCATTATGGAATTTATATTTGAGCTTAACTAAATAATAAGGAAACATACTTACTTTTCGTGTAGACTTTCTTCTTTTACCAAATTTCTAACACAAAATCATACTTTCTCCAAATGATGAGTAATTAGGATTACTTGTTCACATTAAGAGCGCTATAGTCAATATCTAAAGAATCACTTAATCCAAAAAAAAGAAATATATATTTCCCATGTCTTTAAACCCTTACCAAAATCAAAATTGAATGTATGAGATCAGATAATCCACAAAAGGATAATCCTTTATAAAAAGAAAATCTATTCTTAATCTCCAAAATTTGTCCAATAAAACCCAAAGTTCAACGAAGACCATTCGATAAAAAATTGTCCATAATATTCTTCAATGTAAACCAAACTAAGATTGAAACCCAATTATTTGAAGGATTTTATCACATAGTCTTCCAAGTTAAATATTAACATTTATCTCCAAACAACATCAGTTTCTCTTAAAGTCCTGTATTGAAATGTAATTAACCTAATACCATATTCTCCATGATAGGTTAATCATTTTCATAAATAAAAAAACGTCGTATGTACTCAATAAAAACATAGATTCTTCCAAAATAAATATCCTCTGTTTCTCCCCAATTGAAATCCCAAAGTACTATATTTTATATAGGAATATATTGTTTCCACGAAAGAGAGAACATCTTCCAAAATAACCTTTATTAATCAGTCACCAAATCATTTTCCTAAGTTAAGTATATACATAAAACATAAGTTCCCAAAATAAACTTATTCTTGATCCATAAAATCATTTAACTAAAAAGTATAAGGCATACTAACCAGGGACATATCATAGGCTAGTGGTAGGCCATGATCCTTGTCGCCCTTCCGTTGTGGGTTTGATTACTACGGCCTTACCAAATGCAATGGGTTGTCACCCATCCTACGGGTTGTCCTTTTTATAAAACTCCAAAAATATCCCTAACATGTTTTAACCTCAATGGTTACTTATACCTCCCATTTTCATCCAAATTCATTACGATCTCAATATCATAATTCTTGAAGTCTTTTTTCACCACCATAAGATAAAATAAAATGATTCCCAAAAATGAATAATAGCAAACCTTGATCATGGAGTCCACTCGGTTTCATCGTTTTCTTGTTCACGTAGGTAGACGTTCCATGCATAACAAAAATGATTTAGAGATCCTTCAAAATAATTTGCTTCCTCCATCCAAATACACCTTGTACAACATGGGTCATATGGGTGTTCACAGAAAAACAGTTTTGGAAAATAATCATGTATGACATTTAATTCCAAAACATCTGATAAAACATGATTTCTATAAAATAGTCGAACAGAATTTGAGTTGAAACATTCGATTATTGGTCCTTTTAAAATACCATAAGTATATGCTGAGAGACAATATTTTAAAAGTAAATATAAATAGGTTGCGCAAGGGTCTCCTTGTTCAGCACCATTTTTAAAATCATAATATGATTAAAAATCCTTTGATAAGGTAAAATATTTGAAAATACCTTGCCAATATTTACCTTTCTTGAAAATATGAGAATATTGTGAAAATAATATTTGTTGGCATACAACCCATGATTAATGATGATAACTAGGTATAGTGGAGGTGTTTGATATCTCAAACAACTTCTTGAAAGTGATTTGTATGCTAGAAAAAGTTTCACAATCATCCGAACATGACTTTGCAATAATTATTGCAAGTATGTCATCAATAAGAGATAGGAATATCATTTGAGATCCTCCTCAATCCATTCATAACCGACTTTAATTGACCTGAAAAAATGTTATAAAACAAGGATTTAACTGAAATAATATATATAGGGACTAACCATGTGTCTAACGAAAACTCATAATCCCTAAAGTTGTCTAAATCGACCTCTGATACCAACTATAAGGACCCGACCATAAAACATTACATAATCATGAATTAAATGAATAAGTTACATAGAGGATCTTTTCAGGTTTAGAGTTTTGGAGAATTACGTCATAAATATTACATCTCAAAAGATTACAAAGTAGACACTTCTACTAAGTTTCCATAAAATAAAAACTCTTAAAAAAACATGTCTAGTTCCATGTTTTAGATAGCATGTCTTTCCTTGATCCCATCCTTGTACCTATTCATTTTTAAGTCCCGTGGAAATAATTTCAAAAACATGGGATGAGCTTAAAAATCCCAGTAAAGGATACACAAAGAATGAAAAATGTTAGTTTTTTAAAACAACAAGTAAACAATGAATACTTTACCAAAGTAATACTTTTCACCTTTATGAAGTAATAAAAACGCTTTACTGAATAAAAGATCATTACTTACCCTTTTGTAACCAAAATATTACCATAATACTCATATAAAGAACACATAACATATAAATGAAACTTTGGACATAAAAATTATTAAATGCAATAACCATACGGTCAACTTACACACATATCACTTAATGGAATAGCCATACGACTGACTTCCATACCCAATGCATTAGAGTTTATAACGTAACCACCCGTCCTGGTATTCACGGCACCACCCGTCATATGGTTTATCACATAACCACCCATCAAATGTCCAAGTACCATTATAAAATAATAACACATAAAACAATTATAAAGAAAAGAAAAAATTTCCACATTTCAAGCACAATATATCAATTAAATATATTGACATAACAAATCCATTATGAAAACCATTTTTAATACCAAAAAAGATTATATGGTATTTATTTACTTTTAAAAATATAATGGCTTGTTGAGGAAGCCAAAGATAAAATAATACTCGCGGTGGCGGAAAGGTCATTGTCACCAAATATGTTAAAAAGAAACATACTTTTTGTAGTTTAGTAAAATGCTTCGTATGGAAAATATTCCTTTCGAATAAATGTATAATTCAAAGAGTTTTATACAACGTATAAATGAATGTTGTGTATAAAAAAATATGCCTCAATGAAAGCAGATTGAGACGAAGTCCCTTACAAAGTCGGTATCCTTAGATTAAGGATAAATAAATTACATGATGGTGTGTGACAAATATGAATACACCAAATATAAGTGGATTTTAAGTGTAAAAAAATCAGAGTTCATTCACACATAATCTCGGAAAAACAAAACCAATGACATAGATATTTAACTCCATGAAATGATATTGAGTAATGATTTCCCATTCAAGTTCGTCTAAATGATGGAAGAATTTATCAATGAGATGATTATGTGTAGAAATAGTATATCCACACAATGGATTGTGGAAATTATAACATAGATATTACACACATTATCTTGGCATTATAAAATCAAGAAGTAGAAGTTTAACCCAAAGAATTGAAATTGAGTTAAGAAGTTCCTTTGAAAAAATTCGACGGCCTAACGGCGTCACTTAAAAATTCATAAAATTAGTCGATGAGAGAGAGAATGGTATCACATAACATGGAAATAAAATTTACATCAACAAGGATATAGAAGAAAATATAACAACATAATAAGATGTAAATTTAAAGACATAACAAAAGAAGTCTTTTTTAAAAAGAGGATGGTGAAAGGTTCCCTTACCAATTTGGGTAACTTTGGAATCGTACACCCCATGAAAGAAGGACTATAAAACATTGATGTAAATACCCATAAAATAATATATATTAAAAAAATAGTAGATTAATTGGAAGTACATACACCACTCAAAATAAATGGGGGCAAATGTATCATAAATATCACAGGAATAAAAGTAAAATGAAAAATCCCTTATGAAAACTCGGCAGCCTAACGACGCCACATAAAACATCCAAAAATGGTTTGATGAGATAAAATAGGTTCTTTCGTCATATGAAAATAAAAAGTACAGTAATAGTAATATAAAATAACATCCCCAAACATAAGAAATATGAGATTAAAATAAATGACATAAAAGAGGGTGCTTAAAAAGATTGAGAGAGATAGAATCCATTACCTCAAGTCCGACTTCTCTTGTTTGTTTCTTTATATTCCTGAATAATAAACTTCGGTAAATTTATAATTTCTTAAGTACCTCCTTTAAATATTAAAATTTAGTTCATATCTAATATTATAATGTTATAATAATTGGTTAATAATGTGAGTTCATATCAGACGTTTTTGTCGATGTTTGGTACATGAGTCAAAAATGAACTTGTTTTAAAAATGATTGTCCATGTAGTTATAAGTAAATCATATCCAGAAGAGTATTAATGATTTAAATATCATATATATCCAGTAAATATTAATTTTATACTATTCCATAACATTTTGAGATAAAAAGAAATGAAATGCACCGTTCATGGAGACAGTATGTCGTACGTACGCATGAACGCTACTTTCATTTCTTTGTCAAATTAATGGAATTAAAAATAATTGAGAGGTATATATATTATAATTCGAGTATAATATATATGTTATATAGGTCACATATGTTCTTTAATTTCATTATTTATACATTCAATGTAATGGATGAACGAGTCACATCACTTGAGGGGGCGGTAGTCCACACTTCCTCATATGAAATTATCGCATTTGCACAACATGAAAAGAATAAAGTCATGTTTTAAATATATAATTAAGAAGCATATAGAAAACATAAATACCACATATATCATATATAAAATATAGTGACATCATAATGGCCACCATGAAAGGTGTTAAGTGAAGATTGAACAATCATCGTTTTGTGAGGTAGAAATTCTCCATCCACAAAAACAGTATGTTCTTTAACCATTAGACGATGGTGTGTGTAAGTGTAGATCTAATACATAACATAAAATCATCCAAGTATATTTAAGATACTGGTTTTTTTACAAAAGAAAGTAATAAAAAGAGTTTATAGGGTTGAAGAATGAATATAAAACAAAAGAACACAAGTGAAGACATTACCTTAAAATCTGGTAACTCTTCTTGGATTGAATCAAAAGGGTTCCTTGAAGAGATTTCTGCCCAAGGTAAGGCTTATAGGAGTAAGATAGGGATGTGGAGAGACAAAATTAGAAGAGTTTGGACGATCCAATAGATCGAGAGGTGTGGGTAAGGAGGTAGAGGTGGGGGACTTTTATAAGAGGGAGGAGGGGCACTCTTGGAAAGTCAAGAAAGATTACTTTATATTAAAATGAGTTTCGGATTTTGAAGGTCCCACATTGATATATTTCTAGGATAAGTTGATAAGGGTTTGAAATATACTCATCCAATAGGTTTTTGACAAGTTTAGTTCTTAGATTTTACATCATCTTTATATTTTATTTAAATCGTAAAATAATGAGGTAATCACTGCATCATCATGGTGTCATAAATACTTTAATTTATCTAATGTATAAAAATTATAAAAAAAATATCAGGATGTATTAAATTATTCTAGATTTCCAATGAATATTTATAGTCAAAATTATGTCTTTTATAACCCCATGTAAAATGTGTTTTAGCAAAACAATACATGTTTGTGACAATTTTATTTTAACTTTAAATAAAAGGTTATTTATGTCATTTTCCTACCAAAGTGTCTCCATGAGGTCCCCAGGTTGACCCATGGATTTTATTAGTCAGGAATGACACATCCAATGTGGGTAGGACATGTTTCTAGGTCATTTCATATTATTAAAACATTATTTTTACCTTAAATTACAGTAATTACCTGTAATCACGATTAATAAAACATAAAAGTTACTATTCACCAAAAAATTATTTTAATCCCATTGAACCAAATTTTACATACTAATGACAAACATGTATGTTGGATTTTTCAAAATCAAATCACAGAAGTGGTAAAGTTTCTTTTAAACGATAAATCAATTTTTTAACTACCACTTAATGGTTTCACTATTCATAAAAAATTGAAGTTTCTCAGAAAAATACCAAAAATTCACCATAATCTATATTTGATATCCCGAATTAAAAAATTATGTCTATTTTACAAAATTCAAAACATATAATTTTCATTAATTAATTTATTAATTAATTCCCGTAGTCAAAACGAATAGCATATTTTTAAGAAACAATATCTATTAAATGATTGACAGTAGTTTAAGTCCAATTTCAAAGTGAGATTAATTCCAATGACCACCATTCGATTCAATGGTAAAAATATATTCTAATTTCACTTTAAAACCAATTCAAAAGATAATCTAATAATATAAGTAAATTAGATTAAAAAGAGGTTTCGAATTAAAATACAACATTTTTCACAATTCATTAAAAATTGATCTTTATCTGAAAAATACCAAATATTTACACAAAGTAAATTTTGATGTCCCTATTCTAAAGAAAGATTTTATTTGGTCCAACATAATATACAATAGTGACCAAAACTATTTTAAAGAGGTTTCTCCATCAAAAGGTGATAAATCGACCTTTTAGTGAATATTAGAGTAATTATTCTTAAGATTGAATTCCATTCTTATTTTAAGCGTTTATCTTTTATTGCATAAATGTAAAAACATTTAACAAAAATGAATAATCATTTTTTAGTTATTTATATTCATTTCTTCCAATACAACGGCTACGTATTAACTACCATTTAAAATAATTTTATATTATTTTTAGAGTGCAACGTAAGATTTCAAAGAAACTCGTTGTTGCATATTGAGCACGCCATCGACCATAGAGTTCCCTTTAAATTAATATTAACATTTTATTCAAAAATATGGATAAATATAAAAATGTCATATTCTTTATTCACCTTGGGTGTTACAGATTATATGTGTAATGAATTTTGACAATATATGTTTGAATTTATACTTTATTTATGTGGAATTAAAATTTATACACATAATTGATTTATTGAATCATTATCACTTAGATTTTATCATCATGTAAGGTTTTATTTCACAACCTCATTTTAACCATCACAACATAGTCTTGAATTTAAGTTAAAGGAAATCATATTGTCATAGTCTAATAAAAATTTATAAATTTAATATACTATTGTCATTAATGGTATTTTCATGAAATTTAACCAATTTTATACTTATTGTACATAAATTTATTGATAAATTGTTTTAAAAAAATTAAAAAACATTTCACTCTCTAGTTTGACATCTATTTTCTTCCAAAAATAAAATTTCAAAAAAATTCCATAATTTGTTTCCTTTCCATTATAAAAATTATTTAATAAATTTATTTTTATCTAATATAACATATTATGAATAATTTTTAAATGAATATTTTTTCATTTTCTTAAAAAATACACCTTATTAAACCTTTTAAAAGGAAAAATGAAAGGTCAGCTTATCTTGTACGATATGTACAGAATTATCCACCATCTGTTTTATGAAGCATCCATTTAAATTTCAAAATATTTTTTAGTGTAGTATTTTATAAATTTTTTATAAATATTTGTGGTTGAAATTATTTTTCAATGAAATTATTTTTTAAAATATTGTGTGTTTTAAAAAAATATTTTCATAATAATAAGGTTAATATCCTAAAGGATGTTTTTAAAGACCATTTTATGGTATTTCTATTTTTCAATGACAACAAGAATACACAATTACTCAAATGGGTATATATTATATTGATACCATCCATAATCATAATTATTATTGTTTATGATTATTTTGAATAGTGAATGTGTTGAAATTAACTACCTGTATTCATTTTTTAGTCATTTACATTCCCATGGATTAATAATTTTCCATTGGACATTAAATTTCTCCAAAATTTAAATATTCTATATCATGGATATGTTTATTTCCAAAACCAAATACCATTTTTAGAAATAGTGTGTAACGACCTAAACTTTCATTATTTGCAATTCCTGTAAATATAAAATGGTCTTATTATGGTTATATAAAATGTAAAATTCATTGGTTTTATGATTTTGGATTTTAAAATACTGTTATGAATCATGACTATTGCTAATATTGTCATTGACCAGTGATCACATGATTAGTATAAATATAGGGCATTATCAAATCCAATTTTCTCAGATAAAGGAAGTGATGACCTCATCTAGTAGACCTGCCTCATACTAATCCAATTTCTAGGAGCTCATATAGAAGGTGGCATCATTGGGATTCACTCTTGACCGAGCACAAGTCGAGCTTGAACACATTAAACTTGAGCGGAACTGATTATGAGAGATGTGGATGTTAATAGCGGTAACAACCCGCGTAATGTTATTCGAGCCACCGCAAGAGTCATTCACGATCGCACACCGTATCCTTCAATATTATGTGGGTGTTATAAGGGTTTATGTAAAAATACCATAGAACTATGACTATGTACATTATTTTTTTTATAAATAATGTGCATTCATTTTATTATTGTTACAATGTAAATTGTTTTTAAAGCACAAATAGTATTTTTAGTTAATATTAAACAAAGAAATCTATTTAGATAAAATAATGGATTTTTTAATGAAATGATATTTTAATAAATTATTATTATTATTAAATTAATTTTATTAAATATCATATAATTTTATGAATGCAATTGTAATTTTTATTGAGGTTTGATGTTTTTTTCTCAAAACCAATGAATTTTTGGTAATTGTCGGTTTTTATTTTGAAAGTAAAAATTTACATATTTAAAAAATTATTTAGATAAAATGAATATAATTTTTTGAATCAGAACATCGAAATTATCCAATGGTGAACTTTTCATAATTTTCTAAGACAGTGGAATGTTTGTGTAAAAATTAAATACCGTTTAAATATATAATGTGATTTATGACATCATAATGACCCACTAGTGATGTAATAAAATACTATAATCATTTTTTCTCCCAATATATGTTTTAGACATAAAATAATGTGAATTAAGATTTCTTTGAATTATTTTACAAATCTTTAGTGGACCCTCCAAGACCTATAAAATATTTTGTCTTTTTAAAATGTTTTCCATGATAGCGTGACACACCTCCACATAATCAACCCTATTATTTTAAGAAGTTCGACCATTGGAATTATAAAATATTGTTTTCCACTCCCCCTTGGAAAAAACCATTGTCAAAAACCATGGGCTGGTTTGGGGAGTTGATTAGTTTAATGTGAGGAGTCTCAAAACTAAATAATATTGAATTCCCTCTCCTTTCCTATATATACGCTCCCAAGCACCCACTTCCTCTTAACTAAAGGCCTTTATAGTTCTACCATCCCCTTCCCTAAACTATCTATAATCCTCCCAAGGTTTTCCAAACTCCAATGAAGCCTCTCTCATGCCTCTCCCAATCCTTTGGGATCACACTTCAGAGTAAGGGATTACTTCCTTTCTCATTTTTGTATAATTTTATTTAAGTTGTTATGCCATTTTTTTCAATTAAAATTGTAAGGGTATGATTTCAAACCCCCCCCCCCTTACTATCCTCTTTTTTTTTGGATAATGGGAGAAACCTTTGTCTCTCATTAATTCCTCCCATGTAAACATGTTACCATTCTAAAATTTCTTGAGAGATTTCTCTCTCCTCTTTTACATCCAAGTAATTATTTTGTATTATGCATCTAAATTCCATTACATTTGTTAAGACATGTATCTATATGACCCCCGTACTATCTATTTCATGTATATATAGTGAGACACCCTTTTCTCTTTCATCAACCATTTTCATCCATTATTATGTCATGCTTTTATGCTTCCAAAAGTTCACCGCGTTTTTTCCAAGACAAGATCATTGTGTATTGAATTCAATACCAATGTATTTATCATGGGTATTCAACTTTGTAAACATATACATATTGAATTGTACTTTTATTTATTTTTTATACATTAATTAATCGTGGAATAACTTATTATGTTGATTGATTCCATGATCCATGTGCCACACTTATGCAAGAAATGAAATGTTTACGAAGGGTGTACCCGGATAGTGCTCCAATGCATTTGGTATAGTATAGTATCATCATACGTTATGTGCAATGGGTGTTGAATAATACTAATTCAAGTGCAACAAGGATTTACTCGTTCTTCATGTGTAATGAGGGTTTACGCATTCTCCATGTGCAATGAGCCTTGGCTCATGAAAATTCCATGTTAAGCATTGTTTCCACATTTCCATGTTATGATTATCATGCTTTATCATGCCTTTATGCTCTTTTTTTTCTTGTGCTCCATCGATATGCATATTATCTAACAAGTATTTTATTCCTCATGTTATTATATGTTTATTCCCTTACTGCGTTTTATAGCTCACCCATTTCATATGCATGACTTTATATTATCCCATGCAATGCTTTGTACGAGGGAATGTAGTGATCATGTAAAGGAATATTTCAATATTGATGATTTATCTCCAGTTTTAAGTTGTTAAGTAACGATCCTAACCCTCATAGACACTAGAAATATCGATATTTTATGTTGTATCTGGTGATGTTTATGTAAAAAGTCATGTTTTAATGTGTAATAAATATCAGGGTTGTTATAGTTGGTGTTAGAGGATAGGATTAGTTATATTTGGGATTTGGTTTGGAAAACCCTAGTGAATACTTAGATAAAAGAATATGTATAATAAAAACATTCATAAGTATTGGTGAGTATTGGGTAAATGGTTTATCAAGCTAACACATCAATGTCTGGATACGAGCAGGTAGAGGTGGATCTAGCACAGATGTATCCTAGGGGTAAAACCCAAATACACTACTTTGAGCTAGACTCAAACATGAACTGGTGCACGACAACGGGCCTTGCTGCACTCTTGGTTATGACACTCCTGGGGGATAATATTTGGTAAATTCACAAGCATAGCTTGATCCCTTATTAAGGGAATTAAAAAAATGCTCCTAAAAATATATTTAAGAAAGTAGATCATGAATAGCATAGATTGAAGTCTATGGATTCATAAGCTATGATAATAAAAGTTATCTAGAAGTCATCAGTTTTGTCCTTGGATTACCCTTTATGTGTTAACCCTAACCTTTATTTTATTACCGGTAATATGAGGACTTGGGCTAAAAACTAATGTGAAGATCAATGTGATGACTACGCTAATGAGATTCCCTGTCGGAAGGGAGAGGGAATGGTGAATTGTTCACACTTCTCTTTTAGTTAAATCATGATTTGAATAGAAATTTGGTACAATAGGAACGTTCAAACCCCCCCCCCCCAAGAATGAAAAAGATTATATCCAGAGATTCATGAGTGAAAGGCCTCCTACTTTTAATGGATCATCTTATCCCTCAATCGTCGAAAAATGGATCAAATCCATTGAAAAGATCTTCTCCATCCTTAAATGTTCTGAAAAATAGAAGGTTCTCCAGGCTGCTAATCGTATGGAGGGTGATGATGATCAATTTAGAAGATTATCAATAATATGAAGCCTGAGGATGAGATAGAGTTATTGAAATTGATATATTTCTAGAAGATTTTTTTTGATAAATTTTTTTGGCACAACCTCTAATATAAGAAGGAATGTGACTTCCTTACCCTCAAACAAAAAGCTGATGAATCTATCGGGTTGTACGATGCAATCATTACAAGTCTTGCATGATACACCTCCATCTTTTTTGATACCCCCGAATGCAAGGATGGACAGTTCTTTTGAGGGATGAAACCTTGATGGAAAGTGTTGGAAATCCGTGACTTCGATAGCTATGAGGAAATTATCTGATTTTCCTTCAAGGATGAAATAGAGATAGGAGAATCTCAGGGGTATCATGGGGATATGAAGCGTAAGGGGGAATTCAATACTGGAGGTTGGATGGATAAATATGATGGTGTTAAGAAGATCATGAAACCCACTTAACAATGGTGCAGAAAGAAGAACTGTAGAAATTGCTTAAAGGGGATGAGGAAATGGTTTAGGTGTATAATAGAAGGTCCAGTAGCTATTAACTACCGACCAGAAAAACCTGCGGCAGCAACAGAGTATAGGAATGCTTCATTTGAACCTCAACGCATTGTTCATTTCTACAACTACAAAGAACCAGGGCATCTTAAAAATTTGTGCCCTAATCCATTGGTTTTTGGAGGCTACGAACAAACTTCATGGTAGCATGGGAGATCCTTTTCCATCACTACTACCGAAATGAACCCCGAAAACAAAGGGGTGATAGGTACGCTAGTTATTCTTTCAATAATAGTGAACATAATTTTTGATTTAGGTTCAATGCATTATTTTATATCACAAAATTTTTGTTGAACAATTCCAGCACCTCCACAAATCATGGAAGTAAAGATGTCGGTGAGTATGAAAAATGGGGCAACCATTGCATCCCATGAAATAGAACTCCTCCTATATCATAATTTGTTGATTGAATTTCCCAGCAAACCACATAATACTAAATCTGGTGGAATTTGATGAGATTCTTAGCATGGATTGACTTTCCTTATATAGAGCCAACATAAATTTCTGTGATAGGGAAATCACTATCCATGTGGAGAATCAACCCCCGATTCTATAAAAGTTCAAGGAGGAAGATGAATCTTCTTTCTCTCTATCATCTCCAGAGTGGATATTACTATCCTATGAGCACATGTATCTGGCTCAGGTGATTGCGTCAAAGGAGGAAACCACCGTAAGAGACATGACTATTGTGAGGGAATTCGCTGATGCGATTCCCACGGAATTTCTTAGTCTTCCTTTTTGAAGAGATGTTGAAGTTCCCAATTGATCTTATACCATGGGTGCTGCCAATATCCACGAATTTGTATAGAAGTGATGTTGTGGAGCTTGAGGAGATGAAGAGACAACTACATGAGAATATGGGTAAAGTGTTTTTTTGCCTAAGTGCTTCACCATGTGGTGAATTATCCCTTTTCATCAATAAGAAAGATTAGTCAATGTGCATTGGCATCGATTAATGTGAGCACAAAAAAATCACGATAAAGAACAATTATCCTCTCCCACGAATCAATGACTTGATCAATCAGCTGCGTGGAGCACAATACTTCTCCAAGGAGGATTTCTGGTTTGGATATT
Source organism: Viscum album (assembly GCA_963277665.1). Lineage (NCBI taxonomy): Eukaryota > Viridiplantae > Streptophyta > Magnoliopsida > Santalales > Viscaceae > Viscum > Viscum album. Next base: position 1,789,793,113 of record OY728145.1, read on the forward strand.
ATCATGTAAGGGTAAAGAAGGAAGATATCCCCAAGACTTCTTCTCGTACAAGATATGGGCACTATGATTTCATAGTAATACCTTTCAGACTCAATAATTCTCCAGAAATCTTCCTGGAAATTACGAATATAGTCTTTAGGGATACCCTCGACAAATGTTTTGTAGTTTTTATAGATAATATTCTAATATACTATAAAACCATGGAGGATCATGAGGAGAATCTATGAATAGTACTGGAGACCTTGGGGAAGGTGAAGCTATATGAAAAGTATTACAAGTGTGAGTTCTAGATTAAGGAGGGCTCATTCTTGGGACATAACATCACAAGAAATGGCATATCTGTGGATCCCTATAAAACAAATGCAATTGAGGGATGGACGAGGCCAACATCAGTAATGGATATCCATATCTTCTTGGGGTTAGTTGGATATTATCGACAATTTGTGAGAAATTTCTCACGATTGTCCAACTGTCATACGACAATAACTCAGAAGGGATTAACGTTATCTTGGAGTGATGAATACGAATAAAGCATCAAGGAGTAAAAAAGGTGTCTTACCACTGCGCTCGTGCTCACATTACCCACAATTGGAGAACTTTTTTTGATATTCTGTGATGCTTCGAAAAAGGGCATGTGATGTGTGTTGATGCAAAATGAAAAAGTTATTGCCTATGATTCAAGTCAATTGAATGTTCATGAGAAGAATTAACCAACACATGATTTGGAGATAGCTGCAGTGATGTTCACATTAATAATTTGGTGGCATTATCTATTTGCGGAGAAGTGTGAAATATATGCAGACCAAAAAATCCTGATGTTTATATTCACACATAAAGATTAGAACATGCACCAACAAAGAAGGTTAGAGTAGATCAAAGATTATGACCACTCAATTCATTACCACCTTGGTAAAACAAACAAGGTGGAAGATTCTCTAAGTAGAAAAGTCCAAACAGTTCTATAATTGATGAGAATTGAGAACGACCTAATCATATTAGGCTTGATGAAGATGGAAATGTGTTCTATGAAGAAGGGAAAATCATCAATCCTTTCCCAAATTATTTCTCAACAATCTATTTTAGAAATGTTAAATGATGCTCAAAAGGATGATGTGGGAATTCAAAAGAAGGTGGAATCTTTCAGAAAAGGGAAATACTTTGAGTTCAATGTTAATGAAGAAGGAATTGTGAGATTTGGGAAAAGACTATGTCCTCCATCATGTCCAGAGCTAAATAAGGAACTTTGGATGATGCACATAGTTCAAATTTCTCTATTCACCCAGGAAACACAAAGATGTATCGAGATCTTTGAGAGCATTATTGGTGGGATAATATGATGAAGAATACCGCTGAGTATACATTAATGTGATTGGTGTGTCAGTGAGTGAAGGTAGAGAGGTAGAAGTATAATGGGATGATGCAACCATTTAACATACCAGTATGGAAATGGGATAACATCACCATGGACCTTGTCATTGGACTTCCAAATACATTCAATGGAAACAATTCAATATGTGCTGTTTTGGATAGTTTTACAATGATTGCACACTTTATTCCAATTCACGAGGATTTCTCATTGGATCAAATGGCACATATATATATCCGGGAAGTGGTAAGTCAGCATGCAATACCACTACCTATTGTATTTAATCGAGATCCAAAATTCACCTCTATGTTTTTAAGAGTCTTCAACATGATCGGGATACTGAACTGAACTTCAGTACGACCTATAATCCTCAATGTGATGGATAATCTGAGTGAACTATTCAGACACTAGAGGATATGTAAAGATCATGTTTGATGGACTTCAAAGGAGGGTGGGACCAATATCTTCCACTAGTTGAATTCTCCTACAATAATAGTTTCCACTCATGTATCCAAATTACACCTTATGAAGTCCTGTGTGGGAATAGGTGTAGAACACCGACATGTTGGGATGAAGTCGATGAACGTAATCTGATAGGACCAAAGATGGTTGATTAAATTGTAGAGATGGTGAAAAACATTCAGGATCATATCAAGGCAGCCTTGAATCGATAGAGGAGTTATGCAGATAACTGTCGATGATACCTTGAGATTAAAATTGGAGACATGGTGTTTCTACGCATATCCCCGTGGAAGAAAGTCATAAGTTTGGGAAAGAAAGGGATGTTAAGTCCTAAGAACATCAGCACCTTCGAGATCCTTGATCGTGTCAGGGTTGTGGCCTATCGACTAGAACTTCCACCTACCATAGCCAAATTACATGATGTGTTTCATGTATCTCTCTTAAAGAAGTACATACCTGACACAACACATGTACTCTCTTCAGAAGTAGTACAACTAGAGGAATATCATTCATACGAGGAACATCCAGTGATGATCCTAGATCATAGAGAATAAGTTCTACAAAATAAGACAATGACCCTTATCAGGGTTTTGTGGCGAAACCACGCGTTTGAAGAAGACACATGGGAATCCTAGGAAGTGATGAAGTAGAGTTATCCGCATTTGTTTTAGAGTGTGAAATGGATATTTCGTGGGAAAATTTCTTAAGGGGGGAAGATTGTAACGACCCAAAATATCATAAATGGGAAATCCCCTATATATAATTAAATGTATTATTATGGTAATATAAAATGTGAACTTTGTTGGTTTAATTATTCTAGATTTTATAAAACCATTATGAATTGTGACTATGGCTAATAAAGCTGTTGAACATTGATCACATTATTAGTATAAATATTGTGATTTAGCAAATCCAATTTGCTCAGAAAAAGGAAGCAATGACCTCATCCAGTGGACTTGCCCCATACGAAGCCCATTTTTCAGAGCTTGGAAAGTAGGTGGCATCATTGGGCTTCTCTCTTGACCAAGCCCAAGTTGAGCTTGAACACGTTAATCTTGAGCGGAACTGACTATGGTAAAACTGGACGTTAATATAGATTACCACCCGAGAAATGTTATCCGAGCCACCCCAAGAGTCTGTAACCATCACACACGTTAATCTTCGGTATTATGTGGGTGTTATAAGGGGTTATCTGACAATACTCTTGAACTATGACTATGTACATTAATTTTGTATAAAGAATGTGAATTCATTTTATTGTTGTAACATTGTAAATAGTTTATAAATCACAAATAATATTTTTAGTTAACATTCAAAAAAGGAATATATTTTGAAAAATTAATGTATTTTTAAATTAAATAATATTTTAATGAAATATTATTATTATTAAATTACTTTTTATTAATTATCATATAATTTTCTGAATGAAATTGTAATTTTTATTATGGTTTGGAAGCTATTTTTTGTCAAAACCCAATAATTTTCAATAAATGTTGGTTTTTATATTAAATTTAAAGATTTAAATATTTAGAAAATTGTTTAGATAAAAATAATATTAATTTTTTGAATCAATACATTGAAATTATCCAACGGTGATTTTTTCGTCATTTTTTGAGACAGTCGAATTTTTGTGACCAAATTAAATACCGTTTAAATATATAATGTGTTTTATGATATCAAAATGACCCAATGGGGATGTAATAAAATATGATAAACATCATTTTCATCCAATATATATTTTATATATAAAATAATGTGATTTTAGATAATTTTTTATTTATTTTACAAAGGATTAGTGGATCCTCAATGATTTATAAAACATTTTATCTTTTTAAATTGTTTTCCTTGAGAGTGTGACTCACCTACACATAAGAAACCCAATTATTTTAAGATGTTATGCCATTGGATTATAAAATATATTTTTTCCACGCCCCTTTGGAAAAAAATATTTGAAAAAACCAGGGTCTGGTTTGTTGTTTTGATTAGTTAAATGTGTGGTGTCCCAAACCTAAATACCAATGAATTCTCTCCACTTTCATATATAAACACACACAAGCTCCCAATTCCTCTTCAATAAAAGCCTTTAGAGTTTGACCAAAACCTTCCCTCCTCTCCCTATAATCCTACCAAGGTTCCCCAATCTCCCAAGAAGCCTCCCTCAAGCCTCTCCAAAGCCTTTGGGATCACACATCCAACTATGAGATTTCTACCTTTCTCATTTTTTCCAATTTTATTTAAGTTGTTGTGCCCTTTTTATTTCAATTAAAGATGTAGGGATATGATTTAGAAAATTCCCCATAATTTCCTCTTTATGTTTGTATGATTTGAGACCACTTTCTCTAACATTAATTCATCCCATGTACACCTGTTATCATGCTGAAATTATTTGAGGGATTCATCTCTCCTCTTTTACATCAAAGTATTTTTTTATTATGCATATAAATTTCATTAAATTAGTTGGGAAATGTATCTATATGAAACCATTACTGTCAATTTCATGTATATGTGATGAGACACCATTTTCTCTCTCATCGACCATTTTAATGAATCCATATGTCACTCCTTTATGCTGCTGAAATTGCACTGCGTTTTTTCAAGCCAAGATCATTATGTAGTGAATACCATACTGTTGTCTCTATAGGGTTATTCACCTTTATACGCACATACATATCAAATTGAAATTTCATTTATTTCTTCCACATTACTTAATCATATAATAACATAGGATGTGGATTGATTCGATGATCTATGTGGCACACTTATGCAAGAAATGAAATGTTTATGAATGGTGTGCCTTGATAGCGCTCCAATTCATTGGTTAAAGTATAGTATCATGATACGTCTTGTGAAATGGGTTTTTACTAATTCAAATTTGAGTGAAATGAGTTTTTACTCATACATCATGGGCAATGAGGTTTTACTCTTGCTGCATGTACAATGAGCCATGGCTCCACCTAATTCCATGTTAAGCGTTGTTTCCACATTTCCATGTTATGATTACCTTGATTTATCATGACTTAATGTTCATGTTTCTATTGTGCTCCAATTATATGCCCATTTTCTAACATGTATTTTATTCCTCAGGTTATTCCGTGTTCATTCCCTTGTTATGCTTTATTTCTCACCCTTTTCATTTGCCTATCCTCAAGTTTTCTCATGCAATGCTATGTACGAGGGAATGCAGTGGTCATGTAAATTATGTTTTCAATAAATATGTTGTATTTCATGTTTTAAGTTGTTATGTATTGATCCTAATCCCCAAAGACATTAGATCTCTTGATTTAAAATTTTGTATCAAGTGATGTTTATGTAAAAAAAATCATTTTTAATGTGTAATAAATAGCAGGGTTGTTATATGTTGATTTCATTGAATGTAATGTTTTATCTCTGAAAATATTGATAAATTAGTATCATTTAATCAATATATATATTTTAAATGGAACACATTTCATGAGTAAAATGGATCGTTTGATATATACAGAATTATTTGGACATGAAATATATTCTTGTGAGACAAGATAATTCTATCCACTCAATGCATTGTTAGTCTCATGTGACAGAAATAGTTGTATATACTATTTGAGATAATAAACAGTATGTTTGTAACAATCTATTGAATGGTGATGACAACAGAGATATAGTTGTCCTAACATGATCAGTTTGTACCTATTATGTTCTAAACCATCATGTGAATGGTTTTTATAGTAAATGTATCAAGTTCCTCCAAAACATGATATCTGATTATTAATAATTTCCATCATTTATAATTCATTTGTGAATTTCTATGAGTTTTCCAAATGATATTATCTCTTTATTTATTCCTTTCAATGATTAATTGTTAAATCTTATGTGTTTTCAATTATTTATCTTTCTATATTTATTGTTCTTTATTTATTAATATAGTCATTTTATTCAACTTTCCATATTAATTGTTCTTTTTAATTTAGGATAGCTTGTATTATACATGACCCTCACAAATAATTTAATATTGCAATTATTATTTTTCATTCCCACAAGAATCCCTGCCTTTTACTATGATTGATATATAGGTATATACTAGTGAGAAGAATTATATTTAAAAAAAAAGTTATGATGTAAATTTTTTATTTAAATTTTAATGTAAGACTCAAGTGTATAACCTATTTAATAAGACTAGAAAACAATTCAGTCCTTCAAGATGTGATTCTTTATGTATTATGCCAATATAATAAAGTAGAAAACTACTTTGATATTCTTTTTCAGGGTCACTATACTTTTTATCAAAGGAAGTTTATTAAACTTGATTTAGAAAAACATTGATTAGGGAACATGAACCTATTATTGACATTGAGGATACCTATAGACCAACATCATAATGTTTTTTTGAGGATGAGATTATGTGGTTTTTCCAAAGAATATATGAATGTCTAGATACTACTATAACACATGGTTCTATGGATTGGGTACCTAAGGGTATTAACTACGAAAAGGGTACATTGGGATATACCCAATAATAACCTAGTGCGTGACAATGAACCTTTCGATACACCTGGTTTTACACTCTCAGGGAATATTCTTAAAATAATTGACATTTTCTTTACCAACCAATATAATGGATTTTAATAGAAGCTGATAATGAATGACCAATGCTAACCCTATTCTAAGGAAGAAACTATATTGAAATAAAATGGATGAAGTATTTGTGTATAAGTATATTACAAATGGTATTTTTTTATAAATGTTATGAAACATATAAGGATTTTGATAAATATTAGAATAATATATGTCTTCATGAACATAGGATTTTGGAAAACCATTAAGGTTATGATTTTATGGTTGATAATAAGTTCAAATTCATAAAAAATACAGATAACTATTTTTTGGAAGGAATTTCATAATAATAAGTACATTTTATGAGAAACATTTGGAAACTATATGTTTTTTTGGATACTTTATATGAGGAATAATTCCATTCAATTTATTGAGAAAATGTTTTTATAAAATTGAACTTAACTTCACTCTCCAGTCTGACATCTATTTTCTTCCTAAAAAATGTTTTAAAAAAATACAAAATTGTTTTCATTATGATTCTAAAAATTATTTATGAAATTTATTTTTATCAATTTTATCATTTTACAATAAATTTATAAATGTATATTATTTAATTTTCAAAATACAACACCTTCTTAAAACTTTTTAAATGAACAAAGGATTGGTCATTTTATCTTGTACGATTTGTACAGAATTACCCACCGTATGTTTTATGATGCATCCTTTAAAATTTATCAATATTATTTAGTGTAAGTATTTCATAAATATTTTAAAAATATTTAATAAATTTATGGGCTTCAAACATTATTTTCAAAGAAATTAATTTTTTAAATATTGTGTGTTTTAAAAAGTGATTTTCAAAATGAAAAGGATAATTTCATCAAGGATGTTTTTAAAGTTCATTTTATGTTATTTATATTTTTCAATGACAAAAAGGATACACAATTACTACAATGAGTATATATTTTATTGATACCATACATAGTATTAATTATTATTGTTTATGATTATTTTGACCAAGGAATGTGTTGAAATTCCGAACGTTGATTCGTTTTTTTAGTCACTAACATTCTCATGGGTTATTATATTTCCATTGTAGATTAAATTTCTTTAAAATTAAAATTTTCTTTATCATGGATATGTTTATTTCCTAAACCTTATACCATTTTTAAAAATGGTGTGTCACAACCCAAACATTATTTAATGGGCATTCCTCTAGATCTAATTAAATGTCTCATTATTGTTATATAAAATGTGAAGTTAATTGGTTTTATGTTTCTAGATATTAAAATAATGTTATAAATTGTGACCATTACTAAAATATTCATTGAGCAATGATTGCATAATTATTATACATATAGGGATTTAACATTTCCAATTTACTTAGAAAAAGTAACTGATGGCCTCATCTAGTAAACTTTCCTCGTAAGAAGCCCATTTTTTCAGAGCTCTGAAATGAGGTGGCGTTTTTGGGCTTCGCTCTTGACCAAGCCCAAGCCAAGCATGAACACATTAAACTTGAGCGGAATAGACTATGGGTGAATTGGAAGATAATAGAGCTAACCACCCGAGCGATGTTATCTGAGCCACCCCAAGAGTCTGTCACCATCGCACACCTTATCCTTCGGTCTTTTGTGGTTGTTATAAGGGGTCTTGTAACAAGACCCTAGAACTATGACTATGTACATTATTTTTGTATAAAGAATTTGAATTCATTTTATTATTGTTACTTTGTAAATAGTTTTTAATGCATAAATAATATTTTTAGTTAATATTCAAAAAAGAAATCAATTTTTATGAACTAATAAATTTTTGAATTTAATAATACATTAATAAAATATTATTATTATTAAATTAATTTTTATTAATGATTATATAATTTTTTGAATGCAATTGTAATTTTTATTAAGGTTTGAAAGCTATTTTTATCAAAACCCTTGAATTTTTAATAAATGTCAGTTTTTATTTTTAATGTAAAAATTTACATATTTTGAAAATTATTTAGATAAAATTTATATTATTTTTGGAATCAATACGTCGAAATTATCAAAAGGTGGATTTTTTTTAATTTTCTGAGACAGTTGATGTTTTGTGAAAAAATTAAATACTGTTAAAATATATAATTGCTTTTATGACATCATAATGACCCAATAGTTATGTAATAAAGTATGATAAACATTATGTTTTGAAAATATTTATTTTAGAATTAATATATTGTGATTTTATATTTTTTTAGCTTATTTTAGAATGTTTTAGTGGACCCTCCAGGACATATAAAATAGTTTTTCTTTTTAAATTGTTTACATTGAGAGTGTGAATCACCTCCAGATAAGAAACCCTATTATTTTAAGATGTCCCACCATTTTCCATATAGAATATATTTTTCCACTCTCCATTGGATAAAACCATGGGCAAAAACAATGGGCTGGTTTGTGGTTTTCATTTGTTTAATGTGAGGTGTCCCAAACCTAAATAATAAAGAATTCCCTCCCCTTTCCTATATAAACCCACCCAAGATCACACTTTTTCTCCACTAAAATCATTTGGAGTTCGTGCAACCCCTGCCCTTCTCTCTCTTGAATCTTACCAAGGTTCCCCATGCTCATATTAAGCCTCCCTCAAGCCTCTCTCAAGTCATTGGAATCACACTTCCAATTAAGAGATTTTGTTCTATCTCATTTTTGTCTATTTTTTTTTATTTATTATGCCATTTTGGATTCAAATACAAATGATGGGGTATGATTTTGCACCTCCCCCATAACTTTCTCTTTATTTTTGGATGAAGGGAGACTCCTTTATCTTTCATTAATGCCTCCCATGTACACCCGTTGCCATGCGGAAATTCCTTGAGGGATTTCTCTCTCTTATTTTGCATCCATGTAATTATTTTGTATCATTCATATAAATTGCATTATGTTTGTTGGGACATGTATCTATATGTCCCCCTTACTATCCATTTCATGTATATATGATGAGACAACATTTTCTATCTCATCAAACAATTTCTTGAATCCTTATGTCACGCCGTTATGGTGCCGAAATTGCACCATGTTTTTTTCATGCACAGATCATTTTGTAGTGAATACCATACCCATGTCTCTATCAAGGGTATTCACCTTTATACACATATAGATATTTAATTTTACTTTCATTTATTTATTCTATATTATTTAATCTTGGAAAAACTTATGATGTAGATTTATTCTATGATCCATGTGGCATACTTATGCATGAAATGAAATGTTTAAGAAGGGTGCACCCTGACAGCACTCCATTGCACTGGGTAAAGTATAGTATAAAGATACATCATGTGTAATGGTTTTTGACCCATGATAATTCAAGTGCAATGAGGTTTTACTCATTCTTCATGTGCAGTGAAGGTTTACTCATGCACCATGTGCAATGAGCCTTGGCTCATGCTAATTCCATGTTAAGAATTATTTCCACATTTTTATGTTACGATTATCATTATTTATATGTGTTCATGTTTCTCTTGTGAACTATTAATTTGCATATTGTCTAACATGAATTGCATTCCTCATTTTTTTCCATGTTTATTCTTTTATTGGGCTTTATAGCTCACCCTTATCTTATGAATGTCCTCAGGTTATCCCATGCAATGATATGTATGAGGGAATGTAGTGCTCATGTAAAGTATATTTTCAATAAATATGTTGTATTTCATGTTTGAAGTTGTTATGTAATGATCCTAATCCCCAGACACACTAGGTATCTAGATATTCATTGTTATATCAAGTGTAGTTTATGTAAAAACTCAGGTTTTAATGTGAATTAAAGAGAAGGGTTGTTATCCTTGGTATTAGAGGCTAGGTTTTGTAATTTTTGGTATTGGGATTAGAAAACCATAGTGAAGAATTAGAGACAATAATATGTATAATAAAACATCCCTATGTATTGGTGAGTATTGAGTAAGTGGTTTATCATGGAAATACTTCCCTGTTTGGATACGAGCAGGTAGAGGCGGCTATGGGACATATGTATCCTAGGGGTAAAACCCAAAAACACCGCATTGAGCTATACTCGAACCAGAACTGCTGCATGAAAATGGGCCTTGCTGCACTCTTGGTTCTGACACACTTGGTTCTGACACTCTTGGGGGATATTCTTTGACAAATTCCAAAGCTTAGTATGAACTATTATTAAGGAAATTAAAAAAATGCTCATATGAATATAAGTAAGAAAGTATATAATGAATAAAATAGATTTAAGCCTATGGATCCATACGATAAGGAAATAGATTTTAATTATTACTCATCAGTTTGGTCCTCGGATGACCTTTATGTGTTACCCCTAACATTTCTTTTATTCCATCCAATGGCCGGTAATAGGAGGACTCAGGCTAAAACCTGATGTGAAGACCAATGTGATGATTATGCTAATGAGATGCCCAATCTGATGGGAGTGATAATCGTGAACATTGACATGCTTCTCTCTCAGTTAACTCAAGCATTGAATAGAAACTTTGGTCAAGATGAATGTTCAACCCCCCCCCCCAATAAAAACATGTCGATATCGATAGCTTCATGGGTCAAAGGCCTCCTACATTTAATGTATCATCTGAACCCTCAATCACCGAACAATGGATAAACTCCATTGAAAAGATGTTCTCCATCCTTCGATCTTCTGAACTAGAGAAGGTTCTTCTTGCTACATATCATATGGAGGGTGAAGCTTATCAATGGTGGATGTTGATAAAAAATATGATGCCTAAGGAGGATATTGAGGTGTTAAAATGGAAGGATTTTTTGAAGATGTTTTTTGAAAAATATTTTCAGTGCAGCCTCCAGCTTAAGATGTAAAGGGACTTCCTACCATCAAGTGAAAAGACGAAGAATCTATCAGGGTGTATAAGGAAAACATCATAAGGTTTTAACGATATTCCTATGAATTTATTGTTACCCCCGAATGTAAGGTTGAATGCTTCTTTGGTCGGATGAAACCTAACCGATGGAAAGCACTAGAGATCCGAGACATCGATAGCTCTGATAAAATCGTCTGATTTTCCCTTAAGGTTGAAATGGAGACCGGAGAATCTTAGGGGTGTCATGGGGATAAGAAACATAATGTGGAATTCAATGCTGTCGGTCTGATGGATATATCCAATGGTGAAAATAATATCCATCACCCCACTTTCCAAAGGTGTGGAAGTAAGCACCCCAGAAATTGCTTGAAGGGGATGATGAAATTATTTAGGTGTGGAAGAGAAGGGACCCTAGCTGTTAACTGTTGATAAGAAAAACCCATGCATGCAACAGAAGAGAGAAAATCTATGTTCGAACCTCAACACATTGTTCAATGCTACAAATGTAAAGAAACATGGAATCTTTCAAATCAATTCCCCATGACAAGGGTTTTCGGAGGCAACCAGCAACCTCCAAGGCAGCAAGGGAGAGATTTTTCCATCACTACTGCCGAAATGAACCCCGACAACGATGTGTTGACAGGTACGCTAGTTATTTATTCAATAATATTGAACGTACTTTTTGATTTAAGATCTATTCATTCTTTTATATCCCAAATGATTAGTTGACCAATCCCAGCACCTCTACCAATCAAGGAAGTAAATATGTTGGTGAGTATGGAAAATGGGGAAATAATTTCATCACATGAACATAAATCCCCCCCTGTCATAGTCTATGGATTTAATTTCTTGAAGAATCATTTTATACTCCCTCTAAGGTAATTTGATGCTATTAATGGAATTTATTGCCTTTTTTTATATAGATCCAACATTAATTATTGTAAGAGGGAAATCACTCTCCATGTGGAGAATCGACCCACGATTCAATACAAGTGCAAGGAGGAAGAAGAATCTTTATTAGCTCCATCATCTCAAGATTGGATATTACTGCCCTATTTGTACACGTATCTAGCTCAGATGATTGTGTCTAAGGGGGAAACCACCCATGGAGACATCCCTATTGTCAGGGAATTCGACAATGTGTTTATGAAATAATTTCCAGTTCTTCCTCCTAGAAGAGATGTTGAATTGAAAATTGATATTATACTTGGGGAATTTACAATATCTGAAACTCCATATAAGAAGGATTTTGTGGAGCTTGAGGAGCTAAAGAAACAACTACATGGAAATCTGGATAAAGGGTTTATACGCCGAAGTGCTTCACTATCAGGTGCACCAGTCATTTTCGTCAAGAAGAATGATGGGTCAATGCGCCTTTGCATCTATTATCACGAGCTTAACAAAATCACAATAAAGAACAACTATCTTCTCAAACGAATTTATTACATGTTTGATCTGTTGCATGGAGAACAATACTTCTCTAAGGTGTATTTTTGGACGAGATATTATCATGTATGGGTGAAGAAGGAAGATATCACCAAGACTGCTTTTCGTACAAGATACGGGCACTATGAATTCATTGTAACGCCTTTAGGACTCACCAACCCTCCACAAATCATCATGGACATGATGAATAGAGTCTTTAGGGATTACCTTGACAAATTTGCGGTAGTCCTTATAGATGATATTCTGATATACTCTAAATCCATGGAGATCATGAGGGGCATCTAAGAATAGTACTAGAGACCTTGTGGAAGGAGAGGATCTGTGAAATGTACAACAAGTGTGAGTTCTGGTTTAAGTAGTTCTCATTCTTGGGTCATATCATCCCAAGCAATGGGATATATGTGGATCCCTAAAAAAGCAATAGAGGAATGGCTGAGGCCGGAATCGGTAACGAATATCCATAGCTTCTTGGGGTTAGCTGGATATTATATATGAATTGTGGGAAATTTCTCGTTATTGTCCAACCCTCTTACGAAGATAACTCGGAAGGGATTAATGTTTTCTTAGAGTGATGAATGTGAAGAATGATTCAAGGAGTTAAAAAAAGGTGTATCATTGTTCATGTTCTGACATTACCCACAAGGAAAACTTTTTGTGGTATTCAGTGATGCTTCGAAGAAGGGCTTGGGATGTGTGTTGATGAAAAATAAAAAATTCATTGACTATGCTTCAAGGCAATTGAGAGTTCATGAGCAGAATTATCCAAAAAATGATTTGGAGTTAGCTGTGGTGATCTTTGCTTTAAAAAGTTTGCGGAATTATATTGTTGGGGAGAAGTGTGAAATATATACGGACCACAAAAGCCTCAAGTATATATTCACATAGAAAGAGTTGGACATGAACCAATGAATATGGTTAGAGATGATCAAAGACTATGACAACTCAATCAATTACCACCCTGGGAAAGCAAACAATGTGGAATAAACTCTATGTAGAAACGAACCAACCATTCTATCAATAATGAGTATTGAGAAGGACCCAATCTTCTTAGACTTCATGAAGGTGGACATCGGAATCATAAAGACGTGAAAATCATCAATCCAATCACAAATGACTGCTCAACCATCTATTTTGGAAAGTTTAAAGGATGCTCAAATGGATGATGAGTGAATTCAAAATAATGTTGAAGCTATTATAAATGGGAAATCCTCAGAGTTCAATGTTAATAAAAATGGAATTTTGAGATTTTCGAAAATACTATTTGTTCCATAATGTCTAGAGATGAAGAATGATCTTTTGGATGATGCACATAGCCCAAATTTATCTATTCACCCAAGAAACACAAAGATGTATCGAGATCTCTAAGGGCATTATAGGTCAGATAATATGAAAAAGGATATCGCTGAGTATAAATCAAAATTCCTTGTGTGTCAGCAAGTGAAGGCAGGGAGGCAGAAGTATAAGGGGATAGTGAAACCATTTCCCATTCAAGCATGGAAATAGGAGAACATCACCATGGACTTTGTCATCGGACATCTGAAGACATCCGAAGGCTACAATGCAATCTGTGTTGTTGTGGAATGTCTTACAAAGTATGTACAGTTAATTGAAATTTGGGAGGACTTATCATAGGATCAACTGGAACATATATATTTCAGAGAAGTGGTAAAGATGTGTGGAGTACCACTGTCTATTGTATTCAATCGGTATCCAATAATCAGAACTATTTTTTGGAAGAGTCTTCAACATGCTCTGGATACTGAACAGAACTTTAGTACGTCCTATCATCCTCAAACTGATGGCCAATCAGAGGGATAATTCAGACACTGGAGGATATGTTAAGATCATGTTCTATGGACCAACAACATCCCCTAGTTTAAGTCTCCTACAATAACAGTTTCAACTCGATCATCCGAATGGCACCCTTGTGAATCCTTGAATGGGAAGAGGTGCAGACCATTGGCATGTTGGGGTGAAGTCGGTGGACGTAAGAAGCAAGGACCATAAATGGTTGAAGAAATGGTTGAGAAGCTGTAAACAATTCAGCAGCATATCAAGGTAGCCCAGAGTTGATAAAATAGTTATCCATATTAACATCAATGAGACCATGAGATTAAAGTTGGATACATAGTATTTCTATTCATATCCTTATAGAAGAAGGCCACGAGATTTAGAATGAAAGGGATGTTAAGTCCTAGGAACATCATCCCCCTTTAGATTATTGATCATGTCAGGGTTGTGGCCTATCGACTAGCATTTCCACCTACCATGGAAAAAGTTCATGATGTATTTTATGTATCCTTATTAAGGAAGTATATACCAGAACCTTCACATGTACTCTCTTCAGACGTAGCACAGCTAGAGGATGGTCTTTCTTATGAGGCACAACCAGTGAAGATCATAGATCACAGAGAAAAAGTTCTACGAAATAAGACAATGCCCCTCATCAAGTTGTTGTGGAAAAACCACAATTTTGAAGAAGTAATGTGGGAATCAGAGGAAGTGATGAAGAATAGTTACCTTCATTTGTTTTAGTGTGGGAAAAAGTAAATTTCGTGGAAGAAATTTTTTATGGGGTGAAGATTGTAGTGACAATAACTTTCATTAATGGAAATTCAACTAGATCTAATTAAATATCTTATTCTTGTTATATAAAATGTTAACTTCATTGGTTTAATGTTTTTGGATTTTAAAATACCGTCATGAATTGTGACCATTGCTAATATAGCTTTTTAATAGTTATAACATGACTAGTATAAATATATGGCATTAACAAATCCAATTTACTCAGAAAAAGGAAGCGATGACCTCATACAGTAATCATTCTCCATACGAAGCACATTTTTAGAACTCAGAAAGGAGGTGGCATCATTGGGATTCACCCTAGACCAATCCCAATACGATCTTGAACATGTTGAGCATGAGATGAACCGACTACTGGAGAAGTGGGTGTTAATAGAGATTTCAACCTGAGCGATATTATCCGAGCCACCGAAAGAGTCTGTCACCATTTCACACCTTATCTTTCAGTCGTAAGTGGGTGTTATAAGGGGTTATGTAACAAGACCCTAGAACTATGCCTATGTACATTGTTGTTTTATAAAGAATGTGCATTCATTTTATTATTGTTACTTTGTAAGTATTTTTTAAAGCACAAATAGTATATTTAGTTAATATTCAACAATGGAATATATTTTGATTAATTAATCGATTATTTAATTAAATATTATTTTAATAAAATATTGTTATCATTAAATTACATTTTATTAATGATCATATAATTTTATGAATTCAATTGTAATTTTTATTTAAGGTTTGAATGTTGTTTCTATAAAAACCCTTGAATTTTCATTAAATCTCGGTTATTATTTTAAAAGTAAAAATTTAAATATTTAGAAAAATATTTACATAAAATTAATATTATTTTTGGAATCTAATCATTGAAATCATCCAATGGTGATTTTTTATATTGTTTTGAGACAATCGAATTTTTGTGTAAAAATTAATTACCATTTAAATATATAATTTGTTTTATGACATGATTGTAAAGACCCTGAAATTTCAAGGAAAATTTTTTCTTAATTTTCTTTGGGGTTTTAAAAGAGCGCAGTTTCTGACAGAACCTGATTCTGAGGCTCGGTGTGCCCGGAATCATTTTTTGAAGTTTAGCTTGGGTACGTTCAGTGAACAAACGACCGGGTTTTTCTAACTCTTGAACCGGGGCTCAGAATCGAAATCCGAGGGCATTGATGAAACTGCAGCACCGGTAATTTCCTAGGAATACCTTTTTCGGAGTTTTGGTTTCTCGGGTGCGGTACTTAAATTTTTTGGGTTAGGTAATAGAATAAAATAAAATGGTGCAACAAATTTTATTTTATTTAAGGCAGGTAAACCTAATCTCAGTGGTTAGAGTGGGAGCCATTATATCTTACTCCACTAGGTAGGATATTTGTGGGGTGTGACCCACACAAGCCCCACCTTTTCAACTTCCTCAAAACCCCCCCACCTTTAATTAGGTAACGCACCTACACCCCCATTTAATTAAGAGTCAACTCTTACATTTAACTTAATGTTTAAACGCCTCATTAATTTGGGCAGTTTAAACTTCTCAATTAATTCAATTAATTTATTGATTCAAATTTTGAATTTCAAAAAGATTGTCTTGTGTGTTAATAAAACAAGGAATGTCTTATTTTGTTAAAGGGGTTCGTTGTGCGAGAGGGCTTGGGAGAATTGGCTAAAAGTCTTGAAGTTCTTCTTCCTTGACGAAGAAAACAAAGAACATCGACCTCTGACGATAGATGACGGCGAGAGACGCCTTCTTTGGAGATCGACAACCCGATGAACATTTCTTTGTTCCTTCTTCCCACGTAAAAGGAAGGGAGACACCGTTCCTCCACGGACGATCATTGTCAACGTGTGTGGAACCTTCTTCCGCGACGCCTTCTTCTGCAATGTTCAATTCCGCGACGAGCCTTCGTTTAACAAACACTCGAGGTAGGGGGATTTATTTATTTTTGTTCCCGATTACTTTAATCGCTGATTATCGTCTTATTTGAGCCTCTTGATATTGAAATAACTAGAGGAGTTTGGACCGCACGAACACATCCGACCCTCCTCCCACCCTTGATTATGGATTTGTTGTGCAGTGTGTAAGGCGGCGCGGTGCCACTGCACCGTGCTGAAACTATGGAAATGGGTGAAGAAGTGCAGCGCCGTCACGCCATGTTGTTGATTTCGAACAAAACATGGCGCCGTCATGCCACACCGGAGAACCTGGAAGAGAACGCGGCCGAAGTGGGGCCGCGGCGGAGGGGCGTGGCACCGTCGCGCCGCGCCGGACGGACCAAGGCTGCGGCAGAGCAGGGAGTAGCGGCCGGCCGCCGGCGTTGGAGCAGGGGGACGGGACCGCACCGGTCCCATGGCGGCAGCAGCCGGCCGGCCGGAATGTGTCGGTCGGTCATGGGAGAAACCAGGGGTTCGTAACCACCGGATGGGAAGCAGGAGTTTCCACCCACGTGGGGGCCGCGTTTAATTAGACAGGGGGGGCAGCGCCCCCCCCCCCCCCCCCCCCCCCTTGTCCGCCCAGCTCGGTTACACCGAGCTGGCCAGTGGACCGCGCCAGCGCGCTGGGCTGGGCCGCGCCCAAGCGGGCCGGACCCGGACCCGGTTCGGGCCGACCGAGGGGGTCTGGGGCCAGGTCGGTCCGGGCCCAAAACCCCCTATTCACAGACCTCTTACGGTCTTTTGTCCATATCATGGGCTACGGAACTCTGATTGACACACCGTCGGCTGAGATGCGATACTTGGATTGAGACGGTCGTTTTAGTATATTACACTCAAGGATTCAGAGAACTTTGTGTACGGCCGGGTTGGTTTGGATACAAAACCAACCAGGCCCTCGGAGCGAAAACACTAATATCTCGAGCTCCGGACATCTGATTGACGTGTCGTCGACTATTTTGGATTCCTATTGGTGAGACGAAACTTTTGTCATGCTTCGCCTGAGTTTTGGATGTAGTTGGATATTGTCCGGGTTGGATTGTACCCAAAATCCAACCGGGCCCCTAGAACGGAAAAGCTGATAACTTTCAGACTGGATGTCCTTTTGACGAACCATCAGCGGAATTGGTGATCACGTTGGGAAAAATTCCCATTGAGTATACCATATGAGAGTTCGGGGTACAGTTGAGATGTGGTCGGGTTGGTTCGTACACGAAACCAACCGGGCCCCTGGGACGAAAAGGCTAATAACTCATAGACCGGGCGCCTGATTGACGCGCTCTCTGTTGCGTTGAGACCCCTATGACGAGGCGATCCTTTGAGATACTTATTCATGGGACTTATGATACTAGGAGTATCGACCAGTAGCTCATGGAGCGGACCCTCCCAGAGATGAGCTAGTAGAGTGCAGAGACATAGTAGCTGACTGAGACTTGACGACTGCTGATCGATCGATTCAGAGTGATTCGGATAGACTAGTGGGGTACGCTTGGTTGTAGCGGTAGACCCATGGCGTAGGTGCACTTGGTTGGAGAGGCAGAATCGCGGCTCTCGACAGAAAGAGTACCTCTGTAGGCTCTGAGGGGGTGTGCTTGGTTGTAGCGGAAGACCCATGGTGTGAAGCGCTAGGTTGCAGCCGCAGGCCCACAGTACTCGACAGGTGGAGTACTTCAGCAGTCCATGGTTAGTGGGACGCGCTTGGTTGTAGCGGCAGGCCCACTGTAATCAACTTAGGAGGAGTTCTCCAGTATTTGTGGTTTCATTATTGTGAATAAAATCCTGGTTTGAGCTGATTCAATGACCTTTTTGTTTACCTCATGATTGAGATGGGTCACTTGATAACTTAGGTATATGTATGGTCATATATCTAAGTATTGGTTATCTGTTGATTTCATAACCATTGTGTTTTATCATGATTGAGATGGGTTACTGATGACTTAGGTATAAGTATGGGCTTATAACTATGTAAGAGTTATCTGTTGAGTTTCTGCTTTGTGGTTATCCTTGTTGGATTTAGAGAGACCTTGAGGGTCTCAGGGTCCCTACTATGTATCGTATACTCACCCCTGCACGGGCTATGACTGCACCTCGTTGTGTTGGTTGCAGACGACGGGAAGCACTAATGGAGGTCGACTGTTCGAGGACTGGACAGTTTCCGGTGGTGGACTTCACGACTAGACGATACTCGGAGGAGGTTGACGGGAGAGAGCGATGGGGAGGCTATATGTGCCTACCCTTCAGGTAGGATCCGAGGTGGACAACCCAGGAGGTACTACTTTTATTCCAGCTATTTGTCTTTTCTGTTGTACTTTTTTTCTATTGTAGCTGTACTTTCAGTTGGTTTTGTATTCTGACCCATTTACTTTTCATCACATATTTTGTACTTACTGTTTTACTTCAGCTTGTACTTTGTGGTGTTTTGTTTAATTTATAAAGGCAATGCCTTCCCAGCTATCAGGAATTACGCCTTGGGTACTAGTCGTCATCCCCTGGCCTATGGAAGGCAGGCTTGGGGAAGTCATGGCACGGGCCCCGAGGACGGGTTGTGACAAATTGTTATCAGAGGAGTTCAGTTCTACCGCAGGACGTATAACTCTGATATTGTTTTTTATTCTGTGAAGCAATAGTGTTAAGGGTACCGAGTGTGGTTTTCAGTTCAGGGAGTCTCGTGTTGGTGCGGGCGGCCGACCTATCCATACACCAGGACCCTGCCAACTGATTTACAACTTTGTGCATGAAAACAATGATTGCGTGTGTGTTTCAAAAATTTTTAAATGTCAGCTCAAACCAGTTCATCTCACCAAGTATAAATCGTTTGACCGTGTCATGTTTGTTTCTTTTAGGATGCCTCCCCGCCGACGACCAGCTAGAGTCCCGAGAGTTGTACGTACTGATAGCCCACCGAGCGACGTGGCCTCAATACAGGTCCGTATCTCAATTGAGGCACCAGCATAGGCACTAGCGGTACTACCACCCGTTGGGCCATCGATGCCACCATCACCAGTAGCAGAGAGTGCACGTCACTTCAGTGTACTCATGAGTTCCTACGCCAGAGGCCACCCAGGTTCAGGGGAGAGACGGACCGACAGGCAGTTGAGGATTGGCTGGAGGATGTGGTGAGAGTCTTCAGGCTAGTAGGGATGCCAGCAGACTTCATGGTGATCCTTTCGGCCAGCCTCCTTTAGGCAGCAGCAGGAAGATGGTGGAGCCTGATGCTCTAGATGTATGAAGAGGTGACACTTCTGTGGGTAGATATCGAGAGCCGCTTCCGGGCAGAGTTTGTACCCACCACCCTTCGAGCGGTGTGTATTCAGGAGCTACTGCATCTACAGCAGGGTAGCATGACGATGGTACAGTACTCAGTGAGGTTCACATACCTCTTGTACTACTCCATAGATATGGTATGAGACCCGTTCTTCAAGGCCCGAACCATCAAGCAAGGGCTCAGGCGAGATATTAGAACTTCTGTTGTTTCTCACAGCATCCCGATGTAGACAGGGGTGTTGGAGCGAGCCCTCTTAGGGGAGAGTTTCCTTGCTGAGCATTCTCTAGCAGCAGGACCCACCCCTAGCCGACATGCGGAAGAGTCTTCTACAACAGGTAGTAGACAGATGAAGCATAGGTCCAAGAGGACCAGACCTACAGGTGGTCGACCGCATGACACAGGATCATGTGTGCGAGGAACCCGGGGTGGAGAGCGACTTACCAAGAGCGGAGAGTGTTACTCCTACGGTGGGGTTTGTCACATGGCTTGTGACTGTCCGACCCTCCATACTGAGGACCAGCAGATAAACGAAAGACCACCCAGGCAGAGGCATAGGTTCGATCGAGGTGGACCACAAGGAGAAGGAGACCGTCGTAGGGGAGCTGGCCGTGTAGCTGCAGGTGGATGACGTTTAGAGGTGTTTCCACCACCACCACCAGGAGGTCCTCCCCGACTGCAGGGAATGGGTGGATAGGGGATAGCTCTGCATCAGGCAGCTGAGGCCTATGATCATGGAGCTCTGGGAGCAGTTGGACAGGAGCGGGACTCGCTCCACATATAGAGACTTTTTTTCATGTTGATTATGGCTTTGTGGATGTTTTATTTTAAATGATTTGTGTCTTTTTACTTTGAGCTGGAGTAATAAAAGACACCATTATTTGTGGAATTTACTATCATGTCCTCTATTTTTATTGTTATTAATAAGTTCCAGGTTAAAAACCATTGACTTGACCCTCACTTCTGAGGTAGCTACTGGAGGAGACCCAGTGACCACACAGTAATGCTGACAGTGTGACTCAAACCTTGGAGGCGAGAGTAATGGTTGGATCTCTTGGTATTAGCGTCGAGGCCTTACGAAGTCATCCTCGCTATGGATTTGTATCATCCATGTCAGGATTGACTGTATTAGGAAAATAATGTGGTCCATCCTAGGGATGAGACCAGTTTTCTCTTATCGGAAAAGAAGGAATCATAGAAGCTCTTGTGGGACCAAAGATGGTCCAGGCCATGACAGAGAAGGTCCAGGTCATCCAAGAGTGCATGAGGACTACTCAGAGCCTACATAAGCCTTATTCTGACAATAGGTAGAGACCACTAGAGTTCGAGGATGTCGACCACGTTTTCTTATGTGTCTCACCTCAACGTGGGATTGCAGAGATTTGGCTGAAGCAGCATGTTATCTCCGCGCTTCATCAGACCCTTCCAGGTCCTTAGCAGGGTAGGCTAGGTGGTTTACCGCTTGAACTTTCCACCTCAGTTGCACCGGGTGCATGAAATCATCCACGTAGCTTGGCTGATAAGATATGTGCATGATCCTTCACATATCATTGACCATGGGGAGCTGGAATTTGGCGATGGGGTGACTTTTGTGCTCAGTACCACTTTTATTTCCATAGGAAGTGTTAATGATTTACAGGGATGTAAAGCCCCGATATTGGAGTAATGTAAAGACCCGGAAATTTCAAGAAATTTTTTTTCTTAAATTTTTTTGGGATTTTATAAGAACGTGGTTTCTAACGGCACCTGATTCCGAGGCCCAGTGTGCCCGGAATCATTTTCTGAAGTTTAGCTCGGGCACGTTCAGTGAACGAACGAGCGAGTTTTTCTAACTCTTGAAGCGGTGCTCGGAATTGAAATCTAAGGACACCGATGAAACCACATCGCCAGTAGTTTCTTAGGAACACCTTTTCTAGAGTTGTCTTTGCTCGGGTGTTGTACTTAAATTTTTGGGTTAAGTAAAAGAATAAAATAAAATGGTGCAACCAGTTTTATTTTATTTACGGTAGCTAATCCTAAGATAAGTGGTTGGAGTGGGACCCACTATATCCTACTCCACTAGGTAGGATATTTGTGGGGTGGGGCCCACAAGAGCCCCACCTTTTCAACTTCCTCAAAACCCCCCACTATTAATTATGTAACGCACCTGCACCCCCCTTTAATTGAGAGTCAACTCTTACGTTTAACTTAATGTTTAAATGCCTCATTAATTTGGGTGGTTTAAACTTCTCAATTAATTCAATTAATTTATTGATTCAAATTTTTAATTTCAAAACATTTTTATTGTGTGTTTATAAAATAAGGCAAGTCATATTTTATTAAAGGGGTTTGTTGTGTGAGAGGGCTTGGGAGAATTTGCTCAATTTCTTGAAGTTCTTCTTCCTCGATGAAGACGCGATGAACGCTGACCTCCGACGATGGACGACGGTGAGAGACGCCTTCCAAATAGATCAACGTCCCGACACACATTCCATCGTTCCTTCTTCTCGCATCAAAAGATGGGAGACACTGTTCCACCTCGAAAGATCTCCGTCAACGTGTCCGGAACCTTCATCCGCGACGCCTTCTTCTGCGACGTTCAAATCCACAACGAGCCTTCGTTCAACAAATGCTCAAGGCAGGGGGATTTATTTCTTTTTGTTCCTGATTAATTTCATCGCTGATTATCATCTTATTTGATCAGATTGATATCGTAATAATAAGAGGAGGTCGGACCGCAAGAACAAGGCCGACCCTCCTCCCCCACTTGATTGTTGATTTGTTGCGGTGTGTGTAAGGTGGCGTGGTGCCGCTGCACCACGCTGAAACTATGGGAATGTGTGAAGAAGCGCAACACTGTCGTTTCACGCCGTGGAAGTCGAACAAATTGTGGCGCTGTCGCGCCGCGCTGGTGAACCTGGAAGAGACCAAGGCTGGAGCGGGGTCGCGGTGGAGGGGTGCAGACCCGTCATGCCATGCCGGACGGACCAAGGCAGTGGCCTTGGGCCGCAGCAGAGCAGGGAGAGGCAGCCGGCTACGGGCCGCCGGCGTCAGGGCAGGGGGACGGGACCACAGCAGCATTTAATTAGACACCCCCCCCCTTCTCCTCTCATCTCAGTTACATCGAGCTTGAAAGCGGGCCACGCCAGCGCACCGGGCCGGGCCGCCCAGGTCGGGCCGCGCCGCACCAAGGCAGGGCCGGGCCGCGCCCATGCCGGGCTGGGCCACGCAAGCCAGGTCAGGTCGCGACAGCCGGGCCAGGCCGTGCCCAAGCGGGCCAGACCTGGACCTTGGTCGGGTCGACCCGGTTCGGGCCGAGGCAAGGGGTCTCGGGCCGGGTCGGTCTTAGACCAAAACCCCCTATTCACAGAACTCTTACGGTCTTTTGCCCATATCATGGGCTACGGACCTCCGATCGACGCAACGTCAGCTGCGATGCGATACCTGGATTCAGACTGTCGTTTCAGTATATTACACTCAAGGTTTCAGAGAACATTCAGTATGGCCGGGTTGGTTCAGATACGAAACCAACCGAGCCCTCGGAGCGGAAACACTTATATCTCGAGCTCTAGATTTCTGATTGACGTTCCATCGACTTTGACGGATTCCTCTTGATGAGATGAAACTTTTGGCATGCTTCGTCTGCGTTTTGGATGCAGTTGGATAATGGCCGGGTTGGATTGTACCCGAAATCCAACCGGGCCCCAGGAATGGAAAAGCTAATAACTTTCAGACCAGATGTCCATTTGACAAACCGTCAATGGCGTTGGTGATCACTTTGGGAAATGGTCCCTATTAGTATATCCTATGATAGTTTGGGATACAGTTGAGATGTGGTCGGGTTGGTTCGTACACGAAACCAACCAGGCCCCAGGGAAGAAAAGGCTAATAACTCACAGACCGGGCACCCGATTGACGCGATGTCTGTTGCATTGAGACCCCTATGATGAGACGATCCTTTGAGATACTTATTCGTGGGACTTGTGATACTTGGTGTATTGACCAGTAGCTCGTGGAGAGGACCCTCCCAGAGATGAGCTAGCAGAGTGCAGAGACCTAGTAGCTGATTGAGACTTGACGACTACTAATCGATCGATTCAGAGTGATTTGGATTGCCCAGTGGGGTGCGCTTGTTTGTATAGGAAGATCCACGGTGGAGGTGCGCTTGGTTGTAGCGGCAGACCCGCGGTACTCGACAGAAGGTGTGCCTCTGTAGGCTATGAGGTGGTGTGCTAGGTGGTAGCGATAGACCCATGGTGGGATGTGCTTGGTTGCAGCGGTAGTACCACAACACTCGACAGGTAGAGTACTTCAGCAGTCAAAGGTTAGTGGGATGTGCTTGGTTGTAGCGGCAGGCCCACTGTGCTCGACAGAGGAGGAGTTCTCCAGCAGTCGCGGTTTCGTTATTGTGAATAAAATCGTAGTTTGAGCTGAGTCAATGACCTTTGTGTTTATCTCATGATTGAGATCGGTCACTTGATAACTTAGGTATATGTATGGGCATATAACTAGGTAGTGGTTATACGTTGATTTCATAACCTTTGTGTTTCCTCATGATTGAGATGGGTTACTGATGACTTAGGTATAAGTATGGGCTTATAACTAAGTAAGAGTTGTCTATTGAGTTTTTGCTTTGTGGTTATCCTTGTTGGATTTAGAGAGACCTTGAGGGTCTCGGGGTCCCTACTGAGTATCTTATACTCACCCCTGCACGGGCTATGCCTTCACCTCATTGTGTTGGTTGCAGACGTTGGGCAGTGCTGACAGAGGTCGAGTGTTCGAGGACTGGACGGTACCTGGTGTGGGACTTCATGATGATACGATAATCGGAGGAGGTTGATGGGTGAGAGCATTGGGGAAGCTATCTATACCTACCCTTTAGGTAGGATCCGAGGTGGACGACCCCGGAGCTACTACTTTTCTTCCAACTGGTTATCTTTTCTGTTGTACTTTCGTTATGTCGTATCTATACTTTTATTTGGGTTTGTATTCTGGCCAATTTACTTTTCATCACT
Source organism: Viscum album (assembly GCA_963277665.1). NCBI lineage: Eukaryota > Viridiplantae > Streptophyta > Magnoliopsida > Santalales > Viscaceae > Viscum > Viscum album. The sequence goes on from OY728145.1 coordinate 1,789,818,498, forward strand.
TCTTAAGTACTTAGTGTTTTACTTTTTCTTGTACTATGTGGTGTTTTTCTTACATTATAAAGGAAACTCCTTCCCAGTTATCTGTAATTACGCCTTTGGTGCTAGTCGCCAGCCCCTGGCCTAAGGAAGGCGGGTTTGGGGTAGTCACGGCACGGGCCCCGAGGATGGGTTGTGACAATCATAATGTCCCAATAGTGATGTAATAAAATTATATAAATATTATTTTCGGCCAATATATTTTTTAGAATTAAAATATTGTGATTTTAAATTTTATTTATTTATTTTACAAAGCATTAGTGGGCCCTCCGAAACTAATAAAATATTTTATCTTTCTAAATTGTTTGCCTTTAGAGTGTGACTCACCTCCACATAAGCAACCCTATTATTTTAGAAAGTTTGGCCATTGGCCTTATAAAATATTGTTTTCCAATCCCATTTTACAAATAATATGGGAAATAACCAAGGACTTGTTTGTGGTTTTCATTGGATTAATGTGAGGTATCCCTAACATAAATAATAAAGAATTCCCTCCACTTTCTTATATAAACCCACCCAAGATCCCAATTCTTCTTCACTCAAAGCCATTGGAGTTCATCCAACCCCTACCATCCTCTCTCTATAATACTCCCAAGGATCCCTAAGCTATCAAGAAGCCTCTATCAAGCCACTCCCAAGCCTTCAGGATCACACTTCCATGTAAGGGATTTCTTCCTTTCTCATTTGTGTCCAAATTTATTTATGTTGTTATGCCCTTTTTTCAAATAAAAATGTTTCTATATAATTTAGCACCTCCCCCAAATAGTCCTATTTATGTTTGTATTATTGGAGACCACTTTATCTCTCATTAATGCCTCCCATGTGCACCTGTTACCATGACGAAATTCCTTGAGGGATTTCTCTCACCTCTTTTACATCTAAGTAAATATTTTTGTTTTATGTATCTAAATTCCATTACGTTTTTGGGACATTTACAAATATGACCCCCATACATTACATTTCATGTATATATGATGAGACACCATTTTATCTCCCACAAACCATTTTAATTAATCCATATGTCATTCTGTTATGCTGATGAAATTGCACAATGTTTTTCCAAGCCACGATCATTGTGTACTGAATACCATACCCATGACTCTATCAAGGGTATTCACCTTTATATCCATATATATATTGAATGGTACTTTAATTTATTTATTCCACATTAATTAATCGTATATTAACTTATGATGTTGATGGATTACCTTATCCATATGTCTCACTTATGCATTAAATGAAATGTATAAGAAGGGGGTGCCCTGATAACACTCTAATGAATTGGATAATATATAGTATCATGATACGTCATGTGTAATGGGTGATGGATCCATCTAATTCAAGTGCAATGAGGTTTTACTCATTCATCATGTGCAATAAGTATGTAATCATGCTCTTTGTTCAATGAGCCTTTTCTAATGTTAATTCCATGTTAAGCATTGTTGCCACATTTCCATGTTATGATTATCGTACATTAACATGCCTTTATGTTCATGTTTCTCTTCTGCTCCATTGATATAACTATTGTATAACATGTATTTTGTTCCTCATTTTATTCCATTTTGATTCCCATACTGGGCTTTATAGCTCACACTTTTCTTATTCATGACCTTAGGTTATCCCAAGGAATGCTAAGTATGATGGAATGTAGTGGTCATGTAACAGAAGTTTTCAATGAAGATGTCATATATCATGTATTAATATGTTATGTAATGATCCTAATCAAAAAATAAACTAGACCTCTCGATCTTATATGTTGTATAAAGTGATATTTTTTGTAAAAAAAATTATTTTTTAATGTGTAATAAAGAGTAGGTTGTTATATGGCGTTTTCTTTGAATGTAACATTTTATCTCTGAAAATATTAAATAATTTGTATCCTTTAATCAATATAGATATTTAAAATGGAACACATTTTTTGAGTAAAATTTATTATTTGATATATAAAGAATTATTTTCACATGAAATATATTATATTCAGATTCGATAATTCAATCCCCTCAATGCATTGTTAGTCTAATGTGACAGTATTAGTTGAATGAACTATATGTGCTAGTAACCAGTATGATTGTAACTGACTTATGAATGTTCTTGAAAATAGTTATATAGTTTTCCAAACCTGATTGTTGTGTACCTAGTGTGTTTTAAACCATCATGTGAATGGTCTATATTGTAAATGTATCATGTTCATCAGAAACATGATATCTCATTATTAATAATTTCCATCGTTAATAATTCATTTTGGAATTTATATGAGTTTTAACAATGATATTATATCTTTATTTTTTTCATTCAATTTTAACTTGTTAAATGGTATTTGTTTTCAATTAGTTAGATTTCTATATTTATTATTCATTATTTATTAATATAGTCTTGTTATTTGAATTTCCATATTAATTATTATTTTTGATTCAGGAGATATTGTATTATACATGACCCTCACAAATAATTTAATATCACTGTTATTTAGTTTCATTCACCTAGGATTCCTTTCCATTTATTATGATTGATATATAAAGATATTCTAGAGGGAATTATTAGATTTTCAAAAAAAATTATTATGTAATTTATTGTATTCAAATTTAATGTAATACTCAAGTATATAACTAGTTTACTAAGAATCCAAAACAATTCAATCCTTTGAGACATGATTCCTTATGTTATATGGCAATGTAATAAAGAAGGAAACTACTTTGATATACAGGTGTTGGGGTCACTATACTTTTTATCAATGGAATTTTATTATAAACCATGGGAACTATATTTCAAAAAACATAAATTTGGGAATATAAAACAATTATAGACTTTGAGGATACCTATATCATAACATCATAATTTTTTTTCGAGGATGAGATTATGTGGTTTTTCCAAAGAATATATCAATGTATAGATACTACTATTACATGTGGTTATAACAATGGTGTACCTAATGGTAATATCAATGAAAAGGGTGCATTGGGATTGTCCCAATAATAACCTGGTGCATGACAATAAACCTTACTGTACACCGGGTTTGACACTCATAGAGGTTATGCTTAATATAATTCTAATTTTATTTACCAACCAATATAATGGAATTTAATATATGATGATAATGAATGAACAATTTTAACCCTAGACTAAGGATGAAACTATGTTGAAATAAAATGGATAATGTATTTGGGTATAAGTATTTTACAAGTGGTAATTTTTTATAAGAGTTATGAAACATTTAAATATTGTGTTAAAATTTAGAATAATATATGTCTTCACGAACATAAGAGTTTAGACAACCATAAAAGCTTTGATTTTATGGTTGATCATAAGAAATATTCCAAAAAAATAATTTTAACAAATATTTTTGGTAGGAAGGTCATAAGATTTATTACATTTTGTGAGAAACTTATGGAAACAATATGTTTTGTGGATAAATTATTCAAGGAATAATGCCTTAATATTTTTAGATTCATCTATTTTAATGACTTGTTTAAAATTAGGGTTGATATGATTATTAATGACATTGTAATAATATTAAAATAACATTACAAGAGATTATAAAAAAATTATTTGTATTAAAAAGTATAATTTAAAGTATATCTAATTAATATTTATATATTAGAGATATCAATAATATATTTTGGGATTTTTATTGGAATTATTATAATATATTTTAGAAAAAAGAAAACCATTATGATGGGTGAAAACCCATCATGCTTGGTGAGGCTGTAGGACTTGAACCCATGAATGATGAATGATAACGAATTATCACTAACCACTAGCCTATGTGATGTACTGGTTAATATATATATATATTAAATGATTTTAAATTTAAATATTTATAATGAATATGTGGTATTACTTTTTAAGATTACTGATTAATTTATTAGATAACATGTTCTAACCATATTTGTGTTGGTAAATATTTAGAGACAAAACAAAATACATCTCACATTTTATGGATCTTATAATAGGTTAAATGTGAACATTACTAACACATGCATAAAAAATCATTCTGGATAGTCACTTTATTGAGTAAGCGATGAATTGGTAACTAATCAATGCATAATCAAAGGAATAAATTGTGATTATTAAATTAAAAGGTATAAAATATGAATATTTCAATATTTTATTGGACATCAAAATTATTCCTGAAAATAGAAAAATTATCATGAAAAAATGTTATCCTATTAAATTTATTTCTAAAAAATAATATGTTCATTTATTTCTTAAAAGAATTATGGTTCAGATGCCTTTAACTTTACATTGATCAACCACTTTCTTATGTTCAAGGATATCTATAGCTTTGTATTATTATGTTGATGTTTCATCCATTTACATATCTTCTATATCCACCAATATTCCCATACTTTCAAACAAACTCATATGTTATTCCATATGACCTTTTTACTCCCCTCTATATTTTATTACGAGGAAATTTTATTAACCGTTCTTCGTTGTGTGTTTCTCAATAAATGAATTTTCAAACATCAAAATTTAGTTATTGAGATAATTTTTAAATTACAATGGAAAAACTTCATTAAGGTGGAGAGAATATAATGACCTATGATTTTAAAATAACAATACTTTATTTAATAACATATATTAAAAGGAACACCATGTATATAAAATAATATAACTGCAACACCCCTAAATTTCTTTTGTGTTATTGAAAAAAATATTATTTTCAAACAGATAATTTATTGTGAGCCCATAAATATACATTAATATTTATTGAGAAATAATTATATCATTGGTTGTGTTGAAAATTTACATCCAAGAATAGTAAAAGTATAGAAAACATTTTCTAGAAAATAAAAACTATTTTTTCCATTATTTATGAAAATTACATTTACTATAGAAAAATTCTTATTATTAAATCAAATATTACAATGAGTAGTATAATAGATTGTAAATAATCGAAAATATAATCAACTGCTTCACCTCGATCCCATAGAGTCATCACACCTAAAAATAGTGCTATAGTGAAGAAATACTGTGTTAGTGATATAAAATTCCATTCTTTTGAAATTATATTGAACATTGATAGAATTGATGTGAATAATGAAGTGTATGAATGATTGTGTATTTTTAATTAAATATGATCAAATACCTTTATTTTTTCAACTAATATAGTTGGTTAACATTATTATCATTAGTTAATAAAACATCTTGTTATTATTTTATAAGTTGGGTAGTTCCATTTTAAATTACAGTCAATATTATTCAATGATATAATCAAAAAATATGTTATTTTAGAAGATAATATATCAAATTCTTTTAAAATATTTGTCTATGTGGAATTAATAAATAAAAATTTATTCCATCATATAATATTATAAAATTATTTCTAAATTATAATATTTTTTAATGAATCTCAAAGTAACTTTTATAATAGTTTGAATGTTTATTTTTATATTACAATAATAATTTTCATCAAAATAATATTTTATATAAAATTAAATTAATAATTTTAGAGAGTTATATTAATTAATGATTCCTAATTTTTAGAATCATCACATCAAAATTATCTTAGGGTTATTTTTGTAAATTTTTGAAAAAAAAACAGATTTTTTGTGAAAAGGTGAAATTTAGCATTTTAACAATCTATGAAATTTTACGACAACATTATTATTTCTACATTAATATAAAATTTATAAAAAAATTATTTTATAAAAAATTACTTTATTATTTATAATAACTATTTTAAAAATATTATTTCTAATTTTGAAATTTATACCATTTTTTGAACAAATTTGGAGAATTCTAATGATAAACAATATTGTTTGTTTGTGTTCATTAATAAGGTTGGATAAAAGTTATGGTTTAGTTTTGGGTGGAATATAAAATCCAAAAACCCTATACCACTTCAAAATAGTTTAGAAATATTTTTTTTAATTTATTTATATCGTAAGTGATTAACTTATATAGTAAAATAATCTATATTAATTCACTTAACCCCCCCCCCTGTACAATTACCTTATTTCGGCACTCCTATTCTCCCCAATTTGATAAGTCAAGAATTTAATCCTAATTAACCTATTTAAATACTCTCATAGATGATCCACGGTGCCTCCAAGGTCTAATAGTTTCCCCATCCACAATTTCAGAAGCAACTTTTCAAAGTTAGGGAATTATCATCCCCTCCTCTCTCATTAAAGAATTCCCTTATTATGTCTTTTTATGTACTCAGCTTCATTATTATTATTTATGATATTTTTCAGAGAAATAAATTGCATTTACTATTTTAAAAATGTTCCACCTTCATCCGGTATCATTATTATTTTCCCATAATCCATAATGCATACCGTTATGCTGCGGAAATTCTTTCCTGTATTTTCATCATTTTCATAAAATATTTTCCAATTTTAAATTCCAAAATATATTCTATTTTCATTTAAATTCAATTATATGTAAATATATGTTATGTATTCTAGTATTAAAATATATTAAAACCCATATTCGATTTTTGTGGTTAAACAATGATGATTTTCTCAAGACTTTATACAGTTTGTGTGAAATTATATTGAAATGGGGAACATTATTTATTTTCATGGTTTATTTATGAAATTATTTATTGTAGGTTAAATGTTTATCACATGAATTAATGCATATTAATTGTTATCCTTAATATCACACCAATTAATTGGATAAATTATTAGTCTCTAGATATGAATGATTAAGACAGCTGGTGAATATCCTAACTATTTATGATTTATGACATCATGGTGATAGAACACGGTGATATACTTGTTAATGAACAATTTTTATATTGTGGAAAAATTCCCATGTTATTGTTTATTTACTTTATATTATTATATTCCTCATATTTAATTGATTATTCCATCTTTATATTCCTATTTCTCACATGTTAAGCATTTTTGTTGTTTATTCCATTTTATGGGATTTATGTTCACCCCTTTCTTTGACGTATTCCCCTAGGATAAGCGATTACGTATAGTGAGACGACATATGATGGAATAAAAAGGATCCCAAAAAATTAATTTAATATTTTTTATCTTCTCCATATCTAATTAATGTAATACGTGTTCCAATTTCCATGTCACTACACTAAAAATATCATATGAATTTTTAGATATTATGTCATAAAATGAAGTATTTATGTAATAAAAAGGTGGACACCTATAAAAACATCCTGAGCAATTATGATATATTTATTAATGTAAATATATTCAATCTATTAAATATCATGATATGTTTGAAACACTGCTTTCACGTTTCATTACACCCAACCATGAGTTTCTTTGATAACGTATGTTACATGCAAGAATGCGTTTTATAAAACAACAATGAACTATTAATATTATCGTTTTTAATATGATAGTTATCCCATATAAATTGGAATTGTGGGTACGAATATAATAAAAATAATTATGACAATATATATTTTAAACAAGTCTATTAGTAATATATTGATTAAAAATAAGTTAAGAATCATTTGAAAAAAATTAAATGTTTTCATACAAACTGCATTTTCTAAAAAAATGTCTATTCAAGCTATGTGTAGGAAATTTAAATTTAGATTTTACAAATTATTTAATAAGTTACTTAAAAACATTAATATTTAAAATAATAATATAAAAAATATCATTGGTGAATATTTGTGATTTATTGGAAATGTTTTTTTATTTAATGAATAGTACAAAAAATGAATTTTAATGTTCCCTTTTATTAAATTATTTAAAATTTTAAATTATATTTTAAATTATATTGTGAATAAAATTTGTTCATTTTTATATAAATTAATAAAATTTAGTTTACTGTAATTTTTTATATTAAATTTATATTTAATAACTTTCTAAAATTTTGAACATGTTCTCTTTAAAAGCTCGATTTCTTATCATGTCCATGGGATTAATTTTAAATTAAAATTTTAATATTATTTGAATTTAATTTCAAAAAAGGAATTACATATTTGGAATAAAAATCATTTATAAATTATAATAAGTTAAACGTAATTTATTACCACATTTAATTGTGAAAGAATAAATAATTATTTTTCATGGTAATATATAAGTTGGTTTACACGGGGGTTAAACTAAAAAGATAAGGGTAAAAATGTCCCATTAACATGTATATAGACTATTTTATAAACATATATATATAATTACATATCTAATTTTACATAGTGGTCCATTTGGGACTCTTGTGACATATGAAATATGTTGGTGTAGTCAATTCTTTTAAAAAATTCCATGTGTGTCCTCTACCCCACTTAAAAAAGGCCTCCCCTATCCCACCTTCATTAAAAAAATATTTTGTTTCAGAAAACACCAACAAAAATTACATCCCTGCATTCATTTATAATCATATAATCCTTATTTTTGACATAAATCCATCCTAATATAGATTTAGTGCAAACCTAATGATGTCACCAATAGAATAGGTAATGTTTTTCAACAACAACTTTTATTTTTTTTATTTTTATAACTCATTAAATTATTATATCATATAAAATGATATAATTGAAAGAATATATTACATATAATCGAATGTTTTGATGGCATTTTCATGATATTCAACCATCACTAATTCCATCAAGTGGGTTATGAAATCATCATTCACGTGTATGGAAGACAATAGCCTCAAGAACCTATGTCATTCATTCTTCCAATACGAACATTCACAGTTGGGAATGACGTTTTATATAAACTATATAGATGATATTTGTAACATAATTATAACTTGGTAGTGATTATATAAAATATTGTTTTTTTATTTCTATTGTACAGGTGATACGATAACATCGCTCATGGGTACGACATAATACTACCTCTGGAGCGATGTGATTTGTCTTTCACTAATTCATCATATAGAAGGTGATATGGATAATGATAATAGTTATATGTTATGTAAATGAAATAATTAGGATATTAATGAAATAATTATAAAAATTTAAAAAATATATATCATTTTATTTCATTCCATTACACTCATGTAAAAATGATAACATCGTTCGTGGACGTGTAATGTACAAACATTTGGAAGCAATGAGACTCTATTTTCACCACCAACCCACATGAAAAACATATATAACACTGCTATAAAAATGAGCAAGGGAAGCGCTACCCCTTTATCAGCAGTAAAAAAAGCGCTGATAAAGGGGGGTTTTTTAGTGCTGAATAAATTTATATTTCAAAACAAATAATGAAAAATAAATTATTTTTGTAAAATCATATTTATTCATATATTAATATAATAAATATTTTTTAAATATGCTTCAAATACGTATAAATAGACTATTACATTTAATATATAATAAATTTAGTGAAAATGGCATTAAAATATTTAAAAAATCTTTTATTAATAATTAATTTTCTAATTATTATCAATTAAAAATCATTTAATAAAAGTTTTAAGATACTATAAATCAAAACAAATAATAAAATATCTAAAATAAGTTGAAAATGTAACTCAAATTCAAACAGGCATAACTTTTGATCTGGGAGTCCGTTTGAGCTCTACAACATATCAAATCGAAACCTGTGACGAGCTCTATGTACTTGTTACCTAAGAAATACTTGTGTCTCAAATTTAAGGCCACAATTACCACATAAGTCCTCCAAAACTGAGTTTTTAGTCCGGATACCCGATTTCTTAATAATTAAACAAGTATTCCTTCTGATCCGGTTGTTCGTTAAGCCTGTGCCACATATTATATCAAATATTATTTCATTTTAATCATTTTTACATGTTGTGGAGTTGAAACGGGCTTCTAGATTATATGTTATGGTTTTTTTAATATTCAATGGCTTTTCAAATACACATATATATGTATTTATTTGTAAATATATATGTGACTTTGTGTGTGTGTGTGTGTGTATGTGTGTGTGGTATATATATATGTATGTATTTATTTATTTATTTATAAACACACATAGAAACATATTTTTTCATAAATGTATTTAAAACTAATCTTATAAGTATATATTAATATACAAATAAATATACTAATAAAAATTAAAACTAAAAAATTATATATAAATAAATATATATTTATATTTATATAAAATGAATATTTATACTAATATATGAATAAAAACATTTATAATAATATGAATATATATCAATATACAAATAAATATAATTATATATATAGATAGATATATCATTAAATATAGAACAATATGAAATGGCTTAGTGGTAAAGGTGCAGCTAAGAAAGGGGGGAGGTCGCTGGTTCGAGTTCAGGAGGAAGCAAAGGGGTGAGTGTGTTTGAGGATGCGTGGGAAGGGTATCGCGCTGCATACTACTACTAAAGCGGGGGGGGGGGGGGGTCATCATTTTTAAAAGATCTCATCCCTCCTTTTTTTTAAATATTTTGTGAACTTTGGTCAACGCTTTTTAAAAGCGCTCATAAAGGACCCATTTATCAGTGCTAAAAAAATTGCTGATAAGGGGGTCCTTTATGATCTTTTTTTCGAAGCGCTAATATAAGGGACCCCTCCCCCATATTAGCACTGAGTTTACAATGTTTTTTATCACTGTTAAATCCCGTTTTAAGGGCGGGTAAAGGCAATTTTTGTAGCAGTAACTATATAATATAGTATATATGATATTATTATATCTTTTTTTAGGGAAACTAATACACACCTAATTTATATTATAATCATTGAAAAATGGACATGTACTCAATTGTATGTATGACCTACCATCTCAATGATCGTAATATATTTAATTTTTCATAACAATAATTAATGATTGTTTTTAAAATTAAAATTGTTAAAAAATGGCAATCATATCATGTTTTTTATTCATTAGATGATATAACTATATATTATGTGCAATAAATGGATCTTTCATGATGAGACATGCATGAAAAAACACGGCCAATAACACCTAAACCAATGAAAATAATATATTATTATTGACGAACTTGTGAATAGTTGTTATAAAATGATCATATATGATATTATAAATATTAATATGTTTCTATAAAACGTTATTAACTGGATTAAACCCCCTATATAGGTGGTCAAATAATGTTCAACCAAATGGAAGAATCCGGGAATGGATTCCCTCTCAATATCATATCGTTGAAAAGTATTTTAATTTTTTTACATCCAATTTATTTTATATGGTATATATACTACCCCTTTTAATTATAATAACATGAATAATTTACCTGAATGTGCTAAAAGACTTATTTTTATTGTTTTTTTAACCCCCTTTTAATGGATGAGAAGGAATCCATATAAGGCCTATAAGATTAACGATTTAATGACCCATAGGCTTATGAGACATTAATTGACCTGAAGGTTTCAGTAAATTCAACCAGACTATAACTACCAAGAACTACCCCTCCCCTACATATGCATCATTATGTTAGCTCTCCACCATCGCATGACCATCCAACTAAGTATACCGTGTAAGCACAGGCTGATCACAAGGGAATTTCCATACCCTCTCATTCTTCCAAATCTGTTGGTTCTGATCTTGTGAGTGCATCTTCTCCGAATCATCTTTTGGGGATGCTTCTTTTTTATAGAGTCTATCTGGGGAAACTACATTGATCATGTGGCCCTAGGGCCTTGAGGTGGCCCAATAGCCATGTGGGGGCCCGAAGACCAAACTTCTGACCTGAATTCCTAAATAGGTGAAAAGTTACAGCTACTACAGTATTAAATAGTAATTCATATAGTAACTACTACATTTCTGCTTCAATACCTTGAAATTATCCCTCAGCTTTGTTTTGATCTTTGGTCTCTTAGATGCACTTTCCAAGTCCTCACCAACTGGGCTGAGGCTCTTATGCATGAATAATTTATTATTCATGTTATTTAAGAATTAAATTTTAATTATCTCATCTAATGATATTTGACATGAAAATTTCCAAGTTTTAATGATTTTCATATATCATTTTATACTTTTGGGATATATAATTCATTAATTTTATTTAATGTAATAAGAATATATTTTTAATGAATTTTTACTATCTATTATTGAATATTCACATGTTTTATGCGCATATAATGTTTATACACATAATAGATTCATTGATTTCTTCTTACATCAATGTAATTATCGTTGTGAGGGTTTATTTTACAATAACAATCTAATAAAGATTGCTTATTCAGGAATATTAGTTAATGAGAATTATTTTATTATTATATAATTAAGACTTTGAATTTTCTTCTCATCTATTTATTCATGATATTTTCATGTAATAGTGTTATTTCCCCACTTTTTGGTGGATAATATTATTTTGAAAAGGTTTTTATTAAATATTACTTCAATTTTATCTTGTAATGGGAATATTTTTTCATCCAAAGTCATGTTTTATATAAATATTTTTAATATTGTTTTCATAAACACTTTAAAAATGCTTTATTAGAGAATATTTTGACCATTTATACTTTTTACAAATTTTTATGAAAATATTATTCTTGTAGTTTTTTTATTAAGGCACCATTAAAAACATTTTACATTGATAAAGGAGGGTTATTTTAGACTTATATGTCATTTATAGAGTTTACAATCACCATTTATATAAAATTCCTTTTCATGTTTACATTATTATTTTTAAATAAAATCATTTCTTATTTTTCAATTAATTCTTGGTTTTTTAAAAACTATTAAAAAAAGTTTTTAATTTTTTTTTGTTTTCAAATTGATGTTAAATATTAAAAGTATATTTTAATCAACAATATTTTAATAAATTTATTATGGTCTTTTTATTTTTCAATAAATATACCCATTTCACATTACACTAATGGGAATATATTGTATTGATAACATCATAAATATTCGTATGGATGTTTACGATAATTTTTAACAAGGATGCTATTTAAATTCACATCACTGATTATTTTTTGGAGTCATGATATTTATATAAATTATTCACTTTCCTATTTAGGTGAAATTTTCCCAATATATCAATATTACTTAACATGTATTTTTTTATTACCTAAACCAAATACACATTTAACAGATTTTATTTACATTGAATTTAGTTTGTTATTCGGGGATATATTGATAAATATATATCCTTTACACAATATGGACATTAAATATGACACATTGTTTATTAAATAAATAAATTATTCGATATTTGAGGAATGATTTCGAAATGCAATAAACAAGTTAGTGACTGGAAAATGAATTCTCAAAGATGAATTAGTAGTCTAATGAGACAAAATTAGTTGTCCAAGCCCTATGAATTTGTGACCACTATATTTTTAATTATCTTGGGTAAGGTATTGATGGTAGTGATATATTTGGATGAAACAAATCGGTTTATAGCTAGTGTTTTCTAAACTATCTTATGAATGGTTTTGTCGGTAAAGGTATCTTGTACTTGGGAGACATGAAATCCTATAATTAATCATTTCTTTTATTCAGAATATTTTTTTTACTGTCTATGATATTATAATAAAAATATTACATATGGTTGAATTTGATTCTTAGTTTATTGATTAAATGAAATGTGCTTTTATTTAGTTATATTTCCATATTGATTATTTTTTATCTACTCATGATGTAAAATTACTTAAATGGATTGTGTGTTCTATTCATTATATTTCTTTATTTATTAAGCTTATTGTTTCATTATAGCTTCCATAGTAGAAAACCCTTAGTATGAATTTTATTTTACCCATATTTTTTTCCATTCCCCTAGATTCTGTTAATTTTATTATGAATGATATGTAGGGATATTCTATATGGAATTATTACATTCTCAAATAAATATTATGTAGTAATTTTTGAAATCAAATGTAATAAAATACTCAACTATGTATTTAGTTTACAAAAAATCACTAAACTATTTGGTCCTTCGGGATGTGATCCTATGTATCTCATACAAATGTCATAATGAAAATAATGGATATGGGATACCGGGGTCGCGGTCGCTACAGTCTCCTTCATTGTAACACATACACAGAGTGCCCAAATAGGTAGAACTCTATCGATACATAAATAAATTCTCTATAGTTATATCATACTGTTATATAGACTATATTCTGTCAAAATACGATGTTCTTCCTCAAATGGGATAATGAAATTCCATAATCATGTGTTATAAATCATGTATTCATATTAAGAATCTATGGGTCATTTCATTCAACATCCTTCTCTAACTGGTTAGATATGTTCATTAGTGAAACTTGTAAACCTAAAAACCTAAAAAGAGGTTCACAAACTATGAACAAATATTACCTTAAGGAAGGACATAACAAAGAGTTGTAAATCATAATAAATATTCCACAGACTATGGAAAATAAAATGTATGGAAAAAAATATTAAGAAATAATTATGACATATCAAATATTCTATAGTCAATGAATTAAACTCGTATTAGTTTTGACATAAGACGGAACAAAATATATATACCATGTAAAGCTCTCATTGGCTACCCAAACATGCCAATCATACAATATCATATAATTTTCATTTCAGATGATACATAAATACAATCTATGCATGTCCACAAACACCATACAAGAATCTAAGATGATATGGAGTGCCACAGTTTAGAGTGTTCGTTTTAATTTCCATGATTCACCAAGGAATGATACTTAAATCAATCCCCCACACAACTCTTCACTATAAAGAGGGACAATCCATCATAGTAGTGTCTATATAGCTGATATACAAGGTTGGATTCTGTATAAGATATTATATTGACATCATGTTTATAAATGAAATTCTTCTATAGTGAAATATGTTTTATTGATAAAGGAGAGGTCTCCAATTCTCATTATCTAACAATGAAATTATTAACCAAGAATTAATTCTCCATTAGTTCTAGGTGAAGATTCATTGATCTATCAAATATGGATTGAATCTATAATTACTTCCCAAAAATATAAAAATTAGAATCTAATGAATGTATCATATATTTATGGATGAAAATTTATTGATATATGCATCAAAATCTATGTAAGAGAAAAAATGAATCATATATCCCAAATGGAGATTTATTTAAGAGGTTTTTATCAAAATGGGTTTAGATTATTTTTATTGGTATATAATAATATAATTTGGAAAAGATGAATAAAATTCAAATAATGAAAATTATTTTTATAGACTTGTAGATGGATGGAATCAAGGAATTTGTAGACTCGTGGAATCCCATAATCTAGATAGTGTGATCTTCATAATTATGGTTTCCATTTCTAGAAACACTATATAGCTAGTGTACCTCAACATGGATTTAGTGGCCTTACATAATAATCCATGTAGTCTACACTTGGCTCCATCCTCTATGACATAAATCTAGTAAACCATTAACATGATACACATTCCAGATAGTAAAAACAAGATAATAGAAATAATGTCATTAAAAAGGAAAATTTAGCTTTAAATTCATTTATGTTACAATTCTACACCATTAATATACTATAGACTATCACATGTGCGTATTGTAGTCTTGATTTAAGGGATTTGGACACTACCCTTGATGATCAGAGTTATGCTCCGAAGTCTCTTCGTGACTCTAACTATACATTCATAGGTCT
Organism: Viscum album; assembly: GCA_963277665.1. Classification (NCBI taxonomy): domain Eukaryota; kingdom Viridiplantae; phylum Streptophyta; class Magnoliopsida; order Santalales; family Viscaceae; genus Viscum; species Viscum album. The sequence goes on from OY728145.1 coordinate 1,789,833,988, forward strand.
CTAAAAATTGGAATCATTTTATTTGCAACACTTTATCTTTATAGTTTATGATCCCTTCTAGGTACCCCATGATAGATGTATAAGGATCAAAATCAACATATTCATATCCAATCACCAGTATTTGAGTATTCATATTCCTTTAGATTAGAGACATGTGGAACACATCATGAATACATCGATTATAGGGAAGATGATCCAAATGATAAGCTAATGTCCTAATATTCTCAATAATATCATATGGTATAAAAAATACTCGAGAAAAATTTATTGTTATTCATAACCATGGATTCCATAATCAAGGTGCTACCCAAAAGGATGCTCAGTCACCCATAGAAAACATCAATGATTTCATTCGTTGGAATACATATGATTATTTTCAACTTTGAGTAGTAATTAACTTGTTCAAGATCATTTTCACTCTCTTGGAGGCCTCCATTTCCATAATAGACCCCAAAAATTCTACTTCCCCATCCTTCTAATAGTATAGTAAGGAGTGACACAACTAGACATAAAAATATCAAAATAGTTCCTAATGATATGATGTGTTTAGTTTCATCTGGGTACTTAAAGACATAAAAACTCATCAAAAAACCAGGTCATGTATAGTGGAACTTTATCTAACACTATTAGAAAATGGAAAATCATAAATATTGATGATCTATTAAACATACATCTTTACCAACTCTTCTACAGAATAGATATGTATAATATGAATTAAATGGACACTTTTATTAGTTGATCAATCACCACCCAAATAAAACATTCCTTCCTCGTGTACTGGGTAACCAAGAAATAAATTCCATCATTAAATCACCCTGAGTATACCAAGTAATAAAAAGTGGTTGAGGGAATACACTAGGATATTGATACATGTCTTTTACTCCCCATAAGGAAATGCTGCTTGAAAAAAATCATTGATGTTCCTCTTCATTCATGTCCATAAAAACTAGAATGATATATCATGGAACAATTCATTGATCCTATATGAACAAACCATTTTAAAGCATGAGTGTCTCTAATCAGATTCTAGATCAGTGAATATGGATCCAAATTCACCTATAAATATTGATCATGTTTTCCTCCTCTTTAGGAAATCCTAACTATTGAATAATCCCTTTCCAAGAACACCCACAATACTGCATACTTGCAATTAAACTTTTGGATAGCCATTACGATGTCCAAAAATATTATTTTATAAAGGTGAAAATACCATTACTACATGATCTAAAGAATCATCAACTTCACACATATCCATCAAATTCATCAGATTACATTACTCCTATAAATTCCACTCACAAAGCTCCTACATACCTATTGTATTATTATTGTGGGAATCCTCACTGACATTACCATGGCATGAAGAATAGGTCATTTCAATGTATAATTTCAATAAATACCCTACTTAATTCCTCTAGAACATATTTAGATCCTACTAAGAGAAGATATATCACATTATCTTTTGATTTGTTAATAAAAAACATTCATTGAATAGATGATGTCTCTAACACTTCTAAGAATAAGCTACCACAAACATCTTTATGTCATGAAATGGGTAGTTTCTCTCATGGGGACATACCAAAAATATCCGATAAGAAACAACCTAACTAATATGAATAAACATATATACCAATCCAACAACTATGGAATCATTTCACATTACGTATCCAATTCTAGGCTATTGAAGAATAAAAACCTGAGAACATATCAATATCTTATTCAACCCTAGGATGACCTCTTCACACTGACCAAACCACTCATAGTTCACCCATTATGGAAATCTCTGTACTCCATGATTTCAAAGATTAGAAGTATTTTATGAGATATTGATAATACCCCATAATCCCATGGAATCTACTGATCTCGAACACATTCGTATGAAATTCCCCATACATTCCATCCTCTAACTTTCTTTGGACCAATAAAATTCTCAACTATGAAATTTCATGATCAGGGAACCAATACTCTTGAATCAAAAACTGTAAATCTGAAAGATTGGTAGATATTTCATTCACTTAAATTATATTCATTAAAATATGAAGGTTTTTAGAATTCATATATGAATTTTGAAAACATATATTGATATTTTCTATGAATACAAAGATAAAGTAAAGGTATGGGTGAGAAAAACTATACAGGAGTTCCATGAGAACTAAAAGATCATTTATAAACCAAAACAGACATGACTAGTTACTAATACAATCAATATCTACTCCTAAATGATATCATATAAATTACCTCATGCAAAACACACAAATAATGGTATCCTAAACATAAATCAATCTTGGAAAACTACTAGGCTCACCTTTACAGCTCAAACAGATCATCAATCCTAAGTAAATGGGATCTATTTATCACTATTACCTGATTGATCACCCTATAGTCCAGATGTATCCATAGACTAAAGTCAACATTCTCAGAAAATGAAACTATAACACACCTTATATAAGTGGTCGGTCTGATAAATCCCTTCCACTCCAAATCTGATAACTACACCTTCAACTTCCTCAACATATCTGTTTCCATATAATAAGAAGGAATTGATATCAGTTATTCCTCTAGTATAAGCATAATTTTAATGTAAAATTTTTTATCTAGTGGAATGTTAGAGAATTAATCTCGGGAAACATCAAAATAACATCCACCAGTAGAGATTTGGTTAAGAGGGAAACTAATGATTATGTTATAGGATTCAATGTTACTATATATTCCATTGAATCTCTAATTTGGATCATGTTGAGACACATCATACCTACTACTATATCCAACTACCAAGTTAGATTGAACCACACCCACTAGAAACTGTAAAAGTTACGCACCGTCGGTAGTAGTCAATATGTGATTTATAACATCTAAAATAGTCAAATCAAAATATTTCATAAAAATAAGTCATTTTAATCATCATGAAAATCCCATATATTTCTTGTGTCCTAAAAAATTTACTTTACACTCAATATATCACTAGATTTAGTCTACTTTCTATTCCATGTGCATATCAAGATATTTCAACATGAAAGATAATCTAATCTCTAAATTGGGGTCATCAATGACTTGAGAAGGTATAAACAAAATATAACAAATTAAAAGATAAAATAATAGATAGTGTATAATTAATAAAATCCATACCTCTAACTATATATGGTCCCTCTCAACTGATTAATGGATCTCCTCTTTCACATATTTCATATATACCTCGGGAGGATGACCTTACCTCTGCAATACATTATCACCTAAGACATTGGGATCTCGGGTTATTGAGTCAAATATTGAGAATTTTGACCTATACCCTGACCTAAAATCATCTAATATAAACATTACTCCTCAGAAAAATGCACTATAGAATACCCTTCTGGTAGAATTAGATACATTCCCCTTATATATTTATCAATGATTTATGAAAATTTCCCTTATATCCATAGTTATATAACATGATAAGACTTCCCCATAATGAGGGAGTAGAATAATCCATACACTTATTCACCTATTTTTTACACTTCTCTACCTCATCAAGCTTCAACTTACCACTGTCAAAATAGGAACTTGCTACAATAATGGGAATTCTGGTTATCAAGTCATTTTATGATTGACGAAAATCTGTAAGACCATGTTCTTATATACCCTCATCAAAAGTTAAGTATTTTTGAAGAATGTATGTATATTTAATTTTGTAAAATCACCTATCCAAATGAAAAAATATATAGAAAAATATAATCTCAATATTCATAGAATTTTTCACCTCATTCCCAACCAAATAGAAGGAATCTATAATATCGTGGACTATTATAAATAAAATTCCCCTTGTATTATTATTAAATGTATAATTATATAATATATTTATAGAAACCAAATGAAGTTATTTTTTATTATTATTCCCATTGTATTTAAAATACCATATTAATTCATTAAAATTGATAATATAGTCATCGAATAGTTATCACATGGGTAGAATAAATATAGGTTTTAAACTAATCTAATTGTAATAGACAAAGGAAGTGATGAAATAAAAGAGAAAGATAATTACCGATGAATCCCATTTATCAGAGATTATATTAGAGACAAAATTTATGGGACTCTAACTTGACTAATCGCTAGGTGAGACCCAACAACATAAGAATGAGTTAAACCATTTTTGGGATAAGATTACCCTCATCTAGAACACGATCGAAACCATGTTCGCGGAACCGCCCCATGAATGTCCCACCATCATGCACCTTACCCTTAGGGTGTTTTCTTGATTATTAATTTAATATGTACCAAGACCCATTAAATATTAGTATTCATATTATTTTTATATAGTAATTAATATGTTTTTATCCTATTATTGTAAATTTTTAAATTATTGTTATTATGATTCAATAAAACAAAAATATTATTTTTGGTTATTATTGAAATTAAATTAAGAAATAAACATTGTTAATTTAATGAACTATTTAAATAAATTATATTTTAGTATATTATCATTATTAAATAAATTTTAATAAATATAAAATATTATATAATTTTTAAATTAATTTTTTATATGGGATCAATAAATGTTATTAACAAATAACAATCATTTTCAATAAATGTTAGTTTCTATTTTAAAAGTATAAATTCACATGTTTAGAAAATTATTTTCATAACATGGATATATTTTTTGGAATCAGGATGTCAAAAAAATCCAATGTTTAACTCCTTATAATTTTTTATGATAGTCCGATTTTCAGGTAAAAATGAAATATCGTATACGTATAGTTTGTGTTTTCTATAAAAATAATGACTCAAAAGTGACATAATAAGTAATATAAATAAAATAAAAGACCAAATATATGTTTTCCATTTAAAATAATGTAATTATTTTTTTATTCTATTTTTTTAAATTTTATTATTAATCATCCAAGACTTATTTTATATTTTGTGATTTTAAAATTATTTTATTAAGAGTGTGACTGACCTCCACATAACCAAGGGTAAATTTTTTAAAATTTCAGACCATGGACTTATAAAATAATTAAAAAATATCTGTTTTTTAGAAACCATGTGAAAAAACCATCTGATGGTATGTGGTTTTGGATATTATATTATGAAGATCCTGAAACACAAATAATATAGAAATCACCCTATTTTAATATGTAAAACCACTGAATCTCCCATTTATCAGAACTAACAAACCCTATATCTTATTATTACACATCTTTACATTCCCTATAGTCCTCAAATGGAACCTCCAAATCATTCAAGAAGCCCCCTAACTTGCCTTTAGTGTCACACCCTCAAGTATGGGATCTTCACATTCCTCTCATCTTTTAAATTCAAGCACCTATATTAGAATTTTTCATCTTATTTGAAATTATTTATAATTTAATTTATTTGTAAATATTCCATTACTGTCAAATTGTTATTATTTGAGTGATATAATATTTAAACATCCTAATTTTCACTGCTATCTTAGTCGTTACAATGCCAAAAGTTTTGAGGGATTTTACACTGTCCTCTTTTATCAATCACTACTTTTATGTTTTGTATTTTTCATTTCATTTGATTATGATGGGATATAATATTCCATGTTAACCTTAAAATTAATATAATATATAAATGATTATATATTCCATTATCTCACATTAAGCCTCCCATGATCCTACATGTACACTTGTTATCATGTCAAAATTCCGTAAGGATTCTTTTCTCTCTATTGATGTTTCCTCGTTAACTTATGCCTTCTATTTAGAAATTAATAACATTGGGATATAATTTACCAAGCTCTATTACTACCTATTTTAATTATTAATAATTAAAGCCCCATTTTTCTATCATTAACCATTTTTATTAATGTTTATGTAATGTCGTTATTCTGGTGAAATTTCACCATGATTTCCCATGCCAAAGAAATTATGTCACGGATAAAATACCCATTATTCTATCAATGGTAATAAAATTTATGTACGTATTATTATTTCTTGGGAATATACATGTATGAAATAAATATTACATTATTGTGCAATAAATAATATTAATGAATGAATCTATTCTGTCTGAACTATGTGGCACACTTAAGCATGATAATTAAATGATTATGATGGGTGCAATTGGAAAACACTCTAATGGGTTGGGAAATGTTTAAAATCATAATTCATCATGTGGCGATAGGGTTTTACCTGATTCCTTTATGGTACTTTTTCATCTTCCATTATTGGTGTTTTATCCATGAGATATGTTTATGATTCACTATTTTACGTTGCTTCAAAATTTTCGATGTTATGATTGTCAGGATATATCATGCATTATTATTAATATTCCATTTGTTCCTCCTTGATATGACTATTTTCTATCATTTTTCACTTATTCCATGTTTATTCCCTGGGATTTATATATCACCACTTTAATATGTATGTCCTCAGGTTATCTCATGCAGTTTCCTGTTCTAAGGAGTAATCAGGGCATGTTAACAATTGTTTTTACAAATATGTTATATTCCCCATTTTATGTTGTTATGTAATATAAATAATTCATAAATAAACGAGAACTGTTTATCATATAGGTTTTATTATCTGTATGTTTTCAATAAATATGTTATTGATGTTAAATAACTATTAGGGTTGTTATAGTTGTTATTAGAGGGTGTTTTAGTTATTTTTGGGATTAGAATTTGAAAAACTGAGTGAATGCCTTAGGGATAAGACAAAGTACATGATGAAATTCAAGAAATTTTTTATTTACAGATTATGTTATTTATATATAAAATAAATCAATTTTGGATATTACTAGTGGAAATAGATTTGTCACAGATGTACCTAGGTGTAACAACTCTGACAATGTGTTATGGGCCTGACTGTGGGGAACCTAGTACAGGAAAATGGGATTCACTGTGCACCTAGTTTGACACTCACATGGGATATGATTTGGTAAATTCATAATTATTTTATAAACATTTATTAAGGTAATAAAACAATTCCCATAAGAATATGTTTTATTAAATAATTCATGGATACATATAATAAAGCCTATAAATTTTTAACATATGAAATTAAATGTAATTTATATTTTACCCCATTAATGTCACGATATTACCCTTTATGTGTTAAATTATTTAAAATAGTCATCCCTAGTCTTCTTTATATGTTATCAAATAGATAAAAATATGAGAAATTGGGTAAAATCAATGAGATGAGAAAGGTTATGATGAAATTAATGACCTACCCAATCTAATTGGAGAAATAATTGAAAACATTTTTTGTATACAATTCCAGCTAACACAGTTTCTAATAAAAATCATGTGTTAGGAAGAGCACCCAAACCACCATAATAGTGAACAAAATTCAATCAGAAACATCATGTGAAAAATTATATCTACATTAGAAGGATCATTTTATCCCTTAATCAGGAGGCAATGCATAAAATCTGTTGAGAATGTCATATCCATCCATCAATTTTCAGAGAAAGAGCAGAATCTACTAGATGATTATCATATTAAAGGAAAATATGATCTGTTGTAGAAATAAATCCACAAATTGAAGCCTTAGTAAGTGATAAAGGGGATTAATAGGAATGAAATTTGGAAAAAAATAATAAATATTGTACTCACACTCTCTGACTAAAAATGGAATGTAATTTCATCTCCATTAAAGAAAAAAAGATGATGAATATATATAGGCATATAGAGAAAACATCTCAAGAATTTGGCCTTGGATTTAGAAAGGGATAAACCTTTGTATTTTTTGTTAGCCAAAAATGCAATATTAAAAACTTATTTAGTGGGCGAAAACATATTCTATGAAAATACCTAGAGATCAGTGACTTTGAAAGCTATGAGGTAATTGTTCGATGATCCCTTAAAGTCAGAATTGAGATTGGAAAATCTCAAGGGTATTATGGGGATAATATTTAGAGACTGGAGCTTAATTTTGGTTCTCTAATGGAGAAGGATAATTGTAATATGATATTTTATCATCCCACTTGTCAATTTTTTGGAAATAATCACCTCAGAAATATCATAAGGGGTGTATAGAAATGATTTAGGTGTGGGAATGATGTAAACCTAGATAATAATAGCAGACTGGAGAATCAAATTAATGTAGTGGAAGAAAACAATCCTCCAGTCAACCCTCAATGCATTATTCAATTTTGTAAATTCACTGAACTAGGGAATTTTTCAATCAAATTCCACAATCCAAGGATTTTTAAAGGAAACCCCCAACCTCCTATCTAGAAAGGGAGATATTTTTCAATCACTATCATTGATGTGATTCCTGACAATGAAGTGGTTATAGGAACTCTAGTCATTAATTCAAGAATAGTCAGTATACTTTTTGATTATGGTTATATTGATTTAATTATATCATGGATGTTTAGTAGTATTATTCAAAAACAACAATAAATAATGGAAGTAGAGATGTTGGTGAAAATTTAAAAAGGGTAAATTATTGCATACCATGTATATAACCCCTCCATTGTCACATTTTTTGGGCTAAAATTCCTAGTGAAAATTATAACACTACGTTTATTAGAATTTGTGCAATTATGGGAATGGATTGATAGTCCCCATATATATCTATCATAAAATTCTGTGATAAAGAATCACTATCTGTGGTGAATCCCCCCTGATTCTGTACCAGGGCATGTAGGGGGATAAATCTTATAAAAAACCATCATCTCGAGCATGTATATTATGTTCAAATTAGAAATAATTTCTAGATAAAATTATTGAGTATAAGTAAAGGATCATCTTTGATGACTTGGCTATTGTTGGGGAATACACTGATGTGTTTTTTGTGAAATTTACTGGTCTTCCTCTTAGTGGGTATATTGAATTTTCAATCGAGCTTATACATAGGGTGTTTCCAATCTCAAAAAATTTATATAGGATTTATGTTTTGGAACTTGAGGAGCTAAAGAAACAACTAGATGAGAATCTACATAAATGGTTTATATGCCCATGCGATTTAATATGGGGTGCACCAGTCCTCTTCATTAAGAATATTGATATTTCAATGAGCATTTTCATTGATTGTAGTGATAGAGAAAAAGTTTCATATACTATACATTGATGGAACATTTAATCAGTTATGTGAAGAAGAATACTTCTCTAATGGGGATATTAAATAGGGATATTATCAAGTAATGGTGATAAAGGAAGATATCCTAAAGACTGATTTTCATACATGGTACGAGCACTGTCTATTCATAATGATGTCATTCAGAATCAATAATTATCCAATAATCATCATGGATAACATGAATATATTTTCCTTAAATAATTCCTCAACAATTTTCTGGCAGTATTTATTGATGATATCATAACATACTCCAAAATCAAGGTGAAGGATTATGATCTTTTCCACAATGTGCAAAAGTCCAAAGGAAAGGAGAAGATTTGTTCTAATTAATGGAAGTGTGATATCTAGTGGATGAATGTATCATTTTATGGGAATATCCCCAAAATAAATGTGATATATATAGATCCTTCAATGAAAAAATTAGTCAAAGGATAGATGAGAACAAATTTGGGAATTATATCGATTTTTCCTTGGGTTATCTAGGTTATATCACCAATGTTTGATTAAATTCTCATGATTTAAGAACCCTAATACCAAGTTAACTCAGAATGGAGTCATGATTTATTAAAATAATGAATTGGAATAATGATTCAAGGATTTAAAATAGATGACTTGTCACTACCCCTGTGCTCACACTAACCACAAGTAGAGAACACATCATATTACTATAAAATGATTTGAAAAGGGTATTGGGATGTTTGTTAATACATAATGACAATTTGATGTCCAACACCACAATACAATTGAATGTTCATGAAGAAAACTATATAACACAAGATATAGAGTTGGATACATGTACCTTTTTCACTGAAAATTAATGGAAATTATCATTATAGGGAGAAGTGTTATATATAAAATGACCACAAGGGATTAAAATATATATTCACAATGAACAAGCATAATTTCTTCCAATGAATATGGGTATATATTATTAAGGAATATCTCTACTCAATTAACTACAATCCTATAAAAGAGAATTAAATGTATGATGCTCTATGTAGAGAGGATCTATAAATTTGATCATTGATGATAATTGAGTAGAATCCAATCATCTTATAATTTAAGAGAATGGACATGGGAATCATAAAGTAAGGAACTACATTAATCATTTCACAAATGATTTATCAATCATCTCTTTATGAATGGAAATAGGATGATAAAAAAGGGGATGTGGGAATTAAACAAAGTGTAAACTATAATAAAATGGAAATTCTCATAGTTAAATGTTAATGGTAAAGTAATTGTGAGCTTTTGATGAAGGATATGAGTTTCATCGAATCCTATGTTAAAGTAGAGACTATTGGATGATGTAAATTTTCCAACATTTTCCATTATCCTAGGAAATAAAAATATGTCTTATGATATCTGAGAGAACTATTGGTGGGACATCCTAAATAAATTTACCTCTAAAAATACATTATTGTACTTGGTATATCAACAAGTTAATGTTGATAGAAATAAGTATGAGAAGATAATGATACCATTACCCATACCCACATGGAAATGGTCAAACATCAACATGGATATTGTCACTAGTCTTCCAGAGACATCTATAGAAAACAAAGTTTTTTTTTGTTTTTTGGGGTCACCTTACAAAGTCATCACACTTAATTGATATTCAAGATGATTTTGATCAAGTTAAACATGCACAGATATACATCAGTTATGTGGTGAGGCTTCCCAAGTACCACAATAGATTTTGTTTGATCAATATCCAATAATTACCTCTATGTTTTGGAAAAAACTCTACGATTCTCTAAACATTAAGCTGATCCTTGGTATGAATTATCACCCTCAAACTATGAAAAAATCTAATCAGACTATCCAAACACTAGATGACATGTTCAGAAAATCCTAAAATGACTAGAAAGGAGGATGAGACCAACATCTCCCCCTTATCAATTTATATTTCAACAATAGTTAACACTCGTGCATCGAAATAGCTCCCTATGAATCCATTTAAGAGAAGATGATTAGATTATGTGAATTTTGGGATGAAAATTGGGGAAAAACATATAGGTCCAAAAATGGTTGACGAAATGGTGGAATAATTTAAAACCATTCCGTAACACATTAATGCTTCTCATAGTCGACAAAAGTGGTTTGATGAAAATCATTGACTAGGAATAGAGTTTTATGTTTTAGACATGGTATTCCTCCATATATCTACATAGAAGATTGTGGTGAGATTTTTTGATAAGGGAAATCTTATTCCAAGGTACATTAGCCCAATTGATATCATTGATCATATCAAAATAGGGGCCTATTGACTAACACTCCCACAAAACCTATATTAAGTACATTATTTATTCCATATATCTCCATTGAGGATGTAAATAACATACCAATAACATGTTATCAACCCACAGATGGTACAATTGATAATTACCTTTCATCCGAGGATTTTCTATTAAAGATCATTGATTACAGAAAAAAATTAAGAAATAATAATTTTATGCTTGTCAAAGTGTGATGGATGACGAATAAGATTGAATAAAAAATAGGAGAACATGAGGAAGTGATGAAGCATAGTTACCCTCGTCTATTTTTGGGTGGGAAAGGAAAATTTTGGTTTGAAATGTTTTAATCAGGGAAGATTGTATGAACCCGAACAATTAAAAATAAACTTATCCTTTTATTTTTATTAGATGTATTATTATATAATATGTTTACAGAATACACCTGAACATATTTTTTTTATTCTCATTTGATTTTTAATAATGTTATATATCACTAAAATTGATAATATATCTATTTAACATTGATTACATTATTTGTATAAATATTTGGTTTTAACAGATCCATTTATCACAAAAAAAAGTGATGTCCTCAACTAGTAAAATTGTACCATATGAATTCAATTTATCAGGGATTATATAGGATATATAATTTATGGCATTTTATGTTAGACAATTATATGGTGAGATCCAGCAACTTAATCATGAGTGAAACTATTTACATTAGAAGATCAAGCTCATCAATATCTCAACCAAAACCATGTTTGTTGGAACACCCCTTGAAAATCCCAACATTATCCACCTTAATCGTAGAGAATTTGATAGTGTATTAGTGGGATATGTAAAAGGATCCTTGAAATATAAATATTTATATTATTTTATATATATAAATATATATTTTTCATCTTATAATTGTTACTTTGTAAAAGAAATTTATTTTCTTTCCATAAAACACAGATAATATATTATTGTTAATATTCAATGTCAAATAAGAAATCAATTTCTATTAATTAATGGATTGTTGAAATAAATAAAATTTTAATAAATTATTATTTTTAAATATCGTTTATTAAATATAAATTATCATATAGTTGTGAATAATTAAAATGTAATTTTTAAAAGGGTTCAAAAAAAAGTTATTGTAAAAAAACCCGTCATTTTCAATAAATGTCCATTTTTATTATAAAATTGAAAATTCATATGTTTATCAAATTATTTATATAAAATTCATATTTTTTTTATTAAGTACCCCAAAATTATCAAATGTTTAATTTTTCATAACTTTCCGAGACAACAGAATTTTCAGGTAAAATTATATTACTGTATAAATATACATTATGATTTATGACATCAGAATGACCTAAAATTTGTGTAATATGTAATATAAAATTTTCCACGACCATATAGGTGTTTTAATTTTTATATAATGTGATTTAATGTTTATTTTATTTATTTATTAAATCTGTTATGAATCCTCCAACAATCATTGTTTTATTTAAGATTTTTGAATAATTTCTTTAAGAGTGTGACTCACCACCACATCACCACTATCTATATTATAATAATTTCATAAATGTGACATATAATATAATAAAAAACCAATACCATTTAAAAAACACATTTTAAACAACCATGTGATTGTTTTTGTTTAGGATACTTTATTATGTATAATCCCAAACAAAAATAATAAAGAAATATTCCTCTTTTCCAATATAAAACCACGCAAGATCGCATTACACTTCACTAAATATACTTGTATCATATCATTAATCATAAATACACTAATTTTTACCCTCCCAAAGCACCCCCAAGATATCATGAAGACCCTCCAAATTATTTTGAGTCACACACTTATGTAAGAGATCTTCACTTTCCTTTCCTTATTTAATTCAAGAACCTTCATTGGAATATGTCTTCTTAGTTCAAATTTTTTACATTTTAATTTATTTCTTAACATTACCATAATGGAAAATTTATGTTATTTTAATGATATATCATTTATCCTCTCCCTTTTTAAAATTTATCCAAGTCTTTACTAAGAAAAACTTTTGTATGGGATCTTTCACTCTTCTCTTTTATCAAGAACTCCTTTTATGTTATGTTTTTTTACTTTTCATTTGATTATGATGGGATCTGATATTCCATATTTATCATACTATAAATTTTATTTATAACTTATTATATCTTCCATTCTTTCTTATTAATCCTCCAATGATCTATTATGTTCACCCATTACCATGTCAAAATGTTTTAAGGATTATTTTCCCTATTCATGTTTTTTCATTACCTTATTCCTTCTATTAACATATTCATGATGTTGGGGTAAGAATTTAAATGTACTTTTTACTTCCCATTCGATTTAAAAATTATTATATACCCATTTATCTCTCATAATTTTTTTTATTAATTTTATGTAATTTCATTATGATATCAAAATTTCACCACAATTTTCAATGCCCAAACAATTGTGTAGTGAATACCATAACCATTGTTCTATTATGGGTATTTAGCATTACAAACATATACATATTCATGGGGGGATTAAATGAATTCAAATGACATTCCTTAATGTTTTAAAAAATAAAAATGATGAATGAATCCATTCCGTATAATCTATATCGCATTCTTAAGCATGAGAACGAACTGATTATGATGGGTGCTCCCAGGTAGCATTCTAATTTAATTGGGTAATTATTTGTATCATGACACATAATATGGGGATAGATGTGTGACTTTTTTCGATTGAGAATCATTTTCCTCCAAGAAGAATTGGAATTTAATTCTTGTGTAATGATCAAGATTCAGTGTTTTATGTTGTTTCCACATTTCATATGTTATGGTTATCATGAAACATCATGAATTATTATTCATGTTCCTTTTTTACTCATTGATATGCCTATTATATATCATTTAGAACTTATTCCATGTTTATTCCATTACTAGGATTTATATCTCACCCATTTCATAAGTATGTACCCAGGGTATCCAACGATGTTTTACAATTGGAGGAGTATTTTGAGCGTGTTAATGAATGTTTTAAATAATATGTTGTATTCCCTATTTTATATTGTTATGTAATGTTCCTAATTCCCAAATTTACTAAAATTATCGACCATCAGTGTTTTATTAAATTTATTATTATGTAATACATAAAGTATTGATGTGAAATAAATATTAGGGTTGTCATAAAATTGTAGTATATTCATAAAATTACTAGAGTAAGCATAAAATAAAAAAATTTCATACTGAAGCTATAAAAAATCCCTCACTCGGTCAAACATTAGTATTCCATAAAATAATTATCTAAATAAAATCTCATTGATGCTCCCTAAATAAATAGACATAACAATGATTTCTAGTCCAGTAATAGCTCGCATTCTCATAGTTGTTCCCAGAAGCATTATATATGAATGATTCACCCTAATATCCCTAGGTGTGTTACAAGATCGAATATTCCCTAGATAATGTCAATCCAGTCCTCAACATCATGTGGTCCACCAGTTACCGGGATTGTGGAGTTTAAATTATCAGGCATTACCAACCATCATCCTCTACACCCTTAACATCTAAGAAGGAATAATGATGAATACTCTAAGATGATGTAACTAATACCAATAATGTTAGTGTGGGATAATTTTTAGGATAATAGTACTTCATATCTTCTATTGGAAATGCTGGATTTTTCATATTGGGAGGGTTATGGCTTGATTAAACAAGAGGACAAGAAAATCACCTCTATGGTCGAGTTTTTTTATAAAATGGCCAATGAATGTTTATTATAAATATGATAAATTTCTTTTGAGATCAACATATCTATTTACAAAGAATAAAACATGTAATTTCTATCAAATGGCATATCCTAGGTGATACCCTAAATCAAAGTATAACCATCATAATTCATCCCAATACATAGGACTTGTCCTCTGTACCATTACATTAGTGATAATAATAATAATATAATATCATGAAAATGATTATCTTATTCTAAAAAATATATATCACACAATTAGAGAATATAGATATATCCAGGAATTGATATAAACAATATGGTGATTTAATTAAAATATTTATTTACAAAAACAATAGGTATATATATGATATGTAATCCCATTCTCATATTCTTAATACATGAACACACTCAAATATCATAAACAACAAAAAGACTATGTGTTTTGGATAAAAATTACATTTTAAAACCTTAACTATACTAGAAAATCGATCTTAGTAACTCAAATATCTATTATACATGATCTTGATATGCACAAGAAACTCCCCTACTCGAGTTCCACATAGATTATTTACTTTTTATCATGTCTCAAAAATAAAACATAGGAAACAACTCTGAATAATTTCATAAAAATCCATTTTGAATCAAGAGATCATATCTAATCTACAACATGACCTCATGCGTACCACACCATACATAAGAGGCATCCAACTAGCAGTGAAGATATTGGGATACATTTGAGAGACAATACACATGCTAATAAAATTCAAACAATAGAATATATAAATATATACATAAGAAAACTAATGATCACAGTTAAAGATAACATAAATAATATGTTAGGGAAAATATAATCTCATGTCATATAATATCAGACAAAATAGACCACTAATTTTGTTGGTCAAAAAGTATAGATAGTAAAAATATAAGATAATAATAAAATACATCATTTCTGTTTTTTAAGTCTATCTCAGTACTACATCCATCTCCTAACTCCAATACTCTTAGTAACATACTAGTAAGAACATTCCTTTTTCTAGATCCTTGGTCATGAAGTCTGTATGTGCACTGAGATTCTTGAACAAAAGTGATTATGTTTATAGAGGTGTATATCATTATGGAAAGGTAAATTTTTACACAACAATTCCACCAATCATATATCAATATATCATGCTCTAACCCATCTTCCAAGAACCTGAAACGTACCAACATTTTGAACATGTTGATAGAATTTCATAAGTAGTCATAGTGTGTCTTAGATCATGCTATGAGATTTCATCCCCCCATTATAGAAAATACAAAATCTCCCTTTAAGTAACAAATCCACATTCTCTTTTCAGGGATTATAACACCCATGACTCATGGATGCTGCCACTGCACCGACCACATGGATTCTTGTCACACTTGAATCAACAAAACTACACAGATACACGAGGGCATTTCATATAAATACACGATATCGACATAGGGACCCTCTTCAAATAGAGTATGGAATCCCACCATGTGATAATCACATAACATGATATGGTTTTGTCCATAATGTATCTAATGACACATTCCATGTGTCATGTTATCCATGATCCCCCTCTAGTGCCCCTACTAAATCGGTTAGGGACACCTATCATCATAAACATTGAAACAATGATTCTATTTGATATATAAAATTTTAATTGTGGGGATGGACATAGAAATCATCATTACATTATAATAAATACCAAAGTTGTTATTAGTTGTACAAAAGTATGGGAAACAAAGTAAGGATCAAGAATATAATTTCAAATATTCCATGGATATGAAATAACTGCATATATGGTGTGTCATATTTTGAAACACAAACTACATACTATGTAAAGTTCTCATGAGATTCCCACACATTTTATAAATACCATATCATGTACGTATGTCTATAATCGGAAAATTAAAACAAAGAAATAATTAAAAAAACTACATATAAGGTCCCAAAATATTAAGGACATCCCATCATTAGTGCATTTATTCCAATTTCAAATATCATCTGATGAATGAAACCGTAATAATTATCAAACACTAATATCCACTAGAATAAGAACCACTATATTATTATATAGTCTTTAGAATTGTGATTCATTTAATATATCATTCCATGTGATGCAATTCACATCAAATTACTAAGAGTGATTCATCTCCAAATGGAGATCAAGGTTCATCCAGGACAGGTCCCTAATTCTCATAATCCAATATCGATGTACGAATAAAATATTAATTATCCCTTATATTTATGTGGAGATTCAAAGATCTAGCCAAAATTTATTTTTTTATTAAAAAATATTTAAGAATCATTATAATTAGTCTATTAGAGGATAAATATTACATGAAAGGACATGAACATATCGATATGGACAACAAACATCCAAGGAGAGAGGAAAAAACAATACTTGGGAACTAAGGGATATCTCTTTAGGAGGTTCTGGTCACAATGGGGTCTGAAAAATTTGAGGGTTATAATAATAATCAATGTAGAGAAAATAAAAAAAACTAATAAATTTATTTTTGGATTGGGAACCACAAGAGGGTTATTTATAATTTTTTAGAATTATAGGTCCCACTACCTGAACCATCGATTGTCCAGTGAACCTCATCGGTATGTTGATGGACATTTTTCACCCACCATTTGACCTAAACCATCCTTCATACATTTTGAATTTACTTTGGGAATTTCCATGATACATGCCTTTCTGGATGAAAAATGACCACATATTTCATATATTTAAAATTTATATCTTGAAAAGAGAGGACGTTACACAAGTAGTATCTAATATAGATGATATAATATTTCAGATTTGTTACTTTTTGGTTTTGATGTGTTGAAGGTGGAGGTAAAGATATTATATGTGATAGTTCAGTAAAGATGAAATTATTTGTATTTTTTTGTAAATTTCATTGATGTCTACCATTCATATAACACAACAAGATGTTGTGAATTATTTTTTTTCAAATAAATTTAACCTTTATGAAATGGTTTTTAATTTAACATAACACTAAAAACAACTAATTTTATATATAATCACTATGTCTTGCTATAAATATATGAAACACAAAGATAATTGTAAACTAAACACAACATAAATGTGAGATTTCTCTAAACAAAACAAAGAGGTTATCTTGCATTACATGCAACAATGACTTTCCCTAATGGCTAGCATAAAACACAAGACCATTTTTTTGAGACGATAAAATATTATTATAATATTATTATTTAAAATAATAAGATATATCCAATTATTTTAATTATAATTTAAAAATATTATTAAATAATTTATTCAACATTTTGCTTTATGAAAATATATAATGAATTCCTTGGGTATGAATTAAAAATAAATGAATATGAAAACTATTAGAATATAAACGAAAATATTAATATTGAATAGTGACAAATATCTTTTACCATAATAAATGAAATTAATTGAAATTAGTGAGTGATATTAATGTAATATATATTTTTTATATTCAATAAAATATTTTTTTATACATCTAATAAATTGTACAGACATTAGATAATAAAAAATAAATTATTGGACAAATATATAATTTTAATAAATGCATTTTACTTTCCATTAAATGGATAACCAATTTTAAATCCATTATTTTGAACTTTTATATATTTAATATTTCAAAATAATCTCTAACTCTACAACATAAACATCAAAATATGGTTATGAAATATTTTTAATATTTTTATTTAAGGTTTCATTTTTAATGTATATTCGGAAATAGTAGATTTTACTTAAAACTGTTTATTCACCTAATTTATTTATATGCTTATATAATATTTTAAACTTTTTCAAATATTAATTAAATAAATTTTTTTTCATTTATTATAGTGTATATTGTTTGAAACAACATAACAATTTTAATTGGATATATAAAATTAGCAAACAATTGATCATTTAAACTTTAAAAACTCACAGTGTAATTTTGTTGGTGAGATTATTTTTAAATTATTTTATTCAAATTATGTAATAATAATTAGGAAAAATTGAATTTTTTTGAATCATAATAATATATATTTTATTACATTATTTAATTATGTTTTTACAAAAAATATTAGTTAATGAAATTAAAATTAATTACATTGATTAACATAAAATAAAGATTAACTAAGGACTGAACCTCAAATTCAAGACCCAAAATACCAATAAACATTTCAAAAACACATTGTATGGATGTTTTTAGACCCTATAATAATTTATATACACTATGTACCAACATTGGAACCACAGTCTACATGAAAAACAAGGTTGGAATTCTCTTTTCGAAAATATCTAAGACTGCCACTCCCCCTCCACTATAAAAAGGATTAATTTCCTTCCAATTACTCACATCTCTACAGCCCAATGGATTGCCAAAACTCTACTCAAATATCATCATAACTTCCATCTTTAATTCTAGAATCATTTATTTTTTCATAATGTCTTTCAAGGAACCTCTTTGTAACAATCTAAAAAGAGTTACATGATTAAGAAGTATCAACTTCTCTCAAGCTCCATTATTTTATTTTTATACTCCTACAATAAATTATATTTACACCATGATATTATAAAAAATAATTATCATAAAAATAATATTATTATATTATGATAATGTTTAATCCTACACTTATACACACCTTCGTCTAATGGTTATTGAATATATATTTTATGTTTACAACGAACTTCCACCACATAAAATGTTGATTATTAAATTTTCCGTACCACCTCTCATGGTGTACATAATGATGGAAACTATATTTATATATATTTATTGTAAATTATATTTATCATTTATTTTAATATTATGTATTAATTTTACAATGAATAAGTTTTTTTAATTTTCATTTCGTGTAAAGACAATAATTTCAATTCAAGTGTGTGTGGGGTAACACCCCCTAAAAACGATGTGATTCATTCACACACTACATAAAATTTATTAAGGAATGATTTTCTGAAATTATAAGACATATATACCATTATAATGATAATTTAATGATATTATATACAAATATAATTATATTTAATTTTCATTCTTTCTATCAACGCAAAAATAAAAACAGAAACAATGTTCATGCATACGTACGACTTACCATCTCCATTACTGCTATATTACATTTCATGATATTATATTATATATATAATTACCAAAAAAATAAACAAGATATACATAATATTTATATAATTGATTAAATTCTGTGATCCTGATATAAATATAAGGATCAAAGATAAAATAAATTGAGAATCATGTGAAGAAAAAAGTGAATTTTATCTGAAGTGAAACCATAACATAAGATGTTTAAAAAGTTGTTAATTTAAAATCATAAAAAATATGGTGTTAGATATAAAAATATGGGTATATAAACAATTTATAAAAAATTTATATTATTTTTATACTGGGGGATCGAACGAGTATGATTATATTCAAGACATAAGGTATGTATATTTCATTTCACTTTTTATTTATATGTCATACATTCTATGTTCACCACTCTTTTCTATTGTGTGATGTATGTAATTACTATGAATTTATTTTAGGTACCATATAATTATATTTATGTGTATTCACATATAAATTATATGGTATTTATTTCATGGTTTTTATTTTTCCAAAGATACAAAATTTGTAAAATAGTTTTGTCTCAATTTTTCATCTTTGAGACTTATATTTTGGAATGCACCTAAATTATGTTTTAGTTTTATATACATAAATTTTACATGTTATATAATTAAATTACATATTTTTTTGTATTTTAAGCTACATGTAATTAAATTTTCTTGCATTTATTTTATGATCCCATGTTACCAAGTTATAAGAGTTTATTGATACAATATCATTGTTTATAGATATTTTTTATCATAATGATTCATTCGATGAAATATTATTATCCAACTCTGAATAACAATCATAATTTTCCTTATCATATTTTAATCAACTATATATATATGTATTAGTACCATTTCCAACTATTTGGAATATAAGATAATGTTTTATGTAAAATCATATCATCCCTCTCATCAGTAAAAAATCTAATATACTCAATATCAATGTTGAAAAAAATGATATTTGAAGCCCATTTTCATGGAAAATTATCTTAAAACGTTTTATGTTTTTCAATGCTACCATTATAAGTTATCATATATATTTTCAAATAATAAGTTTTCCAAGTATGTTTTCGGTTTTAAAAATCGTTTTCAATATAGGAATGATTTTTTCCTCAAGAATTATTTATGAATGATATTTCAAAAATATTTTTCATCTAAGAAGACGTTTGATGTTCTTACAGAAGCCATTATAGATAAATTTAATCAATTCTTCCATTAATATTCTTTCTCATAATGAATTATGTTTTATATGACATGATGTTCATGAAACCCTTTTCTCTTCCACGTGTTATATGCTTTTGAAACACACTTTTATCATGGGTTATGTTAATGATAGAATTATTATTAAAATTATCTTTTATCGTAGGTTATGAAATGATTACATGTTTACAATACCTATTTTATTTAATGTGTTATTACATGATTACTTAAGATACTGTGTCACATATATGTTTGATTTCATTATGAGATGGGTGTGACCTATATCTCCCCCCAATGCTCTAGTTAAATATTTATATCTCATGAGATAGTATAATATGGTATGGGGAATTAAACTTGGCTACTATTATATAAATGCGAGTGAACCATGACTACCAAAATGGTATTAGGAGTCAACACATGCTACAAAATGGCCATGGGAGTGATCCATGACTACCAATATGGTATCTGGAGTGGACTTATACTACCAGGATGGTCTTGACAGTGATGCGTTGGATACTATGGAAATAATATTATATGATTATGTGTCTGCAACAATTACATGAGTTATTCCTATGTTATGATTTCATGGATTTTGTTCCTTATATCATTATGATTAAAGGATTACAAACTACAATCCTTTATGAAATTATTCATGCATATGATCTTTGATATGAACGGTATGATATACTATTTTCATGATCATTTTCTCAGACCATTATACTCATAATTATGATTACATATGTTCTTAATTTACCTTTAATGATCATTTGATCTCACAAGATTCTTATATTTCCTTTCCATATGCTATAAAAAATGGTTCTAGGTAGAGTTAATAAATGTAGATATCTTTATGAGAGATGTTTTTGATCGTTCATCATGATAGAAGATTTTTTTTCAACGATTCAAAAGACAATAAACTATTATGGTCCTCAGGTATATATTTTTGTAATGTACTGAATATTCAACCAAAATAATGTAACACTTATGTATGTTAAGCCTGGGTCACTATAGTTGGTATCAAAGGAAAGGTATAGTAATCCATTGGGAACTAGGGTGAGAAAAACATAGTGAGAGACTATTGATTATTTCTAAGGACATGTATAGGGATGTCTTAAAGGATAAGTATATGAATGATTCAATGTTTAGGATAATTTCATGGAATTTGGGTAAAGGTCAAAAGTTTTAGATTCGATGAAATACAACCCTACCTGGATACGAGAAGTGGATTTGAATCCGACAAATATGTACCTAGGCGTAACAGCTCGGAAACGATGTTTTGATCTCTACTCAGCAAATTCCAGTACATAACAATGGGACTTAATACACACCTGGTTTCACAATCCTAGTGGATATGATTTTTAAATTCAAAAACTCTTCATGAGCCATAATGATGGATTTAAATATAAGATGAATTTTAATTTATGAGGATGAACCCAGAGTGTCACGGTTTAAATAAGGTGTCATTATTTAACAATCATATAAGTAAATAATTTCATGACTAAGTGGTTTTCATCTAGGAAATTTAATTATGACACTATGATTCTGGTTTTAATCAATGGTGGAAACCAGAAGGAATTTTGATAATATAGAATATGATGTATGATTTTCTGATAAGCAGTCAAGTGAGATGATCACTGGAGTTAAATATGTTGCAATCATTCTTAATGAGTTTTCACTAAACATGATCAACAACGTGTTCCTTATCCAACTCTCGGACTGACCAATGATGAGAAATAAATAATTTCTTGAGTGTTTGGGAATGGAGACCATGATGGAATGAATATTTGGTGTCTGTTTTTTCAGGAATGATGAAATAATCACCAAGGTAAATGTCTTATAGGAATGGGATTATTTTTTACTGTGGAAAATAAGGACAAAAATCAAGGGAATGAAAGGGGATAAAAAAGATTTCGGTTAATAAAATGGATTAAATTATTGGAATCCCTAAGAAACCATTGAAGGTTATGTGTTTTAAGTGTGTAGTAAATGTTCATTACAAAACTCATTGTCCAAAATTGAAATATCCCAAAGGGAACACAATGTTATGGTGAGTATTGGATACATTTTTGAATGCAAATAGATTAGAGATAAAATGTGAATGGAAATAGGTATTGTGTAATATGACGAGGTATACTTGTAAATGTCATAGTGATGAAGTAAAATAATAACTATTTTTACTCATTTGGAAAAACAAATTGTGTTATATGAATGATTAAATGATTATGAAACCTATCGTTTTCAGATGTTATTATATGATTACATATTTAAAATACCCATTTCATTTTAAGGGATATGATATGATTTTTAAGGATATTATGGAACATGTATGTCTGACTTCATTATGAGATGAGTGTGACATATATCTCACTATAATGCATTTGGTAATGATATATATCTCATGAGATAGACTAGGATGATATGAAGAATGAACATTGACTACTAACATGGCCATGTGAGTGAACCATAACTAAAAACAATGTCTATGGTGTAAACTCATGCAACTGAGATAGCCATGGTGGTGAACCATGACAACCAAGATAATATAGTATATGAACCCACACTACCTATATGGTCTGGTAGTAATTCCATAGATAATATGGAAATCAGATTATATTCTTATGTTTCTTCCACAATTCCAAGTTTTATTCCTATTTTATGATGTCATGAATTAAGTTATGTATTTCCTTATGATTCATGTCTTATAAACATCTATTATTTGTTACATGAATCATGATTATTATCATTGATATGTTGGGTATGATCATTTATTTTCATTGGCATGTTCTCATACAATTATTCTCTAAATTATGATTACTTGTAACACTTATTTAATCTTACTTTCTATATGAGATTACCCCTTTCTATTGTTTCTTATCTCTATGTTATGATGAAATGTTTTAGGTAGAAAAACATGAGGTGGATATCTTTATCGGAGATGTTGAATGTCTTTCACCAAGAAAAAATAATTTGTTTCAATGTTTCCAAATACAATGAAATGTTATGGTACTTGGGCCTTGATTTTTATATTTCATTGAATATTCATCTAATATTATGTAATATCCATGTATGTTATGTATGGGTATCTATAAAATTAACCATGGGTGATATTTACTCATAATCATAAGAATAAGTGTATGAGAACATGATCATGAAAATAGAATATCACACCCTGCATATCGTAGTTAATATAAATGATTAATTTCATAAATAATGGAACTTCATAAGAGACGAAGCATAAGTAAATAAAGAACGTAAACCATGAAATCATAACCTAATAATAAAACATAAAATTTTGGTAGACATATAATCATATAATCAGACCTCCATGGTAGCCAATGCATCACTACCAAGACCTTCTTGATAGTATGGTTCACTCCCCATACCATCATGGTAGTCATGGTACACTCCCATGGACATCATAGTAGAATGTGTTCACTCTTTATACCATCATGGCAGTTATTAATATCTCATATGACCATCATAGTAGTCAAGGTTCATTCCCAGGTAGATATTATGTTATCCCAGGATATATAAATAATTACCCAATGCATTGGTAAAATTTCGTTGACATATCCTATACAGATATCCAGTTTAATTACTTCTACCTAAACCGATTCATCAAAACCTTGGGAAATGAATAGAAAGGAAGGGTTGAGATAAAATTCCAAGAAATGGTAAATTAGAAAAATTCATTGGTATAACATGAAAAAATGTGTATGGAACTTGAGAATAACATTTGATGTTTATACACTTCATATTAGAGATCATACTTAATATTAGATGTTCATATGTCATGAATCTTAAATAAATAAATAACATAAGTCATGAAGTCATAACATAGGAATTTCACATGGAATTGATTAAAATAGATAAAAACACTATGTCAATGTAGGGTGTGATCGTAAAATGTTTTTCTCATGTTTTATACCCTTTAGTTAATGTTATGCTTACAGAATTCCTTGATTAACAAGTTTATGTAGAATGATTCAAATTGAATAGATAAGTGATCTAATGGAAATGTGATGTTTATATAAAACACATGATTTAGGGACACATAAATTGTATTATGTTCCTTATGTTATGATATTGTTGTTTGGATAAATATATGTGGGATATGAATATGTAAAATGGATGGTATATATTACCTTAGAACTAATTAAATACTTTTTGAAATGTAGTTCATGCTATAATTGTTGATGTTTTCAAATTATTTAATTTTTTGAATGTATCTAGAAATATATGGAATAAATAAGACATCATGTTTTCCAAATGTATTTATTGTAATTCATGATGTCATCATGTTCGAACAGAATTTACCATAATGGTATTCACATTTTTTGAATGTGATAATGAAGAACAACATTCTGATATATGGATGATCATTATCAATATCTTTTTTTGAATAACATTCTATAGTTTTGGATTTTCATCTTGGAAAAGGGTTATAAGGTTTACCACTCTTGAAATGTTTAAGTTAAACAGTAGAGTAATTAATTATACACTAGGTCTGTATTGAAGACTATGGTTAAAAAATTATTTAGTGATTAACCGTATATCATAAATGTCCATAATATTTTGGAAATATTAATATTGTGGTTTTAGAAAATGAAATCATGTATGGTGGGAGAAAATCAATCATATTTGGTAAACCCATAGGTCTCAAAACCATGATTGGAGGATGAAAAGGGTTTCATGGCTACCATTGGCCTACATGATGTCCTGGTTAATGTATAATTATTTTGATGAATAACTATTTTCAATGAAATAGTAGTGTTTACATGAAGTTTAGTGATTAATGTTTTTATCATATTGATTTTTTATAAACATTTATCGATAAAGTTTTAAAAATTACATTGTTTTATGGGACTTATGATCTAGTAAATGTGTGTTTTAGCATATCTGACATCATTTTTAATTTCTTCACTTCCATTAAAAGAAGTGTTGAATGAATTAGATATTGATAAAAAACCCACAAAAGAATGATTTTTTATAGAAAAATATAAAGTAGGTAAGTTTCCTTATAATATCAGTCAATAAAGTAATTAATCAACTTATGATAATGATCAAAGGAAAATGTGTTTTCTTAATACATTTATTTTCCTCACATGATAGACTTTTAAATCATCATAGATTTATGAATTTGAGGCCCTTAAATTTTCTTTAATAATTCACTTGTTTGTTATTAATGACCTCAATGACACCCTACAAATATTTACTCTTTTACTCTATATCCAATGTTCACACACAAACATTGTTCTTCTATGTAGAAACTCAATTATATCATTCTTTGGGTAACCATTATTGTTCCATCTTTTCCTTTTAAGGAATGTTTTTTATATATTTTTATGATGTGGGTTTCTATGAATGAAACTTCAATGTATTAAACCATTGATAACCTATAATAATTTTGACAGATAAATTTACTTTTATGGGGAAGAATTTAGCAGCCTAAGATTTTGTGATTTTGTTTTTCGAATAACAGTGTCCTTTGTGATAATTTATTTATTTTATATAACACTAAAAATAGTTTATTTTATATTATATAACTATGTTTGGAATTCATTGTACACAACACCAATTTAATTGTGTACAACACAAAATATAAATATTATCTTGATCTACATAGAACAATGAGGTTATCTTGAGTTACATTAAACAATATCTTTCCTCGATGTCTTACGTAACACGCATGGCTGGGTTTTATCAAAAAATAATATATTATAAAAATATTATTTTTTAATATAATAAGATATAATAGAGAAGAAAAATTATATGTTATGGATATTATTAACTAATTTATGAAAATATATTATTTAGGAAAATATAATATGAAATCGTAGTTTATCAATTAATTATAATTGAATATGAAAATCGATTGATTATAATGGAAATATTAATATTTTTGGGGCACAAAAAAGTTTTACCCCAATAAATTAAATTATTTACAATTATTTAGTGCAAGTAATATAATATATAATTTTTTATTCAATAAAATATTTTTTATTCATTCAATATATTGGGTAGACTTAATATTAGGGAAAACCTAATTTTATGCATAAAAACCTATATTTATTAATAAATGTAGTTTTAACACCATTTATTGTAAAACCCATTTTAAATAAAATTTTTACACATTTATAGATTTAATATGCACAAATAAGCATTACATTTTGAATATAAAGATAAAAAAAATTTGTATAATTTTTTGATATTATTCATTAATGTTTCATTTTAAATGAAATGGTCAAAATACCCGATTTTAATTCAAAACCTCTTTTTCATCTAATTAATTTATAACATTAAATTATATATTAAATTTGTTTCAATGTTTAATTAGATAATTGTTTTAATAATTATCCATTTTTAGTCATTGTAATGAATTTTACATTGAAATTTGATATAAAACCCTACCAAACTTTTGATCATTTTTTACTTTAAAAATCCACAGATTAGTCCCATCATCAGGATTATTTTAAAATTAATTTCCCCCAATTATAGGAATATAATTTGTATAAATGTATTACATATATGAAATAATAATAATTTATAATTTATAATAAGTTAAACTTATTTTTTCCATAAATATTAGTGAATGTAATCAAAATTTATTACATGGATTAAAGAAAAATTAAACATAACTAAGGAATAAAACATAAATTTAATGCCCCAAACGACCTAGAAACCAAACCAACCACAATTTTATGGATTTAATTACACATTATAATCACTTTTATAGGCTTTAGACCTTTATTGGATCCACCTAAAACATGAAAATTGATGGTGGAATACTCTCTTAAAAATTTTACAAGAGTTGAACTCCTCTTCCACTATAAAAGGGTTCCATTCCCCCTTATTCATCACACCCCTGAAGACCATTTTCTTGACCAAAATATACTAAAATAATATCTTATATACTATAAATTTCTCCTTGAATCTTATATTTGGTAGTAAATTCTTCACATGGAGCCTTTTGGCACAAACGAAAATGTGTTTCTTGATTAACAGGTATCATCTTCTCTTTAGAACCACCCATTTATTTTCGTTCTCCACACCCTACAAAATATTTCGAAATTTAATGTATAATATAAAAAGTATATTAAATATTATGTGATTTATTAATGATTAAGTTTTGACTTTAACTTACACACACCTCCGTCTAGTGGGTAAGTAACATATTGTTTATGTTTATGGTGAACATCGGCCTCACAAAACAATCATTGTTCAATTTTCCTTACAACCTCTCATGGTGGAAATTATGTTGTATGGTGTATTATATATACTAAATAGTATATTTATTATGAACTTTAATATTATTTATTCCCTTGACAACATGTATAATTTTACTTTCCATTTCTGGAAAATACTATTATTTTTGTTGTAGAAGTGTGGACTATCGTCCCCTCAAAGCGATGTGATTCAAATACACACTAAATGGAATGTATTAAGAGTGGGTTTCGTGAAATAATAAGATATTTATAAAATTATTATTATATTTTTTTGATATTATATACGAATATACATACATATCAATATCATTACTTCATTCAATAGGAAAATAAAAATGGAATCATCATTCATGTGTACGTACGACTTACCGTCTCCTTGAACAATGGATTCCATTTCATTCCTCTATATTATATTGATTATTATAATAAAAATAAACATGATATTAATTTTTTTATATTATGGTATTAATTCATTAATTATTATATAATTATAATGACACGTGATAGAAAAAATTAAAACACATTTGAAGAACAAAGTGAATATTATTCGAAGGGAAAAATTAAGAGAAGATGTTTAACAAGTGGGTAATATGACATCATAATCAAAACATATATGGTGATAGATATAAATACATTGTTTGTTAAAATATCTATGATAAAATTTTATTTAGAAAAAATTTTGTTTTAAGGAGTACGATGATAGTGAAGACACAAGGTAAGGGGATCTAATATCACTTTTTTTCTGTGACATTCATGTTATAATTACCACAGATTCCTTTTGTGTGGTGTATGTATTACCCATTATCATATTACATTTATATAATAATTAAATTTATGGGTATTCATATATCAATTATAGTATATTTATTTTATGGGTTTTATGTTTTAAAAGTTACCAAATCCATAAAATAGTTTTTTCTAAATTTTCCATTATAGAAACTCATGTTTTGTTATGCACCTGAATTATCATTCAAGGTGTATATGATTACATTTAACATGTTATATCAGGAAAATAATTTTTTAATGATATTTTAATCCTCATTTAATATAATTTTCATACATGGAGCTTATGATCCAATGTTACCATTCTATAAGAGTTTATTGAGATAATCTCATTGTTTTTTCGAGATTGTTTATTTTTATACTTCCTTTGATGAATTCTTATGATCAATCTATTAATAACACTAATTATTTTACTTATCCTAGGTTTTTTAGATATATCAATTTATTATTATTATTTTACACTTTTTTTAAATTTAGATAATATTTAATGTAAAATAGTTCCATCCCTCTCTTTGGCTGTAAATCTATGGGATTAAAAAGCCATGTTTTAAAAAATATTTTCAAAAATGATTCGAAATGATATTTGAAGTACATTTTCAATGAAAAAGGATTTTAAAAATGATTTATGATTTTTTATGCATCCATTATATGTTCTCAAATATATTATTAATTAAAAAGGTCTTCAGTAAAGTATTATGTTTTAAAATGTGTTTTCAATGAAGAAAACATAGTTTCCTCAAAAAATGTTTTTATAAGATCTTTCAACATTATTTCACATCTAAATTAAATTTAGTTGGTGTTACTCTGTACATTCCCTAGAAATTTATCTAATTATCCTATTCATATTCTTTATCTAAAAGGAGTATGTTTTAGTGAATGATTTTTATGAATCCTATTTCTCTTTGAAGATTTATATTCTTTTGAAACCTGATTATTTTCATAGGTTATGTTTATAATGAAGTGATTATGAATCATGTGACTTTTTATAAGTTATGATATGATTACATGTTAATACTAGCCATTTCATTTCATGGTTTGTGGTGTGATTCCATACAATCTTTTGGGACATGTATCCATGAATTTATTTTGAGATTTGTGGGATCTATATATCTCTTCAATGGATTGTGTAATGACTTATATCTCATGAGATAGACAATGATTATCTTGGGAATGGACCTTGACCACTAATAATGCCATGGGAGTGAACCATGACTACCAATATGGTATTTGGAGTGAACTCATGCTACTATGATGGTTATGGGAGTGAACCTTGACTACCAATATGGTATGGGAAGTGAACCCATTCAACTCTGATGGTTTGGCGGTGATGCCTTGGCAATAATGGAAATAATATTATGTACATATATGTATAACATAATTAAATCCTTCATTTGTATGAAATTATTTCATAGATTATGATCTCTATTACATTATGATTAATATCTTATGAACATCCATTATTTATTCCATGATTCATGTATATGATCTTTGATCCGAATGATAAGATCTTTCATTTTCATGACTATGTTCTCATACCATTATGATCATAATTATGCTTACATTTCACCCTTATTTATCATTACTAAGAATTTTATCTCACCCATTTATTATTCTTCCTTTCTAAAGGTTATAAATTTAGGTTTTAGTTAGAATTATTAAAGGTGGAGATATTAATTTGAGATTCTGAGGATCAATCACCATGATAGAATATTTTGATTCCTTGTTTCCAAAGACACTATACTATTATTGTCCTTAGGCATGTATTTTCTTAATTAACTAAATATTCATATAAAATGATGTATTATCTATGTATTTTATACCTATGTCTATATAGTTCAATACTCACTTGAATGATAATTTTTGGTCTGGTATTGGTTATATTTAGTTCATAGTTATTATTTTCTATGTATTGAAGCTAGGATTTGTTATTATTATTATGGTTATGTCCTATATTGTGGTTTGGGTTTATGGTATGTAGAGAACTATTTTAGTGGAAATGGTATGGGTTGATATTTGGAGGGATCTCAATCTTCCATGTTCAAGGTGGATATGTCCATTTTAGAGAATGTGGGGGAGTATTATATGGTATACAAAATATTAGGTCACAGTATTGTCACAAGCATTTGAAAAAATGGTCATATTATGTTTGAGATAAACCAATGTTATATGAGTTTTTAAGGATGAGGTTAGAGGAACATGAAATATTTTATTTGGATATTCCATAGTAGAAGTCAAAACATTTCAAAATAATGAATCAAGAAATAATATTTAATGGAGAAACATTTTATGATGTTATAGACTTTATGTAGGCCTTAAACAACTAAAAGTAAGACACAGTTCTTTTGAAAATAGTACCATATGAGGTTTATTTTCTCCTATTATAATATTTTAACATATCTATATTATTTAAAATCACTATCGTGTTTTTGTGACCTAGGGAAGCCTTGGTTCCCTTATTGAGAACTGTAGAATTTCATGGGTGTTTCTCTTGATTTTTTATCTATTTCATATTCGTAGAGATAAAAATTAATTATTGGATATGAATCATGGAATAGAAGAATTTTAGGTCATCAAAAAGAGTTTTAAATATTTTATTGAGGTATATATTTTTAGATTTTTTATTTTTAAAAAATTATCTTCTAGGATGAATTACTATGTTTTCTTCTAGGTCCACCTTTATATATCATATTCTTTTTTGATTTTTTATATTTATTTATAATTCCTTTCCTATGAGTAATTAATGACTTTTCCCTTCTTTATTTGTTGATTAAATTCCAATATTGGGGTTTCTTATCGGTTCATGGGGTTTTTTTAATTAATAAAGGAGAAATTATATAGGGTTTTCCATTAGTATGTCAGTTGTCGAACATGAATTTTTTATGGATGGAGAGTACTTTTCATGGGTGAATTTTCTTGTAGTTTTTTTATGTTTATGAATCTATTGATACTAGTATGTGTAATGGTTGTTGTTATAATATAGTTTTAGTGGTAAAGTTTATTAAAATAATTGCTGGTTAATATCATGATATAATGGTTTTTTTCAATACTCAAAGGGTGGTGTTTGAATGTGCATTTTGTGAAGGGGTATTTATACATGAATTCATTCCTCTAAATTTAATCCTCATTATTTTTATCAGTTATAATGTCTGGGGATATTAAAAATTAACATTGATCTTATGTGGAAATGTTGAAAGATGTTACTGTTATGTTGGCCTGTAAAGTGACTAGTTGGGATGTGATGTAGAAGTGCTTCAACATGGATTTTTTTGAGGAAAGTGCTCTATGTGGATATTTTTTTAAAACGAAGATAATATAAAAGAGAATAAATTATGGAATTTTAAATTTTCTCTGAATTAAGAGGGGAACCATTTCACAAGAAATTTTTCCCAAGTGTATACACCTCTCTTCACTGACCCCCTATTTGAAAGACCATCAGCATTATAGTTTGTTTCCTGAATGGTTTGAGTAATAAAATATATCATAGAAGAGTGTCTATAATGAAATATTTCCCATTTTTCAATATGTGTCGATGAAAAGTGAATCTTACCTTCCCTTATGGCTTTCACAAGTGTAGTGGAATCACATTCAAACCAAATGATGATCAAGGTTCATTGATGTGAAATATCAATTGCAATGATTAGGCACAAAATTTTCACTTCCAATGTGGTGACATATAAGAAGAACCATAAATAAACTGACCAACATCCCCATTGATGTCGTTGAGGATGGCTCCATATCATGATAATCCTGGTTTACCCCTTGATTCCCCATCTATGTTTTATTTCTTCCATCCAATAATAAGGGGAATCTAAAAAAAAGCAATAGTTCCCTATGGTTTAGGAATGTTACCTACTATGTTTAGCATATTTTAGATTATAAAGTCACTTACTAAGTTTTATAATTTAACTATGTATAGGAATTTTTCATTCTATACTACTTCCATGATGTTCACAATAGAAAGTCCAACATTGAAGAGAACCTTTCTATGGATGGACTTCTTGCATCCTAGCCTTATGGTGTGGATCATCTTGGAACATACCACACTAAAGAGTGTAGTGAGTAGCATGGAGAGATGTACGTCATGAAGAGAATCAAAGAATATGAGAACAAAATCTATTTTGGTTGCATGAATCTCAAAATGGTTGGGAACAACAATCCATGATGATGATTTAGTTTTACAGAACAATAATATATGGTCCACATTCTCTCAGTGTTGATGCTATAAGACACATTTCAAGCATAGATAAATCCCAACTCGTTGTGTATTATCATCCATTGGAAGGCAATTATGTGAAAGGCTATATAGAAATGTAATCCTTTTGGGGGAAACCATTTTTTATGTAACTCTACAATCCACTTGTGGTATCCATATAGATGATTCTTATAGAATCTTCTTGAGTCAATACGCCCATTTAGAGATCACTCCAAAATTGGAAAATAATATTGATTAATTAAATAATATGTGGAAACTATAGAGGCAATTTCATCCAGATATAGGTCCTCATATTCCAACTATTCATTAATCGATATATTATGATCAATATAATGATCATTGGTGTTGAATCTATTAATGAGGGAGACCCATATCTAATAATCATACCAAAATCATAGGGAAGATTTCATATTGACCGTCCATTAAGAGTTTGTGAGAATTTTCTGAATAATAGTTTTTAGTCCAGGCCAAATAGAGTATTTTAGATAGCTATTATTTCCTTCTATTAGTCTAGGTGGAAGCCTTTCTCTTACAAACTACAGAGAAGAATAATTTCTATTAATTAATATGTATCTAAAAATTCCTTTCAAGTATTGATTGAAGAGTTATATGTTCATGATGCTAGCACCTCCATGCATGTGAGGCATACAACACTATTTCCATGAGGTCGTTATGACTCAATTTAGTTAAATAAATACACTACTGATGAAATTTTTCATCATAGAATTAATCGTAAAAATAACAGAAGTAGGAAAAAGTTACACAATAATTGAGTATACAATCATTGATATCCTCTCATTCTAAACATGAAAAATATTTCCTTCCATTGAGATTTACATGCCTTTCCAAGAGGCATGTTTTTTTCTAATTTGTTTCAAGAAAATTTTAAGGGTTTGATGCATAACGATTCCCTCTGAATACTAGAACTCGAAGTTAAAAAAAGGTAATATTTCTCCATTATTCCATGGAAATTGATGAGATTAATATTCCATGAGGCTGAAATATTCTTTCCAATGTATATAGACGACTTTCTCTAGATGATTTCATAAACAAAGAAATTTTCAAAATTTTGGTGAGAATTATTGTGATTTTTGATATTCCTCATGTCCCCCTTTGTAAAAATGGAAATGTTATTAGGAAAAAATAAATCAGATAAGAAACACCTCTAGCCACTGTGATGGTCAACAAATCACCCTTGCTCACCATATTAAGAGGTATCCAACATAAAAAATCCTCTTTAATAGAAAAGATAATGACTAAATGGGGATATCCATGCATCACCACCTATAACAGGTAAAGTATCTACATGGGGACCCATTTATAAAGATAGATATGTGGGACGATTTAGGAAGAACATTGATCTTGTGAATGAATTGCATGTTGAATCCAAAGCTGTGTATCACCTTGCCTAAGAATCCCTAATCCATTGTGTCAATGAATTTATTCTATGTGAACTTTTTGGGATATTTTTACTTCTTGAGTGGATTTCTAAAGGATGCTGATACTCTCAGAGGAAGTGGAAATAATATATTAAATATCACATCCTATCACAAACCAAAATTTATTCTGTGATATTATTTTTTTGAGACCTTTGTAAGATAGTTATCAAGGATTTTTGTAATCACTAGTTTTATTGAATTGACAAGGGAAAATGTCCAAAATTGAATAATCCCACTATGAATATGCTACATTAGGAATGATGGAATTAAATTAATACTTCAATCCCTTAATAAATGTACCAACCGTAAAAATGTGCATTACAAGCTAACATACCTCATTCTGCATGATACCCTCAATAGGTTTGGATGAATTGATTTGTGGACCCATCTGATCCTAAAGATCTTACCTTTTCAGGTCCCAAGATAACCTCTTTGATTTCAAAATCCATTGGTATAGAGGTGAATTAGTTATTGTCTTCCTCAGTTAACCAATTAGGGATGATGTTGTCTCAATGAATTTCACTCTATAGAGGGAAATTTAAATGAATCAAATAATATGAAATTGTATGATTTGATAGCTCCTATATTTCATCCATAATTTGACCTCTATATTTGAGTATCTCTAGACATCTATTTTCCATTTGAACCCATTATAGGGAATTAAGGAACGTGGTGTTTCATTCCAAAAAAATAAACCATATTTTGAAGGTGCGTTTCACGATGTTGTCTCAAAGTTTTATGATGTTATTGATCTTGGAAAACAATTATTCTTCTATATTCATGTCCCTAGAAATTTTTTTTTGTAATAGAAACTTGAAGGTCATGTAGAAAGAATTCAGAAACATCCATTTCAGAATCCATAGAGCTAACATTTTTATTTGACATTTCTTAGCATTATTTTGAGCCTCTTTAGAATAGAGATAAAAACAAGTAGATTGATGTCACATGAATCCATGACCCATGTTTAGTAAATAATAATTGAAAAATCAGATATAGAAGCCCATGAATTATTCAATATGAAGATAATTGATCGCATCTTATCATTTTTAAGCAAGATAACTTTTATGGGGTGATGATAATAGTTTTTATTGACCAAAGTAACACATGAAATAGATTTAGAATAACAAAGAGACCCCTAATTGAAAAAACAAATTCATTTATAATTTCCCTCATTCCATTTAGATGAATCCTATACCATGATAACATTGCTAAAACGAGGCTGATTTCATCCAAGATAGCCTCCTCTATAATGCATATAAATTCATTGATAGAGGTAGTGTTTATCACAGTTCTAAATTCTCATCTGAAAGGAGAATAGAGTTGATTTCCCCTACTATGGTGCATGGATCCATGATGATACATTAAAGATTCATTATTTGAACCCATAATAATTTCTTGTCAAAAATTATGGTGGGAGAATAAACAATCGGGAAGAACATTTTTTGAATGGATACTGAGAAGCTATATATAATATATTGGTTGTCCTCCTAAAAAATGATTTTTCTAGAAACACTAATACGAATTAGTATCTAGATCCTATCAATAGTAAGAACAACCTGGTTAGTGGCTACTATGGAGTATCGTCTATTTCAAAAGAGAGTTTCCAAATTTATAGAATTAATATTTGACTCAGATATTCAAATGTTTTCTTGTTTTTACCTACCTATAATGATCTTGATGAAACCTTCTATGTCAGAGTTGGATATTTCAGGAGAGTTCCTAAAAAGAATAATCGTTATGATTTTGATTTGGGGGGTGATTCCCCATTTTATTTTTTCTCTTATTGTATTTGTGACTTGTAAAAAGTCATTTTTATTTTGGTAGTTAAAGAAAACGTTAATCCATTTTGAGTATCCCTAGACTACATTTAATTGCATGTCATGTCTTATTTATTTAGAAGATTGGGTAGTGTTATAAATTAGAATTTATTTTGGAGCCTGGGCATGATCATTAGTATCCTTCCCAATTGAAAGAATTATATCCTCTAATTTGAAGCCGAGATATCACTGATTGTTCATTTATGTTAGATTAAATAAGGCCGAGAAGATAATATTTAGCATGCATTGTAATATTAATTGAAAAACATTTGATGTGAAATCCTTGAGTTGATATGAAAAATCCTCTAAATAATTTCATAGTTTGTAATTAACTGATGGATTGATTTAGTTCCCCATATTTCCATTCATCTTCTCCTCTTCCTCAGAAATATCTACCCATGAAGAGTCTTCATTCCCAAGAATGTGTATTTTCCCATCATTCATTAGATCTAAGATATCATTTATCTCATTTCCTATTGTTCTGCTGTTTTTTGATCCTGATACTTCCCTCCAAGACATGGTAGTGGGTGCTGGACAAACCAATTTTTGAAGCACATAGATATTTTTAACAATATTTCTTACCATCATGATGTGATCACAAAAAATGGAATGGTTCTAAAATTTCTAATTGATCTCCATTTTGTGATAACCTATACACAAATTGATGTGTTTAGGATGAGGAATTTCCATGATAATTTTTATTAGTAATTATTCATAAAGGCCAAGATCATTTTTGATGGTGTGTTGATAAATATTCAAAGGTGTACCAATTCTAGAAGAAATATTTTTGAGAATTTTGTGCTGCCAGTAAACCCATGGATGTCCATGAATCCTTTCCCAAACCTACGCCATAGTGTAATGCTTCTTGAAAGGGTTAAAATTGGAATCCCAATCAAAGAGTAAAAATAATATTATCATGAGATTGAGGTTCTTATTCTCAATGTTCCATGATGTTATTATTGTATTAAAGAATGACGTGGAAGTATCCTTTTCCAATTGGGATGAGCCAACTTCTTGAAAAAACCAAAGTAATGAGAAATTCTATTTTTCAAATTCATGTAGGACTACAGCTTCATGATTTTCTCATATGAAGCATGACCAATAATCAAAAACATTAAAAGACCCATTATTTACATGAGGGAATCTAGATCTACCAATTCTATGATGGATCCAACCCTTCGAATGCTTGATAAGAGGCTGTTTGTCAGGTTTAGATGCGGTGGAAGGTCTGGAAAGAGCCACCACAAGAAAAGTTTTCAATGTGTTCATGGGTTGTTCATTCATCATTTACATGGATTTTGGAATCCTTATTGTGAGTGAATTAATGTAGTATTGTGTTTTTTTATTTAAATGATTATTATTTTATTATAATAGTATTGTTTTGACTTTGTTAAATGTTTTACCATGATCAATTGATTTTGTAATGAATTTTGGTTCTTCAAATGTATTTTTGTGATGATGTGGTAATTGAGGAGGAAGAAGAGTGGTGGTGATGTGGAAGAGGGATCTAATTTATATATGAAGTTGGTGATATTATAAAATATAAAATTTTTGGATTTATTAATTATATTAAGTTATATAGTTCTTTGGTTATATTAATATTCGGGAAAAATGAAATTATATTGTGAAATGGTAATGATGATATAAATGGTATTGTAATGGAAATGACGTGGTGATGTCTGTTGTGATGGTTAGATTGTGGAAGGAGGATATGGTGGATGTGGTGGTGTGGTGTTATTGGTTATGAAGTTCCTCAAAATATATTTTTATTTAGAATGGGGGTGAATCTGTCATGATACTTTAAAATTCCCTTTCACATGAAATAAATCAATAGAACGTATTAATGATTCTATCCCTTAAACATTATAAAATAAATTAATATCTATGGACATATAA
Organism: Viscum album; assembly: GCA_963277665.1. NCBI lineage: Eukaryota > Viridiplantae > Streptophyta > Magnoliopsida > Santalales > Viscaceae > Viscum > Viscum album. Next base: position 1,789,872,666 of record OY728145.1, read on the forward strand.
TTTAATAATTCAAAGTGAACATGTTTTTAGGGGATTTCCATGATGTGGTTACCTACCCTTACCTTATTGACTATATTTGATCAACATATATCCACTATATAATGATGTGAATAAAAAAATCCAATTACAGCCATGATTATTCTATATTATAATAATAAATTACACTATATTCTTTTTTTGAAATATTTCATACACTCTAGATCCCATGAAATAATAAAACATTGAATTTTATCACTAAAAATTGTGTCTTTAATTTATATTTCTGGAAACTCTCCAAACATTATGCTTCCATCTGATGTACCTATGTATGATGCACCATGGTCCAATGAATGTCTTAATGGTACACATTTATCCATGGATTCTCTATAAAATATTATTATGTATGATACTCCTCTATTAGATTCTTCTCATCATTTACCAAGTGATTTATCAGTCTAATAATCTCTTTGGAAAAGAAGTTAGCAATGCCACTCTCTTTCAATTATTACAATAAATTATCATTGAGTCTACATGCCTTTATATATGAATACTTCCTATGAAATTTACAGAGGGATTGTGGACCCTAATTTTTTATTTCCTTATCAAATAATAATTTATTTGACCATGGTCAAGTCCTCTAAAAATTCAGATTCAGAATTCTTCATTGATGTTTTATTAACGTTTGATGATATTAATTTTGTTATATATTAATTAAATATCATGTATATTAATAAACATTGAATAGAAAACTATGTATCATCAAAATGACCTATATTAAAAAGTTAATGTTATACAAAACTCCATTCAATATATGAACTCTCATGTTACTCTTTCCAGTAACATTGAAAAGCTTTCCTCTATCAATAACTTATGGAGTCCTTATTTGAAATATATTTTTCATCAGATCTATTTATTCTTTTAATCACATGATTCTTCCATTTAGTGTGCTTCATATGTCTCCTTTGATCGATGGACTCTTAGAAGTTAGTATTTTTTGAAATATCTGATGAGATATCATGTCTCTCTCTAATCATCTTACATCTAACTAAACTCTCACTGAACTCAATATGCTAAACATAATATGGTTTTATTAATAAATATTTGTTTTTGATTTAATTGAATAACTCTATCCATAAATCACTAATATATTATGCCAAAAAACATAATTCTCCTTAAATTCTATAATTTTCATGTGGTAAAACATAAAATTTTCGTTTTTTAGGTTTCTCTGTCTATTGGAACTTTCTAGATTTTATTTGATCTACTTTTTCCAAATGGATTATCAAGATCAATATCTAAAAATTTATATTCTAATTATACTAGGTCTAATGGAATCATTCTGTTGAAGATAAAATTTACCTGCAAAAACTTCAACATTAGTACACCAAATTTTGTACAATTCCCAAAATCAAAACATTATAAATTGAGATTCATAGAAACAATATTGTCTGAAATATTTTTGATTGATTTGGAGGTTAAAAAATGTAAACCATTAATTATTCTAGATCATAGAAACATTGGGGATCAAAAAATAATTATCTATGTTAGTATGGAAGATAAATGAATCATTCATATGATTTTCATTAACTCAATTTAACATGAAACAGAAACAAATTCACACAACATGTTGAAAAAAATATAGAAATATATATTAAATCAACCCAAAAGATATTCAATATCACCTTCTGAATTTGTATGAAAAATTATATAATAATTTTTTCAGATTTATATAAACAATTACCTTTATCCTAGATTGTTTCATGACCCGATAATTTTTATTAACGAATTTTTTTGAATGAATTTTGTCCCTCAATGATAAATAATATTCAGTACATGATATTGAAAAACTACCCATAAACCATATAAAATTTTAGAATTATAATGTAAATACCTTTTACTATCCCCAACACTAAATTTATATTGACAAAAATTAAAGTGTATCATTTTACTTTTTTTTCCCCATTTATCCAAAACATACAAATGATTAAGGTGGATAATTAAATAACTTTATAAATTTAGTACTGGAGGATAACCAAGAAGATTTAACCCAAATTCCCAAAAAAATTCCTTGGTATCTTTTTGGTGTAAAAATTAGAAATTTGATATATTTTAATAGTATAATTAATCCTTAAATCCTCACAAGAAAACATTTCCTTGATGAGAAGATTATTAATATCAATGTTCTTAGAATTAAAATTCTGCCCACATTTTTTTAGTGTTTAATTAAAAATTAAAAATCATAAATAATATTAAATGATTTTTCAACAATCACCCTCAAATCATCCAAATGAACTTTCATCCACATAATTTGAGTACATACCTATGTAGTAACAACATGTTATTATTCTATTATACTCAATGTAAATGATCATGTTTTATACTATGTTATCTCACAGAACATTCTCCCATGAAGAAAGTTAGTCATAATGATTATTTTCTATCATTGAATTGTCCAGCCCAACCAGCATTAGTGAAACCATGAATGGAAAACTCATAACTATATTTATAACCTTTGTTATAGATTGATTTTTCAATAACCTAATTAATAATTTAGTAAACCTTAATCATGTTTTATTACTTTGAGTCACTTTAATATATCATATACATAGATATGACATGTTAAATGTATATCCATGACGTAGTAAGATAGAGTATACTTGTGACCAGTTAAAAATAATTATATTTTATAAATTTGAAAAATATATATTTACTTATCTTGTAGGTAGTATAAGTATTTTTAAAATCCTCCATTCAGTATTTCACTTCAAAATAATGCAAAAAATCTTTAACAAAAATTTATTGTCCGAGGAATATCTATCTTCCTTTTCTGTTGAACTTATAATCCTACAAACAATTTCAACTAAATGAAAATTAAAATCAAGATGTTTCTCTTCATTTATTTGGTAAATTATTTTCAATATTTATCCCTTTCACTAATAAATTATATAATTTATATAAAAAATGAATATTAGGGTACATGTACTTATCTACATTACATATAAGTTTTTTTCTACCTATCTTTAATATGTTTTATATGACTTCATGTAACTATCAGATTATGAATACAAAGAATAAGGCTCCTTTTTAACAAATATAAGGATTTATTTAATTATAACTGCATAGTTTCATCATTATCATGTGTAAACCCACTAGGTGTCACAATATAAACATATATTTCAGTTTACCCATTAAATAAAGTAAATTTAACATTCCTAATATAGTATTTTTAATTTCAACGCATACTAGAAAACATAAAATTTTGATATTTTCAATCATTGGAATAGAGGAAAAATTTCATCAAAATCAACTGCTTCATCCCATGAATAATCTATGTAAACAAATAGTGTTTTATTTATCAAAATTTCTCCCATTCCATTAACATTATTTTGTTACCACAATATTGTTCCTATAACATTATTTCTATTTTTATGAGGAATAAGATTACATATATTATAATTCTAAATTTGATCAAATTGTTCATTTTTAATAATCATCCATTATTTATTACCAAAGTATTCCAAAAAAATGGATATCGTTCTACCTATGAGATAAGTGATGTTTTATTCTCAAACTGTACATGTTTTCGAGATTGAAGTTGATTTTTTTTATTTTTGATAATATTATCATATTAAACCAATTTTCTCAATGAACATATTTTTTTTCCTTGAATTCCTCAATACTAGATTCTCCAAATTATCCTGTATAATATTACACTCATAGTCATCTTACATATGATTATATTTTATGGAAGTCATCACTCTATATTTCATTACACAATTTTAATTATATTAAATTAATTTTTCTAATTTTTATTGCTTTTCAATAACTTTTACATTATGATAATGAATATACTTATATTTTCATTTATTCCAGTAATTATAAGTTTTTACATTAGAAGAATGTCCCATGAAAACATAATCATTGCCATTTTCATCAAACTTTTATAAATCAAGATCTCTTATCATTATTGAGTAAAAAATCCCAATATCTTTGATGTATTTCACTGTAAGATTTATCTCATAATAAATCTCATATGTAAACATTTATTATTTTAGTTGATGAAAAAATATATTTCATACATGTATAGTTGTACTTAAAAAATTTCGCAATAAGAATTTTTAATGTTTATATTCTTTATCCATGACTATTTCCATTAAAACTAAACTAATATTTTTTCCCCATACTCTATTTTATTAAGGGGCGTATAGAGAATTTTTTGGTGTCTAATTATATTTTTCATTAGGAAAGACTTGAAAGAGTTACTAACATATTTCATTCCATTGCATATTCTCAGCTTCAATAAATATACATCATACTCTTTCTCAACACCCCTTTGGAAAATTTTGACCAACTCTAAATACTATTATTTCTATTTCATGAACATTATGATGGAACTATAACTGATATAATTAATGAATTTAATAATTTATAAATAATCCATTATTTATTTATGTCTCATTGACCTAAAAAGATGATAGAGCATGAGATAAAGAGGACTATTGTATTTTTTATTATATATTTATTATGTCTTCCACTAAACACCCTTCCTTTAAAAAATGTTGTAAAAATAATATAATCTATCCTTTCTACTTATATAAAATAACTTACAAAATATTCCTAAAAAATATCCCACATACACTTCTTTGAAATACGCCCAAGTATTTGTTTCCATATATTATTTCCATCTACAATACTCAAATACCATGAATTACTATTATCTACAATCTAAAATAAACTTTTACTGTTATTTACCCTATAGTGAAAATAGATAAATATTTTATACATTGGATTGTAAATGATTATTTTTAAGGATAACTTCTTTATAATAATCATATATTTGGAACACACTCAATATTATGTTCTTAGTCCCACCAAAAAATTGAATATCCTTTAAATTATCCATTTGAACATTAATCTAAGTCGTTCTGAGTCCTATTATATTTAAAGAACTATCATTCTGTTAAGTGAATCGTACTCCATAATTTCCTTTAATTTTTTATGATATTCATATCAACTCTCATATTATAGGAATTACTAATGTTATTAATCCATGGTTTATTCCATTTTATATATTTTTGAGTCATGGCAATAATAAAATCATTTTCATCAATTTTAATTTTCCCAAGAAAATTTTGATTCCTGAAAAAAATAATATTCCTCGTATATATAAGATAAATACTTATCATAGTGGCCTAGTTGGTCAATAATTATAGAAATTTCATCAAAATAGTCAAATCAGTTTTTTCTCTAGAGCTTTGTATCTTTAGATGATATTACATTGGTTTCTTATTTTTGACATAAGAGTAGTTCCTCATTTACATCAACAATTTACACTCCTCAGTTATTACCTACACCAGGGGAGATAAATGTTGTGAAAAAATTTATATTACTTATTTCCATATTTCCCCCAACACCAAAAAAATTCACTGAACGTTATTATTCAATGGAATTATTGTTTTTCTATGGGATATGTTTATTGAGATTTGGTATACATTACAATTTGTGTTTTTTGTTGGCATGGGGAACCATTCTTCAAATAGTTACTTTTAACTACCATTATCATTATATATTTCTCACATAATATTTGAAACCAAGATCACTTATTATTGCTTCTTAAACTGACATGGGTTTTAAATTAAAATGAATGTTTATATTTGGTGGGTGTATCTTTCACATGAATGTTGGGATATGTTTTTTTGATAGCTTGAGATTCTTCAACCAATACTTCTGAAGCACTATTGAACATAATTTTGATTTTATTTTGGTTTTTTTCATTTTCATGAAATGTTTATTGAGTTTTATATGATTATTCTTCTTCGGAAGTAGGTTTTCATCATGATATCTCCAAATTTTTCCTTATTCCTCATATTTTAGCTTGGGATTAGTCATTTTTTCTATGAACACATATTTATTTTTGGGAAATCATCCTTTTCAAACCTCCTTCATATAACTTTCCATTTTAATTATTATGGATTCTTTAATGAGTTTTTATATTATGACAAGCCACCTATTCTGATCATATCAGGTATTCCATATAGATTACTTCACATACTTCTTCTTTATTATTTGATGTATCTTCTATTCATTCAAATTTTTCATGAAGGTACTATATTTTTCTAGATTCGTATAATAATATTAACTATTTCTAGTTTATTTATACACATCTATTTTAATGGAAATAGGTTTTTGTTTCTTTGGTTGAAACATTGTTTTCTCCTGATAGAATTCAATACGTTATTAGATTTTTTTTCACTTTTCTTCTAGTACGTATTTTCTTCTAAATCATTATAATAATATTCAATATCATTCTTCTATGGATAGCTCATATAAATATTTCAGATTCCACTACACTCATTACAAATTAAGGGGTAGTTTTAATTGGTAATTTTCTCAATTATTTTGATAATTTTTAGAGATACAGTATACACTTCTTTCATTAACTTCATCGTTATTGTATTTATATTCCAATTCACTCAGTTCTGTTAACTTATGAATAGGCTCTCTTATTTTCATCATTCCCATATCTTCAAAATCCTATTTTCCTAAATCTTATTTTTGAATTAATGAGTTTTCCACATTTCTTATGCTAAAATAAAATTATGTAATTAATTAAGGGGTAAATAATATATTATATAATAAAAAAATAAATTGGGACGATATTTTTTGGGTAAGTTTAAAATCTATTTTTAATCATAGTTGAATCTTCCAAAACATCCATAAATCTTCTAATGTTACTTAAAATTTCATTTACACTACTGACATAGTCATCTATTGGTTATACATAATCCATGTTGATATTGTAACGACCCAAAGTTTCATTAATGGAAATCTCTGTTGATCTAATTAAATGTCACTTTATGTAAAATGTTTATATAAAATGTCAACTTCTTTGGTTTTATGTTAAGAATTGTGACCCTTTCTTTTATAGCCGTTGAACATTGATCACATGACTAGTATAAATATAGGGCTTTAACAAACCCAATTTACTCAAACAAAGAAAGCGATGGACTCATCCAGTAGAATTGCTCCATATGAATCCCATTTATCAGAGCTCGGAAAAGAGGTGGCGTCTTTGGGCTTCGCTCATGAGAAACACCAAGCTGAGCTTCATCATGTCAATCTCGAACGGGACCGTACACAGGAAAAGTGGAAGTTTCTAGAGATTAGCACTTGAGCAATTTTATCTGAGCCACCCCAAGAGACTGTCACCATCGCACACCTTACCCTTAAGTAATATGCGGCTATTTTAAGGGGTCATGAAACACATCTCAAGTACTATGTTCATGTACATTATTTTTGTATATAATAATGTATATACTTTCTTTTCATTATTGATGCATTGTAAATAGTTTTTAAAGTACAAATAGTGTTTTTAGTTATGATTTAATTAAAAATTCTATTTTATTAAATTAAGGAACTTTTTAATTAAATAATATTTTTTAAGTATTATTATTATGATTATTAAATTAAATTTTATTAATGATCTTATAATTTTATGGATGCAATTGTAATTTTTATTAAGGTTTGAAATCCATTTTTTGTCAAAACCCGTGAATTTTCAATAAATGTAAGTTATTATTTAAAAAGTGAAAATTAACATATTTTGTAATTTTTTTAGATAAAATTATTGTTATTTATGGATTCAAGATGTCAAAATTATACAATGTTAATTTTTTCATAATTTTCTGAGATAGACAAGTTTTTGGGTAAAAATTAAATACCCTTTAAATATATAATGTGTTTTATGACATCATAATGACCAAATAGTGATGTAATAAAATACTATAAGCTTTATTTTCGGCCAATATATGTCCTACCATTAATATATTGTGATTTTGGGGTTTTTGAATTATTTTTACAAAGCATTAATGGTCCCCTGAAGACTTATTAAACATCTTGTCTTTTTAAACTATTTTCCATGGGAGTGTGCCTCACCTCCACATAAGAAACCCCGTTATTTTAAGGAGTTCGGACTTTGGCCTTATAAAATATTGTTTTCCTCTCCCCTTTTCCAAAAACAATGGGAAAAAACCATGAGATGATTTGTGGTTTGGAATATTTTAATATAAGGGGTCCCAAACCTAAATAATAAATAACTCACTCACATTTCCTATATAAACTCACCCAAGATCTCACTTTCTCCTCACTCAAAGCCATTGGAGTTCTTCCAAACTCTTCCATACTCTCTATAGAATACTCCCAAGGTTCCCCAAGCTCCCAAGAATCCTCTCTCAAACATCTCTCAGGACTTTGGAAGCACACTTCCGAGTAAGGGTTTTTCTTCCTTCCACTTTTTTGTCTAATTTTATTAATATTGTTATTCAATTTTAATTTCAATTATAAATGATGGGGCATGGTTTTTCACCTCCCCAATACTACCCTATTATTGTTTGAATTATGGGAGACCGCTTTCTCTCTCATTAAATGCCTCCCATGTACACCCATTACTATGTAGAAATTCTGAAAGGAACTTCTCTCTCCTCATTTACATTCAAGCAACACTTTTGTATCGTGAATATCAATTCCATTAAAATTGTGGAGACATGAACCTATATGACCCACCTTACTATTCATTTCATGTATATATGACGAGACACCCATTTCTCTCTCATAAACCATTTTTATGAATTCTTATATCATGTCATTACGCTGTCGAAATTGCACCGATTTTATAAGCCAATGTCATTGTGAAGTGAATACCATGCCCATTTTTCCATCAAGGCTATTCACCTTCATGCACATTTACTTATTGATTATAAAGTTTCATTCCAAATTCCTTTGTCGTGGAACAAATGATTATGTTTTATGAATCCATGTTTTATGATCCATGTGTCACACTTATGCATGAAATGAAATGTTTAATATGGGTGCGCCCTTATAGGGTTCCAATGCATTGGATAAAGTATAGTATCATGATAAGTCATGTGAAATGAGTGTTAACTCATGATAATACAAGTGCAACAAGAGTTTACTCATGCTTCATGTGCAATGAGGATTTACTCATGCTCCATGTGCAATGAGCCTTGGCTCATGCTAATTCCTTGTTAAGTGTTGTTGCCACATATCCATGTTATGATTATCAGGATTTATCATTCCTTTATGTTAATGTTTCCCTTGTGATCTATTGATATGCATATTGTCTAACATGTATTGTACTCCTCATGTATTCCATGTTTATTCCCTTATTGGGATTTATTGCTCACCCCTTTTCTTATGTATGTCCTCAGGTTATCACATTCAATGCTTAGTACAAGGGAATGTAGTGGTCATGTAAAGGATGTATTCAATAAAGATGTTTTATTTATTGTTTTAAGTTGTATTGTAATGATCCTAATCCCCAAATACACTAGACCTCTCAATCAACCATGTTGTATCAACTAAATATTTTATGTAATAAATCATGTTTAAGTTTGTAATAAAAGCAGGGTTGTCCTAGTTTGTATTAGAGGATTGGTTTAGTTATTTTTGGGATTAGGATTAGAAAACCTTAGTAAAGACATAGAGACAAGAATAAGTATAATAAAAACATCCATATGTTTTGCTAAGTACTGAGTAAGTGGTTTATCAACGAAATGTATCCCTGTCTGGATACGAGCAGGTAGAGGCGACTCTGGCATAGATGAATCCTAGGGGTAAAAACCGAAAACACCGCTTTGAGCTAGACTCGAACGGGAACTAGTGAATGAAAAAGGGTCTTGCTGCACTCTTGGTTAAGACACTCCCAGGGGATATGTTTTGTTAAATTCACAATCGTAGTATGAACCCTTATTAAGGGAAAAAAAATTCCCCTATGAATATATGTTTGAAAGTAGATCATGAAAAGCCTAGATTTAAGCCGATAGACTCCTAAGTTAATGAAATAAATGTTTATTTATAAGTCATCGTCTTTTGTATTTGGATTTCCCTTTATGTGTTACCTCCTAACTTTCCTTTTATTCCATCCAATGGCCGATAATAGGTGGACTCGGGCCAACTACTGATGTGAATATCAGTGTGATGACTGTACTAATGAGATGCCCAATCCAATGGGAGCAGGAATCACGAACTTTGTAACTCTTCCCTCTCAGCTAACTCAAGATTTTAATAGAAACACAGGTCAATAGGAACATCCAAACCCCCCAAAGAAGGAACAAGTCGCTATCGAGAGCTTCATGATACAAAGGCCTCCTACTTTTAGTGGATCATCTGATCCCACGATTGATAAAAAATGGATAAACTCCATTGAAAAGATCTTATCCATCATTCAATGTTATGAACAAGAGAAGGGTCTCCTGGTGGCGTATCATATGGAGGGTGAAGCTGGTCAATGGTGGAAGTTGATCAAAAATACAAAGCCTGAGGAGGAGATCAAGGCGTTGGAATGGAAGGTTTTCCGGAAGATGTTGTTTGATAAATATTTTCCATCCACCCTATAGTTTAAGATGGAAAGGGAATTATATTCCCTCATAAAAAAAAGAAGAATAATATTTTGGAGCGTACGAGGAAAACTTCACAAGGCTTGCACGATATGCTTCCGGCTTTGAGGTTACCCCCGAATGCAAGGTTGAACTCTTCTTTGGTGGGCTGAAGCCTAGCCCGCGAAATGCATTGGCAATCCGTGACTTCGACAGCTTTGAGGAAATTGGAAGATGTGCCTGCAAGGATGAAATGGAGATCGGAGAATCACAGGGGTATCACGGGGATAAGAAGCGTAAGGTGGACTACAATGCTGGTGGTCCGATGGATAAATCCAACGGTGATAAGAAGATCCAGCACCCCACTTTTCAAAAGTGAGGAAACAAGCACCCTATAAATTACCTCAAGGGGATGAGGAATTGCTTTACCTGTGGAAGAGAAGGGAACCAACCTGTTAACTGTCAGAAATAAAGACCTACTATTGCGACAAAGGAGAGGAATGCTCCATTCTAACCACAACATGTGGTTCATTGCTACAACTACAAAGAACAGGGGCATCTTGCAAATCAGTGCCCTGATCCAATGGTTTTCGGAGGCAACCAACAACCTACAAGGTAGAAAGGAAGATCTTTTACAATCAATTCTGCTGAAGTGAACCATGACAATGAAGTGGTGACAGGTACTCTAGTTATTCATTCATGAATAGTGAGCATACTTTTTTATTTCGGTTCTATTAATTATTTTATGTCTCAAATTTTTAGTAGAACAATTCTAGAACCACCACAAATCATGGATGTGAAGATGTCAGTGAGTACGGAAATGGGGCAATCATTGCATCCCATGAATAGAACACCACCCCTTTTATAATCTGTGGATTGAATTTTCCGGCGAACCTCGTCATACTCCCTCTAGTGGAATTTGATGCAATTATTGGCATGGATTGGCTTTCCTTATATAGAGCCTACATAAATTGTCGAGAGAGGGAAATCACACTCTATATGGAGAATCGACCCCCAATTCTTTACAAGTGTAAAGAAGATGCTGAATCTCTTTTAGCTCCATCATCTCAAACATGGATTTTACTGCCCTATGAGCACACGTATCTGGATCAGATGATTGAGTCCATGGAAGAAACAATCCTTGACGAAATTCCAATTGTGAGGGAATTCACTGAAGTGTTTCCAGAGGAACTGCCTTGTCTTCCTCCTAGAAGAGATGTTGAATTATCAATTGAACTTATACAAGGGGTGATACCAATATCCATGACTCCATATAGAATGGTTGTCATTGATCTTTACGAGTTGAAGAAACAACTACAGGAGAATCTGGATAAAGGGTTTATATGCCCAGGTGCTTCACCATGGGGTGCACCAGTCCTCTTCGTCAAGAAGAAGGATTGTTCAATGCGGCTTTTCATCAATTATCATGAACTTAACAAAATCACGATAAATAACAAGTATCCTTTTCCACAAATTGATGACTTCTTCGGTCATCTTCGTGGAGAACAATACTACTCCATGGTATATTTGATGACGGGATATTATCATGTAAGGTTGAAGATAGAAGATGTCCCCAAGACTAATTTTCATACAAGATACGGGCACTATGAATTCATAGTAATTCCTTTCGTACTCACCAATGCTCCAGAAATCTTCATGGACCTGATGAATAGAGACATTATAGATTACCTAGAAAAATTTGTGGTAGTCTTTATTGATGATATTCTAATATACTCCAAAACCAAGGACGATCATGACGGGCATTTAAGAACTATACTAGAGACTTTGTGCAAGGAGAAGCTCTATGAAATGTACATAAAGTGTGAGTTCTGGTTGAAGGAAGCCTCATTCTTGGTCCATATCATCACATGCAATGAGATATTAGTGGATCCCTGCAAAACATATGAAATTGAGGGATGGTTGAGGCCAACATCGGTAACAAATATCTGTAGTTTCTTGGGATACCTGGATATTATCGACGATTTGTGAGAAATTTATCATGATTGTCCAACCCACTTACCAAGCTAAATTAAAAGGGAGTAAAATTTTCATGGAGTGATTAATGCGAAGAAAGCTTCAAAGAGTTGAAAAGGAGGCTTATCACTGCACATGTGCTCACTTTACCCATAAGTGGGGAACTTTCGTGGTATTCAGTGAATCTTCGAAGAAGGGATTAGGATGTGTGTTGATGCAGAATGATAAAGTAATATCCTATGCCTCAAGTTAGTTGAAAATCCATGAAAGAAACTATCAAAGACATGATCTGGAGGTGGCGGTTGTGATCTTTGACTTGAAAATCTGGAGACATTATCTCTATGGGTAGAAATGCATGATATATACTGACCACAAGAATCTTAAATATATATTCACACACGAAGAGCTGAATATGTTCCAGAGAATATAGATAGAGCTCCACAAGTATTATGACTATTCAATACATTACCACCCTAGGAAAGCGAACAAGGTGGCAGATGCCCTAAGTAGAAAGGACCCAGCGATTCAATGAGTAATGAGAATTGATAAGGATCCAATCTTCTTAGACTTAATAAAGATGGATATGGGAATCATAAAGAAGGGAACATCATCAATACTTTCACAAATTATTTCTCAACCATCTCTTTTGGAAGGGTTAAAGGATTCTCAAAAGGATGATGTGGGAATTCAAGAAAAAGTGGAAGCTATCGAAAATTGGATATCCTCAGAGATTAATGTTAATAAAGAAGGAATTGTGCGATTTGGGAGAAGCCTTTGTGTTCCATCATGTCTGGAGCTGAATAAGGAACTTTTGGATGATGCACATAGTTCAAATTTCTCTATTCACCAATGCATCACAAAGATGTATCGAGATCTCCGAGAAAACTTTTGGTGGGATAATATGAAGAAGGAGATCGCTGAATATACATCAATGTGCCTAGTGTGCCAGCATTTAAAAGAAGAGAGGCAGAAGTCTAAGAGGATGATGCAACCATTTCTCATAATAGAATAGAAATTGGAGAACACCACCACAGACTTTTTCTCCAGACATCCGAGTACATCCAACGACAAAAATTCAATCTGGGTTGTTGTGGGTCATCTTACAAAGACTGCACACATAATTTCTATTCAGGAGGATTTCTCATTGGATCAAATAGCACGGATATATATCAGGGGAGTGGTAAGGCTGCATGGAGTACCACTATCTATTGTGTCTGAACGAGGTCCAAGATTCACCTTTAGGTTTTGGAAGAGGTTTCAACATGCTCTTAATACTGAAATGAACTTTAGTATGGCCTATCATCCTCAAACTGATGGCCAATCCAAGCAGACTATCCAAACACTTGAGGACATGTTGAGCGCATGCATAATGGAATTTAAAGAAGTATGAGATCAACATCTCTCTCTGGTTGAGTTCTTTTATAATAACAGTTTCCACTAGAGAATCCAAATGGCACCATATGAAGCCCTGTATGGGAAAAGGTGTAGAACACTGGCATGTTGGGATGAGGTCGGTGAACGTAAGATGCTTGAACCAGAAATGGTCGAGGAAATAGTGGAGAAGGTGAAAACCATTCCGCTGCATATCAAGGTATCCTAGAGTTGACAGAAGAGTTGTGCAGATAACCACCAAAGAGACCTTGAGTTTAAAGTTGGAGACATGATTTTTCTACGCATATCTCCGTGGAAGAAGTTCATGCGGTTTGGAAAGAAAGGGAATATAATTCCAAGGTACATCGACCCCTTCGAGATTCATGATCATGTCGGGGATGTGGCCTATTGACTAGCACTTCCACCTACCACGGCCAAAGTAAATGAGGTCATTCATGTATCTATATTATATAGGAACATACCAGACCATTCACATGTACTGTCTTTTGAGGTGGTACAGTTGGAGGATGATCTTACTTATGAGGAGCAACTAGTGAAGATCTTAGATTGTAGAGAAAAAGTTCTACGAAAAAAGACAATTCCCCTCATCAAGGTGTTGTGGTGAAACTACATGTTTGAAGAAGCGACTTGGAAATCAGAGGAAATGAAGAAGCTGAGTTATCCACATCTGTTTTAGTGTGAGAAAAGAAAATTTCGAGGGTGAAATTTCTTACGGGGGGAATATTGTAACGACCCAATGTTTCATTAATGGAAATCCCTCTTGATCTAATTATATGTCTCTGTATGTACAATGTTTATATAAACTGTCAACTTCTTTGGTTTTATGTTATGAATTGTGACTATTGCTTTTATAGCCATTGAACAGTGATCACACAATCAGTATAAATATAGGGATTTAACAAACCTAATTAAATCAGACAAAGGAAGCAATGGACTCATCCAGTATAATTTCTCCATACAAAGCCCATTTTTCAGATCTCGGAAAAGAGGTGGCATATTTGGGATTCCCTCTTGACCAAGCCCAATCTGAGCTTCATCATGTCAAGCACAAACGAGACTGTCTACGGGAAATGTGGATGTTGACAGAGATTACCACTCGAGTGATGTTATCTGAGCCACCCTAAGAGTCTATTACCATCGCACACCTTACCCTTAGGTCTTATGCAGCTGTTTAAAGGGTTTATGTAACAAATCTCTAGTACTATATTCATATAAATTATTTTTGTATATAATAATGAATATACTTTCTTGTCATTATTGATACATTGTAATTAGTTTTTAATGTACAAATAGTGTTTTTGTTATGATTTAATTAAGAATTATATTTTATTAAATTATTTGATTTTTGAATTAAACAATATTTTCTTAAAATATTATTATTATTTTTAAATTAAATTTTATTAATTATCTTATAATTTTATGAATGCAATTGTAAGTTTTATTAAGGTTTGAAAGCCATTTTTGTCAAAACCTATGAATTTTTGATAAATGTCGATTTTTATTTTAAAAGTAAAAATTAACATATTTAGAAAATTATTTAGATAAAATAAAAGTTTTTTCAGGAATTAGGACGTCGAAATTATCTAACGGTCAATTTTTCATAATTTTCTGAGGCAGTCAAATTTTTGGGTAAAAATTAAATACCGTTTAAATATATAATGTGTTTTATGACATCATAATGACCCAATAGTGATGTAATAAAATACTATAAGCATTATGTTCTGCCAATATATGTTTTATCATTAAAATAATGTGTTTTTTGGGTTTTTTAACTTATTTTTACAAAGCATTAACGGACCCCTCATGAATTATTAAACATCTTTCCTTTTTAATGTATTTTCCATGGGAGTGTGACTCACCTACACATATGAAACCCCATTATATTAGTAAGTTAGGACTTTGGCCTTACAATATATTGTTTTGATATCTCCTTTTCCAAAAATTATGGGCAAAAACCATGAGCTGATTTGTTGTTTGGATTAGTTTAATGTAAGGGGTCACAAACCTAAATAATAAAGAATTCACTCACCTTTCCTATATAAACACACCCATGCTCCCACTTCCTCCTCACTCAAATCCTTTGGAGTTCGTCCAACATCTGCCCTAATCTCTCTAGAATCCTCCCAAGGTTCCCCAAGCTCCCAATAAGCCACTCTCAAGCCTCTCTCAAGCCTTTGGAAGCACACATTCAAGTAAGGGTTTTTCTTCCTTTCACTTTTTTGTCCAATTTTCTTAATATAGTGATGCCCTTTTAATTTAAATTATAAATTCTAGGGTATAGTTTCTCACCTCCCCCATATTGCCCTATTATTTTTTGAATGATGGGATACCCCTTTATCTCTCCTCAAATTCCTCCCATGTACACCCGTTAATATGCCGAAATTCTGAAAGGAACTTCTCTCTCCTTATTTACATTCAAGCAATAATTTTGTATCATTAATCAAAATTCCATTACAATTGTTCGGACATATATTTATATGACCCCCCGTACTGTCCATTTCATGTAGATATGATGAGACACTCATTTCTCTCTCATCAACCATTTTTATGAATTCTTATAGCACGTCGTTACACTGCCGAAATTGCACCGATTTTCTAAGCCAATGCCATTGTGTAGTGAATACCATTCCCATTTCTCCATCAAGGGTATTCAACATTATGCAAATTTACTTATTGATTATAATGTTTCATTACAAATTCCTTTGATGTGTAATAAATTATTATGTTTTATGAATCCATGTTTTATGATCCATGTGGCACACTTATGCATGAAATGAAATGTTTAAGAAGGGTGCACCCTTATAGTGCTCCAATGCTTTGGGTAAAGTATAGTATCATGATACAACATGTTAAATGAGTGTTGACTCATGCTAATTAAAGTTAAATGAGGGTTTACTCGTGGTTCATGTTCAATGAGGATTTACTCATTCTCCACGAGCAATGAGCCTTGGCTCATGCTAATTCCATGTTAAGTGTTGTAACCAGATTTCCATGTTATTATTATCATTACTTATCATGCCTTTATGTTCAAGTATCTCTTGTGCTCTATTTATATTCATATTGTCTAACATGTATTGTACTCCTCATGTATTCCATGTTTATTCCCTTACTGGGCTTTATAGCTCACCTCTTTTCTTGTGCATGCCATTAGGATATCCCATACAATCTCAAGTACGAGGGAATGTAGTGGCCATGTAAAGTAAGTTTTCAATAAAGATGTTTTATTTCTTGTTTTAAGTTGTTATTTATTGATCCTAATCCCCAAAGACACAAGACCTCTCGATCATCCATGTTGTATCATGTGAATAGTTTATGTAATAAAACATGTTTATGTTTGTAATAAAAGTAGGGTTGTCATAATTATCATCAGACATTATTCTCTGAATAATAATTTTTTCATTCTTCACATTTATATTAAACTCAAAGATGTTTTTGAGTATTTTCCATGATTCCATTACTATTATTCTACTAAACACAATTATGTAATCATTTTATTATATGGACATTAAAATATCCTTCTATGATTTTCTACTAATATCTATATTTCTTTTGTTATAAAATTTCATAGGATAATCTTTCCCCATGTGTGGAACCATAGAGTTGTTGCATCTATCAACTCTAGTCTTAGTGATAGATGATACATTATAATATTATATTCTATCCATGATAATTTTTTCCATTAAAGATAGGAATACATATATAATTTACTATCTTGATATTATACATGATTACTAAATTGGGGATCTGAACTAGGTATCCAAGATGATATAATTCCACTTTATTTTTACATTTAAATATTGATCTCTGAAAAGGGGTGATGAATTAGTGGTTATATTTTCTAATTTCTATTCTCATGAAATTTTATCATGCATCATATTAAATATTCAGCCCTATTAAATTTTTAACAAGTAACTCCCTAATATTTTAAAGTAGCATCATCTTTGATTGTATATATAACCAAAAACACCGAGCTTAAACACACCACAAAATTATTATTATTATTGTATAACAATCATAAAAATGTTAATGAATTAAAGGTTATGGATATATGAATTTGAAAATGGAAATATATATATTAAGGTTGTAATAAATAAAAAATATATGATAAATTATTAGAAAATAAATATTCCATTTTTAGAAAAATCATTTCTTTCTTCAAATAATGATTTATTTTAAAATGGATTATATTGAATTTTACAAGGGAATATTATAATTAATTTATTGAAATAAGTGAAATTTTATTTCAGAAAAAATATATAATTATTGAAATTATCTTTTCAAAGTTATATTAGGTATATTTTTTCATTTTACTAAAGAAATAACATTTTGTGAATTGTAAAATAATATAGTTTTACTAAATATGGTGTCGCCAAGGTATTACTGTGGTATAAAAATTTATGAATCATATGTAAATACACATGCATGATTATTTAAATCAAATATCATATATAAATAACTAAAAACATATAATTTATAATTTATCTCATGAGAAATATGGAAATAATTTTCAGTGCCATTGAAGTGCTTTCGAGTATTATAAAATCCAATTCCGATTCCTAAAAATCATATTTGAGAACGATGAATATTTTTATTGAATTTGTAGTTTTATATTAAGATTTAGTTATTCTTATCTATGGATATATGTGATGTTTTTACTAAAATAACATGTTATTTATCAAAATCATTGTGCAATTTTCGAGTAAAGAAAATAATTAAAAAAACAACTAAATATTTTTTATGACATATATGTGAGAAATAAACATATCAAATGATTATAAATGAAAATTTTAAAATAAATTTATTTATCTTTATTTATATATTTTTAATTTGTATAGATTATTTAATTACTTTAAATTATTAGGTATATATAATTTGGTTCTTGGTCAAGTAGAAAAAAATAATTATTATTTTAAAAACCATAAATATTATATATTTTTGGGAAGAAATAGTTTCCCATGAATTTTATATGTCATTATAAAAACAAATGAATGTTTGAATTGTTTATATTTGAAATACATTATTTTGATGTTATTTTTTATTTCAAATTATACAAATAGTCCATAAAATTACAATACTGGTATTTTATTTGAAATATATTTTACTATACAATTTAAATATAATAAAAATATTGAAAGAGGACAAATAACATGATAACTTGTCTAAAATGACATCTCATTTCTATTTATTAGATAATTTCTATCTTATATGTAAAATTATAACCCTTTTTATTGAAGAATTCATTGCCACAATAAATGTAAATTTGGTTAAATAAGGGGTTAAAGCAAAATAAGATTTATAATATCATATTTATACCTATGTTAATTTTTTGGGGTGATTATATGAAGAACACATATTCATATATTGTAATAAATGGAATTTTTAACCATTTTGTAGAATTTAAACACATATTATATTATAATATTCCATATATTTTCATAAAAATGACAATAATGATATATTATAAGAAATAATATATTATAAAATTATTAAAAATTATTAAAAATAATATATTCATCAAATAAAATTTATTATGGTTTTAAATATCAACCATGGCACATTTCATTAATAATTTTTCTTTCTTAGTAATTTACTAGATATATAAAGAGTAAAAAATATTGACATCCTGGTAGTTTTCAAAAGGGATAATGGTGGGTGGAAACTAAGAGATAAGGGTTGAAAATTATTCTAAGAATGTAAAAAAATTTATTTAATGTTAGGATTTAAAATTATACTCATCAAATACTCATTGTATTTTATCTTATAGATACATAAACTATAAAATTAATTTATATAAATTTTATACATTAAGTAATTCCAATAGAGAACATCCCATTACTTATAATGGGGTACATATAATCCACTCCAACTAAATTGTTTAGCCTTATATATCAACTACAATATGAAGAATTATATTTAAATGTTTTATATTTCTAATGTTGATGTATTGGTCTTCTTAAAATAACAATCCAATGGTTCTGAAGAAGAAATAAAAAGGGGGCCAACCAAAGAATAGATAATCATCTTACAAAAACTATTTCAATAAATTTATTCTTATACCTCTACTAAATAAATTTATTTTTTATATAAACTAATAAATTCCATAAAATCAATATAATTAATTATTCTTATTACTCTGGAATAACCATAATCCACCATCATCACATCTGTTGGAAAATGATAATGTCTCTTTATCCATACGTGTTGACTACAAACTTCACAAAGTGATATGATTCATTTTTTATTTCCCCATTACATGTATGGTAATAATGATAAATTTAATGAATAATATATATATATATTATAAAAATGATCATGTAAATGTGAATTAGTTTTAACTTATTTCATTCCATCTGTTGAAAATCTAAAACATTGTTCTCGAATATGTAAAATATATTATATATTTGAACTGTGTAATAATTCTTCTATATTTACCATTTTTAATGAATATATATATAATTAAAATTTATAATAATTATATTTTGGAAAAAAATCAAGATATAATTCAATTGTGATCAATGATCATGGACCATAACTATAGAACAAAAATATTCGTGAAGAAAGAAACAATTAACTCTTTGTAATGAATATTTTTTGAAAACAAATCGTAATAAATGGGTGTTTGAATGTTTTAAATGGATAATATATTGAATTATAATTATTTTCATGGTTTTTTTATATAATTATTGTAAATTTATATTTATTATATAGTATTTTAGATAACTTTTGACGAAATTGTTTTATAAGCTAAGGGTTTCTAATTTCACAATTATTTCAGGGAATCTTATTCCATATTAATCACTTTTTTCCTTAGTGTGCTGTTTATACTAACCATTAATTCCGTTTATGACTATTTAATAAAATTTATGTTTATTTAGAAATCAATTTTAGTTTCTCCCATTCATGAAGTTTTTTTGGGAATATTATAAAAGTGTTAAGGGTTTTATGTTACTATCTCATTGTTTATCATGATTATTTATGATTATGTTTTCAATGAAAAATATTTATTTTATAACTATAAATTATAAAATTATTTATTTTATACTATATTTATTTCTATATATTACATATTTTATTTCTTTTTATTATCTTTAGTTACTCAAGTGACCAAATTTGTTTTAGGAAATGAGACATTATTTCTCCCATTGGTCAAAAATAATTTTTCTTCCATAATGATATATTATAATAAAATTTTCAAGATTTTTTTAAATATTTTCCAGACATTTTCTAAAATATTTTTTAAAAATTATTGAAATTTTTCAAAATGGGTTAAAATGAATCTTATTGCAAATTGATGAACACATTAATTTATAATTTTTACCGGAAATGTGAAAGGATTATTTGTTCATACATTGAATTAAAAAAAACTCAATCCCAAAGATCCCTCAATTCCTTGAATATTTGTTTACCAGTTTACATGATTAATTTGGTATATATTATTTACCGAAATTGTTTTTATGATTTTTTATTTTATATAAGTCATTTCAAAATGAAAGTCTATTTTTCCATAAAAAATATTCAAGGAAAACTGTTAAATTAATTTTTAATATATGATAACATCCTTTGATATTACATGGGTGTTATTAAATGTACAGATATGTGATAATATCCTTATTCATTTTATGGATGGTTGGTGATAATTAATATAATATATTTATGAATCATTTTTATTTTCAACAAGTTATTCTATGATTAAATATTGAAGTTTTATATGAAAATTATTTAATTTCCATTGGGTATGACATATGATGAATGATTTCAGGTCATGTGGAACAAATATATGTGATTTTCAATATGTGATAGGTGGGGAAAAGTTAATATAATTATCTAATGTATTGGGTAAATATGGATCCTCCCTCAGATAATAAGGATTCATATGGGGTTTGAACCTAGTTCAGTAAGGGACTCTATCCACTATGATAGTATTGTGTGAGGACCGTGAAAAATGATATGATGTAATGAGGAGTAAACCTGAGCCACTATGATAGTATTGGGAGTGAAAATTGAGTAGGAATAAGATATAATGGATAATATAACACATTTACTAAGATAGTATAGTTAAATCAGTACAAAAATCCATACATTTGATAAATAAATGTTACCTCATATTTAATTATTATTCAATACATAACATTACAAAAAATGTTAGAACCATAAAGGTTTAAAATATATAGAAATATGTATACATAAAAAACGAGTTCAAAAAATTTCTACAAGATCTATCCTTTTTCTCATTATAACTGACACCCCTATTAAACACATCAAACCTAAAACTTTTATGCATATTCTAGGGAAAAGAGAAAATAATTAAGGGAGAGCATAGATGCTCAGTATGGGGGAATAAGGGATATATCAATGATCTCATATACATTAAAAACAAAATGGTTTTCAAAAAATTTGATTACTATTCGAAAACCACACCTCGTATATAATAGACCTTAATCATGTTTCATGACATAATACATACTAGTAAACTGTACATGAATCATAAAACAAAAAAAGAACATGATCCATGAGAGAAAAAAATTGGAATTATAACATATCATCAAAGAGTGGAATAAAATGTGTAAAAATAAAAATAATCATAGATATTTTATGAAATTTGTACCTACTAATAAATTTATAACATGTTTGTATTTGGATAACTTCTCAAGTACATACTTTTGGATTAGATAATCACTTGTACAACCACTTTAAATCTTGAGATAAACTCATGTCTTCCTTATTTTATACATGGTAAATCGTATTGTGTATCCTATTTTTTTGATTCATAGAACCTCCCATATACCATCTTTTGGGTTTGGGATAACCCCTCATGCACCAATTATTCTCATAGAGCATTAATGTTTACCCAATTCTATGTCGGGATATAAAATTCTCAGCCCATATATCACGTAATTATAAATACATTCATATTTATTCCAACATATAATAAAACCATTAATCATAACATAACATAGGTGGAAATGGGTTTCATCCATATTTAATCTACATTACCCAAAACCATCCGGAGAAAGAATAATGATTTTATACCATCCCCGGACCTACACTGTCATATCCTATGATGAAATCGCAAACTTGAAATTTCCTACTATGATGAAAATAATTGTTACCCAAATATTTAAATCAGAACCTTAAAAATCAAAAGGAAAATATGGGTCACTAATATTTTGGACGACCTAATTGGTTTATAGTTTTAGATAATTAAGGAAAACATCTTTATAAAAAAATTAAAAGTCATTAAATTAACATTTCACTCATTTAATGATGTTCTACTTATTTCACAATAGGTCATCAACATCATCCTTGTGAACCCATCTATATAATTATATCATTCTTCACCCTTCTTTGAAACTTAGGGAATAAGAAACAGAAGAAGGGGGAAGATCAAACACATAGTAAGGTAAAATCTAATAATTAAAAAATAAATGTTGTCATTGAGCATATGAATAGAATAAGATTATGATGAAATAATAAAAATTTATGTATAATGTAAAATTTTTCATACCAATCAAGACCTGAATCATTATATATGAAGACATGGAATAAGGCATTAAAAAAAGAAATAGTCATCAGTATCTATAATCTAGACCTAGTTGATATTAGTAATGATAAAAATTAGCACCATAATCCCATAAAAGAATAAATAAAACATGTGGGTGTCTTAGAAAATCATGTCATATAACCCTTACAAAACCATTATAGATCCCGTACAAATGGAATAACTAAAAAGGTTTGCATTCATCTACAGCATAATCAATGCTTTAGTGTGTTATCTATAGGTACCCATCATATAAGCTATAATGGGGTATGACCCTATTCTCTTTTGGAACACTCATAGTTTATAGTTCCCATTAACTAAATACAAATATAATTCATCAAAACTCATTGTAAAACCCAATAATCCATTCAGAACATGATTATCCCATAAAAATGGAACAATTTACCGTAAAATCACTTTGAGACATCATTGACCCATAAAATTGAAATGGGGTCCAAAAAATTCTTGTAGAAACATGACTAACCAATGGAAAAGAAATGGGCTTCAAAAAAATTATATTTGAAAACGTGATTAACCGAAGTAAAAGAAATGGGGTCCAAAATAATATCATTGAAAAAATGGTTATCCCATCGTAAATAAATGGGTTTCAAAACAATCTCTTTAAAAAACATTAACCCATAGAAAAGAAATGGGATTCAAAACAATCTCTCTAAAAACATGATAAAGCCATTTAAAGGAAGTGGGTTATATAAAAATCTTTTTAGGGTGTAAGAATTACCTCAAAAAGAAATGGGTATCAAAACAATATTTTATTGACATGATCAGCATATGGAAAAGAAACTTCTTCCATAAATATATATTATAAATAAACATAATACGCCAAAAGAATTAATGATGATTGTTTAAAAACAAAATATCCCTAGTGTAAGATGTGTAAAAACTATGGTTGTTGACATTAATGAATGTAAATAACATTAAATGTAATTAAAAAAATTTATATAACATAATATTTAAACATTCCAATGTGTCTCATACCACATTGAAACATTTGAATTTTAATCCCATAGTGGAATAAAATTAAATGAAACCTATAATATATAATAATATTTATGATATAACATGTCAATGAGAAATTATATACACCTCATAAAATATGATATGATTATAATATAATAAATGACCCAATGAAAGAAAACTGTAAAAAATTCCAATACTTTTTTTGAGACATTATAACCATAAACCCCATGAATGATAGCTGATAAAAGGATATATGAAAACACATGAATTTAAATATAGGAATCATCCAATACATCAATTGTTATTATATACTCTAAATAATAAAAATAATATGTGAAAATGGAATATGTATCATAGAAATAATATTGAGATGAGAAAACCACTTACAATGACTATATCATTAGTGTAAGAAAAAAACAAAGAAAAAATTAATTGGGAAAATGTAAATCCATGAAATAAAATTTCAAATAAAAATTAATATCATTAGATGTCATTTTAAAAATGATCATTTCATTATATAACCAATGACATCTATGTTTAATCCATTGAATGTAAATTTATTTAATAAATCCAATATTACTTGAGTAATTGTTGAATATTGATATTTGAGAATGAATAAAATCAATTGAAAATTTTAATATCATTAAAAAAATGAAACACATGGTATAAAAAATAATTAGGTAGTAGATAAACTATATAATAGAATCTTGGTTCATAATAACAAATAAGACTCATTGGAATGTAAATTGAGACAAAACCCCTTACCTTGAGGCAAATTTTCCATGCAGGTCCCAAATATTGCTAAATAATAAACCAATGATAATTATATACTTTATTAATAACATTTTAAAAGTTTATTATTAATTTTATTTCACTTGTAATCATGTTATAAAGAATTTCTTAATCAATAATTTTTTTGTCAGATGTTTTGAACATATTCGGTTTATGTGTCAAAAACGACTATTTTAGATTAATTAGGGTAAAAAGCGGTCACAATAAAAAAATACAGAATAAAAATCACAATATAATTATCATATATATACATAGGATATAATTTAAGAAACAATTATTTACGACGGTTATGAAAAATTAACCAACATTACAATCATTGAGATAGTAGCTCGTACAAACACATGAGTGACATTCCCATTTGTAATGATCATTATGGAAAAAGATGAGTAAAATTAAAATTACCATAATAAAATTTATATCATAAATACCATTGTTTCTTCTCGAAATGGGGATGACCTCATCCGTTTAAGGTTAAAACAATCCAATCGGTTTCTAATGGGTTTATTCATAGAACCCAAAACATCCAATGATTTTATATCAATTTGGACCTACTTTCCAATGGTAGATGCTCATTAGTTGGGGACTAATGAGGCTTAAGAATTTTCTTTGGTTGAGAAGATGTGAGGTCGAACTCATCACACCTTTTTGGGGGAAATTATTGTCTACTCCGGGATTGTCTTATACATTTAAGTTATGTTCGTGAATCCTTAATAATTTACCAAGCATGAAAATGAGCTTTCATTTAGATCTGACAATCAATGATTGATCTGTATGAGATTTAGAGACTCTTTTATATGTATTTTAGGTTCTTCATCCATAAATAATCATCCATATTTATTAGAGATTCTTAGTCAATGGTATCCTTCAACACATTATATAGAAACCTCTTGGTCATTATGATAACCATACAGGTCTTAAAGACACTCAGTGGGGAAATTAATGTTTATTGTCGTTCAAAATGACAAGGATTATTTTAGATTTGGGATTGTACCCACAGATGGGATACATATGTATCCTTGTTAGAAAAAAGGAATCAGAACCCACGTAGTTCAAGTGAATAAGTATGAGGGTCATGCATGATTAATCACTCAAAGAGAGATGTCATAATTACTTTTATACTCTAAGCTCACGTGAGTCATGATCGGTGTGAGAAACAAGAGGTATTAGTAAAACATGACGATCGTGCCACAAAAGATGCAATCATAAGAAATGATGTGGGTCTTACGTATGTATGACCGCCCATGATATATGAGGATCATGATTTACTTTAGGGAAGAAACCCGGAAATAAGGTCCATAATGGTATATGTGATTTATAGATATTTTAAGACTTAAATTAGGGCTTAATCCTGAAAAGGATACCTAAATTATAGAGGGACTAATTATTGGGTTTTATTCCCGAGAAGGAAGCCCAAGTCAAAATAAATTTAGTATGGGGCTTACTTTTAAAAAGGAGGCCCAGGTTAAGGGGACTTGAGATTTGGGGATTACTCTTGAAAAGGAGGCCCAAATCAAAAAAAAATTAAAATTGGGGCTTACTCCTAAGGAGGATGCCAAGATTTGGGAACTTGGGGATTACTCCTAAAGTGGATGCCCAGATTAAATATCTTCTCATCTTAATGGATGAGGTTGGAATGAATTAAATCTCTAACATTAGTGACATAAAGTTATGTACATCACGAGGTTTTGAGTGATGTTCTACAGAATTCCTTTCAGATAAAGAGGCCAACAAAGGAACCATTCCATAAATGGGTTTGAAGAGGGTTTTGAAGGATAAATATTGAAGAGGAGAGGTGGATTTGAAGAAAAGAGTTGAATAGACAAAAGGGGCACCCAAAAAGAGGTAGGCGGGCAAGTCCTGGTCGCGAAATTATACTTGCGCTACACGGGTGTACATTGGAGACGGTTAACCCATAGGGTAACACTTGAGTGAGACTTGGATCAATCCCTTAGTATTATCCCTAAAGGCTTCAAAAAGGGTGGCACACATGTTCTGTTAAAGGGATAAGGCGGCATGCACGTGTGGCCATTTCCCGTAAGGGCTGGACATTTAGGCGTGCAAGTGTTGATGAATTCCAACACTTAGGCCTTATTCCTCCACTTTAAAACTTCCATTCTAGGTAATAAATAATGTTCTACCACAAAAACTGTTTTTCGCAGTGCCCCCCCTTTATCAGCGCTAACGAAAAAGCGCTGATAAAGGGCCCCCTTTATCAGTGCTTGTTTAGTAGCGCTGATAAAGGGAAGGCTTCAAATATTTTTTTTAAAACATATTAATATATTAATATATAAATATAGTTATATTGTTATCTAAATATAATACATAATTTTTAAATATATTTTAGATAAGTATAAATGTACATTTACACTTATTATACTTAATATATAAAATATTTAGTGAAAATGGCTTCTTAAAAAATTAACAAAATAATTTTAATTAATAA
This sequence comes from Viscum album, assembly GCA_963277665.1. Lineage (NCBI taxonomy): Eukaryota > Viridiplantae > Streptophyta > Magnoliopsida > Santalales > Viscaceae > Viscum > Viscum album. The sequence goes on from OY728145.1 coordinate 1,789,900,156, forward strand.
TTTGATAATCATTATGGGGTAATAGTCATTTAATAACAATTTGAGGACTAAAAAAATTAAAAAAATTAAAAAATGATCCAAAAAATGTTGAAAACGCAACTCAAACTTCAAACGGCCATAACTTTTGATTCGGGTGTCCGTTTGAGCTCTACCACATATCAAATTGAAGTCTGCGACGAGATCTACGTCGTTGTGACCTGGGGGACCATAGTCTGGTGACTTTCGAGGCCAAAAGAGGCCCAGAAGGGCTCCAAAACTGAGTTTTTAATCGGGGTACCCGGATTTTTTAACATTTTGTGGACTTTCACCCACGTTTAAGGGGGTATTATTGGATTTTTATGGAAGGGTCTGAATTTATTCCAAGGTATTACATTCATATTGATATTTTGTCTTTGAAATTTCATCCTTTTTTATAGTGCACTGCTATTTATAATCAAATATATAAATATATTGACATATTTTTTATATATTTGCACCTAAAAATTAAATTTTTTAAATAAATAATTAAACATATTTACATATAAAATATATTATCTTTATCTAAATAATAACTAAGATCCATTTTATTTAAAATACCGATATATGAATATTTATTTACCTATATATTAATCTAACTATATATATATATATATTAATCTAACTATATTTATATATATTAATCTACCTCTCTATATATATATTAATCTAACTATATATATATATATATATATATTAATCTAATAAATATATATATTAAAATAACTACATATATATATATTAGTATTACTATAAATATATATATTAATATCACTATATATATATATATTAATATAACTATACATATATATTCCTATAACTATATATATATTAATATAACTATATATATTAATATAAATATATATTACTATACGAATAAATATAACTAAATATATATATATATATATATTAATATCACTATATATATATATATTAATATTACTATATATATATATATATTAATATAACTATATATATATATATTATAATATAACTATATATATTATAATATATATATATATATATTATAATATATCTATATATATATATATTAATATAAATATGTATTAGTATACGAATAAATATAACTAAATATATATATATAGAGATATCATGAATTGGAAGACAAGTTAAAATAGAGTAGTGGTAAAGGCTTAGGTGCGCAGGGGGGAGGTCTCGAGTTCAAATCTCGGTGGAGGCAGGGGCGCGCGCGCTTGGGGGAATATAGCAGCAAGCACTGTTAAAGGGTGGAGGTGGTGCGTGGGGCGATGTACAAGGGCAAAAAAGAACTGTAATAGGGCGGGCCCAAGTGCTATAAATGCCCCCCCCCCGATTCGTAGTATTTTTTAATTTTTTTTAATTATTTTAATTTTTTTTTAAATTTGTTTAAAATTTTTAACTTTTATCAGCGCTTTTTTAAAAGCGCTGATAAAATGGTCCTTTATCAGTGCTAAAATGAAAGCACTGATAAAGGAAGCGCTGATATATGACCCCTTTATCAGTGCTAAAAAAGCGCTGATAAAAGGGTACTTTTATCAGCGTTTTTTTAGCACTGATAAAAGACCCATTTTATCAGCGCTTTTTTTAGCACTGATAAAGGGGTCATATATCAGTACTTTTCGGAGCGCTGATAAAGGGAAACCCCCCCCCACCCCCCCTTATCTACGCTGGCTTTATCAGTGCTTTTTCTAGCATTGATAAAGGCCATTTTTAGCACTGATAAAGGCCATGTTTGTAGAAGTGATAAGTGTTCAGAAGACTTCAAGCAGAGAATCTGGCGCCGAGAGCTTAAATATGACCTTTGGATTTTTCGTCCTCCAAATGGGGGGTCCACAAGGTGTATTTATAGGCCACCTTATTTTGGGTCAAAATTAAGGTTGGGCACGCAAGTTACTTGTGAGCCTTAGTCCAAATTGGCTATGGAACTTGACTTTTTCAAATTGTTGACATTTCTTCAAAGGGTGACCCTGTTTTTGCTTATGGTATTTCCCTTTGTCATTCTTTGAACTCTATGACAGAACGTAGCGTCAACAAAATTCCCCCCTCAGAGTTAGATCTGGAAAGAGGAAAGTGCATTTGACTCTGAGTTAAAGAAGAAACTCGAAATATTGATGTTTAAATTCATGCATATCGAACAGTAAAGAAGGATAATTTTTAATGGTCGAATAGCTTTGACCAATTAGATTAAAATTGACTCAATTCCATGATAATTTATCTGAAAAAATATCACCACATTCAAGTATGGGGGAAAAACATGTAAACTATGGCCTAAGAAAATTTGAATCTAAGGAATGATATGAAAAAAGGGCTAAAAGGCATTAGAAGAAGTATTTCCTAAGAGTGAAGTTACCATTATTTAACAAACCCATTAGGGGGTTGAATTATTCAGGGCCACTAAAGGGCATTCGCTTTATAGTAAAATAATAGCATCTTTTGGATGACAAGTCCATTATGTAGACTACTTATGCAATGCCACCTAAGGGCACGTGCTGCAAAGTCATCCAAAAGAACTCTCAGAAATTTTACTTTTCAATTGCTAAAAAGCCAGTAAATGATTATAAAGATTAAAAATTTTCCAAATCATTGATTCTGTTATATGGAGAGAGGTATCTGAATATAGAGAGAATATTCCCAATCAAGATTGTCAAAGAATTGGATGAATGTCACTCCTGAGAAGGTCTAACCCAAATGTAGGGAAGGGAAATATAAACCATATACTTAAATACATTTAGATCAGGAAAAATATTATTTGAAAAATATGATAAGGATAGATAATTTTAGAGATCCTTACATATTGTCGTTATGAAAAACAAGGACAATAGAGTTTTTCCTCCCAAGAATGAAGTTTCCAATATTTAACAACCCCGTTATGGGGTGGAATTATATAGGGACAATTAAAGGGATTTGGATGCATAGTCAAATAATATCATATTTTGGATGATAGGTCCTTTATATAGTCTACTTATGCAAGGCCACCTAAGGGCACATGTTTCATAGTCAAGCAAAAGAATTCCCAGGTATCAGACATTTTTTGACCAGAAGTCAAGAAAAGGGTTATGGAGATCTGGAAATATATAATGTTAGGAGTATGACACATGAAAATGGGTATTTTCCTATGAATGTAGGAGATACAAAGACCAATTCTAACCATAATAATTTTGATTTTGGGTCATGAATTGAGGTACCAGACTTCACTACATATCTCATAACGATGAAAATCAAGCCATACGCAGTTCTTAAAATACATTTTAACTTCATGTGGGATGAGAATGTAGGATATACTAGTTTTAGTGTCATAGATATCAGACTATAATAATGAATACACATTGTCAATTTTATAAATCTGATGTGAATGAAGGCCAGGGTTTTCATTCCACATTCATGTTTTCATAGGGGGACTTTGCAGCCAAGGGACTGAATGTGGAATTTGGGATTAGGCCCAAATACATGGGGCTAGATTCGAGGGACGCTTGAAAATTCCTATGTATCCCATAAGGATGAAAATCAAGCCACATGTAGTTCTTAAAATAACCTTTGCATAGTTTTGGTTCATACAAGTGAAGGGTGAAAGTGGACTTTAATGCAATGACGGTTTGACCTAGGATTAATGGTTTGGGCATTACCATGTACGCACGTAGTCATAGAAATATGACATGATTTAAGATCAATGTAAATTATTATTCCCTATCAGGCAAGGGACAATGGGGGACTGTATAGTTTAATGTCATATAGCAAGGACGATGAGGTTGCATAGATTAGCTTCATGTAGCTAGGACAACACAGTTTATAGTCATGTTGGATGCAGGTGACCCAATGTGAAGATATTGGTTTTTGGATGCTTCATGGATCAACATCGTATGAGACAAAGGTGAACCGACCTGAAGAGATTGGTTTTCGGCTACTTTACGGATCAACATCATATGAGACAGGGGTGAACCGATGTGAAGATTTTGGTTTTGGGCTTGAACCTCAGGGGGTTTCCTACATACGCTGCCAAGAAGGAAAGGATCAAAGTCCACATAGTTCTAATGAAAATGAATTGGTGATCGAGTTGTAATTGATAAAAATGACCTAAAAATGGTGTTGGGACATATGCATGGTTTGTGGCCCGGAGAGGGTATTATGGTTGAAGTTTTCTCTAACCTCACGTGTGTCATGCTCGGTGGGGAAACAAGAGGTATCAACAACCCTAACGATGCACAGTTTAATGTCATGTTGGACGAATTAGGGACTATTATAGTTTAACGTTATGTCGGAAGGACGAAAGAGGGGACTATGCAGTTTAATGTAATACAGTAAGGCCAACACAATTTTACGTCATGTTGGAAAAAAGGTTATTGTACAGTTTAGTGTCATGTAGCTAGGATGTAATTGAGGACTATTTTCATCAGCATGACATCATGTAGGATGAGAATACGTACAGCTTAACATCATGTGGGACAAACAAATGATCATTTATAGTTTAACATCATGTAGGAAAAAAGTATAGTTTAATGTCATGTTGGATGAAAAGTTGACAATGCAGTTTAAAGTCTTATGGTAAGGACTAAAATAGTTTAAGGTCATATGCATGGATCAGTGCTGCATAGTTTAGCATCATGTAGCTAGGAAAACACAGTTTAACATCATGTTAGACGAAAGGGCGCTATACAGTTCAGCGTCATGTAGCTAGGAAGTAATTGAAGACTTTTTTCGTCAGTTTAACATCTTTTAGGATGAGAAGATGTAAAGTTTAATGTCATGTGGGACAAACAAAGGGACATTTACAGTTTAACATCATGTAGGAAAAATGTACAGTTTAATTTCATGTTGGATGAAAGGTAACCATGCAGTTTAATGTCTTTCGGTAAGGACTATAATAGATTAAGGTCATATGCATGCACCAGTGCTGCACAGTTTAACATCGTGTAGCTTGGACAAAAATGTTTAATGTCATGTTTGGTGAAAGGGTGATGTACAGTTTAGCGTCATGTAGCTAGGAGATATTTTATTTGTGTTACCCAAAATACTTCTTCAAGAATATTGCATTGGTTGGAGTTGTAATGAGCTCTCCATCCATTGATATTAAAGAATAGGCCCCATTGAAGTAGACCTTATGTATTGAATAAGTTCCTTCCCAATTTGGCTCAAGCTTGGGAGGTTTCTTTCCTAGTATCATTGGAGTTCTGAAAACCAATACCAATTCTCCTTGAATGAATGAACGAAGATGAACTTTTTTGTTTAAATCCCGTGCTATTAAATTTTGATAGACTTCAAAATGTTGTAGGGTGCACAATTTTTTATCATCTAATCATTCCTATTAATCCAATCCCTTTTGATATTGTTCATCTGTAGATGACTGATCACAAATAGATACTCTGAGGGAAGGTAATTGAATCTAATTGGGCAAGACTGCTTCTGTTCTATATACCAATGAATATGGAGATGACGGTGTAGTAGTGTGGGTGGTGGTTCCATAAGCCCATAAAGCATGAAAATGTTTATCAGGATATGATTTGTTATCTTTATCAACCATCTTTTGCATTATGTTTGAAATAGTCTTATTGAAGGCTTCTATTTGGCTATTGGCCGCTGCATGATACCAAGAGGAATGGTCGGATTTGATGTTGTATTCTTGACACAACTTCCTTACCTCGGATGAACAGAAGTTGGTGTCATTGTCTGTCAATATGGTATGAGGGACACCAAATCTTTTAATGATGTTAGAATTGATGAAGCTAACGATGCTTTTAGAACTAACTTCTTTGAGTGGTATTTCCTCTACCCATTTGGAAAAGAAGTCATTAGCAGTTAGAATATACTTAATCTTCTTGGATGTATCTAAAGTGTAATGTCTTACTACATCCATTCCCCATTTAAAAAATCTCCATAAGTATTTAGTTGTATGAAGAAAATCTGGGGGTTAATGAATGAAGTTGGAACATACATGGGAAGAATGAACCTTCTTAGTGAAATCAACACAATATTTTATCATTGAATGCCAAAAGTATCCAAGCCTTCGAATTTGATCATACAGTCCATGTCTATAATGGTGGGCACCACAAAATCTGACATGTACTTCATTCATGATAGCCATTGTATCTTCACCATCAATACATCTGAAGATAATTCCATTTCAAGATGATCTGGCCTATCATAAAGAGTACAATTAAGAACATTCCATCATACTTGTTCTTTCACGACTCTATTAGGTGGGGGTGTTCCATTTTGAAGGTATTCCCTCATAGGTGTCATCCACCCTGTAGTATGACCATATGTGTCAGAAATGGGACTAATTTCATTGATTTCATCTTTTTTGATTTGAACAGATGGTGAAACTGTATGACAGTGGGCAATACTGATGATTGTTTCATCCCGATTTGGATCTTCCAGAGCTATGGCGACATTAGCCAATGCATCAGCTTCAACATTTTGTGATCGAGGGACATAAGAAAATGTCGGTTCCGAAAAAAATTATTCTATTAACTCTCTGACGTAATCATACAAAGGGATTAATTTATCTTTTCTGATGGAATAATCCCCATTAACTTGTTTGATTAACTGGTCTGAATCACCTTTAACTTTTATGTGACTCACCTATGCTGGAAGCACCAACTCAAATCCTACAATGAGAGCTTGATATTCTGCTTCATTGTTTGTACCACCTTCCATCAAAAAGAAGGAATTGGGTAGCACTTCCTTTTTAGGGGAAATAAGGATAATTCCTAACCCAGCATTATTGAATTTAGGATCTTCCATTTCTTCCCTGTGGGACTTCTGGAATTACCATCAATTTACATTATGAATGTTTGATGATTATCTTGAATAGAAAATATTTCCTCATCAAGAAGTTCAATATCTAAAGATGTATCTTCCAATGAAGGGTGTTCAGCAAGGAAATCATGCAGATCTTGGCCCTTTATTGTCTTTTGAAACACATAATGGATATCAAATTACCGAAAAATAACTGCCCACCTTGCCAGAAATCCTGTAAGCTTTGGACGACTAAGGATAGATTTGAGCGGGTTATTACGAGATAGAAATTAGACCTCATGATGTTGCAGGTAGTGTCTCAATTTCTGAACTGCAAAGATTAACACAAGGAATCACTTTCTAATACATGAATATCAATTCTCTACCACATTCATAGTCCAATTGAGATAATAAAGGTTGTTTTCTTTCCCAGCATCATTCTTTTGGGCAAGGAAGGCACCCAATGATCACTCTAAATCTGTCACATAGAGGATAAGGGGTATTCCTTCTATAGGTGGAATTAATACCGGTGGAATCAGGAGATATTTCTTTAGAATATTTAATGCCTCTTGAAATTATTCAGTCCACTGGTTAGTTACTCCCTTCTTCATCAATTGGGTGAAGGGTAAACATTTTCCTGCCAAATTGGCGATGAAACGCCGAATATAGGCCAAGTGTCCTTGAAGTGCTCTCAATTCCTTCAAATTTCGAAGAGGTAACATACCAAGAATTGATTTTGACTTCTCAGGATCTACTTCAATACCTTGAAGGTGTACAATCAAGCCGAGAAATTTTCCTGAGGTTACCCCAAAAGCACATTTCCAGGGGTTCATCTTCAAATTGTGTTGTCGAAGTTTATGGAATATGATTTCGAAATCAGCAAAGTGATTAGAACGTTATCTGGATTTAACCACCAAATATTCCACATAACATTAAAAACATTTACCTTAAAATGGTATGAAGATATGATTCCTGGCCCGTTGATATGTTGCACCTATATTTTTTAGGCCAAAGGGCATCACTCGATAGAAAAACACACCATGAGGGGCTCTGAAGGCTGAAAATTTTTCATCTTCTGGAGCCATTCAGATTTGATTGTACCCAAAATATCCATCCATGAAGGAATGTTCTTCATAACCAGCTGTTGCATCAATTAAGAGTTCTGTGATCGGAACTAGAAAATCATCCTTAGGAAAATTCCGACTATGATCTCTGAAGTCAATGAAAACACTAATTTGTCCATTCTTATTTTTTATAGGGACAATATTTTCCAGCCATTTGGGATATTGAACTTCTCTGATGAATTTAGCCTTGATATGCTTATCCACCTCAGCTTTAATTTGGGCGGTATATGTTGGGTATGTTCTTCTTGCGGCTTACTTTAATCATCGATGTTATTTTGGAAAACCCAAATGATGGGTAGAAACATCAGGATCATGCCCTGGAATTTTTGTATAGTTCTAAGAAAATACATATCGATTTTTCTTTAAAAATGAAATATACATTTCTTTATCGTCAAGAGTCATGGATGCACTAATTAAATTGGGGTGTGGATCATCTTTTGTACCCAGATTTATTTCTCTAAGGTCATCCACAGTGGTAGAGATACCCTCCTCAAGTCCTCGAGGAGCATCTTTGAGATCTTCCTCTTGTTCTTCAATATGTGCTACCTCTGTTGTTTCTACATGCATAGTATATGATGAAGCATAATTTTCATGATCAAGAGAGATGTTAAAATTTTAACTTCTTGATGAGGAGGCTACCATTTATGACCCTATTGATGATGAATGATCCTCCTTGGGTAATAAATAGTAGATGATGGATTGAGAATCGAAATCATCGTTCATATCTGACATTGCGATAAATTCTTCTGGCCTGGTTGATGAAGTATAGAATTGCTGAATTTCAGCAGATGAAATGAAGACATCTCCATTTGAGCTTTCATCATTGCCTAGTGAATCAACAACATGTACCATACTGTCTTTCTTGGTTACCGTAATTAACATTATGGATGTTTCCATAAGAGTATTTGAATTTGGGTCTATCCTGTCAATTTGACCGATAGACAACACATTATCTGAACTCACATGTATGAATGCGTTTACTATAATCTTTTCTAAACCATATAGAGAATTAATTTTGGAAACCTCCTTTGTCATAGGTACCTCCTTTCCCACCATGTGATAGAATTCTTCCTCAATGTATTGAGATTCACATGTTTTGAATGGGCCTTTATCACCATACAATGTCCCAATTTGACCATTGAAACAATATTTGAGACATTGATGGTATGATGAAGGTATAGTCACATGTTGATATAGCCATGGAATTCCATGTAAAATGTTGGAGGCTGTGTCATGACAAACAACCATGAAATCTGAATTGGATACCAGATCCCGAAACTAAGTTTCGAGTGTAATCTCGCTCAGAGGTTCTTGTTCATTTACATCATATCCTTAAAACATCAAAGTAGAAGGAGATAAATCAAATTCAGTGAGGCTCAATAAATGAAGTGTATGAACAGGGATGAGGTTACTCTTGAACCATTATCAATGAAAACTCATCAGATGTATATGTCATTGACCTTTCTAGATAAATAAAAAGGTCTAATATGTCCATGCACAACATAATCTTCATCTTCATTTGTAAAATATATCATTCCATGGCATTTTTTGGGATTATTCTATACATGGTAGACTTCAGCCGTAGTAATTTTAGTTTCAAATTCTTGATGACATGACAAAGCCTCAATGAGTTCCTCTTGAAGATCCTTTGATAGATTCAAGTCATCCAGAATTGATTACTTGGCTGATACATGGGAAAAATGTTTCAAGACATCATACTTTTGGTCCAAAGGTCTGTGTTTCCCAACAGGATCATGTGGTTTTTCATGTGCCTTAGAATATGATGCTTTGGAAGTAGATGCATCTTGTATCGGGGTTGGAGTTGGAAATACTCTTGGATTATATAGATTGGACAGACTAGGTATATTTATTTGTTGAGTGGAAGAAGGTTTGTCCTCCAACCGATCTTCCAAAATCACCGTTCCAGGACTTATTCTCCGTTGTGTGGAAGAACATTTTTGTTCTTGTTGAGCCCGCTGAAGGGCTTTTTCACGAGTTTCTTCTACATATACAGTTCAAACATGGGTAGGATTGAAATAGTGGCTTCTAGAATATCAACGTATTCCTCTGTATCCTAGACCTCTAGAACTCCCTCTAATTACTCTTTTTGATACAGGGAACTTCGGATCATCATGATTGAAACATTGACTAGCATAAGGATCTGTTAAGTGAATCATGTTAACAGAACCAAAGATAAACTCTTCATATGAGGAAGACTCTTCCTGATTAGCCTATTTAGGCTGTTCTGTTTGGTGGGGCGGTGCCCATGGATTTGAAGTAGATGGAATAAAATCTTCCAGAGTTAAAGACAACTTGGGTTTTGACACGAGCTCATCTTTTTCTGACATCTCTTATTTCTTCGAATTATGCCTATTCTTTGAGGATTTTCCTTCTGATGAAGGCGGTTTTGTTGTGGAATTCATAGAAGAAGACTCAAATGGTTTCTTCAATTATGTTTTTAAAATGGCATGAGTTTGGTTGATCATTTTCCTAACCATCCAATCTTCATATTTTTGTGCATTTTTTTCTTTTGACTTCTTACCACTCACCTTCTTCCTCTGGATCTGTAGAAGTAACACATGCTACCTGGGCTGAAGAACCTTTCAGTTTTACTTTTCCCAAGTACACCATCTTTTTCAGGAGGTCTTTGAAGACAAAACACTTTTGAATGGGATGCCCCAACATTTGATGTAATGAACAGTAGTTGGGATGGTCATTATCTCCTTCCCTGTTCGGCCTTTAAATCCTTGTAAACTGAACCGAATTATTTTCTAGAGGAAAAATAAAGTAACTAGAGACTTCCTCATTTCGGAAAGAATAATCATTATTCTTTTAATCATCTAATTTTTTCCGTCTTTGATCTCATTGATCATCTTGACTAAATTCCCTGTGTTGATGATGCTAAAGAGATGGAGCCCTTCAATATGATGATGGTCTTGAAGTAGAAGCAGGTACATGTGTCTATTTAAGTGTGACTATACTAGTCTCTGCTTTACCCATTCTCCTTCCTGGAGCTGATGGAATTAGATGAGTTTTATCCTTAGTCTTTATAAGAGAGTCCTCGATCTACTGAGCGATCAAAGTAAGGTCTCAAAACCCTCCTATGTATTTCACAGGGATCAACGGCGTGCACAATTCATCACGTAGATTTTCCACACAGATTGGGAACAATTTTTCTTGAGGGAGTTCTAAGCATAAGGAATATGTTAATCCCTTCCAGTGAGAAATGAAATCTGAAACTCTTTCATTATCCCTTTTCTTACAATTTGTAAGATCAAAAACTGTTGTATTTGGCATTGTTGAGCTGTATTGAAGAAGGAATCATTGACGGAGATCTTCCAACGTGGTTATTGACTGGGATTGCAAGCTTGTATACCAGACAAAGGCAGGCCCTTGTAATGATTGTACAAAACACCCTAGATTAACTACTTCTTTTTGTTGAGTAGTTCCCATAATAAGATCACAATGAGAAACAAAATGTGTTAAGTGTTGTTCTAGATCTCCCGAACCATTAAAAATTGGGAATGTGGTACTTGAAAAATTTGATGGGGGAGGAATTGCGTCCACCCATTCAGGATAAGATCTATTTTCTGGTTGAATTTGTGCAAGTTTTCCCCCTATATATTCTAATAGAGCTGTTAATGACTCAATGGTACTTATTAACTTTTGAGAAACATCAGGTTCATAATGGACCTGCGCATGTGAAATAACTGGAGCTTGGACAAGTGTGGTGACTGGTACTACAACTGATGGTAGCACTACTGGTTGATGTTGTGAATGACCCAAAAGTTTAGTCTTGTGAATGTGTGCTGGTAAAGAAGGATATTCTTGATCCATCTTAGTAGCTGCAAAAAATTCCCTTGACCGACTGACTCCAACACACTTAGGAGGAAGACTACCTTGATGTAGTCCTGCATTCAACTTCCTTAACTCCTTCATTTCTTCCTCTTGTTGTGAAAACCATTGCTCTAGTGAGAGTGAATGGCCTTCTCCAGAGGTATGGTGGAATGTAACCTAACTATTTTCCTTTCCCGTTTTTGGATTCCTTTAAGATAGTGGGAAGTTCGTTATTTAAAGGAATACCTAGATTTTAGGTAAGCCTTTGATTTCATGTATGCACACCTTCTTCATTTACTTCTGTGTGCACATCCTCTTGAGTAGGAACTTCTTCATCTGGTCCCTCTGAGAGATCCTCGTGTTCTAGGGAATCAGTGATAATGGAATCAATGACATTTATTGATGCATAATGCATTGCATCCCTTATATTGGAATTTCTGCGATACCATCTTCTCCCATGTCCTCTATGAGACATTGCTTTTTTTAGTTGATCCCTAAGGAACTTCTTGATGAACTGTAATTTTGATGGAATCTTCTGATAATTCGTCTCTTCATTCGTCATGTGGATTCTTCCCTAATCGAGAGAAGACTGACTTTCGCTGAGGAAAATATTGATAATTTGAAAAGGTCCCTAGTCTGGTGGACTAGGGATGTTCCTTTTGTTCCTTCTCAAATCCTCGAATCCTATTTTTTGATTCCAAGGGTTGGGTTAGAAAGGGCCCCCAGTCTGGAAATATGAGGTGGTTCTTGAGATGCTAAATCTGATACATTCATAAAATCTCTCTTGATTTTGTGGAATTTAGTCTGGAAATTGGCTAGATGTATGAACCTAGATCCACTCAAATCACCTGGTTCAAATGACTGTTGGATGATTTCTCACACTTCTATCACCTAATGATTCACATTTTCTAAATGAAAATCATGTTCGATATTCTCATTTGCCAGATGCAAGAGGAATTCAACAACTTGTTTTTGTATACTTGACTTTTGTAAGAACTAGTTGAGGCGTATTCCTGAGCTTGCCTTTGATTACTTACAAAACCAATTGGTCGTGGCCAGCCATGGGAAATAACATTTCATGAGACCATTTTTGTGGGATTTTTTGACTGGAGAGTATAGTGAAATTACATTCTACATGAACACCCCATCCCCTGATATGAATAATAAATGGGGCATTGGCAATTAAATGACACAATCTTTTTAGTGTGACAAGGCATGAACGCTGAAGGGCTCTCTACTTCTTTTTATCCTTTGGATATCGGGAAATTGAGAGAGATGCCAAATCAATTTGGCGTTACACTCCTTCTATTATCATAATATGAATTTCATATTCATCATTAGATAATACTTTATTTTTCAAGTGAAAAAATAGTTTTCCACATGATGAGAAGAATATCGTGAATACAACCTTCCTTCATCATTTTTGGAATATCATAATGAGATTCATCCAAAGGCCAAAAAGTGACCGGTACTTCGCCTTTCTCCAGTTGTTTTCTCATATTCAACACTTCCTTTTTATCTTTTGAAGAATATTCTTCTACCAGATTTGACCAAAGATGGTGCTTCTTTGTTGCTTTATCAGAATCAAAAAGATTGGTGGAGAATTCATTTATCAAATAAGAAGATGAATGAACCAGCGGTGGTTTGTAGAATGACCTACACCCTCGGCTATCTACTGATTGAGAATTTATTTCACATGCTAGTGGAAAAGCATCAAACATGAAGGGCTTCACATTTTCAAGTGCCACATGATAAGAGGGATTTCTCATTAATGCATTTTCCATTGAAGAAATTTCCATGAAATGCATATTACTACTACGGAGAGGACTTTCTCTGCTAAATTCATCATCATATGGAGGACCACCCTTGTGGGATATAGCAAAAAATGATAAAATTTACTCTGTGATCTTCTTGCTACGCAGAGGGTTATCGTGGCTCACATCTGAAGATGATACTTCAAGATCGACTGAACTATTATGAAACAAGCCTTCATGAGGAAGTGTCTAATGAAGACCTTCAGAATTATTGTTCCCACTATTGGGAAATTAGAGAGTAGAATATTTAGTTTCAACAGATAGTTTTCTGAGGGCTTCAAGAACTCCAGCATCGAGCACGGCCTTATTACTGATTGGCTCTTGATTTCATGACTGTCCCGGACGTGTCTTTTTCTTATATGCCTTCTTACTCACTTTTGAAACCACTTGTTGATGAAAGTGTTTATTATGGGCAGGTGTATGTGCCTAATCATGAGAAATGTTCATGTTAGGCTGATTATCTCCATTCAAATCAGGTGTATGTGCCTAAATTGATTGTCCGTATGACATGGGGGAATATGCCCCACAACTCTCTTGGACTGGGACATATATGTGTATCTGTTCTGGAGCGATATGTTGATGAGTCACTCCACTGGCAGGGATAGATTTATGATTCCTTCCCTATGATGTTGTTGATGTTTTCATAATATTCTAATAGGCATCCAGAATATGGGTAGGGATTTGCTTATACTCTTTCACCATTGTCAGAATGTGCTTTGTAACATCAGCTTCTGGAATGGGAATATATGTCCATTCTATCCTTGGAGTTGGTGTGTATTCCTGCTCCTATCTTCCATGTCATGTCAGTGAATTCTGATAGTACTCATGTGTGGGGACAGAGAGTTGATTCTGCTCCAAATTTAACGTTGGAGCTTTCTGACTTACTTCTCTAGGTGCTACCAAACGAGATTGTTGGTAGGATTGATGAACATTGGTAGGAGTATGTTCCTACTGTGTATTCATAGTCATGTAAAGATGACAATTTTAATTCAATACTAGAAGAAGGGACTGCTGACATACTTTTTGAATGTAAACAAGTGTATGTTCCTGATTATCTGTTGCCACCATATTACATTGGTGAGATTCTTTGGGAGTAGTCATACGAGCCTCCTGCCTAGCTGATGAATTATAAACAGGTGTATATTCCTTCCTATAGTACACTTCCAGAATTGACTGGTGGAATTGGCATGTTTCTGCCAGACGAGTCTGCTGGGAAGTAATATTACAACAGACTGGTGTATATGCCCTCTCATTTTTTCCCATCATGTTAGCATGATGGACATCTCTGGAGGGGGAAGAAGTAAGAACATGCTACCTTTTGACCAGATTTTTCCTTTTACGGTTCGTCTTGCGGGCTCAGGTCTGAGGAACCTGAGCCAGATCCCTAAAGGTGATACCCTCGTCATGTTGAGGGCACACTACGACATGAGTCTGGTAGCGATTGTTGATGGGAGCCCTCAGGAATGACTCCTGTCTCATTGATTTACAGCCTTGAGTGACCTTCTCATTCACTTCCCCATAATATGGTGGATTTTATATTTCATTCTGAGGATAATGACTTGAAATAGTTGGATACGGTGGTTGGCACCACCTGCTTCTTGATCACTGTTTGTCACCGTCCGGACAACCATGGTGAATTGTTAACTTGGAGGGCTTGTCGAGTAACCTCCAGAGTCCGAATGGTACTGTGTTGACGATATTCCTTAATCAGTGCATTTGAGACCTAGAATTGAAGATGCTGGGTAGGTGATGTCATCCTCAGAGTGGACGAGGATCCAACATGAGTAACATCAGAGGCGTTCACAGGTATGAACTTTTGAGAATCCATTTCAGTGACACAGAGAGATCTTGGAAAAGAGTTCATGTTGGATATAACATAAATAATCACAATAAGTTCATCCACTACGTCTTTTTGGTGAGATCATATGTTTTTAATTGCTTTTTTGGCACACACATTGAGTTAAATAGGGTCATAACAAATAGGTAAAACATCATTTATCTTTGTTAATCTCATCACGTCGGGTCACCATTTTTTTTCTACTGGAAATGTGGGTGACCTCATTTTTGAAGGTTCAAATATTCCAATTGGTTTCTAACGGGTTTATTCATAGAACTGGAAAAATCCAATGATTCTATATTCATTCGGACCAACTTTTTGAAGGTAGATTCTCATTAGTTGTGGACCGATGAGGCTTAAGAATTTGCATTGGTCGAGATGATGGGAGGTCGGACTCATCACACCGTTTTGGGGGGAATTATTGTCTACTCCGAGACTCTCTTATTTATTTAAGTTAGGTTCATGAATCATTATTAATTTACCAAGAATGAAAATGATCTTTCCTTTAGATCTGACAATCAATGATTGATATGTATGATATTTAGAGAGTCTTTTATATGTATTTGAGGTTCATCGTAAATAAATAATCATCTGTATTTATTATAGATTCTTAGTCAATGTCACCCTTCAACAAATTATATTGAAATCTCTTGGTCATTATGATAACCATACTTGTTTTAAAGCCACTAAATGGGGCACTTGATGTTTATTGTCATTTAGAGGGAAAAAAATTATTTTAGAGTTGGGATCATACCCGTAGATGGGATACCTACGTATCCTTGTTAGAAAAAAGAAATTAGAATCCACATAGTTCAAAGGGAAGAAGTATGAGGGTCATGCATGATTAATGGCTCAAAGAGAGATGTCGTAATTACTCTTACACTCTAAGCTCACGTGAGTCATGCTCGGTTTATAAACAAGAGGTATTAGTAAAATGTGACGATTGGGTCTCGAGAGATGAAATCATAAGACATGATGTGGGGCTTACTTATGTATGACTGCCCAAGATATATGAGGATCATGATTTACATCAGGGTAGAAACCCTAGAACAAGGTCTTTAAAGGTATATTTTCTTAATGGGGATTTGAATACTTAACATTTGGCTTACTCTTGAAAAGGATACCTAAATTAGAGAGGCAGTAATGATTGGGTTTCATTCCTGATAAGGAAGCCCAAGTCAAAAGAAATTAAGTCTGGGACTTACTCCTAAAAAGGAGGCCCATGTTAAGGGGACCTGAGATCTGGGGATTACTCCTGAAAAAGAGGCCCAAATCAATAACAAATAATGATTGGGGCTTACTCTTAAGGAGGGTGGCCAGATTTGGGAACATGGGGCTTACTCCTAAAGAGGATGCTCAGAATAATGATCTTCTCATCTTAATGGTTGAGGTTGATATGAATGAAATATCTAACGTTAGTGACATAAAGTTATTTAAATCATGATGTTTTGAGAGTTTTTCCACCGAATTCCTTTCAGATAAGGAGGAAAACAAAGGAACCATTCCATAAATGGATTTGAAGAGGGTTTGGAAGGCTAAATCTTGTAGAGGACATGTGGATTTTAAGAAAATAGTTGAATAGGGAGAAGGGGCACCCAAAAAGATAGAGGCACGAAAGTCCTGTTTTGGCATGCAAGTCCTGGTCACGGAAGTATACTTGCGCGACACAGGTGTACTTTGGAGATGGTTAACCCAAAGGGTAATACTTGGGTGAGACATGGCTCAAGCCCTTTGTATTATCCCAAAAGGCTTCCAAAAAGGTGGCACGTGAGTTTTGTTAAAGGGATATGGTGACATGCATGTGTGGCCATTCCCACTAAGGGCTGAACATTTAGGCACACAAGTGTTGTGAATTCCAACACTTAGGCCATATTAATCCACTTTATATCTTCCATTATAGGTAAGAAATTACCTTATAAGTTTTCGGAAGACATCAAGAAGAGACTATGGTGTCGAGAGCTTAAATCTAACTTTGGGATTTTTCTTCCTCCAAATGGGGGGCCCACAAGGGGTATTTATAAGCCACCTAAGTTTGGGTGAAAATTATGGTTGGGAACACAAGTGACCTGCGCACCGCATATTTGACGCACAAGTCACTTTCAAGCCTAATGTTTGGCGCACATGTGACTTGTGAGCCGTAGTCCAAAATGGATATGGGACATGACTTTGTCAAATTCTTCACATTTCTTCAAAGGGTGACCCTTTTTTGGCTTAAGGTATTTCCCTTTTTCATTATTTTAACACTGTTATAGAATGGAGCATCAAAATCCATCATATTTAATAATACATTTTTATATATATAATCCTTTTTATGTAAAATTAACTGAATCATGTTGAGGAGGTCAGAGTCCACACATCCATTAATGAATTTAACACTTTTTTTAGTTTGTGAAAGGGTGTTAAATAAAATGATATATTATATTTACATAAGTTTAATGATGTCATAAATATAATATAATGGCCATGTATCTGACGTATTTTAAATTAAATCTATCCTTAATACATTCTACGTAAAGTGAAACCATATCACATCACTTTGAGTATGTGGTAGTTTATACGCCCTAAAAAGATGTTTTCATATTCCCAAAATTTTGAATGTGAACTGATTTGCATTATATAAAAATTCATGAGTTATTAATACATAATAAATATCACATATAACATATAAAAATTGTATCTTCATTATAATTCACAACCATGAGAGTTGGTAGGGAAAAAGGAACAACATCGTTTCGCGAGACGATAGTTCGTCATACAAACAAATTGTATGTTTGAATCCCATTTTATAGAACTATGTATAGGTTTTGGTAAAAACCATACAATAACAACTTTTAAGTATATTTATTATACTAAGGTCATTATATAATCATGATATAATGTGAAATGAATGGGGTGGTGAAGGAAACAATGTAAAAATACTTGTTGATGAATGTTACCGCTTTTTGAGGTAACACCTTTTGGTTTCGACCAAAAGACAGATTGATTAGATTTATATCCAAATTACGGAAACTAGGGTGGGGTGAGCGGTGTTGGAATATTTTTTTGGTAGTTTTGGATGATTAAAATAATAATTATAGGTGAGTTGGTGATAGGGTGTGAGCATTTTTATAGTGGAGGGGCATGGCATTCTCTTAAATATAAAAAGGTAAACACTATTTGGGGTGTCTCCCTTGCATCACATGACTCCAATAATAAAAATAATTCAATAACATATGTGATATGGTTGATACATTGTACATAAAATATGTTTTGAACATGTTTATTCTTCATTTGGTCTCTTAAGATTAATGTTTAACCAAAAATTAAACACATTTGAACAATAATCAATGTAATTATTATTAATTAAATTAATTAATTTTTTTTGTAAAAAATCTAATTTTACCTTAGTACACATTATATATTATTCTTATTCCAAACATAGAATAAATTTTTTCAAATTCAAATCATAGTATTGAATGAAATTAATTTATAATAACTCCCATAGATGGGATGATAAAGGAAGTTTTAATGTGAAGATAATAAAAGGTTATATATGATTGTTTATATAAAATCAATCTAAAAATAACTCAAATGAAAAAAATTGAATTTAATGATTTAAAATTGTTATAATAAAGATTTTAAAACAAAAAAATATATATTTTAACACCATGAATTATTTATACTATTATGTAGTTTTCAATTAAATTTTGATTTCATCAATTATTCATAAAAATATGAATGTTAATAGAAAAATACAAAAATTATCCAAAAGTAAATTTTGATATTATTATTTCAGAAATAATTTTAATTCAAATGATAATTATATATTATTGAAAAACAATATCAAAAATAGGTGTGTCGTTAACTGGCAGAAAAACTGAATTTCAAAATTATACAACTTCTTATGCTTAAAATTAGAAATATCAGAATTTTAAGTCTTTAGAATTTATTGTATGAATTTAAATACAATTTTTTTTAAATAGAAATCATATAAATTTCAGTAATATATTTCAACAATAGTGATTAATTTAATTTACTAAGATAAATCATCATTCTGTTCATAAAAATAGTTTTCATAAAAACAATTCCTTTATATTTAATTAGACTGTATTCTAATTAATAATTAATTTATTAAAATTAATGAATTATATAAAAATATGAATCCCATATATTGATAACTTATTTAATCTTATTCAATTAAACCATTACATATGTTGGTGATTACTATTATATTAAATAATAGTATTATATTGTTCTCAGGTAAGACCCGGGCTTGTTTGTAGTATAACCCATCAAATGAACTCGATATTGCATTGAAACACAATATAAAATATGTTCTCCACACAACAAAAAATAAATTGTATATTTCATGTAACACATGCTATCAAATAATTTATGTTAATTTAAAATAATACATTCCTTAAAATAATTGGATATTACATTTTACTCCCATTAAAATGAATATCACCT
This sequence comes from Viscum album, assembly GCA_963277665.1. Taxonomy (NCBI): domain Eukaryota; kingdom Viridiplantae; phylum Streptophyta; class Magnoliopsida; order Santalales; family Viscaceae; genus Viscum; species Viscum album. The sequence continues at coordinate 1,789,919,964 of OY728145.1, forward strand.
TGGATATTCATATTTGTTATCATAAGATTAATTTTTTGAATAAATTTATTGAAACCCACATCATAAATATATTAGAAAAACATCATTATAGAAATGAGATGTTGGTAATATTAAGGTCACTGAATGTTAAGAATTACTAGGATTCCTCGTAGGGAGAGTATAGGTGGTAAGGGAGGAAAAACATATATAATAATAGAGAATGATTGAGTATATTGATCATCAAAAATTGAATGATCAATGGAAAATTAAGGGCCGCAAAAAAATAATTCTAAATAGATTTAAAAGAACATTGTTTCATCATAATTTAAGGTATGAGGATAATACATATTTTATGAAGAGTTTCTTAGAGTTAAATAATTATCGTATAATCTATACCAATATAAATAAATAAAAACACATGCCCTGATGAGTATAATTACATAAATTTGACAATTTTCAGACAAATATCATCTCCTTCACCAAATAATGAGTTTTCAAGATGAATTCATAACCCATGAAGCACTAAAATAATCATTTAATCACCACATAACCATTAAAGGGGTAGTCAAGATATTCTATCTATCTATATATATTAATTGAAACCAAAATAGGCAGAATATACTAAGATAATTTAAAAAAGTAGTAAACCTTCATATGATACAATAAAACTCAATATTAAATAGTACTTCAATGTTCAAATTAAATTATTCTATATATAAATATCCTTAAAAATATTCAATGATTTCCTAACATAGGTCGAAACAAAAATATTATAAGTATTTGATTATTTATTCTTCCAATCTGAAAGAACCATTATATTTTAAATAAAATCCTTTATGTATGAAAAATAAACATATTCTGGAAAAATATTAAATTTAACCATGATATTTTGTAGGCCAACAGTAGTGCATGAACCCTTATCATCAACAAGTCATGGGTCAAGCCCCACAACCTTTCTTAATGTGGAATTTGTTCACCCAACTTATGAGTTATTCCATTTATTTATTTAATCCGGAAAAATAAATACTAACTAATTGCACATGGTATTTATCCTATTTATAAAAAATACCTCAACCAAAAACATCTCAAAAAAATTCATTTATAACCAAAATATTATTAATATTTAAAATACATTTATGAGATGTTTATGTAATTGAACTTACAATTAACCATTAGCATATAGTCCTATGATGGTATCCAAAACACTTAAGATAACCTAATATGAAAACAATATAATCTCCAATGTTATCTAAACCAACCTTTGATACCATCAATAATAACCGAGGACTCACACTCTCAGATCTAGTAGTGAAATCCATAACTGTATATTTTCAGTTGTGATGCTTATAATTTAGACTCAAAATTTTCCATCCATACTGTAAATCATAAAAATAAAAATTTTGATCACTTAAATTCTATAGTACATTTTAGGTTTATAGTTTTAGATAATTAAGAAAAATTCCTACATAAATAATTCACAAGACATCAATATAACATTTCACCCATTTACCCCAATTTTTCTTATTTCACAATAGTCTATCAACATCATCTATATGAAATCCATTATAGAGTTAAATCATCAAAAAAGCTTTAAAATATCGTGAAAAGGAAACATAATAAGGGTACTCTCAAGATATCAATAAGGGAAAACATAATTATTAACAAATGAATGACATCCCTGAGAATTAGAAGAGCAAAAGACATTGATGAAAAAAATCAAAATTCATGAGTAGGAAATAAAAATATTATTACCCACGAAGACCTAGATCATTAAACATGAAAAAATTGAATAAGTAATTAATAATGAAAATAAGAATAATTTATTATCCTGGTCTATGTTATAACAATAATGATAAAAATAAACATCCTAAACATAGAGTTATAAAATTTAAAAAATGTTGGTATCTTAGAGGATCATCTCATAAAACCCTTACAAAACCCTTATAGAACCCATATAAACGGAATAAAAAATTTATTTTACTTCGAACTCTGGAGTAACCAATGCATCAACGTGATACTTAAGTGCACTAATCAATTATAACATCTAAGAGCTGTATTTAGAGATAATTTATTAGAACTCATTGAAACAACCTTAATTATTTTTAGAACGCGATTTTCTTATGAAAATGAAATTTTTTCCACTATATCTCATTGAAACATCAGTTAACCACAGAAAAGAAATGGGTTAGAATTAAAACTCATTAAATATTGATTTAAGCATTGAAAATAAATTGGTTTCAAAATAATCTCTTTGAAGACAAGATTTACCCATTAAAAAGAAATGGGTTTCAAAACAATCTCTTTGAAAACATTATTAACCGATGTAAAATAAATGGGTTCCAAAAAAATGTATTTTAAATATTATTAACCCTTTTAAAATAAATGGGTTTGAAAAAAACATTTTAGAAAACATGATTATCCCATCGAAATAAGTAGGTTCCAGAACAATCTCTTTAATAAAAATCAACTCGTGGAAAATAAATGGGTTTCATAACCATCTATTTAGGGAATAATCATCTCATCGAAAAGAAAGTATATTCATAAAAAAACATTTCATGAGAACATAATCCACCCAAAAATAATGAGTTAGTATGGTATTAATTAAAAATATATCTAGTGTTGTATAAGTAGATAAGTGTTTTCAAGACTTCGATAAATTGAAATGACCCTCATAGATCACTAAAAAATTCTTGGGGAACATAATAATTTATCATTTGAAAGTGTCTAATACCACTTTGAATCATTTTAATTATATACACGATTATGGAATAAACTTTAAATTAAAAAATAATAACATCAAAATAAAAATATAAAAAAAAATAAGTCAATGTAAATGTATATTGACATCATAAAAAATATATGTGTATAATATAACAAATTTCAAAAAGATGTAAAACTATGACAATAATATAGTACCTTTTGGGAAACATTGAAAATGTAAACCCCATGAAAGATATATCTTTAAAAGGATATTTAAAACCACTTAAATATAAATATAATAATTCTAAAATTCATTCATGGTACATATATAAACCACAAATAAACAAGTACTAAATTTTCAATATATGTCATAGAAATAAAAGTAAGATGATAAAAACACTTACAAGCACCATATCATTGGATTGATAATAAATCAATGAAATAATTATCTGTTAAAAATTTAAATCCACACAATTAAATTGGAAATAAAGAATAAAATTATCATAGTTAACCTCACATATATTCTTGGCATAACATGACAAATGACTTATCATTTTATCCCAATGAATTGAAATTGAGTTATGAAATCCCTTACTACTTGAATAAATTTTGAATCATGAGATCCATGAAAAAACATCAATTGAAATATCTAATATCGTGGAACAAATGAAACAAATGACATATTAATTCTTAAAATATATATACACCATATAAAATAAATTATCTTAATAATAACAAATAAGACTCAATTGACTGTAAATTTAGATGAATCACCATACCTTGAGTCTGATTTGTAATTCTTGTCCTCTATGTTCCTAAATAATAAATAAATGTCAATTATATTCATTAATCATTAAATTTTCCATTTTTATTAGTACTATACTTTCACTTATAAAAAATAATATAGTATAACATAATCTATAAAGTTTAAGTCAGATGTTATGACCATATCCTATTTATGTGTCAAAAATTACTTTTGTATGTCAATTGTAATCAAACGAGGTAATTATTAAAACAAATATAGAATTATAAATCCTGAAATAATTATAATATTTATATATTAACTATTTATAAATAATCAATCATGAAATATGGTCGTAAAAATGAACAAAGATTTCAATCATGGAGACGATAGGCCATACATGCACATGAGAAATGTTCCCATTTATCAATGATCATTATGGAAAGAAGGTAATGGAAAATTATCTTTTAGAATTATAACTACATTAAAAACAATATTTTATTTATTTATATAAACTTATATATATAAATCTAGTGATGTAATAGGAATCACATCACTTCGAAGAGGTGATAGTCCACACATCCCCCAATGACATTATAACTTTTTGTGTGTGTGAAAGGAGTTAAGGAAATGATATATTAATCTTACAAAAAAAATAATTATGTCATTAATATCATATTTATTTAATGTATGTAACATATTTTTAATTGGATACATCCTTAATACATTTCTTGTGATGTGTGAACATATCACATCAATTTGAGGAGGCGGTAGACCACACGTCCAAAAACGATGTCATCGTATTCATAGAAAATGTAAAGAATGATGATACGGGTTATATAAAAATTAAAGAGGATTTAATAAATCATAAATATTCAATATATCATGTAAAACATGTTATTAAATCAACATTACCATCCATAATAGGTGGTAAATGGTATAAATGAAAGACAACGCTTCACGAGGCGGTGGTTCTCCGTACACAGAAATTGATTGTTTATTTACCACGGGATAGAACTGTACATAGGTGTCAGAAAAAACTGCAATAGAAACAAATATCAGTATATTTAGGAAATTGAGGAAAATATATAGTCAAGATATAATGTAAAATTAAAGGATAAGAGAAGGAAAAATGTAAAAATGCATGTTGAAGAAAGATTCCTCTTCTTCAGGTAATTCCTTCTAATTTGCACCAAAGGACTTCTTGGATGGATTTCATACCAAAATGAGTCCTCTATGATAAGGTGATGTTTTCTGGAAGATTATCTGTGAATGAGTTGGATGAGCCAAACGATCTTCATAGGTGTGATTATGTGATGGGTTTGAGTGTCTTTGTATAGAGGAGGGGAGTAACATTCTTGTATATGTAAAAGGGTAAACACAATTGGGTGGTCTCCCATACATAATATGACTCAAATAATGAATTAAAATAGAGAATATTGGCATTATGATTGAATATTTTCCATCCAATTGGGTTTTTACCAGTGGCTAGATCATTTGGACTCTTAATATCAATCATTAACTAATATTTAAACAAATGTTTACCTTAATCACGGTAATTATTTTTAATTGCAATAATTAATATTTTCGTTAAAAACTATGTTGACCTTATTAGAAATTACAAATTGTTGTGATTTAAAATGTTGAATTTATTTTCCCAAATTATAATTATTAAAGTGATAGAAATTAATTTGAAATTTATCTAACCAATATGACGAGTAAGCGAGTTTTTAAGGTGAATGTGTTCAAAGGATTGTTATGTTTTTAAATATAAAATTATTTAAAAATTGAATATATTAACTTAAATGAAATGAAATTTAATTAATTAGATCTAATTATACATTATATTCAGTAATAAAATAATATTAAAATATAAATTATTTAGAAAAAAATGATGTTATCAATTAAAATTTGATGTCTCTCACTATTCATCAAAATATGAATGTTCTCAAAAAAATTATTATATTTTTACGCAAGTAAATTTTTATTTTCATATTTAAAAAATTTATTTTTTCAAATAAAATTTTAAAATTTTTCAAAAATTAGATTTAAAAATGGAACATTATTAAAAGGTGGTAACACCATCTTTTATAAATATACATCATTTTAAACACAAAAATTTATTACTTATTAAATAGATCCTTTAATACTATTTGTATGAAGGTAAAAATAGTTGATTAAATATTTAAAATATAAATTTCATTAATATAATTCACTAATAGTTATTAATTTAATATATTAAATTAAAACAAAATTCTTCATAAAAATTGTATATATAAAAAGACAAATGTTATATTTAATTAGACATTATTTTCATTTCTAATTAATTAGAACCCAATGAATTAATTATTTAAGCATGTGTAAACAATATATTAAAAAAAATTAATTATATTCAATCACTACATTCAACGGATTGGTGATAACTATCATATTAAATATTAATATTATATTATTGTTTGGTAAGACTTGGGCTACAGTGAAACATAACACATAAAAGGTACACAGTGTTTCATGAAATACAAGATGATATTGGATTTGTTAACAATTCATTATAAAGTATGCATTTCATGTAAAAAATATCAAATAATATAAATTAATTTTATATTTTATATTTCTTAAAATATTTGGATGTAATAAATGGTGTTATTAGATAACATACTTAGTGAAGAGTATGTAACATCAAAGGATTTTATCATAGATGAAAAATTACTATAAAATATCTTTATAATATTTCATGAGGAAAATAATCGTTTCACATTGAAATCACTTTGTTAATATTTAATAATTTCCTAATATTTAGGAAATACAGTTATATAAAAATTACCATGTAAACATTATATGGAGGATTCAATGAATTGAATGATCTTGATGGCAAGAAATTCCATTCATTCAACATAATTTAAAACAATTATTACTTTCAGTTTTTTGGAAAAAACTCAAGAGTACTACATTCAGAAAACAACAACAATATTTATTTTATACTATATTATAAATATTAACACATGTGATAAAATTAACTTAAAAAATCATAGAAAAATTGTAGAAACATTCATGAAATTATTTTTAGAAAAAATTAACATGGATAGAAATGTATTTTTAACCAAAGATAGATGTAACGTAACATTTACATAAAAATATTCTTTGGGTTTCTTGAGGACATAGAGATAGAAAAATGAAATGAAATAAATGTAATATCCAAAAATAATCATAGGGTAATAATATACAACAGTTTATTAATAGGTATATCAAATAATATCATCATCATAAACATAATCATAATCAATTTTTATAGACAATGTGATTGTAACATAAGTCACATACCCTAATTTTTACTTTCTGTGAAATTGTTATAACATCATTTTCCTTAGATGGCCTCCATTATGACATTTTTTAAGAAACAATGTAATTTTTTTATAAGAATAATAGAACATATATTTCATTTCAATGATGCTTTAGAATATAATTTGGTTGGAGTTCATCAAACATGATGGCTCAAATTGGTGTTAATAAGAGAAAGGATGTGTTTCCTTTTATGACTAGTGGAGAGGATAAACTTAGAATTTATTAAAATAATAAAATACAATAAATTCATTGTCAATAAAAGTACTTCAAATGGATACAGATTCTTTGAAAATATGATAAGGTCAAATTATAATCATATAATAAAATTTATACATGTTTTTGTGTCTTTATAAACAAAATCATTTGTATTAATACCTTAATTAACTAATTTTTTCCTTAAAGGTGGTAATGATTTTTTCAGTCACAAAGGGTTATAATTTCACTTTTAAGTAAAAAAATATCTAATAAATGAACAAAGAGTTAATATTTAGATCATTAAAAATCATAATTTTCCTCTTTCTAAATTTTCTTTGATTTTTCAAAAATTTAATGAAATATTATTTATTTTAAAATATCTATTAAGAATATTTATTAAATTTGAATTTAATGACATGAATATAGAAATTTTATTAAAGTATACACCTTAAAAAATAACTATTATTTCATATTCATCTAAAAAAATACATGTGTACCTATATCTCACCCAAACAATATTACTTTTACAGTTATAATATAAAATTTACATTCTTTTTCTACAACTTGAAAAAGTGTTGTTTCAGAATTGTGTAAGAATTTAAGGTTATTAATTAATCACTAAAAATTAAAATTAATTTCCATGATAAAAAAATTCATAATTAAAATAAATCATTATAGCATGAATTATCCCCTTTTTATAATTTTGTATAAAATTTAAAGACATTAAATTATTGAGAGTGGGATTTTACAATTTTCATTACACAAATTAATATACATTTCAGTTTGATGGGAAAATGATACAAAAATGCAATATATTTAATTTTTTTGATTCATATGGATGAATTTATTACATTAATTCTAATTAAAAAATGTTTTTGTTTTTTAATGATAAATTATCTCATTGTTTTAACTTCGTTTTACCAATTTTATTGTTACAATAATGACAGATAATTTCCACAGTTACTATACTTGATGAAAAACCTAAAGGGATCATATTTACAAAATGTGATCCTAATAATTCCATATACAATATCCTTTTTTCTATATTCAATATCTATAAATTTAATATATCAATTTACATATAAACATGTAAAATAGTCTGAAAAACATTATTTACGAAATGGGTTTTAAAAATAAAAAACAACTTATATTAAAATCCATAATATGAACGATTTAAATAGAACTAATTATATTGGTTAAAAAAGGATAATATGTCACTTTAATAGGAAATAAAAATAGATATGGTGATAATAAATTAATATATCAAATGAAAATATAAGAAATTTTTTAAAAAATATGTATTTTTCAATATTTTCCGAAAAATCATTCACTTCTAAAATGTTCCAATATTTTAATAATAGTTAATTTTTATATTATAACATAAAAATATATATTTCATTTTTTAGAAATAAATTTTCTAAAATTTGAAAAAATTATTTTTATTACATTTTCATAAAAAACATCAATACCCATTTTGAGGAATAATGTATTTTTGAAGCATATAATTACTTTTCAAAAAATGATTATAATTATTTCAATATTCTTTTATTATATAAAACATTAAAAAAAATATCAAAAAGTGTATACTAATAATCAAACATCCATCCTAACAACTAGTTAGTAATTTTATACTGTATTACGATTCATTTAGACTTGGGGTTATGTGCATCGTAAGCTAATGGAGAAATAAATTTCTTTAGTGAGAAATATATCATAAAATCTATGTTTGTTATATTATACCCCATTATAATGAAGTTTTAAAATTAAATTATATCACATAAATATAAACAAATGACGATATCTTTGTTTCATCACATCCTCCAATTTCCATGTATCCTCTTCAAAATTTTTAATTCATCTTGGAATATTTTATCAGATAATTTTTATTGTTCAATGGAAAATTATCTATGTTGATCACTCTGGAAGATTGTTGATTTCATGTCTATATTTGATGTTTTAATAATCACAAATCATCACATACCATTAATGCTTAATCTGGTTTGTTTTCTCATAAACTTAATTACAATCTGTAAATGAATCTGTTATCATGTTTTTGTCTATACTTATTGACTTACAAAGTATGTTGGAAGCCTTTTGGACTCACCGATCCATCAGACTCACCGATCCATCAGACTCACCGATCCATCAGACTCACCGATCCATCAGACTCACCGATCCATCAGACTCACCGATCCATCAGACTCACCGATCCATCAGACTCACCGATCCATCAGACTCACCGATCCATCAGACTCACCGATCCATCAGACTCACCGATCCATCAGACTCACCGATCCATCAGACTCACCGATCCATCAGACGCACCGATCCAAGGACTCACCGATACAAATGAGTCACCGATGCAAATGACTCACCGATCAGATGACAGACCGATGCGGATCTATCTGAGTCACCGATCATTACTCTAATGCTGATGACCTACCGATCACTTGAACAGTCATAAACAACTGTTTGAATTTCTTTTTCTTTATCATTATTTATTCTAACCAACGGTCATATTAGTTATATTTTAATACCCTGGCAAATAATTAATAAAGGTTGTCGGATGTCAGGAAACCGTACCTCGTACCTGCCGAAAGGAAACCTCTTCTGTCCTACGGAGCATGTGACATAAATACAAGAAGACTCTGCTGAAGAGAAGTGTGAGACAAAACACACAGAGAAAAGGAAGACATACGACATACTCAAGAAGAGCTCTGTGCATAAAAGAAGAACCAAGCAAGACAGAATCACACAGAGACAATCAAGCATACTCAAGAAGAGTTCTGTGCATACAAAAGAATATCTAAGAGCTTCATCGACTACATCTCACTGCCTGTGAACCTGAAGCATACGACACTCTGCTTCTCAAAAAAAATCAAGAAGAGGACTCAGAATCACTTCTGATCAATTCCAAAACGAGTCCAGTGCTACACTGAAATCACTAGAGCCATTTCTAAACTCTACATCTCTGCTCTGTGATTTATTTATTATACATTTTGAGCAGTGTGTGTTATCTGCTGTATTAAAAACATACACTGACTCCTGTACTTTCACTGGAGGATCTGTAAATCCTCAGCAAACCTTTTACACTTTTTTTCCCACTGTGGATAGTGGTAGAGGTCTTGTGACCTGGACAGCTAGCTGCTGTTGTTTGTTTTCCCACGTAGAACTGTGGTAGAGGTCTTGTGACCTGGACAGTGTGTTCACTGTTGTTAACCCCGATCCAGGGTGTGGATCATTTTTATACAAACTGTTGAGAGGACTAAGTCTCGGCTTGAGACTGAACCTCTTGGTTAATTTTCTGTGTTAGTAGCTACATACTTTATCCATACTATACATATTTATTTCATATTCTGCTGCTATTACTTTGAAATATACTTTATCTTCAAAGCTACTTTTATAATTAAATTCGCAAATGTTTATATTTATTATAAATCAGTAAGTTAGTTTCAAAAGTTAATTTAATCATTAGATTAAGTTAACTGAGAACTAATCAATCATTGAGAAACTAATTGAACCTTTATAATCTATATAAATTCACTACAGTTTAATTTGTTTTTGAAATTGGGGGATTTTAATAGAAATTGTTTTTAACAGAAATTTTAATTGGTACTCAATTCACCCCCCCCCCTCTTGAGTTAACCACTCCGACCAACACTTGGTATCAGAGGATTGAAAATACTTTCTAAAAGTACTCTGCTTTTGAACTGTGATTTTAGCTGTATTTTAAAGGTCTTAAAATTTATGTTATATCTAAATTTTTATCTCTTTAAAATTTTCTCATCATGGACAATAGACTTGAGGGTGCTGCTACTAACCGACCACCTTTCTTCAATGGAACAAATTATGCTCAGTGGAAACTGAAAATGAGAATTCATCTAGAAAGTATAGGTTTTGATATTTGGACTGCTATTGAATCAGAATACAAAATTCCCACTACTGCTAGATCTATGTGGGATGAACCTACAAAGATTGCTTACAATAACAATTGTAAAGCTATGAATGCCTTGTACTGTGCTCTAGGAGAAGGAAGAGTTTAATAGAATTTCTGCATGTAAAACTGCATATGAAATTTGGGATACCTCAGCTGTTTCTCATGAAGGAACAACTAATGATAAGGAGATGAGATTGAATACCTATACTATTAAGTATGATAATTTTAAGATGAAGCCTGATGAACCCATTTCTGATATGTATCTCAGGTTCAATGAAATTGTCAACACAATGACTTCTCTGGGAAAGGATGTTCCAGTAAAGGAGCAAATCATGAGAATTTTGAGATGTCTACCTGAAAGATGGAGAGGAACCTCTGTCTCCATTAGAGAATCCTCTGACATTGGAACACTGCCTGTCAAGGAATTAATTGGTAAACTGATGATGTATGAAGAAGAGATTAAAGTAAATAAAGAAGAAGATGATGAACCCAAAAGGAAGTCTATTGCCTTCAAGACTACAACCTCAAAGAATAAGGATAAAGAAAAGCCTCAAGCTATCAATGAAAGTTCAAGCAGTGAGGAAAGTGAGAATGATTCTGACAGTGATGCTGAGATGGCTCAAATAGCCAGGAGATTCAAAAAGTTTTATAGGAAAAAGAAATTCATTAGGAAACCAAATTACAAGGGAAAGTATGACCAACAAGGAAAATGGAAAAAAGATTGGACGAAGGCTGACAGAACTGATGAAGTTGTCTTTTATTAATGCAAAAGAAAAGGGCACATAAAAACAGACTGTCCAAAGCTGAAATACAGAAAGAAGTATGAATACAAGGATAACAAGTACAAGAAAGCCATGAAGGCTACTTGGAGTGCTTTAGAAGACAGCACAAGTGAAGCTGAATCTTCAGACTCTGAAAAGAATCGGGCCAACATGTGTTTCATGACAAACACTTCTGAGGTAACATCAGAGACTCCTGTTTTTAATTCATACTATTCTGGAGAAGATTCTGACTCAGAAAACATGTCAAAATCTGAATTGTTTGAATACTGTGACATGTTAGAAGACACTTTTAATGAGCTTAAGGATAAATATAAAGGTTTAAAGAAACAGTATGCTTTAAGTGTTAAGCATAAATCTGAACTGGATATAGAAGTAGAAAAGAATGCTCAGTTGCTTAAAGAAAATACTGAACTAAAATTGTCTAATGAACAACTCAGAAAATACTTAGAGAAGTTCACAAATGGAAAGAATACTCTAACACAGATGCTAGGAAAGCAAGTTGCACCTAAATATACTACTGGTATAGGATACCAACCTGGACAAAGGAAAGTTGCCAAAACTAGATTCATTCCTAAATCTGGACAGAAGATAGTTAATTCTGGAACTTCATATGCCTCAACTAGTTATATTCATAGTTATGGATCTAATAAGGTTTATCATTCAAATAATGATAATTCTACGAATTATATGAGACCCATTAGACAAATATGGGTACCTAAAGTGCTATTGGCTAACCTGTCTGGACCCAAGAAGATCTGGGTACCAAAATCATCTCCCATCTAAATCTGTTTTGTAGGAGACCTGCTTGAAGAGCTGTCACAAGAAGATATGGTACATAGACAGTGGATGTTCAAGACATATGTCAGGAAACATTTCATGTTTCAAGAGATTAGTAAAAGTTGATGGAGGCTTTGTCACTTTTGGTGATAATTCAAAAGTAAAAATCATCGGCTTAGGCCAGATTGGTAACACTGACTCAGTATTAATTTCTAAAGTCTTATTTTTCGATGGACTTAAATATAACCTGTTAAGCATTTCTCAGTTTTGTGATGATGGTTTTTATGTGAAATTTAAAAATGATTCTTGCAGTGTTTTTAACTCTAAAAATGTTTTAGTATTTTCTGCTTTAAGAAATGAAAATGTTTATGTTGTTGATTTAGATTCATTAGATAAACAGAACATTCCTTGCTTAAATGCGTTTCATAAAGAGTCTTGGATTTGGCACAGAAGATTAGGACACTACAATGTACACTCACTTAGAAAACTTTATTGGAAGAACTTAGTTAGAGACTTACCCAAACTTGAATTTCTAGCAGACAAAGTTTGTAATCCCTGTCAAAAGGGAAAGCAACATAATGTTTCTTTTAAATCAAAGAAAGAAGTCTCAACTTCTCAACCACTTGAGTTGGTTCACATTGATTTGTTTGGACCATCAAGAGTTTCTAGTCTAAATGGGAAGCACTATGTCTATGTTCTCGTAGATGATTTTTCTAGATATACATGGGTATACTTTCTATCTCACAAAAGTGAAGCTTGTTCTTACTTTATTAAATATTCCAAGTCTGTAGAGAACCTTAGTGGACTTAAGATTAAAACCTTGAGAAGTGATCATGGTCATGAGTTTGAAAATCAAGATTTTGAATCTTACTGCTCACTCAATGCCTATTCTCACAACTTCTCTCCCCTAGAACACCCCAACAGAATGGTGTAGTAGAAAGAAGAAACAGAACCCTGCAAGAAATTTTTAGAACCATGCTCAATGAATATGAACTGCCTATTTACTTTTGGGCTGAAGCTGTTAATACAGCTTGTTATGTCATTAATAGAGTCTTAATTAGACCTGTTCTTAAGAGGACTCCTTATGAGTTGTGGAACCATAGGAAACCCAAGGTTAACTACTTCAATGTTTTTGGCTGCAAAGTCTTCATTCTCAATACTAGAGACAATCTTGACAAATTTTCATCCAAGAGTGATGAAGGAATTTTCCTAGGTTATTCTATCTCTAGTAAAGCCTATAGAGTTTTCAATAAAAGAACCAAATGCGTGGAAGAATCTCTTCACATCAAATTTGATGAAACTGATCCACATGAACCTAAAATCTCTCTTGAAGATGATCTCTCTGGTTTGAATCTCAATGATAAATACAATGGACCTATAGTTAAAACATCCAGCTCTGGAAATTCTCCAGAACCCGCTTCTGTTGAACCTCAATTTATAGATGAACCTGAAATTTCTAGTCCAACCTTTACCAGATCAACGAGGATTCTAAAGAATCATCCTTTAGATGTTGTTGTAGTAAATCTAGATAGAGGAACACAGACTAGAGCTTCTCTAAGAAATCAGGTTGAACATCAAGCCTTTCTTTCACAGTCAGAACCTAAAAATATCAATGATGCTATCAATGATGAGTTTTGGGTAATGGCTATGCAAGAAGAATTAAATCAGTTTGAAAGAAACAAAGTCTGGGAATTAGTTGACAGACCTAAGGACACTTTGACAATAGGAACAAAATGGGTTTTTACAAATAAAGTAGATGAATCTGGAAATATAGTTAGAAACAAAGCTAGACTAGTTGCACAAGGATATAGTCATGAAGAAGGTATAGACTATGAGGAGACTTTTGCACCTGTAGCTAGACTAGAATCCATTAGGATCTTACTTGCATGTGCTGCACATCTAGATTTCATGTTATATCAAATGGATGTCAAAAGTGCTTTTCTAAATGGTTTTATAATTGAAGATGTTTTTGTAGAACAACCACCTGGATTTACTAACCCCCATTTTCCAAATCAAGTTTTTAAACTTTCTAAAGCTTTGTATGGTTTGAAACAAGCTCCAAGAGCTTGGTATGATAGACTTAGCAATTTCCTTATTTCAAAAGGTTTTACTAAAGGGATTGCTGATCCAACTCTTTTCATTAAAAGAATTTCTAAAGACGTTTTAGTTGTACAAATATATGTTGATGATGTTATTTTTGGATCTTCTAAACACTCTTTATATACTGATTTTTCAAAAAGTATGAAAAATGAATTTGAAATGAGCTTAATGGGAGAGCTTAAGTACTTTCTTGGATTTCAAGTATTTCAAAATGAAAATGGTATTATTTTGAATCAAAGTAAATATACAAAGGATCTTTTAAAACGTTTTGGTCTGGAAAGTATCAAGGAAAGTGAAACTCCTATGAGTACTACCTGTAAATTGGATGCAGTTGAAACTGGGAAACCAGTTGATCAAACCAATTACAGAGGTATGATTGGTAGTTTACTTTATCTTACTGCTAGTCGACCTAATATTATGTTTAGTGTGTGTATGTGTGCTAGATTTCAAGCTAATCCAAAAGAATCTCATTTGCTTGCCGTCAAAAGAATTTTTAAATATCTCAAACACACGGTTAGCTTAGGTTTTTTTTACCCAAAAGGACAATCCTTTGACTTAATGAGTTATTCAGATGCTGACTTTGCTGGTTGTAAGTTAGATAGAAAAAGCAAATCTGGAACTTGTCATTTTCTTGGAAAATCCCTAGTATCATGGTGTAGTAAGAAATAGAATTCAGTTGCATTGTCTACTGCCGAGGCAGAATACATAGCTGCTGGTAGTTGTTGTGCACAAATTTTGTGGATGAAACACACTTTATTGGATTATGGATTTGATTTTAAACATGTTTCAATTAACTGTGACAATACTAGTGCAATAAATATATCTAAAAACCCTGTGTATCACTCTAGAACTAAGCACATTGATGTCAGACATCACTTTCTAAGAGATCATTATCAGAAAGGTGATATTTTTCTAGAATTTGTTAGTTATGAAAATCAATTAGCTGATATCTTCACAAATCCCTTATGCTCTGAAAGAATGAAATTTATTAAACAAGAGTTTTGTATGATCGATCTGTGAAACTGATCTGTGAAACTGATCTATGAAACTGATCTGTGAAACTGATCTGTGAAACCGATCTGTGAAAGGGATCTGTGAAACCGATCTGTGAAACCGATCTGTGAAACCGATCTGTGAAACCGATCTGTGGAACCGATCTGTCACACTGTTTTGTCAAACAGATCTATTTTCAATTACTTTTTATTAATTAGTAAATTACTCTTTATGGAAATCCTAAATGATAAAATAAATGATACGCGGCTATTTATCTTCCCTAAACCTTTTGACCTTTCATTTCCCGCCGAACCTCTCAACATCTCTTCCCCTCCACTTCGAACCTTCGAACTCTTGCCTTCTCAAAATCCTCGAATGGCTAAGAAAAAGAGACCGAGCAAAGGACCAGATAGCCATGTACCTTCAAAGCGTGCTTGAGGCGAGTCGAGTAGTACCTCTCAACTATCAATAAATCCGAACCTGGAAACTCGGATTGTTGTTGTAGAAAAAGAAGTAAACTCTGCCTGGCTTTTGTCAAGTAAGTCACTGTTGCTGCAAGTTCTTGAATCGCAAAGATGGATAGACTGGTTTTCTTACAACACTCGAATAGACTACCCGAAGCTGGTACATGAGTTCTATATGAATCTGGAAATCACTTTAGATGGTGTGGAGGCTGCCTGGATGTCGTCTGTGTTAAAAGGAAAGAAAATATCCTTCTCATCTAAGCAGTGGGCTGAGTGCCTGAACGTACCTCATGAAGGTCGGTACGAGGATTATGCTGGGAATATTACTCCGACATCTGATTGCTTTTCTTATGAGCTAGCTCTAGAGCTTCTGACAGGAAATAGAGAGTCACGAAGAATCACAGCATCAGAATTAGATGGTGAGTGCAGACTTCTTTTCATGTTTATTCAGCACCAACTTTGCCCTAGGAGAGGAGATTTTGCACCTGTAAAATACCAGGATGTTTTCCTGTTGTTTCTTCTGAAAACACATGAGAAAATCAATTTGTGTAGATATGTGATAGTACACATAGCTGGAATGATAAAACCATCCAAGAAAGCCACTGCCTTGTTTTATTCAAAGATGATATCTACCATGCTCAAGAATCTAGATTGTCTTGATGAAGATGATGAAGTTAATGAAACAGACCATACCTTCTGTCTTAACAAAGAGATCTGCAAGAGGATGAAAATAAATTGGAATCCATGGAAGAAGTGCTGGGTGGCAGATGAAGATAAATTGTATGAAGCCTACAATCCCATAGATCATGGCAAGAGGCCAAAGGATTTGAGAGATCCTGGATTAAAACCAGATAAGGAAGCAGTTTATTCTGGTGATGATGAGTAAGAAGAAGCTGCTACTGCAGAAGGAAGTGTGTCTTCTCCTGATGATAGGAGTGACCCTGACACTGCTAGTCCCAAGAAAAGAATAGAATTTGGACCTGCTAGTCCACCCTTAACCCAACCAGAGTCAGAACCTATTCTTGGTGATGAAGAAGATTCTGATACTGAAGAATATCACAGTGAAGCCTCTGAGTAGAGTAATAATGAGCAAGGTGATGCTGATGACAATCATGGTGATGATGATGATGATGCTGATGTTGTTGAAGCTTCTATTGATGGTGTTAACAGACCGGTGGATGGTCTTGCTGTAGATCAAGTAGAACAACCTCAGTCAATACAAGAAATCTATATCAGTGGCAAGGATGTCTCACCAAAAATTAGTGGAACATCAAGCTATGAAAAACCAAAATACACTCTGTGTGCTGCCGTTTGGGATGACTACCCTGGTTATGCTGTGTTGGGCTTAGAATATTCTGAAGACGAAGAAGCAATGCCAGAATCTGCTGCAGCTGTGAAGAGGAACCTCCCACGAGAAGCAAGGTCTGTTCCTACTTTTGCTCCTACCAATAATAATTTCCCTGGTTCTGGAATCAGTTAAGATGATCTTGATAAGTTTAAGTTTGAATTGCTAACTGCTGTGAGAACCATAGTTAGAGAAGAAGTTTCTAATGCTCTTACTCAAGTGTCTCTACAAGTTTCTGAAAATTAATTGGAAGCCTTCTCACAAACAGTATCAAATGCTGTGAAGCCAGACCTAGCCAATACTGGTGAACTTATTGGCAGGCAAATAACCTTTTTGAATCAGACTATGAAGGATCTTCACACCGGCCTGGTATCTCTATCAAGCGAATTCCGATCAACCATCTCTGGTATGATGGATGTTTTGAGAAATCTGATTGAACATCTCAACAAGTCTGACCTGAGGAAGTTGAAAGCTAAACTAACTCACATAGTCGGCCAAGCTAGTACAGGAAAGGTAACCAAGATCACTATCCGTGAAATAGAAGCTCTAAAAGAAGTTGTGCGTGAAGAGTTAGCTGCTGTAAGACAAATTCTTGATTTAGAGTCTTTGAGGAAGATGAAAGAGCTCTGTGATAACAGTCATAAGATGGCCTTGGTATATTTAGCAGATGCTAAGAATGCCCTGCAAGAGATCAAAGAAAAAGTTGATACTTACTTTTCCAAGATTTATACAAAACATGAGATGACTGCAAGCTTCAAGGTGTTAGCAGAGAATCTGAAATTACCTCCTGTCACTCAGGCCTTCAAAACTCAAGTTCGCCAATTGCAAGATTTTGTCCCTTCCTTGGAACAGTTCATGGAGAATAAAGATGATTTTGAAAAAGCTATGAAGTATGGAGCAGAAGTCATTCAGGACTTTTCATCTGTTGAAGCCTTATTTGGATGCACCGGCCCCTGCAATTGTACTTCCTACTTCTGAACCTCTCAGTGCCTCTGATGTAGCTCCGAATCAGCTGTCTGTTGCCCAAGATCTATCTCAATTAAGACCAGTTCCTCAGAAAGCTCCTCAATCAGCTCCTGTTTCTCAACAACAACCCTCTGTGGTACCTGATCCTACACCTGCTCGAGTTGTCCTACCACCACTTCAGATTCGCCAAGACCAGCATGTCTCCAAACCTTCCACCTTACCTACTATTGATCCCAAAGACAAAGGCAAAGCCCCTTTGTATCCCACCAAATAGTTGTGTATTGTCTTTGATGGGGTGAACAATGTGCTACTTGTAATAATCTGTACTTTATCATTTTTTTTTCTTTTTCTCTCTCTACTCTCTGCTGACTGCTTTTACTTTCACTTTCTCTTATCTGTTCTCCCTCCTTTTTGATTATCCCAAAGGGGGAGAATGACCTGATCTGATATATATGAGAGATGTGAACATCTCAGAGGGAGATCCATATCTCAGGGGGAGCCATCTGAATATTATATATATGGGAATGTTAACTTAAGAAGGAGATTTATATCTCTTTACTCTTATTCTCATTATGATTTTATGTTTTTATTATTGATTTTTTTTCTTTTTTGCTATCTCCTATATATATATAAAGATTTGTGACTATCAAAAAGGGGGATATTGTTGAGCCCTCTGGAAGATTGTTGATTTCATGTCTATGTTTGATGTTTTAATAATCACAAATCATCACATACCATTAATGCTTAATCTAGTTTGTTTTCTCATAAACTTAATTACAATCTGTAAATGAATCTGTTATCATGTTTTTGTCTATACTTATTGACTTACAAAGTATGTTGGAAGTCTTCTGGACTCACCGATCCATCAGACTCACCGATCCATCAGACTCACCGATCCATCAGACTCACCGATCCATCAGACTCACCGATCCATCAGACTCACCGATCCATCAGACTCACCGATCCATCAGACTCACCGATCCATCAGACTCACCAATCCATCAGACTCACTGATCCATCAGACGCACCGATCCAAGGACTCATCGATGCAAATGAGTCACCGATGCAAATGACTCACCGATCAGATGACAGACCGATGCTGATCTATCTGAGTCACCGATCATTACTCTAATGCTGATGACCTACCGATCACTTGAACAGTCATAAACAACTGTTTGAATTTCTTTTTCTTTTTCTTTATTTATTATAACCAATGGTCATATTAGTTATATTTTAATTCCCTGACAATTAATTAATAAAGTTTGTCGGATGTCAGGAAACCGTACCTCGTACCTGCGGAAAGGAAACCTCTTCTGTCCTACGGAGCACGTGACATAAATACAAGAAGACTCTGCTGAAGAGAAGTGTGAGACAACACACACAGAGACAAGGAAGACATACGACATACTCAAGAAGAGCTCTGTGCATAAAAGAAGAACCAAGCAAGAAAGAATCACACAGAGACAATCAAGCCTACTCAAGAAGAGTTCTGTGCATACAAAAGAATATCTAAGAGCTTCATCGACTACATCTCACTGCCTGTGAACCTGAAGCATACGACACTCTGCTTCTTAAACAAAATCAAGAAGAGGACTCAGAATCACTTCTGATCAATTCCAAAACGAGTCCAGTGCTACACTGAAATCACTAGAGCCATTTCTAAACTCTACATCTCTGCTCTGTGATTTATTTATTCTACATTTTGAGCAGTGTGTGTTATCTGCTGTATTAAACACATACACTGACTCATGTACTTTCACTGGAGGATCTGTAAATCCTCAGCAAACCTTTTACACTTCTTTTCCCACTGTGGATAGTGGTAGAGGTCTTGTGACCTGGACAGCTAGCTGCTGTTGTTTGTTTTCCCACGTAGAACTGTGGTAGAGGTCTTGTGACCGGGACAGTGTGTTCACTGTTGTTAACCTCGATCCAGGGTGTGGATCATTTTTATACAAACTGTTGAGAGGACTAAGTCTCGGCTTGAGACTGAACCTCTTGGTTAATTATCTGTGTTAGTAGCTACATACTTTATCCATACTATACATATTTATTTCATATTCCGTTGCTATTACTTTGAAATATACTTTATCTTCAAAGCTACTTTGATAATTAAATTCGCAAGTGTTTATATTTATTATAAATCAGTAAGTTAGTTTCAAAAATTAATTTAATCATTAGATTAAGTTAACAGAGAACTAATCAATCTTTGAGAAACTAATTGAACCTTTATAATCTATATAAATTCACTACAGTTTAATTTGTTTTTGAAATTGGGGGATTTTAATAGAAATTTTTTTTAACAGAAATTTTAATTGGTACTCAATTCACCCCCCCCCCTCAGATAATTTTTATTGTTCAATGTAAAATTATCTATATGATTAAATATTTCTGATGATTATAATTTATTGTAATTATTTTGATCCAGTGGTATAACCCCTAGATTCAATACAATTCTTGGATTAGATATGTGCTCTATCAGTAAAAATACATGGAACATATCATGAACTAGAGAGATGTTTAGTTTATGTTCTATGAAATAATATACTAAACCAACTTAATCACAAATTTCAAAGTAAAAAATATACGTAGAGATCACATCTTCCTTATTTATGAATTTGATAACATTATTTCACAGATAAATTCATTGTAATACCTTCTTACCAACTTCTCATTAAATATTTCATCAATGTTTATCCAATTAAATTTTCTGTTAATTATGAGATTCCTTGATGTGCTTCTAAATGGTTTTGAATATCTTCTCCATTTCATTAGTCCATGTAAATATATATTTATTTCTTTAACATTATCCTAGAAAAATGAAGTTATATACTTCTATTCATAATGATCTTCAGATGTATCCATCTGAATTATCAGGTAAAAGCTATTATTTTATGAAAAAATGTATAAAGGATGGTTTTGAACCCAACCACCTTTGAAATTTATTGTGCATGACCTCAAATAATCCACTAGGATTTAGTGGTTATCACAAAATAACTATCTATTTGGGGATGATATGAAGTAACTAAAATCAAATCTGAATGTAGATCATATTGAATAGTTTTTTAGAACTTCCCAAAAATCCTAGGACCCCAATTATATAAAGAAAAATTTGGTACTCCATGAAATCTTACCACTTCATTAATGTATAAACTAAAAATATTATCAAGATATAAATAATATTTGAAAGTAATGAAGTGTACTAACATCATATAGAGATAATATATAACATAAAATTCATTATATCATTTAGTAATTTTTGAGATTCTAATAAAAATATATTTTAATGTTTTACTATATCAATTGAAGTGTGGGTAATCGTGAAAGCATCCCCTTGGTCATTTGTATCACAAATACAACTTTTTAACATATAAATTATTGAGATAAATACAATTTAATATCACTATACATGTGTCACGTCCATGAATTCATATAAAGTCATTTTTCATTTAATTTCCATCCTTGATTTGTTGTGGGGGCCTTTCATGCATTTTGGTGGAAATTGTGGGTTATCAAAATCTGGGCAAAACCTTGAGCTCATTTCCATAATTAAAAATAATTTTTTTACAACTCCATTTTTCAACATTTTACACCCATTCCACTTACCAATTGGAATACCCTAGTATATTAAAACCACCACATCTATTTGTATCTCATATGAATCTATAATAATGATGTATTTTGGTTTTTTATTAAGGTGTTGGGCCATCCAGAATGCCCATTTCCAGCTTTAATTTTATTAATTATTTATTATCTCATCAATTTTCAAGTTTTTTATGTGATTAAAACTCTCACCCAAGACCACTAACCAAAGGAGCGTCTTCGTTCTCTCCTCACACAATTTGGACTACAATTGTATTTCAAAATTGGTCGAAACTTCTCTGGATTTCACAAATCATTTAGATTTGAAGTGGTAAATTGATCCATTAATAACTCCTCCTATTATTAATCCTTTTCTTCCATTCCAGTTCCTACATGACCTCATCAGTATTTGTAACACCCCAAGCTTCCACTGTATGTTTACCTTTAAATAATGCAATAGCTTGCATTGTACGCAACTTCGAGGTTCTAACACACACTGCAACCAATCAAACTAGCCATTATGAATGGTAATACCCAATTTTTAAAATTGTATACATTTTATCATTAAAAATGGACTTCATATTTGGATTATTCATATTGAAATTAACTTAGGGTGAAGTTTGGGTACATTTCTGATAACTTTCATATTTTGATGAATAGTGAAAATTTCTAAATTTTAATTAAAAACGTTTTATATGGAAATAATTAATAGAGATAAATTTTGAATTTGAGTTGTTTTAAAGTGTATTTAGAATATAGTTTTATCATTTAATACAATTTTAGTCATTGTACATAATTTCACATTTAAACCGGACATAAACATGTGTCAATCTTTTGATAGTTATTATTTCCTAAAAACACGCTTTGTTTTACAGTGGGAATTAATTTTAAATTAATTTCCGACACTTCTATGTTTTGAATTTAGAAAACTGGATTCAATATTTAGAGTCTGGAGTTCCAAACTATTTTAATAGGTAACTTTTATTTTTAGAAATTTTGAATAATTACTTCGGTAAATATTTTATTTACCATGGTTAAAGGGTAAATCCGGTAAATACGAGTAAAAAATAATATTATAATATTAATAAATTACCCTAAAACGTTTCTTAACGTTATTGGTTGATAAATTTCTTATGATGGGAATCATTGGGTTTTTCGGGACCCCATGGAGCCACTTGTAGGAGATAAGGACACTTTATATTAATTAATTTAAAGTAAATACAAAAATGACATAAGCATATATATTTTAGAAAAACAATTTTTACATAGGGTTATATATGTTATATTTTCGACTAAAAATATTAATTAGAAAGATAAATAGATTAAATACATAATGGAATTTTATTTATAATTTTTAGACATTGAATAATTAAATATATTTATGACACAATAATGATGTAGTATTTTCCTTATTAATGAAGGAATCAAATAATTGGTATTATAAATGTCATAATAAATATAATTTTAATGTTTTGATGACATCTACGAATTATATTTGTTAATATGTCTTTTTTGGATTGGTTAAATGAACATGGTTCGAATTAATAATGTTTTAAGGACTTTATCAAAAATCAATTATTAAATAGTATCAAGATTGACCTAAATTAGTTTTTAAAACAAATATTATATTATTAATTGATATTCTATTCCTAAAAATCTAAGGATCGGATAAATTAATTATATAATGATATGTGTATTGTTAATGGAACACTTGGGGGTCTCTTGGATGTTTATAGTATGTTTATTGACTGTAAAATATAACAATACAAAGAGTCATGGTCAATGTCAAACTATTTAACTAGGAGTTAAATAAAAAATATAAAGATAATATAGTGACCCAAACCATTATAAAACATATTGGTTGAGTGGTTTTAGACCTATACCTACCTTAACCTTTAAATAATACACTTTCAAGCTATTATAAACTTAATATGAATTTATTATAAAATAATATTTCTAGTTTTTCTTAAGGTGCCCCTCACCCATCTTATAAAAAGGAACTCAACCTTCTCACTAATTCACACCTTCAAAGCCTTTTTTTCAGCCAAAAGCTGCCCAAATATTCTATCAACATCCCTCAATTCATCCTAGACTACTGATTTTGATCATAAATCCAACCTATGTATCCCTTTTGATCAAATCAAAAGGAATATCCCCAAGAAGAGGTAATTTTTCACCACCCTCGTTCAAGTTCCTTTTTTCTTCATCATCTTCTGTCTTTGTAATTTCCATTCTAAAATAATAATTCCAGTATCTTATATATACTGTGATGTTATTATAAATATGTTACAACCATATTCAGTATTCTATCTATCCTTTGAATGACATGTCACTATACGTGCGTACGTACGGTTTACCATCTCCACATCGTGGTGTAATTGTTATTCAAAACATTATTATTTGGATGGGTATGATAATGATTTTTTTTTAATGTAAACAATAAATATAAAATGATAATGAATATGTATATATGATATACTATACATTTACATATTATTTTAATATCAAAGCAATGGTATTGTCGCTCGTGCGTACGTACGGACTATCATCTCCACGAATGCAATGAAATTCATTCCCCATCGTATCCATTCAAGAATAATTTTCATTTGATGGTTAAAAATAATGTTTAAATACTTAATATCATTATTTATACGAATAAGATACAACTTATCCATAATTAACATGGCTTATGTAACCAAACATTTAAAAGAAAATCAGTAAGTTAACACCTGAAATGACGATAATTATAAGATATTATTAACAAATCAATGTTAAAAGATCATATATGATATCATATTAATGTATATGATATTTTTATAATTTATAACAATTATTTCACCATTATATAGGAGGTTAAACTACCCTCATATAAGGAAAAGTACAAGGTAAGGATTTATATCACAATCTCTTAATTATCTGATGTTTTGTATACATAATCTTCTACTAGGACTTCTTTATCATCCACATACATGTTTCTTAAAAATGTATTTCAAAACATTCCTACTATTTTATAGACTATGGGTTAATGTCATTTATACCCTTGTTTTACTTTTTATAAGATGTTTATAAAGGAATCTTTATTTCGTTTTCCAAACAAGGACATTTTTAATGAATATTTTCAATGTAAATGTTTTCTTTTATAATTATGTGGCTTTTAAATGATTTCAAAAAAAGATATATTACTCTTAAATAGTTTTGATTTCATCTATTTAAACATCCTTTGATGGATTTTAATCTTATTTGAAGTTGATTTATTATTATACAAAACTTCCATATTGTATTGAAGGTTTTGTGATATGTATGACTGTTGATGTGTTATTTTTATAGCATTCATGGTTTATGGAGAAAGTATCGACATATCATATGCTAGTTTTAATACGAATATTTATGTTATGATTAAACATGTTCATATGAGGAATGCATTGGACATAATAAGTGATGGGTGGAGCCCGCTATAGCTTCTCGATGCATCGGTAGGTGTCATGAGACAAACTAGTGTCTTGGCACAAGGCCGTGACAAAATCATATTTGTATTCACACCACAAGTCCTTGACAATATGGTTATGATAGTCTGGAATTTTTCATTACATCATTATGAAAGTGGTTATTGATATTTCATGTGATTATTCGACTAGTATAATATTCAAGTGAACAATTAAATGGAATTATTTCATTTTATTTCTGCCATATTATACAGAAGTAAATGTTTAAAAGGTTTTTGTTTTATTTATACATTGCCTTAAATGTTTATTCTTATTTATGAATGTTTCCTCTATATTGTTATCCTTACTGGTCATTTGAGCTCACCCCTTTATATGTTTTATTTTTCCCAGGATTTGAAAAGTATTTTATGAATGCCCTGCATGGATAGTATAAGGGGATATGAGTGTGGAGATAAGATGTTGTTGTAGTTTTCACTTTATGATGTAATGTAATCTTTATGATTTTATCTAGTGATTCCAAGTATACTAAACTAATAGGTCTCTAGAGACTTGATATTTTGTGGTCATGCTAATGTTATGTAATAATGCATCGATTCTGGGTAACTTGGGTCAGGGCGTTACAGTTGGTATCAGAGGAAGTTTAGTATAAACCATGGAAAATATATTTAGATAAACTCTGATTAGAGCAGATAGCCATAAGAGAGACTTTGAGGATTAGTATAGAAGAACTTACTAGAATATTGGTCTTATAGAGATTTTGTATGTTTTCCGAGAAATACATCCCTGTATTGAAACGAGCAGGTAGAGGCAGCTCTGGCATAGATGTATCTATGGGTAAAACCCGAAAACACCGCTTTGAGATAGACTCGAATGGGAACTGGTGCACGACAACGGGCCTTGCTGCACTCTTGGTTACCACAATCCCAGGGGATATGATTAGGATAATTCTCATTTTCATTTAAGACCATTATTAAGGGTTTATGAGTATATACTTAATGAAAACATTTTTATGATTATGGATTATATCCATAAACAATTCAATTTTTGTTAAGTGTTTTACAAGTTTGGATTTATGTATTGCGACTCATAAACTACTCTAGTGTATACCATTGTTTAGAAATGGTGCCTAGTGGAAGAAATGGAAATAGTATCAATGCACACACTCTTTGTAGGGATTTCCCTCATGGTCAAGATAATTATAGTGAAGCTGGTGATGCAACTGGTACTGATCAGCTAATCACCATATTGGGACAACTCACCCAGGTTATGAATAATAACCTTACCCGTATGGAGCACCCTGATCCGCAGCGTGGATGATAAATGTTAGATCACTTCATGAGGAAATAAACACCAACATTAAATGGTAGTAAAAATCCCTTAGTATCTGATCAATAGATAAATTCCTTAGAGAAAATATTTCAAGCCTTGGGGAGTAGTGAAAGGGAAAATGTTATTGTGACAGTTTACCGCCTCACAGGAGATGCTGATCAATGGTGGTTATTTATTCAAAACAAAAAGGAATATGATGAAGTAACTAATATGAAACATATGGAGTTCAAAGACCTTTTCATAGAAAAATACTGTCCTCGAGACCATCGAGCAGATATGGAAGGGCAATTTCTGAGTCTGAGACAAAAGGAGGATGAGAATGTCGCAAAGTATGAGGGTAACATCACAAGGTTAGCGAGGTATGATGCAGATTATATACATAACCCAAGAAGTAAGATTGATCATTTCATGGATGGGTTAAAACAATTTCTCTGGCGAACATTAGTCTCACAAACCTTCTCATTGAACGAATATATTATCTCATGTGCTACCAATACAGAAAAAGAATTATCTATGTCTTACAACTTTAAAGCAAAGCAAGAGAAGAAGAGTTTTGCTGATCACTCTAGAAATGGAAGTAAGGGGAATACAGGAAAGGTTTATTATCCATCTTGCATTAAATATTGGAAGATACACCCCGGTACTTGCTTGAAAAGAATTGAAGTGTGTTACAAGTGTGGTGAAAAAGGCCACCAAGCTCGTGATTGCAAGGGGAAGAAAGAAGCTACCGATGTTCAATGGTACAACTGCAGGGAGATAGGACATTATTCAAATAAATGTCCTAAGCATCAGGGGTACTTTCCTTAGAAAAGGCCATGGGTTCAATGCCATGCTTTTGTTATCACTACTGCTGAGGCAGAATATCTGAAAGACATGGTGGCAGGTAATTTAATGGTTTCCTCAACTTAGCCAATGCATTATTTGATTCTGGATCATCACATTGTTTCATATCATCCCAATTTTCAATGAAAATTAGATATTTTCAATTTGATCTAACAAGGGAGTTTTCAATAAAAAATCCTAAGGGAAGTATCAATGCAACAAAGTTTTATGAATCAGTCCCCATTAGAGCACATAAATATTCTTTATCTGCTGATTTCATCATCATACAAATGATTTCATTTGATATAATACTCGGTATGGATTGGATTTTGGACCATGATGTGGAGATATATTGTTAGAATAAGGAGGTTACAATTTTTTATGATTATGATAAAGGACACCTTATCTTTAGAGAAAAATCGTCACCACCTGATTCTTATCTGGATCCACCCCCAGTAGCTCAACTAAATTCAATTATTGTGGAGGAAGATAATGAAATAACTGTGGGTTAGGAAAATAATGTTCAAATAGAGGATGTACCTATTGTGAAAGAATAGATAGATGTTTTTCTAGAAGATTTACCTGGACATCCACCAGAACAAGAAATTGAGTTTTCCATTTATTTAATTCAAGGTTCAAGGCCTATATCGAAGGCCCCTTGTAAATTGGCCACTGTGGAATTAGTTGAACTAAAGAAATTCCTAGAGGAATTGAGTAATAATGTATTTATTCACCCTTTTGTTTCTCCATGGGTAGCCCCTTTCATTTTTGTTAAGAAAAAATATGGATCTATTAAGTTATGTATCGACTACAGGGAGATCAATGCAATAACAATAAAGAACTACTATCCCCTACCTCACATTGATGATTTATTTTACCATCTTCATGGAGATCAATACTTTTCAAAGATTGAACTTAGATCTAGATACCATTAGTTGTGTGTGAAGAAGGAAGACTTTCTGAACATAGAATTTTGAACCAGGTATGGGCATTTCGAGTTTACAGTAATGCCTTTTGGATGGACTAATGCACCATCTGTATTCATGGATCTAATGAATAATGTTTTCAAGGAATATCTCAATGATTTTGTGGTGGTATTTATTGATGATATCATGGTATATTCCAAAAGCTATGAAGATCCTGAAAATCACTTGTGCATTATCCTAAACACTCTAAGAAGACATGAATTATATGGGATGTTTAGCAAGTGTGAATTCCAGCTTCATGAGATTTCTTTTCTTGGCCATATTGTCTCTAATGATGGAATCTTTGTTGAACCTTCTGAGACAAGAGCAATCCATGAATGGTCAGCACCGACGATTATAACCGAGTTACACAGTTTTATTGGTTTAGGAGGTTATTATCGATGTTTCATCCAAAATTTCGCCAGATTGGATAACCCATTAATAAAGATCACATGTAAAGGAGTTAAATTCACTACTGGAAAACTAACATATACCAACGGTTTGGAGAACCGTAGGAAATTAAGCCGTTGGGATAGGTCTATACCAACAGTTTTTCGAAAACTGTTTGTATATGTAATATAAAAATATATACCAACGGTTCCATAAAACTATTGGTATATGTATTTCCAAAAAAAATACATTCGCTGGTGGAGTATTTCAACCTCTTCCCATACCTGAGTGGAAATGGGTTAATATGACGATGGACTTTGTCATGGGACAACCAAAGACTCCAAGAAGAAATGATGAAAATGGGTCATTATTGATCATCTTACCAATTCATCACATTTTCTTTCTATAAGGGAAGGTTTACTACTTGGATGTCTAGAAAGACTATATATTAATGAAGTTGTGAGACTTCATGGAGTAACCCTATCGATTATTTCTGATTGTGATCCCCATTTTACCCCATGATTCTGGAAACTTTTTCAGAAATCCCAAGATACTGAACGTTTTTTAAGCACTACATACCACCACAAAAATAATGGACAATCAGAACGGACTATTCAAACCTTAGAAGATATGTTGAGATCTTTCTCACTTTACTTTCAGGGTATGTGATATCAATATTTAACTTTTGTAGAATTTTTCTATAACAATAGCTTCCATTGAAGTATTCAGATAGCACCATATGAAACGTTATACGGAAAGAGCTGTCACCCACCAACCTGTTGGGATGATGTTGGTAAAAGAAAAAGTGTAGGACCATAACTAGTGGAGGAAACGAAGGAAAAGGTGAAGTTAATCCAAAACCACATCAAAGCAGCTCAAAGTAGGCAGAAGAGCTATACTAACAACCGAAGAAAGGATTTGGAATATCAGGTAGGAGATCATGTTTTCTTGAAGGTATATCCATGGATGGGAGTTATAAGTTTTGTAAAGAAAGGTAAATTGAGTACCAAGTACATAGGACATTTTGAAATTCTAAAACAAATTGGGGTTGTAGCTTACCGTTTGGCAATGACACCAAGTCTCTCCAAAGTTCACGATGTGTTCCACGTATCACTGTCGAGAAAATACATGCCCGACCCAACGCATGTAGTCACTTATGGGGGAAGTAGAATTGGAACCCAATCTTTCTTATTGCGAATAGCTCGTTAGGATTATTGATACAAGAAAAAAAGTGCTAAGAAACCGAATGACTCGTCTAGTAAAAGTTCTATGGAGAAACCATAAGATGGGAGAGGCAATGTGGGAACCCGAGGAATATATGATGAAGAACCACCCAAGACTTTTCATGCGGTATTATTCTAGAACATTTTAGGAAAAAATTATTTGATGGAGGGGAGAATGTAACTCCCCATTCTTCCATGGTATGTTTCCCTTTGAATAATGCAATAGCTTGCATTGTACGCAACTTCAAGGTTCTAACACACACCACAACCAATCAAACTATCCATTATGAATAGTAATACCCACTTTCTGAAATTTTATATATTTTATCATTCACAATGAACTTAATTTTTGGATTCGGAATATCGAAATTATCTTGGGGTGAATGTTTGGTACATTTCTGATAAATTTCATATTTTGATTAATAGTTAAAATTACTAAATTTTAAATAAAAACATCTTTTTTAATCGAAATAATTAATAGTGATAAATTATGAATTTGAGTGGTTTTAAAGTATATTTAGTATATATTTTTACCATTTAATACAATTTTGGTCATTGGATGTAATTTCACATTTAAACTAGACATAAACATGTGTCATTCTTTTGATATTTATTATTTCTTACAAACACGCTTTTTGTTTTGACAACGGGAATTAATTTTATATAAATTTATGCCACTTCAGTGTTTTGAAATTAGAAAGATGTATTCCATATTTAGAATAAGGAATTACAAATTATGTAAATAGGTATGTTTTATTTTTAGACATTTTGAATAATTACTTCGGTAAATATTTTATTTACCATGGAAAAGGGGGAAATCAGGTAAATAAGGGTAAACAAATAATATTATAATAACAATAAATTTACCTAAAACGTGTTCTGACCTTATTTGTTGATAGAATTCAGACTATGGTCATCTTTGTGTTGATTTTAGGACCCCATGGAGCCACTTGTAGGTGATAAGGCCACTTTATATTAATTAAGCTAATGTATATACAAAAATGAAATTAGCATATATCTTTTTGGAAAAAAATATTTACATATGTTCATATATGTTATATTTTCGACTATAAATATTAATTAGAATGCTAAAAATATTTCCTACATAATTGTATTTTATTTATAATTTTTTTCATTGAATTAATAAATATATTAATGACACAATAAGGATGCAGTATTTTCCTTATTAATGAAGGAATCAAATAATTTCTATTATAAATGTTAAAATAAATATAATTTGATGGTTTTGATGACATCCAAGAATTAAATTTGTTAATACGGCTTGTTATTATTTGGTAAATGATCATTTTTTGAATTAATAATGTTTTTAAGACTTTATCAAAAATAAATTATTAAATACTATAATGATCGACATAAATGAGTTTTTTAAAAAATATTATATTATTTATAGATATTCTATTCCTATAAATCAAATGTTTGGTCAAATGACTTATATAATGATAGGTGTATTATTTATTGACCAATATGGGGTCTCTTGGAAGTTTATAGTAAGATTATTGACTATATAATATCAAAATACAATGAGACATGGTTAATGTCAAACTATTTAACTAGTAGATAAATCAAAAAGATAATGTTAATATTGTGACCCAAACCTGTCTAAAACCTATTGGATGAGTGGTCTTCAACCTATATCCACCTTTAAATTTAAATAATCTACATTAGAGCCACTATAAACCAAATAGGAATGTATTATAAAATAATATTTCTGGCATTTCCTAAGATGCCCCTCACCCCTCTTATAAAAGGGAACTCTCCCTTGTCACTAATTTACAGCTTCAAATAATCTTGGCTCGGCCAAACCCTACCCGAATATTCTCTAAAATTTACAAAAATAATCCTAGAGGCATTATTTGGATCAGAAACTCAACTTAACGGGCCCTTTTGATCAAATCAAAAAGAAGAACCCGAAGAAGATGTATTGTTTTCACCACCCTCTTTCATGTTCCTTTCTTCTTCAACGTATTCTTTCTTTGTTATTTACCTCATAAAATAATAACTCATGTATCTTCTATATACATTGATGTTATTGTAAATAAATTACAACCATATTCAGTATTGTATCCATCTTTTGAATGACAGGTCACCATACGTGCGTAAGTACGGCTTACCGTCTCCATGTCATGGTGTAATTGTTATTCAAAAAAATATTATTTGGATGGGTATGATAATGATGTTTAATTGATGTGAATAATAAATATAACATGATAATGATTCTGTATATATGATATACCATCCTATTATATATTATTATAATATCACAACAATGATATTGTCGCTCGTGCGTATGTACGGACTACCGTCTCCACAAACGCGATGAAATTCATTCCCCGTCGTATCCATTCAAGAATATATTTCATTTTATTATTAAAAATAATGTTTAAGGACTTAATATCATTCTGTATATGAAAAATATACACCCTCTCTTTAACAAACATGACTTATTTAACCAAATATATAAAAGAAAACGAGTATGTTAACACCTGAAACGACGATAATAATAAGATATTATTAACAAATCAATGTTAAAAGATATTATATGATATCATATTAATGTATATGATTCTTTTATAATTTAATAACAATTATTTCACCATTATACTGACGGTTTACCTACACTTGACCAAGGAAAAGTACAAGTTAAGGGTTTATTTCACAATCTCTTCATTATCTGAGATTGTTTATACATAATTATCTACTAGGAATGATTTATCATCCACATCCATGATTATTAAAAATGTATTTCAAAACATTGTTACTATTTTATATACTATGAGTTAAAGTCACATATACCATTTTTTGAATTTTTAGAAGATTTTTATAATAGAAACTTTCCGTCATTTTCCAGACAAGTATTTTTTATCCTTTTCGGCAAAATTAAGGTAAAAATGTCTTTTTAACTTATACGGTTGGTGCAACTATTCTCCACCATTATAAAATCATCCATGTTTCCCTCAAAAGCTACTAAAAATATTTTCAATGTAAATGTTTTCTTTTATATTTATGTAACTTTTAAATCATTTAAAAAAAAGATATTTCTCTCAAAAAGTATTGATTTCATCTATGTCAACATCCTTTGATGGATTTTAACCTTATTTTATGTTGATTTATTATGATAGAAAACATCCATATTGTATTGAAGGTTTTGTGATTTGTTTGACTGTGGATGTGTTATTTTTATACCATTCATGGTTTATGGAGAAATTATTGACATTTCCTATGCAAGATTTAATATGAATGTTTATGTTATGTTTAAAACTATTCATATGAGAAATGCATTGGACTTAATAAGTGACGAGTGGATCCTGCTATAGCTCATTGATTCTTCGGTAGGTCTCATGATACAAACTTGTGTCTTGGCATAAGGCCTTGAAAAAATGTTATTTGTAGTCATTGCACAAGGCCATGACTATGTGGTTCAGATAGTCTGGCATTATGAATTCCATCATTATGAAAGTGGTTATTGATATTTAATGTGATTATTCGACTAGTAGAATATCCATTTGAATAATTAAATGTCATTATTTAATTATATTTCTACCATATTATTATGAATTTCAAGTTTAAAAGGTTTTTGTATTAGTTATACATTGCCTTAAATTTTTATGCTTATTTATGAAAGTTTCCACTATATTTTTATACTTACTGGGCATTTGAGCTCACCCCTTTCAATGTTTTATTTTTCCCAGGATGTGAAGAAATATTTAATGAATGACCTGCAGGGATAGTATAAGTGGATATGAATGTGTATACAAGTTGTTGTTGTAGTTTTCACTTTATGATGTAATGTAAACTCTATGAATGTATCTAGTGATTCCAAGGCTACCAAACTAGTCTGTCATTCGAGACTTGATCTTTTATGATCATGACAATGTTATGTAATAATTCATCGACTCTGGGTAACTGGGGTCGGGGTGTTATAGTCATATTCAAACCTCACTTTCATTTATGGTTGTTGTAAAATTCATATACTGGCGTATTTGGGTCGTTTTAATCACGATTTATTTGGGTAAGTGTTTCTGTCTTCATTTTTTTACTTCTATAAAGGGTGTCCTTCTTATATAAAGAATTTATAGAGTTTCAATAAGATAATTTTTATACCTAGGGTTTGATTTTGGGTATTTTTGGTGAAACCATAGGATTTAGGGTTTATTTTCACTTCCTTGTGGGCGGTGGAGGTGCAGTTGAGGTTTTGCAACAAGATTCATAGATATTGACTCAAAGTGTAGGTGATTCCATGTATTATCATTTTATGACTAGTTATATTTCATTGTTTATTAATTTAGTATTTTTATAATCATTTGAGGGTGATGAGAAAACTGTTTTTGATGCATTTTGTTAAGCATTTTATTTTGTAGTTGCATTTTTTCATGGAATTGGGGGCTTTTCATGTGTAGCTCATAGAGAAAGGTTTAGGTGTATTTTATAAAAGGTTAATGTGATTTATTATTGTTTAAAGGGGATGAAAATTCTTGGTTTTAATACCTTAATGTCATGTGGGCCTTGAAATGGGAGTTTTGAATGGCTTCATGGTTTAAATCCATGTTGTAATTCTTGGAAGTGATTTATGAAAATGTTTGTTTTTCTTCTGTGTCTTTTGTGGGGTTAATTGAGGTATTTTTATAACACTTGGGGTTATTTTAATAAATGTTCGTATGGATTCCAATTCAGTTATGGATTGGTATTGGTATGATTTTGGTATTGAAATTGGGATTTGAAATGGGTTTTGTGTGTGAGGTATAATTACACCCTTGGGGTTTGCTTCATGAAAATTGTGAATGTTTTGTTTGGATAAACAATGTTGGAAGAAAGGGTGTCAATGCACTTATTGTGGGTTTTTCATCTATATGGGTTTTTAAAGATAATTTTGTTATTTAAGATGACAAATATATTATTATAATGTTTTATAATGTGATGATATGTTTTCACAAATGGAGAGAAATCTGTGAAACATGGTTGTTGGCTGTTTTATGTGAGTTTGTTTGGAAAAATACAATTTTGTTGATGAATCAAGTATTATATTATCATTGAGTGGGCTGTTATGCAAGTTAAAATATATTTTATTGGTTTTATAAAATGGTTTAAAGGATTTTTTTAAGTGTTAAATAAATGTGAAAAGTGTTGTGGGCTATTTTTTTTGGGAGTATGATTTCAAAATACATTTGAATGAGAAAGTGGATCTTGTGTCCTGTGTGACGTACATGTGGAATTTTTGGTGATCTTGTGATGTGTAAATGATACTTTCAGGTGAAATGTATATTTATTAACATGTTTAACTTGTTTGAGCACAAGGGGAAACCCGACTATCTAGGTGGGTGGATGCGTACTAATATTCTTGTCAATCTGGGGGGTTTGGCCTCAGTTTATCAAAGTAAGATTGACTAATACAACACTAACTAAACCATGATGATGATGATTGGGGACATCTATATTATTTGTATTTTTTCCACTAGTGGCTCATGCACAATAATAAATATTGTGATGGTTACTATCACTGAGATATGTGGTATCTGGGACCCACAATGAGCTAGTGCCTATGGGTTATTTCTTATTGCATGTGCTCATTAGTTACTATGTGCTTAATATCGTCATATGGTATCTTTAGATGGGCAATTTGGTAGTTTTGAAATTATTTGTAAATTTTTTTATTATTAATAATAGCCCACTTGAAAACTGTTGTAATTTTTAAGTTTCATCTTTTAGAAATTGTAACAAGAATTTCCTGTTTATGAAAACTTGCAATCATTTCATCTTGTAATGTTTATCACATATAATCTATTAGTGGTGGTATCCTACGGGATTTTTATGACACCCTACTTACACCCTCTGGTGTAAGTATACTATGTTGTTTTTTTTGTCGCATGTTGGGTACAGTTTTTAGTGTTAGTGGTTCTGGTTTCTTGGAGGTCCTCGGTGGTGATGTCTAGTGGTGATGGATTGAGGGTGGTTCCCCTTGCCATGATGGTTCTTGAGATATTTTCATTTGGGTTTTTAACATTGTTATAGTCTTGGTGAGGTGTTTTATACTATGTAATTCAGTTCTGAATTATTTTAAAAGGTTGTTTTCATTGAAAACTGCAGATTCGATTTACTGAATTCATTTGATTTTTAACGTTCGTAAACTCATGAAAATAATTTCCAATTCTCATTTCATGGTACCTGGGAACATGTGCTAGATTTTGGGGATTAGGAACACCCTTTGGTCCTTTTCACGGGCTGGGTTTGGCCATATTTTCTGTGGTGACCAGATTTGGTTCGTGACAAAATGGTATCAAAGGAGGTTTAGGTTAACTCTTTGGGTGATGTAATTTGGGGAAGAGTTGGGATAGTCTGGAGTTAGGATTATCGGAACTTGGTATTCCAGTTATGAGTATTTAGACTTATAACCACACCTTGTGATTGTAATCATGTAGCTGGAGGATTTCAAGATTTATCTATGTCCTTTGGTTTTCTTGGTTTGATGATGATATGGGGAAATGAAAAGAGAGTTGTGTTAATGGTCTCAGTGATCTCGTCAGGCCTGGAAAGCCTTGTAGAGATGGGGATATTACCTAAAACACTCTCTGTAATGTTGAAGTGATTGGAATATGGACTCTAACAATATGTCAAAGTCACTGATTGAAACTTATTTCCTCTCACATTGTCTTGTGTTCTTTAGTTTTGAAACCCATGAACATAGGTATAAAGTGACTTTGTTTTAATAAGATTAATGTTTTTGTGAAATTATTTTAAAATAAAGAGTTAATGGTTTCATTTTTGAAATGGTGGAACTTA
This sequence comes from Viscum album, assembly GCA_963277665.1. Lineage (NCBI taxonomy): Eukaryota > Viridiplantae > Streptophyta > Magnoliopsida > Santalales > Viscaceae > Viscum > Viscum album. The sequence continues at coordinate 1,789,956,832 of OY728145.1, forward strand.
ATTTTCAGAATTTTTTTGAAATAGAAAATGGTGTGCTTACACATCATTTGTAAGAAAAAACTATATTGAAGTTGGTTTTGAAAAAGTGGTTCCAATAGAGTTTTATAAACAATAAAAGGGAGATTTAATGGGATGTGATGTTTTAAAATTGATGTAAATAACTTGAAAGCTAGTTCTTATCTCAATTTTTGTGATTTTCTGAAACTTTTTGTAAGATGTGACTTGGGATTTTTATCTCATGGTTAGGGGTTTTTAGAAAAGGATGTGTTGGTTGACCGTTTTGGTTTTGAAAAGTGGAATGAATATTTTTAAACTATAGTATCTTAGTGATTGATCACATGAATATGGTTAAATGGGATGATGGGTGGTTGAGGGAATGACTAGATGTGTGTCGGGACAGATAGGAAGAGGGTGCCCGGTGTGGTTTAGAATAATTCATGTGTGAGGCCCATGGGGTATCATTGGTGGATACGTTAACCGCTAAACCATTTGTTTTCAAAGAATAATTATTAAAGAAAAACATGATTTCTTGATGAATAGTTTGGGATGGTGTATAATATTTGTTTTTTGGGAAATTTTGATGTTGTGGGGTGTTTTGAATCTAAGAACTCCTCTTGTTCGAACCGTGTTTTGGGATTTTGTTTGGTCGGTAATTTGAGTATAATGAACAGTTAGTAGTCTCTTCTAAGATATATTTCAAGACACCATTATGGTGGTTCCCTTGATTTGATTGGAACTAGTTTTTGGCATGTTTTGACCAATGGAAAATGTTGGTTTTGTCCTTGGGTTCTCTCATGAGATAAGGTATGCCCCCATTAACTGTTAATGCACAACTGAAATGAAACCTAGATTGATTCACCGTTGAAAAATCCTCTAGCTGATCAATATAATGAATATGATATCGATGTTTGTATATTGAGACAACTCCCATTACTTTCTTTGATTTTTGTATCATGTTGTAGTGGGATAGTGCTTGTGGATAGTTGAAAGAGACCTTAGTTTCTTAACTTTCCTCATTTGTCGAAGGTAGAAGTGGACTAGGGTGGATAGTGTGGATGAGTGTCTCGATGGTGTCTTAGAGGACCTCTAGGTTCTTTATAGTTTATTAGAAGTAGGAGTTCATGTTAAACAACATGTTCTTATAATCTATTCAATAGAGGAAAATTTGGCCACTTTCTGGGCTTGTGTGTTGTTTTGGGACTTGGCATTATATCCCATTCCATTAATTTGTTCTGTCAGTCACAATGGTCATGTTATATGATGTCTTGTGATTTCATATGCACATTTGACTATAAAAGTAAAGGATGTAAAATCCTATGAGATTATCTATTATGTTGGGAGTATGTCTTCCTTATAAAAACATCAAAATCCTTTATTTTAGAGGAATGTGTTTATATGCATCCTTTCTTTTCTTTTTTAATCAACCGAAGAAACAAGGTGTGATGTTTGTACATGTTTTAAGACCTTGTTTTAGTGAAATGTATAGTTAGGTTAAAGAGAGTTGGAATGTGTTATGTGTTGTAAAACATATCGAGGATCACCCTATAGTTATTTGTATCACTGGAAGAACATGTTTTGTTCAGGTGGTTTCCAAATCCAAACTACGAGGCCAATGATGCTTCAATTATTTGATCCCCATACAATGGTCCAAGAGAGAAGCAGACATGTAGTCAGGGGAAATCCTTGGTTAATTCAAACCCTTTTATAAAATCCAATCCTCATTATAAATGATATGAAGAGTTTATACCTCTGGTTTCATCATCATGTTCATGTTGTCCCCATTTGGTGGTATAGGTGGGAGGACATCATTTCCATGTTGTAGCCTATGTTCATTATTTCCCCCCTTTGGTATCGAATGGGTATTTGGAGAAAGGTTTGATGTTTTTCTTGATAGGTTGAGTGCATGATTTTCACATGTTTAGTAGTGAAATTTCCCTAGAAAACCATGTATATATAAGGATACCCACAGTTGGCACATAGTTACCCTAACCGTGCGTACTAAGCATACAGTAGTCCAAACTCTTTAAATCATGGGGTATTTCGGTATCGGCCTATGTTGGTCCATTATGATGGTTTTTTATTATGGTGGGGAGACCCACTATGAGACTTATATATTTTCTTTTGTAAAAATTGGATGTAAGTCTACCCCTTGAACTAGGGAGTCAGTTCATGCCTCCCCCAATTAGTGTCCAAAATCTGTCTCGTAAAAATTTATGTTTTCTTTTTTGTTTGGGATCTTATCTCTATCTCCCCATGCTAGTAACATTGATTGGTCATTGGTCTTGGCCGGGTTGGAGGTTGTCTCATTAGGTGATATCTAACTACCAACATTTTCTTAGTGTAAACGTTTGGATTGGAGAGTTCCCAACAGTTTAGTTAAAGAAAAGTAAGTGTAACTTATTCGTTTTTGTTGTTTGTCTTGGTATATTACATGAGTCTTGTTCATATAGTGTATTATGAGTTTCCTTTGTAGGATAAACTCTAAATTTTCTTGATAATTTTAGGAAATTGATGTAAGTTTTTGTTTATTAGAGTATTCCTCCCTATATTGATCCCTAGAGGTGTTTTTGCCTTTTGGTGGTAGACCGAACATGGAGATGGAGGAAATTTCCAGTCTATTACTAGATTATGGTTTTTTTTGGCCTTATTGTGTACTTCTCGGGACAGAATGTTTTATTCTGGGTAGAATTCTCACATCCATGACTTCTTTTAAAGGAATTTTTCATTTAATTTTCATCCTTGCTTTGTTATGGTGGTTTCTATGAATTTTGGTTGTAATGGTGGATTTTTAGATTTTGGGCCAAACCTTGCGCCCATTTCGTGATTTAAAAATAAATTTTTTTTCTTTTCTGACACCTTAATTTTTCACAATTTTACACACCTTCCACATACCAATTTGAATAACACGGTATATTAAAACCACCAAATCCATTTGGATATCATATGAATGAATAATAATGAATGATTTGGCCTTTTTATTATGGTTATCGACCAACCCAAAATCCCATTTCATTATCTAAATATTGTTTTTAATTATTTAATATGTCATGAAATTTTTATGTTTTATCGGTGATTCCAACACTAACCCAAGAACACATACCCAAGGAGCACCCACATTCTCTCCTCCACAAATTTGGATCTCAATTGAATCTCTAATTTGGTATAAATTTCTCTGGATTTCACAAATCTTTCATATTTGAAGAGGTAAATTGATCATCTCATAACACCTTCTATTTTTACTATATTTCTCCCATTACAGTTCTTACATTAACTACATATCTTTATAAAAACCTCACATTCATTTCTAGTTGTTCTGAAATTCATATACTGGTATATTTGGGTTTTTTTATTCAATATTTATTTGGGTATGTGTTTCTCTTTTCATTTCGTTCCTTATCCTTATGGTTTCATCTCTCTTTCATGAATTTATATAGTGTCCAAGGGTTAGGGTTCATTATTAGAATTTGATTTCGGGTATTTTTGGTGAGATATTATGGTTTAGGGTTCTTTTCAACTTCCTTGTGATGCGGTGGAGGTGCGGTTGATGTTTCACACTAAGATTCAAGGGTTTTGGCTCAATAGGTATTTGACTCTATGTATAAGTATAGTATGATGAATTATCTTTGTTTGCTTGTCAATTTATTATGTTTTTAATCTGTTGTGTGTGGTGTGGAAACTTTTTTTGATTCATTTGTTTATGTTTTTTATTTTTTATTTGTATTTTATTTGGAATTAGGTTCTTTTCATGAGTGGCTCTAGGGGAAATGATTGGGTTTATTTTATAACACATGAATGTGATTTGTTAGTGTTGAAAGGGGCTTCAAATTCTAGTCTTTTAATTCCTTAGTGTCTTTTGGTCCATCAAATGGGGTTTTAATGGATTTAAGGTGTAAAACCATGTTGAATATCTTGGAAGTGATTTATGAAAATGTGTGTTTTTCATGCGTACCTCTTATGGTGTTAATTAAGGTATTTTTATAACACTTGGGGTAATAAATGTTGTTAGTGATACTAATTATGTACTGGATTTTTATTGGTATGCTTTTGGAATTGAATAAGGGATTTGAAATGGGTTTTTTTCAAGCATACATACAACCATTGGATTTGTTTTTTGAACAATTTTAATGTTTTTTGGTTAAACAAAGTGGGAAAAAAAGTGTTTATGTACTGTTTTGTAGATGTTTTTACCTAATATGAGTCTTGAAAAGGTAGGGTGGTTATTTATATAACAACTCAATTAAATAAAGAAATAAAACATTTTCATTTTAATTAATATTTTTTGAATTAGATAATAATTTTACTTTAAAAGGGAATTCGATTTTCGATGGCGTACCTGATACACAACTACAAGTTTCTTTGAAATCTTACGTTGCACAATAATAATATAATAATAATATTTTAAATGGTAGTTAAAACCTAGCTATTTTATTGGTGGGAATGAATATAAGTAATTAAAATATGATTACACAAGTTTGTTAAAGGTTTTGACATTTATCCAATAAAAGTTAGAGGCCTAAAATGTGACTTAATCTAATTTTAAGTATAAATACTCTAATATTCATTGAAAGGTCGATTTACTACCTTTTTATTATAAACCCTATTTAAAACTAGATTTGGTGCCTTTTATATGTTTTATTTGACACAATAATTTTTTTAATAGAATAGGGATTTCAAATTTCATTTTGGGTAAAAATTTGGTATTTTTCTGATAAAATTCAATTTTATATGAATAGTGAAAAATACTATCTTTTAATTCAAAACATCCTTTTAATCTAATTTATTCATATGGTAAGATTATCTTAATAATTGGTTTTAAAGATTAATTAGATTAAACTTTTACCATTTAATTCAATGTTGGTTATTGGAATTAATTTCACTTCGAAATTGGACATAAAAAAGTGTTAATATTTTGATAGTTATTATTTCATAAAAAACACCTTATGTTCTGACAGTGGGAATTAATTTTAAATTAATTTCTACCACTTATACGTTTTAAATTTGGAAAAATGAATTCCATATTTGGAAAAAGGAGGTCCAAATTGTGTAAATAGGTTCACTTTATTTTTATTTATTATGAATATTTACTTTAGTAAATATTTTATTTACCGTGGTTAAAGGGTAAATCCATTATATAAGGGTAAAAAAATATTAATATAATAAAATAAAATTACCCTGACATGTGTCCTAATAATATTGGCTGATACACTTCTGATCATGAGCATCTGTGGGTCGATTTTGGGACCCCATGGGGCCACTTAGGAGTGATAATGACGCTTTTTATTAATTTACATAAAGTAAAGACAAAAATGACATAAAAATATATTTTAGTAAATTAATTTTTACATTGGGTTATATAAGTTACCATTTATACTATAAATATTCTTTAGAAATCTAAAATGAGTTCCTACATCATTATTTTTTTAAATATTTAGTCATTAAATAAATTTACCTATTTATGGCAAAATAATAATGTAGTGTTTACCTCTTTAATAAATTATTTAAATAAATAAAATTATTATGATTAAAATAATATCCAAAACCTATCAAATTCATATTGGATATTTTATTTCAACCATGAGTCATATTATCTTCAACTTTAAAAAGATTTGGACATTTTGAAACTGAAAATCATTATGTAATAACATAATATTTTCACACTTTTTAAAGAGCCCCTCCAGCACCTTATAAATAGTAATAAATAGGAATAAATAGGAATAAATAAGAATAAATAGGAATAAATAGGAATAAATATGAATAATTAGAAATAATTATCCATAATTAGAAATAATTAGAAAAAATTATGAATAAATAGTAATAATTTTGAATAAATAGGAATAAATATGAATAATTTGTAATAAATAGGAATAAATAAAAATAATTAGTAATTGTAACACCCCAAGCATCCACAGTAAGATTCTTTTTGAATAATACAATAGCATGTGTTGTACCCAACAACGAGTTATAAAAGACCACAACCAAGCAAACTAGCTGTTATAAATAGTAATACACACTATTTGATTTTTAAAAAATTTATCTCTCAAAATGGAATTCATTTTTGGATTTGGAATATCGATATTAGCTTTGGGTTAAGTTTTGGTATTTTTCCGAAAACATTCATTTTTTGATAAATATTGAAACACACAATGTTATAGTTTAAAACCGAATTTTTATTTAAATAATTGTTTATTTTTTTTAAATTTATTTCAGGTCAAAATAGATACATAATACCTATAAAAATTCAATGTAATTAATTGGAGTAAGTTTATAATAAATTTACATATATAAAAATATTTTTGAAATTTTTACCGTATTTTACGCACCTCCTATGAGCATTTTCAAATTTACATAAAACTTAATTTTTACACTTTTGTGAGTTTAATTTCAAAAATCTGAGAGACACGGTTGATATCAGTAATTAAAATGTTGTTCTATAAGATGAAAAAAATTTGGTGATTAGTAACTTTTTACTTTTATTTACAACGGTTAAAATTAAATATGGTAATTATGGGAAAACATGATATTTTTATTACCCTAACACATGTCATAATTCTATTGGATAAGTATAATTCGACCAAGAAAACCTTAGGAAGAATATATGAACCTCTTTGGTCTACATGGATTAGTTTAGGGAACTTATTATTAATTTATTTAACGAAGATGTAAAAGAGTTAAAAATAATGTTTAATAACTAAAACATTTTAAATAAAGGGTTATACATAATATAAATTTCACTATAAATATTAATTAGAAAGCTATAAATATTTTCCACATAATGGTATTATATATATATATTTAGACAATAAATTATTTAATTTATTTATGACAAAATTATGATGATGTAATTACCTATTTAATAAAATATTAAAATAATTGATATTTTAAAAATCCAAATAAATTTAATTTGAGGCTTTTTATGAATTTAATTAATTTTCAAGGTTAATATGAAATTTTAGGGTTTGTTATATGATTTTTTTCGAGGTAATAATTCGATAAATAATTTAGCAAAAACAAAATACCAAAAAATGAAAAAATTAACATAAAACAGTTTTTAAAAAAAATATTATATTAATAATTGATTTTATATTCCTAAAAATCTAAGGTTCCGAAAAATTACTCATATAATGATAGTTGTATCATTAATGAAACACTAGGGGTTCACTTGGATGTATATAGTATGTTTATTAGCCATAAAATATAAAAATATCAAGAGACTTGTTAAATGTCAAACTATTTAACTAAGAGTTAAATCTAACATATAAAGTTAATATAGTGACCCAAACCTGTCCAAAACATATCGGTTGAGTGTTTTTTGACCCATCCCAACCTTATCATTTCAATAATACATTTTGTAGCCATTATAAACAGAAAATTATTTTATTATAAAATAGCATTCATTGCTTTTCCTAAGGTTCCCCGCACCCCTCTTATAACTGGGAACTCACCCTCCTCTCTAATTAACACCTTCAAATCCATTTAGATCTGCCAACCCCTAACCAAATACCCTATCAACTAACCTCCCTTCAACTTAGAGGCCTTAATTTAGTCATAAATCCAACTTATGGAGCCTTTTTGATTAAATCAAAAGAAAGAACCCGAAGAAGAGGTAAATATTTAATCACCTCTTTCAAGTTCCTTGCTTCTTCCTCGTCCTTTTTCTTTTCTATTTCCATTTTTAAAAAATAAATCTAGTATCTTCTATATAATTTGATGTTATTATAAATATGTTACAACTAAATTCATTATTCTATCCATCTTTTGAATGACATGTCACCATACGTGCGTACGTACGACATAACGTCTCCATGTCGTGGTGTAATTGTTATTCAATACATTATTTTTTTAGAGGGTATATTAATGATGTGTAATTTATTTAATAATAAATAAAAACTGATACTGATTCTGTATATATGATATACCATCCAATTAAATATTATTTTAATATCAAAAGAATGATATTGTAGCTCATGAATACGTACAGAATACCGTCTCCACGAATGCGATGAGATTCAATCCCCATCATATCCATTCAAGACTAATTTTCATTAGTTGATTAAAAATAATGTTTAAATACTTTTTATCCTTCTGGATATGAATAAGATACATCCCATCAAAAAAAATATGACTCACATAACAATGAATATAAAGGAAAACGAATCCGTTAGCACCCAAAACAACGATAATAGTAAGATATTATTAATAAATAAATGTTAAATGATCATAGATGATATCATGTTGTTGTATATGATTATTTTATAATTTAATATCAATTATTTTACCATTATATAGGAGGTTAACCTACCCTCAATTGAGAAAAAATACAAGGTAAGGGGTTTCTTATCTCACTTTTAATTCTGTGATATTTTCATTATTCACCACTTATTTATTGAAAGTGGTTTATTGTGTACTACCATTTGATATATATTATCCTGATTCCCATCATATTCATGATATTCTTTGATTGATTTGGTGTTTATTAACTATTGTTCATACGACTCGATTGAGTACAATTAGGTAAGGATTAATTTCACAATCTCTTTATTATACGAAGTTGTTTTTACGTAATTATATACTGGGATATATTTATTATCCATGTCCATGTTTCATAAAAGAGTTTTCAAAGGGAATCTTTTTAAGATAATTTTTTACCAAAACATAATTTTAAATGATTTAAATATTTATTCATCTAAATCATTCTCATTAATTTCGATGTATTCAAAATGGTTATTAAGTATTTGTCTATATGGACAAGAATGTTTTAAAAATGTTAATTCCTTTAAAAAGATTCAATGTTCTGTGGGACTCTTTGATTAAAAATGTATTTAATTATCTTCCTTTATAAACTGTTTGACTTTAAAATGTTTTTATGAAAAAGGGATATTTCTCCCAAACAGTTTACAAATCATTTTCATCTATATCAGCACCATTTGATGGATTTTAAACATATTTGAAGTTGATTTATTATGATAAAGAACATACATATTATGTTGTAGATTTTATGATATGTTTGACTATGGATGTGTTTTTTTATACCATTCATGGTGTATGGATAAATTATTGACATTTAGTATGCATGTTTTAATATGAATGTTTATGTTATGTTTAAACCTTTTCATATGAGGAATGCATTGGACATAGTAAGTGATGGGTGGAGCCTGCTATAGCTCCTCGATGCATCAGCAGGTCTCATGAGACAAGTCAGTGTCTTGGCAATGGGCCAGGACAAAATCATATTTGTAGTCATAGCACAAGGCCTTGTCTATGTGGTTATGTAGTCTGGCATTATGAATTCCATCATTATGAAAGTTGCTATTGATATTGCATGTGATTATTCTACTAGTAGAATATCCATGTGAATAAGTAAATTACATTATTTTTATTTATATTTTCTATATTGTGATGATGTTTATGTTGAAACGGCTTTTGTTTTGTTTTATACATTTCCTTAAATGTTTAGCCTTATTTATGGAATTTTCCGCTATATTGTTATCCTTACTTAGCATCTGAGTTGACCCCTTCCTATTTTTTATTTTTCTAGGATGCAAAAATGTATAATATGATTGACATACAACGGTAGTATATTGGATCTCAGTGTTGTCTATGGAAACAATATTGTTGTAGTTTTTCATTTTATGATGTAATGTAAACCTTAGGAATGTATCATTTATTTCCAAGGCTACTAAACTAATCGGTCTTTCAAGACATGATAATTTGTGATCATGATAATGTTATGTAATAACACACCGAATCTAGGTAACAGGAGTTAGGGCGTTATAGTTGGTATCAAAGGAAGTTTACCACAAACCTTGGAATCCAGATTCAGATAATCTCTGATGAAATAACATTACCTTGAGATATTCTTTGAGGATTAGTATACAAGAACATCCTAGAATTTTGGTATAGTAGTGATGTTTTGAGTTTTCCATGAAATATATCCCTATTTGGATATGAGCAGGTAGAGGCAGCTCTGGCACAAATGTACCTAAAGATAATACCTGAAAACATCGCTTTAAGCTAGACTCAAATGGGAACTGGTTCACGACAACGGGAATTGCTGCCATCTTGGTTAGGACATTCCCAGAGCACATGATTATGATAATTCTCGTTTTCCTTAAAAACCATTATGAAGGGTTTATGAGTATATAATTTCTCAAAGAAATTTGTTTTATGATTATAGATTATATCCATAAATTGTTTAATTTATGATAAGTGTTTTACATGATTAGAAATATGTATTTCGATTCATAAACTATTCTAGTTTATGCCATTTTTTAGAAATGAAACCTAGTGGAAGGAATGTAAAATGTATCAATGCACACACTCCATGTAAATATTTCCCTTATCTTCAAGATAATTATAGTGGATCTAGGGATACAACTGGTACTGGTCATCTAATCACCATGTTGGGACAACTCACTCAGTTTATGAATAATATCCTTACCTGTATGGAGCACCCAGATCCACAGTGTGGAGGTTAAATTTTAGATTGCTTCATGAGGAAACAACCACCAACATTTAATTGGTATAAAAATCCACTAGTAGATTAGAAATGGATAAATTCCTTAATGAAAATACTCCACGCCATGGGGAGTAGTATAACGGAAAAAGATGTCATGGCATTTTACCACCTCACTGGAGATGCTGATCAATGGTGATAATTGACTAAATACAAAAAGGAAGATAATGCAGTATCAAATATGTAATGGAGGGAGTTTAAAGAAATGTTCTTATAAAAATAGTTTCCTCATGACCATCGAGAAGATATGGAAATACAATTTCAGAGTCCGAGGAAAAAGGAGGGTGAGAATGTCGCAAAGTATGAAGCTAACATTACAAGGATTTCAAGGCATAGTGAAGATTATATACGTAACCCAATAAGTAATATAGATCATTTATTTGGTGGGTTTAAACAATTTCTCTGTCAAGCATTAGTCTCATAATCCTTCTCATCGTACAAATATATTGTCTCATGTGCTAAGATGACAAAAACGAATTCAATAAGTCTTAGAACATTAAAGAAAATAAAGAGAAGAAGAGATTTACTAAACACTATAGAAATGGAAATAAGGGGAAGAAGGGAAAATTTGAATATCCATCCTGCAGAAAATGTGGGAAGAAACACCCTAGTACATGGCTGAAGGGAATCTCAGTCTTTTACAAGTGTTGTGAAAAAGGCCACCAAGCTCATGATTGTAAGGGGAAGAAAGAGGTTGTCGATTTAGAATTCTATCTTTGTAGAGGAAGGGGGTATTATGCGAATTAATGTCCTATGTGTTAGGGGAACTTACCTCAGAAAAGTACAAAGGATCAATGCCAAGATTATACTATCAGTACTACTGAGGTTGATGCTCCAAAAGACATGGTGGCAGGTAATTTAATGTTTTCCTCAAGTTTAGAAAATTCTTTATTTGATTGTAAATCATCGCATTGTGACATATCTTCCCAGTTTTATAAGAAAATTATATATTTCCAATTTGATTTAACAACGGTGTTTTCAGTCAAAACTCCTATGGGAAGTATCATCGCAACAATGTTCTGTGAATCAGTTCCCATTAGAGCATATAAATATACTTTATCTGCTGTTCTCATCATCACAACAATGATTAAATATGATATAATCCTCGGTATGGATTGGATTTTGGACCATGATTTGATGATTTATTATAAGATGAAGGAGGTTACAATTTTTGATGATGATGATAAAGAACATCTTATCTTTAGAGAAGAATCGTCACCACCTAATTCTTATCTAGATCCACCCCTTATATCTCAATTAAATTAAATTATTGGGGAGGAAGAGAATGAAATAACTGTGGGTGAGGAAAATAATGTTCAAAGAGGGGATGTACCTATTGTGGAAGAATATGTTGATGTGTTTCTAGAAAATATACCTGGACATCCTCCAGAACGAGAAATTGAGTTTTCCATTGACCTGATTCATTGTTCAAAGCACATATCGAAGACCCCTAATATAATGGCCACTGAAAAATTAGTGGAACTAAAGAAACAACTAGAGGAATTGAGTTTTAAGGAATTTATTCTCAATACTATTTCTCCATGAGGATCCCTAGTTCTTTTTGATAAGAATAATGATTGATCTATGGGTTTTTCCATTGAATACATGGAGATCATTGCTATAACAATAAAGAACAAGTATCCCCTACCTCATGTTGTTGATTTATCTGGCCATATTCATAGAGATAAATATTTTTCAATGATTGATCTTCGGTCTGGATACCATCAGTTGTGCGTGAAGAAGGAAGACATTCTGAAAATAGCATTTTGAAGCAGGTACAGGCATTACGAGTTTACAGTAATGCCTTTTGGATTGACTAATGCACCCTCTATCTTCATGGATCTAATGAATAGATTTTTCAAGTAATATCTTGATGATTTTTTGGTTGTATTTATTTATTATATCTAGGTATACTCCAAAAGCTACGAAGCTCATGAAAACCACATGCACATTATCCTAAAGACTCTTACAAGACATAAATTATATGGAAAGTTTAGCAAGTGTGAATTCTTAATTCATAAGATTTCTTTTCTTGTCCATATTGTCTCTAAGGATGGAATATCTGATGATCCTTTTAATACCAAGGAAACCCATGAATGTCTAGCACCAACGAGTATAACTGAGGTACACAGTTTTATTGGTTTAGTAGGTTATTATCGATGTTTTGTCCAGAATTTTTCCTGGTTGGCTAACCCATTAACAAAGCAGACACGAAATGGGATTAAATTTGTTTGGACAAAAGTGTGTGAAGAGTGTTTTGAAGAAATGAACAGAAGATTAGTCAGTGCTCCTATCTTTACTCTACCGTTGAGGAATGATGGGTTTTTTATTTATATAGATTATTAAAATAAAGGACTTGGTTGTATCCTTGTGCAGAAGGATAGGGTTATTTCCTATGAATCACGATAGTTAAAAATTCATGAGAAAAACAATCTTACTCAGGATCTTGAGTTAGAAGCTGTAATCTTTCCTTTGAATATTTGAAGACACTATCTGAATGGTAAAAAAATGTGAGATATATACCGATCGAAGTGTTTGAGGTATATTTTCGCACAAAAAGAACTCAACATGAGGATAATATGATGGCTTGAACTACTCAAGGATTATGATATAACTATGCACTACCAATAGGGTAAGGCAAATAAGGTCCATATGCTTTGAGTAGAAAATTTCATGGAGTTTTGAACATGATGTGAGTTAAAAAGGATCATATATACATGGATCTAGTAAATATGGATATGGGAATTACCATGGAAGGTGAAACATCAATGCTTTTTCAAATGGTTTCCAAACCATGTTTACTAGAAATGATAAAGAGTTATCAGACCAGTGATGAAGAGTTTCAAAAGAAGATTAAAGTTATCAATGATGTGAGATTGAGTGACTTTGTGTGTGAAGATAGAATTTTAAAATTTGGGAAGAGACTTTGTGTTCCTGATATACCTGATCTAAAAAGGGAATTTTTGGATGATGCTCATAGTTCCAATTTCTCTATACACCTTGGTATCACTAAGATGTATAGGGATTTTAAGGAACATTTTTTTGTAGGACAACATGAAGAGGGAGATTGCTGATTTTTTGACAAGATGTATGGTTTGTCAACAGGTGAAAGCTAGAAGGTAGTAGCATAGAGGAGTCATAAAACCTATTCCCATACTAGAGAGGAAATTAGATAATATTATGATTCACTTTATCATCAGACTACCGAAGACTCATAGAGGGAATGATGCAATATGAGTCAATGGTGATCGTCTTACTAAGTCAGCACATTTTATTTCTATAAGAGAAGATTTACCACTTGAACACCTAGCAAGACTATATATTAATGATGTTGTAAGACTTCATGGATTACGACTATTGATTATTTCAGATCGTGATCCATGTTTTACATCAAAATTACTGAATATTCTTCCGAAAGCCCAGGATACTGAACTTAGTTTGAGAACTGCCTACCACCCCCAAACTGATGGATAATCAGAACAGACTATTCAAACCATTAAAGAAATATTGAGATCATTGTCACCTGAATTTCAAGGTATGTGGGATAAATATTTACCTCTGGTAGAATTTTCCAATAATAATAGCTTCCATTTAAGTATACACATGGAATCATATGAAGTGTTATATGGAATGTGATGTCGCACACCCACTTGTTGGGATGATGTTGGAGAAAGAAAACTCATAGGCCCAGAACATGTTGAGGAAATGACGGAAAAGGTTAAGGTAATCAAATCCCATATCAAAGTAGTTGAATGTAGCCAGAAGAGCTATGCTGATAACCAAAGGAAGGATTTTAAATTTGAGGTAGGATATCATGTTTTCTTGAAGATAACTCCATGGATGGGTGTTATAAATTTCGGTAAGAAGGGTTAGTTGAGCCCTCGATACATCAGCCCTTTCGAAATTCTAGAACGAATTGGGGTTGTAGCTTTATATTTGGCAATGCAGCCAAGTCTCTCCATAGTTCACGATGTATTCCACATATCACTGTTGAGAAAATACATTCCTGACCAAACACATGTACCCAACTATGATTAATTTGAACTGGAACCTGATCTGTCTTATTGCGAAGAGCCCGTCAAGGTTCTTGATACAAGAGAACAAGTGTTGAGAAACTTGACTACTCATCTGGTGAATGTTCTATGGAGAAACCATAAGATGGAAGAGGCAACGTGGGAACCTGAGGTACTTATGATGAAGATCCACCCGAGTCTTTTTACGCAGTAATACTCTAGAAATTTTGAGGAAGAAATTATTGGAATGAGGGGAGAATGTAACACTTCGAGCTCCCACGACACGCTTCTCTTTGAATAATACAATAGTGTGTGTTGTACAAAACTTAGAGTTTTAATACACCACAACCAATCAAACCAGCCTTTATGAATAGTAATACCCACTTTTTGAAATTTTAAAAATTTTATATTTCAAAAAGGACTTCATTTTTTGATTGGAAATATCAAATTTAGCTTAGGATGAATTTTCGGTATTTTTCTGAAAACATTCAATTTTTGATGAATAATAAAAAACACGGAGTTATAGTTTAAAACCGAATTTTTATTTAAATATTTATTTATTTTATTAAAATATATTTTATGTCAAAATAGATACATAATACCCATATAAGTTCAATGTAATTAATCAGAGTCAGTTTATAATATTTTTAGATATATAAAAATTTTATTGAGCTTCATACCGTCTTTTACCCACCTCCTTGGAGAATTTGCAAATTTATGTAAAACATAATTTTACCGCTTTTTTGAGTTAAATTTCAAATATCTAAGAGACATGGATGTTTTTAGTATGTAATTTTTTTTCAATAAGATAAAAATAATTTTTTCTGAATTATAACTTTTTACTTTTATTTACCATGGTTACAAGCAAATAAAGTAGTTGAGGGTAAAAATGATATTATTATTACCCTAACACATGTCCTAATTCTATTTGATAAGTATAATTCAACATATAAATCCTTAGGACTAAAATATGAACCTCTTTGTTCCACATCGATTAAATTATGACACTTATTAATATTTTATTTAAATAATAGTTAAAGGAGTTAAAATCAATGTTTAACAACTAAATTTTTTTTAATATAGGGTTATATATAAGATAAATTTTACTATTAATTTTCATTATAAAGATAAAAATATTTCCCACTTAATGTTAATATTTTTCTATTTTTAGAGATTAAATAATTTAACTTATTTATGACACAGTGATGATGTAGTAATTACCTAATTAATGAAATATTAAAATAATTGATATTACATAATATCCAAATAAATTTATATTGGGACTTTTTATTAATTACACTAATTTTCTATGTTAATATGAAATGTTAGGGTTGTTTAGATGAATTATGTTCGAAGTTATAATGCTGATATGAATTTAGAAATAACAAAATACAAAATAGTGTCAAAATTGACATAAAAGTGTTTTTAAAAACAAATATTATATTATTAATTGATATTCCATTCCTAAAAATATGTGGTTCGGAAAAATGTCTTATATAATGATAGGTGAATCATTAATGAACCACATGGGGTTCTCTTGGATGTATATAGTATTTTTATTAACCATATAATATAAAAATACAAATAGACCTGGTAAATGTCAATCTATTTACCATAGAGTTAAATATAAAAGATAAAATTAATACATTGACCAAAACCTATCTAAAAACTAATGGTTGATTGGTTTTCCAGCCATCCCCACATTATCCTTTAATTTTTTTTTTGAGACATTAGATACTGAAAATGATTTTATTATAAAATAATATTTCTAGATTTTCCTAATTTTCCCCTCACCCCTCTTATAAATGTGAACTCAGCCTCCTCTATAGTTCACACCTTCCAAGCCATTTGTCTTGGCCAAACCCTTCCAAATACCCTCTCAACTATCCTCCCATCGTCCTAGATGCCTTAATTTAGTCAAAAAGTCAACTTAAGAACCCCTTTTGATCAATTCAAAAGGAAGAACCCGAAGAAGAGGTAAATATTTCATCACCTCTTTCTGGTTCCTTTCATCATCCACTTCATTTTTCATTGTTGTTTCCATTCAAAATTATTTTACCCAATATCTTCTATATACTGTGATGTTATTATAAATATTGTACAACCAAATTCATTATTCTATCTATCCTTTGAATAACATGTCACCATAAGTGCATACGTACGGCTTACCGTCTCCACGTCCTGGTGTAATTGTTATTCAATACATTATTATTTGGATGGTAATAACAATGATGTGCAATTGATGTATATAATAAATATAAAATGATAATGGTTCTGTATATATGATATACCATCCAATTATATATTATTTTAATATCAAAAGAATGATATATTCTCTCATGCATACGTACAGATTACCGTCTCCATGAACCCGTTGAGATTTATTCTCCATCGTATCCATTCAAGACTAATTTTCATTAGATTATTAAAAATAATGTATAATGACTTAATATTATTCTGCATATTAATAATATACATCCCATCCATAACAAATATGACTCACATAAAAAAGCATATAAAGGAAAATGAATCTATTAACACCTGATACAACGATAATACTAAGATATTATTAACAAAGAAATGATAAAAGATCATATATGATATCTTAATAATGTATATTATTCTTTTATAATATAATAACAATTATTTGACCATTATACATGATGTTAACCAACCCTCGACCAAGGAAAATTAAAAGGAAAGGGGTTTCTTATCTCACTTTTAATTCCGTGAGATTTTTATTGTTCACCACTTATTAATTGCATGTGGTTTATTGTACACTGCCATTTGATATATATTATCATGATTATATTAATATTCATGTTATTTTGTGATTGATTTGGTGTTTATTGACTATTGTTCATACGTCATGATTGATTACAACAGGGTAAGAGTTAATTTCACAATCTTTTTATTATCCGAGGTTGTTTTTACGTAAGTATCTTCTGGGGAATATTTATTATCCATGTCCTTGTTTCATAAAAGTGTTTTCAAAGGGATTCTTTATAAGGTAACTTTTTACTAAAACATCATTTTAAATGTTTTAAATCAGTTTCTTCTAAATCATTTTCATTAATGGTCATGTTTTCAAAATGGGTTTTAAGGCTTTATTTATATTGTTATGAATGTTTTTAAAATGTCAATTCCTTTCAAAATATTCAAAGCGGTGTGGGACACATTGATTAAAGAATGTATTAAAATGTCTTCCTTTATAAATTTTCTTTCTTTTAAATGTTTGTATAAAAAAGTGATATTTCACTCAAAGAGTTCTAAAATCATTTACATCAATATTAACATCCTTTGAAGGATTTTAATGTTATTTGAAGTTGATTTATTATGATACAAAACTTTTATATTGTATTGATGGTTTTGTGATATGTTTGATTGTGGATTTGTTATTTTTATACCATTCATGGTTTATGAATAATGTATTGACATTTCATATTCTTGTCTTAATATGAATGTTTATGTTATGTTAAAACCTTTTCATATGAGGAATGCATTTGACTTAGTAAGTGACATGTGGAGCCTGCTATAGCTCATTGATGCATCGGTATGTCTAATGAGACAATATAGTGTCTTGGCACAAGGCATTGACAAAATATTATTTGTAGTCTTGGAAGAAGGCCTTGACCATGTGGTTATGAAGTTTGGCATTATGCATTCCATCATTATGAATGTGGTTATTGATATTACATGTGATTATTTGACTAGTATAATATCCATGTGAGTAAGTAAGCGGCATTATTTTGATTTATATTTTTCATATTATGATGAAGTTTATGTTGAAAAATCTTTTGTTTTAGTTTTATACATTGCCTTAAATTTTTATGCTTATTTCTGAAAGCATCTGCTATATTGTTATCCTTACTGAGCTTCTGAGCTCACCCCTTTCTATGTTTTATTTTTCCCAGCATACGAAGAAGTATATTTTGACTGACCTGCAAGGATAGTCTATGGGATCTCAGTGTTGTCTATAGAAACAATGTTATTGTAGTTTTCCATTTTATGATGTAATGTAAACCTTATGAATGAATCTAATATTTCCAAGTCTACAAAACTAATCGGCCTTTCATGACATGATCTTTTGTGCTCATGACAATGTTATGAAGTAATGCACCAACTCTAGGTAACTGGTGTCGGGGCATTACAGTAATAAATAGAAAGAATTTGTAATGAAAAGGAATAATTAAGGATAAATAAGAATAATTAGTAATAAATAAGAATAATTAGGAATGATTAGAAATGATTAGGAATGATTAGTTATAACTAGTAATAATTATTATTATTTTGTAATATTTATAAATATTTAGTAATAATGAGTAATAATTTGTAATAAATAGTAATAATTAGTAATAAATATTAATAATTATTAATAAATATTAATAAATATTAAAAATTAGTAATAATTAATAATAATTTGTAATAATTAATAATAATTAGTTATACATAGAAATAATTAGTAATAATAAGTAATAATTAGTAAATATTAGTAAATATTATTAATAATTAGTAATAAATATTAATAAATAGCTGTAAATAGTAAAAAATAGTAATAAATATTAATAAATAGTAATAAATAGTAATAGATATCACTAAATATTAAAAAATATTAATAAATATTAATAAATAGCAATAAATAGTAATAAATCGAAAGAATAGTAAAAATTAGTAAAAATAGTAATAAATAGTAATAAATTAGAATAAGTGGGAATAAATATGAATAATTACTAATAATTACTAATAATTACTAATAATTAGTAATCATTTTTAACAATCAGTAATAATTAATAATATTTAATAATAATTAGTAATAAATAATAATAAATGGTAATAAATGGTAATAAATAGTAATATATAGTAATAAATAGAACTAAATAGTAACATATAGAAATAATCAGTAAGTAGTAAGTAGTAGTAAATAGTAATAATTAGTGATAATTTGTAATAATTAACAATAATTAGTATTAATTAGTAATAATATCAAATAATTAGTATTAACTACTAAAAATTAGATATAATTAGTAATAAATAGTAATAATTATTAATATATAGGAATAATAATGAATAATTAGTAATAAATATGAATAATAAAGAATAATTAGTAATAAATATGAATAATTAGTAACATTCAGAAATAATTAGGAATAATATCGATTGTAAAATTTTTAATAACTTTTAATTACATGCCACAATTTCTTGTGGATTGACGAAACTCCTTCTTCTCGATGACTCTTCTCCTTTCAACTTTCACCGACTCAAAACAATATGAAAAGTATGCTTCTACGTATGCATATCTAATATTGTATGCATGAGTGTGAATATACATTCATAGGATGACATACTTCATAATGTTTTCTGGCAGTCATAGTTGCAAGAAGATTATTCATCAATGAAATGGGGGCTCTTTTGTCTGATGACTAATTTACTTGCATCTTTCTCTCACTGAAATCACAATGAAGAATCTGCTCGGAGGTACGCATATACATTCTCTTATGCATGATAATGAATATGTATACCTACGATAAAATTATTCACTATCATTTTAGTTTGAGATTGATCTAAGTAAATGATCCATCAGACAAATGAGGAGCCGTCAATCCATTAGAAATTTCATCACCCAAAATTAATGGTAATTATTAAGATGTAGTTGTAATTATTTATCTTATTTTTTTTAGATAGTGTTTTTATAATTTCAAATTATTCAAAAGTACTGATGATTTTATATTTTGTAGAAAAATATGGAACAAGGAATTTGACATTAGTCCTTATTAAATTATCACACATGGATAAATCATTGTAGATATCCAAACATTTATGGTTGAAATCTATTATATGGTGATGATGTTGAAGCTTTATTATCATTTGCTTCATCAAAACCATAATATGTTTTAGAAGGAACAATTAAGTGAACATGTAAAAAATATTTTCTGAGAATGTTTGACACATTTGAAAAAGATGGGGGAAATCTCGTGCGGTTTGGTTTTCAACCAGATTTGGTTTTTTGGTATCAAAACAGCGAACGTAGTTCTAGAGAAGATACTAATAACTTGATTCTGGATCCATCATGATTTCAAATTTTATTACCTGATGTTGTAGCTCTGTCTGTTCGATAAAATGAAACTCAATATGATATTGCTCTAACTCCGGAGTTGGCACCATCTGAATTTTATGACTTGTTGAGGTCTGCTGAGAATGCATTATATCCTGGTCCAAAGATAAGAAAATTTGAAGCAGATGAAAAATTTATGGCTATTATATTAGAGAAAGAAATTTAAAACAACTGTTTTGATCAGATATTTTCATTGGTTAAAATATTATTACCTGGAGGAAATGTGTTTCCAAAAAATTACTATGATAAAATGCGGTTGGTTCATAATTTGGGCCTTAGTTATTGGAAGAGTCATGCATATACACAGTATTGCATCATATATTCTAGTGAAAATGATTTATTGGATAGTAGTCCCACATGTGGACAATCGAGATATAAAGATGCTCATCCAGGGAAGTCTGGACCGATTCCTGTAAAACAGTTGAGATATTTTTCCCTTACACATAGGCTGCAACATTTATTTATGTCTCAGAACACATCATCAATAATGTCATGGAATAAAACCAATATTTGAATTGAAAAATCTTGAATCATCTATTTAACGGGGATTTATGAAAATATTTCGACCTTCTGCATCTGTATTTTTCTTTTGAACAATGAAACTTGTGATTGAGTTTTTCTACTGACAGTTTCTGTCTGTTTGGTTCTTATGTTAGTTTGTATTCTGGTCGGCCAGTCTTTATAACACCGTAAAATTTACCACCATGGATTTTGATGAAGGAGCCCAATATCTTTTTTACATTATTAATCACAGGGCCTCCAAAAAAGAAAATTGATGTTTATTTGAAACCACATATTGATGAGTTAAATGAATTGTGGAGTAATGGTGTTAGTACATATAATGTTGCTGCGAAAAAAAATTCATATTAAATGCTGCATTTATGTGGAAGATTAGGGAATTTTCTGTATATGGCATGTTATCTGGATGGAATGCACATGTTTTGAAATCATGTGCTTACTGTATGAAAGACAACAAATCCTTTATGCTCTTTAATGGAAAAAAAGATTTCCATTTTTGACTATCATTGCATATTTCATCCAACCGATCATCCTTGTTAAATAAACAAAAGTCAGTACAGAAAATGTACAATTGAAAGGGATGAACCTCTAAAAATGATCTCAGGCACAGAGTTAAATTACTTGTATTTTCATTACCTCCCATCAAATTTGTTCCATCAGTAATCGAACAGAAAATTCATGGCTTTTGGAATCAACATAATTGGATAAAACGAAGAATTTTTGGGATCTTCTATATTGGTCTGATTTGTTGGTCTTCCACATTTTGGATGTCATCCATACTGATAAGAATAGTTTTTATAATTTATTTCATAAGTTTTGGATACACCAGGTAAGACCAACGATATAGTAAAAGAATGATTAGCTGTTGCACAAATTTGCATGGCAACCAGAACTAGAACAATTTGATAATGTGGTATCATAGAGGTTAATGAACCCAAAAGTAGCTTATATTCTGTCCAAAGTGATTTGATTATTATTTTTTCAGTGGATTGTAGATTTGAGACATCCATATGGATATGTTTCCAATTGGGGTAGATGTGGTAAAAATGGTCATATTACCAGATTAAAAAGTCATGATTGTCATGTTATAATGTAAAAAATTATTCCAATTGGATTAAGAGGTTTGATGAATTATATGATTTTTGGATTCTATAACAGACATATCATATTTTTCTCAAGATAATTGGGAAGTGACAGCAGACTAGGATGCGCTAAAAAACTATAAGAAGATGTTGCTATAATTATAAGTAAACTGAAAATAATATTTCCACTAGCTTCATTTGAATCAATGTAACATATGATATTACATTTTCCACATGAAGCTAAATGGGGAGGTCCAGTACTGTTTCTATGGATATACCCATTTGAGATATTCTTGCTGAAATTGATGAAAAAAGTATGTAACATTAAAGCAGTTGAAGGCTCAATTGCTGAAGATTATTATCAAAAGAAATTTTCTTTTTTCTCCTCTATCTATTTTGAATTTGGATATCCCTCAAAAGATAATCACATGGGATGGAACAAGGGAAATGTTAATGATGAAATGGAAAATAAATTATCAGTTTTAAATCAGCCAAATCTGGGGTTTGGTGGAGTTTAAGAACGATATCTTTCATACAATGAACACCACAGAGCTCATACATATGTTCTTCTTAACTATGAAGAAATGGAATCATTTGTTCTCTAAGTACTTCTATCATTTATTCTATAATTTATGTTACATTATGTAAACATATTTTATTTATAGGTTATATGATAATCATATCAAAAAATAATGTTCACAAATTAAAATAGATGCTCTTGAAGAACACAAACCAAAATAAATTTCCCAATGGTTTAAAAAACAGGAAAAATAAATTATTGACAGCATAATATCAATTCAGTTTACTATTATTTATATTGATAATTGTTTTAAAAATTATTTTGTGCCTAAACATGCAGATAAAATTTATAAGCGACTGTGTATATTAAATAACCCACCATCCAAAATGGTTAAATATTATAATGCCTAAGTGTTGAATGGTTTTCGATTTCATACATCTGCATATGGGGAATCAAAAAAATGAAAAGTGGGGTTTGATAGAGAGGATCAAATCATAGAGAAATTGAAGTGGACTTTTACGGAATTCTGGATGAAATTATTTAGCAATGTTATCTAGGACAGAATTACAAAACTGTTTTTAAATGTCGGTGGCTAGATACTGAGAGGGGCTTGTGTGTTCATCCGAATCATGGAAACGTCGATATTAAATATAAATGCTTTCTTGTATTAAATGCACCATTTTTAATGGATCAACGGGAACATCAAATTTATTATGAAAAGTACAATGCTTCTTTAAGAGACCATAGTGATCGGTGGAGCATAAGAAAAGTGAAATCTGGGGAAAATCAATTTACTCAATCTGAATTTGGTTCCGCTAAGGTGTAAGGAATTGAAATTTTTCATAAAACTACTCAAACCCCATATTTTTCACAAATATACATGAATATCGATGATAACACCCCACAATTTTGGGTTGTTGGTGAAGAAGATTTTAATGATGTTACAAATTAATTTGAAATGAGAACAGACGAGGAAACTGAAACTCATATAGATATTGATGATGCTGAGGAGGAGTATGAAGACATTGACATCGTCAAATATGAAGATGATGATGATGATGGTGAACATTGACACAATTAAATTCTTATTATAATTGTAACTAATATATATATATATATATATATCTTATTTTCAACTATCTACTAACAAAAATCATTTTGTGTTTCAGATGGACCCTCATCTACTTCGTGAGTTAAATGAGGCTGAGCTACCATTGGATGAGGGGGATTTTGGATCCATTGACACTCAGCCTACTGGTAGTTCAGGGGGGTACATGGAGGGGGCTCGGTCTTGCGTGACTGATGATTCTTGGCCCTATCCCCTAGTGATGACCACGTTTTGGATTCGATCCATTCACACAGTGGTATATAAACCTATATATTTTAGTTATCTATCATTAATTTATTTAAATAAATACTATATATTTGATTATTTATTCTTTTATCAGAGTTTTTCACTTGTAGTTGTTGGAAAGGGGAGCGATATTCTGCGCAATTATTTTTCTCAACCAAGGATCACATGGGAATAGATTCTCATTGATGTTCAGCTTGGCATGTTCAATCATTGTTTGGTACGTAAATACATAATATTTATTTTTCAATTTAATTTATTAGTAACATGATATTATAAAAATTTTATAGGGTTTATGGTATCACATTGATGATATCACACGTGCCGCTATCCATGCGACATGGGAGATGTCTATGTGTGACTGTTTCCTTCAGTATTTTCACTCTTTGGGAAAGACGTCCATTAAAAAATCAGGAGTGACAGATTTGGATTAGTCGTGTAGAGCCCACTGACCAGAGTACATTTCATCTCACGTTTGGGATTGAATATGTTTACACTGGTTGGGAGGTGAATTTCTATGGAGGTCTTTAATGGGTCGCCAAAACCGGGGGAGATTGGAGGTGGCACATCGAGTTGGTAGTCGTACATTCAGTACGCATAGAGAGCATCTGGTAAGTAACTTTTTTAAATATTTTATATAACGTTAAATATAAATACATTAATTTATATTTATTTAGGCAGTCGAGCATCCTGATATTATGGAGTATGACGTTTATCATACAATGTATAGTGATCCAAACCACTAGAGAGATTAGAGGTGATCGCCAGCGTCAGATTGTGGTTAGTAATATTTTTTTCAGTTTCACAGTTAAATGAATATAGTATTGTCACTATTTTAATTTCAAATTGGAATTGAAGGAGTCATATGAGGCAGCAACCTCTCAGACACATGTTGGGAGTAAGGACAGGGCGACTGATCAAACCAGTGCCCACCATTTCGATGAGGAGGCATGGATGCAGGCGACACCGTATGCCTTTGAGAACGGCCGAGTAGTTGGTATTTGCACTCGTGTGACACCTAGTACTTATTATGGTACTGTTTTTATTTTAGAGTGTTTCTTGAGAGGATCTCATGGAGAGGCATCATATTTTGCCTCACAATATCAGGAGTAGTTGCGAACTCAGGCTGAACTCATAGAGAATTTATAGAAACAACATGAAGAGATGTGTTAGCAATAACAACAACAACATCATCATCGCGATGAGTATATGCATTGATGGTAGCATCATCATCATTAATAGATGGAGTACATGCATCGTATGACTCGTAGTTTCAGGATAAAGTTGCCCCCACCATTACATACAGCTCTTACACCTCCTCCAGAAGACGACCCCCATTAATATTTTATGTTAAAAACATTTGAATTCATGATTTGTTGTAATATTAACTATTTCTAGTTTCAATATTTTATATTGGTGAGAATATTGGATAATTTTTTTAATATTTTATTATTTATTACTAGTATTATATTTTTTTTAATGTTTTTTATTTTACTAATAATAATAATAATAATTTTTAAATTTATTTGTGAATATTGTGAATTTAAATATTTTTTAAATTTAAAAATACAATTATTATTTTTTCAGGAATCATAATTTTATTAAATATTTATTTAGTATAATTTTTTTTTAATGTTTCTTTATTTTACTAATAATAATAATAATAATAATATTTTTTTTAAAAAATATCGAGAATTTTAATATTACTTACTTTTTTTATTATTTTAATAATATTAATATTATTCTTTCATTAATTCTAATTTTATTAAATATATTTTTTTATTTTGGTTATTATTTGTGATGGGACCTATGTTGTTGGGATCCCATCGGAAATAGTTTAAATATATATTTTTAAATAGTATTTACGACGACACCAAGGGCCCATAGAAAATACTATTTTTGATAGTCCTGTCACAAAATTATTATTTATATATAATGTGTATAATTAGAGACTTAATTGCATTGTAGAACTTACATGTTGCAAAAACATTTTTTTTCTATTGTCCCGTCGTAAAAAAAAGAATTTGTGACACCTTTTTCCGCAATGGGCTGTTTGAAATAGGACCCCATCACTAAAGCTTTTTTTGTGATAGGATCATGTCGCAAATATCCCATTTCAAATAGCACCAATTATAGTAGTGTAAGAGATTTAGTAAATATACTATGATGGGTATTCCAAATGTAACTCCCTACATAGCTGTGATAGCTACAATATTAGTATGATATAGATGCCACAAGTCACTAGAATGATTTAGGAATTCAATGTGTTATTCATAAATGTTCTGATTTCTTGGGGTATGCTAAAGATCTTATTTCATGTATGTAATGATGAACTAATGTTTTTTTTCTTTGTTTTCTAACCCTTAAAGATATTTATTATGTTCATCCAAGGTTTGATATTTTTTTCCACAGTACTTAAAGATGAATACACTCAAGGAAGAGTTCAAGGAAAAGTCATGCAGTATAAAACATGGGACTATACATGACTCTTTTTTTCAAGAGTTTTTTTATTTTTGTGAAAAAATGGAAACTGAGTAGAAGTGTCTACATTGTAATTCTTGAGATGCAATGTAATAGTTATGGACTAATTCTCTAAAACTCTAAACCTGAAAAGATCATTAATGTGAATTATTCATTCAATTCAAGATTATGTAATGTTTTAAGGCTGGGTCTTTATAATTTAAGATGTCATATATTTATTTATAATGTTTTATAAAGTGATGAAATGTTTTAGAAAATGGAAAGAAAGCTGTGAAACATGGTTGTGGGCTTTTTTGTGTGAGTGTGTTGTGCAGAATGAATTTTGTTGATGAGAGAAATATTATATGATATTTTAGTGGGCCTTTATGTTAGTTATAATTTATTCAAATGGTTTTATAAAATGGTATAAAGTATTTGGGGAAGTGTTATTGAAATGTAAAAAGTGTGGTGGTCTCTTTTTGGTGTGAGTATGATTTAAAAATTCATTTGAACCAAAAAGTGGATTTTTTGACTTCTGTAATGTACATGTGGGATTTTGGGTGAAGTTATTATGTTTAAATGATATTTTATGTGAAATTTATATTTTTTATCTTGTTGAACTAGTTTGAGCACAAGGGGAAACCTGGGTATCTAGGTGGGTGGACGTGTACTAGTATTTTAGTAAACCCTTGGGGTTTGGCCTCAGTTTCACGTAGGAATATTGATGCTTTCTACTCTAACTAAACTATGATGATGATGATTAGGGACCAATAGGTTATGGGTGTCCTCCCTACTAGTTTCTTTCACATTAGAACTAATATTGTAATGGTTACTCTAACTGAGATACAAGGTACCAGAGACCCACAAAGAGCTAGTTCCTAGGATTTATTTCATATTTTTTGTGCTCATTAGCTATTTTGTGCTTACCATCAGCATACAGTATGGTGGGATGAAAAATTCAGTTCTGTTGAAATTATTTATAAATGATTTTATTCTTAATTATAGAATACTTGAAAATTGCTATAATTTTTAAGTTGCGTCTTTTAGAAATTGTAACAATTATTTCTTGTTTATAAAATCTTTCAAGCATTTCATCTTTGAATGTTTATCACATGGAATCAATTAGTGGTAGTATCCAAATGGTATTTTTCGCACAACCTATTTACACCCTTGTGTGTAAGTATACTTGGTAATTTTTTTGTCGTGGGTTAGGTATAGTTTCTAGTGCCAGTGGTTCATGTTTCTAGAATGTCCGTTGGGGTAAAGTCTGGTAAAGATGTCTTGAGGGTAGTTCCCCTTGCCATGAGGGTTCTTGGGCAGTTTCCTTTCGATTTTTTACCTTCATTATATTCTTGGTGAGTTGTTTTAAACTATATAATTCAGTTATGATTTTTTGTAAAAGATTGTTTGGTTTGGAAAAAACGTATTTATTTTATTGGATTCATTTGTTGTTTTTAGTTTATAAACTCGGGTAAATCGTTCCCAATTCTCATTTTATGATACTCGGACACTTGTTTCAGCCCATGGGGATTGGGAATAAATTTTGGGTCTTTTTCGGGGCTGGTTGTAGTGCCAGTTTTGGTGGCAACTAGTGTTGGTTCGTGACAACATGTTATTACACCAGCATCACTAGTTCAGAACTCTATACATCTTCATAAATACAAATTTTTTTTAAAACGGTGAACTTCAGCTCTATCCAAAAGCTCTTTGTTCTCTTCTGGTATTTATGGGTAACATATAGTTTACCTATAACATATCACTCCATCATAGTCAAGGATGAACATATGAACACTCCTAAACATCTTTTATATATCTACATCTTACTTCTAATTCTCTTTAACAATTACATGGATAGAGGATTAAACACACATTGGTGATAGAAAATATTTCCCCCCATCCATTAATAATTATAGATCTATAATTTCCTAATCTATAGATATTGTATTTTTGTTATCCTAATCATATAATATCTGTCATGATTCTCTTGAATCAATGTATCATCCACTTTTTCTATTTTTCATTGGGGGTGATGAATTGAGTAGTCATAATCATTATTCCACTCCAACCATCTAATATGGTGCATATTCAACTCCTTATGAGTAAATATATATTCTGTATAATATAATTAATAGAACACATTTCACACCATTATCCGTAAATATAATTCATCCACATATTTAATGAATAAACTTTTGTAACTAACAATAATCATTAGTTGAGTAATTATTCACATGAATCTTTAATTTACTTGAGACATAATATATAATGATATAATTTTTCATGAGGATGCATCCTGATCCCTTAGTAAATACATTAATAATGATTATAAGCCCTTACCCTTTGGAAGATAATGTAAGTACAAGTGTCTTGACAAACCATTTATTCTGTTATTTGAAGGTTTTCACACATTCATATTATTAAATGAAATTGAATCCCTTTTGAGTTAACATGGTTAATGGATTATACATCTGAGATAAATTCCCCATAATCTGTCAATAATATCAAACCCAAAAATGATAAATTTTGATCAAAATAATAATGGTTTTTATGGGGAAACCTTTAATGACTTCTATCATTTATTGATCCATAGATATGTCAACTCTTGAGATTATATAACCCAAAAATGACACTTTTTATCCAGAATTCATCATTGGTAAATTTCACATAAAAATTATAATTCAATAGGTTCATTAGTACAAATCAGAAGTGATGTTCATGGTTTTATTTTCAAATTGAATATATGGGATTTCCATGTTTAATAACTTCCGTAATATCATCATGGTAATCTATAAATACTATAATAATTAAATCTATGATGATAACTATGTAATTAGTAAGGACACATAGAACCAATATAAATTATTATTATCAATACCTTATATAAAATACAATATTTGTTATGTCTACAATTTTATCACTCAACTATTATTATCCATATCAAAGATCAATATGGGAAAAGTACTTACATCTTTGAAATTGATCCCAGAAATCAAGAGTAAAGGGTATATGATACTAATTTTTTATTGTAAAATTTTCATATTCCCAACAAAAAAATTTAGGGGAACGTTGAGACATATTTTTTATTAAAATTTGAATTGGTTCACTGATAGTTGACACTCTTGGATGAATTAATACGTCATCAAAATTCTAGTGGGGTTACTTCTCCAATTCATTCAATTAAATCCAGGCCAATCTAAATCATGAAGCCTATATATGAATCCATTAAAACATATGATTAATATATTCCATACATGATTATCATCTATTTAAGTTGATGATAATGTTTTATAATGAAAATATGAAATAACCCATGAAAATCTCTGAAGAGTGTCACACCAAGTTTATAGTTATGCCGCATTCACTATGCACCAAAATTATGATTGATATATACAGATCCAACTATTTTTTATGTTATTACCCATATATGTATCTATTTTAAAACCACATCCACCAATATTATGTAGATAGTGATGTTTAGATAGGAAAACCGTACTCGTTTCTTTACCATAACAATGAATGATCTCTTAAAAATGTGATTATCATAAGATATATGATTAATTTTTCCCATCATAGTATCCAAAGCTAACTAATTTTTTAACTAGTACCAACTATAGTAACCCATAACATTCATACAAAAATAATACATCTTATTGGATTAATATTAATTAAATAACATTCTAATAAATTCATGAATTGTAAAGCATTAGTTAATTTTTAAAATTTTATATAAAAAAATAGATCATAAAATATCGAAACCATCTGCATATTTTTTCTTTAAAATAATCACACTTTATAGAAATATTATATATACACATTTTCATAATATTAGGGTGAATATATTAAAAAATAATGTGTTCTCTCATATATATAGAAAATATAAAAAATGTAGATATTAATGAATATATAAATAGGACATGAGAATACGGGTATTATAATAAGAGATTATCATTTTTAACCATACACTATATATCATATATCATAATCTTGAGTCATATAATAATTCATGGAAGTTTATAGCACATGAATCATAATGTAATAAATGAAAATATACCATGAGTGATTACGAATAGAAGTATACCATGTCATAAAAGAGAGTAATAAAGTGTGTCACAATCATAATCATTGAAATATTATGTCAGGGATACCCAAAAATACATTCATAACATTTTAGTATTGGAAAAATACCTGTGTAACTACTTTCTTCATATGATAACATCTTATTTATCCTATTTTTGGTGTGAGATAACCTCTTGCGAAACATATTTTAGTGATTGATATAACCTCCCATGTACCCATATAGATCATCAAAAATTAATATTTATCAAAATAATTTGGGGTATATATAAATATGGGCCCACCCTTTAATTAATCATAAATCAAATCAAATTTATCCCAAAATATTATAAAATTCTTCATCATAACTTTTCAAATGGAAAAGAAAACAAATTTCATTTGTATTTCATTAACATAATCATTAACCATCATGATAAATAAAAAATATGGTATCATTGGAAAAATACCCAAAAATCCCAATTTAATATGAAAATATTACATCGTAGTTGAAAATTTCATCAAAAGATCTATATAATACTTCTTGATGAAAATATATATATTTTACTTTGAAATAACTTATTTTCAATCTGAAAATTTAAGAAATATTAATAAAAAAATTCAATAAAAATAACCTTGTAATTATAAAAAATAAATCTTCAAATAAGTATGTATTAATTATGGTGGGAAATTATATTCATTACATGTATGAAAAAAAATCCTTTGACATTTTGTTTAAATAGACAAAAGCACCTCATTTAAAAAATAGTAAGAAAATTACATTTAAAATTTTTTTTGAAAAGGAAAATTGGGGTAATGATGAAATTTTAAAATACTATTAGAATAGTAATAACATTTTAGAAAACATTTTTAAGAAACATTGACATATAAGAAATGTATTTTTTGACTGAATGTAGAAAAAAGTCATATTTTCTTAAATATATTCTTTTATTTCCATGAATGCATAAAAAATAATATGATAAGAGAACATATAATATCAATAAATAAAAAGAGATGAGAAAATTAAATATTTTTTCAAGTGTTATATCATAAAATACCATTATTATAAACATAATAATAACAAATACAAGTAAATAGTGA
The DNA here is from genome assembly GCA_963277665.1 of Viscum album. Taxonomy (NCBI): domain Eukaryota; kingdom Viridiplantae; phylum Streptophyta; class Magnoliopsida; order Santalales; family Viscaceae; genus Viscum; species Viscum album. The sequence goes on from OY728145.1 coordinate 1,789,988,553, forward strand.
GATTGTAAAATAAATCCTTTAGTTTAATGTTGACTTTCATAGAATGTTCTCAAACCTCCATTTATTCTACCGGAATCCTTTAGATCCATTCCTAGAGAACATAAAAATGTTAATTTAAGAATTCAATAACCTATAATTCATTTCTATGTTTGTTGGTAAGTGGATTGGGGTTAGGTTTGGTTGCATTACATGACACATAGATGTGTAATTAAGAGAATTATGTTATGTCCTTTTTATAACTGGGGGAGATGACAATCTTCAAATTTATAAAAAGACTAAAATATAATAAATATCTTCTCAAGAAAAATGACTTTCAAATATCAATAAATTTGAATAATGATAGTTTATGTTTATAAAGGTTTTGGTTTCATTTTATACATTATCCTCTGGTTTAACCCATTAATTATCAAAATTTTACATTAATAGTGGTGAAAAATTTACAAAATTAAACTGTTGTAATTTTATTTAAAAGTTAATAATTAGTACATTATTAGACAATAGGTAAATATTTTAAGCATTTATCATCTAATTTTTTCTCCTCCAAAAAAAATATTTTCATAATTTAGTAAAATATTATTTAACATAAAATATCATCTATTCTATTTTTGAAACTATTCATTTAAGTTAAAAATAATGTTATGAAGATTATAATGTCATTCAAATATAAATTGTTCAAAAATTTCTATTATGCTATATTCACCAATAAAATTCACGGGGAACTATAACTCACCTATCCATAATTACTTTTATAGTTTTAAACAATATTTACAAGATTTTTAATCATTTTCAAAAGTGTTATGTCGGCGCTGTGTAAGTATTTATGAGTATAATTAAATTAACAAAAATTAAAAATAACTTACGTGATATAAATAATAATTATTATTTAAAATATATATCTAGAACATGAATTATACTTATATTATCCTCGTGTAAATATTTTAGAGAAATTAAATTCACGAGAGGTACATTTTCTAATTTTCATTACTTAAAATCATATAATTTCCATTATCAAAGGAAAATGGAACCCAAATTACCTATATTCATATTTTTTGTGTCTTTGTATGATTATCATCCATGAAATAAATAAATTAATATTTTGGGTGTATTTTTAAAACTTATGTCATTTTATTATCCTTTTAAAACCCATTTTACCATTATTGAAGTGATAAATATTTAACATAGTTACTATTCATAATAATATTAAATAAGAGGAAACTATTTAAAAAATTGAACATCATGATCCCAAATATGGAATCCTTTTTTTCAATATTCTATATATTGTGTGGAAGAAATAAATGTTAACATAAATGTGTAAAACATAATGAAAAAATAGTTCATATTATTAATTTATTAAAAAAATATCTTATACTAAAATATGTAATATTGATAATTAAAATTGAATTAAATTTTTTATTATAAATCAAATGGGAAATAATAAAATTTAATTAATAATCCATAATATAGTTGTATTTTCAAATTACTTTATTTTAAGAGAAATTAATTTCTTTAAAGTATTATTTTTCTTTTATTCACTAATAATCAATCATTTCATAAATCTACGAAAATATATCCCTAAGTTTATTTTTATATTCTAATTTATAAAATATGTTAAATTATTCCAAATAATGTTTCTAAAATTTGAAGATGTTAATTTTATTGGTTGATCATAAAAAATTAATTAAACCCATTATGTGTGAAAATTTATTTTTAATGCATATAAAAAGATTACTAAAAAATAATAGTTATTTATCAATATATTTTCTTTATCTATAACACTATACCTATTTTTTTCAAAAAAAATTTTATTCCCATTCAATCTAAAAAATTACAAGAGAGGTTATAATTGTATACTGTATTATATTTCTTTTAGACCTATGGTTGCGTGTATCACAGGCTATCGATGAAATCAAATTTATTTCATGAGAAATATATCATAACATATAAATTTTATCTATTGAACCATTACAAAGTAAATTATTTTCAATGATTATACTTACTCCAGAAAATGTATTATTAAAATGTTTAGGATCTCATGGATCATATTGTTTTATTTCATTATGATTTATATCCCATGAAATTTTTTGGTTTGTAAAATGATTCATGATTTTGATATATGATATTATGGGTATGAATTTTTAAATAAAAATATTATGTTATCACACATTTATTCTCATGTTATGTTTATGTGATCATTTATATGTTTCTTATTTCATGTTACTATGTTTTTTAGTCCACAGTTTCTTATGTTACCTTTCCCAAGGTTATGAAGTAGTGTTTTATGTTCACTATCTTTATAAAGAGTAATACATGGTAAGATATTTTCAAAGGGTGTTGAAGACCAGTCATGAAAAAATACAATGTATCAAGTATCAAAATACAAGAAACCTATACAGTTCTTCCATGAAATATAATTTTGTATAATAAAAATAATATATTAATTTTTAATATATATGTATGGAATGTATGGGATACTACAATTGGTATTAGAGAAGGGTTTAGTAAGGATTACAAATTTAGGAATAGAGAAATTTGGTGAAATTCATGGGGATAAGTCTATATATAGGTATGAATCATAATTTTTTAGTAAGAAATAAATTATTTCATTTTGTTATAATGAATCTATTTCCTGAAACTACATGTAGATATAGTTTTTTTATAAATGCATTCAGTGGTAGTAATACCTAAAGGAGTTGGTAAATTATATCATAACCACAGTTCACTAACATGTTGATTGTTCTCTTCATACACAAGTGTTTTGAATCTATAGAGGAATATTATTGGAGTAATTACCATTTTTGTTGTGGAACATTATAAAGGAATAAAAAGACGATGACCTTGATAGACATTGGTTAAACATAAGGTGTCATATGTTTAAAATGTGTCATTATATAAACATACTGTGAATGCTTTTTCAGTATTATATGATTCCTCACTTTGAAAATTGTTTCTCATACTATACTTTTTTATTTTCAGTCAACATATAGAACTATGATGACTTATGTTAACATATAATGTGATGGAAAATAAAATGAATTTCCTTAAATGAAACCAAATAAAGTTATATAAGGATAGTGATACCTTTTTATTATTCCTAATAAATTATCTCATTATATGATTAATAATATCAACTTGAGCGAGTTTCTTTAAAAACCTAATAATATAAAATAATAATTTCATAAATACTATAGAAGAAGAAGATTCAACTTATGATATGTCAAGTATGTGGGAAAATTACTCAGAGAAATATCTTAGATGAATGAGATGATGTTTTATATGTATAATAAAAGTGAAGATTTCATGTAATTACCAAGAAAAGAAGAAAATAAAAATTTATGTAAATGATCATCATCCTCATTTAATTTTTATATTTCATTGCCTTATGTATAGGGAATATATGAATTATCTGATTGAATTCCATACTCCAAGGGTTATATTCCAAACCAAGGAATTATATATGCTAGTTTTATCAATGATTAATATTACTTGGAGTGTTTATGTATTAGTATTCAACACTTATGTTATTAATTTTTTATATCGAGTATATTACTTATATAAAAATAATAGAACATATAGGGATTGATATATTATATATTTTATTTCGGGATTGGAAAACATATATTGAAAATAACCAGTAACTAGTAAGAGTGATTTTATGATAAAGGGATATTGTTTATTCTATGTCAATATATAATTTAAATTGGTTAAGTTAATGGTTTAGTATTTGTTACCATGAAATTTGTTAGTGATTTTATGAAAAAGTTATTTTGTTCGTCTTTGATAAAGATTATATCATTTTTGAATTTTGAAAACTGTTTATGGTTTTACTAGATAAATAAGGATTCTGTTAATTCTTGGCTATATATATGTTATTATGTTGTGTTATCATAATATTTATAGAAACCATCATGGTTTTATATGTTTAATGATTGACAATAATTTCTAAAGAATAGATTCCCCTTGTTTTATTTTAATTGAGGGGATTTTGAGGCGATCTAAAACTTTTTCTTGGTTTTATATTGAAAACTCAACAATGGATAAAACAACCCTTTGGGTGAGTATATGATTTTATTTTATGTTAATTAAGGTTTATATTATTGTGGGATATAGATAATATTAATTATTGAAAAGTGATTCAATTATGAGGTGATATTTATGGTCAACGTAAGGATTACCTTTTAGGTTAGCATCTAACATTATTCATGATATTTTGGTACATTTCAATACATTACAAGATAATATAATGATTTATAATTGTGATTAATTATATTTGGGTAGATAACTTATCAATTGTGGTATATGTAACCTTTGGGATTGACATTAAATTTAGCCTAAACTATTATTTGGTAATAATCCTTATAATTTTTTTGTGAATTTTAGTCGAACAGTGTGAGATCACCTTGGAGGTTAAACCATTACATACTATTTAGGTTATTGAGGCAATTTGTTTTGTAGGGTTATTTATGAAATTATATTAGTGGAACCATTATTATTATAATGGAAATTTTTGTGTTAAATAATAAGACTTATACATTTTTGAAATATTCTTACCTTGTGACAACAAATAAGTATTTGTTAATATTTAAATATAGGAATTATTGTTTGTTATTATTATGTGGATTTTTAAGTGGATTTTTTTACTTCATGCATGTAAAATTCATATTTAATACTCCTCTTTTGGATAAAATTACGATATTTTGGTGGAAACATATCAAATTTTAAAATTAAACATTTAAAATAATTATATTTCTGTATAATTTAAGTCTATATGGTAATGTAATTTGTCATCTATTGGTAATGAATATTAAAATTCGTTTCCTATTACATTTCATTCGGATTTAAAAAATGAATTTTTCAAACATCATTGAATTATTGATTTATGGTTAATAACATTCTCATGATCATTAACATTAATGTGATAGTTTTCTATGTTAATCAATATCATTATTTAGACATTAATTTATCCACCATGACCATAATTTCTTGTCCAAATAATTTTAACCAATTTGGAATCCGAAGCAAGTTCTCATCTAGATGTCCTTCATACATCCCTTTCTCTATTTTCGAATTTATGTTTTGTTAACCAATTTTAAAATATTGGATTAGAGAAAAAGAATTTTAAAAAATCTATTGCTTGATTTCTGAGAAAAATTATAATGATGAGGATTCAATTGATTAGGGGGTGATAAGGATGAATGTAGGAAACTGATTTTCTAAAATAATACTATGTTATATAGCATTTGAAATACACAACACTGGTCATAAAAGAACAACAAAATATTCTAATTTTATGAACGTTATAACCTGTAAATTTAATTATAGGGTATGAAAATAAGTAACAACTTTATGATATATAAATAATGTTAATAATAAATAAAAATATAATGATTAATGATCAGGATGGAAGCCCTCAATTTTTATATAGTCATTATATTCTTCAATATACCATTTCATTCAAATGGAATTTAATTCTTATTATGAGAGAACTGAATAATTAATTTGATTAAATTTTAAAAAATTTTGATTATAAAGTATTATCACTTTTAAATCATAATATAAAAATTATATGATGGGGAATTTTTTGGATATTTTTAATGAAATTAATTTTTGGTGAATATTAAAAAATTACATTTTTATGAAATACGATATAAAAAACACATAAATATGATATATATTTTTTTATTTTTATTGAAATAATCATGTATTATAATATACGAAAATTTTAGTATTATAATAATTCAAAAAATATAATTTAACATTTATTTATAAATATATTGGAAATTATTTTTTGGTCCTAGTGCAGCGAATAAAGAACAAATAAAAAGTCAACTCTGGTTTCCCAAAAATAATATTTGAGGATGATGATTTTAATTTAAATTTTTATTAAATATAATGAATTATTTTTTTATTTTGAAGGATATATCTGAATTGTGGAGTTATATACCAGGAGATTTATAAAAATTATTGGTTCATTCTTACGTAAGGCTATAAAAGTCAAAAATAATTCATTGTTTGTTTTGGAAATATGTGTGGGAATATACACATATCGAATGAATATAAAAATTAATTTTTAACATAATAAGTTTATTTTTTTGGGATATTTTCTTAAATTTATATGGATTTGTAATTACATTAAATTCTTCTACAACACTGACTTTGTGTTTGTGTAAATACAAGAAATATCATGTTAATTATAAACAAGTTAATAGTATTATTTTTTTGGGTATTTATATTGTCCCATAAATTTTATAGATCATTATAAAATACTAGGAATGTTATACTGTTTTTAATTTTAATTCCTTTATTTCCATGTTAATTTAAAACTCATATTATTTGAAGAGAACTTAAAATGACATTAATAGATTTTTAGGTTAAATGTATTTTACTAAATTATTTAAAAATAAAAAATATCCCATAACCATGTATCTAGGATGGTAAATGGTCAAAACATTTATCTCTTTTTTGTTTATGACCTAATTTACCTTTTAAGTTACATTATATCCCATTAATATTGGAAAAGTCGTTACCATAGTTAATGTTAAAATTATTAACCAATGGATAAAACCAAAATATAAGTGTTAAAATTATATATAGGCCAATATAATTTTTATTGAGTGATTATATTAGGATTATATAATCATTAAATTCTAATACATAAAATTTTGGAATCATATTACATGATTTTGAGTAATTTTATATTATAATAGTTCATTTATTTCTAAAAATGAATTTAATTATATTTTCTTAAAGAAAATTAATTTATTTATTGATTTGAGATTAAAAAAACAAATATTTGGATAACTAAATTTTATATAATTTAAAATATATATCATTTTCCACTATTAGTCACTTTTAATTTTATAGTAACTATCTTGATTCATAAAATGTAAAAAACATTGATGTGACGATAATTGTCAATAGGGTCAACAAGGTGATAATATTAAGAGATAAGATTCAAGATATAATAATAAATTATTAAAATTATATATTTAGATATTATTTATATTCATAAGAATTTTATATTAGAAATAGGAAATTTTTTGGCCCGATGAACATGAAAATATATTTATATTAATTTATTACATTACATATTTTTAAGAGTTCCCCAACCCTATTTTAAAAGGCACCACTTCTCCTCTATTTTTCAAAATTGTTTATCATTCAATCATGATAAAAATTTGGTCAATAACATTATAAACATTAATATTGATTACATTATATGTCTTGTGTTGTTAAAATACCATTCCAAGGGTCGTTAAGATTAAATCTAAAGGCGACATGCTGAAGAATAATTATTCATTATACTCGCCCCATTACAATTTATTTCTCCCATTACCTCATAAATATATATTGTAAATTATATAATAATTACTTCACTATCTTAACTATAATTATTTATTATTATTTTTAAGGAATACCCATAATTAACATCTTCCCATCCATTGGAAAATGATAACACTGCTCAAATATGTGTGTGAACTACCGCATACATGAAGTGATGTAGTTATTTTCTTCAAATTTAAATATATGTTAATAGGAATAGAATTAATAAATATATAATATATATATGAAATAATATTCATCCCAATAATGTTAATTTTTATTTATGTTTCTTTCTTTCTATCCATCGAAAAATGAATGCAACATTCATGCTTACAAAAGCCCTAACATCTCTATAAACAATGATTTTATGACACAATATCTACCTTTTATGGATGAATATATATATATATATGTATATATATATATAATGAATCTATAAAATATTTAAATCAATCTTTAAATTTTTGACATTATGGAACCATGATCAATGTATATGGTTCGGAACTACAACACCAAAACATTAATGAAAAAATGAAAAAGTTATCACATTAAAACGACAATATTAGGATTTAATTTTTAATAAATGGAGTTTTAATGTCATAATGGGATAATATATGATATTATAATATTATTCATGATTCATTTATAAAATCATAATAATTTTTATTTATTTGAAATGAGTTTTTAGCACATTTGAACCAAGTAGAACAAAAGCTAAGGGCTTCTCATATTAGTTGTGTTTTTGTTAGGGTTCTAAAATATTTAATACTTGTTTCATTTTGGGGGTGTATGTACATAGCTTTAATGTATTGCATTATTATTTTCTGAAATATATATTGAATTTAAAATCAGTCTAATTTTTTCTCATTCATGTGGTTTTGATATAGATATTACTAAAGTAGTGAGCGTTTTGTAATAAAATATCATTATTTACCATCATTCTTTATGATTATGTTACTAATGGTAAATTTTATTGACCTAAATCCAAATAATATAATTTTTTTTATAATCTAGTTATTTAAAGAGATTAAATTTTTTCCTTTTATTTTCATCTCATTATCTATGAATGACACCCAAAATTATTTCAATGAAATTTGACTTTATTTGTATATTGGGCCAAAAATCCTTTTTATTCCACATCTATATTTTATAAAAAGCATTACAAAAATGTTTTTAATGTTTTCCAATTTTATTTTTAGTACATTTTTACCAATTTTTGTTTTTTCTAATGTCTTTAAAATTGAAACTTTTTCTTGTTATCACATCGATGTACCTTTTCGTTTTACTGATATTGTTTTTGGAATCATTGTTTTAATTTAGATATCAAGAACATAATTTCCCACCATCATGACCATAAATTCATTAACACTTACATTTTCACCATTCAATGATTCATTTAAATGATTTTTTTTCAATAATATATTGTAAGTTTTCATATTATTGTTAATTGATTTTTAAATGATATGAATATTTTCCCAAAGAAATATTCCAACTAATATTTAAAGAAAAATTATATAAATTAGAACACCATTTGATGATACATGTGGTTTACTTGGTATAGGAATAAATTAATACATTAATATTCATTCCCTAGATGTTTTATGATTATTATCGTGATATATTTATGAAACACATTAATTTTTAATGGGACATGTTATGATGAAAAATTGAAATGTTTATGAAACATGATTTGTTTCCATGGGTATGATATATGATGAAAGATTCATGATCTAGTGGTACAAACACACAAATATATATATATATATAATATAAATTGTTTAATGGGTCGAATTTAAATTATCTATCCCCTCGATGCATTGGGTGATGATGGATTCCAATGAGATATTATAGACTAGAATGGGGAGTATACCTAGTTTATTAATGGTCTTTGTACACTTGGATAGTTCTTGTGGTAAATATTTACTATGGATATAAACCAATGGTGGAGTGAAACCAGTCTAATATGATAGTATTTGGTGGGAAACTAGAATAAATAAATGGTTGAATGGGGAGTAAACCCAATCCTATATGATATTCTTGGTTGTGAGAACTTACTAATGAAATTATTTTCATTAGTTATGCATATTCAAAAACCATATTTCTTATGTGAATGTTATAGTTTAATAGATCATTTTATATTATTCAATTGTGATTATTATCTTATGAACATCATGATTTATTATATGATTCATGATTTTTTTTAATGATATATTGGGTGTGGATTTTCTAATGTTAAGACATGTTTTGTTTCCCTTATAATCCAGTTATGTTTAAGTGAACATTAATATAAATATTTTTTGACCTAATTGAACATCTGAGCTCTCCATTAATTATTTTTAAATTCCATAGGTTTTCAATAATGTTAATGAGATGTTTATCTCTATGAATATTTCTACATGGGAAGATATTTTTGGGATATGTTGATGATATTTCATGCAATAACATGATTTTCTATCGAGTGTCTAAATACATTAAATATATGTTGTTCAAGATTAGATCATAATATTATGTAATGAATATTAGTGTATTAATTTTTAATATATGTGTATTAAATTTAGGGGGTGCTATATAACTTGAACTCACTAAATGAAATGATAAATAAATAATTCATGTTATACAAGTTTCTATAATATTTGGTTGTAATATGGGTAGATAGTCTTTACTATGTCAACCACTATCTACCCATCAAAGACCAATATGTGATTCATTTCATACAATAGATAAAACTCAAATAAATTTCAATTTTCCCAATGTAAAATTATATAGGGTGTCATTAGTTAAATGTTTTTATAATTTAGTGATAATGGAATATTAATAAAAACTAATCTCACTAAAAACATCATATAGAACATCTCTATCTGGTAAATCTCCATCCTTTATTCTTTTTCCTTATGGACCTTTATTCATTGAAACAGATTCGGGTAAAATTATATTTGAAGCACCTATATAAAATGATGTTATGTCATATTCACATGTGTCTGGTACAGTTGTGTGTGGTACATCTCTTATTTAAATAACTGATTTTGGTTTTGATACTCAAGTTTCAAAACCTTTAAGACATCCAATCTCTTATAACTAAAATTGTAGATACATATTGATCATATATCCCTTTATACTGGGAAACATAATATTAAAATAAAAGATGGAATTATGTCATTTATTTTGAATTTTACACTCATCTCAACCTTTATTTAACCATCTTTTAATATTATGAAACACTTGAGTCGACATTCATCATTAATGTTTCCAAATTAATTAGTGTCTATTATTTATTTAACACTTACTCAAAATATTATATATATTAAAAATAATTTAAATAATAGATTTTTATTTTCATAATTATTTGATTTTAAATGTTAATTTAAGGTTATTCAAACAACTGTTATACATAAAAACTCTCATGTTCCTCTATCAGGTAATATTGACACAATTTACCCCATTTGAAACATATAAAACGCATCCCCATTTTAACTTATTCATCTGGAAAATTTAGTCTGGTGAACTCTATATTCATTAATCTAGTTCTCTTCACATGTTTACAGTATGTCTTGAATAGTCTGATGGGATGGTTTGTCTCTATTCGGTCAACCTGTGTCAAATCGATCATTGCACGTAGATCGATCCACTAAAATATATATTTTGGCCAACATAAATGTTTTTAATATATAAATGAAATAATCTATTCTAAAATCTGTGATCAAATTCCTCATAAATCTTTTATCAGATAAGTATTATAATGTTTATGTTGTATATGTTTGTATTTTATTGGATTGTCTTCTCCCGTCTAACAGACTTTTTAGAGTATGTATTAATTACTTTATCCACTGGAGATTCAAGAATGTTATCTGATCATTCTGAGCCTAATTATAATATGTATGGTGAACTTATTTAGGTTAACGTTATAGTTCATAGAAATAAATATAACTTTATAAAATCATTTTTTGTACAATTTTGATATTTTCATTTTATTACGTGAACATTATACGAACATCCGTTATTATGAACGCATATTCAAGGAAAGTCATATGGCCCCAAGATATTATTTTTGTAATAATTATATTCAATACATTAAGGAATAGTAAATATTATTCTGACAATTTTACGAATATAAATCAATCTTTCGTCTAATAATCAACAAATGACATCCATAAGAATGAAAAATTCATTCACCCAAAATGATGACAGAAAATTAAAAAAAAGTTACAAAATCCACCAAAATGAACTTTAGTTTTATTAAAAACTTTTCCATTAGTTAGTTATTTTTTTCATACGATTTCTTACTAACTGGGTATAAGTCCCCAACCTTAAACCTTACTTTTTATTGAATTAAATGAATAATTCACATTGAGGATCTTTTCAGGTTTAGAGTTTTAGAGAATTATAACATAACTATTACATCTTAAAATATTACAAAGTAGACACTTCTACTAAGTCTCCATAAAATAAAAACTCTTAAAAAGAAAGATGTCTAGATTCCATGTTTTAGATAGCATGAAATTTCCTTGATCCCATCCTTGACCTTATTCCACTTTAAGTCCTGTGAAAAACATTTCGAAAAACTTGGGGTGAGCATAAAAAGCTCAGTAAGGGATACACAAAGAATGAAAATTGTTAGTTTATCAAAACAACAAGTAAACCATGTATACTTTATCAAAGTAATACTTTTCACCTTTATGAAGTAATAAAAAATATTCACTGAATAAAGTATCATTACTTACCTTTTTGTAACCAAATAATTACCATACAACCCATATAAAGAACACATAACATATATAAAGGTAACTTGGGACATAAACTTACTTAAGTGGAATAACCATACGGTCGACTTCCACACATATCACTTAATGGAATAGCCATACGGACAATTTCCATACATACTTAATGGAATAGCCATACGGCCGACTTCCATACCCAATGCATTGGAGGTTATAACGTAACCACCCGTCCTGGTATTCACGGCACCACCCGTCATATGGTTTATAACGTAACCACCCGTTAAAATTTCCAAGTACCAATATAAAATCATAAAACATAAAACCAATATAAAGGAATGATAACATTTCCACATTTCAATCACAATATATCATAAATATATTGACATAATAGAATCATTTTTCAAAACCATTTTCAATACCAAAATACATAAAAGAGTATATGGTATTTATTTTATTCTAAAAACATTACGGCTTGTTGAGAAAGCCAAAGATCAAATAATACTCACGGCTGCGGAAAAGGTCGTTGTCACCGCGTACATTAAAAAAAACATTCCTTTTTGTCGTTTAGTAAATAGATTCATAGAAAAAGATTAATTTTGTATAAAAGTAAAAGTAAAAGGAGTTTATACACCGTATAAATGAAATTTGTTTATAAAACAAAATATGCCTCAATGAAAGGAGATTGAGACGAAGTCCCTTACCTCGGGTCCGACTTGACTCGATCGTTCTTTAACGTCCTGAATAATAAACTTGAGTTAATTTATACTTTATTAAGAACCTTTTTAAAGTTCATTATTCCTTTTATATCACTTATTGCAATGTTATAAACATTATGTAACCATTTAAGTTAATAATGTTTGTTTTGTCAATATTTGGTTCTTAAGTCGAAAGTTGACTTCTTACAATTACATGTTGTTCGTGTGGTCAAAATTTCATTATATCCAGAATGAAAATCCTGATTTGGATATCATATATATCATATATATCCAGAATATACATGTATTTATAATATTACATAATCATTTAGAGGTAAGAAATGAAATGCACCGTTCATGGAGACGGTAAGCCGTACGTACGCATGAACACTACTTTCATTTCTTTGTCATATTAGTGGAATTAAAACTAAATGAGAGGTATGTATATTTTAATTCCAGAATTATATTCATCATTTAGATATATCATTAATTATATATATACATTATATACATGTAATTTTAATAGTACATTACATTTGGGGATAAGAAATGAAATGCACCGTTCATGGAGACGGTAAGCCGTACGTACACATGAATGCTACTTTCATTTCTATCTCATACTTTATCGAATGGAATCATAATGATATAAGAGTATATTATAATTCCAGTATAATAACATATATAATATCATTAACTTTATCCTTTACACATCCCACATATGGTATTAACGAATCAAATCACTTTCAGGGGGCGGTAGTCCGCACTTCCTAAAATGAAGATATCGTGTTTACTCATAATGGAAACAATAAAGGTATGCCCAAAATGAAAAAAAAAAGAATCTTAAGGAAAACATAAACATATAATATATCATATATAAAAATAGTGACATCATAATGGCCACCTTTGAAGGTGTTAAATGAGTATTGAACAATCATCGTTTCGGGAGGCAGAATTTCGCCATCCACGGAAACCGTATGTTCATTAACCATTTGATGTATTTGTGTGAGAGTGTAGATAAAATAAATCTTATAACAACATCCTAGTATATTTAAGATACTGGTGTTGTTAAAAAAGTAGTAATTAAAAGAGTTTAGGGGGTTGGAGAAGCAAAATAAAACAAATGAACATGAGAGAATGAATTACCTTTAAAAGTGTAACTCCTTTTGAGTTGAGCCTAAAGGCTTCCTTTGAAAGGCTTCTGCCCAAAGGGAATCCTCTAGGATGAGGAGAGGGATGTGGAGAGATTAAATGGGCAGGGTTTGGCCGAGCCAAAGGCTTGAGGAGTGTGTGAAATGAGGTAGAGGTGGGGGCCTTTTATAAGAGGAGAGGAGGGGCACTTTTGGAAAGTAAAGAAATATTACTTTATTTGAAAATGTGTTTCGGTTTCAAAAGGTCCCACATTGATATAATTCGTGGATAAGGTGATAAGGGTTCGAAATACACTCATCCAATTGGTTTTGTCCAGGTGTAGTTCATATATTTTACATTATCTTTCCATTTTAATTAAATCGTCAAATAATGATGTCATCGCTGCATCATTATTATGTCATAAATAATTTATTTTATTTAAATTCTAAAAATCATAAAAAAATACGATGATATAGGAAATATTTTTATATTTCCAATGACTATTTATAATCAAATATCTGATCTTAATAACCCCACTTAAAAATTGTTTTCGTAAAACATATTATGTTTGTGTCATTTTCACTTTAACATTAAATAAAAAGTAATTTATGTCATTTCCAAACAAAAGTGGATCCATGGGGTCCCCATGTTGACCCATGGTTTGTCTTGGTCGGCCATGACACAACCAATTAGGTTGGGACATGTGTCTAGGTCATTTCATTTTATTAAAGCATTATTTATACCTTAAACTACACTAATTACCACTAATCGCGATTAAGAACTTAATACGTTACTATTCACCAAAAATTATTATAATCTCATTGAACCAAATTTTACATACTATTGAAAACCATGTATGTCGGATTTTTAAAATTCAATACACATTAGTGGTAAACTTTCATTTAACTGAAAAATCAGTTTGCTTGATTACCACTTAGTGGTTTCACTATTCATCAAAAATTGAAGTTTTTCAGAAAATTACCAAAAATTCACCCTAATCTATATTTGATATTCCGAATTCAAAAATGAAGTCTATTTTAAAAAATTCAAATCATATAAGTCACATTAATTAATTTAATAATTAATTCCCGCTGCCGGAGCAAAAAGCGTGTTTTTACAAAACAATAAGTATCAAAAGATTGACACCAGTTTAAGTCTAATTTCAAAGTGAAATTGATTCCAATGACCAACATTGGATAAAATGGTAAAAATATATTCTAATTTCACTTCAAAACCAATTCAAAACATAATCTAATCATATAAATAAATTAGGTTAAAAATCAGTTTTGATGTAAAATGCAGTATTTTTCACTATTCATTAAAAAATGAACATTGTCAGAAAATTACCAAAAATTCACACAAGGTAAATTTTGATGTCCCAATCATAAAGGATAAGTTTATTTTGACAAACATAGTTTATAAAATTGTCAAAAGATAGATTTAAACAGGGTTTTCCATCATAAGGAAGTAAAACAATCTTTTAAGAATATTAGTGTATTCCATGCATAAGATTGTATTTATTTTCATTTTAAGCCTCTAAAACACTATCTTAATCATTAATAGTCATAGATAAAAATATCTATTATTCATTACTTACTTGGGATGTTACATCCTTCCCCCCTTTAGAAAATTTTGTCCCCGCAATTTATTTACTTATCGAATAAATGGGGGTACTTATCCCTCATTGCATTTTCAGATTCCCATGTTGCCTCTTCAATCATGTGGTTTTTCCAAAAAACATTTACCTGCTTAATCACCTTATTCCGTAACAATTGCTCCATGTGGTCAAGAATCTGGACCGATTGTTCCTCATAAGATAGGTTCTCTTGCAGCTGAACTACCTCTGGACTCAAAACTTGAGATGGATCTGGCATATACTTTCTCAACATCGAAACGTGAAAAACATTGTGTACCTGAGATAATCTCGGAGGTAAAGCCACTCGGTATGCAACTGATCCAACTCTCTCCAGAATTTCGTATGGTCCAATGAACCTTGGACTCAACTTTCCTTTCTTACCAAATCTCATCACACTTTTCCAAGGAGAAACCTTGAGAAAAACATGATCACCTACCTCGAAAGATAGATCCTTCCTCCGGTTATCCGCATAACTCTTCTGCCAGCTCTGAGCTGTTCTCATGTGTTTCTGAATTAGCTGAACTTTTTCTGCCATCTCTTCTACCAATTCTGGTCCCATCAACTTCCTTTCACCCACTTCATCCCAGAAAGCTGGAGTTCGACACCGCTTCCCATATAATGCCTGAAATGGTTCCATCTGTATACTGGAATGAAAACTTTTATTATATGAAAATTCAACTAAAGAAAGATGTTTGTCCCAACTTCCCTGATAATCCATAGAACAAGCTCGTAGCATATCCTCCAATGTCTGGATTGTTCGTTCTGACAGCCCATCTGATTGAGGATGAAAATTTGTACTAAAATTTAATTCAGTACCCAACGACTTCTGAAGGCCTTTCCAAAAGTTAGAAGTAAACCTGGGATCACGATCCGATACAATGGAGAGAGGAACTCCATGTAACCTGACTATCTCTTTAAGATACAAACGGGAAAGTTGATCAAGAGAGAAAGTATCTCGTATAGCAAGGAAATGAGAAGATTTGGTCAAGTGATCAACAATAACCCAGATTGCATTATTACCTCGAGATGTATTCGGTAATCCAACAACAAAGTCCATGGATATATTCTCTCATTTCCACTCTGGTACTGGTAAAGGTTGAAGAATCCCTTTTGGTAACTGCCGCTCTGCTTTAACCTGTTGACATGTCAAACACATTACAGTAAAATCAGCAATGTCTCTTTTCATTCCATCCCACCAGTAATACTCCCGCAGATCTCTATACATCTTAGTACTGCCTGGATGAACTGAAAACGGAGAACTATGAGCTTCACATAACAACTCTCTCTTCAACTGTGAATCACAAGGCACACACAATCTCTTCCCAAATCTCAAAACACAATCATTATCAATGTTGAATTCAGGCAACTAACCTTTCTGAACCAGCTCTACCCTTTTCTGCAACTCACTGTCTTTCTTCTGTGCTTGCTTGATTCTATCTGATAGAGATGATCTCACTGATACCAGAAACAAAATATAAGGACTTCCTGCACCAACAACTTCTATGCCAAAGTTCATCAAATCCTTAACCAAAGGATCACGTTCCAAACCCAACATTGTTAATGATGCATTACTTTTTCGACTCAAAGCATCACCCACTTTATTTGCTTTTCCCGGATGGTACTGAATTGTACAATCATAATCCTTGATTAATTCCAGCCATCTCCTTTGTCTCATGTTTAACTCTTTCTGAGTGAATATATACTTTAAACTTTTGTGATCGGTATATATTTCACACATTACTCCATACAAATGATGCCTCCAAATTTTTAAAGCAAAAACAACAGCAGCTAATTCCAAATCATGTGTAGGGTAATTTACCTCATGAGTTTTCAACTGTCGTGAAGCATAAGCAATTATCTGATCATTCTGCATTAGGATGCAACCAAGTCCTTTCAATGAAGCATCACTATATATAACAAACTCACCATTCCTGGAAGGTAGTGCCAAAACTGGAGCATTCACCAATCTTCTTTTCAATTCCTGAAAACAATCATCACATTCTTTTGTCCAGATAAACTTAACACCCTTCCGAGTTAGCTTAGTCATTGGACTAGATAACCGTCAAAAATTTATAACAAACCTTCGGTAATATCCCGCCAAACCAAGGAAGCTACAAATCTCGGTTACATTTGTGGGTCTTGGCCATTCATCCACAAATTTTGTTTTTGCAGGATCAACAGTTATTCCATCTTTAGAAACAATGTGACAAAGGAAAGAAATTTGTTGCAACCAAAACTCACACTTGCTGAATTTCCCATACAGTTTCTTTTCTTTTATGGTTTGCAAGATAACCCTTAAATGTTTTTCATGCTCCTCTTTACTTTTAGAAAACACCAAAATATCATCAATGAAAACCACCACAAACTTATCCAAGAACTCATGGAAAATTCTATTCATTAAGTCCATGAATACAGCAGGTGCATTGGTTAGCCCAAAAGGCATTACTAAAAATTCATAATGGCCATATCTCGTACGGAGCGCGGTCTTTGGAATATCTGCCTCCTTTACCTTCAGCTGATGGTACCCCGATCTCAAGTCAATCTTTGAAAAAAACTGAGCTCCCTGGAGCTGATCAAACAAATCATCGATATGAGGCAAATGATATTTGTTCTTAACAGTGATATTATTCAAGGCTCTATAATCAATGAAAAGTCTCATAGAACCATCTTTCTTTTTAACAAATAAAACAGGAGCACCCCATGTTGATGTGCTAGGTCTAATGAAACCTTTCTCTAATAAATCTTGCAATTGCTCCTTCAACTCTAAATGTTGAATTTGTGCCATTCGATAAGGGGGTTTTGAAATTGGCTTAGCATCAGGAACTAAGTCAACAGTAAACTCAACTTCCCGATCTGGTATTATTCCAGGCAACTCATCAGGAAAAACATCAGGATACTCATTTACCACTGGCACATCAATAATCTAAACAGTTCCTTTATTTTCAACGACGTGTGAAAGGTAACATTCATTTCCATCTTTTACAAGTTTCTCGGGCTCTTGATATGTTATCAAAAGTAAGGGTTCATTCTTGTAAACAAACTGAAAGTCTTTCTGAAAAGAAATTTCTTTAGCTCTACAGTCAATCTTAGCATGGTAAATAGAGAGCCAATCCATACCCAGGATAACATCAAACTCTACTAGAGGTAGAACAATAAGGTTTTCAAGTAGGTTCTTTCCACAGATAAGGATAGGAAGATTCTTATAAATTCTTTTTTCCTCGAAACTTCCCCCAGGTGTTTTTACCAAAAGTTCAGGAGTCATTTCTTGAGGTGGTATTCCCATTTTTCTAGAAAAGGTTTCAGAGATGAAAGAATGTGTAGACCCCGAATCAAACAACACACTGGCATAATCTGAAAAAACAAACAAAGTACCTGATACAACTTCATTTGATGGCCCGACATCTGCTGAAGTAGTTGCAAAGGATTTCACCAGCCCTTTCTGCTTGTAGTCTAACTGCTTCCCATCACTCAAGCTCCTTATCGGACACTCGTTTGCATAGTGACCCATCTCATTGCACTTATAACATTTCACTAACTGTAAATCAAATTTTTTCTTACCTTCACCTTGATTCTTTTCAGTGCAATCACAAGCCTTATGTCCCATCTTACCACATCGGTAGCACTTCCTAGAATTCAGAAGACATTCCCCAGCATGCCTTTTTCCACATTTATCACAAACTAGAAACTTAGTTCTCTTATCATCAGACTTTTTTGAAGAATTCTTACCTTTCTCCTGCCACCTCTGTCTCTTCTTCTGCTGGTTGTTATAGAAAACTTGGTCATCGGCAAACTCCATTTCCACCTTCTCAGCACATCGAACAAGCTTTTCATAACATTTAAACTCACAAGAAGCTAATGCCCTTCGATATTTTGGCTTTAATCCTGAGTAAAAACGATTGATTTTACTATCAAGGTCCCGGATAAAATTTGGAGCATACCTTGCCAATCGAGTGAACCTTTCTTCATAGGCAGCCACTGAGTCTTCCTCTTGCCTCGATTCCAAGAATTTCTTTTCCATCCTAAGTCGAACAGCCTTAGGAAAATACTTCTCAAGAAATTTACCTTTGAATTCATCCCAGTCAAGAGAATCAATCTCATCAGCGTTCCTGATATTTTTAACCATAGACCACCACTGATCTGCTTCACCCTCCAAACGGTAAATAGCAAGACTAACCTTTTGATTGTCTGAACACCCCATGACATCAAAAATCTTCTCCTGTGCTTTAATCCACCCTTCCTCTAGCACAGGGTCAGATGATCCTTTAAATGATGGTGGATGTTGCCTCATGAAATGTTCCACCACTGACATGTTCCTCTGCGGTTGTTCTGGCTGATCTCGTGCATGGATACCACCGCCATTTATCGCTGGAGTCAACTGCGCCATCACTGCAACAAACTGTTCGGTTCCAATTCCGACCATTTCTGGATGCTGATTCGGAAGGTTATTTCCTTCTGTATGCCTTCCTAGCACTACTTCCCTATTTCCTCTGCGGAAAACCATTCTGAACAAACATGTCTTAGATGAAGCAACATGGTAATCTTTTAATGCGATATCATTTTAAAAAAAAATTGGATAATCATTTAATAGAATTCCAACTCCTAAAGTTATCTAAACCTCCCTTTGATACCAACTATAAGGCCCCAGCCTTAAACCATAATTAATATTGAATTAAATGAATAATTCACATTGAGGATATTTTCAGGTTTAGATTTTTAGAGAATTAGAACATAACTATTACATCTTAAAAGATTACAAAGTAGACACTTCTACTAAGTCTCCATAAAATAAAAACTCTTAAAAAGAAAGATGTCTAGATTCCATGTTTTAGATAGCATAAAATTCCCTTGATCCCATCCTTGACCTTATTCCACTTTAAGTCCTGTGAAAAACATTTCGAAAAACTTGGGGTGAGCATAAAAAGCTCATTAAGGGATACACAAAGAATGAAAATTGTTAGTTTATCAAAACAACAAGTAAACCATGTATACTTTATCAAAGTAATACTTTTCACCTTTATGAAGTAATAAAAACTCTTCACTGAATAAAGTATCATTACATACCTTTTTGTAACCAAAGAATTACCATACAACCCATATAAAGAACACATAACATATATAAAGGTAACTTGGGACATAAACTTACTTAAGTGGAATAACCATACGGTCGACTTCCACACATATCACTTAATGGAATAGCCATACGGCCAATTTCCATACATACTTAATGGAATAACCATACGGCCGACTTCCATACCCAATGCATTGGAGGTTATAACGTAACCACCCGTCCTGGTATTCACGGCACCACCCGTCATATGGTTTATAACGTAACCACCCGTTAAAATGTCCAAGTACCAATATAAAATCATAAAACATAAAACCAATATAAAGGAATGATAACATTTCCACATTTCAATCACAATATATCATAAATATATTGACATAATAGAATCCTTTTTCAAAAAAAAATTCAATACCAAAATACATAAAAGAGTATATGGTATTTATTTTATTCTAAAAACATTACGGCATGTTGAGAAATCCAAAGATCAAATAATACTCCCGGCGGCAGAAAAGGTCGTTGTCACCGCGTACGTTAAAAAAACATTCCTTTTTGTCGTTCAGTAAAACGCTTCGTAGAAAAAGATTCCTTTTGTACAAAAGTAAAAGTAAAAGGAGTTTATACACTGTATAATAGAAATTTGTGTATAAAACAAAATATGCCTCAATGAAAGGAGATTGAGACGAAGTCCCTTACCTCGGGTCCGACTTGACTCGATCGTTCTTTAACGTCCTGAATAATAAACTTGAGTTAATTTATACTTTATTAACAACCTTTTTAAAGTTTATTATTCCTTTTATATCACTTATTTCAATGTTATAAACATTATTTAACCATTTAAGTTAATAATGTTTGTTTTGTCAATATTTGGTTCTTAAGTCAATAGTTGACTTCTTACAATTACATGTTGTTCGTGTGGTCAAAATTTCTTTATATCCAGAATGAAATTCCTGATTTGGATATCATAAATATCATATATATTCAGCATATACATGTATTTATAATATTACATAATCATTTAGAGGTAATAAATGAAATGCACCGTTCATGGAGACGGTAAGCTGTACGTACGCATTAACACTACTTTCATTTATTTGTCATATTAATGGAATTAAAACTAAATGAGAGGTATGTATATTTTAATTCCATAATTATATTCATAATTTAGATATATAATTAATTATATATATACATTATATACATGTAATTTTAATAGTACATTACATTTGGGGATAAGAAATGAAATGCACCGTTCATGGAAACGGTAAGCTGTACGTACGCATGAACGCTACTTTCATTTCTATCTCATACTTTCTGGATTGGAATCATAATGATATAAGAGTATATTATAATTCCAGTATAATAACATATATAATATCATTAACTTTATCCTTTACACATCCCACATATGGTATTAACGAATCAAATCACTTTCAGGGGGCGGTAGTCCGCACTTCCTAAAATGAAGATATCGTGTTTACTCATAATGGAAACCATAAAGGTATGACCAAAATGAAAAAAAAACAGAAGCTTTAGGAAAACATAAACATATAATATATCATATATAAAAATAGTGACATCATAATGGCCACCTTTGAAGGTGTTAAATGAGTATTGAACAATCATCGTTTCGGGAGGCAGAATTTCGCCATCCACGGAAACCGTATGTTCATTAACCATTTGATGTATTTGTGTGAGAGTGTAGATAAAATAAATCTTATAACAACATCCTAGTATATTGAATATACTGTTGTTGTTACAAAAGAAGTAAATAAAAAGAGTTTAGGGGGTTGGAGAAGCAAAATAAAACAAATGAACATGAGAGAATGAATTACCTTTAAAATTGTAACTCCTTTTGAGTTGAGCCTAAAGGCTTCCTTTGAAAGGATTATTCCCAAAGGGAATCCTCTAGGATGAGGAGAGGGATGTGGAGAGAGTAAATGGGCAGGGTTTGGCCGAGCCAAAGGCTTGAGGAGTGTGTGAAATGAGGTAGAGGTGGGGGCCTTTTATAAGAGGAGAGGAGGGGCACTTTTGGAAAGTAAAGAAATATTACTTTATTTGAAAATGTGTTTCGTTTTCAAAAGGTCCCACATTGATATAATTCGTGGATAAGGTGATAGGGGTTCGAAATCCACTCATCAAATTGGTTTTTTCCATGTGTATTTCATAGATTTTACATTATCTTTCCATTTTATTTAAATCGTCAAATAATGATGTCATCGCTACATCATTATTATGTAATAAATAATTTATTTTATTTAATGTCTAAAAATCATAAAAAAATACTATGATATATGAAATCCTTTTATCTTTCCAATGACTATTTATAATCAAATATCTGATCTTTATAACCCCACTTAAAAATTGTTTTCGTAAAACATATTATGTTTGTGTCATTTTCACTTTAACATTAAATAAAAAGTAATTTATGTCATTTCCCAACAAAGGTGGATCCATGGGGTCCCCAAGTTGACCCATGGCTTGTCTTGGTCGGCCATGACACAACCAATTAGGTTGGGACATGTGTCTAGGTCATTTCATTTTATTAATTCATTATTTATACCTTAAACTACACTAATTACCACTAATCGCGATTAAGAACTTAATACGTTACTATTCACCAAAAATTATTATAATCTCATTGAACCACATTTTACATACTAATGACAACCATGTATGTAGGATTTTTAAAATTCAATACACATTAGTGGTAAACTTTCATTTAACTGAAAAATCAGTTTGCTTGATTACTACTTAGTGGTTTCACTATTCATCAAAAATTGAAGTTTTTCAGAAAATTACCAAAAATTCACCCTAAGCTATATTTGATATTCCGAATTCAAAAATGAAGTCTATTTTACAAAATTCAAATAATATATGTCACATTAATTAATTTAATAATTAATTCCCGCTGCCAGAGCAAAAAGCGTGTTTTTACAAAACAATAAGTATCAAAAGATTGACACCAGTTTAAGTCTAATTTCAAAGTGAAATTGATTCCAATGACCACCATTGGATAAAATGGTAAAAATATATTCTAATTTCACTTCAAAACCAATTCAAAACATAATCTAATCATATAAATAAATTATGTTAAAAAGCAGTTTTGATGTAAAATGCAGTATTTTTCACTATTCATTAAAAAATGAACATTGTCAGAAAATTACCAAAAATTCACACAAGGTAAATTTTGGTGTCCCAATCATAAAGGATAAGTTTATTTTGACAAAAATAGTTTATAAAATTGTCAAAAGATAGATTTAAAAAGGGTTTTCCATCATAAGGAAGTAAAACAATCTTTTAAGAATATTAGTGTATTCCATGCATAAGATTGTATTTATTTTCATTTTAAGCCTCTAAAACACTATCTTAATCATTAATAGGCATAGATAAAAATATCTATTATTCATTACTTACTTGGGATGTTACACTTTGGAAATGTTAGAGTAACATTTGAACTGGAAGTTCAAGGTGGTGTTATTTATTAGAACCTTTAAGCTTTTATTGTAATTTATTTTTCTATCTTATTATAGTAAATTATTACATATTATTAGATCATTTTTATCTTATTTATAACATATTTTTTGGAGTTTGATTATATTTTTATTATTTGTATTATCATTATAATCAGTTTGAATATTCCAAATTGATGTTTTATTCATTTATTTTTTTCGGTTCATGAGAATTTGGAATGGGCAATTTTTTTTGGAATGGTGTTTGTGGGAAGAAAATTGATCATTGATTTAGACGGAATTAATGAATATGTATAAAGAATAAATATAATTATGATCTATATATGATACAAGTATATGATACTATTGTATTTATTATAGAGATGACATTTTTCATTTATTGAATTCAATAATTGATAAAATGAAATATTCATTTCATATGGATGTTGATTCCTTTGAAATATAATCCTTCTGTGTACTCTTATGTACTCACACCTATAATTTTTTGTTGCGTTAGTTTTGAAGATTACTGCGATATATATTTCAAGATACAATTATATCGTATTGGGTTGTGTCTTATAGATTATTTGAGTCATTAGAGGTTGTTTTTTCACAACTCTTCAGTTGTGGTAATTTTTATTTATATATAGTTATATTTCGGTTCTATGAAATTATTTTTTAACTAGATCAAAGGAGTTTATTGTTGGATTCAACTAATTTTAATTCCTTTTCTATAAGGGTAATGTAACATATAATTTGTTTTTAGAAAATTGGTTCCAGTCACTTTTCCAAGGCCTATTAGATATGGTCGACGAGGCTCACTCTCAATTTCATCTTTCTCCAATGACGGGTTGTAGAAAAAGTGTTTCATAACAAAAGAATCATCAATTTCTTATATGGATAAAAAATAATCTCTTGAATTTTATTTAATTATAAAATATTAAATAAGACAATTATTTTTTATGTTATGAAAAACTACAAATGTTTTACAATTAAATTACATTGTTTATTAATATAAGGATACATAATGATGATATTTACTAGTGAGTTCATTACACCATAATACATTGTATATATTGTTATATTTTGGATAGAAATATATGGTTATTATATAATATTGATTGAGATATAATGTTTTTAGCCTTTGTGATTGAATCACTAATAATGTTATAATCTTTTAATATACAATAAAACAATGATTATTTCAATATCTACCCCACGTAACCTTGTTTTTTATTTTAAATTAGTATATAAAAAGGACATATTTTATCTCAAAAATTCTATTATTACTCTCAATAAAGCCTTAATATAGAATATGGTTAAAAGCCTGACTTGAGCACTTGAACTCTTTAAAATAGATCTTCATAGTTAGGTGATGATATCCTGTTGTGGTATTATATTATTGGATCATTTGATATAATAAAGATGTTCATAATAGACAATGTTAAGTTTCTTTTGAATTTTTATTGATATATTTTTTTTGATATGAATTATTGGTAAAGGGAGATATCAACCAAACATGTTGACTTATTGATATCCTAGCTGTCAAATGTAATATAGGAAATGTCATAGAAATATTTCATTCTTCAACAACCAATTCCTTCTAGTGATTAGTATGACTATATTTATGAAGTACCAAGTTGCCTATATGATATCAATGATTCTCAATTATTTAGGATTCAAAAATTACTTCTTCATTTTTATATGATCGTGTAACCTCTGGTGATATATCCTTGTCATAAAATACGATATTACTTGAAAACTCCAACAACACATATTATTTTCAAAACATCCCGTAGTCATTTGACTTACCAATTTATGTTGAATATCTGACTACAAAATTAAAGGCCCTACCATTAAATGGAGTCATAAAATAATGGTAAATAACTCAAAATTTGTATTTAAGATTAATTTTCATTTAATAAAAATATATATAGTTATATAAAAAGTTATTACTGTCCAAAAAATATGAAACCAGTGGGTTTTGTAAAAGTTGAATATATGAGTAAATTTGAAAAAACAAATCAATCAATCCCAATGAAATATCCAATTATCTCATAGGGAATAATTTCAATGAATTCAAAAATTATGGAAATAATTTAAAAGAATTTATTATATACGATATTAGAATTTTAAATTCATTTCACACACATTGGGTTATAGATCTATTCGACTCTAATATTAAAAATACATAACATGATTTATATATAGTCTTACTTCTGAAATTATTTTTTATAATCATTTAAATTAATTTTTGATTTTAATTCACCCATTAATACCTTCACTAACTTTTCTTTAGAATATTCCTCTCTTCATTGAATGAGGTGTTTAGAAATGTTATTTTATTTCTCTATTTCATATCTCATTCATTGGTGAAGGTGCCTCAATAACAGCCACATGGATGTCCATTACACCAAAAGTGATGTGAATAAGTTTCCGAATTTCCATACATCTTTGGAAGCACAAGGAGAGTTGTATACATTATTTAGCATGGGTTAATTTACCCCTAATGGAACAAATCTATTTAAAAATAATTTTATTGAGCTCTATTATTTTAGACCCTGGTAACATCCTGTGTTACATTTACTTGTATTTTTTCTTTGAATAGTTTTTCTATACCAGCACCTTCTTGAATAAACAATAATAATTATTTTTAGTGATGAAGTCATAGGAAATATAAATATTATAAAATATGTCATTAGTGAATAATTTATCAAATAGATTTCTATAATCACTTTATTTCACATGAACACTCCAAAAAACATGAAATAACTGCATTAAGAAACATATCTATATCATTTAATGTATTTTGATGATAAAGTATTATTATTATATCACACATATCTTAATTAATCATATATAATTGGTTATATTAATTCTAGATAACATTTTAAATAATACTAATTTAGTATTATAAAAACACCTAAATTTAATATCTCAATCCCATCCCCTCTTTTGGAATTCCATAATGGAATTAATTAAGGATTTAACAATTAGTGGATAATGAATTTATTTTCAAAATTTAACAAATATAGTGTGGTTTAACCCCATCAAAATGTGAATATATTAAATGAGATTATTATTCAGTGGAAATATATGGAGGATCCAATTGCACAAAATCATGGATAAAATATTCTCTGTATTCATATAGTACAATACCAAAGGAACTTAGATCAATTGACCCCATAAAGCTACTACTCCTATGGTAGTTAAATAATGACATGGAATGGAAAATTTTCTAGTTTTTCATTAACATCAATTTTTTTATTCTTTACTAATTATATAGATTTTTTTCTTCTTACTATTTTCTTTATTGTATTTTACTATTTTAGTTTTGATTTTATTTTTGAATTTATTTTTACTATTTTTTTAATGAAATCAAACTACAAATCTTCCCACTTCTCCTCTACTATTAGTTCATCTTCTCTTTAATTGAATAAGGGATATTAAAATTATTTTTGTAATGATTTATTTATTTCCTATAAATAATAGTTTGTTGATTATGTTTATTATGGGTACGTATCTTATTGATAAATCTCATCATATGTCTCCTCCATTTGTATATATGGAATATAATGTTGGTCATTTCATTAATTTTTTACCATTTAAATAAGTTCTTACAATTTATTATATAGTTCTATTGTAACACCCCGACCCCTATTACATAGAGTCGGCGCATTATTTTAATATATTAGCATGATTACAAGGAATCATGTACTGAAAGATGGATTAGTTTAGTACTCTTGGAAAATAAATTACATACACGAACGTCACATTACACATTAGAAAATAAAACACAACATCAAGGATCTATTGAGAACTCCACTAATCCCCTAGCTTAACGATGCTTATCAATCATAGTACACATTTTGGAATCCTGGTGAAATAAAACATAGAAAGGGGTGGGCTCAGATTTCTAGTAAGGATAGCTATATAGTAGAAACTATCATAAATATGCATAATCATAAAAGGAAATATGTAAGACTAAAACAAAAGCCTTTTAAAAATAAACTTAAACCTAATATGGAAAAGACAAAATCAAATAATTCTATTTACTTATTCACATCGATATTTTACTAGTCGAATAATCACATGCAATATCAATAACAACATTCATAAGGATGGAATGCATAATTCTGACATCATAACCACATATTCAAGGCTTTTTGCCAATACTACAAATAAAATTTGGTCAAGGCCTTGTGCCAAGACACTAATTTTTCTCATGAGACCCAATGATGCATTGAGAAGCTATAGCAGGCTCCACCGGTCACTTACTAAGTCCAATTCATTACTCATATGAAAAGGCTTAAACTTAACGTAAAGATTTGTATTAAAACTAGCATACTAAAGTTCAATAATTTATCCATAAACCATGAATGGTATTAAAATAACACATCCATAGTAAAACATATCACAAAACCATCAATACAATTTGAACGATTTGTATCACAATAAATCAACCTTTATCAGGAATAATATCACTTAAAGGTTGTTGACATATATTGAAATGGTTTGTAAGACTCTTTGAGAGAAATATCCATTTTTCATGAAAACACTTAAAAGTTGCACAATTTAAAAAAGAAGATAATTGATGAAATTTTTGAATCAATGTGTCCCATACCACTTTTAATCTTTTGAAGAGAATTAAAATTTTCATAAACATTCATGTCTATATAAATAAATCTATAGAAACCTTTTTGAAAAAATGTACATTAATCAGAATGATTTAGATGAATAAATATTTTAAACATTTAAAATGATGTTTTAGTAAAACGTTCCCTTCAAAAAATCCCGTTTAAAACTCTTTTATGAAACTTTAACATGGATAATAAATATGTCACAATTGGTAATTACGTAAAAATAACCTCAGATAATAAATTGATTGTGAAATTAACCTTTGCATTGTACATTCCTTTAGTCGAGGGTATGCTTAATCTCTTGTATAAAGACCTTAGTATGTTATTAAATTATAAAAGAACCATATTAAACTTTATGATATAATACATGATTCATTTATGACCTTATACTACCTATTTAATAATAATTTCCATGTTAAATTAACATTTCAGGTAATAATCGCTTTCTTTAGCGTACATGTCTTAACTTGTTACTCTTGATTGTATCACATATATCATGATTTAAATACTTCCAGAATATAAAATATGATTTATATGTCATTTATATTTTGAATATAAATATGTATAATAGACATATATATGAAATGGAAAACCCTATTTATGGAGACTGTAGGTCGTATGTACGCATAAACGGTGTTTCTGTTTTCACATCGTGTTGAACGGATCTAAGTGAAAAAGATATATGTAATTAAATATATATATATATATATTTATCTCTCTCAGGTATAATTATTATTTCATATATAAAATACTTATTAATGATATATATTTTTATAATAATCATTGAATGGTGAATGTGGAAATGAATTGCACCGCGTCGTGGAGACGATAATCCGTACGAACGAACGAGCGACAATATCCTTATATTGATGGTGAGATCATATGTAATTGGATGGTATATAATATATACAAAGTAATTAACATTTTATATTAATTATTTAATCAGATATACTAATTATTATACCCATAAAAATAATTAAGTGTTTGAATGACAAACTACACCATGATGTGGACATGATAATCTGTACGTACGCGTGTATGGTGACTTTTTCATTTATAGGGTGGATAGAGTAATGAAAATTGCTGTACTATTTTTATAATGAAATCAAAATATACTGAATATATTATAGTTATTATCTTATAATGGAAACAATAAATAAAGAGGAAGTGGAAGAACCAAAGAACTTGATAGAGGTGATGAAAATTTTCCCTTGTCTTGGGGTTCTTCCTTTTGATTTGTTCAAAAGGGGTCTTAGGATGCCTTTCTGACCAAAGTAAGGACACTAGGATGAGGAGAAAAAAGTTTTTAGGATATTTGGGAAGGGGATGGACATGCCAAAAGTATTTTTATGTGAGAAATTAAGAGAATTGGATGTTCCCTTTTATAAGAGAGGTGAGGTTCACTTTAGGAAAAGCTTGAAATATTATTTTATAATAAAATCATTTTCGATTTCTAATGGATCCAAAATTAATTATTTAGAGTATAGGGTAGTTATGTGTCGAAAAACACTCCACCAATAGGTTTTATATAGGTTTAGGTCATCATATTAACCTTATCGTTTATATTTAACTCTTTGTTTCATAGTTTGACATTTACCATGTGTCATTGTATTTTTATATTATATAGCTAATAACCATACTATAAAAATCCAAGAGAACCCCATGTGGTTCATTATTAACATATAAAACCTTATATAAGTACTTTGGAAAAACCATAGATTTTCAAAAATATTTTATTAATTAATAATATTATATTTGATTTAAAAACCCAATTATCACAAATTTGACACTATTTAGTATTTGCTTTCTTTGAAAATCATAACAGTGTGATTTCTTCAAACAAAAATT
This sequence comes from Viscum album, assembly GCA_963277665.1. Lineage (NCBI taxonomy): Eukaryota > Viridiplantae > Streptophyta > Magnoliopsida > Santalales > Viscaceae > Viscum > Viscum album. Next base: position 1,790,019,049 of record OY728145.1, read on the forward strand.
ATTTAATCAACCCTAAATGTTATATTAACCATAAAAACTAGGTGAATTCATCAAAAGTATCAAATTATATTTATTTGGATATTTATAATATCAATTATTTTAATATTTCACTAATAACGTAATTACTGCATCATCATTGGGCCATAAATAAAAAAAATTATATAATGTCTAAAAATTATAAAAAATACGATTATATAGGAAATTTTGTTATAATTCAAATGAATATTTTTAGTCGAATTTCCCTTATGTGTAACCCTATATTAAAAATGATTTAGTTATTAAATGTTGAATTTAACTCTTTTATCTCTTCTTTAAATAAAATAATAATAATTGTCATGATCTTATCCAATGGATCAAACAGGGTCATATTTAATTACTAAGGTTTTTTATGGTTGAATTATACATATAAAATAGAATTATGACATGTTTTAGGGTAATTATGATATCATTTTAACCCTCAATTACCCAATTTACATTTAACGGTGGTAAATAAAAGTCAACAGTTCCAATTCACCAATTTTTTTAATATTATTGAACAACATTTTACTTACTGATATTAACTGTGTCTCTCAAATTTTTTACATTCAACTCATAGAATAAGTATGTTTATGTTTTATGTAAATTTGAAAATTCTCTAATGAGGTGGGTAAAAGACGGTAAAATGTTCGATAAAATTGTATTTGTCTAAACTTACTATATAATGAATCCAATGAATTACATTGAAAATATATTGTTAATATATATCTATTTCTAATTAAAATAAATTTAAATAAAATAAATAATTATGTAAATAAAAGTCGGTATTAAATAATAACACATTGTTTTTCACAATTCCTCAAAAATCTAATGTTTTCAGAAAAATACAAAAAATTCAGCCTAAGCTAGTTTTGTTATTATGAATTCAAAAATAAAGTCTATTTTACCAAATTAAAAACATATAAGTATCATTTAATAATTTAAAAATAATTCCCATTATCAAAACAAAAAAATGCGTTTTTAAAAAGAAAAATCTATTAAAAGATAGACATGTGATGATGTCAAATTTAAATGTGAAATTACTTATAATGACTTAAATTTAATTAAATGATAAAAATATAATCTAATTATACTTTCAAACCATTCAAATTCCTAATTTATCAATCAATACTATTTCGATTAAAAAAGATTTTTTCAATTAAAACATAGTATTTTTTACTATTCATAAAAATATGAAAGTTATCAGAAAAGTACCAAAAATTTATCCAAACTAAATTTTTATGTCCCGCATATAAAAATAAATTTTATTTCATTAAATTTAATATATAAATGTGTCAAATATTGTATTTAAAAAGGGTTCGCCTTTAAAAAGTTGTAAAATTACATTTTTTTAAAAATACTTATTTTATCCAAAAAGTGAATTTGTTCTAATATTATGTCTAAGAAACAAATAACATGGAAGTTAAAATTATTTAGATTATATAAGATTCAAAATTTAGTTATTACTATTCAAATCCACTTTTTGAACGGTTAGTTTAGTAAGTTCTGGTGCGCTCGAACTCGGTGTTGCGTGTAGCACAAGCTGTTGAATTATTTTAATGAGATAACATACAATAAAATAATGGGGTGTTACATTATCCCCACCTTTAATAAATTTCATCCCCGAAATGTGAAATTGTTCATCGAAAATTAATGGTTAAAAATAGAAAAATTCCTTTGTAGAAAACCCACACTAGAAATTGGTTTAATAAAATTTTCTATTAATAAGAGGGAAAGGGAAATGAAAAAGACCCCACAAAATTATGGTCTCGTTTGAGAGAACATTGGTGGAAATTAGAGACACATAATTGGAGGAAGAACATAAATATTTATAGGGAGACATTGAGTTCATCAATCACAAAAAAGTGTATAATTGAGGGACTCAAAGCCATCATTCTAAGATGATGTAAAATATCATCATTTCATAAAAAAATAATGTGTTAGGATAACAATATTTGGTTTTAAGATCCATTTATTAAAGTTTAAGAATTAATGAATTCATAGAATAAGTGGGAAAAATATACTTGACAATTAGAGTTCCATCTTTATACTAATTCCAACCACAAAATCATCATTCACTTCAAAGGATAATACAATTTACAAGTATTTTATTTATCATAATCATACAGGGTTCCAAAAATAATGAATTGATAATTAATTTTCCATAATATTTAAAATAAACTACATTATAAAAGCGGGGAAATCATGTAGGGTAGTGGTAGGATAAGCACCCTTGTCAGCCATCGATTGTGGGTTCAAGTCTCATGGCCTTACCGAATGCGATGGGTTGTCACCCGACCTCCGGGTTGTCCTTTTTATGAAAATCAAAAAATAATCTCAATAAAGGATTTAACATTAACAATAATATTCAAACTGAAACATAATCGATTCCACCATTTAGAAATATCCAAAATACTTCTATCCAAACACACAATCTGAAATTTATAAAGAAGGTAAACACAATGAAGATCCATTTTTCCACATAATAACATGTGAATACCTTCTAAATGATTTCTATTAAAATGCGGAAACACACTAAATTATCATATAACCATATTGATTACATTCATTCTCCCTTATTACTTAGAGAATACTGGATATACTCATTATATCCAAAAATGTTGTGAACTCCAACAATGATGGAATATACAAATCATTAATCAATTTCATGGTGGTCAAAAATATCTAATATAATTTATCCAAATCAATCATATCTTATTCCAAAATCACCACCTCAGTATCAGAATCATACTAAGAATTATCTTTCTCTTAACCATATATTTTTAAAAAATTTAACCTACCATTGAGTCCCTTTTCTGGGTTCCACACAATTTCAAAAACATAATGAAATAGTACTACAGTACAATCCTTATATAATCTATAATTCTTATAACATGTACATCATTAATAAAATAATTAAATGGAACAACAATTTAACAACAATATAAAAACTCTTAATCATTACTCTTCTTCTTAGGTAGTATAATAACTATATTATTATCTAATAGCATCATTTGGGGTATACTTTGATGATTTGGATATTGATTTGTGTAGTGTCCCAACTCCTTGAAGATGAATCCTTGTACCTTTGAAACCTTTTTCTTACCCTTGCAATCACGTACTTGGTGTCCTTTTTCTCCACAATTATAACAAAATCCCATCCCCTTCCTGCATTTACCATGGCGATTCTTTCAACAGTTATCACTTATGGGAAAATCCTTCTTTCCTTTCTTCCCTTTATCTACCTTTCTCTCTTCCATCCTTTTCTTCTCTTTCTTCCCTTCAAATCCATAGAACTCATAGAATTATTTACATATCTTATAAACACATGATACTATTTATTCATATAATGAGAATACTTGGGATACTATTGCCATTTTTAATGTTGGAATAATACCATAAAATATATGAGCCTTTTAAATATATCGATCATGCGTATTGTTTGAATTCTCATTCATTCTACTAGGCCCCATTTCTAAACAATGGAATACAATTGGTTAGTTTATGAATCTTAATGAATAATTCCAAACTAGTAAAATACCTATCCTAAATTGAAAGGATTATGCTTATAATCTATAATCATAAAATTTTTTCTTTGAGGAAGTATTTACTACTACATTCTTCATAATGGCCTATAATGAAAATGTGAATTATCTTAATCATATCCCACGAGACTATCGTAACCATGAGTGCAACAGGGCCTGTTGCCGTGCACCAGTTCCCATTTGAGTCTTGTTCAAAGTGGTGTTTTTAGGTTTTACTCCTAGGCACAACTTTTCCCAAGCTGCCTCTACCTACTCGTATCCAGAACAGGATGTATTTCTTGGAAAATTCGCAATATCTCTACATTACCAAAATTTTAGGTAGTTTTTCTACAATAATCCTCAATGTCTATCTTAGAGTAATTTTCTCTAATCATAGTTTCTCTAGATATAATTTCTAACGATTTTTCTAATCATTATCTAATACCAACAGTAACGCCTTGACCCCATTTACCTTGAGTTGGTTAATTTTTTTAATGCATTTTCATTGTTAAAAGGAAGAATGTCCCGAAAGACCAATCTGTTTTGCAGTCTTGGAAAATAGATTACATACAAGAAAATTACATTAAAATTTATAAAATAAAACATAACATCAATGATTCTCTGCAAAATCCATTAATCCCCTCTCATAACAATTCTTATCAATAATAATACTCCTCTTGGAATTGTGGGAAAATAAAACATAGAAAGGGGTGATATCGGATGATCAGTAAGGATAATAATGTAGAAGAAACATTCATAAATACACATAAACATTTAAGGAAATGTATAAGGCTAAAACAAAAGACTTTTAAACATAAACATCAATAAAATATGACAAAGATAAAATCAAATAATTCCATTTACTTATTCACATTGATATTCTAATAGTCAAATAATCACATGCAATATCAATAGCCACTTTCATAACGATGGAATGTATAATGACATACTTCATAACCACATAGTCAAAGATTTGTACCAAAACTACAATAAAAATTCAAGGATTTGTGCCAAGACACTAGTTCATCTCATGAGACCTACAGCCGCATTGAGGCGGTATAGTAGGATCAACCCTTTACTTACTAAGTTCAGTGCATTTCATATATGGAAAAGATTAAACATTATGTAAACATTCATATTAAAACCAGCATACGAAATATCAAAAAAAAATCCATAAACCATGTATGATATTAAAGTAACACATCTATAGTAATACATATCACAAAACATTCAATACAATATAGAATATTTTTATCATAATAAATCAACCTTGATCAAAAGTAATATCCCGTAAAGGATGTTGACGTAGATGAAAATGATTTTTAAAACAATTAGAGATAAATATCTCGTTTTCATGAAAACATTTAAAGGTCAAACAATTTAAAAAAGAAGAAATTTGAAGATATTTTTGAATCAAAGTGTCCCATACCACTCTAAAACTTTTGAAAGGAATTAACACTTTTAAAAACATTCATGTGCATTTTAATAAATCCTTAAAAACCATTTTGAAAGCACAGACACTAAAGAAAATGATTTAGAATAATAAATATTTAAAATATTTAAAATGATGTTTTAGTAAAAAAAATCCCTTAAAATAATCCCTTTGAAAACACTTTTATGAAACATGGACATTGATAATAAATATGTCCCAGAAGATACTTATGTAAAAACAACCTCGTATAATAAAGATACTGTAAAATTATCCCTTACCATGTACTTTCCTTTAGTTGAAGGTATGTCAAACCTAATGTATAAAGACTATAGTATGTTATTAAATTATTCCAAAACCATATTAATATTTATTATATCATACATGATTCATTTATGACTTTATAGGACCAATTTAATAATAATTTCCATGTTAAATTAACATTTTGGTTAAAAATCGCTTTCTTTATTGTACGTGTTTTAACTTGTTACTCTTGATTGTATCACTTATATCATGATTTAAATAATTATAGAATATAAAAAATGATTTATATATAATATATATTTAGAATATAAATATTTATAATAGACATATATATATGAAATGGAAAACACCATTTATAGAGACAGTAGGTCGTACGTATGCATAAATGATGTTTCCATTTTCATATCATATTGAACAGAACTAAGTGAATAATATATATTTTACTAAATAAATATATATAGATATATCTCAATTAAAATTATTACGTCATATATTACAAACATATTAATGATATATATTGTTATAATCATCGTTGAATGGTGAACGTGGAAATGAATCTCATCGCGTCGTAGAGACGATAATTCGTACGAACGCACAAGAAACAATATAATTATATTGATAGTTAAATCATAAATAATTGGATGTTATATCATATATAAATAATAATTAACATGTTATATTTATTATTTACATCAGTTATACACATTATTATACTCATCCAAATAATGAAGTGTTTGAATAACAAACTACCCCACGATGTGGAGACAGTAATCCGTACATACGCACGTATAGAATCATTGTTATTTATAGGATGGATAGAGAAATGAAAATAGTTTTTCCATTGATATAATAAAATCACCGTATATTGAATATATTGGAGTTATTATATTAGAATAGAAACAACAAAGAATGAGGAAGTGGAAGAAGAAAAAAACTTGAAAGAGGTGATTAAATATTTAACTCTTCTTCGGATTCTTCCTCTTGATTTGATCAAAAGTGATCCATAGGATGGTTATATGACCATATTATGGCCTCTAGTATGAAGGAAGGAATGTTGGGAGGATATTTGGGAAGGGTTGGGACAAACCAAAAAGCTATGGAGGTGTGAAATTAAGAGAATGGGAAGTTCCCTTTTATAAGAGAGGTGAAAGTCACTTTAGGAAAAGCATGACATATTATTTTATAATAAAATAATTTTCGGTTTTTAAGGGCTCAAAAATGAATTATTTAAAAGCTAAGGTGGGGATGGCTCTAAAGCATCTCAAAAATAGTTTTTATAAAGGTTTAGTTCTTCATATTAACCTTGTGTTTTAAATTTAAATTTTACTTAAATAGTTTGACATTTACCAAGTCTCTTTGTATTTTTATATTATATAGTTTATAGTCTTACTATAAAAAGCCTAGATAACCCCATGTGGTTCATTATTAATATATATTACTTTATAGAAGTCCTAAGGACAATACTCATAATTTTAGGAATATTATATCAATTAATAATATATTATTTGTTTTAAAAACACAATTATGTCAATTTTGACACTATTTAGTATTTGTTTTTTTAAATTATAACCGCATTTTTACTTCGAAAAAAATTATTTAATCAACCCTAACATGTCATATTAACCTAAAAAATTAGTTTAATTCATCAAATGTCTCAAATTACATTTATTTGGATATTTATAATATCAATTATTTTAAGCATTCATTAATAAGGTAATTACTGCATCATCATTTTATCCCAAATAAATAAAATTATTTAATGAATAAATATTATAAATAAAATACCATTACGTTGGAAATTTATTCTCTTTATAATGAATATTTATAGTCAAATTTATCTTATTTATAACCCAATATTAAAAAAAATTAGTAATTAATCATTGAATTTAACTCTTTTAACTCTTCTTTAAATAAAATAATAATAAATGTCCTAATCTTATCCAAGTGGACCAAAGGGTGTCATATATTATTCCAAATGTTGTTTCTGTTCGAATTATACTTATACAATATAATTAAAACCCATGTTAGAGTAATTATGATATCATATTTACCCTTAATTACTCTATTTACTTTTAACAATGTTAAATAAAAGTCAACAATTACTATTCACCATAAATTTTTTTCTTCTTATTGAAACAAATTTTACATAATTATTTTATCCATGTCTCTCAAATTTTTTAAATTCAACTCACAAAAGTGGTATAATTATGTTTTATGTAAATTTGATAATGCTCTTAGGAGGTGGGTGAAAGACGGTAAAAAGGTCGATACAATTTTATAGATCTAAATTTATTATAAAATGACTCCAATGAAGTAAATTGAACTTATATAGGTATTATATATGTATTTGGAGTTATAATTAATTTAAATAAAATAAATAATTATTTAAATAATAGTCTATTTTATATAATAACAGTGTTTTTCACTTTTCATCAAAAATTGAATGTTTTCAGAAAAATACCAAAAATTTACACTAAGATAATTTTGATATTATGAATCCAAAAATGAAGTCTATTTTAGAAAATTAAAAAAAATTTAATTTATTTATTTAAAATTAATTCCCGTCGTAAATATCAAAAAACGAGTTATTAAAAAGTAAAAACTATCAAAAGATAGACAGGTGTTTATGTCAAATTTAATGAAAAATTACTTATAATGAATAAAATTGTATTAAATGATAAAAATATAATTTATTTATTCTTCCAAACCATTCAAATTCATAATTTATCACTATAGATTATTTCAAATAAAAAAAATTTCAATTAAAACAGAGTTTTTTTCACAATTCAACAAAATATAAATGTTATCTGAAAAGTACCAAATATTTATCAAAACTAAAATTTTATGTCCCACTTATAAAAAATAATTTAATTTCATTAAATTGAATATATAAATGTTTAAAATAATTTTTTTAAAATGGTTCTACCATTAAAAAGCTGTTAAATTGCATTTTTTTGAAAACTACTTACTTTATCTGAAAATATAAATTTATTCTTATATTATGTCTCAGAAAAACATAATATGGATGTTTAAATTATATAGAGTATATAAATTCAAAATTCAATTAATACTATTCATTACTACTTTTTTAACGGTTAGTTTAGTGAGTTGTGGTGTGATCGAACTTGGTGTTGCGTGTATCGCAAGCTAGTAAATTACATTAATGAGATTACATGCTTTGGAATCCTGGGGTGTTACATCTATATTTTCATAAATTATTTTAGACTGTAAAAAATATTCTAAATAAATTAATTGAAATAAAATGACGAAGATAATAAGAAAAAATTATTTAGAAGTATCTAAAAATGATAACTCTAAGGAATGACACCCCATAAATTGTATATATTTTAAATGTACATTATTGTAGGGTTTGGTCAAAAAAAATATGTATATTACTCTTATGAATATAGTATAATATGTAACCATAAGTCCATATCTCAAAGAGGATTAATTAATTCCTCAATACTATTATTTTTAGTTACATATATTTTTTTTTTCTATAAATAGAAATAACAAGGAATGAAAATGAATTTTTTTTGTATAATGAAAAAAATGATATCTAAATAAGTAACTAAGAAGTTAGTTTGATTAATTGGTGATTCCTCAATTATATTACATTATATATCTTTATATTATTTATCCAAGATTAATAGAAACTATATGATTCAATATAATATCATTCAATCCATCCACCTACCACCATTTATCATATAAGGAACTATAAATTACAATAGAAAGTAGATTTTACCTTTTATATCATTATATAAATTGGTAGTATTCATCCCATAATCTATTGAATGTTTCCCAATACATGTCATATAACTATCCAATTAGTCGATCTCAATCCTACAATATATAGCATGAAATTAATACCTAGATATATCATATTCTAGATAAAAATTAAAGGGGAAACATTATTAGATAATTAATTGAAGATATAATAAAGTGTGTTGATAAGGTAATTAAGTAACTACAATTGGAATATACTGAATCCATAAACTATAATGCTTTTTTTGTGGAGATAAAACAAATTAGGAATACATAATAAAAAAACTCTGAAAATGTATCCTCACTTTTTCCCCCTCAGATCAACATTGATGACCAATTATCTATGATGGTGGTAAAATATTAGAAGAAGCATAACTCACCAAAAAGTAAAATATATAATAGTAAAGTAAAATAGTATAAAATAATTTTGTACTAATATAGGTTCCAGATTTCTCAAATGGTTATTCCCCTCTTTATATAATCTATTTGTAACCTCTATTATATGTCGTTGTTACATTAGATAACTACACATGTCATGGGATTAATCATACAATTTTTCCATGTGGATAAGGATTATTTGATAATTACGTCATTTTAATATATGATTTCTAAACAATTATATCCAAAACCAATGATTTTCCTCCATCTATCTACTATATTATGCACCTTGTGACTTTTTCAGTATTACTTTTGTTGATTTATTTATATAATTTATTTGGGTAATATTCTCTCCCCTCATATGAATGTTTTTTCCTCCACATTAATTCATTTTTTCATTAATGGAAAATTGTATTTCCTTTCATTCTTGGTATATTCTTCCTATTATTAAAAATTCCATAATTATATAGAATAGACCTTTTCTTTTTTTTATGAATTATAAAAATATTTGATGATTTGAAAAAGTGTTTCCAATGTTTATTATTATAAATACTTTTTAATTATGATATATCTTGAATACTTGTCATTATCCAATAACCATCACTAATATAATGGTACCATATTTGAAGATATCCTCTTATTCTATAATATATAGAGAGATATGATTTTATTAGCTCATACAAATTAAATCATAAATAATCATAGTATATATTCACATGTAATGACAATATATTTTATTTAAATAAAACCCTATTAATTTCATTGGGGACATCCTAGAAGATTATAACCTTAACAAACCTAATTTAATTTACCTATATGACTTATTCCTATTTTTTGATTAACTGTATAGTAGAATTTATTGAACCCCTAGAATAGATAAATATAGTCTGGTGGTGATATATTAATATAATATTATATGACTGATAACATGTGATGACATGGATTATAAAAATGGATGATATTTGTTTACATGTTTAGTTTTTCTATATATTTTTGTTGACATAGAGGAGTTACAAGGGGAAATATAAATTATAATATATAATTACAATATATAACATACAATGATTGTAACATGGGATGTTAGGTAACCATATCATGGCCAAAAATATCTACTTCTTTCATTATCATGGTATATTACGGGTTATGACATATTCTTTCATAAATATGACACAATATATTGTTATGTTAAGAAGTTCTAGAATTACAAATCCATTGTTATACAACCAATTCACCTATGGTGGAATCTTCTTATTATAATTCAACACTTTCTTGAAACACCAATAAACCACAAGATTTCTAATACATCATAGATTGGTCCAACCTGCCACATTTTTCCAAGAATCCAAATACTTAATTAAAGGACAGTTCTATAAAAAAGAATCATAAGATAATAACAATTTAATTAACTGGGGGCGTTTTATAAAATATATCATAAATTGGAACCACATAACTAGTGGAGGGGTACTAGGTACCTATTTTACAATCAAGGATCTCATTATTCTCATGAGTCTTTCCATATAATTGAATGGGGTTAATTGCATGGTCTTTATAGAACTGGGTACCTAATGGAGGCAAATAAGATACCTGGTTGTCTATATGTTATATTTAGTTATTTTTTATATTTCCACATGAAATAATATTTTATTATATCCTCTATATTATATTCCCACACTCTTGTTCAAATCATCAAATTCATATTTTTTCCTTTCATTTATGATCCTACAATATTCCTCCCCCCTTTGATGTATCGTTGGTTATGGGGATCCTATCATTATAAGTTTAACCATATATGAGACCAATACATCTATATCTCTCTATAATTCACTTTCCATTTATTATAACCTCATTTTAAATTTATATGTTCTTTTTATTATGTCATATTATGGAGATTTTGTGGGTTTATATTGAATTCCAGAACATTTTTTGTTAGAAAACACTCCAAGGCCTCGGGTAGGACGTTTTTAACATGTTATGGTCTATGCATGGGATGGAATGGTTTGTCATGTATATAGGATAATTAATTTTATCCCGGGTCTCTATTAATTTTATTAATTTTATTTTTTAACTAGGAATTAAATGGTGACCCAAGATTCGCTTAAAACATATTACATTTTTTAGACTCGTATTCAATAAACATTAAATTTATACGCATCGCCAAATCGTAAATTTATATTTTCATTAAAGATTAGATACCCAATCCACTTATTTCATAAAATATCTACAATACCTTCAAAAATACACTTCATATATGGTTACCATCTAATAGAGACCCGGGATTATCATACATAGATAGTACATATTTGTTTGAATATTCATTACATTACACAAACACATTCCTTAGGACCATATCTGTTTAGTGTATTTGGAAAATCCGAAAAAAACTAGCCCATATGTAAACTACATCATATTCCATTATAACCTTTATAACTACCACCGCTAATGAAAATATAATAGATAGCTAATTTTTTCATAACATGGTGATAGGAAATGTCACGACCCGTCCTCAGGACTCGTGTCGTGACTTCCCCAAGCCCGCCTCCCATAGGCCAGGGGCTGGAGACTAGCACCAAGGCGTAAATCCCGATAAAAATGGGAAGGAATTTCCTTTTTAAAGTAAACAAACACCATAGAGTAATCAAGAAGAAGTAAACACTAGGTAAAACAAGGTACAATAGTAAGTGCAAAAAAGTAAGTGGGCCAGAATACAAACCCAAACTGAAAGTAATGTACAATTGGAAAGAAAGTACAAAAACTGAAAGGTAAAGCAGCAACGCCAAGACGTCCACTGGAAATCCCATCTGAAGGGTGGGTACAGATAGCCTCCTCAGCTCCTCTGGTCCAGCCGTCCGCTCTGCGTACGTCCCGCCCAGTGGTCCACCTCCAGGTACCAACTTGCTCCTCAATCCTCAACCACGATCAGCTTTTTCATCCGTCTGCATCCAACAAAACATAGTCCTAGCATAGCATGTGCAGGGGTGAGTATACGCTACTCATTAGGGACCCCGAGACCCCCGAAGGTCTCCCAAAATTCACAAAAGATAATCCACAATGGAAAGATACAATCACGAAGTAACATCCAACAGTACTTATTTATATTCCCATACATATACCTAAGTTATCAATTCCAGTTTGGCTCCAACATCTGAGCCCATGTTCGATCACGTCCACACATGATAGTACATCCCAATCCATATAGGAAAGCATAACCCAATCCACATAGGAAAGAAAGTCAATTATATCGAAGTTATTGATTGAAATCCAAGACTCAGCTCACACAGGTATACTACTTCGTAAGGTATAGAGATGATCAGATGTATCCACTGATTCATCTAAGTTGGCACCCACATCGGATATTAGACCGGCTAAGCTATCAGACCCATATAGGATACAAGACATGCTACTCTGCCGGACCCACATAGGATACAAGTACAAAGTCAAATACTGCCTGACCCACGTAGGATACAAGAACAACAGTACTACCAGACCCATGTAGGATACAAGAAGAGTAGTCGTCATCGTCAAACCCACAGAGGATTTTAGTACGGTCTTCATCGCTGTCGAACCCACGAAGGATTTCATTTCTGTCATCGTCGCTGCCGAACCCACGGAGGATTTCAGTGCAGTCATCATCGTCATCGTAGTCGCATCCCGCTCTAGGGTTCCCGCACACAACATGCTTGTTTCTAGGAGGGTCCTCTCCACGATACAAGGGGGTCGTTACATCAACTTACACGCAGTATGGAGTTGATGTATCCCAAAGTTCCGTCTCGTCGAAAGGAACTCTACGTGACAAACGGCGCGTCAATCGAATGCCTGGTCTGAGAGTTATTGACTTTTTTGTTCCAGGGGCCCGGTTGGGTTGTATGTCAAAACAAACCCGACCGTACTCCAACTGCATCCAAACCATGAGAGGAATAAGCCAAAAGGTACGTTTCACTAAGAAGAATCCAACAAAGTCAACGGCACGTCAAACAGACATCCAGAGCTCAAGTTATAAGTGTTTTCACTCTGAGGGCCCGGCCAGTTTCGTGTTCAAACCAACCCGGACGTGCCCAAAGTTCTCCGAAACGTTGAGTGTAATATAATTAAACGACCGACTCGATCCAAGGATCACATCGCAACAGACGGTGCATCGATCGGAGGTCTGTATCCCATGATACGAGCATTTAAACAGACCTGTCCGGTTTTAGGGGGTTTTGGGCCCGGACTGACCGGGCCCAAGACCCCGTGGGGCGGCCCTAACTGGGTCGACCCGACCCGAGTCCAGGTTCGGCCCATTAGGGCGGGCCCAGCGTTGGCCGAGCAGGGTGGCTCATCACTAGCCGAGCGGACGTGCAAAGGGGGTGGGGGGGGGGGTGCTGCCCCTCTTAATTGAAGAACATCCACAATGAGGGGGGCCTGCCTCTTGGCTAGCCAGGGGTTATGACCCCCGGTCCTTACAAAATAGACATCCCGGCTGGCCGGATGGTGTTGCCGCCATGGGACCCCGCGGTCCCATCCCTATGAAGTGCTGGCGGCCGGCGGTTCTGGACGCCCCTCCTTGCACTGCCCCGGCTGTGAGCCGCGACACTGTTCGACCGGCGCGGCGCGACGACGTTGTGCCCCTCCGTCATGGCCCCACTCTGGCCGCAGCCTCTTCGTGGTTCTCCGGCGTGGCACGATGGCGCCGTGCCCCTTCACCGCGGCCCGACTCCGGCTGCGGCTTCCTTTGGCCTCAACAGCGCGGCGCGACGGCGACACGCTTATTCGTCGTGTTCCTCATTGATTCATCATGATGTCGTTACACCGCGCCGCCTTCGTAAGAGCCGCAATGAATTCAAAAACAAAAGGGGGAGGAGGGTCGGTTGTGTTCGTGCGGTCCAACCTCCTCACATTATAATGATAAAATGAACCCCAAAATAAAATATATCTTCATCAAGCAAGTGAAAATTTAATCCATTAAATTTGAACTCAAACCCCTACCTCAATTAATTCATTGAATGAGGATTTTCAAGAGGAAAAGGACATTGTGGAAGACGGAATCGCGTAATACGGCGTCGCAGAAGACGGAATCGCAGAAGACGGTGTTTTATACGTCATCGGTGCACGCCCGTTGAAGGATGTGGTGCGTCGTCATTCTCCGAAGAAGGCATCTCTCACCGGCTGCAGAGAGGAGAGGACATGGCATGACGATTACCTTGCGGTGATGGAGTTCTTCGTCGTAGACTCAACCTTCTTCACATTCTTCGATTATGAAGAAGATGTTCCTGAAGAGTGCAAGAGTCCTATCCTTATTTCCACACAACAAATCAACCCCCAATAAAATAATACATTGTCTTATTTTGTTAACACACATGAAAGCCAACATTAAATTTGAAAAATCAAAAGTTCTCATTCAATTAATTGACTTAATTGAAGAGTGTTTAATATTGAAATTAATTTTGAGGGTTGACTTGCCATTAAATTGGGGTGTGGGTGAGTTACAAATTAAAGTCATGAAAGGGAGGTAAAATGGAAATGAAGGGGTGGGGCTCGTGTGGGCCCCACTTCACTAATATCCTACCTAGTGGAGTTAGGATGTAGTGGGTCCCACTCCAACTTCCATGCATAGGATAAATGTACTTATAATAGAAATAAAAATTGTAGCACACATTTTTATTTCATTATTTGGTTAACCCATTTATTTAATAACCTCACCCGAGCAAACGCAACTCCAGAAAATATGTTTCTAAGCAATTATCGGCGCTGTGATTCCATCAGTGGCCTCAGATTTTGATTCAGAGCACAGGTTCAAAAGTTAGAAAAACCCGCTCATTCGTTCACTAAACGTACCAGAGCTAATCTTTCGAAATTGATTCTGAGCACACCGGGCCTCGGAATCAGGTTCCATCAAGAAACCGCATACTCATAAAATCTCAATGAAAATTTAGAAAAAATTTCCCTTGCAATTTAGGGGTCTTTACATTACTCTTACCTCAGGTCTTTACATCCCCGTAAAGATACATCACAAACTAGGGGGACAAATGAGGGTACTGAGCACACATCTGAGCCTCTCGCTCCCAAGTGCTCTCCTGGAGGTTCTTGTGCTTCAATCTGATGCGCACTAGAGGAAACAACCGCCCACATAGGACCCACTCCTATCGATCCCCAATCTCCACCTGGACCTCGGAAAAAGTCTCCCCATCATCAATGTCAAGATCCCCATGGTTGATGATATGCGTTGGGTCATTCACGTATCTCCTCAGCTGAGATACGTGGAAGACGTCGTGCACCCGGTGCAACTGAGGTGGTAGAGCCAGGAGATAAGCCACCCCACCTATCCTGCTGAGAATCTAGAATGGTCCGATGAAGTGCGGAGATAACTTGTCGCCTCATCCAAAACTCCGTAATCCACATTGTGGTGAGACCCACAAGAAGACATGGTCGCCATCCTCGAACTCTAGTGGTCTCCACCTCCTGTTATCATAAGACTTCTGTCAGCTCTGAGCTGTCCTCATCCACTCCTGGATGACTTAGACCTTCTCTGTCGTGGTCTGGACCATCTATGGTCCCACAAGTGCTGCCTCCCCAGGGTCTGTCCAGCACAGTGGTGATCTTCAAGGTCATTCATACAATGCCTCGTATGGTGCCGTCCTGATGGTGGAGTGGTAGTTGTTGTTGTTCATGAACTCCACCATGGGTAGGTGGTCCTCCCAACTGCGACCCAAGTCGAGGAAACATGCTCGGAGCATTTCCTCCAGATTCTGAATGGTCCTCTCCATCTGACCATCTATTTGAGGGTGAAAGGTGGTGCTCATATGTAGCTGCATCCCAAATGCCTCCTGCAAACCCTTCCAAAGCTGGGAAGTAAAGAGAGTATCTCGATCGAAGACAATAGATGATGGTACACCATGAAGCCATACAATCTCCTGAATGTAGAGACATCCCAAGATCTCTACTGAGCCCTGCTCTTTGATGGGTAAGAAGTGGGTCGACTTGGTGAGTCGGTCGACAATCACCCAAATGGATTCGTGACCTCAAGAAGTGTGTGGAAGTCCAGTCACAAAATCCATAGATATCCCATCTCACATCCACTCCGGGACCTCCAAGGGTTGTACCAATCCTACTAGTACCCGATGCTCCGCCTTCACTTGATGGCAGGTGAGGCATCAGGAAACGAACTCTGCTACAGACTTCTTCATACCCAGCCACCAGTGCTGTTGCCTGAGATCCTGGTACATCTTTTCCACTCCTGGATGTACCTCTAAAAGGGGAAGTGTGAAACTCCCTCCATACCTCCTCCTATAAAGCAGTTGGTACCATGGTACGTCCTCTGAAAAAGACATCGTGCTCTCCTCCTTTAGAGAATCCATCAGGTGCCAGTTCTGAGGATATCTGTACACGCCGCATCTCACAGTCAGTGTCCCCACACTGTGCCTATCTCACCCGCTACATTAGTGGAGGAGTGACTGTGAGTGACTGAAGAAAGGCTACTCCATCTCTATCCACGAAGGATTTCTTCAAAGCGGCTAATTGCTACGTCTCCTCTACAAGTAGTTGAATTCCTATCCTCCTCCTGAGAGCATCGGCTACTACGTTGAACTTTCCTGGAGTATAGACTATCTCGAAGTCATTGTCCTGGAGGAACTCAAGACATTTCCATTATCTTAGCATCAGGTCCTTCTGCGAGAAGATGTTCATGAGACTCTGCTGGTCATAGTAGACTGTAAAGCGCTCGCCCATCAGATAGTGTTGCCACATCTTCAGAGCGAAGACCGCTGCTGCTAACTCCACATCATGGGTAGCATATTTCTGCTCATTCTGCCTCAACTGAAGTGATCCATAGGCGATCACTGCCCGCTCCTACATCAGGACACATCCTAGTCCTATCCCCGATGCATCGCAGTAGACTATGTACCCCACTCCCTCCTCTGGTAGCCTCAAGAAAGGTGCGCTGGTCAATCTCTTTCTCAGCTCTTAGAAGCTCTGATGTCATCTATCTGACCACACAAAGGGTTCCCCCTTATTTTTCAAAGCTGAATGTGGTGTCGCAACTCTAGAAAAGTTTTTCACAAATCTCCGGCAGTACCCAGCTAGACCCAAGAAACTCTGCACCTCTGTCACACACATGGGTGGCTCCCAACCTAGCACTGCCTCGATCTTCGCAGGGTCTACCAAAACTCCCACCTTAGAGATTATGTTTCCTAATAAGTGGACCTCATTAAACTATAACTAACACTTTGATAGCTTACCATAAAGCTGGTGCTCTTGGAGTGTGTCTAGTACAACCCGAAAGTGGTAGGCATGCTCCTCTTCAGTGGTCGAGTATATCAATATTTCGTCGATGAAGACCACGACAAATCGATCGAGGTATGGCTAAAAGATCCTGTTCAAGAGACTCATGAACTCCGTTGGATCATTGGTCACACTGAGTAGCATAACCAAGAACTCATAGTGGCCATACCATCATCTGATGGTCGTCTTCTACACATCCTCATCCCGAACTCTGAGCTGATGATAGCCTAACCTGAGGTCTATCTTCGAGAACCACCTTGCTCTCTTTAGCTGATCGAAGAGGTTGTCAATCCTCGGTAGCAGATAGTTGTTCCTCACAGTCACCTGGTTCAGGCGACGATAGTCGACACATAGTCGCAAGCTCCCGTCCTCCTTCTTGGCGAACAAAATCGGGGAAGCATAGGGTAAAACACTGGGTCGGATGAATCCCTTGACCTGCAAGTCCTCATGTTGTACCTGTAGCTCTTAAAGCTCAGAGGGAGACATCCAATATGCTGGAGTGGATATCAGGGTTGTCCTGGGGTACAGGTCAATATAAAAGTCTACCTCTCTTTGAGGAGGTAGTCCTTGAACGTCATTAGGAAAAAATTCTGCATACTGATCCACCACTACAGGAAAACTCTGACTCTGCACGTCAACTGCTCTTAGGATGAGGCTAGCCAACTGATGAGTGATGGGCTGCCCTCTCATCTGCGTGAGTCCATCCTGCACTGCAAAGGAGTCCTTCTCGCCAGTGAAGCTGAACCTGCTCTCATTGGTGCGAACACACCACACCTTGCTCCTAATACAGCCGATCTGAGCATGGACTATAGATAACTAATCCATGCCCAAGATGACGTCGTATGGCCTCGAAGATGATACAAGAAGATCCAAGCCGAAGCTCTCACCTCCTAGAGTAAGGTCACACTTCCGGCAGTAGTGTGTAATCATCATGTCTTCTCCCGTAGGAGTCTCTAGCAATAAGGATCGAGCCAACCGCTTCGTCGGAATCTCCGAGCTCTGAACAAGGGCAGCGACAATAAATGAATGACTCGCTCCTGTTTCTATAAGAACTGCAGAATGGGTGGAGTAGACAAAAATAGTACCTTGAATAACCTCTGGCGTTCCATGGTCGTAGGCCTCCACTGCCTAAAGATGAGCTTGACTCTTCCCACCATCTCCTTGTGGTCGGGGTGGACCTCTTGGTGGTGTTGGCGGTAAAACCTCAATGTGTCGCTCCCCACTTGCTTCTCGGCTAGCTCCCCTGCCTCGTCTTCCTACTCTCTACGGACCACCACGGTCGACCCTCTGCCCTTGCCTGGGTGGCCCCTCAACCGTCTGCTGCTACTCTGCACGGTGGATCGGTCAGTCACGAGCGATGTGGCCCTGCCCGCCGCATGCGTAGCACTGTCTGCTCCTTGAATGGCTGGCTCTGCGATGTGTGCCCTACACCTATGAGCCAGTGTCCCAAGGTCATCCGCCTGATGTTCTGGTCTGCCTGGACCCCTGTGATGTCCGTCTAATGCTAGCTGCATATGACTCTACTATGTGCCACCCTGCGGTAGGTCTCACCGCTGTTGTAGGCTCAGCAAGAAAGCTCTATATGAGAAGGGCTCGCTCCAGTACTCTGGCTTGTGTCAGAATGATGAGGAAGATCATCGATGCCCTGGTCTCATGCCTCAGTCCCTGCTCAAAGGTTAGGGCTTGCAAGAATGGGTCACGTACCATGTCTGTCGAATAGCCCGAGAGATCTATAAATCTCGTTAAGTAATGGGAGACCGTCAAGATGACCTGCCGCAACTGTAGTAGCTCCTGGATACGCACCACACAGAGGGTGGCTGGGACGAACTCTGAGCGGAAGAGGCTCTCAAAGTATGTCCAGAGGAGAGATGCCTCATCGTGCACCTGGAGTATCATGCTCCACCATCTGCCTGCTGCCGCGTGCAGGAGGCTCGGTGCAAGGATCACCAAGAGGTCAGTTGGTGTCCCCACTAACCTGAAAACTTGAACTACAGCCTCCAGCCAATCCTTGGCTGCCTGAGAGTCTGTCTCCCCACAGAAACTGGGTGGTCTCTGACACTGAAACTTGTGCAGTTCACTATGGTTACATGCAATCTCAGCAGCTGGGGCAGGTGGCATCAGTGGCTTGGCGGGTAGAGGTACCGCTGGTGCCCCCGCTGAAAAATGGCCCTACACAGAGGCCTAGTCGCTTGGTGGGCTTTCGTCTCGCACAATTCTTGGAACCCTAGCTAGCTACCATCGAGGGTCCATCCTAAAAAGAAACAGGTGAGCCACGGTCAAAATAGTATACCTGGTGAACTGACTCAAAGTAATCACAACGAAAACTTTTGAAACACACATGCAATCAATGTATTCGTGTACTGAGTTGGAAATCAGAAGTCAGGGTCCTGGTGTACGGATACGTTGGCTGCCGCACCAACACTAGACTCCCTGGACTGATAGCCACACTCAATAACCTTAACACTATTGCTTCACATAGAATAAATATCAGTGTCCTGATTTCTGAGATAGAACTGAACTCCTCTGATACCAATTTGTCACGACCTGTCATTGGGACCCATGCTGTGACTGCCCCAAGCCCACCTCCCATAGGCCAGGGGCTGGAGAATAGCACCATGGAATAAATCCCCACAAAAAGGGGAAGTCATTGCCTTTATAAAGTAAACAAACACCACATAGTAAGCAAGCATAAGTAAACACTTGAAAAAACGAGGTACAATAGTATGTGCGGAAAAGTAAGTGGGCCAGAATACAAACCCAAACTGAAAGTAATGTATAACTGGAAAGAAAGTTCAAAAACTAAAAGGTAAAGAAGCAACGCCTAGCCGTACACTAGAAATACCACCTGTAGGGTGGGAACAAATAGCCTCCTCAGCTCCTCGGGTCCAGCCGTCCGCTCTATGTACGTCCTTCCCAGTGGTCCACCTCCAGGTACCGACTTGCTCCTCAAGCCTCAACCACGATCTGCGATGTCAGTCTTCTTCATCCAACACAACTTATTGCAGGCATATCCCATGCAGGGGTGCATATACTCTAATAAGTAGGTAACCCAATTCCCCTGAAGGTCTCCCATAATCCACAATGGATTATCCACAAAGGATAGATACAATCACGAAGTAACATCCAACACTACTTAGACATATGACCATACATATACCTAAGTTATCAATTCCAGTTAGGCTCCAACATCCAAGCCAAAGTTCAATCATGTCCACATAGGATAGTACAACCCAATCCACTCAGGAAAGCACAACCCAATCCACATAGGAAAGCAAGTCAATCATATCGAAGATAATGATTGAAAGTCAAGACTCAGCTCATACAGGTGTACTTCTTCGTAAGGTGATAGAGATGATCAGATGTAGCCACTAATTCATCTAAGCTGGGATCCACATAGGATACTAGACCAGCTAAGCTTCCGGACCCACATAGGATACAAGACCAGCTACTCTTCCGGACCCACGTAGGATACAAGTACATTGTCAAATTCTTTCAGACCCACATATGATATAAGAATAGTATTACAGCGAGACCCACGTAGGAAACAAGAACAGTAGACATCACCGTCGAACCCATGAAGGATTTCAGTACGGTCGTCATCGCTGCCAATCCCATGAAGGATTTTAGTGTAGTCATCGTCGCTGCCGAACCCACGGAGGATTTCAGTGTAGTCGTCATCGTCGTCGCAGTCGCAACCGGCTCTAGGGTTCCCACACACAGCATGCCCATTTCTAGGAGGGTCCGCTCCAGGAGCCAAGGGGGTAGTTACATCAACTGACACGTATACCGGAGTTGATGTATCCCAAAGTTACGTCTCATCGAAAGGAACTCAACGTGACAGACGGCGCCTCAATCGGACGCTCGGTCTGAGAGTTATTGGCATTTTCGTTCCAGGGGCCCGGTTGGTTTTAAGTGAAAACCAACCCGACCGTACTCCAACAACATCCAAACCACGATCGGAGTAAGCCAAAAGGTCCGTCTCACTAAGAGTAATCCAACAAAGACGATGGCACGCCAATCGGACGTCCGGAGCTCAAGTTATAAGCGTTTCTGTTCCGAGAGCCCAGTAGGTTTCGTGTTCGAACCAACCCGGCCATACACAAAGTTCTCTGAAACCTTGAGTTTAATATACCGAAACGACCGCCTCGATCCAAGGATCGCATCACAACTTACGGTGCATCGATCAGAGCTCCGTAGCCCAAGATACGGGCATTTAAACTGACATGTCCGGTTTAGGGGGTTTGGGGCCCGGACCGAGCCGGGCCAAGACCCCCTGGGTCGGCCCAAACCAGGTCGACCCGACCTGGGTACAGGTCCGGCCCATTAGGGTGCAGCGCAGCCCGGCCTGGGCGGCCCGGCGCTGGCCGAGTGGGGCGGCACAACACTCTCCGAGCGGACGCGCATGGGGGGGGGGGGTGCACTGCCCCCCCCCCCTTGATTGAAGAACGACCACCATGAGGGGGGGGGCACCTCTTGGCCAGCTGGGGGTTTCGACCCACGGTCCTTCTAAAACGGTCGGCCCGGATGGCCGGCCGGTGCTGCCGTTGTGGCACCCTGTGGTCCCGTCCCTCCGAAGTGCCGGCGGCCGGCGGTTCCGACAGCCCCTCCTTGCACCGCCGCCGATTTGATCCGCGACTTTGTCCGACCGGCGCGGCGCGACGGCGCCGCGCCCCTCCGCCACGGCCCCGCTCCGGCCGCAGCCTCTTCGTGGTTCTTCGGTGCGGAGTGATGGAGCCATGCCCCTTCACTACGGACCAACTCCGGCCGCGGCTTCGTTTGGCCTCAACGGCGCGGCGCGACGGCACCACACTTCTTCGTCGTGTTCCTCCTTGATTTCGCGCGGTTCCGTTGAACCGCGCCGCCTTCGTTCGACCATCAAAGAATTCAACAACCAAAAGGGGAGGAGGGTTGGTCATGTTCATGTGGTCTGACCTCCTCCCATTATAACGATAACAGGTGGACCAAAATAAAATATATCTTTGTCAAGCAAGTGAAAATTAAATCCATTAAATTTGAACTCAAACCCCTACCTCGATGGAGTCATCGAATGAGGATCATCACGGGGAGAAGGACGTCACGGAAGACGGTGTCACGTAAGACGGCGTCGCGGGAGACGGCGTCGTATACATCGTCAGTGGACGCCCGATGAAGGATGTGGTGCATCGTCGTTCTCCGAAGAAGGCGTCTCTCACCGGCTGCAGAGAGGAGAGGGGATGGCATGGTGATTCCCTTGCGGTGATGGAGTTCTTCATCGTAGACTCGACGTTCTTCGCATTCTTCGACGAGGAAGAAGATGTTCCTCAAGATTGCAAGATTCCTCTCCTTATTTCCACACAATTAATCAACCCCTAATAAAATAAGACATTGTCTTATTTTATTAACACACACGCAACCCGACATTAAATTTGAAAAACCAAAAGATCTCATTCAATTAATTGACTTAATTGAAGAGCGTTTAATATTCAAATTAATTTTGAGGGTGGAATTGCAATTAAATTGGGGTGTGGGTGAGTTACAAATTAATGCCTGAGAGGGAGGTTAAATGGAAATAAATGGGTGGAGATCGTGTGGGCCCCACTTCACTAATATGATACGTAGTGGTGTTATGATGTAGTGGGTCCCACACTAACTTCCTTTAATAGGTTATATGTACCTAGAATAGAAATAAAAATTGTAGCACAAATTTTTATTTCATTCTTTGGTTAACCCATTTATTTAATCACCTCACCCGAGCAAACACAACTCCAGAAAAGGTGTTTCTAAGCAATTATCGGCGCTGCGATTCCATCGGTGCCCTCAGACTATGATTCTGAGAACCGGTTTAGAAGTTAGAAAAATCCTCTCATTTTTTCACTGAACATACCCAAGCTAAACATTGGAAATTGATTCTGGGTACACCGAGCCTCGGAATCAGGTGTCGTCAGAAACTACGTACTCGTAATATCCCAAAGATAATTAAGAAAACATTTCCCTTCAAATTTACACGTCTTTATAGGAATCATAATAGATGGTGAGTTCAAATGTCTAATAATCCTAAATAAAATAGAAATGCATGAATAACATTTTAAAATTTTACTATGAATAAAAAAGATCATAAAATTGAGTCATGTAATAATGATTGTTAGTTCATAAGACATGAATCATAAGTTAATGAAATAACGTGAACCATCAGCGAATTAAATTAGAATAAGAAATATAATTCAATCATACACCAACACACAGAATATTATTTATGTAAAATTAAAGGCTAAATACAAAGGCTATCATAGTAGAATGGGTTAACACCCCAAAAAGTCATATTAATCAACATTCACTCTCCATAACATCTAATCGAACAAATTACCTTATTGAACCGGGATCACACCTTGTTCCAGTCTTATATATCACATAAGATATAAAACGAAAACTAATTAATTGGAGGGATATATAGGTCCCTCCTCTCTAATAATGAAAACTATACTTATATGTTCCACAATATCATAAAACATTAATCGTATCATTAATGGTAAAATTAAATGATTTTCCTAAAAATATAATTACATTTTAAAATTTATATAATAGATATGTTTCATAATAATTTCAACTTTTTATCAAATTATATTCCATGGAAAAATAAACATCATTTATAATAATTTTATCGTGGTATAACCATTGGAAGATAAATGGGATTTATAATAATCATGCCATCATAAAGAGCAATGATTAGAAGAATGAACAAGAATGGTATCATTGAATCATATCCCTTGTAAATAAAATTTAACCTCAAAATATTTCCTCAAAAATGGAAAATTATTTTGATCATTCGTTTAAAATAATTATTTAGGATAATATCCTTTAGGAATAAAAAAGTATATAAACTATTATTTCATTGAAAATAATTTAACTGAAAATAAACTTGATAAATTATAATGTAATATTAATAGAAAATAATTTATAAAAATATTGGATGTCTTGTTCATGTTGTACATTTTAAGAAAGGGGTTTCTTTAACATGTTCAGCAAAATCCATTTCAGACGTGTTTATAAAAGAACATTAATATCAATATTTATGTACAAATTATAATATGGGGACAAGATTCCTTTAAAAATCATAGTATAATAAAAAAACATTTTAAAAAACATTTTTAGAAATAATGGTATTGTGAGAAATTATGTATTACCTTGAAGAGAGATATAAAGTCATGTTTTTTATATAAAAAACATTCTCAATTGCATTCAATACAAATGAGTGGGAAAATTTTAATATTACATGAATATATCATGAATAACCAAATATAGTAAATTTCATGAATTTTTTGAGAGTTAGAAGACATGATTTTATTATAAAAAATAAAATCATAAATAATCCAAATAAATGATGATATTATAACATAAAATCATTAATAGATTAGTAACATTGAATGATAATCCAAATGATGTGGTAAAATAGAATGTAGAATAAGTTATCATGAGGATATATAACATTTTGATATTAAATTTTAAATGGGATATATTTACACCTATTAAATAAATATAGGTGTGTAGCATAATGCATATCTCAATGAAAGAAAATTGAGACAAAATTCTCTTACCTTAAGTCAAGACCTCATTAATACATGGTAAAACTCATATATAATAATTATAATGTTATTATGAATCTAATAATTTAACATATTGATATATATCATACCATTTATCATTTAATTATATTGTTTTATTACCCATTTATTAACTATTCCATCTTAAAGTCATGTTTCGAATAACATTGTTTTTTGTGTATATTTTGACATTTTATTTTTGTTCCACTTACTTAAATAATTTTTTATAATATAATAGATTTTATCCATGATATAAATGTAATATTTATTAATTATATATGTACTTACATCAATACATATTATTTAGTGATAAAAAAGGAAATACACAGTTCAGGGAGATAGTAGGGCATACATATACAAGTAAACGAGATCTATATTTATAGAAGATTTAAAGAAATAATGTTAAATAGAATATTATAAATAAATAATTATTTTAAAAAAAATTATATTAAATATTTTAATTTAACACTTCCTTATTACCTTCCATGTTAAGCGTGTACGTATAATATCTCTTTGCGTGGTGGTAGTCCACCATACCGGTGAGTAACATTATCTGATTCCCACCAAATGGAAAGTATGATAGTATGTGTGGAATAATAATTACATAACTGTTTTTAACAACCTAAATATAATATATAAATAATAACTCATAAATTAATTATATTCTATATAATATTAAATGAAAAAACTAATGACATTGGTTCGTAAAACGGTAGTACGTTACACACATGAAGGATGATTTTGTAACCCATTTAACGGCTATGGAGATGATTTAAGTCATTAAATTGTTATAAAAAGCTATAATTATGTGAATTATAATCATTTTATTATATCATCATGGTGAAATAAATATTTAATGTGTTGTACGAAGTATTTAAAAAATGCTTGTTGATTAATATTACATTCTTTTCAATTATTCTCCTTTGGATTTCTCCAAAATCCATTGTATGTGATATTTTTGTAAAAAATAATGATTCAATGAATAAATGATTGAATTATGGATGTTATTTGGGTAGTTATTGGATGAAAAATATGGTTTTTTGTTGTGAATAGGAGGGGATAAAAGGTGACCTTATATAAGTGAGTTGAGGGTCACACTTGTAATTATTTGAAAAGGAAACGATGTACCCACAATTTTCTCATTCAAAAAGTATCAAAAATGGAGTATTCTCGCGCAAAAAAGTAATAATGTCGAAACATGTCCATAAAAAGTGTATTGAAATTGTTTTGAGTTATTTTTACCCTTATCATTTTAGTTTAGCCCTTGTAAATCACTTTTTACCTTAGTCGCTGAAAATAATTTTTACTATTTCTATTATTTATTTTGGTAAATTTTTTTATTAAATTTAGAAGATAAAATAAATTATGCAGAATTAAAATATGGAATCCGTTTTTCAAAATTACATTCATATAATTTTTAATTTTAATTTTAAATTATGCATACACATGCAACAAGAAACTGGGTTTTGAAAGAGAAAATGTTCAAAAGTTTGCAAAGTGTTTGTACAAAAAGTATATTTAAAATTGATTCAAATAAGATAAATTGGATTATCGAAGGTATAATTGAACTATTTTTTCTTTAAATTCAATTTAACATATAATTTATTTTGATAATCAAAAAAAATAAAAATGATGTTTTTAATTAAAATTAAATATTGATCATTAATCATAAAAAATGTTACATTTCCAAAAAATCCAAAAAATTCACCGAAAGAGAAATTTTAAATGATTATTTCCAAAAATGAATATTATTTTGTTCAATTATTTTTCAAATAAATTAATTAATTAAATTAATTTTCACAAAAAAAAATCTCTTTTTTAGAAAATATTATTTCCAAAACAAATAATTTCTTTATAGATGTTTAAAATTATTTTTATTAATATGAATCCTTTTTGTAAAACCATTATAATTAATATTTAAAAAATAATTATTACTATTAATTACTCTATGTTTAATGGTAATATCATAAAAAATGTGCTTGAATAAATATCTTAATAAAATATCATTGTATGTCAAAATTATGTGTACTATGTAACCCAGTCTAATATCGATGTTGTTTTGTGGGAAAAATTAACTTTCTACATTATAAAATGTAAGATACGAAATAAATTTAATTTATTTAGAAAATATTATTACAAAATCTTCATAGTACATTCCACCCCACATAAAATGGAATTCTCCCTCAAAATTCATCACTCCCATACAATCAAATGATGATACATATACATCACCATATCCTCAATTTATCATATGAATTCCTAAAACTATTGGCTATAGAAAAAAAATAATTATGTGAGTAGCCTTGTTTCATAGAACATTCTACGTACAATCTTAAATCTCCACTAGTTTGTCCTTATGTGAATCATCTTTCTCCAGTGGTATGAACGTTGAGATTATTACATGTCAAGGCTCAATTATGTAATTTATTAAGATATATACATGGAACTAATTATATAATTTATAGGTTTTTTTAGGAACCACCAAATGATAAGCTACAGTTCTGTTATGATCAATAATTTATGAGGAATAGATATGACTAGGGATTAGTTTCCCTTTCTTCAAGAATCTCATAATAATTTACATAGAGAAATTTTTATAAATACCTTATCACTGTCATCAAATTATAGATCATGTCGATGATTATTAAAATAAGTTTTTTGGACTATGAGCTTCCATGTTTTTTTATTAAATGGATTTAAACTTATATTCCATTTATTCATCTATCTCAAGTTCCAATTGTTTCCTTTCTCTAACATTAGTCCTTAAAATGGTGACACTATAATTATTTCTATGGAGTGATTCAAAAGAATATATTTTATTGCATGAGTCAATGATATTATTCTAAAAAAACAATACTATGGGAATATGTCGATCCCAACTGTCATTAAAAAATGAACAAGATCTGAATATTTAAACATGGGTTTGAATTTTTCATTCAGTCTTGATGTCACGACCTTTCCTCGGGGCCCGTGTCGTGACTACCCCAAGCCCACCTTCCATAGGCTAGGGTATGGCGACTAGCACCAAAGGCGTAAATCCCGATAACTAGGAAGGAATTGCCTTTATACAAAAAAAAATCCATCCAGAGTATAAGCAGTAGTAATGCACTAAGTACAAAAGAATGTGCTAAAAAGTAAATGGGCCAGAATACAAACCCAACTGAGAAGTACAACTACAAATGAACGAAAGTACTAGAGAAAAGACAAACAACTAGAAGATAGAAGCATCTTCTGGGTCATCCACCTCGGATCCTACCTGAAGGGTAAGTACAGATAGCCTCCTCAATGCTCTCGCCCGCCAACCTCCTCCGAGTAACATCTTGTCATGAAGTCCACCTCCAGTAACTGCCTCATCGTGAGGTCCACCTCCGGGTACCATCCAGTCCCCGTACACTTGATCTCTATCAGTGATGTCTGTCGTCTGCATCTAACACAATGAGTGCGGGCATAGTCCGTGCAGGGGTGAGTATAACGATAGTCAGTAGGGACCTCGAGACCCTGAAGGTCTCACTAAATCCAAAAAGAATATCCACAATGAAGGATCTCAACAGATAACCTTTATTTAGGCATAAGCCCATACTTATACCTTAGTTATCAAGTAACCCATATTAATCATGAGGAAACACAATGGTTATAAAATCAATGAATATCCACTACCTAGGTATATGCCCATACATATACCTAAGTTAACATGTGGACCATCTCAATCACGAGGAAACACGAAGGTGATTGACTCAGCTCAAATAAAGATTTTCATTATCGAAACCACAACTGCTTGAGAACTCCTCCTCTGTAGAGTACGGTATCCATGTCACGACTCCGATGCGCTACTCTCTGATCTTAGACTGTTGAAGTACTCCTCATGCCGAGTACTTCGGGTCTGCTGCCAAATACCGGGCGCTTCGTCTGCAGTGGGTCTGCCACCATCTATCGAGAGCTCCCCCTAATAGCCTACATGGGTACTCCTCCTATCGCGTATCGCGGGTCTACTGCCAACTACCTGGTGCTCCGTCCTCGGTGGGTCTACCGCCAAATACCGGGCACTCCGTCAACTAGGCTAACTGAATCACTAAGAGTCGAATCGGTCGAGAAGTCGTTAGGTCTACAGCTTCTCGGTCTCTACACTCTGTATGCTCATATTAGAGAGGTTCCGCTCCATGAGCTATTGGTCTTTACTTCCAAGTATCACAAATTCCAACAAAAAAGTATCACAAAGGACCGCCTCATCATATGGGTCTCAATTCAACATACGACACGTCAATCAGACGCCCTGTCTGTGAGTAATTAGCCTTTTCGTCCCGGGGGCCCTGTTAGTTTCATGTACGAACCAACCCGACCATATCTCAATAGTACCCCCAAACTCTCATAGGGTATACTCAAAGGGACTGTTTCTCAATGAGTTTACCAACACTGTCGATGGTTTGTCAAACAGACGTCCGGACTTAGAGATATTGGCTATTCCGTTTCTAGGGCCCAATTGGATTTTGGGTACAATCCAACTCATCCATTCTCCAAATGGGTCCAAAACTCGGGTAATTTATACCATAAGAACTGTCTCAACAAGAGTTATCTGACAATGTCGACAACACCTCAATCGGACATCCGGAGCTCATGTTATAGGTGTTTCCGCTCCGAGGGCCCGGTTGGTTTATGGTTCGAACCAATCTGGCCATACCAAATGTTTTCCGAAACCCTGAGTGTAATATACCGAAGCGACCTTCTCGATCCAAGGATCCCTACGCAACTGGAAGTGCATCGATCAGTTGTCTGTAGCCCAAGATATGGGCGTTTGAACGAACTTGGTATGAAAATATGGGGTCTGGGCCCGATCCGACCCGACCCAATACCCCCTGGGTCGGCCCGAACCGGGTCGACCGGACCCGGGTCCGTGTCCGGCCCAATTGGGGTAAGCCCGGCCCAGCCCGCCCCCGGCGGCCCGGCCCCGCACTGGCGGCCCAGCCCAGCGCGGGCGGCCTGGCTTGGAAGGCGTTCGTGGCTCAGCCGTCGGCTGAGTGGGGTGCGAAGGGGGTGCAACTCCCTTTGTTTCGGAAACAGCGGCCCTTGGTGGGGTCTTCCCTAGGAATGTCAACTGGGGGGTTACACACACCCCCTGCTTCGGGTAACGATCGGCCTTAATGGATGGCAGGTTTTCTTGAACCACCACGGGACCCTGAAGGGTCCCGCCTCCTGGAGTCACCGGTGGCAGACCGAGCCCGGACGCCCCTGCTGGTGACCGCTGCGGCCTTAGGCCGCAACTCTTGTTCGACCGACATGATGCGACAGCGCCCCACCCCACCGCCACGGCCCGCCCCAGCCGTGGCTCTTTCAGCCTCCCCAGCGCGGCGCGACGGCGCCGCGCACCACCGATGCGGCCTGCTCCGGCCGCTGTCTTCTTCCTTATCGTGCGGTGCAACGGCACCGCGCCGCCGTCGACTCAAATGTCAACGTTGATCATCAAGAAAGAGGGTAGGAGAATCAGTCGTGTTTGTGCGCTCTGATCTCCTCCTGTTATTTCAATAATAAGCGACCAGGTATACGAGATACTCAATGATAAAACAAGACCATTTTTAATTCATTAAAATTGAACTTAACCCCTACCTTGAGTCGTTCGTCGTTTGTTGATGATATCGCGAATGGGAGTGGACGTCGGTCCATTGACGTCGTCTCAAGGTATGAGGTGAAGGTGACGATATTCGTTGGCGTTCGTTGTTTCCTCAGAGGCCTTCGATCCGGCTCGAGCGTCGTTCATTGGAGATCCGACGGATGGAGAACTGTTATTCGCGGGAGAATAAAGTTATTCAATGAAGTAAATGAACTGTTCTACACAACGCAAGAGCTATTTCCCAAAATCTCCACACAACCCAACCAAAAAAAAATAAGGCTTCTCATTTATTTTATTTTAATCATGCCATGCATAAAAACATTAAATTTCAAACACCTCAATGATTAAGAGTCTCAATAACTTAATAAAAGTGTGATTTGCAAAGAGTTATGAGGGAGAGAGGGAGAGAAGGAGTTACCCAAATAAAGATGAGTTAACAATAATAAAGTGGGAGTTATGTAGTTGAGAGGGAGGTGAGGAGTTAGGGTCTCGTGTGGGACCCTCCTCACTAAACCCTCGCATTTTTTTGGAAAAATATTGTCCTCCACAAATAAAAATATTAAATGCATATTTTTATTTATTCCTTTAAAAAAACCAAAACATTTAACATCTACTCCCGTCAAAACGCTACTATGGTAAAGGTCCCCTTAAGCAATTACCGGTGCTGCATTTTCATCAGTTCCCTTGGATTTCAATTCCGAGCACTGGTAAAAAAAGATAGAAAAACATGCTTATTCATTCAATGAACGTACCCATGCTAAACTATGAAAATTGATTTCAGGCACACCGGGCCTCAGAATAAAGTGCCTTCTGAAACTGTGCACTTGTAATATTCCAAAGAAATTATGAAAGAAATGTTCCTTGTAATTTCCGGGTCATCACATTACTCCCATCTTAGGGATTTACATCCCCATAAAAATACAACACAAACTAGGGAAACTAAAGGATGTGTCGAGCACACATCCGAGCCTCCCACTCCCATGTGCTCTATTGGAGGTTACTGTGCTGCCAACGAAAGCGCACAAGAGGAATCAACCATCCCTGTAGGACCCACTAATGTCGATCCTCAACTTCTACTGGAACCCCATGGATGTCGTCCCGTCATCGACGTCCAACTCTTCGTTGTCAATGATGACAGATAGTTCATGCACACATCTCCTCACCTAAGATACATGGATGACGTCGTGCACCCGGTGCATCTGAGGTGGAAAGGCAAGGAGGTAAGCCATCTTTCTTACTTTTATAGGGACCTGGAAGGTTCGTTGTACCTCGGAGATTACTTACCGCCTCAGCCACATATCTCTAGACCCAATCGAGGTGAGACCCGTATGAAGATGTGGTCTTCACCCTCGAACTCATGTGATCTTGTCTCCTATCAGCAAATGACTATTGTCTGCTCTGTGTAGTCTTCATCCACTCATGGATGATCTGCACCTTCTCCGTCGCAGCCTGAACCATCTCTGGTTCTACACGAGCTGACTCTATCACTATCCACAAAGGATATCTGAAACATGTTCGGCTTCTGTCTTGCCACTTCTAACAGCTGAACGCCTGATCTCCTACTAAGAACATCTGCTACAATGTTCCCCTCTCCGGGAGTATAAACTATTTTGAAGTCGTAGTCCTGGAGGAACTCAAGACATCGTCGCTATCTCAGGTTCAAGATCTTCAATGAGAAAACACACCTGAGGCTATTGATTTGGAGAGAAACGTAGACCGTTTTCTCAACAAACAGTGGGTGAGACTATCCAATTATAAGAAATCATATCCACCCTTCATTTCCAATGTTCCACCAAAGAGCTGTTGGATTTCTCCTTTGCCAAAATGATAAATCTGGTCACATCCCCTAGATGAACCACGTTCTTTTCCTAATATAGTCAATCCTGTCATGAATGGTAATATTTTATTCCATGGACGACATCGTAAGACCTCGACACTACTAAAAAGAGATCCAACCGTTACTCTCGCCTCCATGGGTCGACTCACATTGTTGGCAGCACTGTGTGGTCACTGGGTCTCCTCCAGTAGGTATCATGAAAATGAGGATCAGGTCAACAGTTTTAAACCAGAACCTCTTAGTATCAACCATAAAAAGTGGATAGGAATGTAATTGTCACAAAGATAAGTGACTTTTATTACTGCAACTCGTAGTAGAAGACACAAAGCAAACACAACAGCAACAACATGGAAACTAGAAGAACAAAGATCAAAGGCCTCTCTACCTGGATCTAGTCCCACTCATGTCCACCTTCTTCCGGAGCTCTATAGTCGTATGTTTCATCTGCCTGAAGCTCAACTCTCCCATATCCACCCGCCCAATGCGGTCGGGGTGGTCCCCCAAGTTGTGGTGGTGGCAACACCTCAAAGCATTGCCACCTCCATCTGCACGACCAACTCCTCTGCCTCTACCTCATGCTCTTTGTGGTCCACCTCGATCGAACCACTGCCTCTTCCAGGGAGGTTATTCATCTATCTGCAGATCGTTTTTAAGTTGGGTTGGACAGTCACGTGCCATGTGACCAAGCCCGCTGTAGGAGTAACACTACCCGCTCTGGGAACGACTGGATCTGACTCCACTCCGGTTTCCCCACACAACTAAACCTAAGTCATGTAGTCGGCCACAGGTGGGTCTGGTCCTCTTGGACCCCTGTTTCGTATGTCTACAGCCAGCTGCATAAGACTTCGCTGCATGTCGACTAGTGTTGGGTCCCACTACAGAAGTCTTCTCAACAAGGAAACTCTCCACTAAGAGGGCTCTCTCCAACACCCCTTCCTGAGTCGGGATGCTGATAGGGATCGTCGAAGCTTTGATCTCGTGCCTCAGTCCCTGCTCAAAGGTTTGGGCCCTAAAGAATGGGTCTCGTACCATGTCAGTAGAGTAGCATGAGAGGTCTTTGAACCTCCCCGAATACTATGCTACTGTCATGTTGTCCTACTGCAGATGCAGTAGATCCTGTATCTGCACTGCTCAAAGGGTGGCTGGTACAAACTCCGATCGGAACAGAATATCGAAGTCTTCCCATAAGAGTGCCGCCTCATCGTGCATCTGGAGAATCAGGCCCCACCATCTTCCTACTGCTTCCTGAAGGAGGCTGGCAGCAAGGATCACCATGAAGTCAGCTGGTGTACCTACTAGCCTGAAGACTCTTACCACAACCTCCAACCAATCCTCAGACGCATGGGGGTCCATCTCTCCCCAGAACCTAGGTGGCCTCTTGCGCTGGAACTCATGCAACACAATCAAGTGGCGTGCATCGCCTGCTCCTGGGGCTGGTGGAATCAGTGGCCCAATGAATTTTAGTACCGCTGGTGCCTCAACTGAAAGAGGGCCCTATACTGAGGCCTCGTCGTTCGGCGGGCTGTCAGTACGTACAACTCTTGGACCTCTAGCTGGTCGTCTGTAGGGAGGAATCCTAAATGAACAGATGTGACACGGTCAAAAGACTAAATCTGATGATCTGACCCGGTTTGATCTGATTTAAAATAAACTCTTGAAAACACACATGCTATCAGTGTTTTCGTGTACTGAGTCAGAAATCAGAAGTGAGGGTCCTGGTGTATGGATATGTTGGCCACCCACACCAACACTGGACTCCCTGAACTGAAAACCACACTTAGTACCCTTAACAATATTGCTTCACAGAATGGAAATTTCAGAGTCCTAAGTTTTGCGGTAGAACCGACTCCTTTGATACCAATTTGTCACGACCCATCTTCGGGGTCAGTTCCGTGACTACCCCAAACCCACCTTCCATAGGCCAGGGGATGGCAACTAGCACCAAAGGCGTAAATCCCAACAACTGGGAAAGCATTACCATTATAAAACAAAAACACATCCAACCAGAGTACAAGTAGATTTTATACACTAAGTACAAAAGAAAGTGATGAAATGTAAATGGGCCAGAATAAAAACCCAAATGTGAAGTAAAACTACAACTGAATGAATGTACAACAGAAAAGAAAAATAGCTAGAATATAGAAGCAGCACTGGGATCGTCCACCTTGGATCCCTCTTGAAGGGTAGGTACAGATATCCTCCTCAACACTCTCCCCTGCCAACCTCCTATGAGTAACGTCTGGTCGTGAAGTCCACCTCTGGGTACTGACTCGTCGTGAGGTCCACCTCCGGGTACCATCCAATCCTCGTACACTTGATCTCTATTAGCGTTTTCTGTCGTCTACATCCAACACAATGAGGCATAGCCCGTGCAGGGGTGAGTATAACGATACTCAGTAGGGACCCCGAGACCCTCAAGGTCTCACTAAATCCAAAAAGAATATCCACAAAGAAGGATCTCAACAGATAACCCTTACTTAGGTATATTCCCATACTTATACATTAGTTATCAAGTAACCCATTTCAATCACGAGGAAACACAATGGTTATGAAATCAACAGATAAACACTTCCTACGTATATGCCCATACATATAACAAAGTTAACAAGTGACCTGTCTCAATCATGAAGAAACACGAAGGTCATTGACTTAGCTCAAACTAGGATTTTCATTATCGAAACCAAAATTGCTGGAGAACTCCTCCGTTGTCGAGTACAGTAGCCCTGTCACGACTCTGAGGAGATACTCTCTAACCTTGTACTATTGAATTACTCCTCATGTCAGGTTCCGCGGGTCTGCTGCCAAATACCGGGTGCTTCGTCCGCTGTGGGTATGCCGCCAAATACCAGGCGCTCCCCTTAATAGCCTATAGAGGTACTCCTCCCGTCAAGTACCACGGGTCTGCTTCCAACTACCAGGTGCTCTGTCCGTCATGGGTCTGCCTCCAAATACCGGGTGCTCCGTCCATTGGGCTAACCGAATCACAACAAGTCGAATCGGTCAAGTAATCATCAGTTCTACAGCTACTCGGTCTCCGCACTCTGTATGATCATCTCTGGGAGGGTCCGCTCTAGGAGCTATTGGTCTTTACATCCAATTATCACAAAGTTCCACAAAGAAGTATCACCAAGGACCTCCTCATCACACAGGGCTCAACTAAATAGATGGTGCGTCAATCGGACGCCCGGTCTGTGAGTTATTATCCTTTTGGTCCTGGGGTCCCAATTGGTTTCGTGTACGATCCAACCCGACTATATCTCAACTTTAACCTGAAATCTCATAGGTTATACTTAAAGGGACCATTTATCAACGAGTTTACCAACATCGCTGATGATTCGTCAAACAGATGTCTGAACTGAGAGATACTGGCTTTTCCGTTTCTGGGGCCCGGTTGGATTTCGGGTACAATCCAACACGACCATTCTCCAACCGGGTCCAAATCTTGGGTAAAGTATTCCATAAGAAATTTCTCAACAAGAGTTATCCGAAAAAGTTGACGGCACGTTAATCGGACGTCCGAAGCTCATGTTATAGGCATTTCCACTTCGAGGGCCCGGTTGGTTTCAAGTTCGAACCAATTCGTCCATTCCCAATGTTTTCCGAAAATCATGAGTGTAATATACCTAAAAGACCGACTCGATCAAATGATCCCTACGCAACTGGTGGTGGGTCGATCGGTGGTTTGTAGCCCATGATATGGGTGTTTGAACGAACCTGGCGGATAATAGGGGGTCTGGGCCCGGTCCGACCCGGCCCAAAACCCCCTGGGTCGGCCAGAACCGGAGAGACCTCACCCGGGTCCAGGTCCGGCAGGATTGGGCGGGCTGCGGTGCGGCTGGCGCGGCCCAGCCTGGCACTGGCGGCCTGGCCCAGCGCGGGTGGCCCGGCCCGGCGCGGGTGGCACGGCCCAGCGCGGCTTGCTGCCCGGCTCGGAAGCCACTCGCGGCTCGGCTGTTGGCTGAGCAGGGTGTGAAGGGGGCGCGACCCCCTTTTTTCGGAAATGGAGACCCCTGGTGGGGTTCTCCCTAGACAGGTCAAAAGGGGGGTTACACACACCCCCTACTTTAGGTAACGACTGGCCTTAATGGCCGGACGGTTTTCTTGAACCAATGTAGGACCCTGAAGGGTCCCATCTTCAGGAGTCGCCAGCGGCTGGCCGAGCCCGACCGCCCCTGCTGGTGACCACCCCGGCCTTAGGTCGTGGCTCATATTCGTCCGGCACGACCTTATGGCGCCACGCACCACCGCCGTGTCCGCCTCCGGCCGTGGTCCTCTTCCTTCCCACGCGGTGCAACGACACTACGACGCCGTCACCTCAAACGTCAACGTTGATCAACAAGAAAGCGGGGAGGAGAATCAGCCATGTTTTTGCAGGCCGATCTCCTCCTATTATTTCGATAAAAAGAGGCCAATTATACGAGATGCTCAATGATAAAACAAGAACAATTTTAATTCATTAAAATTGAACATAACCCATACCTCGAGTCATTCTTCGTTCGTTGACGATATCGCTAATGTGAGTGTACGTCGGTCCGTTGATGTCATCGCAAGGTAAGAGGTGAAGGTGACGATGGTCATTGGTGTTCATCTTTTCCTCAAAGGCCTTCGATCCGGCTCGAGCATCATTTGTTGGAGATCCAATGGATGGAGAACCGTTCATCGCGATAGAATGAAGTTCTTCAATGAAGGAGATGAAGTGTTCTTCACAACTCAAGAGCTTTTTCCCAAAATCTCCACACAACCCAAACAAAAATAATATAAGGTTTCTCCCTTATTTTATTTTAATCATGCCATGCATAAAATGTTCAAATTTAAAATACATCATTGATTAATAGTTTCAATAACTTAATTAATGTGTGAGTTGGCATGCGTTATGAGGGAGAGACGGAGATAAGGAGTTACCCAAATAAAGATGAGTTAACAAAAATAAAGAGGGAGTTAGGGAGTTCAGAGGGAGGTGAGGAGTTAGGGCCTCATGTGTGCCCCTCCTCACTAAACCCTCCCATTTTGTAGGACAAAGATTATACTCCACAAATACAAATATTAAACGCATATTTTTATTTATTCCTTAAAAACAAACCGAAAAATTTAACCTCTACTCCCGTCAAAATGAAACTACCATAATGGTCCCCTTAAGTAATTAACGGCGCTGCAGTTTCATCAGTTCCATAGGATTTCAAATCCAAGCACCAGTTTAAAAGATAGAAAAACCCACTCATTTGTTCACTGAACGTACCCGAGCAAAAATACAAAAATTGATTCTGGGCGCACCAGGCCTCAGAATCAAGTGCTGTCTGAAACTGCGCACGCGTAAAATTCCAAAGAAATTAAGAAAAAAAAATTCCTTGAAATTTCCGGGTCTTTACACTTGACATATATCTGTGTATGATATGAATGTTTAAAACTCATTTCTATATTAACAGAATGATGAATAATATTTTAGAATGTTGAGGTAAACATAAGATTTTGATTAGACCCAATGGAATGTGGCACTTTAGTAAGCCATAAAACTTTCTTAATATATATCCAGGTATGATGATCTAAATATGTGTCATCATTAACTATGATGAAGATTCCTGAATTAGTCTTTGAATTATCTATAACCCATGTATCATTATTTCCTCTAGATGTTTTGGGGAGTCCAACCTAAAGAATGGGGAAGTTTTTTCATCTCCATTTTGGTATAAGTATTGTATGTAACATCCCCATAGTGTTATTTTAGCCTTATATTGCTAACATACTATGAAACAAAGTAAAAAATCATCAATTTTCAACATCATTCCATTCCACTCGAAAAAAATTTCAAACATGTATACATCATCATACATTCTTGATGAGTAGAGAATTAAGAACCATGAGCTTCCTCTAGAAACAGCTTCATAAAATCAAGTATGGATGAAACACACACAAGTTTTTTAAACCTTATCATTCCATCGTGACAATGGTTAAAATCAGGAACATTTATATTATTCTTTTTTATCTCTATATCTTCCTTTTTTCCTCTTTAATATTCACTTCGAATGATGATTGAACATTTAATAGAGAAATATAAGATTTACACCCTTCCTTCAATGATTTCCATATCCATCATATGAAAATACAAAAGTATTACTTATTTTATAATCCACAACATTTATGATCTAGAATAATCCTTTTGACCAAACCATCAGTCACATTGTTCCCTTTCATAGGGTGGTAATGTATTGAGTTGTTAAAATCTTTAATCACCTCTAACCATCTCTTGAGTCACATAATCAACTTTTTATTGTAGATAAATACATTTAACATTTATGATCAGTGTATATATCAAACATTTATCCATACTGAATATTCCCTAATCGTTAATAAAAAATTTATTACAGCTAACTCCAAACCATGAGTTGGGTTATTTTTCTCATAGATCATCAATTGTTATGAGGAATAAGCTATAATAGTTTCATTATTCATAATAACACATCCCAATAACCTAATGGATTTATTACTATATATTATGAACCCTTATACAGTATAGGGTAATGTTAGAATAGGCGTAGTCACAAATCTTATCTTCAATCACTTGAAATTCTCCTTACAATCATCAATCTGTAAGAACAAATTTCCCATTATGTTAACATAGTTATAGGATTACATATTAATGAGAAATTCTGCACAAACCATTGATAAAATCCATAAAAACAAGAAAACCAGGGATCTCTAAAATAGTGGTTGGAATGGGACAACATTTAATAGACTTTATCTTTTATGGATCTATTGATATACCATATCTTGATATTATATGACCCAAAATTTATTCTTTTTCATAAAAAATTCACACTTTTTAAATTTTTCATATAGTTTCTCATTCCATTGGGTCTTATGTACAATTATGATGTGGTATTATTACTCTTACATTCTATTTGAATAGATAATAATTTTATATATAAAAAGTACCACAAACTGATCATGGAAATATCTAAATACTTTAATAATTATATCCATGAAAATTGTGGGTGAATTGGTAAGACCTAATTTCATCACTATATATTTATAGTATCCATAAATTGTACAGAATGTTGTTGATGGCCCTCTCTAGTTTTAATGCTCCCATAACATATCCAATAATGTTTAATCAAGTCTTATGTTTTATGTTCTTATATTATTAATGATGATTATCTTTGTTCAACTATAAGTTTAATATATTCTTCTAATTTTTAAAATATAAAATAAGAAAATCGACAAAACTGGCCATGTTTGAGTACCATATATAACGAATTTGCGAAAAAAGTATGATCTACTGGTAGACAAATAATTAAAAAAATTATGATCTACCGAAATATGAGTCACCAATTTAAATGACTCGATGACAAATCAGCCTACCAACATATTGATTCACCGATGCATGTTTGAGTCCCTAATAGTCTGACATGCTGACATAGCATCT
Organism: Viscum album; assembly: GCA_963277665.1. Lineage (NCBI taxonomy): Eukaryota > Viridiplantae > Streptophyta > Magnoliopsida > Santalales > Viscaceae > Viscum > Viscum album. The sequence goes on from OY728145.1 coordinate 1,790,059,116, forward strand.
CACAGATAGAAATGACTCACCAAAAAATCATTCTACTGATGGAAGGACATATCGATAGAAGGACCAACAAACATAAAGATATTATTATATAATGACCTACTATATGATGGACCTACCCATAAAATGGCATACCATCAAAATGAAATACTGATAGAAGGACATACTGAAAAAATGACATAATGATCAACACTCAAAAATTTATCCTCACTCATAAATATAAAATTAATTCTTAATATCATATTTATGAATCTTAGTACTGATTATTATATTAATGACTATGTATGTCATTTGTAGAAACGTTTAGTGGTATAAGTTATAACACACATTCCGAACAATGCTATTGTCGACCAATGAAATATATAAAGGAATCACCAAAGAAAAAAAGAGAAGCAAACATATATTTAGAAACCTACAATGTAAATAAATGCATATATGAGAAGAAAATTCAATATTAGTTATAGTGTAAAATGAATTATTTTTTGTGAACCAAAAATCCCAGCATCCTTGAAGAAAAAAACCCTAGTGAAGAGAACCTTCGAGGAGCATCTCATCCCACTAGAAACTAGAACACAATGATTCAACGTCACTTTCTTTTGGTTTATATTTCTAGAATTGGACTCGAACCTCACATTTGATTCACCTAATAAGTCCATAAAATTTAGAAAAAACTACACAATTCATTCTAAAAATATTCTCATTATTTTTTATCGGTTGTCCACATTCTTAATACATATTGTGTAGTTATTGTGGCTATATAAAAACACATATTGTCTCTTGATATAAACAAGAATATATAATATTTCATCACTCTCTCAATAGTTTACAAAATTTTTCACCCACATATAACTATGGAAGAAGTTCTAGTGTGGCCTGGTTGTATTTTATTTCCCACAAATAAGAGTGTTAGAGGTCTAGATGACCTGTACAACCTTATGTGTTATTGTGAACCCAGATATATGGAATTGACTATGTTTATTAATGTAATATTCTTTGACTATGGTGACTATAATGTAGGGAGGACTAGGTCACTTCATGAGATTGAACCTCTTTTTTCTCAATAATGTTTTTCAAATTTTTATTTCTCCGTTTTCACACATGTTATCGAAAACTAAATATTACTTTGATATATAATTTTGGTCAATTTTTATAACTGTTTTTGATTTAGAAAATTAAATTCAAAAGTTATATATATATCATATTGTTGTAACTTTTAATTTATTAAACATTTCAAAAATTAATTATTCATTTAAAACACTTATAAATATGCTAGTTTGGTAAACTATGCTATTTAGATTTTAAATTTGGTAATTTTTAAATAATTTTTTAATAATTTTTTTTATAAGAACCCAATTCAACCCATCTTTAGTTCCCCACATTGACTAAAAATTGGTTTTAAAGGTTGTATTCAATCATCTATTTTCAATGATTTTCCTAATATTTTCAATTGTGATTTACGTTGTGTTTTAAAGATCTCTAAATTTCTGTTAGTTCTAAATCATTTCTTCTATAAATATTAATTAATTATTCATTTTGATGGATAATAGATTGGAATGTGTGGCTACCAAAATAACTCCATTTTTCAAGATATATAATTATTCTTTGTCGAAAATTAATAAGAAAATACATTTAGAAACTACAGGTTTCATGATTTGGTCTTCAATTGTAGAAGAAGATAAAATTCCATCAACATCTAAGAATACTTGAAATGACCCAACCAAGGATTATTATAATAATAAATTCAAAGTAAATAATTAATTATATTGTTCCTTATGATATGATGAATTCAATAGGATTTCGGCATGTAAAACAACCCATAAAATTTGGAATAGTTTAGCTTTTTCTATTGAAGGAACCACAAGTGGTAGGAAAATGATTCTCAATAAATATACACTTAAATTTGATAACTAAAAAATGATGCCTAATGAACCTATCTCTTACATGTATCTTAGGTATATGAAATTTTAAATACTATAATCCCCTAGGGAAATGATGTAACAAAAGAGGAATAAATAATGTGAATTATCATATGTCTATCAAAAAGTTTTAGAGGAGATGAATGGTCCATAAGGGAATCCTATAACATCAACACACAACCAATAAAGGAGACGATATATAATATGTTGATGTATGAGGAAGAATTGAAGGTCGACAAAGATGTGGATGTTTTACCAAAAAGAACGTTAATTGATTTCAGGACCACTACCTCTTAAATCAATGAAAAGTTTAAGGAACAAAATAATTTTAATAGTTCAAGAAATATAGAATCACCGTATGACAATGATGTGGAAGTGGATCAATTAGACAAAATGATTAATTTTTTTAACAAAAACAAGAAGTTATTAATGAATCCCTACTATAATGGAATGTATGATTACAAAGGAAAATGTAAAAAGGACTTTAAGAAAGGTGATTATTCTAATGAGATAGTCTATTACAAATGTTAGAGAAGAGGATGTGTAAAGGAAAACTGTCAAAAGTTAATGTATAAGAGAAAATATGAGGACAAAGATAACAGGTACAAAAATGAATTAAAGGCCACCTGGAGTGCTTCTCATGATATCTCCAGTGAATCAGACTCTTTACATGATGGGATGGATGGAAAATCTTACACATGCTTCATTAAAAACACTTCTGAGGTAACCCTAGTATATCACATTCAAAATTCCAACAATTCCTTGGGTGAATATGATTATGAAAATATAACCAATGAGTAAATGGTTGAGTACTTCAAAATGATTGAAGACAGCTGTAATGAATTAAAAGAAAAATATTGTGATCTGAAGAAAAATCATGCTCCCAACTCTACTGTTAAATCTGATCTACTATAGAGAAAGAGAAAAATAATCGATTTCTTAAATAAAAAATTGGCATTAAGTTAATATATGGGTCATTGAAAAATGATATAGAAAATTTTAACAATTACTATAACACTCACTCAAATTCATGGTATACTGGTTACACCAAAATATGATACCGGTATAGGTTATCAAATAGTATAATAAAACATTATTAAAAATAATTTTTTTATCAAAATCTGGAAAATAAGGATTTGTAAATAGAATTGTATGATCTAATGAAAGTTGTAGCTTTATAAAATACATTAGTGCTTCTAGTATTACTAGACCAAATAGATTTTATTTTTCAAAAAAATACAAACAATATATTTGAATCCCATGAATAAAGCATGGGATCCGAAAAAATTTATTTATTAATATTATTGGACCCCTGAATGTTTGGGTACCAAAACAAGTTCTTGTTTGAATTCTATTTGAAGGAATCATGCTTTATGATATCCTGTACAATATTATGGTACTTGGACAATGGATGATCAAGACACATGACATGAGACTACTCAAGCATCAAGATTCTTATAATTATTTATGGAGGTCATGTCACTTTTGGTGACCATCCAAAAAGAATAATATATGGCCTTGTACAAATCGATAACATTATTTCAATTTTAATTTACAATGTAATTTGTATTTATGTATTAATGTACAGTCTATGTAGTATCTCCCAATTATGTGTTGAAGGTTTAAATGATAAATTTTAAAAAGATTCTTGTAATGTGTTGAATTCTAAAAATTAGTTTTCATTTACCACATTGAGAAATTAAAATGTTTAGGTAGTGAAAAGATATTATTTCGTTTCTCAAAATGTTTCTTACTTAGGTGGCTTTTATAAATATTCATGGACTTGGACTAGAAGATTCAGCCACCGTTACACTCACTCAATCAATTTTTTTTGGGAATTAGTCAGTCAAGATTTTAACCAAACAATAATTCCCAAAAAAAATGTATGCATTCCATGTCAAAAGGGAAAATAACATAAAATATCTTTCAAACCAAAGAAAGAATTTTAAACATATCTAACACTTGAGTTGGTTCATCTGGATTTGTTTGGAGTATCTCTATTTTCATGTATTAATGGGAAGCACTATGTTTATGTTCTTATAGATGACATATCTAGGTATACTTGGACCATTTTTAGCTCATAAAAGTGAATCTTGTTCTTAATCATCGATGTATGCGAGATTTTTAGAGAGCATATGTGGTATTAGGATAAAAACCTTATGATGTGACCATGTAAGTTAGTTTGATAACCAAGAGTTTGAATCTTATTTCTCAAAAAATATCTATAGTCATTACTTATCAGCCCTTATGACACCCCAGCAGAGTACAAAAATAGATTTAAAGGATAAAACCCTGCATGAAATTTCTCAAAAAATATTAATGACTATAACTTACCTATTTATTTGTGGTTTGATGTTTTCAGTAAATCTTGTTATATAATTAATAGTTTCTTAGATATACCAATTCATATAAAAACACCCTATGATCTTTGAAACAATAGGAATATATAAGTTATCTACATTAATGTTTTTTTGAAAGGTTTATAATATCAATACTAAGGGAAATCAAGACATATTTTCATCCAAAAGTGAGGAAGAAGTTTTCCTATGTTAGCCTAACTATAGTAATGACTATACATTTTTTAATAAAAGAACAAAATGTGTGAAATAATTTATACATATTAAATTTTATTAAATAGATCTACATGAACCTAAAAAACCTCATGAAAATATTAAGGATGATCTGTCTAATCCGGACATAATTTCTAGACCCCCTGATTCTACTATTATGAAAAGTTCTAAATCATATAGTACTGGAACGTCTCTAGGATCTAATCATAGTGAACACAAACATATAGATAAACATTAATTATCTTTTCATTACTTTTTTAGATCTATTTGAAACCATAAGAACTATACCATAGATTCTATAATTGGAGACTTATATAAATAGACACAGACTGAAGGTTCTCTTAAGAACCGGGTTGTAAATCAAGCCTTTATTTCACTTCTTGAACCTATAAACAATAATGACACAATCAATGATGAATTTTGGGTGATGTATATGTCTTAAGAGTTTAATCAATTTGAAAAATAAATAAAGTGTGTATATTAGGGGATAGACTTAAAGACACCATGATCATTGGTATGAAGTTGTTCTTTAGAAACCAAAAAGACGAAGAAGGAACCATAGTAAGGAATAAGGCTAGACTGGTTGCATAAAACTACAGTCAGGAAGAAAGCATTGACTAAGAAAAAAACATTTTAAAATGTTTCTAGGCTTGATGACGTTATAGTCCTTATTGAATATGGATCTAATCTAAATTTAAAACTATATCAAATAGATGTTAAAAGTTAATTCTTAAATTTGAATATAGTTGAGGATGTTATTTGATCAACCCCCTGGTTTTACAAACGGTCATTTTCAAAATAATGTTTTAATTTAATGAAGGATTTATATGGTTTAAAATAGGATCCAAGAGAATGGTATGATTGGATTGGTAATTTTGTTATTTATTATGGTTTTACAAAAGGTATATATTATCCTATACTATTTGTAAAAATAAATTCTAATGTTGTTTTAGTAGTTCAAATCTATGTAGATGACATTATTTTTTGTTCTTCAATGAATTTTATATGTATTGAATTTTCAAAAATGATTAAAAGTGAATTTTAAATGAGTTAAATTGGATAATATAAATTCATTCATAGATTTCAAATCTTTCAAAATAAAGATGATATTATTATAAATCAATGAATATAAACTATTGATATTTTAAAAAGGTTTGGCATAGATTGTAAAAAATGTATTCATAACTCATGGAGTACCACCAGAAGGTGTACATGGATGAAAATGGTAGATCTATTGATCAAACAAATTATAGATGAATTATTAAATATCTAAATTACATGACTACTACCTATACTCATATAAGGTTTATTGTATGTATGTGTAACCATTTTCAAGAAAACCTCAAGGATTATTTTTTAAATTATTTTAAATTATTTTAAAATACCTTCTGTATACTTCCAACTTATTATTTTTCTAACCAAGAATACAATAATTTCATTTAGTTTGTTCTTAATATGGTGATTTTGGTGGTTGTATTATTGATAATGAAAGAACCTATAGAACATGTAACTTTTTGTACAAGTATCTAGTTTTCGGGTGTAGTAAAAAGAAAAATTCTATATGATTATCTACTACTAAGGATGAATACATTGCTTATGGTAGTTTTTGTTCCAATATTTTTTGGATGAAACATACCTTTATAGATTATGGATATTAGATTAGACATGTTCTGATAAACTATGACAATAAAACTGTTATTAACATCAGACATGAATTAAGGATGAATAATTATTTATGAACTACTATTATGAACTCACTGTTAAAACATAGTGTGGATGAATCATTGATAGGTTACTGGTGATGTCTTTCCGACACTGACAATGTCTCACTAACAATGTCTTACCGAAACAGATAGTGTCATGCTGACAGTGTCGTGAAGACACCGATTGTGCCATGTTGACATCGATAGTGTCATGCTAACAGTGTCATTCCAACACCAAAAGTGATATGACAACACTGATTGTGTCATATAAATATTGTTTCACTCACACTAATGATGTGTCACCAATGTACACCCACTGAGATAACTCACATATTGTTTTTATGTTTTTCAAAATGACCTTGTTTTATTTATTTATTTTTATTCGACCAATATTACTCTATTTATTAGTTATAAAACCCTAAATGATAAAACTGAGTCGAACCTAGTTCTTATGCTCATTATTCCACTCTCCCACTTTTACCCCTAATCTCTCATCACAATTAAATCTTTAAAGTTCTTAAATTCAACAGCACACTCTATATGGTTATAGTAAAATGCTTCTTATAAGAATTTGGAGATGATTCTAAACTCGTAAAGAGATAGAAATAAGAATCGAACAAATTTAAACCTATTATTCGAGGACATGAAAACTATGTGGTAATACCTAAGAGAGAATTGAACTCAAAATGGTTATTAACAAGTATGTCTCTAGGTTATTTGTGTTACAGACGCATGGATTGTTGGAATGGTTCTCAAATAATTTTAGACCGTATTACCCTAGACTAGTACATGAAATTTATCTTTATATGTAGTTTATTCTAGAAGGATGTGAGGCATATTGGATTAATGTTTTGGTTAATGGAACAGGAGTATTGTTTTCTTCAGGGGATTGGGAAGAATTCTTGAAGGCACCTCATGAAGGTGTTTATGACGACTATCAAGGGAGTGCTCCTACAAAAAGTGGTTTTATTTTTAATGAGATTGTTTTGGGAGAGATAACTGGTAATGAAGATCATAGAAGACCAATTACTACTAAGTTAAATTTTGAAAGAAGGTTGTTATTAATGTTAATCAATCCCTAGTTGTGTCCAAGGAAAGGGTACATTACTTCACTCACGTAAGAAGATGTATATCTGCTATAATTACTGATGAAAGGACAGTGGTAAATCTGTGAATGTATTTTATTTTCTATATATGTGTCATTATAATGCTTTATTCTGTGAAAAGTAATCTATTTTACCCAGTAATTATATATTCCATGCTAAAAAATGATGGATGTGTATGTTATTATGAATAAATCATCTATATTTGTAGTGGTATCTACCAATGTAAGGATATTTGCAATAGAATGATGATAAATTGGAGTCCCTTGAGGAGGAAGTGTGTTGGTAATTATGGGAAATTATATGATAATTTCAACCTTGATGACCATCCATAAAGGTCAAGAGACTTATTTGATCATGTCTACCATTAGATATAGATATTATCTATTCTGATGAAGAGGAATTCACTGAAACTGGTAGAGAAACTGAGTCACCAACAAATGATATGGGTGAACCTCATATTGGAGAATATCCTAATAGGATTATCTTTAGACATACGAGTCTGCCTTTATCAATACCTTCCAAGGAAACTATTCTATCATAGGATGATGATGATGAGATAGAGGAATCAGGAAGTGTGGTGTATAAAATCCAAACTTATCCTTAAAATGCGGAAACATGTTAATAAAAAGTAAAAAAGTTTTGATGAAGAAAGTGGTAGTGATTATAAAGGAAGTGTAAAAGAAGAAGAGGATATTGAATATGGTGATAAAAGTGGGGATGAGGGAGAAGTTGAAACTGTGAAGCAATGCGGTGGATGTAATAGTAGTTCAGATGATCAAGGTGATAATATGGAACATGTTGGCACTGTGGATCAAGAATAGATTTTAAAACCTCATAAATCTGGTTCTGAAGAAGGGACATTAGTTGATGATCATTGTGAAGTAAGAGAACATGTATCCCTTGTACAGCTATTAGTTTATACAAGAAATAAATCTTGAAATGAGGGGGATCCTCAAGACAAGAATGTGAGAGTTGATAGACTTTCTCATTTTGATTATAGTGTGGTATCAAAATAGGAAAATCATCCGCGTTATATTACTCTCAATTGGAATTCTTCTCATTAAGATGTTTAGGAGAGTGTGGTAGTTCCAAGGAGACCTATAGGTGAGGAACTTGTACATTATAAAACAACTCCTGTTGTTGTGTCTTCTTCTTCACCTGCACCTCTAGTGACTTCAGTAGTAGGTGACTATGTCACCATATCTTATTTTGGATGGATTAAGAAATAGTTTTTTCACTCTTATTAGAACATCATATCAACCTAAAAATATCTTTTTCTTACTCTAAGTAAAATAAATATTTTGGATCTGATAGAAATAGTGATTTTTTATGTGGAAACCAGGCTGATCTAAATTGTTGAAATTTTAGGGAAGGATAACCAGAGCATGAGGCATGAATTGACTGAAATATTTTCAGAAATTAACATATTGACTATTGATTATATGAAATCCTTGTAAAATGTTATAATGAATTTTTACTATGTGGTTTCTAGAAATTAAACAACCTGACCTCAGACCCTTAATATTGTCATGAATTATTCTAGACAACACCTCATAGATATTGTGTAAGGTTAATCTAGCTCAGCATCTTCAGTTGCACACCCTCCAGATACTGAGATAATCAGGAATGTGATTAGAGTGGAGTTTAAAAAAACTACGGATAGCACTGACTAGGATATTATCTTCATGATTTATAAGAATAGTGATCACATCTATGACATGGTGAGATTATATACCAATGGTTCTACAAATTATCACAAATAAATAATGAGGAAAGTTGATTTTTATTTCCAGAGATGATACACCATGTATCATATCCCCGGCCACAACATGTATTTATTTGAGAATATGATACTTTCTCTAGTAACAATGCTTTTCAGAGATCTGGTGAAGCTAATTAATGAATTCACTCCTACCCTTGAGATGTTTTTATAAAACAAGGATGATTTCAACAAGACTATCAAATATAGTGGGGATATTATCATTTATTTCATCAAACTCTTCAAGAATTATCTGCATGTCCAGAGAACTATTATGGGTGTAGAAGATTACTCACATCTCAAACCATCTCTCCAATATGTTTCTTCTCCATCTTTCTCCATTCCTTTTATGGATTTATCTCATGCTCATGATTTTAGGTAGATTTTTCCTGTAATTTTGATGGCGCTTACTGGACCACCTCCCTCCTCTTTCCCAAGCTTGTCCCCTTAAGTGTTTCTGAGAGTTCATATTCATCCTCTTATAATTCAATCTGAACCACCATCCACTACTTCTAAATCTAATGCTCCTACCCCTTTATTTTTTGGTAAGGGAACAATAGTGATGTAATCCTCTTTGAAGTAGTTTGGATCATTTATTTGATAGGGCTTCATTGTTTTCATTTGTAATGTTCTTCCCCAATGTAATCTCACTTGATTTTGAAATTTAGTGTATCTTTATTCATTTCTTTGTGCTCTTATTATTTATATTCTTCTTTATTCTTTATTCGTGGATGCAATTTACACTTTTGATAATCCCAAATGGGGGAGAAGGCATTATGAATTATTTTGAGTTTTGATAATATTAAAACATGAAAGGGGGGGTAAATATATTTAATTTAATAAAGTAAAATTGTAATGGATGATATTATGTATATGACTACTTTGATCATTGTTAATCCACATATTGTGCTTCATGATGCCTTGATTTGTGATCATCAAAAGGGGGAGATTTTTTTCACTCTACAAAATTAATGCTCACAATTCATTTCAAATCATCTTTAATCACATCATAAGTTCTACGATCAAATATGATTAATTGTTATTATCTATGTTCAACTATAATTTCAACATATTCTACTAAAGTATATAATATAAGATAAGAAAACAAAAAAAAACTAGGAAATTATGAGTCACCACTATCTTGTCTCACTAATATAAATATGAGATAATAATGGATGGATCATTGACAAAATAATCAGCTATCGACAGATGAGCTGCTAACAATAATGACTCACCTACACGTTATCCTACCGACATGTCGAATCACCGATAAATGTTTGTGTCACCTATAATATCAGTTACAGATAGAGAACCATACAAACAACAATGACTCAATGACACATCAACCTATTGATGGAATAAATATCAATAAAATGAACTACCGATAGAAGGAAATACTGACTTAAGTACCAACTTATAGAAGGTCCTACAGAAAGAAGGACATGCCAACAGAAGGATCTACTAACAAAGAATTACCAATAGAAAGGAATACCAACAAAATGACTTACCGATCAACATTCATTAAAATTTCAATTATCATAAATTAAAAATGAATTTTAACTTTCATATTCTGAAAATAGAATAATAATTATTATATTAATGACGTTGTCTATCTTTTGTAGTAAATTTCAGAGGTACGAGGTTTATAACTCATTCTAAACAATTCAATTGTAAACCTCTACACTATATAAAGAAATATCCTGAGAACAAATAAGAGAATAAATCATATAGAGAGAACAAATGAGGTTGAAAAGATAATATATGAGAAGAACATTAATTATTCATAGCTGTGAACAAGGAAGGATTTTCAATGAACCAAAAATCCCAAAATATTTATAACAATAAACCCTCATATAGAGAACCTTCATGAATCATTTCATCACATTGAAAACCACAACACAGTGATTCCATGACACTCTCTTTTGTTGTATGTTTATAGAATTGGACTCTAGCATCACGTCTATTAAACCTTTAATTTCTATACAATTCGAGCACATCACACAGATCATTCTAAACCTTTTCTAAATTTTTCTGCTCTATTTTGCACATTTTTATTACTTTTCAAGATGTGTGTGTGTATATTTCATAAAAACATACTATCTCCCGATATAAGTAGGAAGATACATTTGATATTCACTCTCTCACTCCTTTAAAACACTTTTCTCCGACATATAACTATAAAAGAGGTCCCTTTGTGGCATGATTGAATTGTTTTCCCACAAATAATCTTCGTAGAGGTCTAGTTGACATGAATATCCTTGTGTGATATTGTGAACCCAGATCTAGGTTGTGGATAAATATTATTAATATAATCTACTTGGTGGTAGGTGATCCCCAAGTTGAGCGGACTAGGTCTCTACTGGAGACTGAACCTATAGTAATTATCTATTATTTTTTTTAATTTTTGTTTCATCTGATTGCAAACATATTTCAGAAAACTAAATATTACATTGATAGTCAATCCTAGTTACTATTTGTAACTATCTATTATTATGTAAATTAAATTCAAAATTTATATTAATGTTTTAAATTGTTGTAACTAATAATTAATCAAAAATTTGAGAAATTAATTTGCCAATCAAAACTCATATAAATATGCTAATTTGGTTTACTAAGCCATTTAGATTATAAATTTGGGATTTTTTAAATATGTATATTAACAAAAAAAATTATATGAACTAAATTCACCCCTTTTGAGTGTCATAATCCGACCCACAGATATCTTGGGATTATCATCATCATTGACCCCCAATTAATGATATTAAGAATTTATGCTAATTTTTGAAAATTACTGACCCTTAAACAGTTGATTATAAAATTCAATAATATATGGAATATGATAACTTTTATTAATTGTGATCATTTATATCTTCCAATAATTATTCTATATTCTCATTTGTTAATGTTACTTTTTAACAAAAATAATTGGTTCACCCCTTGGTGCAACCCTTTCCCGAATGAATTCATTTTCATGGTTTTATTGGAGTTTCTTCTTAAATTCAATCAACTCAAGTTGGTCCATTATATCATGACTTTTATAAATTGGTATAGAAGTAGTTATGTTCTATTTTGAGAACTCAACATCACATTTTTTTTGGAGGGCTAGAAAACTATTCTGGAAACACATCAACAAATTCCTACATTATTGGTATGTCATTGATATTAGATTTTTTCTTAACTAGTTGTGATTAACACCACCTATTAATGGGAATTAAGACTCATAAAATGGACGTTATCTCCATAAGAAGTATTTAATGGTCATCACATTGATATATGATCATAATTTTGATTGGAATATAAAATGTGACTTCACGTACTCCATAATTGTTGTGGGATTTTTGTAGAGAAATCCAATCCCTTCCAAAGATAATATCAAATTGATCTACAATCATAATTATATGATTTTCCTTGAGAATATTGTCATAAACTTCTACCAGATTGGAATCCTAAATGTGAGATTCCATCAACGTACAATTATGGGGTTCCACTGATGATTTTACATCTAATATTTTTGGAGTAATCCTGATAGTGTTATCACATTCATCATGTATGAATTAATTGGTATATCTATATTAAAATAAATCATTAGAAATTATATATTTCATGGAATTTTTTCCTTTCACCATGTCATTTAAATTCTATTTTTTTATTCTTGTTAAAAATATAAGTCTTATTTGTAAAACCAACATCCATATACACCTTGATAGCACATCAAGTAATATCTTCATAAAAACTAATGTATATTGTGGAAAACTCCATTTGGAGACATGGTATTAAGAAACTAAGAAATTGATGAGACATTCTTTATGGATTGATGATAATACCTTATGAATAACAAATATATCATTTAAAATTTTCGTCATAGGTACCAATATATTAATCATCCTTTTAGTTAGCAAAATTAACTTCTTATCCATATTCTTAACAAGAATATAATGAATTTACTCATTGAAAAATATGTTCTTGAAATTTCCACAATCCATGGAGTTAATTTCATCATGTTTCCTTGTATTATTAATAATATTCCACAATTGATATGCTTCACATTTAAAACATTAGACAACCAAAATGAATTTTTTATGTTCCAAACACTATAGTATGGATAATAAAATTTCACTATTGTTGATCCATTATTCAGAAATAAGTGGACCAAAAGACCCATTGAATGAAGTGGGATTATTCCCCATATTGGAATTAAAAAAACATTCCCTCATTTTTTTGTTTAGAATTATACTATTGTTTGTAGCATGGGAAATATGATTGATCATAGCAATGAGATTTTTCATTTTATAACTAATGGACTTTATATTCATATGAGGAAAATCATTTTATGTTCAATTTCACTAAGAATTAATTTTATCCTTTGGATTGCAACCATTAGAAAATTAAAAAAAAGCATAGTGCAAGAAAGAGTAATCATAGTGGAGAAAAACATAATCATGAAAATCAACATAAAGGATATTTAAATAATGAGTTTTTATTTAATCTATAAATCATTAGGTTTATATGATGTTATTTGTGGTCATGATATATTTAAATCCTTAATTATGGTATGTAAATTGTTAATGGATTCCAAAAGAATACCGTAGAGAGTGTCAAATGTGGTATGAAGAAGGGCTCATTACCTCGCACCAAGAGATGATAGAGCCCAGCTCAATGAACCCTTTTAGAGTTATTACCCATAGGTACCTCTTTTCGAGGGCCACATCTTCTCTCTGTCCCCGGAATATGTATTAATTACTGTGAAACTACATTCTCTATCTATTACAAAAAATCCTAGATATGTTTCAATATGTTGAATCATCCGTTGATTTATCTTTAGTGCTTTCACGGGGGATATCACTACGTTTTTCTCATCATAGTTTTTAACGATTATCTAAATCAATCCAGGAATAACAACTAAAGTGAACCATGATTATCACACATAATTATTATATCATTTATGATGAATATTAATTACATTACAAAAACACATGATTTAGCACCATAATAGTGTAATGCCTTCCAAATTATAGAAATACAGAAAAAAAAACCCATTGGTAAACAACATAATCTACCCCTATGATATTTATAAATAGTAGCATTATTATACTTTTGAAACTTAATACATTTCTTCAAAACCTGGGTAATGTAATCATAATAATGTGTAAGCATTTAAATTTAGTAAGGGTAAACATGGGAGATACGTAAGCACAACATGAATATAAGGGTATGAGAAAATGGGGTAACATTTGAAAACCCTACCCTACATATGAAGGATCATAATATTCAGTCCTGGAATAAAACATTTCCATTTATTATACATGAATCATAATTTAATAAATGACCACGAGACATGAGAGCGTAACATTGGCATAATATATTGAATTTTGACAAACACATAAGCATATAAAATCATTTCCGTATTATTTAAGGCACAGTACAAAGACTATCATAGTAAATTTAGTTAACGTTATAATCCATCATAGTAGTCACTGATCACTCGGAATACAGCAATAGTGTAAAAATTACCTCACAGAACCAATTTCACCCCCATTATAGTATTGTTTATCTCTTGAGATATTACTCTGTACCCAATAATAGGTCCTACCTATCTCATAATGAAATATATATTTATGTGTGAAAAAATATCATTAAAAATTAATCTTATCATAACCCATTAAATTATATATGATTTATAAAACATTCACCCTATTTTAACTTCTAGAAAAGATATGGGTTTCTGAACTATTTCTGTATTTCATCAAAGCATAACACATGAAAGAAGAAGTGGGTTTCATAATAATTATATCACGGTCTATCCCAAGGAAGATAAACCGATTCTATATATCTAATTCCATTATAAACATAAAACATGTGATCATATCACTATTAAAGCATAATTATCCTCAATGGATGTCATCTTAGATGAAAAAATTATTTTAGTCAATCATTTAAATGTTTTCCTGAAGAAAATATCCTTCTCACATTAAAAAACACTTTTATAAACATAAAACATTTTGAAAATTACTTTATTGGAAAATATCCTTGAAATATTGTAATGGAGTCTTCAATTAAAATTATTTTGATGATCATGGGATGTTTCATTCATTCTATACATATTAAAATAATGATTCCTTTCACATTTTTTTTGAAAAAGGCATATGAGCATTGTTCGGAAAATTACATGAATATTCATTTCTGAACATTTATTTTAAAATTAAAACATGGAAAATAATTTCTTTTATACATCATATGATCTTAATAAACCAATCATGGAAATAATATTATAATACATGGGTTTGGAAAAGAATAGCGTTTCCGACCGAAGAGAAAAATAAATTATTATTTTATTAAAATATTTATCAAATATTTTATGAACCAAATAGTGGGAAAATGTCAATGATATTTATAAATATTAATAATAATCTAATCAGAGAGAAATTCATGAGTTTCTTGAGAGATGAATCATAATAAATTATCATAAAAACATAATTCCTGAAAATCTTAATAAATGATGATATTTTAACATAAAAACGTATAACACATTAGTAAATTTTAATTGTAAGTCCCATGATTGAATAACCTGATGTGGAACATAAAATATTATGAAAATAAATAAATTCAATATAATACATATCAAAGCGCCAGTATATGCTTCATATGAAGTAATATAGGTGTATAACATAACATACGTCTCAAAGTATACAAATTGGGAAAAAATTCCATTTCATTATGTCTTAGCTTGTATAATTCATATTGAAACCTCCTTTATAATAATAAATTCTATTATAAAAATATAATTGAAATATATTATTATAGATAATACCATATTTTATTTTCATTTTTCCCTTCATTACCCATTTATTATGAATTTCATTATAAAGTCACGTTTCGGGTAATAATAGTTTTCTTTTCTTGGTTGTTTTGAATTATGATTTTTGGACATCATAAATAAATACTGATTTCATATTATCATTGATTTTAAACAATATATAATAAGCTTATATATTCATTAAATAATTATTTATTTAAATCAACAAAATTTATTGATAGAAAAGGCAATACACTGCTCCCTGAAATGATAGGCCATACAAACACATGAACACTATTACATATACATATAAGACTAAATAAATTAAATTAAATGATATAATCTCATTAAATAATAATTTTTATGGTGTATATATCAAATATTATAATTAATACAATCCCTATTACCTTTCATGAAAAGTGTGAATAAATCACATCTCTACGTGAGCCGATAGTCCATCGCACACAAGAGCGCCATTATCATACTCCTTCAAAATGAGGAATATCAAGGTATATGTGTGTCAATAATTATAGGATAATAATATCATAAATATCATATAAAAACAATTGAAACATGATTAATTACATCCTTCATAGTGGTAAATGAAAAAATGGATGACATGTGTTCATGAGGCGGTAGTCCCCCATACAGAGTTACAGTGATTTAGTAACCCATTTTATTGATGTGGAGATGGTTTTAGGTAATGATAGTAACATAAAAAAATAATAATACATATAATAATATTATTTTATTATATAATTGTGTCATAATAATAATTTATGGTGGTGGAGGAAGAAAAAAATGCTTATTAATGAATGTCGCCTCTTATTTTGGGTATCCTCATTATTTTTGCATTGAAATCATTCATAAGTTGGATTTATGTCTAATATAATAATTGTAGTAGGATATGATGGAATTTATGATGGGATATGTTATGTTATGTACTAAAATAGAATGTTTTTTCTATTAATAGGTGAAGAGAAATGGTGGCCTTTTATATGTGAGGTTTGTAACACCCCAAGATTTTATGACAAATATTCTTTTTAATTTCATTAATGTCTTGTGTTGTACGCTACACCAAAAGGATCTTGCACAACACGCATCCCTGACTTGCCTTGCATTACACGCAATCGTGACCTTCCTCGATAGCGTGTGTAGTACGCAATACCGAGTTTCACAAAACAATGATATGTTATTAAAATATTATTAAAACTAGCTATTATGAATAGTTATAACCACTTTTTTAAATTTTGTAAATTTTATTTTTCAAAATAGACTTCATTTTTGGATTCAGAATATCGAAATTATATTAGGGTGAAATTTTGGTACTTTTCAGATAACATTCTTATTCTGATGAATAGTGAAAATTACTAAATTTTAATTAAAAACAACTTTTTTTAATCGAAATAATTAATAGTGATAAATTATTACTTTGAGTGGTTTTAAAGTATATTTAGAATATATTTTTACAATTTAATACAATGTTGGTCATTGGATATAATTTCTTATTTAAACCAGTTATAAACAAGTGTCAATCTTTTGATAGTTATTATCTCTTAAAAACACGCTATTTGTTTTGACGACGGGAATTAATTTTAAAATTAGTTAATGTAACTGATATGTTTTGAATTTGATAAAACAGACATCATTTTTTAATTCATAATATCAAATATAGCTTAGGCCTAATGTTTGGTATCATAGGTGGTACCCAGCCTTAAGTGTGGTGCACTGCCTGGGTTGAGATGTAGGGCCCCCAGTGAGGGTGTTTTGCTCTAAAGGGGGGGGGGGTGATTGTAACATTCCCAAATGATAAAGGATCAAATGACTAAATGATATGACTCATATCAACAAGGTGTACCTTCCTTTTCGAGAGCCTACCTGATTAGAACTCCACAGTTATGCGTACTTGTCCTGGAGTAGTGATCAAGATGGGTGACCCTCTGGGATGTTTCTCAGGGTGTGTGTGAGTTAGGACAAAGCACACTGGAAAGGACAAGTGTTGGCCTATGGGAAATTTCATTATTCAGATGACCCGTTCAGGCATGTGGGTGGACCCTGGGGTGGGCCCCACCTGTCTGCGGGGCAACTGGTGGTACCTGGTGGGCTAGGACCCAACATCCATGTTAAGGCGGGGTGGTTGTGCTGTCACTGGGGCTCGGTTGTCACAGTTGGTATCAGAGGCAAAGGAGGTAAAAATGTATCTGATCCTTGGGAACTCTCACATGTGAGCGTTGGACCAAGCATGGCTCTCCGCCCAAGGGCTTCATGAGGAAATGGCTGCCACTTGGGATGGTGGTGTGTCCCACCCAGGGGGTGTAGCCGCCCATGGAGTTCCCTAATAGGTATCAATTATAGTCCACTGGAAGTAATTCCAGACCGCTACAGTTGGTATTAGAGGAAAAGTTTAGTCAACCTTTGGAAACTAGGATGCGAGAACTTTAGTGAGATCCCTATAGAAATTTCTAAGGTATGTATAGGGATGTCCCTAAGGTTAAGTATAAGTATAGGTTATAGTACTAGAATTACGGTAACCTAAGATGTTAGATATTAAAGGTACTCCACCTTTATTCTGTTGTTTTCCCTAGCGTGATTTTTGCCTCTCACACTATTCTTTTTGGGTTTTAGACGATGGCTAGAACCCGAAGGAACCGTGTTGATCAATGTAATGGGAAATGAAATGATTGTCCTCCTGAACAAACAAATGTTATGGGAGATAGAGTGAAAAATATTATTGCTATACTTACACAAGCTATGAATCATTCCAGACTTCCGAATGAGCAGATAAGGGAACAATATTCTATTGAGTCCTTCATGAGGCAACACCCACCTTATTTCAGTGGGTCTTCTGATCCACGTGTTGCTGAAAAATGGATCAGTACCACTGAAAAGATATTTTCAGTTCTCCAATGTTCTGAACATGATAAAGTCAACTTAGTAGTATATCGTTTGGAAGGTGAAGCTGATCAATGGTGAATCTTTTCAAGAATATGAGGCCAAGAGATGAAATTGAGTCCATGGAATGGGACGAGTTCAAGAACTTATTTTTCAATAAGTACTTCCCTCGTATTCTTCAAACAAAGATGGAGAAGGAGTTTCTTGAACTAAAGCAAAAGGATGATGAATATGTTGGTATATACTAAGCGAATTTTACAAGGCTTGGAAGGTATGCATCTGGCTTTATCATCCAACCTGAAAGTAAAGTTGATCGATTCATCGGTGGCTTAAAACAAATTCTTCGAAGGGCGTTAGCTATAAGAGACCTTAGTAGATATGATGAAATTGTGCGTTGTGCTATTAAGGTAGCAATGGAAGATTGTGTTACATATCCATATCATGTTTTTAACAATAAATGAAAGATGGAGTTCAATGAGAAATCTCAGAATAATGGTGAAAAGAAGGTGAATGTTTCCTTATGCACAATGTGTAAAAAGAAGCATGGTGTAGATTGTCTTAAAGGGATTAGAAAATTTTTTATGTGTGGAAAAGAAGGTCATCAATCAGCTGAGTGTCGAAGTAATGGAAAAAGGGTTGCTAATGGTGTGAATAAAGAAAAGACTGCAGAGAACGCACCAACAACACTTCAATGCTTCAAGTGCAATGAAATGTGGCATTATGTTAATCAATTCCCTAATCCAAGGGATAATGATGATCGACATGAAAAACCACTTAAGGCAATGGACAAAGGGAAGTCACATGCGATCACTATTGGCGATGTTGAATACGACAACAATGTGGTGGAATGATTAAGTGTTTATGTAAAGGGATTCCAAAATAATTTTGTATATAGTATCGTGGAATATTGGAATATTTATGTATTGGTCTATTGTGGCTTTCAATAATTTTATGGTACCGGTAACCATGGAAAGTGATTGAGATATTTTTGATAAGCAGATGATATGTGCATAATGAAGGGATAATGAGAAAATTAAATGTTTGATAGTATTCATGAGCTCGTGACTGATATAAGGATAAGGTTATATCATGGTTTGAGTATATTGAATTTTTGGATTTTGGTATGAGTAAAGAGTTAACTTTTGACAGAATTCATGTTTTCACTAAGGTTTAATGGGTATTCATTTTTCAAGAGAATACATGATTAAGGTATTCACAGGATTGGAATGTGACCAACAAGACATATGGGGGATAAATGATGGTATTCACATTCTTGGTTGATGATATTTCAAGTAATCGTTTTCTTTACACTATTTTAGATAAGCCTAATGATTGGAATGGATTATGTTTGACATAAGTTAGTATTGTTTAAGGATAGAACGTTTTTTCGATATTAATGATGGGATGTTATAGTAATATAGCTTTAGAAAAAGGACAACCTATAGGATGGGCGATAGCCCATTGCGTCGGACAAGGCTGTAGGAATCGAACACACAATTGAAGTACGACTGGCCTATATCGCCTACCACTGGCCTACAGGAAGTCCCTGTTTAGTAGAAACTAGTTTTATTATATTAATCAGTAAGATATATGAAGTATAAGTCCATTTTATGAACCATATATGATTAATCTCACTATAGATGGACTTATGTATTTTTTGATAACTTTTCAAACCTTTTGTTTGAGACAGATGGAATGACCCATCATTCTATCACATGATCTTCTAACAAATCACAAATGACAAATTCAACTTCATTTCTTTAAGAGATGAAGTGGAAATTGTACAAAGAATGACCAATGGTGAGACTATACCAAAATCACAAAAGTATTTCTTCTAATTCCAATTTCATCAACTTTAGGGAAATGATCTTGAAAACCAAAAATGTTTTCCTAGTGCTCTTATATCTGATGAATCAGATAGTACCTTAGATCGTCAAAAATTTATGGCTTTGTGATTGTTGTATTTTCCATAGCCATGTTCTCTACCACTCTCCATCGGAACATGGTGGTTAGATTTCTCTTCCATATCCATATTTTCACCTATGTGGAAACCCAGTGATTAGTTTATTTGGGTAACCATTACATTTCATACTTTTATTTTTAAAGATTGGTTTTGGTATTCCTTTTTATGATGTGGGTTTCTATTAAAGAAACTTTCGAGTAGTAAACCATTTATAACCCTGACGAATTTCAAGGGTGAAATTCATTTTATGGGTGAAAAAATGTAACACCCTGAGATTTTATGAAAAATATTATTTTAATTTCATTAATGTCTTGTGTTGTACGCTACACCAAAAGGAACATGCACAACACTCATATTTGACTTGCCTTGCATTACACGCAATCACGACCTTCCTCGATAGCGTGTGTAGTATGCAATACTGAGTTTCACAAAACAATGATATGCTATTAAAACATTATTAATACTAGGTGTTATGAATAGTAATGACTACTTTTTGAAATTTTGTAAATTTTATTTTTCAAAATGGACTTCAATTTTGGATTCAGAATATCGAAATTATCTTAGGGTGAAATTTTGGTACTTTTCGGATAACTTTCATATTCTGATGAATAGTGAATATTACTAAATTTTAATTAAAAACAACTTTTTTAATCGAAATAATTAATAGTGATAAATTATTAATTTGAGTGGTTTTAAAGTATATTTAGAATATATTTATACAATTTAATACAATGTTGGTCATTTGATGTAATGTGACATTTTAACCAGTTATAAACAAGTGTCAATCTTTTGATAGTTATTATCTCTTAAAAACACGCTATTTGTTTTGACGACGGGAATTTATTTTTAAATTAGTTAATGTAACTGATATTTTTTGAATTTGATAAAACAGACATCATTTTTGAATTCATAAGATCAAATATAGCTTAGACCTAATTTTTGGTATCAGAGGTGGTACCCAGCCTTAAGTGCGGTGCACTGCCGGGGTTGAGATGTAGGGCCCACAACGAGGGTGTTGTGCTCTAAAGGGGGGTCAATGTAACATCCCAAAATGATAAAGGGCTAAATGGATAAATGATATGACTCATGTTAACAAGGTACACCTTCCTTTTTGGGAGCCTACCTGATTAGAACTCCACAGTTAAGCGTGCTTGGCCTGGAGTAGTGATCAGGATGGGTGACCCTCTGGAAAGTTTCTCAGGGTGTGTGTGAGTGAGGACAAAGCACACTAGAAAGGACAAGTGTTGGCCTGTGGGGACTTTCATTAGTCAGATGACCTGTTTAGGCATGTCGGGTGGACCCTGGGGTGGGCCCCACATGTCTGCGGGGCAACTGGTGGTACCTGGTGGGCCAGGACCCGACGACCATGTTAAGGCTGGGTGGTTGTGCTGTCACCGGGTCCCAGTTGTCAAAAGTTTAGTGGAACTGTAATAATGTTTATAAAATGAAAAGATGTCCATACATTTTCCTTATATAACAAGAAACCAAGGAAATAGTATTCTATAGAATATAATATATATGTTCTAAATATATACATAAAATTGGTGTTGTGTATGTTTTTGAGATTTTTTACACTGACCTACTTTTTAACCCTTCAGTAAACCCATTTTTTACTTTAACTGTGGTATATAATGTTTACTCTTCTTCCTATTTATATATCTAAAATATTAAGTTGAAATTACTAAATATATATTTTTTATGATTAAAAATATGTAATACATTTTTAAAATTCAATTCTGAGAATTTGAAAAGTTTAATTTAAACTCATTTTTTCATATGGGACGATAAAACATATTTTTGAAGAGAAAATGTTCAAAATGTTCAATTATTTTTTTATCAAAATTCCATAAGAATTTTTTTACAATGACCATTGATACATGAAATTAAAACATAATTAAACCAATTTGATGTATAATTTTTTTGGACAATATGATTTATAATTGAACAATTTTTTCATTAAATAAAATTAAAAATAAAATTTAACTTTATAACTAAATTAAACCAGTTATAGATTTCAATTAAAATTCAATATATTTTATTACTAATCAAAAAAGGTAATTTTTTCGAAAAATCCATTATATTTACAATAACGTAATTTTGGAATTCTGATTTTAATAATGAATTTTATTTTTTATAATTAATTATATAAAAAATTTATTTTGATAATGTTAAACAATTATTTTTTTAAATATTATTTTTGAAACATTTATACATTATAAATATTTATGTACGTTTTTATAAAAAAAATTACTTTCCGTAAAAACATTATAAATAATATTTTCTAATTAATTGTTTTGATAAATACTTCGTTCTTTAATTTCTAGGTCATAACTAACATATTTGAATAATAATATTAATATTATATTGGAGTTTGTTAAAATTCATTGTCATATATAACATATGCTATCCTTGGTGTTTCGTGTAGACCAATATTAATATGGTGTTGCATGTAATGAACGATATAAAATAAATTTAATTTATTTGAAAAAAACAATTAATAAAAACTCTGGGATTTACACTTCTAGAATCCTCATACATAATACACTTCATCATAACATCGGTAAATTTATATATTGATTGGAGTGTATGGAAATTATCAGAAATTCTAAACAATGAAGACATATATTAAGAAATCATAAATTAATGTATTTTTTCATAAGTTTTTGAGGACCTAATCTAGAAACATAATAGATATACCCAATGTCATAACAATCAAATATTTAGTCATGGATAATGATATTTCATATCATATGAAATAATTTATAAGTGTGTGAAACATTAGAAAATTATAATACATATGAGAAAAACCTATGAATAATATTTTAGAATAACAATGCGGAATAAATATAACTATGGAAATCATTTTTCAGGGCTACCCACTAAGACATTCACCACAAATTATTCATGGAATAACCACCCATATACCTTTATGGGCTTGGTATAAACAACCATATACCCTCTCCTGCACATGCTAACCTCTCAGGTACCCTTTGATCCAATAAGACAATATAAATTACCAAATTCATCAAAATGATTTAATGGACCGCCCAATAAAATAATGTTAAACCATTCATATAAAATATATCAGTCAATAAGAGCGTTCATCATTCCTCGATATCTTAATTAACCCAGGAGATTAAAATATATTTCAAGAAAAAGAATTAAAACATAATCAACATAAAAAATACATAGATAGTAAGTGGATAGTTTCATAAGATCAAATCCACAATAGAACATGAAAGTCTTTAAATAATGTGTAAATATATTTCAAATCTATTTTATATAAGTATAAAATGTATAATTTGAAAAATAATAGATGAAAAATATTTTATTGGAAAAAAAATAAAAACAAAAAAAATTAAAGAATAAAAAAAATAGTGTTTTCATTACAAAAACTATGGGAACTATTAATTAAATATTTATGATTAATAAAATATATAATGTAGGGGAATCCATACATACTGCATATGTTAAATAATATTTATTCACACATTTGTTAAAAGAAAAAAGTGAGCAAAACAAAAAAACATTAATAATACTATTTTTAAAATTTTTTTAAGAAACTAAAAGGCGGAATAAAAAAAATTTATGAAACATTAATGTATGCATAATAATTTCAAAAAATAAATATGACGAATATATATATGTTCAAAAAATATTCCCAACCAAAGAGAAAAAACAAGGTTAATTATATTAAAGACATCATTTTGAGCATTTTGAGTTCAACATTGGATAAAATGGTACCACTAACTAATAATTAAATTAATAAATATAGGAGATGAAAGTAGATGTTATTTATGAAGGAAAAATATAAATTTTCAGAAAAGGGAAATTGAAACATAAATAATCATGAAAAAACTATTATTTTACCATAAAGCATAACCATAGGTTTTGTCATTCTTCATCTGTTCTACCCATGAATTTACTGAATTATTACTAAAAATGAATGTATACTCATTTAGGATAATGATTATTTACTAATTTTTCCTCCATTGATTTTTTAATCTTATTATCAAATAAATAAATATTTATTAAAATTATAACCATACAAAATTGAATATAATCATTAAAACACCTCAATTAACATAGTGAATCAGATATAATTCTTTTACTTGAACAAAATATAATATGGGATCCAAAAATTCAATAATAGGTTTCCAAATTGAAAATGATATTTTCAAATTCATTATTTACTAATTTAACATATCATTTGTTGACAAAATGTTTTCATATATTATATGCTTATTTTTAAAGTTAATTCCCTAGAAAAAACATCTTAGTAATCTTTTATGACATGTATTAATTGTTTTAAATATAAACAAACCATATATCATATCATGATTTATCTTCTACATGGAATTGTTAGTTGTTCGCCCAATTAGGATAAATACACTGAGAGGGGGTGATTAAGGGTATGATTTATTAAAACAACTGCCCCTTCGGATATTTTTTCACTATTAAACAGAAAAGTATTCTCTCCTCTTCCCGTAGTAATATATGAACATAATTAAAATCATTCTTGAGATATAGTGTTTTTTACTTGGTTTACTATCATTGGGCTATGTCTAAGGAGCTTGCAATGGTGATGTTCAATAGTACTAAATCCATCAAATATCAATGTTAAATAACAAGGTTTGTTCCATATCACTTCTAGGACCAATATCACAACCATTTATAGATTTAGGGTCTTCTCACTTCAGTTCCATTGGTCACTCTGAGTTTCTATGTATCTAGATAACTGTCAGTGGAAAGAATCATCATTTTCCTCTTCCTTTTTCCACTACTTTCGGAATGGACCCCCTCATAATTTATGGATTTGTAGGTCCCTTCATTTTCATGAATTTACAAATCCAAATATATAAATAGATTCCATATTTTACTTCCTTTTCACATATAGTTGAAACACACCATTCCAAGTATTATTAGTTAGTGGAAATTGATTTCATAAACTTTTAAAGTCCCTTCACGGATAACTTTCTTCCTCCATGAACATCACTCCACCGTGTTGCACCAATGCTTCTAGAATCACCAATTCCATAAACTGCCTCCATGTACAACATAAAACTACTGCCTCTATGTACTGCCTCTACATACCACATCCATGACATGATTCTGCATACTAATTTTGGGTACCACTTCCATATGACAACTCTACGTATGACATATATAGGCCGCTTCCACATATCGTCTCATCATAAAACCTTCATATTTGTGGAATTATTTTTTCATTGAAAGCTACTATACCATACAATCCACATTTTCTAAGCTATCTCTATGTACTAATTACCCCTCTTAGAATCATCCTCATAGACAACTTCTACTTTCATAGAATCCTTCATGCGAACTAGTTTCAGATTTCACCGAATTTCTGGAGAAAATATATTTTATTCTGAAAATAACTCTCACCATAATGATGATATTAGCCATATATATAGAGTAAAATAGGTATGTAAATTATTCTAATCCAATATTTAACGAATCTTTCATGCGGTACATCCTTCACTATGTACAACACATATTTGGCGAAGCATTTTCCCTATGTGTTCCGCATACCTCCACTCTTCTTTCAAAGTGACCGATAGCTTCTGTGAATAAAACCTTTCGTGGCTGCAGAAATCATTTCCTAAAATCCATTAATGATGATCTATCACACGTACCACAATCCTTCTAGGAACCGTTTCTCTCTTGTCAACCATTTTTCATTTTCAATCTACATACCAAGCTTTTCTATCTCCGTAGCACCGCTACGTGGAGTCCTTCCCTTTACTAATTTTCATCGTCGTTCCACGTACCTCCTATGCGGTTGGAAAATTGTCCATGAAAGTGTGTGTAATGTTCTCTCCATTTTATAAATTCATACATTTCCAAAAACAATCTCTTCATTTTGAGGCCCAAAATTCTTGTAAACACTATGAAACCGCGCCTTCTCAAACACCTGCTTCAGAAAACACCAACCACAGACAGTCGTGGTCATCTAGAATTAAAAAAAACAAAAAAACATCCAGAAAAATACATGTAACCCTGTAGGGATTTTTTCAAACATACATGATAATTTCCTAAAAGTACTCGTCACACTGAAAGATCATAATAGTTCCCTACTATGTTGGGAACATATAATTCCCACAAAATTATTTTTAAAAACATGTTATATAATTTTATGATATCATTTGATGAAATTAAAATGATAGACACTATTAATGAATGAGACATATAGGAAATTAAAGAACCATCACATGGTTTATAGCATTATAAATTTCTAGTTGTGGAGATTATGTAGACACAACCAGTAATTAGAGAATCCTTGTGTATACATGTAATTCGATATTCTTGTTTAAGCATGTGTGTATTGATCCTTAGACAGTAATATTATTATAAATAGACCTTATTTGTTACATTCATTTATGTTTTGGTGAAAATCATTTTGATATATGTTCACGATGAAGATGGATACATTACATGCATCATAATTAATATTAAATTATTGAATAATGAGAAAAATGATTTTTCCCTTATAACCATCAACAAATGTTAATATAATAGGATATTTTATGGAAATAAAACCATAGAAATGAATCCATGGTCATAGTGTTCTGTGGGTGGGTCCAATTTTATAATGTCAGAGATTGAGTTATCAATAACATATGTTGATGGTACTAGTATAGAACATTCTTGATTAGGGAAATCGTGATAAAATGACTATATTACATTGTATGGGTTTTAATGTTATTGTGACATTAAATTTATTTTTAATGGTTACCTTGGAGTATTGGTAGATATTATTTTAATACGTTAGATGGTTTCACCTAATTCCATTGAGAATCAGGTCTAGATGGTCACATATAATGTGAGTCTAGAATCTAAGTAAAATTCTATTTGAAGTCAACTTGTTAGAATAAATATTATTCCGACCATGTGGTTTCAAAATTATTTTGTATTGATATATTTCCATGATTAAATAATTTTTTTATTAAAAATAATAAATATATGAACTAAATAATAATAAATATTTATTTACAAGATTTAATGAATAAAATATTTATTAAATTTAACAAAATATAATGAAATGATATTTATTTATTTAATGTATAATCATTATTTAAGGACCAATAAATAATAAAGAAGGGATTATATCGAGTTTAATGGTAGGGATTGAAATGATACATTAAATTCAACTTAAATAGGAAATAATTTATTTATTTTACAAATTGTATTTATATTTTCAATTGTTTTGTGCATGTTAAAAAATTAATATTATTATTTTTATTATTTTTTATACATAGGGTAATCTAGGAAATAATTTATTTTATAATTTTATATGTACAATTAACGACCCTATCATAGATTTTTAAATACTTAGTTATATCAGATTCTATGTATAAGATGGTTTTTTTAGAAAAAAAATTTATTTAATTCTCTCAATCTTCCATTATATTCCTCTAATGAACACATTCACGAACTATAGCATTCAACCCTCTTTCATATCAATAAATCAAGAGTAATAAATTCTATTTATTTTATAAATAGATTTACCGAACTATCTATGATGAATGATGAAAGTGATCAAGGTGAAATTAACTAGGACCAACCATTTCTATGATGACATTTAATGATTTTTGAGAACACGTAGATAACTATTAGATGCAATATACCCTTTGAACCTCTAACATAATGATAATGTACCGAGATTCATACCCCAATATATCAATGAAGAAACAATTTAAAGGAAAGTTAATTTTCAATATATATATATATTACTTAAAAATAATAAGCAATAGTTATTCCATTCTAGTTCTAGTACTGTTAAATTCAATTAATATTTGATTTAATTTCATTGGTCAAAACGTTCTTGATAATGTACATTTCAAATTATTCATTTATTATAAAAAAAATTCAAGTTGGGAATGACCAATGGGAACTTCCACTATGCCTACAATATTAAATTTTTATCAAAACAGTCCCATAAAAAATTGATAATTATTAATTAATTTTTGATTCATAATATGAATTTGTTTCTAGTTTTATTTTAGTATTTCCCATTCGTTAAATACGAAATATGATATACTTTTATATAATATTTATTATCACTAATATAAATAAGAATATGATAGTTTTTCTACAATAACCTCCAAATAAAACATCCTAATGTTTCATGGGTTCTATTTGGATAAAACAAGAGTACACAGAAAGTAACCCGATGGTATACACCTTGTATCAATTTTAGATAAACAAGGATGAATTTCATGAAAATAGGGTTTTCATGCATTTACTATAGATATAATTTATTTAATAAACATCATGTGTATTCCGATATAGTATGTTATTTGGTTTTATTGGGAAACAATTCATGTAACTATTTTACACATCATGTAGTCCTTTCTCTTTCTTGTAAAAAATATTAGTGGGTCCATGATTTGTTGTGTAATTATTACATGAAATTGTGACTAGAAAAACATGGATATTTGATGAAACATGGTTGAGGTTACTGGACATGAATTTTACATTGAAACATCCCATGTATGTAATATGTAAGAAAATTTTATATCATACATGATATGATAAATCAATCGTTAATGGACAACTACATATTATTATTTAATATGGAAGACATAACCTATCTATTAGAATGATGCATATAAACATGGTTAACTGAATTATAAAAATATTGTTTAAATATATATATATATATAATAAATTATTTTTCGAAAAATTTACTATAAATAAAAAATAAACCCTTTAAAAAATGAAATTAAATTATTTTTTCTAAAAATAACTATTTAAATATACAAAAGTTTTATTTTAAACCAATAATTAAACAAATCCCTCTTATTAGATTATATTAATGTAATTTATATATAATATATTCAACTCAATGTTTGGAATTCACATCATGAATTTTCTTGAAATGATTAAATAAAAAATTTATTTTTATAAATTAGAGATGTATTTTTCTAAAAATATAGTTTTTCCACCTTTTGAGGGAACATTTTTTAAAATCTACTTTTTGAAATGTTTGTAAAATTAAATTTGTAAAAAATATTCTCTAAAATTAAAATATCAAAACTAACCTGAATTTTTTGTTATTTTTGTATAAGTTTCATATTTCTGATGAATAGTGAGAAGTGATGAATTTTAAATGAAAACATCCTTTTCAACCAAATAATTTATTTTATCTCCCATAAAATATAAATTAAGAATAGTGTATTTGATAACGTGTATGACATGCAACACAAATAACATAATGGGATATGAAATCATAATAATTTTTAATAAATTTAATGATTTAAATAAATTCAATATAATATATAGATTTCAATGCACATGACATTGAGTTATTGTACATCTCACACAGCAACAAATTTCTTTGATGGCTTGTGTTACATAAAATAACATGTTTTACTGAACAATAATATATTATTAAAATGTTCTAATTTAAATTATTAAGATATAACATATCCATTAAATTATTATTTATGAATATGATTAACTAACTTATGAAGATATATGGTTTATAAAAATATAAAACTAATTCATTGTTTAAAAATTAATTGGAAATAAATATATCAAAAAATTGAATCAAAAAGGGAATATTTCTATAGAAGACTATTTTTATGCCCACAAAGATGTTTTACCATAATTAATTAAATAATTTTTAATTAGTGAATTAAATTAATGTAATATATTTAATATTAATTTATTAACATTCATCTAATATATTTGATAGACATGAGATTAGAACAACCATAACATTAAAGGAAAAACCATGTATTTTTATTATTGCACTTTTAATAAGTTTTAATGGAATCTCTATTTTAAATAAACAATTTAGGACATTAATAAATAATATACATGAAAATAGACTTAACCACTGAAATTGGATTATAAAAATTATATTAGAGTTAAATTTTTTTAATTTTTCCGCAAAGTTTCATTTTAAGATGTATTGTGAAAAATTAAAAATTTTAATCAAAGATGCTTTTTTCAAATTAATTTATTAGGATAAATTAATTTTTTTACTTTAAAAGATTAATTATTAAATTTCATATAATTTAATAAAATTTATGACATTTTAATCAATTTCACTTTTAAATAGATTATAAAAACATAGAAAATATTTCAATGTTTTGACATTAAAAAACAACATTGTCATCCCATCTACAAAAACAATTTAAATTAATTTATAGTAGTTTTGTGTGTGTAATTTGAAAAAATTGTTACCATATTTTGATTCATCATAATTTGTAATGTCTAATAATTTTAACATAGTCTTTTTTCTAAAAAAGCATTCAATAATTCTGATTAAAATTAATTACAGCGATTAAGAGTAAAATTAGCTTAACATGGGAAAAACCTTAAATATAAGGGAAACAATGACCTTGAAACTTCTCCAAATTAAATTTTATGTCCACATTTATACCGTATCCTTCATTTTATATACTTTCATCTACAATTGGATTAACTTTCAAAGAGAAAAATGTGATTCGTAATACCTTTATAAAAATTTACAAAAGTGCCAATCGTCCTCCACTATAAAAAGGAATTCAAGCCTCCAACATCCTCACACCAATCAAGAAACTTTTTCTAGATCAAGAACTACCCCAATTGATAATAAAAAACTATTCTAATCAAAAAAATCCTAAACTTTGATAGAAATACATCCAAGGAATCTCTTTAGTGAAAACCAAAAGAAATTACTAGAATAAAAATCAATATCATTCCACATGCTCTTTAGTTTTTTTCTTTCTCCATTCCTTCAATTATCTTTATACCATTAATATGTAACGAAAACATTTTCATAAATATACTATGATTTTTTATTATATTGGTTAGTCTAGACCTTACACAAACATCCATATAATGGTTACTGAACTTACCATTCATGATTATGATGTAAAACCGCCTCACGAAACAATGTTGTTAGTTTTTTCATCACCACCATTCATTATTGTAAATTATGATAGAAATTATATTTATATATTTTACAAATAATATTTATAAAATATTTATAATTTTTCATTTAATTTTTTAACACATAACCTTATGCACTCCATTTTTTCGGAAAACAATAATAGTGTTTGTGGAAGTGTAGACTATGGCCCCAGCAATGTGATTTGATTCAATGACACTATACATGGAATATATAAAAGATGTTTTTAATAATAATATGTTGCATATATGTCATAGATAGGATACTGGAGTTATAAAATACATATATATAATTTTCCTTTCACTGTTTTAATATGAAAATGAAATTAAAGTAGCATTCATGCATATATACAACATACTGTCTCCATAGACAGTGCATTTCATTTATTATCTTTAAATGTTATATATTATTATAAATTAAAATATAATGAATTTATATGATATTTAAATCATGTTTTATATTTTTAATATGATTATACCATGATCTAATTAATAATTGTAATAATTAACAAGTGAAAACATAATCGATAAACTTAGAAATTAACATAAAAATGGTGAAAGTAAAGAAAGATAATTAACCAATGGGTAATTAGATATTAAAAGAATTTAATATATGATAGTATAAATATTATAATGGTTATGGAATAATTTATAGAAATTATTAAACCCATTATGAAAGATATTAATGTATGTTCACATAAAATCAATCCCATGGTAAGGGATTTTGTCTCATTTTACATTCTATTGAGTCTTCATTGTTTCTATACTCCTAGTTTCTTTTATATGGTGTATATAATATCCATTAACATGATATATAATGAATATATTTATTATAATTATATTATAAGTTTAATTTAATTTTATTAACTCATATATATTATGATTCAATTATTTCAATGTGGTATGGGAAACATTGGGATGATTAATGATTATTGTCCTTGAGAATGTTTTTATTGATTATCATTGCATTGTCACATAATTTTGTGATTGTAAAATTTATCATAAAACAATTACTTAATTTTTTATCACCTAATTTCATATATACGGTTTACATACTATCATGTTTTCATATAATATAATTTTCCATTCTTTCTTTTCAATATTTTGGGTTTCAATTTTAATTATTTAATTTAAGGGGATTTTAGTTGAATGATAAAAATTGGACAATAAATTCACAACCACATTTATTTCCAATGGGTTATACAACTATGCCATTGTCAATAATATAATATTATTATGATTATAATGAATTTTACGATATATTGATGTATTTTCACTACCATATTTGGATTTACAGCTGATACAAAAAATCTTATCATGGATTGATTATCACATTAGCATTATAACATTTTCAAGGGTTTACATCACAATCAAATATTTTAGGATTGTTTACACTGGAATGTTCCTCAGAGGAAATTATTTGATTATTGTTTAGAAAACTGTATCATTTTTGTCACCTATGGTTATTAATTAACATTATCAATTATTATTATTATTTCCCCACACTTTGGAACTTAGAATGCTTTAAAAATGTTTTTATTGAAACCTAACTTCATTTATCTCTTTTTTTATGGGAACCTATTTTGTAATAAAAACTGTGTTTTCTAAAAAGTGATTTAAAAAAAATTTAATCATTCCAAAATTAATAATTAAATAAATTTTTGGCATTTTTTATTTAACCCATGTTTTCAAATGATTCTTCTTGAATCATTCAAGACATGGAATATTTCTATCCTTTTTACCATATAGAATGTATTTTGTATTTATCTTCTACGACATGTGCATATCAACCAACCATAATTTCTCTAAATCTTCCATTTCAAATTTAAATAGTTACATTTTAAATAAATTGTTTTTAAAAGTGATTATAAAAGAAATTTTATTTCCTAAGTAATTTAAAAACAATATATTATTTTCTTCATGATTTTTTTGAATATATTTTTATAGTACTTAATTTCATCAATGGGAACAAACCATTATTTAACTCTCGAGATCAGTTGTGTTGATACCATTTTTATTCTATCTCTCTATAGTTGATTATTTATATGTTGAAGGGTGGTATTGGCATTTACTTCTCTTATTCCATTTAGTCCCCTTGAAATATTCAATTTTTAATGACTATTCGAAATTGAATTTCTCCTAAATTTCCATATAATTTTTCATTGAGGCGATTATCTACTAAAATGTAATATGTTGTTTGCATTGATAATTATATAAATATTTTGGGAGATATTTATTAATCCCTATCATCAATTCATTAGGGATATTTGAAATAAAGTATTATTTATTTCAATTATTAGATATAGGGATTTCCTTGGATCAGAATGAAACCAGTGGGGCCTAGATTTACATTAACCCTTGATGCATCAGTAGTCTCATAAGAAGAATTAGTTGTGAAAATTAGATGGGTTTTCACCTGATATAAAAACATCATTTTGAATGGTCGCGATGATAATGGTTCCACATTCCTAGGAATAATGGCGTCCAATAATTAAGTGTTTCCCCTATTTAGTTTTAGTTTATATTCATCCATGAGATTTTGTGTTGACATACATATCAATACATTTAATTATTAGTTCATTGATTAAATGACATGTGTTTATGTTTCTTACACTTCCATATAGATTTTTCCTTATCTAGTTATTTGTATGGAATGTGTTTCCTGTTATTACATTTCCATATTTTTTGTGAAATTTGTTTTCAGATTTTTGATTTCATGGTATCTGGGTTTAATAATTTTCTATTCAATTATTATTATTCTAAATGATTCATTTTATTTTTTCTCTATACATTACCTTTATTAATCATTTGGTATCACCCTAATTTTTTTTTCATTCCCTATAAATCCATGAAGTATACTAAGAACATTAAGTTGGGATACCATTGATAGAATAATGTTATCCTAAAAAGAAATAAAATTATGTTGAAATTATTGTATTAATTTGTAATACTATACTCATGTATTTATCTAGTTTAGAAGGCTATGAAACATATCAGTCCTTTGGGATTTGATTCCTTATAATCATGCCAATATAATGATAGTAGACACTGGCTTTGGGATTTCTGGGGTTGGTTCCCTTCACATTTTATTAGAGGAACTATAATAAAAATATTGAAACTAGATTTAGTAAAACCAAGAATGGAGAACATAGACTTAAGGAATAATTTGAGGATAAGTAAATAAAAATATTCTAATGATTCAATTAGAGAGGAATTATATGGTTTTCAAATAAATACATACCTTTCTTGAAACTACATGTCAACTTAATTTTAGAATAGATTTATCTATGAGTGAAAACCATAACAAGGTGCATCAGGCCTCACTCAACGTTACCTGTTACATGAAAATGGTCCTTACTGCACACCTAGTTTGACACTCTCATGGGATTTTCTTAGGATAATTCACATTTTCTTTACATACAATCGAAAAGAATTTGAGTACCTATTGAAAATGAATTACCTAGATTAAAAATGTGTTTTATATTTTAAATAAGTTGTCATTTTTTATATATCTTTTTTCTAGTCATATGATTTTCTAATAATGACTATTTTTACTCAAACTATGCTTTTGGTTTTAGTCAATTGATGTTATGCGATGGAGTTAAGAAAACATTGAACTTGATGGAATATATTGTGAAAATGAGAATACAAATGTTGTGTTGATATTAGTGAAATGTATCTTGTTTATACCTAATAATTCTTCTTGAAATACGATTAAAAATATATACCTTAACCAACTTCCTAACTAACTAAATATTAGAATGATGAAGTTTTCTAAGAGCCTTAGTGTTGTAGAATTTGGAGAGAAGAATGCTCAATTTCTCTTTTTCATAAAATGTGGAATGAGGTACCTTGGAAGGTTTCTTTCTATAATGGAGATATTCTTTCTATGTGGGAAATAAGAACATAATATAAATTTTTTTGAGGAAAAATGATGACTGGGATGGGAAGAAATAAAACTCAACAAAATGAATCATTTATAGTCTATTTTTATAAATTTTGGGAACATGGAAATTAAATTTATCGATTCCCTCTTCTGGAGGATAATATCAAGAATAAATAAGGACCTATGTGTAAATAATTGGTTGATTTATATATATGTTATGTTTTATTGAAACCCATATTTATTAGGGTATGGAATGATTCATATTGTTTTCATGGATTTTAATCATATTATAGAAATTATATAAATTTGGTTTTTGAAACAGACAACCTTTATGTTCGGTGTTAATTGATAAAATCCAACCAGGACATGATATAATAAGTTATGACTGAAAGATGATATGGGTTTCATGCCAACTATTGACCTATGAAATGTCATGGTAATATTGCATTTTTTTTAGTTAAAAAATTTGATAAATAAATATTAATTATGAATAAGCATTTATAATTTTAGGTTTAGAGATTAATGAAATAATCATATTGCATTTGGAGTGTAGTTAGAGATAAATAATAATAAATTTTACTCTTTTATGGTCTTTAAGATCCATTATATGTTTATTTTTTTCTTCAAAAATCAAAGTAAAATTTTTAATATCAATTGCATGTTGTCGTGGATGGATTTGAAATTTATCAAAGCACAAATAAAGTATGAAAATTATTAAATAGAAATATATCAGGTAAATATATATTCATATATTCATATGGAGTAAAATAATTACTCATCATTAGGAAAATGATTTTGAAATGAAATTTTGTTCTCATAAATTAATTTTTTTGAACCATTGTTACATTAAATCATCATATATTTTTGGACTTGAGGATGTCCACATTCCATTAATAATTCAATTAATATTTATTGATGAAATCATTTAGTACCTATAAATATTTATGATTTTCCTCCATTTATGTATCTTTACATGCCGCAAATGTTATACTACTTAGATACCTAGTTTTATGTTATTCCATGTAACCACTATACTTCCTATTCTCTCTTGTCTACTGAATTTCGTACAATAATTTCTAATGATGTGAGATTTTAAAAAAAATATCAAATAATTTATCACTACAATTGAGTTTAAATTGTGGGTATTCAATTGAATTTAGGTGGGGAGAATGTTACTCCCCAAAAATATAAAGTATTAACAATTTATAAAATAATGTTTATGAAACAGAAAACTAGTCATGCAAGGGAATATGATATCCCAATAATTTATAATATATTTATTATTTCAAATAAATTAAATTTGATTTATAACTTTAATTATCATGGTCACGGATTTATCATATTTCACATGAAACAACAAGTTTTTTTAATGTCTTGTGTTACACGGATGACTGAGTTTTATCGATCAGAAATATATCATTAACTAATAATTATTTAATATAAAAAGATATATCCTTTACACAAAATTAAAGACTATGAATAGTATTAGATAAAAATGAAAATAAATTGTTTATAAAAATATAAAACCAATTCATTGGTTACAACTTAATTTGAAATTAATATAAGATCCAACTAGATATAAAGAAAATATTTTTATAGAAAACTTTTTTTATAATAAAAAGGTTATTTTAACCTAATAAATTATTGAAACTAAAATATTGAGAACTGTTAATAAAAAATATATGTTTTATGTTGAATCAAATATATTTGATATTCATATAGTATATTTTATTGTAATAATGTTAAAACACTCCCAATATTACACATAGAAACCCATATTTTTATTAATGCATTTTGTTGAACCATTTAATGGAGAAACTATTTTGAATACAATAATTTTAACTATTATATATCTTTTCTGCAAAAGTAAAATTATTATTTTAAATTAGAATTTAAAAATTAGGTTAGTGTGAATTTTTTTTATTTTTTATATGAAGTTTAATTTCGTTAATGAATAGTGAAAAAAATAAATTTAACTCCAAACTCACTACAACCAAATATTCCATTAACTGCACTGGAATTAGCCATTAACAGTGGATGAAAACATCTGACTAGCTTAGCATGGTTAAAATTCCATGGCTTTTATGAGTGCTAAAAAGAATTGATAATTGGTAGATTTATCAGTACAAATAAAATCATTGATAAATCATAAAATTATCATCTATTTTAATGGTGTAGATAAAAAAACCATTTATTAGTGATTTTATTTAGCTATGATAAATATACCAATTATTAGTGTTTTAAAATTAGATGATGATTGGTGAATTTTATAAGTTCTTTTGAAATATATGATAAAAGTACGATTTATCAATTTTTTTATTTATGATGAAAATGTATGATTTATTACAGAATTAAAAAGAATTAACGAAGAAAGTCTTTATTAGTTCTTTTATATGAACTGATAAAAGGTATTTTTATGAGTGCCTTAAATGTGATGATAAATCATACATCTATGAGCAAAATTATTAGTGTTGATGAAGGTGAAAACTACAGTGTGATGTTGTAGCACACTACATCACTGGAAATAGGTGCAGTGTCCTGCAACAACATAATGCATTAGAAGAAACAAAAAATACCATTATAAGATAAAATCAATGAATTTAAATAAAATAAAATAAATAAAAAAACCTGAAAAAGAAAAAACTATTATATATTATGTAGGTTATTTTTTAACTAAAATCAATGTTTATTTTGAATTAAAAGGCGCACATGTTCTCATACAGGTCACACCATGAGTCAAATAGTGTATTATCTAATTTTTAAACATCCCAAATGTCATATGGATCATTTTTCTAATTGAAAAAAATAACTTAAATGATTTGGAACAGTTTTGAGTAGGAAAGCTGTTTTTTATCAAAATCAATATTAGTGTAGAATAAAAAGACACACTTGGAGCATACCCTTCACACCATGAATCTGATTGAGGTACATCTAATCCCTACAAGTAATAATTCATGTATGGATCACTATACTAAATCACAAAAACAATCCGAATGTGTATTATTTTTTTTATGTATGTTGTTTTTCACAAAAACTATTGAAAATTTTCAATTAAAAATGTATATGGAGTTATATCAGTTATATGGTGTATTGGATTGTGGTGAGGCTAAATGTTACACATCCAAATTTACTCATTGAAAATTTTACTAATGTATTAAATTATTCGGAATTTGTATCCCTTTTTTGAGCATACCACATATCCTTTTTACTAAAATATCATTTTAAACTGGAAACGCGATATTTGAACCATATAGATAAAATCGTGTGTGGGTTTGACCCAAGATCGATTCATACAAATAAAAAACAATTTGTGAGTCATTTTCAAAAATTATCAAGACAATTGGATTTCATTTTATTAGTTTTTAGTGAGTGACACTTTTTTTATTAAATTCCCAATTATAAACTTAAAATGGACATATGGAGTCATCATAGTCACACCATGAATAATATTAAGTTGTGACTAATCCCTAAATTTTAAAATTATTTATGGGTAGTTTTCCTAATGTTCCAAAACAATCCGATTGCATTCTCTCAGTTTTGAGTATGTCAGGTTTTTTTAACGAAATTTCAATTTGGGATAAATAGACTCACTTGGAGCCATACCAGTCATACCGTGCATTGGATTAAGGAACATCTCAATTATATATTTCCCAAATGACTCATGCATCATTGTAATTTTGTATCAAAAAATATTAGTGTGTTTCCTATGATTTGAGTATGTCATGTGTGTTTTTTTACCAAAATGCCATTTTAAACTAGAAACATGCACATTGAGCCATACATGTGGCATTATGTGTGTGTTTTACATGACATTGATTTATATATGTCAAAAATTAATTATTAATCTTTTTCCCAAATTATCAGGACAATTTGTGATTTTTTTTCTTTTTTTATGTGATTGATACATTTTTGAATTAAAATATAAATTTTAAACTAACTAGGGACACCTGAATTCTTATCAGTCACACCATTTAACTGATAGAGATGCTGCTAATACCTAGAGATAAAAAATTATATATGGATATTTTTTATAAGGTAACAAAACAATCCTAGTTATTATTCTCGGTTTTGAGTATGTGAGTTTTTTTCACTAAAATTGCTGTAAATTCTGAATAAAAAGACACACAAGGAGTCATTCAGGTCACACTGTGCATCTATTTGTAGAATGAATGGTTACTACTTGTCGAAAATTTATCATGGATCATTGTACTAAAGTATCAAGTCAATCATAATTTTATTCTTTAGTTTTGATTATGCCACATGTGTTTTTTTCTAAAATATAATTTTAAACTGGAAAAACAGACTATGGGCCATGTATGTAGTTTCATGTGTGAGATTTACTTGAGATTGATTCAAACACGTCAAAAAATGAAATATTAATCATAGTCTCAAATTATCAATACAATCCATGTTCTCTTTCACGGTTTTCATTGAGTGACACTTTTTTATTAAAATGTAAATTATAAACTAATTACAGACACTTGGAGTCATATCGGTCACACTGTGCATCAAGATATGGTGTGTCTAATCACTATATGTCCAAAATGTTTTATATATTTTTTTACAAAGTACCAAAACAATCCAAATGCATTTTTCTTAATTGTGTATTCCACATCTATATTTTACTAAGAAGTAATTTTAAACTAGAATAATTCATAGTGGATGTCATCTTTTGTAACAAGTGTTGTGGATCTTTTAAAAAATTTATATCAAGAAAAATCATGGTATGGTCCGTGTTATAATTCATTTCAGAACAATTTTTTTGTTTTTATGCAAGTTATTCTTATCCACCTCTACCTTGGTCTCCACCTCGGTATTCACCTCTTCCTAATCCTCATCAATCTCCGACTCCAACTGTACCTCCGCCTTCACCTCCACCTCAAAATATACCTTCACCTCGAGCTCCACCTCTACCTATGTGATTGTACCATAATTTTATTACTCCCATGTCAATCCTTATAAACAAATTGATTTCCTCCATTATTCTTCTCCTTGATAAATAGATCTAAAGTGATATATAAGCATTCTGACACTAATGATTCACACACCAAATATCTTATTAATGTCATAACTCGTGCAAAATCAAAAACAGATCAGGTAATGGCATAATTTTTTTTAGCATACATTCTAACTGAAATTACACTTCCCAGTCATCTCATAACAATTTGATTTCTTTGATTTAGTAACTTTGTTGTTGGAAATATTTATAGTACATATAAAATATAGACAACAAAGTGGATATGATTTTTGTAATGAAATAATAATTACCATTAGAAATTACCTATTAGGTGATGCGTTTCATTGCATTCATTAGGATTTCTCTCATTAATTCTCAAACATAATATCCACAATTGATTGAATTATCCTGTTTTAGATATTACAGAAAAAATGACCAAAATAAGAAAATTGTTTTCAATTTTTTTTCAGAGTTAAATCATTCAATATATACCTTAATTAGTTTCCATATGTATTGATCCATATGATTTATCTTTTCAGGTAAAGACTTCATTTTTTGATCTAGCCTGAATTGAGAGATCACGCTATCCTAAAACAACTATCATTAAAACAATTATTAACCATATAATTCGATATTTATCTA
The DNA here is from genome assembly GCA_963277665.1 of Viscum album. Taxonomy (NCBI): domain Eukaryota; kingdom Viridiplantae; phylum Streptophyta; class Magnoliopsida; order Santalales; family Viscaceae; genus Viscum; species Viscum album. The sequence continues at coordinate 1,790,100,223 of OY728145.1, forward strand.
TAAAATATTTATTTTATTTGGAAATCCGTGCATGAAATCTAAAAAATAAATATTTCGGGGTCTATGTTGATTGTTGTAAGCATCATGTGCTTCCTAGAAACCAAAATAATTAATGAAAAAATAAAAAATATATATTTTATGTGATTATATCATAAATTCTTACCCTTGAAATTTAGTTTTTAAAAAGATTCTATCTTCTGATGGTTTTTTATTATATTCTTTTATTGAGTTATTTTTTCCTTCTATATTTCTTTTTTATTCAATGTAATTTCTGGCGTTGAAATGATATAGCGATTAATGAATCCAAATAATGCTTCGCACATTTTTCCCTTTATATTGTTGTAATATAAACACCTATACAAAATATGTATAGTTATTAACATTAACAAACAAATTAACTCACTATTTTGACATACTTATTATGAAAATGTACCTTATGTATGTATTCACAACTAAGATGCCCAACCATTCATGCTTGAGAATCTGATTTAGAGTTTCAAGACCAATTTCATCTATCATGGAATCTCCATATATTTCTTATTCTTATTTAATGTAAGACATAGTTTTATCATTATATGTGGTATCTTCATGATGTTGCAATGATGATAACTATTTCTCTAGAATTGGCTAGGACAAGTTACTCTGAGAAGGTTGTTTATTTCTTATTTGATTCACCTGATGTTACTGATTTGACCTTTCATGTCTCAACTTCATTATCCATCTGTAATGTCATACCTCACATTAGATATTTTAACATCAATTACTACATGTTTTTCATATGAAAAAAATTTGCTAATTACCTTCCCCATGTATATTTACAAGATAACATGTTCATGTAATGAAATCTCCAATACAAACATCAAATTTTTAATATCTTTGGAATGAGAAACTCATCATTCAGAACAAAAGATAACTCAATCCCCACTCTCATGTGATTTTTTGTAATGGTTGATTTTGTAGCTGGTCTCCTAGGATATTATAGAGTATACCATTTGCAATAGGGTAGTACGAGGGTGTTGACAAATAAAAATAACATATTACATTATCGTGCATAATTTTAGTGATATAATGTAATAGAAAGTTGTTTGATTTACATATTAAATAAAGGTAAATGAAAAAATTTATTACATTGGTTAAGGAATGCAGTTGGGAGAAACTAATATCCTTAAATTTAGTGGGATCATTTGGTTTGTGTGATGATATATTCTCCCCCGCTAGTTCGCATTGACCTATTCTTATCAATTAGTCTTCAAAATGATACCACAATGTAATATATGGCGTTGAGTATTATAGTGTCTTCATTGATCTCATCATATAATATTTATTTTCTAGTGGATTTATATTCTCAAATTATTTTTGAGAAGATACTCCAAATTCTAATCCTATAATGCGACCATATAGTTCACCCTCCATTAAATCTAAAAAAAGTATATTTTCTTCCTATATGGTTGTTATCAATTCATGTGTATAAACTATATAAAAAACATGGAAAATTTATTTTTATGTAATATTTTAATAAATAATGATGAATTACAGTTATTTCATTCTTACACATGCGTTCCATACTACTTTTTTGTTTTCATCCACAAATATAAACTATTAAATTGCACGAGACTCCTTCCATACCACATGATGTGTGATGGAGGTTGCTTAAAATTGTGATAAATCAATCTTCATATAAAAAATGGAAAATATTTTTTTCATGTCACATACCAATTTATTATCTAATGAAGCGTACCAAATACTTCCTTTGCGATAATGGTATGTTGGTTTTGATGCACGTTCATTATTTTCATCACATTTTTCCTATTTCATAAATTTACAATTTGGAATAAAGTTGGATAAAATAAATAATATCAAATAATATATTATTAACCACAATTTATCTGAAATTATTTCACATGATGATTGTTGAAAGTAGTCTATGATTACTAGTTTATAATGTGTGAGTTTCTAAGTGGTAGGTGGCTCTTTATTTTCCCCTTAGCATCCCTAAAATGTAAGCTCTCCCTATGGGTCTGGAACCCTCAATGGTATTTTCCAGTAGCCATTAAGATGGATTTATTATTGAAATATTCTAAAATAAATGATGTCTTCATAGAATAATGAAAACTAAATCAATATTTCATTATATAATTTTTTTCAGCAAAATAAATTAATTATATTGTAACATTACCATTATATAATTATAAATAATTCCTTTATTGCTGGTTTGAAGTTGTTATATGAGTCAATATAAATGAGAACATTCATCCTCATTGTGACCCCAACAAAACTAATGAACATTGATTAATTGGGGTCAGTAGGATGGTCAGGTTAATTCCAACACACTTCAAATTTTATTCCCTGACATATTTCATGGATAATTTTATGAAAAATTTTTATGCTTCATCATTATTGTTTATTTCATCAACATGTTACTGAACATATAATAATTCCACAGTTTCCTCAACAACATTATATTAATCCTAATGATTGGTGAAATCATTATGTTCAGAATACATTTTCTGCATTAGTTTTCAAACATTTAATTTGTCTTGAAAAACAATAATACAATATAAACTATGCATCAATGTCCACAATGACATACATATTGTATGACAAATGTTATTATCTTGAATGGAGATATAATATGTTAATAGTTTAGTAAAACTAATTTTCATTGCCTTTATTTAATCTTTCTTCAAATTATTGATTTCCTTCCATCTCATGAGGATGGATTTGAGGCTACTCATTCCCTTTTTCTAATTATCATTCCTCCCATCACTTTTTGGGAGGTATGTCATCAATGATCATTGGAACAACAATGATGGGATGAAATAATTTTTGAAATGGGGATTAAAATCCACCATCAAGAGATATAAGATAATCTAGATTCAATGGATTAGAATTTTTTTCGAACCTACCCTGAAGGAATCACTCAATAAGTATCCTCAATTGATGAGGAATTTGAATACCTCCACTGTAATGGTCTTAAAGAACTGAATATCACCATACCTACATTTTAATTCTCATCTATCTACTCAAGGATTCCTCACATTCCAATTTGGGATATTTTTTTATCCCCCATAAGAAACCTCTAAAATCTTACATCTCATTAACGGGTGAATTTTTCAACTTATGCTCAGTATTAATCTAGATTTTTTTCTATATAAATATAGTGAATCTATTAAATGTAATAATAAATTTTTTACAATGAGATATTACCATAAATCCAACAAGAACTATAGATACTTCTCATCAAGGAAAATTATTCCACATAACTTGAAGTAGAACTAAAATAACCTCTTATAATGTCCAAATTTAAGACTAATTATTATTTTATTGGTTGTAAAATATAATATTGGAGTGTGGTATCCTAAAAAAATCAATCATATTATATGATAAAACATTAATCATATGTCATAAATGTTCTCACTATATATTATATGAGATATCATATTTCTTTTACCATATTTATCAATTGAGGTGATTTTGTATTTGTGATTTGATCATCTATTTTCGCACATACCATGGATAGTAATATTTTCTGATATAATAAATTGTACAAAAAAATAGTTCAAATCCTTTAATTCAATATATGTCATACCATATGATATATATAATATCCATATTATATGGTTTTACAAGGAAATCATTCATATCAAGTGTAATGTCCCGACCTAGCAAACCACTAAACCAGTGGCCTGACCAGTCACCACATGACCTCAAGCGCGTCACCCTATATTCCAAAGGCCGCCGAATAGCAGTGAGGGTCTATGGATAGTTTTTGGGGAGACTATACCCTATTATTAGGGTTGGAAAGTGGTATATCAAAGAAAATGAAAAACAATGGAAATAAATATCATAAGTAGTCTAATAAATGATAAAGCTACAGAAGGTATATTTTTTAATTCCTGTACAAAAAAATGGAGAACATAAATTATGTAGTAGATGCATGCATGACATGATAATGACACAAAAAATAGAAAAAAGTGAACAAAAAATCCTTTTGTACATTCCATTATGAAAATAGATAAACAATGACTCCACGCCCCGAGGGCAGTCTCCTCGAGCATCCCTAGCATCCACTCGGACCATTGATCATATCTTCCAAGTAAATGCAAACACCACAATCTAGCATCCAAATATAATCTATATGGGTACCCCATTACAATGGCAGCCCGAGTAGGGTGTGAGATAGAAATATTAGTAGGCTAGGACCCCCAGTGTCTACCCCAAATCCTGACATTCAATAAATAATTTAAACTGTGAAACCAAGCATAATTAAGAAAAGAATTACAATTTAATTATATACCCATGTACCTACTTCAGCTCTCAGCTTGTGTCTGAACCTGTATTATACATTTATCATGAATACACAATAGTCATTACGAAATTTTTTCATCTATCAATTATTCAAACCTCATTAAACTACATAATTCTCGTGATCCAGACAGAGCCCGACATTCCCTGTATAAGTCACTCACCACATATGTCTCTAATGACCATCTAGGTAATCAAAGTTAAGACCCAATCCAAGCATGTTCTATTTCATGGATAATTCTTCATAAGATATTCAATATAATCTTTCAAATACTATATATGTGCCTTTCCACTAAAAAACTGTGATTCACTCCTACGTCTGTCCACTAATAGAAATTCACCCAACTCATTGATAAGTATTGCCCCTTTATAATATTCAATTAACAAATATTAATGTCACAATAGTTTTCATTAACCAATTAATATATTTCATGTACGAACAATTGGACCCAAATTCTAATGAAAATTAATGGGTGAAAAAACTCATGTCTAGCACCCTCGTGATTATTTGCATCATCCGTCCTTGTCTCATAACCCATGGGTATTTCGAGAATCAGTCCCAAACCCATAAAAAGAATATTTTCTAGCATGATAGGAGTGGAACTTCATGTCTAGCATCCCCTGAGGATTTGGAGAATCAGTCCCTGTCTCACAACCTGATTATCAATAATACATTTATATTTATCATTTTTGTTGAATGCCATGTCTATCACCCCACAACCAACCATTAAATAATTCATAAATTAATTAATACAATCTGTTCTTTAATTAAACAACTAATTAACAACATAAATTGCCCATAAAAATTCAACCATTAATCAACCATTCAACATATTAATAGTAAATAATTAATTAACTATTAATTATTCTTTTCATGCACAACTAATAACTAACTCAACATTTAGTTATCTTAATTCTTATACATATCTGAACCCGTCCACTCAAACAGTGATTCACCCTATACATCAAAAATTTTCATTCACTTCATAGTCATCACAAAACATGCTTAACAAAGCCCATATATTTATCAACCATATCACACATCATCTCATAATATTAAACAACTCCATCCAAGACAACTTATTACATTTATATCTAACATGCATCAAAAGGGTCCCATGACTAATAGTCGTAACAAACAATTAATTCACAATCGTAATTTAATGCATTAAAATTTATAAATTCAACAATTAATTAACTAATTATTATCTATTTAACCAATAATGAATGAATTAACCATTTTCCATTTATAATGTAATAATTAATCCATCCATTAATTTTTACAAGTTTCCCATTTATATTCCGAACATTTCAAATATTTAATATTCTCAATAATAAGTAATAGCCACAATTTTTATTCCAACTCATGACAAGATAATAAATTATACAATTAATTACCCCATTACCCATTCTTCCCATTGAAATCATTTAACTATTTATTCATATCACTTTAACCAAATTAGAAAAACATTCTTAAAATCAACTCATTTTCAAGTCCTCATTTATCTCAAGTGGGCCACAAAAATTAATTAAATCAAAAGTGTCATGCATAGACATATCATTATCAATGAAACTCGCATTCTAAATTTATTTAAAGAAGCTATAATTCAAAAATATTGTTATATGGATTTTGGACCCTACCTCGGGGTGGCACCGTTTTAAAGCTGAAGCGCATTAATATACATGGTGGAAACCAATCCAAAACTGGTCCACAATCGCACGCGAGCACACCTTATATATATATATATATATATATATATATATATATAATCATGTGTGTGCCCTGAAACAATATAAATAAAAGTCAAAATATTGAAATAGGTACTCAGAATCAAAGCAGTAAGGACTAAAGAACCTCTAACTAGGTACCGAGGACTCATAAAAATTATCACACCCTTAATTTTATGATGGGAAACAATACCACGGTAAAATATCCTTACCCGAAACATGGCGGAAAAGAATAAACGAACTCTTATTCCTCTCCTTTGTCGGAATATGCCAGAATATGGTCCAAAGGGTCTAAAGGATCCCCTTGCACATCAGTGGAATCAAAGAAACAATGAAACCGAATAAAACACAAACCATGGGATTTTGGATGAGGAAACAAGGTAAGGGAGGAGCCTAATAAGTGAAGTTAATCAAAAAACAATTGTAGATGGACTCACCTCACCAAGGCAGACATGATTCGAGAAGACACGTATATGATTCGATCACACGAAGAGGAGTCGGTGAGTGGGGAGTAGTGCACCTCAAAGGAGGGGCCTGGGGAATTTTTGTTATTCCTCCAATATGGTGGTGTGCCACCATCATGTTCTCTTCCCCAATTATCAAATACACATATGATAAACTAATAGTATTAATATAATAATAATAACATTTCTTATTCTCATTAATATAATGTTACTTCATTAACAGTCATTTAAATAAATGTTTCACAATTAATTCATAAAACTCCCATTAACTATCCAATCAAATTAATACAATAATAATAATAATATCTTTATTATTATTAATATTATTAAATATTTATTTTATTTAAAATAAAATAAAAATAAATTATTTTAAAAACCAAATAACCACACAGCAGTCCCACACCATTTGACTACGTGTGCACAACCTGATATCTATATTTAAAATGGTTTAATTAAATTAAACCCAACTCAACATTTATTAATAAGTTAATATTACCATTTAAAATTTACCTTCTTCAATAATTCCCAACTCATCATTATTTAATTAATTAACTCAAAAAATTAATAAAATAAAAACCTCCACTTCGTAGCAGTTAAATAAATTCTTATTGACCTTTAATTTAATTAAATAAAACCCCAAAAAATTGCATTATTATAATTATTCAAAATAATAATAACAGGCACTCATAAAACCAGAATAATAAAAATTGCATTATTATTTTTATTATTATTCAACCTTCGATAAAACCCAACGCATCTTATTAAATAAAATCACTTCTTTATTAATTAATGAACTCCTTATTAAAGTAGATGTTTTTTTGAGATACCCAGAAGCCTCATTAATTTCACATCAATATTATACAAAATTAAAAATCCAATTAAAATATTTTAACATTAATGTTACACCATATTTAATTAAAAACACTTCTTCTTTTATTATTATCTTAATAAAGATTTCATAATTAGTTATGAAACTCCCAATTTATTACAATATCATTAATTTTAATAAAAATCCAACATGTAACCCCTAATTTAATTTCCATAATAATGATAATTATAAAATTTATAAAACTAAAACAATAATATTCTCATTATTATTATTTTTCAAACTTTTTATAAACCCAACAAAACTATTTAAATAAATGCTTCATTAAATATGGAACTCCTCATTTTCATAAATATTTCTTTGAGATGCTCAAAAGCATCATTAAATTCTGATAAATAATATACTCCATTAACATGCAATTAAAATATCAACACATCAAAATAATTTATGGAATCAAGATAATAATAATAACATTATTATTATTAGGAAATTATTCAATTTAGTAATAAATGGTATTTTAATAATTATTAAACTCTTCATTTAAATAGATGGGTTTGTCAATAAACCCATAATCCACATTAATTTCTTCAATCGACCTTCAATTAATTATTTAACATTTATTTAATTAATAAACAAAAATAATAATAATAATAACTTCATTATTATTATTATTTACACATTATTTTAATTAATTACAAACTCCCATATAATATTATTTAATTAAATTAAATAATTTATTAAACAGGGTAAACTGAACGAGTTTGAACGCAACTGTGCGCTGCCTGTGAAGATCTATTAAAGTGGACTTTTCCAAAATCAGTGTTCTCGAGACTCAACGAGACAACTGAAAAAATTATTGGATAATTATGCAAGTCCAAAAATGACACCTTTAGGAGTTCAAATACTGTAAATAAAATTCCAGAGATCAGTTAAAAAACGACCCATCGATAAACTGAAAAAAAAATCAATTTTTTTTATTTTACCACTTATCAATAACACATGAACTTACAATATACCCACATTAATAACTTCTCGTCCTCGAGAAGCCATTACGAACCCCAACTAAAAAAAGACCTACCATGTTCATTTAATATAGTCAGAAGTGACGTGTTGTGTTCCCAATGCCAAACGCACCGTTAACCCTTCACTAGCCTAATGGTTAAGCATTTAAAACCCTAGCCAATTATCAATTTATATCATAATCATAGATAAAGTTTTTTATATATTAGTTCATTAGAAATACCCCATCATCAAAAACGGATGAATCTCGATCAATCAATGTTTTAGGTTTTGCATGATTCCCTCGAAATAGGTCGTAGACCCAAAACCCCGTTTATCCCTTTATCCGATGATGTTCCTTTAAAACTATCCCAAACCATCTGCATGTAAAATAAAGTCCTTACATGACCTCTGGGGAAATTTACATGTCAATTCATCACATGTTTATTTTAAAACAACCATTCTCTTAAAAAAAAGTAGCCCAATGAATTAACCCATCCTGCGTACTACCCTGATAACAACCACTCATCATGCCGAACAACATTTAAATAGTAGCATGGTTTATGACCAACACTATCCTAGTTTCTCCTTGATGAAATCAATATAGGGGTCATTCTCATCATATTTAGAAGGGACTACTAAGAGAAAAACCAAGGAAATTAAGAATATTAGTCAAACTATTACCGGACAACATTGTTCTAAAAGCTCGACATAACCTACTGACACGTTTATCGATGATGATGCAACAATACCCACCTTATGATTTTCCATGAATTCACATGAAATGATCTTCCACTCACCAGCACGTGTTTTTAGAACACATTAACAAATGCGTGTGACATTCCTCGAACCACGATCACCACGTCAATCATTGATCACAAAATTCGTAAAAAAACCTATTGGCATGCCAAAACAGTTGAGTCCCATGAAGTCCTCCTGAGCAGTGGGACAAACATACTTTAATAGACTAGAACATTCTATGGGTACTAACTTCCATGGGTTAGCCCCATATGATAAATAACGTGGACCCTCTCTCTTTGTCACAAAAAACAAAAAATACAAGATTCCAAAGTTCCTTTTCTCTTTTTAGATATTTTAATGAATTTTTTTCAACCTTTCATCATTTGAATGAATTTCAAAAAACACACAATTTATTTTTCACAACAATAAACCGGGTTTTCAAAACAATTCCCTACGGGAAAATAAGCATGATATCAGAAAAAACCTCTTTAAACATTTTATATTCAGTGTTATTCAAATATAAATAACCAATTTATCATCTAAATTTTTTTACTGAAAAAAGGCCTCCAAAAGTTTCATTTGTTTAATCCGATTTTCTCAAAAGAAACCCCATAATGGTTTATTACAATCAAAACTCAGCAGTATTAAATTTATAACCATTTTCAAAACATACTATGGTAATATACTGTATTCACATGGGTGGATGTCTACCAATCAATAAGGCACCCATACACTTTATCGCTAGGAGTAGGCTCCCATTTATTACAATCGTCATTCATTTAGAATTTTAACTTTATCATCCATTTAATATATCAAATAATCAATAGATTGTTAGCATAATATGTAACACAACAACATGCTATAACACAGAAGCATGAAATAACAACAAAACATGATAATAAAGAAGACAGTATGGCATATACTCACTCAGGCTTGTTAAATATATCACGGAATCATGCTATCTATAGAAGAATGCTAAATCAGATCAAAACACGGCATTGCACCCAAGGAAAATAATCCAAATTAGCAGACATCTTACTAATTCAACTACATGGCAAGTTATAATCATGAAATTTGAATCTGTAAGTGACTAAGATGATTCATGTATGAAACTTCCATGCTATATCAGGCCTAGAAAATTATCCTTTTAAAAATTTACAAAATCACTAAAATTCAAAAAATACACCAGTCACTCAATGTGAAATCATATCTACTATAACCTCTAATAGTAAAAAAATCAATTCCCATCCATGGCAACTTGGTCATTTCCCGTACATGGGGTGATCAGTCCCAAGCACATCTATTAACAAAATCCATGACACATTCCCAGTATTCTCTCTACCAACCCCAAAATAGCAAGACAATGGAAAAGAAACCCTCTGATACCACTTGGTAATGTCCTGATCTGTCTCACCACTAAACAAGTGGTCGAACCAGTCACCACATAACCTCAAGTGTGTCTCCCCATACGTAAGAGGCTATTAACTACTAGCGGGGGTCTATGGATAGTCGGTGTTGATACTATACACTCTTATCAGAGTTAAAAAGATGTATATCAAAGTAAATAACAAGCAATGGAAATAAATAGAAGAAGAAGTCTAATAATTGATAAAGCAGTGAAAGGTAGTTTTTATAAATTTTGTACAAAAAATGGCAACATCAATTATGTAGAAGATGCATGCATGACATGCTAATGATACAAAAATGGAAAATAGTGAACACAACAACATTCTGAACATTTCATTACAAAAATAAATAAACAATGACTCCATGCCCCAAGGGTAGTCTCCTTGAGCATCATGACCTTCTACATGGTCCATTTCTCCTATCTTCCATGTATATGCAAACATCACACTATGAAAACCTAATAGAATCTACTCAGTTACCCCAGTGCAATGGTTTCCTGAGAAGGGTGTGAGATATAAATCTCAGTAAAACAGTGGATGGACCGTCACCACCTGACCTCAAGAAAGTCTACCTGTACGCCAGAGGCTGTATACTTGCAGCGAGGGTCTAAGGATATTCAGTAGGGAGACTATACCATCTTATCAGAGTTTCACATTGGTATATCAAAGTAAATAACTAAAAATGGAAATAAACAACAGATGTAATATAATAAATGATTAAGTAACAGAAAGTAGATTTTATGAATCATGTATAAACAAATAGAGAACATCAAATATATAGTAGATGCATGCATGAATGCTAATGATACAAAAATGGATTATAGTGAACCAAACAGCATTCCGAACTTTCCATTACAAAAATAAATAATCAATGACTCCACGCCCCAGGGAAGTCTCCTTGAGCATCCCGAGCTTCCGCTCGATCCTTTTCTCCTTTCGTCCAAGTAAATGCAAACAATACAACCCTGCAACCAAATAGAATCTCCTCGGGTACCCTAATGCAATGGCAGCCCAAGTAGGGTGTGAGAAATAAATCTCAGTAGGTCGGGACCACCAGTGTCTACCCCAAATCCTAACATTTATTAAATAATTTAAACAGTGCAAGCCTGCATAATTAAGGTAAGCAGTACAATGTAACTATATACCAATGTACCAGCCTCAGATCTTAGTTGGTGTCTGAACCTGTATTACATATTTTTCTTGTATATAGAATAGTCATTACAAAATAATTTAAATTTATCAATTATTCAAACCTCGTTAAACTACAAAATTCTCATGATCTGGACTGAGCTCGACATTCCATATATAATTCACTCACCACAAATGTATCTTAAGAGGATCCATGTAATCAAAGTTAAGATCAAATCCAAGATTGTGATTTGGATTGGATAATAATTCATAATATATTCAATTTAATCGTTCATATACTATATCTGAGATCGTCCACAAAAAATAGTGATTCACTCCTAGGTTTATCCACTAAAAGTGATTCACCCAATTCATTAATAAGTATGAACCCTTTATCATATTCATTTCATGTACGGCCAGTTGGACCCACGATACAATGTCAATTAATGGGTGTAGATCATCATGTATAGCACCCTCATGAGTATTTGGAACATCAGTCCTTGTCTCACAACCCATGGGTTTTTGGGCATCAGTCCCTGACCCATAAAATCATATTTTTATGCAAGATGGGTGTAGAATGCCATGTCTAGAACCCCTTGAGTATTTTGAGCATCAGTCCCTATCTCACAACTAGTATATCAATAATACGTATGTATTTATCATTGGAAGAGAATACCATGTCTATCACCCAACAACCATCCATTAATTAATTCATACATTAATTAATACAATCCGTTAATTAATTCAACAACTAATTAATACCCTAAACCGCCCATCAAAATTCAACCATTAATTAACAATTAAACATCTAAAGTGTAAATAATTAATTAACAATTATTTATTCTTATGAAGAAAAATAAATAATTAACTCAACATTTAATTATCCGAATTTTTTAACAAGTCGGAAGTTGTCCGCTCAAACAATGATTCGTATAGGAAATTAAAAAGTTACATTTACATCATAATCATCACAATACATATTGTACAAAGACCATATATTTAGCAACCATCTCACCCAGTGTATCATAATATAAAACAACTCCATCCAAGAAAACTTAATGCATGGAAATCTAACATTCATCAAAATGTTCCAATGGCCAACAGTCCTACCAAACAAGTAATTCACAGTCTTAATTTAATTCTATAAAATAAATTAATTAAACAATTAACTAATTAAATCTTATCTATTTAACCAATCATCAATTAATTAACCATTTTTTATTTATCATGTAATAATTACTCCATCCATTAATTATTACCAGTTTCTAATTTATATTCCGAACATTTCAAATATTCAATATTCTCAATAATTAGTAATATAAGAAAAATTTATTCCAAATCATGAAATGATAATTAATTCTACCATTAATTACCATATTACTCATTCTGTCCATTCAAATCATTTTACTATTTAATCATATCACTTTAACCAAATTATAAAAACATGCTTATAATCAACTCATTTTCAAGTCCTCATTTGTCACATGTGGGCGACATCATTTAATAACATAAAAAGAGTCATACATTGACATTTCATAATCTATGAAACAAACATTCTCAATTTATTTAACGAAACTATAATTCTTAAATAATGTGATAGGGATTTGGGACCCAACCTCAGGGTTGCATCATTTTAAATCTGAAGAGCTTTAATATACTTGACGTCAACCATTACACTACTGGTCCCCAATTACACACACGCACACCTTATAGATATATATATATATTCATGTGTGTGCCCTGAAAAAATATAAATAAAAATCAAAATATTAAAATAGGTACTCAGAACTGAAGCAGTAAGGACCAACACACCTCTAACAAGGTATTGGGGACTCATAAAAATTATCACACACTTAATTGTAAGACGTGAAACAAAACCGCGATTAAATAACTTTCCCCAAAACATGACACAAAAGCGAAAACGAACTCATTTTCCTCTCCTTTGTTGGTAGATACCAGAATATAGTCCAAAGGGTCTAGAGGATCCCCATGCAGATCCCTAGAAACGAAGAAACAAGGAAACCTAATAAAATTCGAAGCATAGGATTTTGGCCATGGGAACATAGTGAGGGAAGATCCAAATGGATGATGCAAATCACAAAACAAATTCAGATGGACTCACCTGACCGAGATAGAAATATTCGAGAATACATTGGGAGGATTCGATCGTGTGAAGAGGAGCCAGCGAGGGGGGGGGGTGTTGTGCACCTCAAAAGAGGGGACTAATGATTTTTTTGTTCCTCCAATATGGTGGTGTGCCACCCTTATGTTCTCTCCCCCAATTATCAATTAAACCAATGTTAAACTAATAATATTAATATAATAATAACATTAATTATTCTTATTTAATAGAATGTTACTTCATTAACTATCATGTAAATAAATGTTTCACAATTAATTCTGAAAACCCCCAATAATCATCCAATCATATTAATACAATAATAATATTATTATTATTATTATTATTAAATATTTCTTTTATTTAAAATAAAATAAAAATAAATCATTTTAAAAACCGGATAACCGCATAACTGACCCGCACCATTTGACTACCCATGCACAACCCGATATAAATATTTGAAATGGTTTTATTAAATTAAACCCAACTAAACATTTATTCTTTATTTAATATTAACATTTAAAATTACCCTTCTTCGATAATGCCCAAATCATCATTATTTAATTAATTATCCATATACAAATTAATTAAATAAAAACCTACACATCCTAGCGAGTAAATAAATTCTTATTGACCTTTAATTTAATTAAATGAAACCCCAAAAATCAATTTTTTTATTATTCAGTGTAACAATAACAACCAATAAATAAACCATAATAACAATAATTTCATTATTATTTTTATTATTATTCAAAAATAGATAAAACCCAACACCTCTTATTAAATAAAAACACTTCTTTATTAATTACGAAACTCTATATTTAATTAGACATTTCATTGAGATACCCAAAAGCCTCATTAATTTGTCATCAATATTATACCTCATTAAACATCCAATTAAAATATTTTATCAAAAATGTTACACCCTATTTAATTAAAAACACTTCTTCATTCATTATTATATTAATAAACATTTCATATTTATTTATGAAACTAACAATTTATTACAATATCATTAATATTATATAAACTCCAACCCATAAACCCTGATTCAATAGCCATAAGAATAATAATTATTACATTCACAAAACAAAAATAATAATAATCTAAATATTATTATTATTCAAACTTTTGATAAACAAAACACCACTATTTAATAACAACGATTCATTAAATATGAAACTCCTGATTTTATTAAATGTTTCTTTGAGATTCTCAAATGCATCATTAAAGTCTCATAAATAATATACTCCTTTAAAATTCAATTAAAATATCAACACATCAAAATAATTTATGACACTATAATAATAATAATAATAACATTATTATTATTAGCACGTTCTTCAATTTAATAATAAATGGTCCATTAATAATTCCTAAACACTTCATTTAAATAAAAGTTTTCTTTGATAAAACCATAAACCATATTAATTTCTTCAATTGTCATTTAATTAATTCTTTAACCTTCATTTAATTAAACAACCACAACGATAATAATAATAACTTAATTATTATTATTATTATTAAACCCTTTTTTAATTAACTACAAAATCATATATAATATTATTTAATTAAATTAAATAGGTTATTAAATATGGTAAACTGAACGGGTTTGAACCCAACTGTGCGCTGCCCGTGCAGGTCCATTAAAGTGGAATTTTCTGATATCCGTGTTCCTGAGACTCAACGAGACACCTATGAAAATTATCTATTAATTATGAAAGTCCAAAAATAGACACCTTTAGGTGTTCCAACATGAGGAATATAACTCCAGATCTCGGTTTTAAAAAAAATCCCATTGATAAACTAAAAAAATTTGAAAAACGTTCGTATTTTAACCCAGTTCAATATCACGTGACTTTATAATATACCCACCATAAAAACATCTCTTCCTCGAGAATACATCAAGATCCTCTACTAAAACAACTGACCCACCAAGGTCATTTAATCTTGTTAGAAGTGACATGTTTTTTTCTCAATTCCAAATGCACATTTAACCCTTCACTAGCCTAATGGATAAGCGTTTAAAACCAGATCCAATGATCGGTTTATAGATTATTCATCAAATAGATTCTTATATCTTAGGTCATTAGAAGGACCTATTCAATGAAAAGGGTTGAATCTAGATAAATCAACCAAAATCTATCATGTCTTCCCTCAAAAGACATCACAGACCCAAAACCCCATTTTTCCCTTTATCTAACGATGTTCCTTTAAAACTATCTAAAACTATCCGCATGTAAAATTAATTCCTTACCTGGCCTATGGTGATATTCCTATGTAAATTTGTCCCAAGGATATTTTAAAACAACTCTTCTCCAAAAAAAATGTATCCCAAATAATCAACCCATCCCGTGAACTACCATGATAAAAATGACTCATCATGCACAAAAACGTTTAATATGTAGCGTGGTGTAATACCAACACTATATTAGTGTCTCCATGATGAAGTCAAGATAGGGGACATGCATAACGTATTCAAGAGAGAGTACTAAGAGAAGAACCAAGGTCATTAATAAGATTTGTCAAACTATTACCGGACAACTCTATTCTAAAATATCAACATCACCTACTGACATGTTTATCAAAAATGATGCAACAATACCCACCTTAGTATTTTCCATGACGTCACAAGAAAAGATCTGCCGCTCACCAGCGTGAGTTTTTATAACACATTAATGCATGCATGTGACATTCCTCGAACCAAAATCATCACTTCAAACATTGATCATAATATCTGTAACATAAACCTATCAGCGTTCCAAAACAGTAGATTCCCAATAAGTCCTCCCGAACAATGGGACAAACTTATTTTAGAAGCCTATCACTTTCTATGGGTACTACATACCACGGTTTAGCACCATATGATCATTAACATTGACCCTCTCTCTTGTTCACACAAAAACAAAAAAACAAGACTCAAAAGCTCCTTTTTTTCATTTTGGCCATTTTAATTAATTCATTTCAATCATTCATCGTTTGAATGAATTTCAACAAACACACATGTAATTTTTCACAAAACGACACTTTGTTTTCAAAACAATTCCCTACAAAAAATAATCATGATATCACAAACATCTTATTTAAACATTTTACATATAATTTTATTCAAATATAAACAAGAAATTTAGCATCTCAAATGATTTTACTAAAAATGAGAACTATAAAAGTCCCATTTACTTGATTTGAGTTCTTCCAAAGCAACCCCATAATGGTTCATTACAATCAAAACATAGAAGTATTACATTCATTGCCATTTTCAAAACATACAATGGTTATATGGTTTAGTCATGTGGGTGGCCATCTACCAATCATTAGGGCACCCATACACCTTATCACTAGCATTTGGATCCCATTTATCACAATCTAAATTAATTTAATATTTTAACATTAGCATCCCATAAATATATCAAAACATCAATAGCATGTTACCATAAAAAGTAACAAAACAACATGATATAAAATAGAAGCATGTAATAACAACAAAACATGCTAATATCTAATGTCTTATATAATATAATCACTCAATAATGTTAAATCTATCAATGAAACATGCTATCTAGAGAGGCATGCTAAAGTAGATCAAAACATGGCATTGAACCCATAGAACACAATCCAAATTAGATGGCATCCAACTAATGCAACAACATAGAATGTTATATGAAAGACATGGGAATCACTAAGTGACTTAGATGATGCATGTATGAAACATCCTTGCCATATCATGGAAAGAATTTTTTTTTCTCCAAAATTAACAAAAAAAACTGTAGAAAATATGCCCATCACTCAAGGTGAAATCATACGAACTCTAACCTCTAATAGTACAAACAGAAATTCCAATCCCTAGATACGTGTTCAATTCCTGTACATGGGGTGATTAGTCCCAAGCACAACAATTAACTGAAATGCCGAAACATTCCTAGTCTCCGGTCTACCAACACCAAAATAGAAAGGAAAAGGAAAAGAAAACCTCTGATACCATTTTGTAACATTTCAACACGGATGTGTAGTAAACCAGCATCCATACCGGTCACCACATGACCTCATGCTCATCTCCCCATTTTCCAGAGGCTGGGGACTAGTAGTGAGGGTCTAAGGATAGTCAGTGAGGAGAATATATCCTCTTATCAGAGTAGCACAGAGGTATATCAAAGTAAATAACAAATAATGGAAACAAATAGTGGAACCAATCTAATAAATGATAAAGCAGCGAAATGTAGATTTAATAATCTTGTACAAACAAATTTCCAACATAAGTGATATAGCAGATGCATTCACGACATGATAATGATACAAAAATGGTAAACAATGAACAAAACACCATTCTGAACATTCCATTACAAAAATAAATAAACAATGAATCCAAGCCCTGAGTGCAGTCTCCTCAAGCATCTCGAGCTTCCGCTCAGTCCATTTCTCTTATCTTACATGTAAATGAAAACAACATAATCCTGCAACCAAATAGACTAGTAGAAAAATATATTTCCACGTCGTTTTTTTACATTTAAAAGACGGTTTTTAACCTACGTAAAAAATTTATGTTTCAACATCGGTTATTATAAACCGACGTAAAAAATCATCACCCTGGGGGTCTTTGGAATCATTTTATATAAAAATTGTTTCCAAATTTCAGGGCCTCGGGGATCTTTGGAATCAGTTTATATATAAACCGACGCCAAAAATCAGGCCATGGTGGTCTTGGGCGTCAGTTTTTTTTTAAACTGACGCTGAAATTCATGACCATGGGGGTCATTGGCATCGGGTTTTTAGAAAACCGATATCTGAATATGGCTTCTACCTGAGTTTTATGTCGGTTTTCTATAAAAATCAACACAAAAAATAAGTTTTATAAAAAAATATTTTCCACGTCGGTTTTCACAAAAACCGACGTCAAAACCTTGAAACTTTGAATGTTGGAATATATATCGTTTCCCATGATTCGATTTCACTAGTTATGGAGCTAAAACGGTCTTACAGATCAAATATTATGGTCACCGTAAGTTTTACCTCATTTTGGGTCAATCGATACAACTTTTTTCGAAGAATACCAGAAAAAAAGAACTAAAATGAATATTCCAAATGAACAAAAAATTATAATTAATGATTGAAAATAACTTTAATTCTTTTATGGTGCCATTTGAATCGATATGTTGTTTTTCATTATTTCACTTCGTTTTAAGGGAGAACTCATGTGGTAATGAAAATTGTGAGTGATAAAAACATTTCCCAAAAACTAATGAATCTTATGCAGAAGTTTTATTTTTGAATCTCTATTAGAAGAATCCTTCATCATCATTATAAAAATAATAAGATTTTTTGTGATAAGAAAAACAATAATAATAAAATTAAGTGATGAAAATAAATACCTTGTACAAATCGTCGATTGAAGAATATTTGAAATACTGATTGTATCAAAGATGTCAAAAATGTTGAAAGAAAAAAGATGAGCTTTTATATAGTGTAAATGAAAATTTCTACAGCGGTGATTCAATAAAATTTCAGCAGGATTTTGAAAATAGGAACGCGTGTTGGAAAAAAATTGAAATATCGAAGCCGTGTATTTGAAATTTTTCTTTTAATGTCGGTTAAATATATAATCGATGCTAAAAATTTTATCATTTTGGGGTATTAACATCGGTTTTTTAAAAAAAGATGCAAAAAGTGACTTTTAACATCGGTTATTTGAAAAACTGATGCCAAAAAGGGTCTTTTAACGTCGGTTATTGAAAAAAACCGACGCCAAAAATCATGTCATATAATTTTTAACTTCCAACATCCATAACTTTTGATATGTAAGTTTTTTTTCACTCCCAGAACTATCAAATTGAATCTTGGGAAATTATCTAAAACATCTATTTTGATCTTTGGCGTCAGGTTTTTATAAGTCTGACGCCAAAAGAGTCTTTTAATGTCGGTTATTAAAAACAATCGACGATGAAAATCAAGTCATATAATCTCCAACTTCCAACATCCATAACTTTTGATCCGTAAGTCCATTTTCACTCCAAGACCTGTCAAATTCAATATTGGGAAATTTTCTAAAACATTTATTTTGATCTTTGGCATTGGTGTTTTGTAAAACAAACAAAAAAAGGGCCTTTTAACGTCGGTTATTAAAAAAACTGATGCCAAAAATCATGTCATATAATCTCCAACATCTGATGCCCATAACTTTTGATCTATAAGTCTATTTTCACTCCATGACCTATCAAGTTGAATATTAGAAAATTAGCTGAAACTTTTATTATTATTTTTTGCATCGGTTTTTTGTAAATACAATTCAAAAAAGGCTCTTTTAACTTCAGTTATTGAAAAAAACTGACGCCAAAAAAATCATATAATCTCCAAATTCCAATGCCCATATCTTTTGATTCGTAAGTCCGTTTTCCCTCCACATCCTGTCAAATTGAAGCTAGAGAAATTATCTAAATCTTTTATAGTGATCATAGGAGTTGTATTTTTTGTAAAACCGACGCCAAAAATTAAATCATATATTCTCTAACTTCCGATGTTTATAACTTTTGATTCGTAAGTCCATTTTCACTCCATGACCTGTCAAATTGAAGCATTGGAAATTACTTAAAACTTTTTTTTGATATTTGGCCTTGGGTTTTTGTAAAACTGACGCCAAAAAGGGTATTTTAATGTTGGTCTCTTAGAACCGATGTTAAACTACCGATATTAAAAACAACTTTTCCACTAGTGATAGAACCTACTCGGGTACCCCAAGTGCAATGGATACCTGATTAGGGTGTGAGATATAAATCTCAGTAAACTAGTGGTCGGAACGGTCACCACATGACCTCAAGTGAATCTCCCCATACACCAGAGGCTGCTGACTAGCAGCGAGGGATTAAGGATAATCAGTGGGGAGACTATACCCTCATTTTAGAGTTTCACAGTGGTATATCAATATAAATAACAAACAATGGAAATAAATAGAGGAAATATTATTATAAATGATAATGTAGTGGAAGGAAGATTTTATAAATCTTGTACAAACAAATTACCAACATCAATTATGTATCAGATGCATGCATGACATGATAATGATAAAAGAAATAAAAAATAGTGAACAAAACTACACTCTGAACATTCCATTATAAAATTAAATAAACAATGGCTCAAATCCTCGAGGGAATTCTCCTCGAGCATTACGAGCTTCCGCTCGGTCCTTTGTTCTTATATTCAAAGTAAATGCAAACAACACAATCCTAAAAACAAATAGAATCTACTCGGGTACCCTTGTGCAATGGCAGTCCAAGTAGGCTGTGAGATATAAAACTCAGTAGGCCTGGACCACCGGTGTCTACCTCAAATCCAAACATTCAATAAATTATTTAAACAGTGCAAGAATGCATAATTATTGTAAGCAGTACAATGTAACTTTATACCCAATTACCTGCTTCAACTCTCAGCTGGTGTCTGAACCTGTATTATACATTTGTCATACATACACAATAGTCATTACACAATCATTTTCAATTATCAATTCATAAAACCTAATTAAACTACATAATTCCCATGATCTGGACTAAGGCCGACATTCCCTATATAAGTCATTGACCACAGATGTCTCTAAAGACCATCCATGTAATCACTGTTAACACCAAATCCAATCTTGTGATTTGTCTTAGATAATGCGTCATAAGATATTCAATTTAATCTTTCATATACTATATCTGATTCCGTTCACTAAAAAAATAGTTATTTGCTCCGGGGTCCGTCCACTTATAGTGATTCACCCAATTCACTGATAAGTATGAACCCATTCTCATATTTAATTGACAAATCATAATGTCAAAATAGTTTTCATTAACCAATTAATTCATTTCATGTACAACCAATTGGACCCAAAGTCCAATGTCAATTAATGGGTGTATGACATCATGCATGAAACCCTCATGAGTACTTGGAGCATCAGTCCTTGTCTCACAACCCATGGGTATTTGGGCATCAGTCACTGACCCATAAAAAATATTTTCATTCAAGATGGGAGTAGAACGTGATGTCTAGAAACCCTTGAGTATTTAGTGACTCAGTCCCTGTCTCACAACCCATTTATCAATAATACATATATATTTCTCATTGTTATATAATTCCATGTCTAAAAGCCCCATCCATACCTTAATTAATTCATAAATTAATTAATACAATCTGTTAAATAATTTAACATCTAATTAACATCATAAACTGCCAATAAAAATTCAACCATTAGTTCGCCATTCAATATCTCAATTATAAATAATTAATTAAAAATTAATTATTCTTAGAAAGACAAATAAATAATTAACTCAACATTTAATTATCCAAATTCTTTAACACGTCTAAACCCATCCCCTCAAATATTGATTCATCAAAGACATTAATAATTTATATGCATGTCATAATCATCACAAAACATGTTGTACAATGCCCATATATTTGGAAACCATATCACTCAACATCTCATAATATGAAACAACCCCATCAAAGATATAAAAATGCAAGAAAATCTAACATGAATCCAAATATACCCACGGCGAACAGTCATAACAAACAATTAGTTCACAGTATTAATTTAATGCATTCAAATAAATTAATTAAACATTTAATTAATTAGATATTATCTCTTCAACCATTAATCAACTAATTAACCATTTCCCTTTTATCATGTAATAATTAATCCATCCAGTAATTATTACCAGTTTCCAATTTATATTCCGGACATTTCAAATATTCAATATTCTCAATCATCATTAATAGCAACAATTATTATTCAAAATCATGAAATGATAAATAATTCTTCAATTATTTATCCTATTACCCATTCTACACAATCAAATCATTTAACTATTTAATCATATCCCTTTAACCAAATTAGAAAATCATGTTTAAAATCAACTCATGTTCAAGTCCACATTTATCTCACGTGGGCTACCTCATTTAATAACCTCAATATTGTCTTGCATGGACATATAATAATCAATGAAACTCGTATTTTCAATTTATTTAAAGAAGATATAATTCTTAAATAATGTGATAGGGATTTGGGACCCTACCTCGGGGTGGCACCATTTTAAATATGAAGCTCTTTAATATACTTGGCGACAATAAGTGCACAACCGGTCGCAAATCGCACACACACACACACCGTATATATATATATATATATATATATATATATATATATATATATATATATATATTCACTTGTGTACCCTGCAACAATATAAATAAAATTCCAAATATTAAAATAGGTACTCAGAATTCAAGTAGTAAGGACCAACACACCTCTAACATGGTACATGGGACTCATAAAAATTATCAAACCCTTAATTGAATGATGTGAAACAATACCATGTATAAATAAATGTAAGAAATACAATATGGAAGGTCGAAAAAGAGCACATCTGCCTCTCCATTGTTAGTAGATGCCAGAATACGGTCTAAAGGGTCTAGAGGATCCCCTTGCACATCCCTAGAACCAAAAACACAATGAATCCCAATAAAACTCTAACCATTAGATTTTAGTCTAGGAAAGAGGGTGAGGGAAGAGCCAAATTGCTGATTTTAATCACAAAACAAATGCAGATGGACTCACCTCACTGATACAGACATGATTTGAGAACACACCGGAATGATTCGTTGACTCGAAGTGGAGCTGGCGAGGGGGGTGTAGCGCGCCTCAAAGGAGGGGCCTGGTGCATTTTTGTTGTTCCTATAATATGGTGGTGCACCACCCTCATATTCCCTCCCCCAATTATCAATTACACCCATGATAAACTAATAATCTTAATATAATAATAATAAAATTTATTATTCTCATTTAATATAATGTTGCCTCATTAACTAACATTTAAATAAATGTTTCACATTTAATTCTGAAAACCCCCATTATTCATCCAATTAAATTAATAGAATAATAATAATAATAATAATAATATGCTTATTATTATTATTATTAAATATTTCCTTTATTTAAAATAAATGAATAATAAATCATTTTAAAAACTGTATAACCGCACAGCTGACCCGCACCATTTGACTACTCGTGCACAACCCGATATCTTTATTTTAAATGGTTTAATTAAATTAAACACAACTCCACATTTATTCCTTATATAATATTACCATTTAAAATTACCCTTCTTCAATAACTTCAAAATCATCATTATTTAATTAATTATCTAAACAAAAATTTATGAAATAAAAACCCCAGCTTTATAGTGATTAAATAAATTCTTATTGACCTTTGATTTAATTAAATGAAACCCCAAAAAATCCATTATTATTATTACTCATAATAATAATATCAACCACTCAAAAAACCATTTTAATAATAATTTCATTATTATTTTTATTATTATTCCACCTTAGATAAAACTGAACACCTCTTATTAAAAAAACATCATTATTAATTAAAAAACTCCACATTTAATTCGACATTTTTTTGAGATACCCAAAACCCCCATTAATTTCACATCTATATTATTCCTCATTATACATCCAATTAAAATCTTTTATCATAAATGTTACACCAAATTTAATTAAAAATGTTTCTTCATTCATTATAGTCTTAATAAAAATTTCATAATTAATAATGAATGTAACATCCCAGGTAAATAAAGAATAAAACATTTTCATATTAACTAATATTTACTAACTAAATATTAATTTTACTTTAAAGGGGTTGCTATGTTCGATAGCATACCCAATACGCAACAAAGAGTTTCTTTGAAAACTTACGTTGCACACAAGTAATAAAATATTATTATTTTAAATAGTAGTTAACACGTAGCCATTGAATTGGCAGGAATGAAGGGAAATAACTAAAATAGGATTATATATGTTTGTTAAATGTTTTTACATTTATCCAATAAAGGATAAAGGCTTAAAATATGAAAAAAATTCAATTTTAGGCATATATACTATAATATTCACTAAAGGTCCACTTAACACCTTTTGATGGAGACCCGTCATTAAATATAGTTTTGGTCACTCTTATACATTCTATTGGAAAAACTAAAACTCTTCTTTAGAATCAGGACATCAAAATTTACATTGTGTAAATTTTTGGTATTTTTCCGATAAAGTTCATTTTTTTAATGAATAGTGACAAATGTTGTATTTTAATTCAAAACCTATTTTTAGTCTAATTTATTTATATGATTAGATTATCTTTTTAATTTGTTTTAATGTTAAATTAGAATATATTTTTACCATTTAATCTAATAGTGGGTGTTGGAATTAATTTTACCATGAAATTGGACATAAACTAGTGTCAATCTTTTGATACATATTGTTTCATAAAATCACGCTATTTGTTTTGACAACGTGAATTAATTATTAAATTAATTATTGTAACTTATATGTTTTGAATTTTTTAAAACAGACATAATTTTTGAATTCGGAATATTAAATATAGCTTAGGGTGAAGTTTTGGTATTTTTCTGAAAAACATCAATTTATGATGAATAGTGAAACCACTTAGTGGTAATTATAAAAACTGATTTTTCGTTTAAATGAGATTTTACCACATCTGTGTTTTGAATTTCAAAAATCCGACATAAATGGTTGTCATTATGATGTAATATGTGGTTCAATGGGATTAAAATATTTTTTTGGTGAATAGTAACTTTTAAGTTTTTAATCATGATTACAGATAATTAGTGTAATTTAATGTAAAAATAATGTTTTAACAATATGAAATGACCTTGAAACATGTCCTAACTTTATTTGATGTTTCATGGCCGACCACAACAATCCATGGGTCAACATGCGGACCCCATGGAGCTACTTTGGTAGGAAAATGACATTAATAACATTTTATTTAATGTTAAAATTAAAATGTCACAAACATGAGTTGTTTTACTAAAACAATTTTTCAATGGGGTTATACAAGTCATATTTTTTACTATAAATATTCACTAGAAATCTAAGATGATTTCCTACATCATGATATTTTCTATAATTTTTAAACATTAAATAAATTAAATTATTTATGATACCATAATGATACAGTGATTATCTCATTATTTAACGATCTAAAAAATGAAATGATAATGTAAAATCTCAGACCTACACATGTCAAAAACATAATTAATGGCTGGATTTATAACTCTTATCACCTTTCCTCAAAATATATAATTTTGGGTCCTTTAAAATCCGAAAGTCGTTTTATAATAAAGTAACCTTGTATAACTTTCCAAGAGTGCCCCTCCTCTCCTCTTATAAAAGGCCCCCACCTCTACCACCTTACCCACACCTATCAAGACTTTTTCTCGGCCAACTACTATCCATTTTGTCTCTCCACATCCCTATCTTACTCATTGAAGCCTCACTTTGGGCCAATCACTTCCTAAGGAAGCCTTTGATCTCAAATCAAAAAAGAGTTGCCCATTTTAAAGGTAGTGTTTTCTCTTGTGTTCTTATGTTTTATTTTGCTTCTCCAACCCTCTAAACTCTTTTTAATAATTTCTTTTGTAACAAAACCAGTATATTAAATATACTAGGATGTTGTTATAAGAAGGATTCGAGCTACACTTACACACACCTACATCTAATGGTTAAAGAACATACTGTTTCTATAGATGTAGAATTTTTGCCTCATGAAATGATGATTCTTCAACACTCATATAACATCTTCAAAGGTGGACATTAAGATGCCACTTTATTTATATATGATATATCATATGTTTATGTTTTACTTAAGCTTATGTATATTTCATTTATGGCATAACTTTATGGTTTCCATTATAGGTAAACATGATCTCTTCATTTTAAGAAGTGCGGACTACCGCCCCCTCAGAGTGATTTGATTCGTTAATACCATATGTGGTACGTATAAAGGATAGATTTAATGATATTATATATGATACAATACTGGAATTATAATACCATTATGTAGAATTATGTTTTAATTCCACTAAATATGAAATATAAATGGAAGTAGCATTCATGCGTACGTACGGTTTACCGTCTCCATGAATGGTGCATTTTATTTCTTACCTCTAAATGTTATATAATATTATAAATGCATGTATATACTGGATATATATGACATATATGATATCTACATCTCGAATATAATTCTTCATATAATGTATATTTTACCCCATTAACACCTTGTAATTATTAAGAGTTTAATTTTGACTCAAGTACCAATGATCGACAAAATGACCATTATTAACTTCAATAATTACATAGTGTTCATAACATGGTAATAAGTGATATAAAAGGAATAATGAACTTGAAAATGGTTCTCAAGCAAGTAGAAATGAACTCAAGATTATTATTCAGGACGTTAAAGAACGATCGAGTCAAGTCGGACCTGTGGTATGGGACTTCATCTCAATCTTCATTCATTGAGGCATATTTTGTTTTATACACAACCTAATTTTATACGGTGTATAATCCCCTTTGAATTTTACGTTTATCCAAAAGAAATATTTCTATACGAAGTGTTTTACTAAACTACAAAAAGAAATGTTTTTGTCATATGTATGTGGCGACAACGACTTCTCCGCCGCCGTGACCATTATTTGAGTTTCGGCTTCCCCTACAAGCCATACCTTTCTTTTAAATGAAAAATAAATACCATGTTTTAGTTTTATTTTATTTTTGTATTGAAAATGGTTTTCGTAATGTTTTTATATCAATGTGTTGTATTGATATCTTGTGATTGAAAAGTGTAAATGTTATATTTCCTTTATGCATATTTTATGTGATAGGATTATGTTATGGTTCTTGGGCATTATTATGAAGACGGTTGGTTCCGTGATAAACTAAGTGAGGGTGAGCCTGATATAGATCTCCAATGCATTGGGTAACGTGAAGGGGTTAACCATTAAGGTTTCTCTAAAGAGATTTAGGTAATATACTATGATGGTTATTCCAAACGTAACCAAGAGGGTTACACCCTACGTAAGAATGTTATGAATACCTCAAGTTACCTTTATGTCTTGTGATTTTTATGTTTTATTCATTATTTGATGAGGTATGTTAACATGTTTATTTTTTATGAGTAAAGTTTGATTTCATTGATTCTTATGTACAGATGTACTCATGTATCCTTTCCATATTTTTATATCCCTTACTGAGCTTTCTATGCTTATCCCATGTTTTTGAAATGTTTTTCACAGGTCAGGGAATGGTACATGATGTGATGATAGTGTCAATGAAGTGTCAAGAAAGAATCCATGTTTTATTTTAAATATGTTTCCATTGATGAAAAAACGAGTACTATATTTTATGTAACCACTTTGTTTAAATGTGGAATGTAATGCATGTTTTATTATCTAATTCTCTAAAACTCTAAAACGGAAAAGATCCTCAATGTGTATTTATGAAATAACTCAAGATTCAGTAATGTTTAAGGTCAGGGCCTTATAGTTGGTATCAAAGGTCGGTTTAGATAACTTTAGGAGTTATAATTCTCTTAAATGATTATCCAAAAATATTTTTTATGGTAAAATTTAAATTATATAGTATTTGAATATTACCATGTTTCTTCATCTAATACATGTTTGTTCAGAATGGTTTTCCGTAGAGGAAATAGGGAAGCAGTTCTAGGGAGGCATACAAAAGGAAATAACCTTCCGAATCAGCATCCCGAGATGGTCAGAATTGGAACTGAATAGTTTTTTGCAGTAATGGCACAGTTGACTCAAGCGATAAATGGTGGTGGTATCCATGCACAAGATCAGCCAGATCAAACGTAAAGGAACATGTCAGTGGTGTAACATTTCATGAGGCAACATCCCCCATCATTCATAGGATCATCTAACCCTGTGCTAGCTGAAGGGTGGATTAAATCACTGGAGAATATTTTTGATGTCATGGGGTGTTCAGACAATCAAATGGTTAGTCTTGCTATTTACCATTTATCGGGTGAAGCAGATAAGTGGTGGTCGATGGATAAAAATATTAGGGATGCTGATGAGATTTATGCTCTTGACTGGGATGAATTCAAAGGTATGTTTCTTGAGAAGTATTTTCCAATGGCTATTTGACATAGGATGGAAAAACAATTCTTGGAAATGAGGAAAGAGGAAGACTCAGTGGCTGCCTATGAAGAGAGGTTCACTCGATTGGAAAGGTATGCTCCAAATTTTATCCCAGACCTTGATAGTAAAATCAATATTTTTTAATCAGGATTAAAGCCAAAATATCAAAGGGAATTGGATTATCATGAGTTCAAATGTTATGAGAAGATTTTTCTATGTGATGAGACGGTGGAAATGGAGTTTTTCGATGATCAAGTGTTCTATAACAAACAACAGAAGAAGAGACCTAGGTGGCAGGATAAAGGGAATAATTATTCAAAAAGGTCTGATGGTAAGAAAACTAAGTATCTATTTTGTGATAAATGTGGTAAGAGTCATGCTGGGGAATGTCTTCTGAATTCTGGAAAGTGCTACTGAGGCGGTAAGATGGGACATAAGGCTCTTTATTACACAGAAAAGGACTAGGGTGAAGGTAAGACCAAATTTTATTTACAGTTAGTGAAATTTTTTAAGTGAAATGAGATGGGTCACTATGAAAACGAGTGTCCGAAAAAGAGCTCGAGTGATGGGAAGCAGTTAGACTACAAGCATAATGGGCTGGTGAAATCCTTGGCATCTACTTCAGTAGATGTTGGGCCATAAAATGAAGTTGCATCAGGTACTTTGTTTGTTTTTTCAGATTATGCTAGTGTGTTGTTTGATTCGGGGTCTACGCATTCTTTCATCTATGAAAACATTTCTAGTAAAATGTGAATACCATATCAAGAAATGACTCTTGAACTTATGGTAAAAACACCTGGGGAAAATTTGAGGCAAAAAGAATTTATAAGAATATTCATATCCTTATCTGTGGAAAGAACCTACATGCAAACCTTATTGTTTTACCTCTAGTAGAGTTTGATTTTATCATGGGTATGGATTGGATCTCTCTTTATCATGCTAAGATTGATTGTAGAGCTAAAGTAGTTACTTTTCAGAAAACCTTTAGGTTTGTGTACAAGAATGAACCCTTATGTTTGATAACGTATCAAGAGGCTGAGAAACTTGTAAAAGATGGGAATGAATATTACCTTGCACATATCAGTAAAAATAAGAGAACTGTTCAGATTAATGATGTGCTAGTGGTAAATGAGTATCCTGATATTTTTCTTTGATGAGTTTCCTGGAATAATACCAGATCAGGAAGTTGAGTTTACTGTAGACTTAGTTCCTAATGCTAATCCAATTTCAAAACCCCCTTATCGAATGGCTCAAATTGAACTTTTAGAGTTGAAGGAGCAATTGCAAGATTTATTAGAGAAAGGTTTCATTCGACGTAGCAAATCACCATGGGGTGCTCCTTTTTTTTGTTATAAAGAAAGATGGTTCTAGAAGACTTTGCATTGATTATAGATCCTTGAATAACATCACTATTAAGAAAAAATAACATTTGCCTCATATCGATGATTTTTTTGATCAGCTTCCAGGCGCTCAGTATTTTTCAAAGATTGACCTGAGATCGGGGTACCATCAGTTGAAGGTAAAGGAAGTAGATATTCCGAAGACCACGTTTCATACAAGATATGGCCATTATGAATTTGTATTAATGCATTTTGGGCTAACCAATTCACCTTCTGTATTCATGGACCTTATGAATATATTTTTCCAGGATTTCTTGGATAAGTTTGTGGTTGTTTTCATTAATGATTTTTTGGTGTTTTCTAAAAGTAAATAAGAGCATGAAATACATTTAAGGGTTATTTTGAAAACCTTAAAAGAAAATAAATTGTATGGGAAATTCAACAAGTGTGAGTTTTGGTTGCAAAAAATTTCTTTCCTTGGTCATATTGTTTCTAAAGATGGGATAACTATTGATACTGAAAAACAGAGGTTTTTGAAGAATGGCCAAGACCCACAAATGTAACTGAGATTCGTAGCTTCCATGGTTTGGTAGGTTATTACCGAAGGTTTGTTAGAAATTTTAATGGTTATCTAGTCCAATGACTAAGCTAACTCGGAAGGGTGATAATTTTATCTGGACAAAATAATGTGATGATTGTTTTCAGGAACTGAAAAAAAGATTGGTAAATGCTCCAGTTTTGGCACTACCTTCCAGGAATGGGGAGTTTGTTATCTACTGTGATGCTTCATTGAGAGGACTTGGTTGCATCCTAATGCAGAATGATCAGGTAATTGCTTATGCTTCACAACAGTTGAAAACTCATGAGGTAAATTACCCTACACATGATTTGGAATTAGCTGATGTTGTTTTCGCTTTAAAAATTTGGAGTCATCATTTTTATGGAGTAAAGTGTGAAATATATATCGATCACAAATGTATAAATTATATATTCACTCAAAAATAATTGAACATGTGATAGAGGAGATGGCTAGAATTAATCAAGGATTGTGATTGTACAATTCATTACCATCCGGGAAATGAAAATAAAGTGGCTGATTCTTTGAGTCGAAAAAGTAATGATTCATTAACAATTTTGCATTTGGAATGTGATCCTTTGATTAAGGATTTGATGAAAATTGGCATAGAATTTGTTGGTGCATGATGTACTTCTATTTTGTTTCAGGTATCAGTGAAATCTGCTCTGTCAGACAGAATTAAGCAAGCATAGATGCAAGACAGTGAGTTGAAGAAAAAGGTAGAGCTGGTTTAGAAGGGTAAGTTTCCTAAATTCAATATTGATAATGATTTAGTTTTGAGATTTGGGAAGAGATTGTGTGTGCTGTGTGATTCACAGTTGAAGAGAGAGTTGTTATGTGAAGCTCAAAGTTCTCCGTTTTCAGTTCATCCAGGAAGTACTAAGATGTATAGATATCTTCAGGAGTATTACTTGTGGGACGGAATGAAAAGAGATATTGCTGATTTTACTATGACGTATTTAACTTGTCTACAGGTTAAATCAGAGAGGAAGTTACCAAAAGGGATGCTTCAGCCTTTACCAGTTCCAGAGTGGAAATGGGAGAATATATCTATGGACTTCGTTGTGGGATTGCCGAAGACACCTCGAGGTAATAATGCAGTCTAGGTTATTGTTGATCGCTTGACTAAATCTTCTCATTTCCTTTCCATACATGATACTTTTTCCCTAGATAAACTTTCCCATTTGTATCTTAAAGAGATATTCAGGTTACATGGATTTCCTCTCTCCATTGTATCTGACCGTGATCCCAGGGTCACTTTTATCTTTTGGAAAGGCCTTCAGAAGTCGATGGGTACTGAATTAAATTTTAGTACAGATATTCATCCTCAATCAGATAGGCAGTGAGAACGAACAATTCAGACTTTGGAGGATATGCTACGTGCTTGTTCGATGGATTATCAGGGAAGTTGGGACCAACATCTTTCTATGGTTGAGTTTTATTATAATAACATTTTTCATTCGAGTATACAGATGGCACCATTTGGGGCATTATATGGGAAGCGGTGTCGAACTCCATCTTTCTGGGATGATGTGGGTGAAAGGAATTTGATGGGATTGGAATTGGTAGAAGAGTTGGCGGAAAAAGTTCTGTTGATTCATAAACACATGAGAATAGCACAGAGCATGCAGAAGAGTTATGCGGATAACCGGAGGAAGGATCTATCTTTCGAGGTAGGTATCATGTTTTTCTCAAAGTTTCACCATGGAAAAGTGTGATGCGATTCAGTAAGAAAGGAAAGCTGAGTCCAAGGTTCATTGAACCATATGAAATTCTGGAGAAAGTTGGATCAGTTGATTACCGAGTGGATTTACCTCTGAGTTTATCACAGGTAAACAATGTTTTTCATGTTTTGATGTTGAGAAAGTACATGCCAGATCCATATCATGTTTTGAGCCCATAGGTAGTTCAGTTGGTAGAGAATATCTCTTATGAAGAACAACTATTCCAGATACTTGACCGTAGAGAGCAAGTGTTGCGGAATAAGGTAATTCACCATTTAAAGGTTTTATGGAAAAACCATATGGTTGAGAGGCAACATGGGAATCTGAAAATGCTATGAGGGATAAATACCTCCACTTATTTTGATAAATGAATAAAATTGCGAGGACACAATTCCCAAAAGGGGGAAGGATGTAACATCCCAGGTAAATAAAGAATAAAACATTTTCATATTTATTAATATCTACGAATTAAATATTAATTTTACTTTAAAGGGGTTTCTATGTTCGATAGCGTACCCGTTATGCAACATAGAGTTTCTTTGAAAACTTACGTTGTACACTAGTAATAAAATAATATTATTTTAAAAAGTATATAACACATAGCCTTTGAATTGGCTGTAATGAATGGAAATAACTAAAATATAATTATATATGTTTTTTAAATGTTTTTACATTTATCCAATAAAGGATAAAGACTTAAAATATGAAATGAATTCAATTTTAAGCATATATACTCTAATATTCACTAAAGGAACACATATCGCCTTTTGATGGAGAACCGTCATTAAATATAGTTTTGGTCACTCTTATACATTCTATTGGACTAAATAAAAATATTTTTTAGAATCGGGACATCAAAATTTACTTTGTGAAAATTTTTGGTATTTTTCCGATGTAGTTCATTTTTAATGAATAATGAAAAATGTTTTATTTTAATTCAAAACCTCTTTTTAGCCTAATTTATGTATATGATTAGATTATATTTTGAATTGGTTTAAAAGTGAAATTAGAATATTTTTTTACCATTTAATCCAATAGTGTTCGTTGGAATTAATTTCACCTTGAAATTGGAATTAAACTAGTGTCAACCTTTTGATACATATTGTTTCATAACATTGTAGTAAGTGATATAAAAGGAATAATGAACTTGAAAAAGGTTCTTAAGAAAGTAGAAATTAACTCAAGTTTATTATTCAGGATGTTAAATGGTGATCGAGTCAAGTCGGACCCGAGGTATGGGACTTCGTCTCAATCTCCTTTCATTGAGGCATATTTTATTTTATACACAACCTAATTTTATATGGTGTATAATCCCCTTTGACATTTATGTTTATCCAAAATTAATCTTTTTATATAAATCATTTTAAAAAACGACAAAAGGGAATGTTTTTGTCGTATGTATGTGGCGACAACGACTTCTCCGCCACCATGACCATTATTTGAGTTTCGGCTTCCTCTATAAGCCATACCTTTTTTTAAATGAAAAATAAATACCATGGTTTACTTTAATTTTATTTTGGTATTGAAAATGGTTTTCATAATGTTTTTATATCAATGTGTTGTATTGATATCTTGGGATTGAATATTGGAAATGTTATGTTTCCTTTATGCATGTTTTATGTGATATGATTATGTTATGGTTCTTGGGCATTATTATGGAGATGGGTGGTTCCGTGATAAAAAAAGGGCGGGTGTGCCCGATATAGCACTCCAATGCATTGGGTAACACAAAGGGGTTAAATGTTGAGGTTTCTCCGAAGAGAGTTTGGGAATATACAGTGATGGGTATTCCAAATGCAACAAAGAGGGTTAATCCCTACGTAAGAATGTTATGAATGCCTCAAGTTACCTTTATGTCTTGATATTTTTATGTTTTATTCATGATTTGATTAGGTATGTTAACGTGCTTATGTTTTATGATTAAAGTATGATTTCATTGATTCTTATGTACACATGTACTCATGTTTACTTTCCATATTTTTATATCCCTTACCGAGCATTTTATGCTCATCCCAAGTTTTTGAAATGTTTTTCACAGGTCAAGGGAAAGGTACATGATGTGATGATAGTGTCAATGAAGTGTCAAGAAAGAATCCATGTTTTATTTTAAATATGTTTCCATTGATGGGAAAAATGAGTACTATCTTTCATGTAACCACTTTGTTTAAATGTGGAATGTAATGCATGTTTTATGATCTAATTATCTAAAACTCTAAACCTGAAAAGATCCTCAATGTGTATTCTTGAAATAACTCAAGATTCAGTAATGTTTAAGGCTGGGTCCCTATAATGAAACTCCCAATTTATTACAATACCATTAATAGGATAAAAACACCAAACCATAACCCCTAATTTAATATCCATAATAATAAAAATTATAACATTCATAAAACTAGAATAATAATAATCTCGTTAATAATATTTTTCAATCTTTTGATAAACCCAACACCACTATTTAATAACAACGCATCATTAAATATGAAATTCCTCATTTTATTTAATGTTTCTTTGAGATTCTCAAAAGAGTCATTAAATTCTCATAAATAATATACTCCTTCGACATGGACTTAAAATATCAATGCATCAAAATAAGATATGACTCCATTATAATAATAAAAAATTTATTATTATTAGATCATTCCTCCATTTAATAATAAATAGTCTTTTAATAATTCTGAAACACTTCATTTAAATAAAATAGATCTTCGATAAACTCATAATCCACATTAATTTCTTCAATCGTCATTTAATTAATTCTTTAACATTCACTTGATTAAACAACCACAATAATAATAATAAAAACATCATTGTTATTTTTATTAAAACCTTCTTTTAATTAATTACAAAATCTCCTAAAATATTAATTTAATTAAATTAAATAATTTATTAAACATGGTAAACCGAACAGGTTTGAACGCAACCGTGCACTACCTGTGAAAATCCACTAAAGTAGACTTTTCCTAAATCAGTGTTCCTGACACTCATCTGGACACCTAAAAAAATTATCGGGTAATTACCCAAGTCCAAAAACTAAACTTTTAGGTGTTACATCACCTAGAATAAAATTCCATAGCTTAGATTAAAAGAATGACCCGTTGATTAAATGAATAAAAATTCATCTGTATTTTAACCCAGTTTAATAACACATGACTTTAAATCATGATATATTATATTGACATAATACAATATGACATTTATTTATTCAAATAATTAATTGATTAATACATTGTGTCTTTGATGAAAAAGTCTTTGATACCACTAATGAGTGTTAGGGTATAATCCTATGATCATTATAGTGATAAAAAAACCTAAAAGGGGCTGATTTATCTCAAGGATAAATGTGAATGGAATTAATAAAAAAACACCTACAGAGTACTTTAATACAGAGTCAATAGAATCCATCTTTAATACTCAATGGAATATAATTTTTTTATAACACTGAAGTGGAAAAAATGTATTTTATCCATTGATGATATTAGAATATCCTCCAATCATAGATATATTCTTGAGGACCTTTGATCAGCAAAGGAGTTCTTGTGCCTTACCTAGTGATAAAAAGTTATCAAAAAATAAGATATGTTTGGTTATGAAATTCGACAAATTGTTAATTACAATAGGGGGATTATATACCTATATTAGCACCCCATATATAATAATAATTGGATTGAGAATTTACCCCCATCTTACGGAAAGCGATAATTACATCACATTAGAGAAATTATTTCATTGAGATTTTCAATAAATGTTTCAATCCATTAATGATGCTCCTTATAATGTATAATTGATGAGAAATTATTTTGGAGAAGTGGAAAAATTAATTCATACAATATAATATATTTAATAACCGACAAAAATATATGTTGGCCCTATTTCACATACTCAAATAAAGTAATATATGTGACTAAATTTCCATTTTTGAATCAAGGATATCAACAAATATGATACCCCTATTTTGCCCATTCCGGACAGGGATAAACAATTATATGACTTATATGACATAAATATCCATTCCATCAGAAGTATATTTAAATATGCTTTTCTATCTATGGTTATTCACCATGTTAGATTACTTTTAATATTATTATTTATCATAGGAATTAATCATCTATCTATTTTGATTAGAAAATCTAGTAATAAATCGCATCTCATAGTTTTCTTGATCAAATGTCAAACCATGGAAAACTCATTCTAATTTGGGAATTTATCTCTTTATATGATGTTGTGTACTTCTCATTCCATTTATACATTGAGTTCTCAACTATTTCAAATATAATAAATTTTTAATAAATTTAATAAGCATACTTTTATCACCAATGAAATTCTTCATCATACTTTTTACCCCATGATTTATGTTTAATAATAATATTTAATTAATAAAAAATCTCCTCAATATTCACAATGAATTTTTTTTGGAAAATTATAAATTAATTCATTTTTTAATTTAATTAAAAATAATTCATCAAAATCATAAATCTAAATAACCCATTTCATGTTTTCACTATATACGTGAATAACCAAAATCCCCAAAACATGTTTTCCTGGTTTTTACACTTCCCTTGGTCCTTATACGTTCATCACCCATAAATGAGGGTTACAACATGGTATCCCCTTTTCCTTAAAAACCCTCATAATTAAATAATTAGATTCTACAATCTAGTATATAATATGAATTATATTTAGAAAGGATATATATTTTGGAACCCAATGTGATTCAATAGAAGAGAATACTAAGGGGAAGTGGGATGAGAAGTATCTTTGTTAATGCCACGTGGATACTGAACCATCTATGTGTGTATCTATGGAAAAATGGGATAGATACTCAAATACATAAGAAAAGTGATGAATAATAATAAACAAGGGAGATGAGATCGTGTGTGAGGGTAGGATTTGTGGAGGGGGTAGATGAAAAATCACATTTATAGGCCCATAGACATATTTTTACTAACCATATCATATGAAAACATCTTTCTATTCCTTTGAAACAACTGTCTATGGAAGAAAAATGATGAAATAGGACCACAATCATTTTATTTAAATAATCACAAGAAGAGATGTAGGGTTTTTTATGTTTACTAACAGAAAAAAATGCAAAACATAGAACCCAAAACAAAAAACAATAATATAACACCCTAGGTAAATAAAGAATATGACATTTTTATATTTATCCCTTTTTTGAATAAAATGTTAATATTAATTTAAATGGAATGCTATGCTTGATGGCTTACCCAATACGTAACAATGAGTTCCTTTGAAATCTTACGTTGCACTCTAATAATAAAATAAAATTATTTTAAATGTTAGTTAAAACGTAGCCGTTGTATTGGCAGGAATGAATAGAAATAACTACATTATGATTATATATGTTTGTTAAACGTTTTAACATTTATACAGTAAATGATAAAGTCATAAAATACGAAAATAATTCAATTTTAGGCATATATACTCTAATTTTCACCAAAGGTCCACTTATCAACTTTTGATGGAGAAACGTCATTAAATATATTTTTTGTAACTATTATATATTCTATTGGACCAAATAAAACTCTTCTTTAGAATCAGGACATCAAAATTTACTTTGTGTAAATTTTTGGTATTTTTCAATAAAGATCATTTTTAATGAATAGTGAAAATGTTGTATTTTAATTCAAAACCTATTTTAAATCTAATTTATTTATATGATTAGATTATATTTTTAATTGGTTTCAAAGTGAAATTAGAATATATTTTAACCATTTAATCCAATAGTGGTCGTTGGAATTAATTTTATCTTGAAATTGGATTTAAACTAGTGTCAATCTTTTGATATTTATTGTTTCATAAAAACACTATATTTTCTATGATAGCGGGAATTAATTATTAAATTAATTAAGTTAAATTATATGTTTTGAATTTTTTAAAATAGACATAATTTTTGAATTTGGAACATCAAATATATCCTAGGTTAAATTTTTGGTAATTTTTTGAAAAACTTCAATTTTTGATGAATAGTGAAACCACTAAGTGGTAGTTAAAGAAACTGATTTTTCATTTAAATTAAAATTTACCACTTCTGTGATTTGAATTTCAATAATCCGACATACATGGTTTTCATTAAGAAGTAATATGTTGTTCAATGGGAGTAAAATAATTTTTTGGTGAATAGTAACATTAACGTTTATTAATCGCGATTAGAGGTAATTAGTGTAATTTAAGGTAATAATAATGTTTTAATAATATGAAATGACCTAGACACATGTCCTACCCTCATTGGAAGTGTCATGGCCGACCAGGAAAATCAATGGGTCAACTTGGGGACCCCATGGAGCCACTTTGGTAAGAAAACGACATTAACACCTTTTTATTTAATGTTAAAATTAAAATGTCACAAACATGTGTTGTTTTACTAAAACAATTTTTATATGGGGTTATACAAGTTAGATTTTTGACTATAAATTTTCATTCGAAATCTGAGAAGATTTCCTACATTATAGTATTTTTTTATAATTTTTAGACATTAACTAAATTAAAATATTTATGACACCATGATGATGCAACGATTACCTCATTATTTAACGATTTAAATAAAATGCAAAGATAATGTATAATCTAAGACCTAAACATGTCAAAAACCTATTGGATGGGTTGAATTCGAACCTTTATAACCTTATACTCTAAAAAAATCAATGTGGGGCCTTTAAAATCCGAAACACATTCTAAAATAAAGTAACATTTCCTTTGTTTCCAAGAGTGCCCCTCCTCTCCTCTTATAAAAGGCCCCCACCTCTACCTCCTTACCCACACCTCTCAAGCATTTGGCTAGGCCAAACCCTGCCCATTTTGTCTCTCTACATCCCCCTCTTACTCCTAGATCCTCACTTTGGGCAGAAGTCTTCCCAAGAAAGCCTTTGATCTCAAATCAAAAAGAGTTAACCGATTTAAAGGTAGTGTCTTCTCTTGTGTTCTTTTGTTTTATTTTGCTTATCCAACCCCCTATACTATTTTTATTATTTTATTTTGTAACAACTCAAGTATCTTCATTATTCTAGGATGTTGTTATTAGAATCATTTGAGCTACACTTACACACACCTACATCTAATGGTTAAAGAACATATTGTTTCTGTGGATGGCGAATTTCTGCCTCACGAAACGATGATTGTTCAACACTCATATAACACCTTCAAAGGTGGCCATTAAGATGTCACTATATTTATATATGATATATAATATGTTTATGTTTTACTTAAGCTTATGAATTTTTCTTTTTGGGAATACCTTTATGGTTTCCATTGTGGGTAAACACGATAATTTCATTTTAGGAAGTGCGGACTACCGCCCCCTCAAAGTGATTTGATTCGTTAATGCCATGTGTGGGATGTATAAAGGATGGATTTAAAGTTATTATATATGATTTATGTTACATATAAATGATGAATATAATTTTGGAATTAAAATATTCATACCTCTCATTTGGTTTTAATTCCATTTATATGACATAGAAATGAAAGTAGCGTTCATGCGTACGTACGGCTTACCGTCCCCATGAACCGTGCATTTCATTTATTACCTCTAAATGATTATGTAATATTATATATACTTTTATATTATGGATATATATGATATATATGATATCCAAATCATGAATATCATTCTTGATATAATGAACCTTTGACCACACGAACAACATGTAAGTGTAAGAATTCCACTTTCGACTTAAGAACCAAATATCGACAAAACAAACATTATTAAATTAAATGATTACATAATGCTTATAACAAGGCAATAAGTGATATAAAAGGAATAATTAACTTGAAAAATTTTATTAAGCATGTGTAAATTAACTAAAGTTTATTATTCAGGACATCAAAGAACGATCGAGTCAAGTCCGACCCGAGGTAAGGGATCCATCCTCTCTCTTTCTTTTTAAGTACTCTCTTTTATGTCATTTATTTTGAGCCCATATTTATTATGTTTTGGGATGTTATATTATATTCCTCATACTTTACTTTTTATGGTCATATTATTGGAGACCCTATTTGATCTCATAAATCCATTTTTGGATGTTTTAAGTGGTGTCGTTAGGCTGCCGAGTTTTCATAAGGGATTTTTCATCTCACTTTTATTCCCGTGATATTTATGCTACGTTTGCCACTATTTCCTTTGAGTGGTGTATGTACTTCCAATTATTATACACTATGTGTAGTATAATTCCATTTATGGGTATTTAAATTTTCATTTCATGACCCTTCTTCTATGGGGTGTACTTTTTGAAGGTTACCCAACTCGATAAGGGGACCTTTCACCCTCCTTTTTTTTAAAAGACTTTTTTGTTATGTCTTTTAATTCACATAATATTATGTTGGGATATGTTATTATATATCCTTATTTATGTAAATTTTATGTCCGAGTGATGAGATCCCCTTTATCTCTCTCATCAACCCTTTTTGTAAAATTTTATGTGATGTCGTTATGCCTTCGAATTTTACCAAGGGAAATTCTTAACCCAATTTCGATTTCTTTGGGTTCAACATGTAGTTATTGAATATTTCATCCTTTGAATATGTGTGAATGAAATTTGATTTTTTTACACTTAATATCCACTTATATTGGGTTTATTTATATTTGTCACACATAATTATGAGATTGATTTATCCTTAATTTAAGGATACCTTCTTTATAATGGATTCATCTCATTTTACATTTCTTTTGAGAATTCATTGTTGTTATGCACCAATTAACTCTTATATGGTGTGTATACTGTCCTTTGACATATTATATCATGAATCCATTTATTCTCATGATATTATAATGTTCGGATTAAATGTTATTCCGCAATTATTTGTATTCAAGAGTCTCTCATTTTGTTAAAAAATATTTAACAAAAATATCGTTTTAAATGTTTTAAAGATTTATTATTCTAAATCATTATCTTTAATGTCCATGTTTTCAAAATGCTTTTCAGTATTTATTTATATGGACATTAATTTTTTAAAATTATAATTCCAATAAAAGCTTCAAAGTGGTATGGGACAATTTGATTCAAAAATCTCTTTTAAATGATTTTTGAAAATGGATTGACTAATTCAATATCATGGAATTACTTATTTTGATTGAAAATGAAATGTTGTTATTGAAATGTTTATATTTTCAGTATTTTATGTGTAATGATGGTACTCGGACATTTTACGGGTGGTTACGTAATAAACCATATGACGGGTGGTGACGTGAATACCAGGATGGGTGGTTACGTTATAAACTCCAATGCATTGGGTATGGAAGTCAGCCTTATGGCTATTCCATTAAGTATGGGTGGAAGTCAACCGTATGGTTATTCCATTTAATTATTTTTATGTCCCAAGTTACCCTTATATGTTATGTGTTATTTATAAGGTTTTTATGGTAATATTTTGGTTACAAAAGGGTAAGTAATGATATTTTATTCAGTGAAGAGTTTTTACTACTTCATAAAGGTGAAAGGTATTACTTTGATAAAGTATACATGGTTTACTTGTTGCTTTGAAAAACTAACAATTTTCATTCTTTGTGTATCCTTTGCAGAGCTTTTTATGCTCACCCCAAGTTTTTTTTGAAATGTTTTTCACATGACTTAACGTAGAATACGGTCAAGGATGGGATCAAGGGAAAGTCATGCTCTCTAATACATGGAACTATTCATGTTTCTTTTTAAGAGTTTTTATTTTATGGAAATTTAGTAGAAGTGACTAATTTTTTATCTTTTGAGATGTAATAGTTATGTCCTAATTCTCAAAAACTCTAAACTTGATAAGATCCTAAATTTGAATTATATATTTAATTAAATATTAAGTAAGGATTAAGGCCGAGGCCTTATAGTTGGTATCAGAGGTCGGTTTAGATAACTTTAGAGGTTAGGGTATTCTCTAAGCATAAGTGACATTACCATAATGGTAAGGATTTCAGAAAGAGTCCGCATTTTAGATAAAGTGAATGAGTAAGTATATCTTAGTGTTTATCTTCCTCATTAGTACATGATGGTTGTGTTGATATACACACACTGGCCTTTTTGGATTTAGTAAATGGCTGGATCTAGCAGGCACCAAAGTAATAGAGGATGTGAAGGAAACATTGACAGTTTTCTGAGCGAGCACCTGAATGATATGGGAGCTGCAATGAGAACTCTTGCGTTTATCCTCAACAACTATCTGGAGTCATGATTGACCACCTCATCCTTGGTGATTTTTATAAGGCATCATATATGCGAGAAACAAATCCCTACGGAACTACAGGTAATAATCATAAAGGTAAGTGTGTTCAAAAACCTATGTGTCAAAGATGTGTAAAGAAACAACTAGGAAAATATTTCAAAGGGACAGAAATATGCTATAGATGTGGAAATTAAGGTGATAAAGCAAGAACCTGCAATGGAAAAGGAAGCATCTCGTTGACTCGAGGAAAGG
Organism: Viscum album; assembly: GCA_963277665.1. Lineage (NCBI taxonomy): Eukaryota > Viridiplantae > Streptophyta > Magnoliopsida > Santalales > Viscaceae > Viscum > Viscum album. The sequence continues at coordinate 1,790,142,980 of OY728145.1, forward strand.
GAAAGAAGTTCTTTGTGAGGGATCAAATGAATGTTTAAAATGTGGTGTGCATAGTCATTATGCAAACACATGTCCTATGAATAAGTTTCAGGAATGGGATCACCAAGATCGTACAAATATTCGATTACCAAAACCAAATGCCATTCCGATTGAGGATGAATAAACTAACAATGACCAGTCAAAGGTATAGATTATTTCATAACATTTGTTTTCCTATTTTGGAATCCTAGGATATGATTCATGATTTTGTTTGTAGGAACGAAGTATTTCAGAATAAGGTTGAATGGAATGGTTAATGGATCATGAATAATGTTGAATGAGTAATAAGTCAACATATAAGGGCTTCAAGAGTTATAGTGAAATTCTTATGAGTATTAAGTCTTTTTTGATGATGGGGTTACATTAGAAGACTTTTTATAGTATTTGTAACCCTTATGTTTGATATATGAAAAATTTATTCAAGGAATAGTTATCTATTCTTTTGTGGACATAGTTATAAAGAACCATTTGGGTTTATATGATACTTACTTTTGATGTAATTATGGGTTACTATATGTTATGATGGAAAGTGAAATGCATGAGATAAAATTGAGGTTAAATTATGTTATGGTTATTTTTGATGATTTTATCTCTTTTTGGGGAATGATTTGAGAATTATATAGTTTGGAAAAAGGACAACAAGCAGATTGTGTGACGACCCGTCACGTCGGACAAAGCTGCGGGAATCGAACCCACAACCAAAGTGCGACTAGTATTTATCGCCTACCACTGGACTACGTGAAGTCCCTGGTTTGTTTGACTGACTCTTTTTAGTTAGATGATTTTATGAAATAATAGTATGTTGATTTTTGTTTATCTATATAAATTTATTAACCTATCATGGAGGATATGTGATTAGGTTAATTACTTTTCAATACGATACTTTAAGAGAAATAGATGTTGTTTGGAGATAAATGTTACGATTTAACTTGGAAGACTATGTGACTAAATCCATAAAATATTTGGGTTTCAATATTAGTTTGGTTTACTTTGAATAATTTTATGGACAAATTGTTTATCGAATGGTCCTCGTTGAACTTTGGGTTTTGTTGGACAAATTTTATAGATTAATAATAGATTTTCTTTTTATAAAGGGTTATCCTTTTTTGGATTATCTGATCTTGTACTAACCTTTTTGGTTTTGGTTTTGGTCAATGTCTAAAGACATGGGAAGTATATAGTTACCTTTTTTGGATTATTTGATTCTCTAGAAGTTGATTATAGTACTCTTAATTTGAACAAGTCTTCCTAAATACTCGTCTTTTGGAGAAAATATGAGTTCGTGTAAGAAATCTAATAAAAGTTAAAAGAAAACATGATATTTAATTATGTTTCCTTATGAATAAATTCCTCAATAAAAAGTAACATAAAACAGAAATGTTGTCTATTAACTTTTCCTACTGGGGAATCGAATACCGTTTAACCCATCACAAGTTTGTGATTTTCTTGTGGTTAAATTTCTCCTAAACATGTTTTCTATCACTCTCCATCAGAACATGACCCTATGATTTCTCCTCCATTTCCATGTTTTCCTATATGGAATCCTAGTGTGGGTTAACTCGGGTGACCTCTGTACTTCTCTTTCTTTCTTTTAAAGTGATTGTTTTACTGACTCTTGTTCCGATGTGGGACTTTCAATGAAGTTTCCGAGCCCAATTTTAAAATTGCGAGGACACAATTCCCAAAAGGGGGGAAGGATGTAACACCCCAGGTAAATAAAGAATAATAAATTTTTATATTTATCCCTTTTTTGAATAAAATGTTAATATTAATTTAAGGGGAACGCTATGCTTGATGGATTACCCAATACGCAACAACGAGTTCCTTTGAAATCTTACGTTGCATTCTAATAATAAAATGAAATTATTTTAATCGTTAGTTTACACGTAGCAATTTTATTGGAGAGAATGAATATAAATAACTAAAATATGATTATATATGTTTGTTAAATGTTTTTACATTTATCCAATAAAGGATAAAGGCATAAAATATGAAAAGAATTCAATTTTAGGTATATATACTCTAATTTTCACTAAAGGTCTACTTATCAACTTTTGATGGAGAACCATCATTAAATATAGTTTTGGTCACTATTATACATTCTATTGGACCAAATAAAACTCTTATTTAGAATCAGGACATCAAAATTCACTTTGTGTAAATTTTTGGTATTTTTCCGATAAAGATCATTTTTAATGAATAGTGAAAAATGTTGTATTTTAATTCAAAACCACTTTTTAATCTAATTTATTTATATGATTAGATTATCTTTTGAATTGTTTTCAAATTTAAATTAGAATATATATTTACCATTTAATACAATATTAGTCGTTGGAATTAATTTCATTTTGAAATTGTACTTAAACTAATGTCAATCTTTTGATACTTATTGTTTCATAAAAACATGCTATTTTCTCTAACAACAGAAGTTAATTATTAAATTAATTTATGTAAATTATATGTTTATAATTTTGTAAAATATATATCATTTTTGAATTCGGAATATCAAATATAGCCTAGGGTAATTTTTTTTAATTTTCTGAAAAACATCAATTTTTGATGAATAGTGAAACCACTAAGTGGTAGTTACAGAAACTGATTTTTCGTTTAAATGAAACTTTACCACTTCTGTGATTTGAATTTCAAAAATCCAACATACATGGTTGTCATTAAGATGTAAAATGTGGTTCAATGGGATTAAAATGATTTTTTGGTGAATAGTAACTTTTAAGTTTATTAATCGCGATTAGAGGTAATTAGTGTAATTTAAGGAAAAATTAATGTTTTAATAATATGAAATGACCTAGAAACATGTCATACACTCATTGGATGTGTCATGGCTGACCATGAAAATCCATTGGTCAACTTGGGGACCCCATGGAGCCACTTTGGTAGGAAAATGACATTAATACCTTTTTATTTAATGTTAAAATTAAAATATCACAAACATGCGTTGTTTTAATAAAACAATTTTTATATGGGGCTATACACGTTGTATTTTTTACTATAAATATTCATTGGAAAGATAAAAATATTTCTTACATCATAGTAGTTTTTTTATAATATTTAGACATTAACTAAATTAAATTATTTATGACACCATGATGATGTAGCAATTACCTCATTATTTAACAATTTAAATAAAATGGAACGGTAATGTAAACTATAAGACATAAAAATGTCCAAAACCTATTGTATGAGTGTATTTCGAACCCTTATCACCTTATCCTTGAAGCACATCAATTTGAGACCTTTAAAATCCAAAACGCATTCTAAAATAAAGTAACATTTCCTTACTTTCCAAAAGTGCCCCTCATCTCCTCTTATAAAAGGCCCCCACCTCTATCTCCTTACCCACACCTCTCAAGCCTTTGTATCGGACAAACCCTGCCCATTTTGTCTCTCCACATCCCTCTATTACTCCTAGAAGCCTCACTTTGGGCAGAAGTCTTCCTAAGGAAGCCATTGAGCTCAAATCAAAAAGATTTACCCGATTTAATGGTAGTGTCTTCTCTTGTGTTCTTTTGTTTTATTTTGCTTCTCCAACCCCCTAAACTCTTATTATTATTTTATTTTGTAAAAACTCTAGTATATTAAATATATTAAGATGTGGTTATAAGATGAATTATATCTACACTTACAAACACCTACATCTAATGGTTAAAGAACACACTGTTTCTATTGATGGTGAATTTCTGCCTCACGAAACGATGATTGTTCAACACTCAAATAACACCTTGAAAGGCGGCCATTAAAATGTCACTATATTTATATATGATATATATTATGTTTATTTTTTACTTAATTTTTTGTATTTTTCTTTTGTGGCATACCTTTATGGTTTCCATTGTGGGTAAACACGATAATTTAATTTTAGGAATTGCGGACTACCGCCCCCTCAAAGTGATTTGATTCGTTAATGCCATGTGTGGGATGTATAAAGGATGGATTTAAATTTATTATATGTGATTTATGTTAAATATAAATGATGAATATAATTATGGAATTAAAATATACATACCTATCATTAGGTTTTAATTCCATTTATTTGACATAGAAATGAAAGTAGTGTTCATGCATACGTACGGCTTACCGTCTCCATGACCAGTGCATTTCATTTCTTATCTCTAAATGATTATGTAATATTATAAATACTTGTATATTAAAGATATATATGATATATATGATATCCAAATCATGAATATCATTCTGTATATAATGAACCTTTGACCACACGAACAACATGTAATTGTAAGAAGTCCACTTTCGACTTAAGAACCAAATATCGACAAAACAAACATTATTAACTTAAATGATTACATAGTGCTTATAACATGGAAATAAGTTATATAAATAGAATAATGAACTTGAAAAAGGTTCTTAAGAAAGTGTAAATTAACTCAAGTTTATTATTCAGGACGTTAAAGAACGATCGAGTCAAGTCAGACCCGAGGTAAGGGATCCAACCTCTCTCTTTCTTTTTATGTACTCTATTTTATGTCATTTCTTTTAATCCCATATTTCTTTTGTTTATGGATGTTCTTTTATAATAATCATACTTTACATTTTATGTTCATATTATGGGAGACCCTATTTGATATCATAAATCCATTTTTGGAAGTTTTAAGTGGCGCCGTTAGGCTGCCGAGTTTTTGTAATGGATTTTTCATCTCACTTTTATTCCCAAGACATTTATGCTACGTTTGACACTATTTCCTTTGATATGTGTATGTACTTACCATTATTATACACTTTGTGTAGTATAATTTCATTTATGGGTATTTACATTTCCATTGTATGACCCTTCTTCCATGGGGTGTACTTTTTGAAAGTTACCCAACTCAGTAAGGGGACCTATCACCCTCATTTTTTAAAGACTTCTTTTGTTATGTCTTTTAATTCACATACTATTATGTTGGGATATTTTCTTCTATATCATAATTTATGTAAATTTTATGTCCATGTGATGAGATCCACTTTATCTCTCTCATCAACCCTTTTTGAAAATATTTGTGTGACGTCGTTAGGCTGTAGAATTTTACCAAGGGAACTTCTTAACCCAATTTCGATTTCATTGGGTTCAACATGTAGTTATTGAATATGTCATCCTTTTAATATGTGTGAATGCCATTTTATTGTTTTACACTTAATATCCACTTATATTGGGTGTATTTATATTTGTCACACATAATTATGAGATTGATTTGTCCTTAATTTAAGGATACTTTCTTTATAATGGATTTCATCTCATTTTACATTTCTTTTGAGACTTCATTGTTTTTATGCACCAATTCACTCTTATATGGTGTGTATACTGTCTTTTGACATATTATATCATGAATCCCTTTATTCTCATGATATTATAATGTTCGGATTAAATGTTATTCAGCAATTATTTGTATTAATGAGTCTATCATTTGGTTAAAAACTCTTTAACAAAAATATCGTTTTAAATGTTTTAAAGATTTATTATTCTAAATCTTTATCTTTAATGTCCATGTTTTCAAAATGGTTTTCTGTATTTATTTATATAGACATTAATTTTTTAAAATTATAATTCCATTAAAAGCTTCAATGTGGTATGGGACACTTTGATTCAAAAATCTCTTTTAAATGATTTTTGAAAATGGATTGATTAATTCAATATCTTGGAATTACTTATTTTGATTGAAAATGAAATGTTGTTATTGATATGTTTATATTTTCAATATTTTATGTGTAATGATGGTACTTGGACATTTTACGGGTGGTTATGTGATAAACCATATGATGGGTGGTGTCGTGAATACCAGGACGGGTGGTTACGTTATAACCTCCAATGCATTGGGTATGGAAGTCGGCTGTATGGCTATTCCATTAAGTAGGTGTGGAAGTCGACCGTATGGTTATTCCATTTAAGTATTTTTATGTCCAAAGTTACCTTTATATGTTATGTGTTCTTTATATGGGTTTTATGGTAATCTTTTTGTTACAAAAGGGTAAGTAATGATATTTTATTCAGTGAAGAGTTTTTACTACTTCCTAAAGGTGAAAGGTATTAATTTGATAAAGTATACATGGTTTACTTGTTGCATTGAAAAACTAATAGTTTTTATTCTTTGTGTATCCCTTCCTGAGATTTTTATGCTCACCCCAAGTTTTTTGGGAAATGTTTTTCACAGGACTTAATGTGGAATAGGGTCAAGGATGGGATCAAGGGAAATTCTTGCTATCCAATACATGGAACTAGACATATTTCTTTTTAAGAGTTTTTATTTTATGGGAATTTAGTGCAAGTGACTACTTTTTAATCATTTTAGATGTAATAGTTATGTCCTAATTCTCTAAAACTTTAAACCTGAAAAGATCCTCAATGTGATTTATTCATTTAATTCAATATTAATTAAGGTTTAAGGTCGGGGCCTTATAAATAATATGAGAAGAGTAGAAAATTTCATAAATATGATTATCTCTTTGATTAATCATAGGTAATGTAGAGGAGTTTCACCGACAACAAAGGTGTTCTGTGAGATCTTGAGAGATGTGAGTGACTGGGTCATGGTTAGGATTTTTAAAATAGATCGGGGACACTTTTAATAAAAATTTCAGAAAAGTAGTGATAAGACCCATTTTATCAGTTCGTTTTTAGCACTGATAAGTCATGAGCTATATCAGTGATTAAAAAAGAGTTCCTAAAAGAAATATTTATCAGTTCTAATATTTTAACACTAATAAAAATATCTTTTAACAAAGATTTTTTAGTGTTGATATGGTTTAATGATTATCAATTTTGAATAATCATGATTAAATGTTATACAATAATAATTATTTAAATATCATTATAATAATTTTACATTTTTTTAAATTAATTTATTATAATTTTATAATTATATATATATATATATAAATTATAATTATATAAATACTTATTTTAAAAATAATTACTATTATTTATAATTATTATTATAACTGTAAATATTCAACTATAGATATATTTATTCATAAATATTTAATCAAAAATATATTTTTCATAATATTAACGTATATACAATCTTAGATACTTACATTTTAAAAATGTATGAAACTAAAGAATTCAAAATGACCGCACTATAAATATATTGAAAATTAAGATAACCTTTATTAATTAAATATAAGTTATTAAAAAAATATGGATATATATATAGAAATGGAGAAATACATATTAAAAATACTAAAAAACATTAAGTAATTATATATAAATAAATAATAGAAAATGATCAAATTTAATAATTATATAAAAAATAAAAAAAATTAAAATGAATACCCTAACTATAGTATTAAAAACCAAAAACATTGAACAATTTAGAAAAATATTAAATGTGTCAAGTTTTAATGAAATTATAAAATATACTTAAATTTGAATAAATTACAAAAATATTTGGTGTATGTGTTTCGATATATTTGTTAAATATATTTTTGTGTGAATTTGTGTATACAAAAGCATTAACATATATAGTTGTATCATAATTAAATGCAGCACACGATTTTTGATATAGATTAAATTGAATAAAAAACAGCATTAAAAATTAATAACACCATAATATGTTTTCAATTATCATCATATATATATTATACTTATTAATTTTATATATCTACATTTAATATATTTTAGTTATTAATAATTATAATGTATATATATGAATATTAAATTTCTTCATTTTTAAAAATAATGAGTTAAATAATCATATTTTTATTAATTTACTGATTTTATTTTTATTTTTGTGTTATCCATTTTATTCTGGACGTTTTTAGTGATAAATATAAAGTACTGAGAAAGGTTTCTGTTGTCAGTGCTAAAATAATTTACTGATAAATGTTTCAATTTATCTGTGCTAAAAATTGATGATAATGGGTTCCATTTATCAATGATTATTATTTTTCCAATAAAAGGATTCCTCTATCACTGATTATTTTAGCATTTATAAATATGGACTTTATCAGTGAAGTTATCAAGAGATAATAAATTTCATCACTGTAAAATGAGTGTTTTGTAGTAGGGAATCATATTTTGGAATAATTTATATATATCGTTAATAATTTTTTTATTGGTTTTAAAGAAGTTTTAGATAAATTATAAATTCATCATTCCAATTTAGGTCATTTGAATCAATTTTACATTGAAATGTAATATAAAAACATTGACAACTCTTGAACATTTTTACTTTGAAAACTCCCATTATCGTCCCATCTATGGGATAAATTATAAATTAATTTCTTCCACTTATGGATTAGGATGTATAGTAATTGATTCCATAATTTTAATGAGAATAATTTATAATTTATAATGATTTCAAAATATTCTTTGACAAAAAAATATATGTGAATGAGATTAAAATTAATTACAATGATTAAGAGAACAATTTTTTTATCAAGGGACATAACTATTAAATTATGGGAAACATTTACCAAGAAAATAGTACAAATACCATTAAATTTCCATATTTAGACCCTATCTTCCATTTAGTTTAATTTTAACAATTATTGCGGAACCCTTTAAAACAAAAAACATGTGTGGAATTCCAATTTTCAAAATTTACCAGAGTGCAAATCATCCACTCTTAAAAGACACTGAATCCTCCAACTTCCTAACACCTCTCATGCCACATTGAATTGACCATGATCATCCTGAATATCTAATAAAAATCTATACCCTCAAACTCGAAGTTTCAATTTGGTCATAATAAATCCATGGAATCCCTTTGGAGAAATGAAAACGAGTTACCTGAATAAGAGTTAACATCCTTCCTAAACCAATTTATTTTTTTTCATTCTTCACTCCTTCAATTATACATATTCCCTTATTATATAATAAAAGAAATATAATAAATAAAACTATATTTTTCTATTATATGATTTATATATTCACATACACTCATTTCCATCTAATGGGAAATAAATATACTGTTTATGTTTACGATGAACTACAGCCTTACGAAACGAACTTGTTCATTTTACCATTACCACCTATCCTGGTTTAGAGTTATGATGGAAAATAAATTATATATATTGAAATGGAATTAAAAATGTATCTATAATTCTGTATTTATTTTATGACACATTCCCAGATGCACTCTAGTTTTGGGGAATATGATAACATCATTTGATGATGTGTGGACTACATCCCTTTCAAAGTGATGTGATTTGTTCACACTATACATGGAATGTATAAAGGAAGGTTTTAATAAACATTTGTGACATATATGAAACTTTTATTACACTATACTTATAATATAAATATAATATGTTTTTTATTATTTTAATAAGGCATAGAAATGAATGTAGCGTTAATTCGTACGTACGACCTTCCATCACCATGAACGGTGCATTTCATATACACTCTAGAAACACTATATATTTTTATAAATACATATATAGTATATATATATATTAAATTTAGATCAGGGTATGAATTATTTATATGATTAAATATTTATATATTTAATATGAACAACATATTTCAAGTTAAACATACTCGAGAAACTAAGCAATTAACTACCGAAATAGTGAAAATAATGAAATATTTTAAAATAATGCGTAATAAGATATTAAAAGAAGTTAATATATGATATAATAAATTTTATTATGGATATGTTATAAGTTAGTGACATGATTGATCACATTATACATGATATTAAAGGATGTTCACTCTAATGGAAATACAAGGTTGGGATCTTGTCTCAATTTACATTCCATTGAAACATATTTATTTATTTGAAACTAGTTTTTTATATGGTTTATATACATCTATTTGAAAATTTATATCGTGAATGTATTTATTCTCATGATATTATGAGATTCATTTCGTGTCATTCATCCATGAATATTAGTAGTCAAATACTTCATAGTGGTATGGGACACTTTAGAATGTTTAAATATTATTCTCCTCTAGAACGTTTTTAATGATTGTCTTTACAATCTCACTTCCTTATCTAATTGTTAAAATTCACTTGAAACAATAAATTTATTATTGATAAAATAATTTCTTATATATAGTGTAAATATGACCACTTTTTTATATAATATGATGGTTCACTCATTCTTCCGGGAATTTTTAGTTCGAATTTGAATTATATCATCTAAGGGGATTTGAGTAAAAAGTTACTATGTGGAAATGAATTTCATAACCCAATATTTTTCATTCGGATATTCTAATACCTCGTTATTTTTTATATTAATATATTACATGCATAATGAATTTTACTATCTATTGATGTATATCCACTCCCTTATTTAGATTTCTAGGTGACACATATAATCTAATCGTTGATTGATTCTCCCATCAACGTTACAATGTTGTCAAGGGTGTATATTACAACATAATTTGTATGTATTTTTAAAAAATTAATTTACATCAATGGAACTTATTTGAAAATTTTATAAAAAACATTCATTTTCTTATCCTTCAGTTATTCATGGGTTTTATAATATAACTACAATTTTTTTAACTCTTTGTTACATAAAATATTTTTAAAAATGTTCTTACAGATACCCGACATCATTTATATCTTTAGTTGCAGAACCTCTTCCATTCTAAAAACATATTTTCTAATATGGTTTTCAAAAATTCTTTTAACCATTCTAAAATTAATTATTAAATATAATTCTAGTGTTTTTTCATTAACCCATGTTTTCAAAGGAATCGTCTTGTCTGTTTAATATCATTCCATTTTTCTAACTTTTTACCATGGAAAAGTAATTCTCTTTTTACCTAGTACAACATGTACAGATTTACCCACCATCATTTCGTTGAAGAATACTTTTTATTATTAAAAGGATTCATTTTAAATTAAATTTTTGTATAAATTTATTTTAATAGAATAGGTTTTCAAAAGGTTATTTAAAACAAAAGGATATTTTCATCTATAATATTTTTAAAAGTTGTTTTTATAGTAGTTTTATTATTCAGTATAAAAAACCCTATATTTTACTCCTCATAGGATATGGTGTATTGATACCATCATTATTATTCTTCTTGATGGTTTATGAATTATTTTTCCAAGGATAGTATTGACATTAACTTCATTGATTCATTTTAGTCCCACTGAAATATTCAATTTTCAATTACCATTTGACATTGGATTTTCCTGCAATATATATTATTTTTTAAGTGGATATGATTATTTCCTAGACTATATACAATTTTTCATATGATGTTTGTTAAGTCAAAAGTCTTCTTTTGATTTCTATATCATGTTTTGGAAATCACAAATGCATTCTATCATATTTTAGAAATTACAATTGTCTTTTATCATGTCTATCGTATCGTACAATGTTGATCATACCGACCATATCGTATCGTACTGACTCTGTCAATGGTACCATACTGACTCTGCCAATCGTATCGTATTGACTCTGTCAATCGTATCGTACTGACTTTGTCGATCGTATCGTACTGACTCTGCTAATCAGATGATCATTATTTATTTTGGTACTTAGTCAAAAACACTCACTACATATGAATCGTACTCATGTTTTTCATTTCTATTTATCTCTTGTCCTAACAAAACGATGTCGTTGAGTTAGTTACAAACTAATCAAAACTATGTCGTGCTTTCTGTTTCAATATGACCGTTGGAGGCAAAATGACCGTTGGAACCCAAGGCTTATAAATAGGAGGTCATTTGAAGCTGAGAGAACAACGATGAACGAAGAGAATGAATGAAGAGACTCTGTGAACTACCAAGATTCTAGAGAGAGACACTGTGACTTCTCTCATCTTCCTTGTGTGTCTGATCATTGTATCGAGGGCTTTCAAGTAATTGAAAGACAGAGGTACCGATTACCTACAAAATCGAGGGCTGCCGGGGATAGGCAGACAGACGTGCCGATCATCGTATCGAGGGCTGCTAGGGATAGGCAGACAGACGTGCCAATCATCGTATCGAGGGCTGCAAGGGATAGGCAGACAGACGTGCCGATCATCGTATCGAGGGATGCCAGGGATAGGCAGACAGACGTGTCGATCATCGTATCGAGGGATCACCAAGGTGTTGGTGAGACATACCTTTTATCCTAGGTGAAAGGATAACCCTTCTCTTTGGGTTAAAAGAATTGTATTACTTTTACATTTCTGCTGTTACTTGTATTAGAAAGGGATTTGTATTGTTTCCTTTCTTCTTTACCTATTCAATTGTAATTGTTTCAATTACAATCATTCTATTACATTTTGTATTGATTGATTCTTTACGATTTAAGGTAGAATCATTCATCTTTATATTACTCTGATCTTTGTGTTCACCTTGAATACAATTGTTTTACATTACATTAGTATTACAATACATCATACCTTTTTTCATTCAATAGAATTGTGGGTGTTTGTATTTGTATTAGTTTAAGATCATTTAAACTAATACCTTTGTTGCTAAAACCCAAAGGTTTTTAAACATACAATTCACCCCCCTCTTGTATTGTTCCATATAATAGACATACATATATCTACTATTCGATCCAACAATTGGTATCAGAGAAGGTTTTCCACTGATTAGTATTACTAGCTTTAATTCTTTCTTATTATTATATTTACTACACTAACGTGTGGATTGGAAAAGTTGTTTTTGTTGTATAAGATGGCAGGAATGAATATTGGATCAATAGACAATCTGAATCCTTCTAGACCACCAATCTTTGATGGGAATGATTATGAGTATTGGAGAGATCGTATGAAGACTTTCGTTATCAATACTGGTGTAGACAATTTTATTATGCTTACTGGGGGTTACAAAATTTCTGACAAAGAAGTTAGTACTTTCACCAACCAAGAGAAGCAAGAATATCAACTGAATTACAATGTATGCAATACTTTATTATGCTCTATGACCAGGAATATATATAGTCAGATATTTTCATGTGAAGAAGCCAACTGTATTTGGAAGAAATTAGAAGTTACTCATTTTAGTACATCCAAGGTTATAGAAACAAGGAGAGCAGTGCTTCGAGCAGAGTATCATGGATTTGTTTTTCCTTATGGAGAGCCAGTATGTAAAGTGCAACAAAGGTTTATGACAATTGTAAATAGCTTAAAATCTATGGGAGAAAAAGGTCTTGATGATGAAGCTCTTGTTGATAAGATTATAGATATTATACTAAATGAATGGGAGTCAAAAAGGACAGCTATTGATGAAAATAGAAAAGTCTCCCAGATTACTCTTGACGAACTCTTTGGAACTCTTCTACAGCATGAGACAAGAATGAAGAGAGATGCTGATTTCAATAAGATGAAGAATGGGAATGTAAGTGTAGCATTTGCATCTAAAGCTAAAACACTTGAAAGGCTTACAAGGTCTAAATCCAAGAAAGTTATTATATCTGATTCAAGTGATTGTAATCTTTTGGATAATGATTTAGCCAATCTTTCTCGAAGAATGAACAAGATTGTGGGAAAGAAAGATTTTCAATATAGATTCAAAAAGAAAGACAAGAAAGATAGGAAAGATTCAGAGGTAACTTGTTATGAATGCAAGAAAGCAGGACATATAAGGCCTGATTGTCCTTTACTGAAGAGGAAAGATAGAAAAGAGAAGCACTCTGAAAGAAACAAGAAAAGGTTTTATAATACAAAGAGAGTCTTGAAAGCAAATTATACGTGGAGTGCAAGTGGTAGTGATTCCTCAGATGATTCTTCAGAATATGAGACATCAGGACAAAGAAATATTGGACTTCTAGCCAGACTACCAATTGAAGATCATTGTCTCATGGCTAAGGTACGCAATGCTGAAGATATTACAAATGTCTCTTTAAATGCTAATTATATTGATAATAGATATTATGAATCTTCAAATGATGAATCCTCATCATCAGAGGATGATACATTACCTTCTTTTGAAGAGGTCTCTAGATTTTCTAAGTTACTTGAAAATGAAAATTCTAAACTCAAAAAGAGATTGGAAAAAGCAAATTCTAGATTTTCAATTTTGACTAAAGAAGTATCAGATCTTTCTAAAGATCTTGATGTAAAAACTTCAGATTTTGAAAGTATTTTAAAAACTCTTGAGAAAGTTAAATCTGATAAGGATAAACTTTCTAAGGATCTTGAAACTGTAATTTCAAAGAAAAATATTTTAGAGTCTAACTCTAGTTCAAATTCAAATGTTTCGGAAAACAAGAATTTGGTTTTAAAACTAAAGTCAGAGATTTTATCTTTAAAAAAGTGTTTGTCAAACTTTACTCATGGAAAAGAGAACTTTGATAGGATGTATTCTCAAATTAGACCTTTGAGAAGTCGTTCTGGTCTTGGTTATACTTATTCCAAACCTGTTTTTAGCAATAACTATTTTGTTCCTCAAAAAACCATTTTTTGTTCCAAGTGTCAATGTGGTGGACATTGGAGAAGAGATTTCTCTCTTAACAAAACTCAATATTTAGGATTTCATAAATCTCATTTTGAAAAAAAAATGTGGATTCCTAAAATTCTTTTATCTAACCCTTCTGGATCCAAACAAGTTTGGATTCCGAAAATCTAATTGTTTCTTTTTCAGGAAAACAATAAGTGTACAAATAAGAACATTTGGTACATGGATAGTGGTTGTTCTCAACATATGACTGGAAACAAAGATTTCTTTGAAAAGGTTATCAAAAAAAAGGTGGAAAAGTTACCTTCGGAGATAATGCTCAAGGAAAGATTGTTGGTATAGGTAATATCGTTTTTCATGGAAAAGTTCTTATTTCAAATTTTTTGTTTGTTAAAGGTCTTAGGCACAATCTCATCAGCATAAGTCAATTATGTGATGAAGGTTACCTTGTGAATTTTAGAAATGATAAGTGTCTAGTCCACAATTCCAAGGATGAGTTCATTCTATCTGCCCATAGGCAAGAGAATGTTTACACTATTAACTTAGAAGACCTTAGGAACCAAAACTTACCTTGCTTAAGTGTAATAGAAGACCAATCGTGGCTATGTCATAGGAGACTAGGACACTATAATATGAGAAACCTAAGAAAACTCTCAATGAAAGGACTTCTAAAAGGGCTACCGGACCTTAGATATGATTCTTCAAAAGTCTGTGATCCTTTTCAATTTGGCAAGCAACATAAAACTAGCTTTAAACCAATTAATGAAGTTTCAACTTCTAATGCATTACAGCTTGTGCATATGGATCTGTTCGGTCCTTCACAATATGGAAGCATTGGAGGAAAATATTATGTATTTGTTCTAGTTGATGACTTTACTAGATTTACATGGGTCTATTTTCTCACAAAGAAATCTGAAGCCTTTTCCTATTTCAAAACTTTTAGAGCCCAAGTTAAAAATGAGAAAAACCTACCATTGATAACTATTCATAGTGATCATGGTGGTGAATTTCAAAACTCAGATTTTGAAACTTTTTGTAGTAAGAAAGGTATTACTCACAATTTCTCATCTCCAAGAACTCCTCAGCAAAATGGTGTTGTTGAAAGAAGAAATCGTATTCTTCAGGAAATGACTCGAACCATGTTGAGTGAATACTCAATTGCTAAGCACTTTTGGGCTGAAGCTGTTAGTACTTCCTGTTATACTATAAATCGTGTTTTAACTAGACCATTTCATAATAAAACCCCTTATGAGTTATGGACTGGCCGAAAACCTAACGTTTCATACTTCAATGTTTTTGGATGCAAAGTATTCATTCTGAATACAAAAGATAATCTACACAAATTTTCACCAAAATCTGATGAAGGAATCTTTCTAGGCTATTCTACAACCTCTAAGGCTTATAGAGTTTTCAATAAAAACACGTGTACTGTTGAAGAATCAGTACATGTAAAATTTGACGAAACAGATCCTTTTGTTTTCAACCAACCCAATCCTACATCCTCGGATGTGTTTTCTAAATATGTTTATCAACCTTTATTAGAAGAGCATTCTGATAAGGAAAATGTTCAAGAAAGTATTCCTGAAACATTTACCACAGAATATTTTCTACCATATGTTGATGAACAGGTTTTACAAAACCCAAATCGATTGTTTCTTAGGAATCATCCCAGTGATAACATCATTGGTGATATAAATCAACCTATAAGGACCAGAAATTCCTTAAGAAATGAAATAGAACATCTTGCTTTTCTTTCCCAATTTGAACCTAAAAGTTCAAGTGAGGCCTTAGGTGATGATGATTGGATCAAAGCAATGCAATATGAACTAAATGAATTTGAAAAGAATCAAGTCTGGACTTTAGTTGAAAGACCTAAAAAAACAACGGTGATTGGTGTAAAATGGGTTTTCAGAAACAAGTGTGATGAAAATGGAATCATTGTAAGAAATAAAGAAAGACTTGTTGCTAAAGGCTATAATCAACAAGAGGGAATAGACTATGAAGAAACATATGCTCCTGTAGCTAGACTTAAATCTATTCGTATTCTATTAGCCTTCGCAGCATATTTCAATTTCAAACTATTTCAAATGAATGTCAAATGTTCTTTTCTAAATGGTTTTGTTCAAGAAGAAGTTTTTTTGAACAACCTCCTGGTTTTCAAGACCCAAAACATCCTGATCATGTTTTTAAACTTACCAAGGCTCTATATGGTCTTATACAATCCCCTAGAGCATAGTATGATAGACTTACAGGATTTCTTTTACAAAACAATTATACAAAAGGTACAGCGGATCCAACTCTTTTTATCAAAATGGAAAACAAAAATGTTTTGATTGTCCAAATCTATGTTGATGACATCATATTTGGATCAACTCAGAAATCTTTAACTGATTCTTTTTCAAATTTAATGAAATCTGAGTTTGAAATGAGTATGATGGGTGAGTTAAAATTCTTTCTAGGTTTTCAAATTTCTCAAAAACCAGAAGGAACTTATATATCACAACATAAGTATATTAAATACTTACTCAAAAAGTATGGATTTGACAAATCTAAAAGTATTAGCACCCCAATTGGTACCTCAAATACTCTTGATCTTGATGAAACTGGGAAACCAGTAGATCAAACAAATTTTAGAGGTATGATAGGGAGTTTACTATACTTGACAGCTATTCGACCCGACTTGAAGTTTTCTGTATGCTTATGTGCAAGATATCAATCTAATCCAAAAGTGTCTCACTTAAAAGCCATAAAGAGAATCTTTCGGTATTTAAAAGACACTATGGATTTAGGTCTTTTCTACTCTTCTGGAAATGATTTTGTTTTCAAAAGTTTTTCAGATGCTGACTTTGGTGGTTGTAGAATGGATAGGAAAAGTACATCTGGAACATGTCATTTCCTAGGAGACTCTTTGGTTTCTTGGTCCTGCAAGAAACAAGACTCAGTAGCACTCTCCACTGCTGAAGCTGAATATGTAGCAGCTGGAAGTTGATGTGCTCATGTATTGTGGATGCAGCACACACTCACTGACTATGGTTTGAGTTTCTCCAAAACTCAAATTCTTTGTGATAATACAAGTGCCATAGCTCTTAGTAAAAACCCAGCACATCACTCTCGTGCAAAACACATAGATGTTGGGCATCACTTTTTTAGGGATCACACACAAAAAGGAGATATTATTTTACAATTCATCGGAACGCAAGAACAACTTGGTGACATTTTTACAAAACCTTTACCTTCCGATAGATTTGAATATATAAAATAGAAGCTAGGAATGATTACATTAAAGTAATCATTCATATCTACTTCCTGTTTTACATCCCTCCTAATAATAAGAAACTCCTCGTAGAAAGGGGGAGGACATTTCTTTCTATGTCTTTATGTTTCTTTTTATCTTATGATCTTTAACTATTTACTCTTTGGATTGTGAATTTTTTCCCTATTTATCGTATTGACAGTTTTTATCATATCATTCATTTTTCCTCCTGTTTATCGTATTGACAGTTTTTATCGTATCATTCATATTTCCCTTCTGTTTATCATATTGACAGTTTTATCATTTCGTTCATTTTTCCTGTTTATCATATTGACAGTTTTATAGTATCATTTACTATCGACCGATGATGGTAATCAAATTATTTTCCATCCTATCGACCGATGATGGTATTGAAATTCATTTCCATCGTACCAATCAATCAATAGTATTGTATCGACCGATGATGGTATTGAATTTATTTTCCATCCTACCAATCAATCAATAGTATTGTATCGACCGATGATGGTATTGAATTTCTTTTCCATCGTACCAATCAATCAATAATATTGTATCGATCGATGATGGTATTGAATTTCTTTTCCATCGTACCAATCAATCAATAGTATTGTATCGACCGATAATGGTATTGAATTTCTTTTCCATCGTACCAATCAATCAATAGTATTGTATCAACCGATGATGGTATTGAATTTCATTTCCATTGTATCAATAGTTTTGTATCGACCTATGATGGTAATGATTTTCTTTTCAATTTAATCGACCGATGATGGTTTTGATATTGTTTTCCATCATACTGTCAGTTCATGGTAACAAGATTGTTTTCTATCGTACGGTCTGTTCATAATAATGACTTTGTTTTCCATCGGCATGATGATATCTTTTTTTTGTTTTCTTACGATTGTATTTTCTTTTGATTGATATCAAAACCAACAATTACCTTATGTTCTCCGACATGTATCTTTTTCATTTTTTTTAAATTTTTTTTTGTTTTAATTCTAACCATTGATCTGGTTTTCTCTAATCCTAACTGTAGAATATCAATGGTCACTCTTATTCGACCGTAGAAGATCAACGGTCACCTCTTTATCGCCTATAAATAGCCCCCCTCCCCTCCCTAAACCCACATTGATTTTTCAGGAATTGAGGCGAAGCTCTGCTCCAGCAGCTATAAAACATCGTACGATCTTCTCATCGGCAGAACCTTTATGTCTCAATCCTCTTCTAACACTCTCGCCGAAATGTCTTCAAAGACCTTTACAGAAAAAAGACTTTAACAGAGAAAGGTTAGTATCTCGTGACTTTTTCGATACGTATGATTCTACAATCAGGAGGATCATTTTGTTTCAAGGATGGGAACATCTGTGTGTTGAAAAGCCTGATTCTGACGATCCGGTTCTTTTTGATGAAGTTTGTCAGTTTTACAAAACTGTTTCATTTGAAAAATACATGACTATAAACTTTGCTGTGTACGATAGAAAATTGTCTATGTCTGTGAAACAAGCGGCACATTTTCTGAATGTTTCTATAGAAGGGGATTCTTTCTGTCCATCGCATAAACTACCAGAGGAAGTTGGTACGTTTAATAGAGAAAGTGCTGAAAAGACTTTGTTTGTTATTAATGAGGAAAAGAGAAAAGTGTCTCATCTTTCACCGGACAATCGTTTTGTAACTTTATGGATGCAAGGTTTTCTTATCCCAAGGAAAGGAGATTGAGAAACTCTGAAAGTTTCGGATATATTTATGCTCGACTATCTTGTAAATATGAGGAAAGTAAATCTCATGGGATATGTTTTTGAAACCATTAAGAATGTCAAGACAGGAGGGATTAAGTCCCAGATGATTATGTATCCAGCTATCCTTACAAAATTCATTCTTGAGAGTATGAAGTTTTGTAACATTCCTTTGAAAGGGAAACCCATGGATTTGAGGCCATCATGGATTAGTAAGAGTACGATGAAAGAGCTGAATGTTTGTTGTGATCCGAATTCAAAACTTTTTGTCAGAGATGTAGAAGCTGAATTGGCTCAGAATCAATCGGCACCTATGCCAGCCAAAGACATTCAATCTACCGGTGTTACTCAAAAGTCTGATCTGCAAACCAGTTCAAAGCTGAAGAAGAAGTAGAGGTACAGTAAGGAAGTTGTATCAAAATGGAGAAAGGATAAGGAACAAAGAAAAGAAGGTGATCCAAAGTTCGGTCTTGACCCAGCTGAGGATTTTGCAGAAAGAATAAGGGTAGAAGAAACCCTTCAGGCTGAAAAGAAGAAGAAGGTTCTTTTAAAAAGAAAGGCTCAGGACTATGATGTCTCTAATGTCTTGAAAGCGGTTGAGGATGCCAGTGCCCAATTAACTGAAGAAGTGCACCAAGAGCCCTTCGTACAGAGTCTCCCCGAGGAAGGAAAACAAAAACAAGTGATGGAAGAGATAGAAGAAGTGGAAGAAGAAGAAGGATACTTTGTTTTAGAATTTCCTCAAAGTTCAAAGAAGAGTATAGAGGAATCGGTTCAAAAGCTGAGTGAAGGTGTTCAACAAACTCCTCATGCCGATCAGGAATGATATCCGAACAGAATGTCATCTCAAGAAAAGCGAGGTACTCAATCCTCTCATTCTGATAAAGTTGTTGTCATTAGTGACAAAGTGGAAGAATAAATAAAGTAGAAAGAAAAAGCAAAAGGGAAACAGCCAGTTGTTGACTCAAGCCGATCGTATGAACTAGCATCGTACGATGAAGATACTGATTCAGAGCAAACAATCTCTCTCAAGAAAAGTTATTACATTGTTCATGTTTTGAGAAGGGTTGAGAAGACTATTCCCTATTTCCCGAGGCTGGAAGGGAAGATTGATTTTATCACTGATAATCAAAATAAGAAGTTTGGATCTGAGAAAGAATTGAGGAAGAATGTTTTGTCAGTAGAAGCTGATTTGAAAGTTCTATCAGAATGTTCGGTTGCTCATAAGAAGGCATGCAATAAAATGACCAAGTGGTCGTAAAAAACAGAGATCTCAATCAATGATCATGAGATATCAATTTAAGATATAACAAGGTTATCAAATGAGCTTGCAATTGCTTTCAACAAGCTTGATAAAGAAACGGTTGAAAGGTTGAATCTTTTGTCTTCCCAAAGAGCCGATGTTCCTTCAGTGAAAGATTTGCAAGAGAGAATGAATGTTTTTTAATCTGAATTCTCGATGGTTTCATGTTTCAAAGATGAAATGGTTTTGCTGAAGAATCAAAATTCTGTGTTATCCAAAGACAACAAGAATTTGCAAAACAGAATTGATACCCTTGAAGAAGAAATCAGAGTCCAGGAGGAGACCATCAGAAATCAAGATCATATTTTTTGCGGATCAACAAGAGCTTCTCAAAACTCAGGGTGAATCAATTTCTGAAGACAAGAAGGAGATCAAGAAGATGAAAGCTGTTCTTCATGTGCTTATAAAAAAGGAGAAGGAAAGAGAAAACAAATGATTGTTGTATTTGTTTTCTTTAGGAACTTGTATTTGTTTTGTAATGACTCTTATGATCCTTTTCTTTTATCCGTTGTCTTGTATTGCTTTAACAACTCTTTCAGACAATTCAAGAATACTCCTTTCTTTTTGTAAATCACAAAGGGGGAGAATATTTACAAAGGAAAGATTGTTTTACAAAGGGGGATAATGCTTTACAATGCTCTTAATGAAAATCTACGAATACAATCCTTAGGGAAGTCCATACCTAAGGGGGAGATTAGTTGTATTCAATTTCTTATTCAGAAGAGTTTTCAATAACTCAGGGGGAGATAAGTATTTCTTGTTACATTTACTTTGTGGGTTGTGCTTTCCAAAAATGGGGAGATTGTTAAGTCAAAAGTCTTCTTTTGATTTCTATATCATGTTTTGGAAATCACAAATTCATTCTATCATATTTTAGAAATTACAATTGTCTTTTATCATGTCTATCGTATCGTACAATGTTGATCGTACCGACCATATCGTATCGTACTGACTCTGTCAATCGTACCATACTGACTCTGTCAATCGTATCGTATTGACTCTGTCAATCATATCGTACTGACTCTGTCAATCGTATCGTACTGACTCTGCTATTCAGATGATCATTATTTGTTTTGGTACATAGTCAAAAACACTCACTACATATGAATCGTACTCATGTTTTTCATTTCTATATATCTCTTGTCCTAACAAAACGATGTCATTGAGTTAGTTACAAACTAATCAAAATGATGTCGTTCTTTCTGTTTCAATATGACCGTTGGAGGCAATATGACCGTTGGAACCCAAGGGCTATAAATAGGAGGTCATTTGAAGGTGAGAGAACAACGATGAACGAAGAGAACAAATGAAGAGACTCTGTGAACTACCAAGATTCTAGAGAGAGACACTGTGACTTCTCTCATCTACCTTGTGCGTCCAATCATTGTATCGAGGGATTTCAAGTAATTGAAAGACATAGGTGTCGATTACCTACAAAATCGAGGGCTGCCGGGGATAGGCAAACAGACGTGCCGATCATCGTATCGAGGGTTGCCAGGGATAGGCAGATAGACGTGCCGATCATCGTATCGAGGGCTGCCAGGGATAGGCAGACAGACATGTCGATCATCGTATCGAGGGATCACCAAGGTGTTGGTGAGACATACCTTTTACCCTAGGTGAAAGGATAACCCTTCTCTTTGGGTTAAAAGAATTATATTACTTTTACATTTCCGTTGTTACTTGTATTAGAAAGGGATTTGTATTGTTTCCTTTCTTCTTTACATATTCAATTGTAATTGTTTCAATTACAATCATTCTATTCCATTTTGTATTGATTGATTCTATACGCTTTAAGGTAGAATCATTCATCTTTATATTACTCTGATCTTTGTGTTCACCTTGAATACAATTTTTTTACATTACATTAGTATTACAATACATCATACCTTTTTTCATTCAATACAATTGTGGGTGTTTGTATTTGTATTAGTTTAAGGTCATTTAAACTAATATCTTTGTTGCTAAAACCCAAAGGTTTTTAAACATACAATTCACCCCCCCTCTTGTATTGTTCCATCTAATAGACATACATATATCTACTATTCGATCCAACAATGTTTAATTCTAAATTTTCTTGATTATTTGAGAATATATTTCTAAATCTATATCTTCTATTCAATATGAATATTTAATGAAGTATATAATTTATTATTATTATTTCATATGATGATTTCTTTGGAGAGGTATGAAAACGGTGGAGTCAATTATAGTTATCCCATTATTATATCTGTAGACTCATTATGTGAATTAGAAGTGAAAAATAGTGGGGTTTTTACCTGATATTCTAAACAGCCTCACGAATGGTATTGATTTTGACAGTTCCATATACCTAGGGAACATGACATCCAATAATTAATCAGAGCCCTCATTTAGCATCATCTATTATACGCCCATGATAATTTTCATCAACATATCTATTGATACATCACATTTTTAGTTCTCTAATTAAATGAATTGTGTTTTAGTTTAATAACATACAATATTGATTCTTTATTATCTAGTTATTTGAATGTAATATGTTTCCCATTATTACCTATCCACCTTCATTAGGAACATACGTATCACTTTTTTTATTTCATTGTATGAGTATTCAGTTTTTTACCACATAATAATTATTATTCTCATTGATTCATTATTGATTCTGCTATACTATACCATTACTCAAGATTATATATCACCCTTATTTTGTTTCATTCCTTAGGAATCCAAGAAGTATTCTAAGAAATATAAGAAAGGACATTCTAGATGTAAACAAGTTATCCTAAAAGAATAACATGATATAATTAGTGTATTAATTTTTATTACAAGACTCTGGTATGTATCTGCCTTCCCAATACTATGAAATTGATCGGTCTTTCTAGATATTATTCATTGTAATAATTCCAATGCAATGGTAGTAGACCCTGACTTCGGGGTCCCGAGGGTCATATCACAACATTTATAGTGCCAAATTATATTTAAAATCGGGTTTCAATGTATAATTAAATCAATAATATACATTTTAATTCATTTTTTGTCATTATAATCAGTTTAAAAATGAATATTGTTTTTTAAACATTTCAATATTTTGAATGTTATTACTTTAATATCATGTTTTCTCATATAATAAATAATATTTTAATGACTTGGGTTTTGACCCCTAAGAATTTGTAATATTTTGAAGAATACTTATGAAGTCGATCACTGAGTCAGTGTTGGAATTGAGGGCCCGAAAATCCGTAGTGCATTGATATTGAAAATATTTATTATATTTTTTCTTGCATTCACTGTTTCTCTTGAAACATAAATTACATTTGTATCGAGTGTCAGATTGAATTTCCAAGATATCGGTTCAGTCTGGAAAAACATTTTAACCGTTGGCGTAACCAAAGGTTGTTTGTGCCAAGATTTTCGATCAGGGGAACATTGGTGATGGGGTCTTATGATGTGGATTAAATTAATTAAATGAAAATTTATTTAAAAATATATCCTAACCCTCCCACCATCATGTTAGAGTCCACAACACCCCAATGAGGTGTGATTCCTCTTCCCCTATCCTCTTCTCCCCTTTGCAGTTGAATAAAACCAACACCAAATTAATGATGAAAGGTGATTTCGATCATTGTTACTATTTCAGATCTTCATCAGATCAATATGTTGTATGATTCGAGCCTCTTTCTTCATCCAAATATTTGGAATTTTAATAAAGAGGAAGTCTAATTTGTGTTTTGGTCTTGACCCCATTCGGTATGAATTGTTTTATGGTTCTATAGCCCATATACAATTGATATATCTCCTTACTAGGTAGATTTGTAGGTTTGGGAACAAATGGGGTGAATCGTGGAATTCTGTAGGTAATTCCTGGTTAGAATTACCGCCTACATGATGTGTAGTTTAGTGACAAATGTAGTGTATTTTTTCCAATTCGGGAAAGATGTACTTCGGGGGCTGGACGTTGTGTACCAAGGTTCATGCCACGTAGTACCCAAACTGTTTGACCATGGGACATGGCTTGGTATGGCCATATGAAAATAGGTCTTTATACACTAACACAAAACCGAGGTACATGAACAAAGGGTCTAGTACAAAAAATGGAAAAACTACATGGGAATGTGCCCATTTAGCCTAAACACGTTGTATAGTATGTGATGCATGATGTGTAAGGGAAACAATTGGATGACCCATGTATAATAGAATCATAGACATGGTTTGGGTAAAGAGGGTCACAACGTGTACTTACATTACACATAATTTACCCCTACTTGGGTTGGTAACCCGTGTGGTCAGCATGCACAGCCAGGTGCTTGGGTGGGACCACACATTGTAGGTGCCTGAGCAAATGTCTTGTAGTCCTAGTAGATCATTTTCGATATCATATATATTGTATATTTCTATCTCTTGAACTAATATTTAGGCTTCTGATTTTCCTATCATGAATGGTTTTTGACATTGAACATAATGGTGGCCTCTTTTATAACCAAATGCAAATGATGTGTTGTAATTCGAGAAAGATTATCATGAATCTGTGATGAGCCAATGTTGGAGATCAGTGTGGTTTTTGAAGAGAGTCACTTGGACTGGTACTCCCATATATCTTCAGGGCATGGGATCCACTTTCCTCTCTTCAGGGGTTGAGACGGGGCTCCCCACATCATGTTCATGGGTTCATTATCTTTGGGTATTTTTCTGTAGAATTATTTCTCACCTAATAGACTAGGGTGTTGTTTCTTCGTGAAGTTCATAATGTGGAACAGTGCTCCCCTGCTATTTTTGGGCATAGTCTATCCATACTCATTACATAGTATAGTAGATACCCCCTGATAGACTAGAGTGTGAGTCATCTATCTATGGAGTTGGTAAATTCTCTTTGGATAAGGGTGTAGTCCCACCATATATGACGTATAGATAAAGTGGGTACACTTGTAATGTGTTAGGAAACTAGTATTATATCTTAGGATTCAGTACTACCTTGTAGTTTAAGGTTGTGGGTCCTACATATGTGTTCTTCAAGAAGATTCAGTACTCCCCAATCAATATATGTTGTGGATCGTCTTGTACGGGGTCGGTACTCCCTTATCAGGTTAGGGTATGGATCCCCCATAGTGAACAAGCTAGTATAGTTGGTAACCCCTTATCATAAAGGGGTGTGGGTCCTCTATCTGTTTATTGTTACTCCACTACTAGGATAGGGTTTTCATCGTCAATATATAGAGTAGTGCTCCCTTGTCATACCATATTTTGTGTCCTCCACCCACTAAGTGGTACTACCCTATCATTACAGGATACATGTCCTCATTTATAGAGTATTACCCACCCATCACCAAGTATTTGAAGGGAGAAAGTCATCTATTTGTGTTGGATATCCCTTGGATATTGGATATAGTTACAAGGAGTGTTCCTCGGAAATTGATATGAATAATACCCAGATAAGAGTTGGTGTTCCCTCGATGGACTGAGGTCAATTCCAATCCATTCAGGAGAAACATAGGATTCATGGGGCAGTTAGGAAAAGTAATTCGTCGACTGCGGGGTATTGGAATGGTGTAGGTCCCACAATTCTTCCTCTTTAGATATGAGAATCACAATTCATAGTTCAGAAAAGTGATCGCTCAACTATGAGTAGTCGTGAGGGGTGGACCTCTTTACACGGGTTTCTTTATCATGCGTTGGGTGAAAGGTAAAGTTGACATGCCCTCTAGTATGAGTAAAATAGATTGAATTTAGTAAGATGATCCCGATGGAGCATGTTCTCTCAGATACACTATTAGAAAAGGTAGATTTGTTATTGATGGAGTGTATCTCTCGGACAGGTTCCATCTAGGATGGCAGATCTCATGGAGTGTGTTATTCTTTTTTTATGTGTTAATTTTAGAGACTCAAGTAGAAATCATGATATTTTCTATGAGGTCAATTCCTCATGAGACTTGGACTCTAAGATGAGTGTATCTAGATGATTGCTGGGAGTCCTTATGGTGTTTTCACATGTTGAGGTTGACACCCCTTACAGACTAAGTTGACATTTCATGTACTATGAGGATGGTTGAGATATATTTTCTCTCTATATTGGGATTTTAAATGGCTAGGTTGAGTGAATTTTTTCCATTTAGTTGCACCCTTTTCTTTTGTGGTTTTTTGGGAACCAAATATGTATTTATATACTCACCCATAAATGGGAATTGACCGCACTTGTTTTATATCTTGTTCACACCACATTAATTTCAACGTACACATAGTGGACCTGAGGCAGGTTGATCATGGCGATCGATACAGATCCTGATTTTTACCAGAGACAGGACGAGGATAATTCCAAATGTTTCAAATGACAATGATCCCATCCTTCTCATCAGGTTGGATTCTTTTACATTTTTCTTTTGTGTGTCTTGGTTTCTCCATTACACATTTAGTACTTTAGTTTCACTCAAGTTGTGGGATATTGATATATGCATTCATTGGTTACCGAGTGGTTTTTACATTTTATCATTTTGCGAGCATGATTATGTGTTAGTGTGTACATATTCATAGGAAATGGATACCATGTTTTTGATATCACTATCCGACACTAGTCTCTAGCCTCAAGCATATTTTATGTGGTATTGTGGAGTTTCATCTTAGGACCCATAGGGTCAGATCGTGATAGATTGGTTTCATAGGAGGTTCCACTTGGGGACCACAGGGTAGGGACCTTGGTTCAGGTTGCATAGAAATAGTGTTAGGATGTTTCATGTTCGACTCTCAGTATAGAGGTTCTCATGTTTTGGTGGTGGCCAAAATATCCATTCACCATAACTCTAATGACATACTTTTCAAGTCAGTACATTAGGAATGAAGTCATGAGGAAATAAATCAAACTTGCATCCAATAAGACTGGGGGTTTTTCGTATCCTTCTTTAGTAATATCCCTATATACACTCTTTGACCATAATTCATCTTGATTCAATTTCTGGATGCCTCCAAAATAATAGCCATAACTAATACTATTGTGTGATTATGTTGATAATCCTCCCCAAGATAAAAATTTAGTGCATAGAACTAATTCTGAGGTGTTTCCTCCAAGTGATTTACCAGTGGTGCCAACACCATTTCAGTAGTAGTTTTTATAGGTAGTTGAGATCTAGGATGCACACTCATTGAGTTCACTATATGAGTTCTAAAGGTTGTAACCTATGTTGTATCGGGGTGATCTAGACTGTTAAGCAAGAGATGACTAGATTAAGGTAGTCACACATGTTTTACACATAGTGAGGACACCTCTTGATCAGATTGTTGTCCTAATGTAAAGCCTTTTATTGGTTTCATCAAGGTTGTAATGGAGTTTGGTGATATAGTCTTTTGAAAAGACCACTCTCACATAGGTAGATATTGAGTGAATCATTAAGGAATAGTTTTACACAACCACATTGATATTAATACATATTAATGAGTTTCTATCACTTGATCAGGGTAAAATGACATTGGAAGAGTTTTCTATGTTGTTTAAAGACATGTCGCGATACTCCTTGTATATGTTCTAGGATCTATTTTTCAAATGATGGACCTTTGAGAATGAATGGAACATGGAGACTTGGGAATCTATGATTCCACTACCCATTCCCACCTATGATGGAGAACTAGAGAGAGATATGGTGGTAGAATGATTCTGGGCTAAGAGATTGGTAGAACTGAGCAACCATGGTGTCCATGAGGATGGGGATTCTATTGGAGATAGTATATGAAAGATGAAATGATCATGGTGTAGAAGGAATATCCATTCCAAAACCTATACATGGGAGATTTTACCCTAGGAGACACACTGAGGATTTGAAAAAAAAAAGAGAGGCAATGTTACACTTGTGATGGCTGGGAGAATCTCGCAAGAAGTTGTCTGACACTCTGCACTACTTATAGAGACATATATGATGATCCTACATGTTAGGGATTTTTCCTAGAGTAAGGAGTTCTTCAAGGTGGTGGATGAGTCTAAAGAGATGGAGGAGCAATAAAAGGTAGTGGGTAGTGCAAGTTGTTGCCATCACCACCCCCAGGTGTTCCTCACTAGGCTCAGGGAGCTGGAGGATGTGGGCGAGGACACGTATAGGTCTTGGAGGCCATTGACCCAAAACCTCCATGGATTAATAGAGCTACAGCTTCAGTACTTTATACTTTCTACAGTAGAAAGTTTTAGACACCGTTGTGGGAACTTTTTTCTTTCCACTTATGGTTGGGGCATTAACTAGAATATCATGGGCTCGTTAAAACCCAATGATTATAGCCTTGACTAAGGGAATATTAATACCAAGTGTGTTGGGAAAGCCCATTATTTTTCATTTCAACACTCTTGTGTTTGGGGATATATTTGTATGTGATATGCTTGAGGAGAATGTGGTAAATTATGATGTAGCATTGAACTCAGGAGGAAGACGGATAATTTCCCCACTGATATGAATTTTTGAGACGTGACCAAAACCATATGGGTGAGTTAGTGCCGCCCAAAGTAGAAAGCATTGATTTGTGGTAGAAAAGTTCCATAAACATGCATGTTCGGGTTGAGGTTATGGGATAGAGTTTCAGAGTAGGTCTTTGCCTTTCTAGTATAATTTCCCTAAGAAAGCCCTTAATCATGGAATCCCAAAGATAGGGAGATCCTTGCTTAAGTTCATTCCGAAGAGGGAGATTTAGATCCTACAATTTTTCCATATTTTGGATTGTTTTCTTACCATCTATACTCAGTAGGGATGCCACTTGTTGGTGTGGCAGTGTTTCTAGGGCCATAATGTTTTAGAGAACACTGATATGGGTATCAAAATATGCTTTATTTTTCCACAATACATATCAATTTATTTAGAATTTTTTTGTAATAATATCCATTAAAATATCCTCATTTTTAGGACTATTCAAATATCAAATATCAATAATGGAATATTATTCCCCAAAATACATGTAGTATTTTTTGATTTGGGTACAAAATAATTTTACATAATTTGGATTTGTCATTCTCACTTCCTATTCTAAATATTTATCTTTTAATGACATTCTTTCCAAGAATTTCATTTAAAAGTTTTCCCCTTTTAGTAATAGTAATTGTAGTAATCTTATAATATTCTACATAATCATTAAATTGTTTAATCATTTTTGATGATGAATATAGATTGATGTAGAAGAATTAATTTTTTAAAATAAGTCATGATATTATTTAAGAATAATTTACATTTTTTCTTAAAATAAACCATTGTAAATATTTTTTAATGATTTGTGTTTATTAAATAAATAATCATATGTTTCTTCTAATATTGTGAAATATGAAGCTAGTTTAACATTCGACCAGCTATCAGTACATGAATTTTATGAGTAATATTATTTTATGACTTCTTCATCTATAACTATAATTCAAATATTGGCTTCTTTTTTTTTAATTTCTATTTCTCTATATTAGATTTTGAGGATTTCTATAGTCTTCAAACACACTCAACGTAGCATTCATTTCTATTTTTTCATTATTATTGTAATAAATATATTTATATATTTCTTTACTTTCTTCATTTTTTTAATCATTAAATTAATAGAAATAAAGCTTGATGTGACCCAATTTATTTCATTCATATCGTAAATCATATCTAGGTTGTTTCTCACCATTATTATGGGATTTTATTGTGTTACTTTTCTTCATATAGAATTTTTAAAACTTTCTAGATACCAGAGAAAGTTCTATTTTTGAATCTGTAGAATATGAATTTTTATCAACATTGGCATCTTCTTTTTATTTTTGGTTATGCTTCTATGATATCACATTCAGAGAAGTAATTTATTTTTCCACTACAATATTATCATCTTCATCATCATATTGTATTTATGCTTTGTACATTATCAGTTTCATAACAAATTCCTTCATAGTCAGATTCTTGATAGGTGATAATTGATTAAATGATGGAGATATTCCCTTCCATTGTAAGGGTAGTACTCTAAATACTTTTATATAATGATTTTATTATTTGATGGGTTCTCCCATGGAAATAATATTTTTTAAAATTTCTATACAACTTTCATTAAACTTCTTGATGATTTCTCCATAAAACATTAAAAAAGTCTCAATCATTTTCTCTTCTATAGAGTTACTCACTTATATAACATTTTAATTTCCTTCATAGGAAACTACAACTGTTTTACACATCTCATAGTCTATAGTTCATTTTGATACATGATTAAATTCATCCAGAACAAGTCTAAAAATAATAGAATCCATTTCATTTGAATTAATATCATACTCAGCTTTTTTTGTTGCATTCCAAGTCTTGGTTTTTAAGAAATCATATATGGAGTGATTGATTTTAGAACATACCTAAAATCTATGATTTTTCTGAGATATGATCATTCGAGAGTTATAGAATCCATAATTTTATCATTAATGTATGAAGAACTTACCATATACATTCCCTCTCTATTATCAAACATTTCTATATTTTAATAGACCATAAATTTTTTATCATTATATAGATTTATCCAAAATCTCACCACTGATACAAATTTTTTGTTGGAATAATAAAAATTACAAAAAAAGGGTGAATTGTGTATTTTTGATAATATTCAACAATTCTTTGGTTTAACACCCTTTATTAATATTCATTTATGAAATGTTTCGGTCTATATGAAATGATAAGTAGTGGATATAAAAAAATATCATGGATTTTTGTAGTGGTTCGAGGTTCAATGATCCCCTTTTCAACTCTACCAATCACTATCTCTATAATCATGGTGAGTTTCACATGAACAACCATATTATCACAAATCCACAAGTGAGTTTAGGCAACTGAAACCTTTACAAGAAGCTATACACATATCCTTCTATTTTTTAACCAAGAATAGATTATCCACATCTTAGATCAATAACTTGATACTCCACCACAACTGAGCATCAATAGCTGATACTCCAATAAATCAATAGTCTTTGATTTGTTGATTAATATTGAACTATATATTTCATTAGAATATACTAATAAGATATGGATCATATTATTTAGAATTGATTGTCTTAAATAAAGAGTAGTTATGATGGGATCCCATTTGTTAATGATCATTAAAAATGATATCAAAACACAACAACAATAAAATTATAGTACTTTGATAATGAATTTGTATATCTCAAATGTCTAGTTTCTTCCAGAGTTAATCGTTCATTGTAGTAGCATTGTGAAATAATTTTAACATAATGTAATCATATATGTTAATATATGAATTTTATATATCTTTATATTTAAAATATATAATAGTTGAATATATAGACCATACGGTTTACTTCAATATTCTATATCCAAGAAAGTATCATCGTAGAATGCAAAAATTCAAGTATGAATTAACAAAGGGAGTTTTAACTTCCCATAAGAACATGAGTGATTTTATATGATAAAAAATGTTTCTTTTAATTGTTCATAATGTGGTTTGAATCAATAAAATAGATGATTTCAATTATCCTGGTATTCATCCATGATCATAGTAAGTAACTAGGAAAAAATCATAGTTTTATCTACATATATAAAGAGTATACAAACATAGGGTTGAACCACGTATCAAAGGGTTCCTTCCAATGTATTGTATTTATACATTCATTAATCTTCACGTAGCATTAAAATCAACGTAAAGTGGAGATTACTATCCATATGTTCGTCATTTTCAACTGAAGAATACAAATGTTGCATTTATTAACCATACGATCAAATTCCCGAACAAAGGATATGAACTGTAAATACAAACTCTAATGTAGGGTTGATATTATATATTTTCAATGATCCATGAACATAGGGTTGCAGATTCATAAGCTAAATACCCATAATACGGTTGTTTTTACATACAAAAACTATTAACCGTAGCATAGTGGTCAATGTAGTGTTGGGATGATGATCAATACATTCATTTAACAAACCAAGGGTTGGAACAATGTTACCATAAAAATAAAGTAGTTTTTATTCCATATAAAATATAAATAAAAACATGATATATATTCCTGATACATTCTTTAGACAAAATTTTTAAAAATATAACAAGTATATTTGTGAGAATCAAAATCAAAATTTAATACATATTTTTGTTGAGATAATTCAAGACCAACTGTTCATTGATGAACCTGGGGGAGGTGAGACCATTATATCTCTCCAATGTATTGTATAAAGAGATGAATTTATCATATAGTGTTTCACTAAAGAGATTCAAGGAATATATTGTGATGTTTATTCCAAATGTAATTATAAAGGTTACTCCTCATGTAGCTGTGCGAGCTATAGTATAAGTAAGAGTGATATAGAAATGATTCTACAACATATCCTTATTCATTATGTTTTCTATGATGTTTTACAGTGAACATGAGTTTTCATGTGGTATGGTAAGTATATTATGTTTTATGGGTGAAAATGTTAACTTTTTCAAAATGTTTTCATGTGTTTATTTGTATTCATGGACTAAAAGTCTCTTTAATTTTCATTATGACACTTAATACTAATTTTTTTTATCCCTGGGTTACATTTTTTCATATGTTATACAGATAGGTAAGATAATAATTTAAGTAATTTTTATAGTTATGATGATTTTTCATGAAAAAGAAATCTTGTTTTATTTTAAAAAAATTTTTTATAAAAATGTATATTTATTACAAGTGTCTACATTATAATATCTATGTTTTTAGGTATGAGATATTGTATAATTATATAATAATATAAACCTAAAAATATCCTCAATATAAAATCATTTAATTTTATTGACTAAAACTAAATATTATGTAATTTTTATGGTTCAGTCATTATAATTTTTATCAAAGGAATGGTTTAGAAAAAGTAAGGGATTAAGTATTTTGGTTAAATTTATGTTATGATTCTATGTGTATTATTTTAGTTTTGTATTTATTCAATAATTATTCTGTATCGATGAATGTTAGTTAGAAATGGAAGCAGAAGGATCTCAAAAAACATTCATATCTGTTCTCGATGTCTCACTTACAAAAATTAATATAAAGACATGCTCTAATGGTTCTATAAAAATATAACATAAAACACTACATAAAACTATTTTATTAAATATAAAAAACCTCCTCTATACCTAAATACCATGATGCTTCTTGGGAGTTTTTAATCAAATCCACATTTCACAACATTCCCATATTTTCAATAACATTTAATATTATCATGTTATTTTATGATATTTTACATTATCACAAGTCTTTGAATTTTATTACGATTTTAATTCATATACTAAAGAAAAAGTCCCACATGCAATCTATTTATATTTTTTATTAACATATTGGATTTCAACATATACTTATTTTCTTTTAAAAAGTCCATATATTTAATGTTTCGAAACAAGATCTATCTGAATGTTTTATAAAAACAAATTTTTGTTTGATGTTTTGAAAATATATGTCATAAAAAATAATATTACAAAACTATATCCCTTACCACACCAATTCAACCAAATTTGTATAGGTTATATTTTAAAAAGGAATAAAATCAATTTGAAGAAGCTCTAAAGCATTATTGCAATGCCTTCAACATCCCCCCATGTGAAAAATGACAATGAAATCAATTGGATACCATGATAAATGTCTAATGTTAATTATTATTAGAATAGTTATGTTAAATAATAGGGAGATTAATTGATAAATTTAAAGAGATAAATAACATCATGAGTTAAGATGTTGAGTTAAATATGGGTTGGAGTGAAAAATAAGAGGTATAAAATAATATTTAATGTTTAAAAATTCTTTTCAATGGAAAAAATATACCTTCCAATTAAGTATATTTCTTTATGTTCTTAGTATTGCATGTAAATGAATTTCTCAAATATATGCGAAAAATATTGATACAAAGACATTATAGGTTTCCTCTTATTATATGTAAATGAATTTCCTTTTTAGTCTATCATATATTTACGATTTTTTGATCATTAATATTATAGTGACAATGTTCTCTATCACATTTCATTAGAGTATATATTCATTCTTCTCTTTTATGTCCATGTTTTACTATATGGAATCCTATTACCTTTTATCTTAGTTGACTGTTGTAGTTTAGTTTCTTTACTTTAATGTGTATGTTTTGATAATCATAGTGCCGATGTGGATTTTTAAAAAAGGTATCTTGAATAGTCAAAACATAATTACCAAGTGAAAGTTCAAATTGTGAGGACTCATTTTTTTAATATGGGTGGGGGGAATGTAAAATACTTGTCTTTTATTAAGGAAACATGTTCAATACCATACATTATACACCACATCAATATTAAACAAAGAAATAAATATTACTAGTTAAAAAGGAAGTTATAACCTATACATTAGAATGGAGGGTATGAATATGATTAAATGAATAATGAAAGATGGTTTTATATCTCTATATATAATTAATTATTTGGTTATAAATCAATTATAAATGACAATAAAAACTATTTTATAACAAAAGGTAATTTCTATGAATAACTATTTAAATGTGCGTATGTTTTTTATACTAATAAATCCAAATTAACAATTGTTGGATTATATTGTTTTAATTGTATTGAAATTTATTTAAAAAATTATTTACAATCATCGTATTTTTTCTAGACATTAAATAAGAAAACAAATCCAATTTTACACATAAAAGATGTATTTTTCTAAAAAGGAACTTTCTCCGCCTTATGATGGAGAAAATGATTTAAATATATATTTTTTAGACTTTTATAAATTATATTATGAAAAAATAATCTTCTTATTTTAAATAATAAGATAAAAAATTAATTTTCATGATATCATCGTTTTTTTCTAATATGTTTCATATTTTTAGGAATACTGAAAATAAGGTATTTATCTAAACAATTTATAATGTTAAATTATATTTTTAATTGTTTTTATGAAATATTAAATCAATTTAATATAATGTAATCAAATATTTGTCATTTTAATCAATTTCACATTTAATTAATCTATAAAAGCATTTCAATCATTTAAATGTTTTATCATTAATTTCTCCTTTTCTGACCCAATAAACATGATTAATATTAAATTAATTTTATCCATTTATGTGTTATTAAATTTGAAAATGTATTACAAATATTGAATCATATGGTCCAATATTTCTAAACATTCACCTTTTATTTTTGGATAATATGAATATTAACTTTAATAAATTTTATTTCTATGGATTATGGAAAATCTGGTAATTAAGGGTAAATATAATGTTATAAATATTTTTAAATTAACAAATAACATTTCACAATTTTATTTGGGGAGTAATTATCAACCAAAATCATCATTGGGCCTATTTTATGACACCTTTTGGTGAATTGAAAGAATTTATGCCTTTTATCGTATATTATATTAAAGAAAATTGAAATACATCATACTAATGCTATAATAATTATGTAATTTTTTATATAGAATTATCATTAGTATATAATAGACTATAAATATTAATTGTAATGTTAACAAATGTATATACATCGTGTAACTTGTTAATGATTTTTAATGGATAAAAAAATTTCCTTAAATGCTTACACAATACTGATGTTGTAATTATTTAATTAATTGTTTTATAAAATAAATTCTAAAAATTATTAAAACAATATAATATAAAATAATTAATGCATATAAATAATTTTATTAATTACTATGACATCTTATTGATGTTTTAGAAAACTTTTTTTGTTGTATATATTGTTATGATGTTTTTAAAAATTCATGTATTGAACAATGTAAAAATTGACATTAACATTATATTAAAATAAAAAATATATTATTAAGTTATATTAAATTAATAAAAATCAAAAAATCAAAAATATAATATATTTATGGTTTAAAATATCATCAATGACTTATTTTTGGTTATTTTTACAATTTATTTTTACTATATCAACCCTTAATGTGTACAAATACAAGTTGTTTAATGGGGTTGACCAGGGGATAATGCCATAGGATATTAATTAAAAATTTATTCAAAACTAATAAAATTTCCATTTGATGAAGATATTTATACCCAAAATGGTTCTATATTATATAAAAATTAGTTTTGATACAATTTTAGTATAAAATTAATTTATATTATTTTAAAATTTTGTGAAATTCCAATAGTGCTCCCTCTCTAATAAAAGGGAATCTCATCATCTCTATTATCCACAATAAATATACTATTAGGTTTGGAAGAAATCTATTTAAATACATTAACATATTCCCTTACCACATTATAGAGATCTTATTTTTTGTATAAAATTATCCTTTGTGGTCTTATGGTTTTAAGAAATTCAGATTTTCCGAAGAAAATGTATCATTTTTTAATCAATAATTTATGTTTTCATTCTTCTTCCACTTACAGAAATTATTTTTTAATCATTAATAAATATTAAGTACATTATCCAAAATTTAATTTTATGTTATTTTATTAATATAATAACATAAATCCATATCCACTTCCATCTAATGAGAAAATAATTAACCATTCTTGGGTATGGAAGTCTACCGCCTTGATAATCGATATAATTAGTTTTCCATCACTATATATCAAGAATAGTTATAATTGCATAATTAATTATTTTATATGATATTAATTATATAATTATCATAATTAAATAACATCATATAATTAATATTTTTACCTTTCCATGGACATAACAATGATAATAGCGTTCCTACGTACATGTGAATTAACAACTCCACGACACAAGGTGATTTTTTTTCCATCAACACATCATAAGGATGATAAATATAAATATTTTTAGATAATTAATATTATATAAATTCTATTATTATAATTATTTAAATATAAAATAATACATATTTTTTCAATAATTATCATTGAAAAATGGAAACGTTACTCTTCCATACGTACAACCTACCATCTCCATTATTATAACATTGTTCATTTTTCATAACCATAAAAAATGGTTTTAATTAAAATTAATATTTATGAATAAAAATTATTACTATTTCATAAATATTATAGTGGATATTATTTACTAATTATAACATTGTCTACATACATCATATCAAAGTCATTTTGGACTCAAGTATTGAATATCATCAAAACATCCATCCTGAACATATTTAATTAAGTAATCGTTATAAAAAGATAATAAGTGATATAAAAGGAATAATAAACATTAGAAAGGTTATTATTAATGTAAATAATTAATATATATTTGTTATTCTAGACGATAAACATTTTACATGATGAGTCAGAATCAAGGTGTAGTACATTCTATTAAAATCCTCTTTTAAATATTTTCTTTCATTTATTTTTAACAAAGGAAGAAATTAAGGTATATAAATAATATGTAATGAAAATAAATCCTTGACTATTTTTAACATTATTGTTATTATGATTCCATCACATTTTTAAAATTTTTTTTTGAATATATTTTTTCATTTATTAGCACTTGCCTTGTTATGATGGAATATTATTTCGATGTGGAAATTTTATTTTTATTTTATTCATGATTTATGTGTTATGAATTTTTTATGGTTAATGAAAATTTTAATGAGTATGTGTTGTCATGTGATTAACTGATGTGATCCACTTATATCTCTCCAATATATTGGGCAAGGATAAGAATTTAACCTATTGGGTTTCTTTTAAGATATTAAGTGAATATATTGAAATGGGTACAACATTTTCAACTTTGAAGGTTACTCCATGTGTACCAATATGACCAAAAATTTATATAAGAGTGATAATAAAATGATTCCAAAATATTCCATTATAATTTAGGTTTTCCATTTTTATTTATAGGAATCATATGATTTCACGCGGTAAGCTAAGGAGATTATGTTTTGTGCATTAAAATTATAACATTGTGAAAATGTTTTCATGGCATTATAAGTATTAAAGTAATTACAATATCCTTATTTCATTTTATGTCACTTAATGGAAAATTTTTTCTCATCCCATGTTTATTTGTTTTCCTATTTTATGGGGATGGGTACAAGAATGAATGAGCCGACATGAATTTTATAAATATTGGTCATGAAAAATAAATAATGTTTCATTCAAAGTCGTTTTATTTTAGTAAAAACATAGATATTGAGTATAAGATACAACTGTGTAATACTTGAGTAGTTATGTATGAGAAATCGGTGAATTCTATAAAACTATAAACCTGAAATGATTCTCAATGAAAAATAATGTAACGTTTTAATAAAATTCATGATTATGTAATGTTTAATGATGGTTTATTATATGCTCAAAAAGGGGCCGACCATGAGTTTTTGGCTGATGGTCCCAAATAATTATTAAAAACAATAAAGTAATCATAATGAATAATTGGGAAAATAATTACCCCTAAACACAACTAAAAAATATG
Source organism: Viscum album (assembly GCA_963277665.1). Taxonomy (NCBI): domain Eukaryota; kingdom Viridiplantae; phylum Streptophyta; class Magnoliopsida; order Santalales; family Viscaceae; genus Viscum; species Viscum album. Next base: position 1,790,181,893 of record OY728145.1, read on the forward strand.
GCTCAACATGGTAGAGATCCAAGGACCCCCAAAATGAACTTCCAAAAGGTCCACAAAACCATCCCTAAGACTATCGAAGAAACTGGGCTGAAGCCCAACTATGGGATCTCATGAAACCACCCAGAACCCACATCCTGACAACACCCAAGAAATCAGGACGTCTTGACATTCTCATATCATCATCCATTGAACTCCCACAAGGTGCATCTCTCTAGCCTAAGCACCGCCACCCATGCATCATCCAAATACCACCACATCGATGTTGGAACCAAACCATTGGAGTCCCATACCACCAATGTCTAGAGTGAACAGATGACATACCACCTGTCAGTATTCCATACCACATATAGTCACCATGAGTGTTGAAACTCTTTCGCATCCAAGACACTAAAAACAACACAAGAAATTGGATCCCTTCATTTACATCCATAGGGACACCCACCCAAAAAAACAAAAAACAACCATTAATAGCCCAAATAACATCATTTCTCTAAAAGTTCCCCAAAATGACCAAATCTTGAAATATTCCAAGAATGGGTGGTAGCTAGTTACCATGTTATAATTACCTCCTACTAAGGTCAACGTTTATCAACCATTGTCAAACCACTGTTTCCCCTCACTTTCACGTGAGTAAAAATTATGTAATGGAAAATATTATATGTGAGTAGTGGTGGATCTTGTTTGGAGATGATGTGAAACCATTATAGGGCAATTATAAGATCAATGGAGAAATATAGCTACTTGAATGAGTGTAGGTTGAAGGATTTAGTCCCCCATAGTAATAATTAGTTTATCATCCCCTGGATAAACCAACTACTAACAAAAGATCTTGGTCATTCAACTTTATTTATTTATATTTTTCAGCTATATAGATGGTCATGTATTTCAATAGATAGTATTAACATTAAATATATTAATTAAAAATACAAGCAAGATAGAGAAAAATTGTTGGAATTTATTATTTTATCATGAATTAGTTAATCACTCAGGTATGGAATGTTTATATTAATAAGAATATAATAAATATAAATTGGGATCCTTATGAATAAAGGTAAAATATGTGAATTTAATTTATATTCAGTTTATCCTTTAAATACATGGTTTTGAAATCAAACAGTAGTTTAATTTTCCATACCAATATCAATTTAGGTTCAATAAATTATTTTTTAATTTTTAACATGTGTTTTTGGATGATCAATCTAAGTCCACATTAAGGGTTCATAGAATCTTCATGTATAACATCCTTGGTCATTATTACGCAATAATTCATGTTTTATTACATAAAAGTACACTTAATACAACTAAAAATGTTGATAAGGCTAGTGTCTTTTCAAATTAGTTATATTACACAACAACATATATCATGAGATAAATACCATTATTAAACACTTACTTTACATGATCACAATATCCCAAAAAATATAAAATACCATGGGTTTTCCTTAGAAAAAAAAATAAGAAATCGGTTCGATAAGATGGCCATGAAGGGAATAAAAAATGCATATCATTAAAAAGAGAACATGTTTTATAAAACAGATATATCAATAGAGCATAAAAGGAACATGAATAATAACACATGATATAGCATGATAGTGATAAAAGGGGAAATGAGGAAACAACTTTAAAAAATGAATAATAAACTTAGGATAAGGCTAAATCTACCCTGACCTCATGGTGGATGAATTCCCTTAAAAAAATTAGGTACAAACCTATCTGAACATTACGTATCATGATTCAAAATATTAACCAATGCATTAGAGCTCTATCAGGGTGCACCCATCATAATCATTTCATTATCCTTAATAATTTTTCCACATAGATCATAAAACATGGATTCATTTTTTGCAATAATTTATTCGATGATCAATAAATGCGGAATAAAAAAAATCAAGTCCCCAATAAATAAAAATATTTTCATAAAGATGTATATCCTTGATTAATAATGGGTATGTTATTCACTATAAAACATTCTGGAATGGAAAATCATAATTAAATTTCTGCAACAAAATGACATTACATAAAATTTGTAAAAATTGTAGATGAGAACAAAAGGGGTATCGCATCATTTTTACATAATCTGGATAGTAAGAGAGTCCAGTAGGTACATGTCCAAACATTAGTAAATTGAAATACAATTCGTATGTAGATAAATAATCATGAATAAATATGATATGTTGAGGATCCCATTTAAAATTTTAGTATAGAAATAGGTGTACAAAATGGTTCACAGGATTGATAAATAAGAGTGAAAGGATATATAATTATTTATACATCAAATTGAAAAATATAGGGAATTAGTGAGAACATATATCAATATAAGAAAATGGAAATTAAAGGACATGACATTAAAGGAGTTATTGATAAAAGCGAAGATTGGGAGATCTCTTACATGAGTGTGTGAATGAAAGGGCTTGAGATGATCTTCTTCAAAGATTGAGGGATCGTTGGGAGTAATCTAGGTAGTGGAGGGAAGAGTTCAGATGTTCTTCTAGGAGTTTCATTGAAGTTAAATGGGTGTCTAGGTGTGTTTATGTAGGAATGAGGGGGGATTTTATTATTAAGTATGTTTTAAACTATACATAATAAAATTTACAAGACAACAATCCATCCAATGGTTTTTGTAATTGCTCGTAATTCAATGTAAATTTTTCAAAAATTGAATGTGATTATTTCGAGACATGGATCAGAGACGACATATAATTATGTGGCATGGAGTGGCCAAAATATATTTTTTAACTATTTTTAATGTTTATTAAACAAATGTGCGATTTTTTTATTTCTATCTATAAAACCTGTGTCGGTCCAAAAATATGAGGACATCGTTGAACTTAGAGTATAAGCAATCTCCTAGAAAGTGACTAAAATCAACCAGTATGGGTTTACCGAAAAATATAGTTTTTTTAAAATTTCAATGAAAAATATAAAATAACATAAAACGGTATTTTAGTTGGTTTTTATATTGTTACATAGTTACACCTCAGTGCTGCAGTGCAGCGATAAGGCGATGTTTAATCTCATTAATGAATCTCATTAATGAATCAATGTGGTGATGCTACAACATGGATCATGTCATCCATTCTTAAGTAAAAAGTAATTTAGGGTTGATGAACTGACATTGAATTATATAGACAAATGATAGAAGATCCCTCTCCAACAACAAAAGATGGTGGATCGGAAATTAGTAACAACTTCAATGGAGGGAGTGATTTGATCTGCATATTGATGGGCGATGAAGAAAATTCATCATCGACTGATGTATTTCATAGGTAGTGGGTTTTATTCTTATTTAATTCTTACATTCCACCATTCGGGAAAATCTATGATGAACGCAGACCAATCAACCAATAAACTGGCCTGGGAATCAATCATCGTTGCGGGATGGTTAATGATTCAGGATAAAAGGGGATATCTAAATTTTTTATTTTTCACCCATTTTGGTTTTTTGTGATCTTCTTAATAAGAACCGAATCCAGGTCTATACGAACAAAGACCTGGTTCATTATTTGGGAGTTCATATGTGAGATTCTCTTCCTTCTATTCTTATTGAATTCTTTGTGGGGAAATGAATTTTTTGGAGACGGTATCAGTGTTCCAGACAGGACTGGAGTGATTCATGAGTGCATCGACCCAAGTAAGGATGTCGTGGGAGATTTTGGCATCGAGAAGGAGGGGTCTTGGATTTAGGGAGAGGTCATGGAACCCCTCCATGGCAGCGACACCAATCCCCAGCGGCATGACGAGTCTCTAGCAACAAGGCTGGTATCAGGTAGAAGGCGGTGCGCTTATAGGGCACCACAGTGGCTATAGGTTCCACCAAAAATGATGCCAGTGGCAGGCATACATGGACATCCAGCCTCATTGGGGTACCACATGATGGTAATATGCGGTCCATGGAAAGTGAGGGGGGAACATGTTTTTGTGGGTCCTGTGAGAGACTGGTCCACACTAGCTGACCAGCTATCCAAGGATGCAGCACCTCGTGTCTGCGCGAATTGGACGCTGCACAAAGTTCGATATGGAGGAGAACCGTCAAGAAGATGAAAGAAAGACTAGATGGAAAATTAGGCCTCTAGGCAGCCTATCTTGTCAGAACCAGTCTGACTAAGTTGGACCAGACCAGTTGAGAACGTGGTCCCTAGGCAACCAGGTGGATTGGATCTATAGTCGAACCGGGCATGATCCAGCAAGGCCCAGTGGGCCTGGCCACAAGGCCATGTGGACAATGTCGGCCCATACCCCACTAGGTCAAGTCAGGTCATATTATATATATCAATTCGGGCCATACAAGAACTTCGGGCATAGTTGGTCGGGTCAGTCTGACCATGTCAGACCGGACCCAGATGCAACATTCCCACTCTTTACTAAAAATCCAATATCTTTTAGACCAGGAATCTGATTGATGCACCAATAACATAGTTGCGACTCCTAAATTGAGATGAACCTTTGAGTATACTCTATTTGAGTTTTTTACATAGTAAAAATATAGTTTATGGGTTGAGTATTCAAATCAGTAATAGGTAAACACACTAGAGAGGGAATCCTAGAGATGGATGTGACACAAAGGATATAATGAGTGGACCTTATGGGTCTAATAGACAAGCAGGCCTTGGTGGTTAAGGAGATAATAAGAGATTAGTGGTCATAAAAATGAGTAAAATGAGTGGTCCATAAGGTGAGTGGTACTTAGTGGTCCAACAAATGAGCGGACATTAGTGGTCGAGCAGAAGAGCGGACTTCTGTGGTCCATCAAACGAGGGGACCTTATTGTTCTGTCAGACGAGCAGACCTCAATGATCTAGAAAACGAGTGGACCTCAGTGGTAAAATAGGCAAGCAAATATCAGTGGTGTTGTAGCCCGATGGACATCAGTCGTCTTGTAGCCAGTTCGACCTCAATGTATCATCAGGGATGATTCCCTCAATAGTTCAAGATGATTTATCTTTATGACTGAAAAATATAATTTCTAAATTTTCAGTTATACCTAGTGTGATATGTATTGGTGTTGTGGTAATGCTTTCTGGTCATTCCATTGTGGATTGGGGTGCCAACTATGTAATGTGTTACTCAACACTACAAGGGCTTCACCCGCACATGTATTGTATCATACAGGAAACTGAGGCTTCCAAATATGACTTGGTGGTTCGAGACCTGGTTTTTCCCAGTGAGATGAGAAGTATAGGATTTAAATCTATAGCTATAGATAGTTACCCTCCACTTACCCACTAGGAATGGTTTATGTAAATATGCCTTGGAAACTATGATATCCATTGTGGTTTTTGGCTTTTATTATGTATCATTTTTACTTTTTAGTTTGTATTGAACATTCATTAGTTGTCTGAGTGACAGTTGTGGTTCACATAGTGTTTACATTTCTGTATTTTGTGTTGTGTGAATTTCTACATGTTTAAAGTATTGCCTTGTTTTTTTGCGATATATCTTCTAAGTGCAAGTTGTCATTCCCTAGCCTATAAGAGGTGGGCTTGGGGTAGTCAAGACATGGGCCCTAGGCAACGGGTACAGATAAGGTGGTATCAATGGGAAGTCAGTTCTACTAGAACAAATAAGAGTCTGTAAATTTTATTTGGGGGAAATATTCTTATGAGTTTTGATTGCGAATTTCAGGATAGGTATTCCATGGTTGCTATGGAAACTGATGTATCCATACACCAGGACACTGAATTTTTCATTCTGACACGGTACATGAAAACACTTGTTTCATTCATGTGTGAATGTTTTCTAATGATCTTTCTTAGTCTATGTCATCTCACTAGGTATAATCTATTAATCGTGATTCATCATGATCACTTTCATGATGCCTCCACATAGATATTTATACAGGATTCTAGTGTATGACCACGATGATGGTCCACTGTGTAATGAGGCGTCGGTACATCAGTCGTTACCCGAGATAGAAAATTTGGGTGGTGTCCAATATTTTCCACCACATGTTTGTCAGAAGTTTCTATCAGTGATACTTGTAGAAGATGCACTAGGGCTCAATGCCTTTCATGAGTTCCAGTGTTAGAGACCCCTTCAGATCTATCGTGAGCCTAAATCGTAGTCAGCTAAGGTATTGCTTGACGTGGCGGTCATGTTTTTCATCTAGTTAGGGGTCCATTAGCTAAGATGGAAGTCCTGTAAGTAATCCATATACATGTCTTAGTAGAGAGATGGTGGGTTTTGATTACCTAATCCAATGATGAGGTGACTTTTCTGTTTTCAGAATATGAGAAAATTTCTCATAGAAGGCAATTTTTCAATAATAGATAAGATATATGCCTTCCAAAGAGTTGCTGAAACTTTGGAAGAATTACATGTTGGTACCTAAGTATTCATCGAGGCATACTAAACTTTCCAGGTCCTTGATGAATACAATACGACTACTTCTTTAGGGTTGGGACCACCAAGTGAGACGTATTTAGGGATATGTGTTTCGTCACTATTACTTTGTGTATTCCTACTTAGGACAGGGTGATAGAGATAACCGTTGTTATTTAATGTCTTCTAGATGAGCTTATTCAAACATTTGATGTCAGCAGTGGGAATGAAGGAAGCCGACATCAGTCATAGAGATATGTATAGGTGAGACATTTTTAGAATAGGTCCCATGGTAGGGATCTACAACTCAAGGATCCTAGGGTGAGTCTATATAGACTACAAAGAAGTAATTTATTTGATGATAGGGTAGGGTAAGTCATGCTATAGATTTTCCAACCAATAGTACTATAATTTTAATCATTGATTGGCCATGGGTAAAGAGATAGTGACAAGAACATATTAATCTTCACGAAGACAGATGTAGAAAAGGAGCTGGGAGAGCAGCATGAGGTGGTATAAAATTCCTTATGTTAGAAATACCACCCCAATGTGGTACACACCAGGATTAGGGAGTAAGAGGATTGGGTAAGGGGGTTGTTGCATGTGACCATCCATACATGAATGGTAGTTTATGTTGTAATTTTCTTCCCTATAGTGGTGGACGAGTACGAGGACATCTTTCTAGAGGATGTTGAAGGACTACAACATTGCAGAGATGTAGAATTCTTAATTGATCTGAACCTTGGGACACCACTGATATCAATACATTAATGTAATATGGATCCCATAGAGCTATGGAAGATGAGGGTATTGTTGGGGGACTTTCCGAAGAAGGGGTTTGTAAGGACCCACATACCACCATAGGGATCCATAGTGTTGTTTTCCAAGAAGGAAGAAAGAAGATTGAGATTATTTGTGGACATCTCATGCATGAACCAGGTGACTGTGAAGAAAAATTATCCTCTATAAATTATTGACGACCTATTCGATTATCTTAAGGGTGAGAGATGGTTCTCCATGATATCCCTCGGATCAGGCTGTCACCAGCTTCGAGTACGATATGAGTTCCTCACAAAGACAACATTTAAATGTCATTTCATCCACTATGAGTACATATTGAGTTTGTTTTGAATGAATAATTCCCCAATAGTGTTAAAGTGACTCATGAAAAAGATCATCTAGCCATACATAGACCAGTTTGTAGTGGTATTTATTGATGACATCTTAGTGTATTCTTCATCTTAGGAGGAGCATGTGATACTCCTCAGAATGATTATGAATACTCTCAAAGAGTTATGTCTTTAGGGAAAGCTATTTAATTGTGATTTATGGATAAAAAAGGTCCACATCTTTGGAAATTTCATCTTTGATGGAAGAGTTTCGGTGGATTTAGTGTAGATCAAGGAGGTTCTTGCTTGGGAGCCTCTTAAAAGTGTTAATGAGGTGTGGAGTTTCCTTGGGTTTATTGGCTACAATTAGAGGTCATTAAAATATTTCTACAGAGGGGAATCCCCCAATACGGTGTTGACAAAGAAGTCAGACCCCTTCATGTGGAATGAAATATGCAAGAATGGTTTTCAGAAGATGAGGTAGATCTAGACATGTTCTTCTATATTGAGACTGCCAGAGGAAGGAAATGACTAAATGGTGTTTTGTGATGAATTAGGAACCATGATTGGTTGTGTCCTAATGTATGGGAAATTAGGTATTACATGTGGTTCAAAACAATTTATACCATATGAGAAGAACTATGTTACTCCTAACATTGAGTTGGAGCAGTAGTCCTCCCATAGAAGATGTGGCATCACTACCTTATGGGTGAATGATTCATTGTATACTCTGACTGAGACAGTCTCATGTATATATTTTCTCAGAAGGATATGAATATGAGACAATGACATTATATATAGTTCCTCCAAGTCTATTAATTAGAGATAGTCTATACTCTTATGATGGGGAATGTGGTGGCAGATGGTCTCAGCAAGAGATAATGTTCACTACTATTGAACGGGGCCTTAGAGAAATTATCCTTACTTAGAAATCCTTCATGGATTGAGAGGAGACAACATTTCTTCAGTCAATGGTAGTTGCCCATCCATTATTGTAGTGAGTTAGCGAGGTGAAACTCAGAGATTCCATTTCAAGACCACCCATGCCCAAATTTCCATAGGTTGTGCCTCTAATGGATATTAATAAGGTATGGTGCACATCATCCTTTTTAAGGGTGCACTGTTGTACCAATTTCATTATAGTAGAATGTGTATATAGAGTTCCATACATCCCTTTTCATGGTATATCCATGGGTAGAGACGATGTACCAGGACCTCTGACGTTAGTACTAGGGGCGGGGATAAAGAAAGAAGTGGAAGAATTTGTCTCGAGATGCCTCACACTGCATTATGTGAAGGCTGAGCACCAGGTTCTAGTAGGTTTGAAAATACCCATTAAGGTACCATAGTGGAAGTAGGATGGGATATCAAAAGAATACATCATCGTCCAACCATGAATGTATTGGAGTAATAATACCATCTGAGTGATCGTAGACCTACTCCTCAAGTTGGCCCACTTCCCACCCATATGAGAGCATGGGTCAGTAGTGAGCTTGGGATTCCTTTACATGAAAGAGATAATTCAGCACCATGGAGTCCAATCTATGATAGTCTTAGATCACGATGCACACTTTACATCCCAATTATGGAAGGTACTTCAGATGTTGTTTGGGACTCAACTGTGATTGAGAATGACCTTTCCACCATAAAAGGATTATCATATGGGGAAATCCATACAGACCATGGAAGACATGCATCATTCTTGTGTTCTAGATTGTGGGCGTAGTTGGGAGGACCATCTACCACAGTTGGAGTTTCCATACAACAATATATACTAATACACCATTTGAATGGGACCGTTCGAGGCACCATAATGTCGACAATGCAGGACACCATTTTGCGGTACAGTCCTAGGGGAGTCAACAATCATGGGTTTGGAGATGGTACATTATACCACTAAGAAGGTGTCGGTCATCCGAGAGTGGATGAAGACTGCAAAAATTTGATAGACTTCCTATGAATATAAAACACAGATACCATTTGATTTTAAAAAGAGTTACACCATATTCTTTTGGTCTCTCATTTAAGAGGGATACATAGATGTAGTCGTGGAGGCATGTTATCTCTGAGGTTTGTTGGACCATTACTGATACAGTGTATAGTGGGAATGGTGGCATACTGCTTGGCTCTACCTCAAAGTTAATGAGGTTGAATGATTTCTTCCAAATATCCTAGCTGAGGAGATCTGTGCATGAACCTTCACATGTCTTTGACCACAGTTAGTTGAAGACTGATGACGAGGTGACATTCACGGAGTACCCGGTGGAGATAGAGGATCAACAAGATAGGATCATTTGTGGATGGTCTATTTCCCCGATTCATTTTCTTTTGCAGCATACGAATCTCTTGGAGAGCACGTGGAAGTGGGAGGCTCAAATTTGTTCTCAGTACCACAATTTTTGTGAATAACCCTCGTTTTGGCATATGAGGACGTAAATACCTAAAGGGGGAGTAATGTAACACTCCATAAATTCATGTAATATTTCTTAAATTTAAATGGGATTATTTTGATACCAGTATCTAGGACTGCATGTGATTATGAGGATTTGAGTGGACAAAACAAATATTGGAACTATTTTTAATGATCATTAAATAAATATGTGAGTGGGGTTTTTCAAACATTCAAACCGGTGCCCAGATAAAAAAATTCAAGGACACCTTTGAACATAGAGAATTGGTATCCACATAGAAATGGCATAACACTGACTAGTGTGAATTGATTGAATAAGTTAGTTTTCGGAATTTTTAGAAGAAAAAATTAACATAACATTAAAAGTCATTTTATCTGTTTTCATTATCATTAAGTAGTGGCACATCAGCATTGCGGTTCTGTGATGAGGTGATGCTGAATCTCATTTAAAAATCACCATGATGATGCTGACACACAGTAAATATATTCCTTCCCTAAATAAAAAAATTAGATTTGATAAACATCCCTAAAATTCATCTGATAAACAACAAAGGAACACTCTCCAACGACGGACACTAGATGATCGGAAATGGGAAACGACCTCCTTGAAGTGTGGGACCAGATCTAGAGATTGACGGATGATAATGAGAATTCATCCTAGACTAATTTATTTCCAAGGTAGGGAGTTTTATTATAAGTGAAATATACCTTTCCCCTATTCTTGAAATTCTAGATCAAACACAAACCAATCAACAAATATGTTGGCCCGGGGATAGATCGTCGTTACCGGATGGTTAATGACGCATGATAAAAGGGCATATTTATTTTTGTGATTTTTTCATGGTTTTTGTTCTTCTTGATCCTTCTAACAAGATCATATCTAGATCTATACGAACAAATACCAAGATCATTATTTGGGTGTTCTTTTTTTTACTCCTTCCCCTATACACTTATTTTTTTCTTCTCATTCTTTGTTTCATAATGAATTTGGCAGTCGAAGAATATTTGGTTCAGATGTTACTAAAGTAGTGCATCAGCCCATGGAAGGAGGCCACATGATATGGCAGCATCAGGCAGGAAGGGCCAAGACATCGTTGAGAGGCCATAGTATAAGGTTGTGCCACCAAGAGATGCCAGCGGCCAAAGGTCACGACACCCCCCATGGTTGCAACTCCATTTAGTGTCACCCAGGACATAGTGGCAGCAGAAGCCTCTGACATAAATGATAGAGGGATGTGGGATATGGTGGATGGGAAGTGCACCACAGTGACAACAGGGGCTGCTGACACAAAGGTCGTCAGCTGGAAGGTAGGCAGACCCAACCACCCTGTAGTGACATGGCTATCATGCGACACGAAGCCATGGTTTGTGAACCAAGATGGGAGGGGGTGGGGTGGGGTGGATTCATCGGTTGTCGCAGGTCACACAAAACGCTGGTCTGCATGAGTGGACAGTCTAGTAGAGGAGGTGGAGCCGTATGTTTGTTTGAACCTCGTGCCACACGACGTCTAGGCTGGAGTAGAACTGACATTTTTATGCGGGTTGGGCCATCAAAAAAAACATGCCACTGGGTGACCATAGATGGAGGAGAACATGCTTCTTATGTGGGCCAGGCCATACTAGAAACTGGTCATGGGTGGCTTGACTGGTCACAATACAGTTGACTAAGTTGGACTAGACTGGTAGAGAACTGGGTCAATGGGAAACCCAACAGACTGGATCCACAGCCGAACCGGGTTTGATCTAGCAAGGCCTAATGGGCTTGGCCACTAGGCCATGCCTGACTAGGTTGGATCATATGCTACCTGGTTAGGTCGGGTCAGCCAAAATTGGTTGGGACAAGTGGGACCCCGATCTGGGTTTTTTGGGTCAGTCCGACCAAGTCAGACTGGTCCGGAACGTTACCGACCACTATTTTCAAAAACACTAATATCTATTAGACTAGTAGATCAATTGACCCACTGCCTACGACGTTGGGACCCTTACAATTAGACAATCCATTGAGTATTATATAAGTGAGTTTCTGTCATAGTTAAAATGCGTTTGATGGATTGAGAGGTAGAATATCTTAGAGTAAATTTCACTAGAGAATGACAATCCTAAATCTTGTTGTGACAATAAGGATATGACAAGAAAAACTCAGTGGTCCAACAGATGAGCGGACCTCCGTGATCCAGTAGATTACCAATCCTCATTGGTCTAATAGATGAGTGGACCTCAGTAGTATAGTAGAGGAAAAGACCTCAGTGGTCCAAGAGAGGAGAAGACCTCAGTGGTCCACTAGGTGAGTAGACCTTAGTGGTCTCACAGGCAAGCAGACCACAGTGATCTAGTAAGAAATTAAACTTTATTGGTCCAACAACAAGTGATCCTTAGTGGTCCCATAACTGAGCAGACCTTAGTGGATCATCAGGGATGAATACCTCAGCAGTACAAGATTATTTAACAATATGACAAAAAATATTACTTTTTATTTTTAGTTATAACTCTTCTAAGTTGTCTTTGTTTTTTGGTCCTACTTTATGGTCTTTCTTTTTTGGTTTGGGTCCCTTCTTAGTATTGTTATACTCAAATCTATACGAGCTTCACCCGCTTGTGTTGTGTCTCATGAAGTTGAAAGACTCTTCAATAGAGTCCTTGGTGGTCCGGGAGAAGGTGGTTCCTAATGAGATTGGATGCATGAGGGGTACTTCTAGAACTATAGACAACTACCCTCCATCTACCCGCCAGGTAGGGTTTGAGAAGATGAGCAATTGCTCTTGTACATTCCTTTGTGGTTTTGGGATTGTATTCTCACCCCTTTTGACATTTCCATTCATAATGTACTTTTAGTAGTTCTCATAGTGATAGTTGTGGTTAACTTACTGATTACCTTTTCGCAGTTTCTATTGTGTGCATGTGTATAGGTTTAAAGGCAATTACTTCCTTTTTTGATATATTCCTTATTGGTGCTAGTTTCCATCTGCTGGCCTATGGATGGTGGGCTTGGGGTAGTCAATTTACGGGCCTTGGGGGATGGTTTGTGATAGTTTTTCCCATGGTTTCTTCCAAATGTGGTTTTTTTATAGAATTATATATGTACAAGGGTCTACATTTTTAAAATATTACCCTTAGTGATAGGGAGGTGAGTCCAACTATAAAAAATGATTCAAAAATCGTAAAATATAAAATATGTCCTAGACAATTCCTAATTGATTTAAAAATAATGAAAATAAATAGAAAACCACATTATTTTAAATAAAAAAATATATATTTGGCCATGTTTGTTATTTATATTACTTATTACAACACATTGGATCATTATGATGTCAAAAACACAAAGTATATTTATATGAAATTTAATTTTTACCCAAAAATTCAACCATCTCAGAAAATTAAGAAAAATACATTATTTAATAATTTCAAAATTCTGATTAAAAAAAATTAATTTTATATAAAAGATTATCTAAATATGAGACTTTTGAATTTTAAAATAATGATTGTCATTTTTTGAAAATGACATGTTATAGATAATAACAGTATTCAAAACGAGAACAAAATTACTTGTGACATCATAAAAATTATATGATCATTTATATTTAATAAATCTTATTTATTAATAAAATATTATTAAAATATTATTTTTTTTCTAAAATCCATTAATTCATACAGTCATTAATATAATTTTAATGTCATCAAAAAATATAGTTTGTTCATTATTGTATCAAATTATAAGTAATTTAAAAAGTAACAATAATATAATAATTATATGTTCAATACTCTATAAAAAGCAATGTATATATTCATATTTATAGGGTCTTGATACATATACATTAATACACAAATATACACTAAAATAGGAAGATTCACGATGGAGGGGCTTTCATTGGGTTGTTCAACGGAAAGGGTTGGGGTCATGATCCCCCTGAGCATGAACTTCTCCCATATATGGTTTTGAACATTCTTATGATTTTGGATATAGAATTGGGTATGGTCTAGATAAATTACATTAAATTCTATCTCCCTCAGAAGATCCTATAAATGGGGCTCAGTGGGTACGATCCAACTGGTTGAGGCCAAAACATCCTTTGGCTATGAATATTTGATTTATTAAAACCCTATATTAATACAAATAATGTATTCACTGTAAAATGACTATATTTTCAATTGTAATGGTACATAATAGTATTTAAATTTTAATGTGAATAATAAGAAAAAAAATGTCTGGTTTTTTCTTTAAATATATTATATAATATGATATTTAATAAAAGTTTAATTATATTAATAATATTTTGGGTCTTTAAATTGACCTTAATGGCCCAAAAAACTTCTTTTTTTATTGATTTTTGATAACCCCTTTCATGGAATGAGGTGGAACCCTTATAAGGACCTTATTCATTAGAAATTAAAAGGACTGTACGTAACGCCCGAGACTTTTATGAGAAATATTTTTTTTATCAAAGGAATATTTCACTACACACAACACTATCTTGGCTTGCTTTACACGCAACCGCGTCCTTCCTCAATAGCTTGCGTCGTACATAATACCGAGTTTCACTAAACAATGATATGCTATTAAAATATTATTAAAACTAGCCGTTATGAATATTAATAACCACTTTTTAAAATTTTATAAATTTTATTTTTCAAAATGGACTTCATTTTTGGATTCGGAATATCGAAATTAGCCTAGGGCGAAATTTTGGTATTTTTCTGAAAATTTTCAATTTTTGGGGAATAGTGAAACCACTAAGTGGTAGTTAAAAAAACTACATTTTTCATAAAACATAATTTTACCACTTCTGTGAGTAGAATTTATAAATCCGAGAGACGCGGTTAATATGAAGGACTAAAATGTGGTTCAATGAGATAAAAATAATTTTTGGTGAATAGTAACTTTTTACTTATTTTACCACGGTTAAAAGTAAATATGGTAATTAAGGGTAAAAGTGTTATTATTATTACCCTAACACATGTCATAATTCTATTGGATAAGTGTAATTAGACCAAAAACAACCTTAGGAATAAAATATGACCGTTTATGCCCACTTGGATTACATTAGGACATTTATTATTAATTTATTTAAAGAAGGGTTAAAATAGTTAAAATCAAAGTTTAATAAGTAAATCATTTTTATTATAGGGATATACAAAAGATAAATTCATCTATAAATATTCATTAGAAAGATAAATAAATTTCCTACATAATTGTATTTTTTTTTTAAAATTTTTAGACTTTAAATTACTTAATTTATTTATGACACAACGATAATGCAGTAATTATCTTATTAATGAAATATTGACATAATTGATGTTATAAATACCAAAATAAATGTAATTTGAGAATTTTTATGAATTACACTAATTATCTAGGTTAATATGACATTTTAGTATTGATTTATTAACTTGTTTCGAACTAATCATTCTGTTATGATTTTCACAAAAATAAATTACTAAATAGTGTCAAAATTGACATAAAATAGTATTTAAAACAAATATTATATTATTAATTGTTATTTTATTCCTAAAAATCTATGTATCTTCCAAATGACATATATAAGTTTATATATATTAATAATAAACAACTCGGGGTTTGTTTTCCTTGATATAGTAAGTTTATTAACCTTATATTGTAAGAACACAAGAAGACACGGTAAAAGTAAAATTATTTAACATAATGTTAAATCTAAATGATAAGGTTAAAATAGGAACCTAAACTTGTCTAAATTATATTGGATGAGAGGAGTTCGACCCATACCCACCTTAGCTTCGAAATAAATCAATTTGGAGCTATTTAAAACCGAATTTGGATTTATAATAAAATAATATATTTTGTTATTCCAAATGTGCCCCTCTCCTCCCTTATAAAAGGGCACCTCCTCCCTCTCTACCTCCCACCACATTGAGCCTTCATGATCGGCCAACCCCTGACAACTTCTTCTCTCCACTTCCCTAGAGACATCCTAGAGGTTTTGGTCTTCTTCAAAGACCAATTGTAGTGCCCTAAAACGAGGGCTCAAAGAAGTGCTTCAAAGAAGAGGTAATGTCTGTTACCAATTCTTTAATCTTTATTTCTTCTTCCACATCTTCTTCTTTAGTTGTTTCATTATGAAAAAATAACATCAGTATCACTCATATACTGATATGTTATTATAATAATGAAACAACCCTATTTCACCATCTATCCATCCTACGGAAAACGAAATCACCGCGTCTGCGTACGTATAGAATACTGTCTCCATGCCATGGTGTAATATATTTTCCACCACCACCTTACATGTATGGGTATAATGGTGTAAATAATGACTATATATGATTATATTAAAGTTATTTTGATTCTGAAATAGTATATATACACTCCAATACAATTCACAATCATGGGAACGATATCATCACTCGTGCGTACGTACGGAATACCCTCTCCACGATGTGATGCGACTCGTTCTACATGATCTTAATTGAATAATGTTTATATAAATGAATTGAATGAATTAATATTATATATATTACACTAATTCCATTCTGTAAATGAGGTATCTATAACCTAAAAATAAAAAGAAAAATTTATTTTACAAAACACCCATAAGAACAAAAAGTAATAAACACCCGAATAACAAGTAGTAATGAAATATTACTAATAAGAAGCTAGGAATATGACCATATATGATATCATAAAAATAATTATTATTCTAGAATAAGTCAATAACGTTATTTAAATCATTATACTGGAGGTTCAGACACTTACTAAGCAAATTGGACATAAGGTAAGGGAAATATTACAATCTCATTTTTATCCGAGATTGTTTATACTTTGAAATTTACAGGGGTGTATTTTAACATCCACATCAATGTTTCCTAAATATCTAATATTATTTCCACCCACCTACAATTGTTTAAATCCAATTTTACCCTTCGGTGAGTTTTTAGTAAAAGATATGAAAGGAATCTTTTGTCATTTTTCTTACGAGGTACTTTATGAGTTTTCCGACAAAAGGACGAGAATAATATTTTTTTAACTTATACGGCATGAATGGATTTTTAAAAAATTATTTCCAAGAAGATTCCTTTACAAGTTTTAATGTTTATTTTTAATCAACTTCTTTTAATTTAGAATTGTATGACATGTTAATAAAGGAAAAGTGTTTTTGAAGTAGAAAGGATATTTTCCTCAAGAATGGAGTTCAAGTGTTTTATCAAAATTATTTTATATCTATGATAATAAAGTTTTCTCTTTATATCCCTATTATTACATTGATTTGATTATGTTGTGATGTAATTATTTTTATGAATTCCTTTATCTTATATTAATTGTTTTATGATGTCACGATGTTTAAGAATCCCATTTTTATTACATGGGTTATGCAATGATATATGATTTATGATTTTGTGGTACACATATGAATGGTATCATTATGAGATGGGTGGGACCTATATCTCCCTCCAATGCATTGGGTAAATATTTTATATCTCATAAGATAGACATGGCTGGAACGGCAGGTTAAACCGGTTCATTAAAATAGGACTGAAACGAGGAGTGAACTCAGTTCAGAAATGGACTTTGTCCACCAAGATAGTCTTGGCAATGAGTCTTGACAAATAAGAAATGATTCTCTATGATTATGTGTTCATTCCACAAAGTATCATGTTTTATTTTATGATTATTGGGATTACATTTTACTACCATGATTTATCCCATGTTATGAAATTATGATATCTTTTGTAGTGTAAGATTTCCAAAATGTTATGTTCTTATTTTGATGTGACTAATATTTCTTTTGTTTACCCTTACTGAGCATTTCAGCTCACCCTTTTGAATGTTTTCTTTCCCCAGGTCAAGAAGAAGGTTATTAAGTAAGATATTCCAAAAGGGACTATATATATGATGAAATAAATGGGAGACAATGTAGACGCTGTATGAACCAGTTGTTTATGTTTCCCAGTTTCTAAAGACACTATACCTATACGGTCCTTTCCTGGTTTTGTTATCTGTTGTGATAAGTGTGCTTCAATTTTGATGTAATAACAATGTATGTAAAGTATGGGTCGTCATAGTTGGTATCGGAGGAAAGGTATAGTCAACCTTTGGAAACTAGGATGTGAAATCCTTAGTAAGAACCCTAAGGATAAGTCTAAGCATAGAACACAATCCTAGTGTTTTAGAAATGGCCATGAATAACCTAGGATAAGACCTTAAGTATGAAATTTTATTCTTGATTATGTGGTTTTCCTATTATAATTAGTGTTTCTCACACTATTCTTCTTGGTTTTAGTCAATGGCTAGAACCCGAAGGAACTGTGTTAATGCGGAATGCGACGGGCAATGCAATGATTGCCCCCTGAGCAACCAAACGTTATGGGAGATGGAATGTAAAATCTTTTATCCATGCTCACACAACATTCTCAAGCTATGAATCATGCAGTACTTCCAAACGAGCAAAGGAAAGAGCGACATTCTATTGAATCCTTCATGAGGTAGCGTCCACCTTTATTCAGCGGTTCTACTGATCCATTAATTGCTGAACAATGGATTAGTACTACTGAAAATATATTTTCAGTTCTTCAATGTTCTGAACATGATAAATTCATTTTAGTAGTGTATCGTTTTGAAGTTTATGCTGATCAATGGTGGGATCTTATTAAGAATACGAGGCAAAGAGATGAAATTGAGTCCATGGAATGTGACGAGTTCAAGAACTTATTTTTCAATAAGTATTTCCCTCATATTCTCCGAACAAATATGGAGAAAGAGTTTCTTGAACTGAAGCAAAAGGATGATGAATCTGTTGGTACCTATGAAGCAAATTTTACAAGACTTGCAAGGTATGATTCTGGTATTATTATCCAACCTGAGAGTAAGATAGATCGATTCATTAGTGGCTTAAAACTAATTCTTAGAAGGGCCTTATCCATAAGGGACTTCAATAGATATGAGGAAATCATTTGATGTGCTCTCAAAGTTGAGATGGAGATTGGAGTAACCCATCAGTCATATGGGTTTGATAACAAGAGGAAAATGGAATTCAAAGGAAAATCTAAAGAGCACACTGAAAAGAAGATGAGCTTTCCCTTATGCTCAAAGTGTGGAATGAAACATGGAGGGAGTTGTCTTAAAGGGACAAGTAAATGTTTCAAATGTGGAAAGGAAGGTCATCGGGAATTTAATGCCGTAATGATGGGAAGAAGATGTCTAATGATGCAAACAAAGGAAGGGACACACAGAATGAACCTACTACACTTCAATGTTTCAAGTGCAAGGAGATGGGGCATCATGCCAATAAATGCCCTAATCCAAGGGTTGTTGATGATGATCAACATCAACAAAATCTTAAGGCTAAATACAAAGGAAAGTCACATGAAATTTCGATCAGCGATGTGGAGTACGATAACGATGTGGTGAAAGGTAAACTTACCATCCACTCTAAAGTAGAAAATGTTTTATTTGATTCTGGATCCACCCACTCTTTTCTTTCTGAAGATTTTTCTAAGGGTATCACCGTATTACCTCAACAATTAGATGTTGAGTTAGTTGTGACAACACCTAAGGGCACAATAGTCGCATCAAAAGTTTATAATTCTTCCCCGATTAAAGTTTGTGGGAAAGTGCTTCCTGCAAATCATGTGATCCTTCCTATATTGGAATTTGATGTGATTCTTGGCATGGATTGGATTTCTTTATATGGGGCTCATATCAATTTACAAAGAAGGGAAGTCACATTTCATATTCCAGATCAATCTATGATCGTCTATCGATGCAAGGATGAACATAACCTTCCAGTGGAAATTTCTTCCATCTTATGGGTCTTGATTCCACTAAATGAGGGTTATTTATCTCAAATGGTTGGTGAGAAAATCACTATTAATAATATGCCCATTTTACGGGAGTTTGATGATGTCTTTCCGGAGTAATTTCCCGGTCTTCCACCAAATCATGAAGTTGAGTTTTCAATAGAACTCGTATTGGGTACTTTGCCTATTTCAAAGACACCATACAGAATGGCCCCAATTGAGTTGAAAGAATTGAAGAAGCAACTCCAAGAGAATCTTGATAAGGGATTAATACACCCTAGTGAATCACATTGGGGAGCACATGTTCTATTTTTTAAGAAGAATGATGGATCAATGAGGCTCTGCATTGATTATCGAGAACTTAACAAGATCACTATCAAGAACAAATATCCTCTCCCACACATTGACGACTTATTTGACCAACTACGCGGAGCTCAATAATTTTCCCAGATTGATCTCCGTTCGGGGTATCATCAATGAAGGGTTAAAAGGGAGGATATACCAAATAGGGCTTTCTATAAAAGGTATGGACACTATGAATTTATAGTGATGCCATTTGGTCATACTAATGCCCCTACTATCTTCATTGATCTAATGAATAGAGTCTTTAGAGACTATCATGATCAATTTGTGGTAGTCTTTATAGATGATATTCTTGTATATTCATAGATCAAGGAAGAACATGAAGATCACTTGAGAATTATATTGAAGACCCTGAGAAAGGAGAAGATTTATGCCAAATTTTCCAAGTGTGAATTTTGGCTTCAAAGAGTTTCATTTTTGGGTCACATAATCTCAAAAGAGGGGATATCTGTGGATCCAGCAAAAACAGAGGTTATCGAAAGATGGTCGAGAACAACAACAGTAACTGAGATCCGATGTTTTCTTGGTTTTGATGGATATTATCGAAGTTTTTTGAACGAATTTTCACGATTATCTAATCTACTCACCAGGTTGATTGGAAAAGGAGTTAAGTTTGTTTGGATGGAGGAATGTGAAGAGAATTTCAAGGAGTTGTAAAGAAGGTTATCCAGTGCACCTATTCTCACACTTCCTTATAGTGGAGAATGGATTTTGATCTATAGTGATGAATCCAAGAAGGGGCTGGGTGTGTTCTTATGCAAAATGATATGGTGATAGCTTATACCTCACGACAGTTGAAAATCCATGAGCAAAATTACCCAACACATGATTTGGAGTTAGCTGCAGTAATCATTGCATTAAAGATTTGGAGGCATTACCTTTATGGTGAAAGGTGTGACATTTATACTGATCATAAAAGTTTAAAGTATATTTTCACACAAAAGGAGCTGAATATGCGCCAAAGAAGATGGTTGGAGCTGATTAAGGATTACGACTGCTCAATCCATTACCACCATGGGAAAGAAAACAAGGTGGAAGATGCATTAAGTTGACAAGACCATACCAGTTTATCCATGATGAGGATTACAAAAGATCCAATATTTATGGATTTACAAAGGATGGATCTTCGAATTATAATAGAAAGGGAAAAATCTTATCTTTCTCAAATGAATGTTCAACCATCAATACATGTAAAGATTAAAGAGGAATAGAAAGAAGATGTAGAGTTACAAAAGAAGGTGAGAAATATTCCTGAATTCAACCTTGATTGTGATGGGACAATAAAGATCAAGAATCAGGTTTGTGTTCCTCCAATCCCCGAATTAAAGAAGGAGCTAGTAGATGAGGCTCATAGTTCTTCATTCTCTATTCATCCTGGAAGCACGAAGATGTATAGGGACCAGAAAGAGTACTTCTGGTGGGATGGCATAAAAAGAGATGTTGTTGAATATGTCTCTCGATACTTGGTTTGTCAGTAAGTTAAAGCTGAGAGACATAATCTAAGGGGATGTTACAACCATTAACCATACCAGAATGGAAATGGGAAAACATCACTATGGACTTTGTCACAGGACTTCCTAAAACATCCAAAGGCAATAATGCTATCTCGGTCATAGTTGATCATCTTACAAAGTCTACACACTTCATTGCTATTAGAGAGGATTTCTCTCTAGATCAGATTTCCAGGATATATGTAAACGAAGTGGTAAGATTGCGCGGAGTACCACTTTCTATTATTTTTATTCGGGATCCGAGATTTACCTCGAAGTTCTGGAGAAGCCTTCAGCATACTCTAGATATAGAGTTGAGTTTCAGCACTGCTTATCATCCTCATAAAGACGGTCAGTCTGAGAGAACAATTCAAACTCTAGAAGATATGTTGAGAGCTTGCTCTATGGATTTCAAAGGTGGTTGGGATCAACACCTATCTTTGGATAAATTTTCTTATAATAATAGCTTTCACTACAGTATTCAGATGGCTCCTTATGAAGCTCTCTATGGAAAGAAATGCAGGACTCCAACTTGCTGGGATAAAGTTGGGGAAAGAAAGCTATTAGGACCTGATCTAGTTGATGAAATGGAAGAAAAGGTCCGATATATTCAATAACACATAAGAGTAGCTCAGAGTCTATAGAAAAGTTATTCCAACAACCGAAGAAAAGACCTATAGTTTGAAGTGGGTGATAAAGTGTTCTTACGAATATCTCCCTGGAAGAGGGTCATCAGATTTGGAAAGAAGGGGAAGTTGAGCCCTAGATATATCGGTCCATTCGAAACACTGGATCGTGTTGGAAAGGTATCTTACCGATTGGTGCTTCCACCGAATCTCTCTCAAGTTCACGATGTGTTCCATGTATCTCTCCAGAGAAAGTACATACCTGGTCCTTCACATGCACTCACCTCAGAAGTTTTTCCGTTGGAGCATGATCTTTCTTATGAAGTACAGCTGATAGAGATTCTAGATCGTAGAGAAAAAGTCCTATGAAACAGGACCACTCACTTCGTGAAAGTCTTATGGAGGAACCACCAATTATAAGAAGCTACATGGGAGCTTGAGGATATGATGAGGGAGAGGTATCCTCATCTTTTTGTAACAAAGTGATGAATTTTGAGGGCAAAATTCTTTTTAAGGGGGGTAGAATTTAATGCCCGAGACTTTTATGAGAAATATTTTTTTTTATCAAAGGAATCTTTCACTGCACACAACACTAGCTTGGCTTTCTTTACACGTAACTATGGCCTTCCTCAATAGCTTGCGTCGTACGCAATACCGAGTTTCACTAAACAACGATATGCTATTAAAATATTATTAAAACTAGCCGTTATGAATAGTAATAACCACTTTTTCAAATTTTATAAATTATATTTTTCAAAATGGACATCATTTTTGTATTTGGAATATCAAAATTAGCCTAGGGTGAAATTTTCGTATTCTTCTGAAAACATTCAATTTTTGGTGAATAGTGAAACCACTAAGTGGTAGTTAAAAAAACTGAATTTTTCATAAAACTTAATTTTACCGCTTCTGGGAGTGGAATTTCGAAAATCCAAGAGACACGGTTAATATTAAGGAGTGAAATGTGGTTCAATGAGATGAAAATAATTTTTGGTGAAGAGTAACTTTTTACTTTTTTTACCACGGTTACAAGTAAATACGGTAATTAAGGGTAAAAGTCTTATTATTATTACCCTAACACATGTACTAATTCTATTTGATAAGTGTAATTCGACCAAAAGCAACCTTAGGAATAAAATATGACCATTTAGGCCCACTTGGATTAGATTAGGACATTTATTATTAATTTATTTAAAGAAGGGTTAAAATAGTTAAAATCAAAGTTTAATAAGTAAATAATTTTTAATATGGGGTTATAAATAAGATAAATTCGACTATAAATATTCATTAAGAAGCTAAAAAAATTTCATACATAATGGTATTTTATTTGACATTTTTATACATTAAATAAGTTAATTTATTTATGACACAACGATGATGCAGTAATTATCTTATTAATGAAATATTGACATAATTGATGTTATAAATACCCAAATAAATGTAATTTGAGACTTTTTATGAATTAAACTAATTTTATAGGTTAACATGACATGTTAGTATAGATTTAATTAACTTGGTTCGAACTAATCATTCTGTTATTAGTTTCAAAAAAATCAATTACTAAATAGTGTCAAAATTGACAGAAAATAGTTTTTAAAACAAATATTATATTATTAATTGTTATTTTATTCCAAAAAATCTAATTTTCAAAAACATGACATACATAAGGTTTTATATATTAATAAAAAACAACTTGGGGTTCTTTTGGCTTTATATAGTAAGTTTATTAACCTTATAGTGTAAGAACAGAAGAAGACATGGTAAAAGTAAAATTATTTAACTTAATGTTAAATATAAATGATAAGGTTAAAATAGGAACCTAAAATTTTCTAAATTCTATTGGATGAGATTATTTCGACCCATTCCCACCTTAGCTTCGAAATAAATCAATTTGGATCTATTTAAAACCGAATTTGTCTTTATAATAAAATATTATTTTTAGTTATTCCAAAGGTGCCCCTCTCCTCCCTTATAAAAGGGCACCTCCTCCCTCTCTTCCTCACACCACATTGAGCCTTCATGCTCGGCCAACCCATGACTATTTCTTCTCTCCACTTCCCTAGAGACATCCTAGAGGTCATGGACTTCTTCAAAGACCAATTTCAGTTCCCTAAAAGGAGGTCTCAAAGAAGCCCTTCAAAGAAGAGGTAATGTCCATTACCGATTCTTTCATCATTATTTCTTCTTCCACTTCTTCTTATTTAGTTGTTTCATTATGAAATAATAACATCAGTATCACTCATATACTGATATGTTATTATAAGTATGAAACAACCCTATTTCACCATCTATCCGTCCTACGGAAAACGAAATCACCGCGCGTTCGTACATACGGAATACCGTCTCCATGCCGTGGTGTAATCTATTTTCCACCACCACCTTACTTGGATGGGTATAATGGTGTAAATAGTGACTATATATGATTATTGAAAAGTGATGTTGATTCTGGAATAGTATATATACACTCCAATACAATTCCAAAATCATGGGTACGATATCATCCCTCGTGCGTACGTATGGAATACCATCTCCACGATGTGACGCGACTCGTTCTACATGATCTTCATTGCATAATGATTATATAAATGAATTGACTGAATTAATATGATATATATTACACTAATACCATTCTGGAAATGAGGTATCTATAACCTAAAAAGAAAAATAATAATTTATTCGTCAAAACATGCATAAGAACAAAAAGTAATAAACACCCGAATAACAAATAGTATGGAAATATTACTAATAAGAAGCTAAGAATATGACCATATATGATATCATAAAAATACGAATGATTCTAGAATAAGTCAATAACGTTATTTAAATCATTATACAGGAGTTTCGGACACTTACGAAGCAAATTGGACCTAAGGAAAGGGAAATATCACAATCTCCTTTTTATCCGAGATTGTTTATACTTTGAAATTTACTAGGGTGTATTTTATCATCCACATCCATGTTTCCTCAATATGCAATATTATTTCCATCCACCTTCAATTTTTTAAATCCAATTTTACCATTCGGTGAGTTTTTAGTAAAAGATATGAAAGGAACTGTTGTCGTTTTTCAAACGAGGTACTTTTTGACTTTTCCGACAAAAGGACGAGAAGAATGATTTTTTTTAACTTATACGGCATGAATGGATTTTTAAAAAATTATTTCCAAGAATATTACTTTACAAGTTTTCAAGTTTATTTTTAATCAAATTCTTTTGGTTTAGAATTGTATGACATGTTAAGAAAGAAAAAGTGTTTTTGAAGTAGAAAAAATATTTTCCTCAAGAATGGAGTTCAAGTGTTTTATCAAAATTATTTTCCATCTACGATAATAAAGGGTTATGTTTCTATCCCTATTATTACATTGATTTTATTATGTTGTGATGGAGTTATTTTTATGAATTCCTTCATCATATATTAATTGTTTTATGATGTCACGATGTTTAAGAATCCCATTTTTATTACATGGGTTATGCAATGATGTATGATTTATGATTTTGTGGCACACATATGAATGGTATCATTATGAGTTGTGTGGGACCTATATCTCCCTCCAATGCATTGGGTAAAGATTTTATATCTCATGAGATAGACATGGATGGAACGGCAGGTTAAACCGGTTCAGTAAAACAGGACTGAAACGAGGAGTGAACTCGGTTCAAAAATGGTCTTTGTCCACTAAGATAGTCTTGGTAATGAGTCTTCACTAATATGAAATGATTCTATATGATTATGTGTGCATGCCACAAATTTTCATGTTTTATGTTATGATTATTGAGATTACATTTCACTACCATGATTTATCCCATGTTATGTAATTATGATCTCTTTTGCAGGGTAAGATTTCCAAAATGTTATGTTTTTATATTGATGTGATTGATATTTCTTTTGTTTACCCTTACTGAGAATCTGAGATCACCCTTTTGAATGTTTTATTTCCCCAGGTCAGGAAGAAGGTTATTAAGTATGATATTCCAAAAGGGACTATAGATATGATGAAATAAATGGGAGATAGTGTAGACTCTTTATGAACCAGTTATTTATGATTCCCAGTTTCTAAAGACACTATACCTATATGGTCCTTTCCTGGTTTTGTTATATGTTGTGATAAGTGTGCTTAAATTCTGATGTAATAACAATGTATGTAAAGTATGGGTCATTATAATGTAGGCTTAAAAGAAATTACATGTCCAAAAGTTCATAGGGAATTCAACCATAGTGTACTACAAGGAACTGCCCCTCCGCAGGATCTCCATCATGATTGTATCCCTCCACCCCCGCATGGCTTTCCAGATAAGTTTCCTGTGAATGCACAGGTTGGTCCTGATGGAATTTCCACACCCTTAAATTCTTCGAAATCCATTTTTTTTCTCTGGTGAGTGCACCTTCTTTGAATCCTCTTTTGTAGGTGCTCATTTTTTATAGAGTTTGTTTGGTGAAACTACATTGATCATGTGGCCTGAAGACCATCAGGTGGCTGGAAGTCCTTAAAGGTGGCCTGAAGGACTTACCATCTTGATGGCTGGGGTGACCCAAATTCCTTAAAGACGTCAATCCCAAACCAATCACCCATGGTGAATAGTTCCAGATACTACAGTACCGAACAGTACCAACTATAGTAATTTCACAGTGCTGCTACAGTACCCCCAGAATTATTCCTTCTCCTATTTTTGAACGTAGATCTCTTGTATTCAATTAGTGAAACCACACTAATTCATATGGGGCACTTGTGTAAGGACTTTACAATGATAAATGGTTCTTCTTTTTGAAAAATTTATTGAAAATCCAAATCAATGATTTTATGATTATGGATTCTTCTCAATAGATCAAGGAGCTATAGTTTAATGCATTTAGAATGTTATGTCTGCCTATATACCTTCAAATAACATGTTTGGACTCTATCTTTGATGTGAGACACGATATATATATCTTTACCCCTATAACATATATGAGACATGATATTCTCATACAAATAATGATGAATATTAGTTTTAAAAAAATGTTTATGAATAAAACAATAAATTAAATTGTAATTGTCACTTTTTATAAGAGAGATAATTTATTAAAATTATTCTCTTTGTTATTATAGAAATATAAATCTTCTTAACTATGACTTTATCATGGTGATCCATACTAAGTAAGGTTAACCATCCCACATGATTTATTTTTCAATCATAGTATATGCCCTTTCACTTTATATTATACCATGAATTGAATTTATTTGTGCCTAAAACCCAACATATTGAGTCACAATCTAAAAATGTTAGTGATGAATATATTTCTATTTAAATGTAAAACATGGAAACTTAATTTAATGTCTAATGATTTGTGATTTTATCCATGTCCAATGATCCTTTAATTCAAAATGAGGATATGAATGTTTATAAACCCATGTATCATCTTTGTGTTTCTTATCATGAGAATTCAAGAATAGAGGGATATAATATTTCCTATGAAATATTCATGTGTAGACATAGAGAGTTGGATCCTACCAGGAATCATACATTTAAGATTATAAGCTTCATAGAGTTCTTAAATATCATGGGATTTATGATCGATGATGATTTGTTCATATATATCATTCCATCCTTACAACCTAAAGGAAAGCCCATATTATTTTTTTAATTACATCATTATTAATACCATGTTGAAACTTTTTGATATTATTGATTTAATTTTCTATGTGGAAATGTACATGTATCCTAAAAAACATGTGGTCATTATGGTGAATAATAAAAGTAATAATAAAGAAAAAATCCCCATTATTCACTTATAACCCAATTATCCCCAAAAAAATTAAAATATGTCAATGAAATGAAATAACAAAGAAACATAATTCAGTGTTTATTCATTTGGAAAGCCATGACACGTAAAAATGAATTATACCCATAAAAATCATGGGAATATTTTGGTATGTTCATTATCATGTGATATATTTCGATTTCTACAAGTTGGGTGTTATAAAACATATGGTTCAAAATTATATATATAAATGTAGGAAACAAGTAGGTTCTGGAAAATAGTAAGGGGAGATGTGTATCATTGGGTATCCAATAGTGCATGACTTTCTAGTTTTGATATGGTATATTTCAACCTTCCATTACAATAATTTATGATTTTGGATCCAAAATATTTTTATAATATTCCATTTATTACAAAGAACACCATATATGTTTCCAGATTAGATATAGATGGTTTAATATTCATGTTTTTATATAATAATAGTTTATCTTATAAAAACCACACGTTATGATGTGGAACATTTAAATAATAGTATTGTGTATAAAATTATATATAACTAGGTTTTATAAATTAATAGTGAGTATTGTTCACATGACGTATTCAACAAACAAATGTGGAAACAAAATATGATCCTTGAAAATAAGAATCATTTCAACAATATCTATCTTTATGGTTATTTTAAATATTTTGAGATAAAACCACTTGAAAGATATCATTATTTTTTACATTGAAAGAGAAAGAATCCCCTTTGGTGGGCTTCGTGAATGTGACGAAGGGCTTCTATAATAAATATGCACTGACGTGGGTAGAGTTTTTGTAGTATAATATAGAGGTGGAAATTCTTATATCATAAAATTATCTAATGACAAGTAGATATTACAATATTTTCACGATGAGGTATAAATCTATATCCATTTATAAATTATATGAATTCAATAATTAAGTAGATTGTGAAAATATAAATATGATAAAGAATAAAAATTTTATTTTGGTGGTGAGTTTCTTATCCATGTGTTTATCAACATTGTAAAGGATTTTGAGATCCTATTGCAACTAAATTCACATTACACACCATAGTGGAATGGAGTAAGTGAAAGGAGGAAATGTACATTTTTTTACATGGAATGGTTATCAATGGGTCAATATATGAAATGATATATTCTCTTTCACATACTCATGAAAGGGGATGTAAACTATGAACTGATGACATATCATAAAAAATACTAGATCCCATAGGCATGAAGAATATCTTTGTTGGGTATCCTAGAAAAACAATGGGACATTACCTATACAATCTTCAGGTAAGAATATTGACATCACTAGAAAATCCATTTTTATGGAGAGGGATGACATGGAACTGAAGGTATGTGAGGGAATAATTAAAATTATTGATATTGATGTTCAATATACAAAAGTGTTTTAATGGTAATATATTTCATATATCCCCATGTAAGAATTTGGACTAGAAATAAATGTACTTCATTTTAGTGCCACATATGTTACAAAAACATTAAGATATGGTTTTCTAGTTCCTGAGGACAGTGGATCATTATTCCTGGAAAATATTGTTCATATTTCCTAAAATTAGTCAATTTTGATCTTATAATATTCACGATAGAAATAATTCATGATTTATAAGATAAATTCTATTAAATATAACCATTTTTAGTTTCTAGTTGATCCACCTGTAGATTTTAATATATCTGAGTGAAGATGTGTATTAAAGAAAATACTAGACATGGAAGTTAATGTGAATAAATATAAAGTATAACACGTTGATAAAGGGTTTAAACAATATATGTACTTTAACTAAAATGATTCATTTTCCCCAATATCCATGTTTGAATCTAATGGAATTTTACTTATTATAACATGATTACAGGACTTCATGCTTTTCTATATGGATTTTAAAACATCCTTTCTCAAAGGGAAGATTCATAAATTTGTTCATAAAATAAAAAAAGGAGGAATTGAGACTCTGGGTATAGAAAAAAAGGAATGAATGTTTTATTGAAACATTTATTAATTAAAAAACACTTATCGGCCATAAAAACATTTATAGGAATAAAGTATAAAATAATTTGGTTTCATTAATAATGAATGTTATTTGGTGTTAACAAGTAGTTTAGTAGGACTCTGGTTATTATTGTAGCAGTACATATCGAATACATATTTATAAAAATAGATGACAAACTCTTCTTATAGAATGTTAAGATATAGAAAAAAAATTCTTCTCTATATAAGATTTAAGTGTGTCGACCTATGTTGTAGGTATCCTGATATTTTGTGATATATTTATGCTGATATATGGAGTATGTCAATGTAAATACATTTACAGATACTAAATAGATTATCATGAAAAAATAAATTAGGGGTTGTTTCTAGTGTCATATGGTTTAAATATTTATGAGAAAAGCATTCCTCAAACACATCATGAAAGAGGTATAATGGGTAATATCACATACACTTATAGGATATGATAAATCAGGTATGACATGTTCTGTTCTTGGCTAGTTGTTGCCTATGATTGGAGTATTTTATATAGATATCATGTTGATCCATGCGAAAACAATTTGGCTCTTGTTAAGGTTTACTTATGTAACTGATGAGAACTGTGTATTTTTAGGTGTATGGTGGAGAAAAGGATCAAGTAATAAGATAATATACATATGATATCTTATAAGAAGATGGTAGTGATTAGAAGATACAATCATATATCTATTCAATCTCAATAGAAGATATGTGTTCTAGAAGAGTTCAAAACTATCTATAGTCAATGATTCTACCATGATGTTTGCGTAAATATAATCTTTTGATTCAACCAAAGAATCTACTTTCATATGAGACTATTTTCAATGATCATGATGTGTTTTTTATTGTAAATATCTTATCTAATTATATTTTTGTATTACAATTGTGTTGGCTCTCACAAAGGTGACATGGTCAACCTAAAAGATGAAGACCATTCCCTTGAAGTATTACATATTAAAGTATATATTTTAGAGGGGTGAAGTGGTGGTGATTATAGTTTCAACTTATGATATTATGGATGACCCATTGACATACTCCCTATATAAATAGAAATATGAGTATCATCTGACTTTGAGTATACTGAAGATCATTTATAATTGGATATATTGAATTTGACAGACTTGTTGAGTTGGTGCCCTAGAACCAACTTACCGGTTATTTATGATTACATGTATTCATTAGTTTGAACATTAATAACATTATTATCTAATAATGATTTTTCATCTATGTGACATATCATATGATATATTTATAAGAGTAATATTGACAATGAATGTTCATAGAGACTCTCTAATATGATGAGAATCTAAATATCCATGAAAATGTTATTAAATATATATTATATAGTAAAATGATATCATTTGATGGGGATAAAATGTTATATACTACCATGAGTGGATACTTATAAGATATTGAGCGAAATTATGTTGTTGTACCCCTTGTTAATTTATTGTACATTAGATTATAATAACATTCCCCACAAGTAGTAGATCAGCATTTATATGTGACATTGGATGTTAAATATGTGATTCTATGTATTGATCCTTAGATATTAATATTACAATGAACCAGGTTCATTAGACATGCACATTGAGGTATTCTTGAAAATCTTTTTGATATATGTTTATGATGAGGTAGGATACATTAGGTGTTTCAAAAGTGATATTGCATTATCTAATTATGAAATTAATGATTTTAATCTTCTATACATTAATTGATGTTGATTTATCCTTACCTTAACAGAGAATTAAAAAACATAATTGAAACCAATTAAATTGTGTTCTAGAGGTATGATTACTTATATAAATTCAATGAATTACTTATCGAAGAAATAAGTTGTTACCAACATGAAATCTACTTGATTAGAGATATAATAATATAGGGAATATATTATAAGGTATGCATCCATATGAGGTTGTATGTCATAGTGACATGGAATTATTTACCTATGGGTGTCATGGAATGTTTTCAGATTCTAGTCATTAATTTTAGGTGGTTCCTCCTAATTCTAATTATAATATGGCTTATAGGGTGACATAGTAAGTGTTTTTGGAATCGTAGTTTATTTAAATTTGAATATAATAGTTTAAAAAAAATATTATTGCAATTTTTTGGTTTGATAATTAATTTAAGTGTGTTATCTCAAAAATTTAATGATAAGTTTTTTATAAGAACAAATATATGAATTAAATAATAAAAATAAAAAACTATTCCCAACATTTGGTGAATAAAATATTAATTATATATATATATATCCACATAATTAAGTGAAATTTATTAATTAAATTAATAGTAATTATTTAAGTATTAGTAAATATTGAGGAGGGATTTTGGCTAATTATAATGGTCTAGATGGATATGATATATTGAATATCCATTAAATAAATAATTATTTATTTATTAAACAAATGAAATTAATTTATCTACATGTGTTGTTCATGTCATGAAAAAAAGAATAAGGATATTTATATTATTATTAGTCATGATATTTAATAAAGAATAATGGATTTTTTAACATCTTATGTGCATTTACAAACCCTTGAATATCTTTATAAAAATGAGATTATATCAAATTCTGGGGTTAGCCACTGCTAAGGTGGAACAAACCAAGAGGGAATCCTCACTATCTCTAACATGAATCCCATCAAAATTATGTTCTATAACTAGAGATCTCATACTCATCTATTTCACAAGAATATGAGTTGGCATAATTAATAATTTTTTCATGATGATATTCCTACTACAATCAATAAAAATTTACAAAAGTAAACAAAATTGTTCGCTATAGAATTCAGTTGTTCTATGCTGACATTTTTCATTTTTCTAGCATGTGTGGATCACCTATAAAAACATTATATCCATAGATCTCTTGACACACCAATGTTAAAATGAGAGTTGTATACTTATTCATCATCAATGAAATTATAACAAGTAAACAAAATTCTAAACTATATATAAATTATTTATATATTATATGTGATGATCCATCCTTCTTGTATCCAAAATTCCCAAATTCAATTAATCATTGATTTAGAAATGTTGGATACGACATTATTCATCATTTAAATATTCTATTATTCATCAATTACAACAAATTTAATTTTTTCAATATTTAATTTAAACCACTAATGATATAAGCTTCACATATATAATAATTTTTTCATCAGTGTTATGGTATTTGAAAAAATATTCACTATTCTCCAAATAATCATCATCTTTAGATAACACCACTAAATCGAACATAATACATTTTGAAAGAAAAATTTTAAAAATAAATTTCATTATTTCAAAGTAAAATTATAAAATTTAGAGATTTATTATTCAAATAAATAATATATAATTAAGAATAATGTTTGTCGTAAGAAAACATATCTATTTAGCTAAGAATAATTACGGAAATACTTCATTTGTTTTCTAATTATGTTTTTTTTAGTAATAAAATAATGTATTTCAATTCCTATAATGAATATGCATTATTTACTTTAGATCAATGTTTCGTGCTTTACGTGTTGTCAAACACATTGAATTTTTAATGATAAATGTAATATAAAATATAATGTAATTACATTCTACCCACTAATAAGAATATTTACCTTTAAATTATGTTACTATGATGAATAATATTAGTATTCCTATTCCTCATTACATTGATGGTTCCAATATTATTGATGTGAATTTTTTATTCTTTTATAGAACCTTAAATAGGTGAGTGGTCTTGTTATATGGATCTTTATCCCTATGATCCAAAATTTTTACTAATTATTCCTCATAGGGATGATCATACTCTTTTGATACATCATCTGGCTTCAGTATATATTAAGGATCATGTAAGTAATTACTCAACATAGATTCGTGGATCAAAAAAAGAATCTAAGAGAGGACTGGTGGATGAACCTAGTGAAAACTTCAAACCTAATAAGATCAAGAATCTAAAAGGTGGTGGTATATATAGGGACTAAGTTTAATTTCATTCCATATATCATAATATTCATCCATGTATATATTTTAAGGAGTTCCTTATAAAAAACACTGAATTCTAGATTTCATATTTGATTTTTAAAAAATAATTTCTAAAAACTATGACCTATCTTAATTGTCTATTAAATGGATCTAACTATCTCTATTATTTTCTCATATAACTCATGTACCGATGGATTATGTTCTATATATTCATTATAAATTATTTCATTTCTAGTCTTCTTTCCATATATGTCTTCTTAAGGATCCTTAAGAATGATTTAGTGAAATGTATTGTTGAAATAAAATAAATCTAGAAGATCATTTTGAATTCCACAACCATTGAAATTCATATAGAAGTATCTCAGTATATATTCAAGGGTTTGAGGGGTTCTATAATAAAGACTATATATATAAGTATGGTACATAGTGATAATTCCTCATTACATATTGAACACATATTGAATATATCTCCCGAACATCATGGAAAATCTTATGTCTTAATCAGATACAATTTAAAGTTGTACCCTAGGTAGAATTTAGAAGTTCATAATGTATATCATAAAAAAGCTATCAATTGAGAATGTTTCCCTAATATTATTTAAATGTGATAATATTTTTAAAAGATCTACTATAATAAAAATAGATTCATGTCCCTTATTCATTTTTTGGAGTCCTTTGATGAAATTCATGGTGATGTTTTCCAATTTCCAAATAGTTATGAATAATGGTCCCATTTATGTTCAGCCTTAAAACGATAATGTACTAGGAATCAAGATACATACTCTGCATTATCCATATTCACATTCCCCACTGGGAATACTATTGGATATATCTATAAATACTTTTACATCCAATACATACAAACAATAATGAGATAAGTGATTTATCCATAGCACCTTTAAACATTCTATTATTTACGAGACACAAATTTAGTTACTAAATCTTATTAACCCATCATGGTTTAGATTTAACTCTGGAATAATATTTACCATATTCTATAGTTCCACATATTTCTTACATGCCTTCTTAGTAACCACATGATTGGATAAATGCACATTCATATGGGGAAGACATGATATTACCAAGTACTAATGATATCAATGTCCATATTATGAAAATCAATAAGAATTAGATCACATTAAATCCATATAATGGGAAAATATAAATGGTATATCTCACATTAGGCATCATAAACCTTGTTCTACATCCCATGGTGGAAATATATTGAGAAATAAAAATCAATAATCATGTAAAATACTTTAAATTATAACTTATTAAAATATCTCAATTGAATATATACATAACTATTTTATGATTAATATGTATCATAACTTCCAAAATATAGATAATTACACCGTATTATCAATGAAAAGATTACATCTTCCACCTTCAAATCATGTTTCAGGTAATTGTTCTCACAAATATTAATTTGAAATATAGGATTCAATACCTCTAAGACATTTTTCATGGTAACAAATCCCCACAAAATCCAAAATTTAAAATTGTAAATCAAAAACCCTACTCTACTATAGGTCTATTCAAGAACATGTTCATTGAACAACCTTTTTTTATCTCATTGAAATTTTCATCGCATTCCATTGTCCCAAGGAACATACCTCCCTTTTGCATCAACATGGTTATTAGATTTTATAGTCATGATAAATTTATCAAAACGAGTTTTTCTTATCCATAAAACCATAGAAAAATATAGATCACAATCATTATTGTTTGTATAATATTGTTTTTAATAACTTCCATAATTAAAGGGTCCATAAATATTCTCTCACATTTCATCACATGACTCAAGAATAATAATTTATGTGGCCAAAATCAACATTTTATAAATTTTGTATAAAGCATAACATTTCTCAAGTCCATGAACATAAACATCAATGGGTCTCCATGATATTCCTTTCTCATTTAATATATACTAATATAATATATAATTACTACCCAAAATTGATCAAGGAAATATCATAAGACACTATTCATTTTAACCATGAAGATAAAGAGGGAATTGTTACGCCCAAATGTAATTAATATTCATTCATTATTAACATACGATATATAGAACGATATCTTGGGTATATCACTATTTTGGAACCACAATTAATGATATCAACAATGAACATAAATATTTGAAATGTAGTGAGCACCATTTAGTGGAATCCATAAAGTCATCAATATGTAGTTGTGAATACTAGTTCTTAGTAGTGATCTTTTTGGGCTCTAAATATTTGATAAAAAGTTTAACTGAATCATAAATATTCTAAAAAAATAAGTTCAACCATCATTGACACACTACATTATATGAATCCCAATAATATATTCTATTTGAGTTTCTTATTCAATTCATACAACTCAATTGGGGTCCTTATATATGGAAACATTAAATTTTTTACAGAACCGTGTCAGTGTTAGACTAAAAACATTACCTAATTATTTAATGTATGACTGGGAAACACTTTAGAAAATAAATAATCATATTCATGAACACTTTTTATATCTGAACTATTAATTTTATTTACAATAACTTTACATCATTACCCCTCTTGAATATATCATATTACCCATATAATTTATGTGATTTCCATTGAAAGTTCATGTTCATCATTACGTTTAAAAAAATTATATGTTGATTTGGAAAATTAAATGTGACATTCCTTCTTGATTAATTGATATGTGATCTATATAAATAGTGAAAATTACTACTCATAATCAAATGAAATTCCACTAAATAGAAGAATAATAAAATTTTCATGGGGAAAATTCCTAAAAATGTCAACATGGAATCCCCTACTCTAGAGTGGATGATATATTACCTTTAATTATCATTATTAAATTTTTTGTTCACATAATGAAATACCTTATTTATTACCTTAGTATATGTGTTTGTTTTTTTGAATAGTGAAATGAATGAAATAATTCCCAATTTCACCACATTTAACACATTGTTTTTTAAGGGGTATTATATTATGATCTTTATTTTCTTCCATTAAACTATTCAATTTTTTGGAAATTAGTTTTCCTATACTCTTATTTGAAAACATGATACATTATCCAATTCCTTCAATACATCTCCATTGGTACTATTTCCAACATTTAGGGAATTTAAGAACACAGATCATCTTCCATATATAGTATTTATCACATTAACATTTATAAAACTCCATTTTCTATAAGTTTGAGTTATTGGTAATTTATCTTGGTAATTTTTTTAATCAATATTCAAGATAAAGGATTAATAAAACCATAATATTTTGAATTCTTTTCCCATTACATTTTGTTTCCCATGAGGATTGTAATTTTATTGTCTTTCACATTAATTATTAACATGATTCCCCTTATATCCGGACATTAGAAACCACAAATCTTTGTTTGAGAATCAATCGTCATCAATTTGAGTGAGTAATCATAAGATAATTGAAATAATATATGATATAGCAAATTTGGACTCCTTCTCATCAACCCATGACACATTAGTTTTATCATATATCACTTTGATTTATCATAGATTTTTACTAGATCTATCCTCTCATAATTCATAATATTTAATAAATAGAATGAGAATTTAATAAATCACCCCCATTTGAGTATAAAATTTGGTGTGAATTTAGACGTATTTTTCATAAATTCGGTGAAGATCTAGAAAATATCCTACCGCCATTTTTTGTGTTATTAATCCTAGGTGAATCTACTCTAGATCCAGTGTTGATTTTTTTGTTTCCAAACAAGGATGTAATTTCTCGAAAATCAAAAAATATCCACCTTACTATAATTTTATAATGTTATAATTTTATTAGAATTTTCCATAAGGTTTTCACCAATGTTGTTTATTCCCACTATATAAGAACATTATAACCCTTATCTCATACCAACTAAGGTGACCTAACATCAATTACAAAAATATTTCTTCATTTGAGATTAATATTCCAAACATATCACATTTATGCACACCTTATAAACCAAATGGTTTTTTATTTGGAGACTAAGTACACATTCCACTTATTTAATTAATGATCTTCAAGATCTCTCACAAATATTATTATCATATGTTACCCATCAAGACCCAGCATACATAATACCTTTTATGATAACCAATAGAAATATAAACACAATAAGTGTGAGATCAAATTATCAGTAAGGATAAATGTGGGATATATCAATTTGAAAATCATAAGTGAACAATTATATGTTCATAAGTGTGTAAGAATATAATCATGACCCGTAAAGGTCATACACAATGTCAAAATTCACAAATCATGTGTTAGGAAATAATGATTTTTTATATAATAAAACATAACTAATATGTGTTTGAAACCCAAAATAATCATAATTCGTGAGATAAATATATTTTCATAAGAATATGGAATAAAATTGTGGCATAATTATAGTTATATAAATCATATATCAATTATACCCACCAATATATTCCTCACATTATATATCAAGGACATACTCCCTGAAAATCATCACATAATTATATTCTGTTAACCACCCATTCCCCATCTAGGACTTTGGATAAACACATGTATAACCAATTTGGTTTAGGATGAAAAAATAAATAAAATTTGATGTCTTAGTACTTAATGAATTACAAAATGAATTTTAGTGATATAATATAACCACTAATCACATAATAATAAACCATTTTAAATATTCAAAAATTAAAATTTTGTAATAATCATTCATTTATATAATAATTAATCCATGAGAAACACATTCGTTTTCCAAAATCATCTATAAAACATCATTATAATTTACATTCAATATAAGGGAAGTGGATAATATCATCTGATCATATCCTAAATTATTCCCAATAATTCTTTATGGATTTTACTGTAGGTAAAATTTTATTCTGTAAAAGCATTAAAATCATTCTTATAAAAATAAAACATGAAGACCTTTTATTTAGGTTGTCTTACTTTAGTTTACACCTTATGATTTATTAATTTGGTATTTTTATAAAACCTAGACCTCTAATAAATTTGGAGAAAATATTGGAAGGGATTACGGTAGTGATTTTCTCAATTATAGTTATAAATTGTTGTGTAAAAGTGAGAGGATTATATTCCTCATTATAAGTGATGTGGGTTGAAAATATAAAATTACAAGATACTTTATTATATAATATATATCTCAATCAAGTAAATTGGATCCATGTTTACATAATTTTAAATAAAATACGGGTAATCTAGAAATATTATCAACATATTATATTTATGAAAGTTTATTTTGTAATTTTAATCATTGTATTTTAGTGTAACCCCTCTTATAACCTTTTTAACCATTACATGTGTAGCAAGATTTTTACAATGGTAACCATTCATCATGGATAAAAAATATTTCCTTATTTCATAATATTTATAAATTTATTTGAAATATACACAATCCATTTTATATTATAAACATCCAATATTTTGGGGAAATTAATTCAGTTATATGTACCCAAAACTCATAATATACATTTTTTTAAAAAAAATATCTTTTACGTGAAAATATAAATTTATAACTATTTTCTCCAATGGTTCATCAATATTGTAACTTCCCATTAGTTTATTATCTTGTAATTAAAAATTTATTTTCACTATTATTATACCAATAACAAAATCTAATAGAATAATTGGACCATAACATTAACATTAATGTATCAAAAATATATTTTTTATAATAATAAAATAGAACAGAGGTTCCGAAATATCAATAATGCATTTTTAAATTTAAAAAATAGTTTTAAATGGTCTATTTTACTAAATAAACATATATTTTGTCGGTAAAATGGGTTAAAATATTTTCAAGCCAAGGATATATCAAAATTATGTCATTAAAGTAGTGTAAATATTAAAAATGATATTATTCACTATACACTAAAAATACACATTTTCACAAAACAATAAAAAATTCACTCTAAGCTAATTTTTACATAATAAATTCAAAAACTTAATTTATGTTTTGAAACCAAAATTCATACATTTATAGATCTACCATTTAAATGAAACATATATAATATACACTAATATTGATATTTTTAAACAAAACATTTTTTGAGCTTTGGATAACTGTACTAGTATATCATATAATCTATTTTTACTAATTACTTTTATTTTATTGTTTCATAATACATTTCACTCTATATTAGAGAAAAGAATTTTTCTCTTCAGTTTTTTGTTTTGTGTTTAAAAAGATACCATACACATTGATATTATTATATATAAATATATTCTAAAATGTTGGGGTGTTAAACATAAGGTTATTTTACAATGATTATTATGGTAACATAAGGATAATATCTTTTACTATGAGTATTAATTTCAATAACGTTTAATTTTGAATGGATTGAGGATTGGGACAGCCAAAGTTTATGGATTATATAGTTGAGTTAAGAGAGAATACAATGGGTGAACTCATGAGGGGTTCTTGTTTAATATGAAATTCTAGTACAAGTGGTAAACCTTGGATGTTGGGGTATTGATTGTAGTGAATTTGATAATTATTGGATTCTATTTCAGGAAATATTGTAGCCATGAGACCTTACCTCAAATTATGGGTTTGTTTTGGGTCATATGTAATGTTGCCTATATGATTGTGTCACCCAAATTATTTATATCTATTTTCATTGAAATAAACATAGAGTATTCAATATAATTATTTACATGAAACACTATTTTTTTGTGAAACCATGATATTGTATTACATTATAACCTAGATATTTGATTTTATGGGTATGAATTGGATTAACCACATTGTGAAATATATTTTTTTCATAAATTCTTATATACTAATTAATGCCTATGAAACAATTTTTTAATTTTAAATACAACCATTTATCAAATAAAAGAACTATTTTTTGATGAAATTCAGTTTTCTATATATTATGTATTTCTATTTATGTAAGGTATATTGGTCATTATTAAAAAATTAGTTTAATGAAATTATATTGTGATTTATGAATTAACTTGGATACATTAGTTATATAAAGGGTATCAATGAAAATAAAATCATTTATAGGTAAAAATTGATTATAATAAAGTAACTACCTCTCCCCCCCATGGTTACCATCAACTAGGAAATAAATATATCACTTGTGTGTACATTTGGACTACCACCTCCTAATAGTGATGTGATTAATTTCCCATCAGTACCACACTGTGATATTTATAATGATATATTTAAAAAATATAGATTATCTTTATGTTATAATTACAATTTATCAATTGCTAAATATTATTTATCTTTCATACCATATTTTTGTTAGAAAATTAGAGCAATATTCAAGCGTACCTATGAACTACAGTGTCAATGAACGATGCAATTCATTTTTATATATCTATATTTTATGGATGATTATAAATATTTATAAATTTAATATATATGATATATATATATATATATATATATATCATAAATGATTTAGAGATTATGTATCCATGATAATTGTATAAATACAAGAACATATGAACCAAAACATTCATGAAAAATGAAATAGTTGACCACTATAAGTTATGATTTTAATAATAATTTATTATTGTATGGGAATTGAAATATTATTAGTGGACCACATAAGTTATTATATGTATGTATATGGGTTTTTATATAATTATGATCAATTTAAATTTATTATACTAGAGGTTTGATTTCTTATAAATCTAGACATACTTAGGGATATAGATTTTATGTTACAATCTACTTTATAATATAATTGTGTATGATTATGTTTTTTATTATTTAAATATATGAAATATATATCAATAATAGTATGTGATTCGTTTTAGTGTGGTTATTTATAAAATTTATATGTTCTACTTCAATTTTCCACATTATAATTAATCAATATAATGAAAAAATGTTTTTAATAAAAAATAGAAACTATTTTTCTATTAATTACTTTCATATAAATATATTACATAAATTAATTTGGATATTTTTTATAATTATCTATAATAATTATTAAAAGAAACATTACCCATTTTTTACCATCTATAAAATGTTTATAAACAATCTTATATTTTTTTCAAATGAGTTACATTTTACCAAAGGTGGGGTTGAAATCATTTATTTATCATACAACACCAAATTGTCATTTCAAGGAATCATGAATACTTATTTGTTTTTAAAAATCAATAAAATGATTCCATAGTTATTTGAAGGTAAAATTATTTCACTAATGTTTTTTAGAATTTTATATTTATGTAAGTTATTTAAAAATAAAAATTTTATTTTCTTTATGAAATATTCGAGTGATCATTTAAAGGAATTTTTTCCTCTATGATTACTTCCTTTGAGAATATTTAAACTTCATTGGGAATATGATATAATGACACCTCACTTATTATTTTTATTATTGGTATATGATTATTATTCTCACATATTAATGAAACCCATTTTATTCATTTATGGATTAAACTATGATGAAATGAAATTTTCTCATGATTTGTGTGGAATAAATTTGAGTATATTATTATAATGTAATGGATGGGTTTGTAAAAACACAAAAAATAATTATGTAATATTAATTGTTTTATGAGATTAAATGATACACAGGAAGTTATCCCAAGCTAAAAATGTTGGTACACTAGTGGTTATCCCAAGACCAAAAAGTGGGAACACATGAGGTTTTCTTAAGACCCAACTAGGTAAAAAAATGGGTTACAAGTTAATAACAGGTAAAAAATTTCATTTTTGGTAAAACCAAAAAATGGTTTTTGTGATTATGTTTATATTACACATTATTACTATATTTAATGGCATGATTTTCTGAAAAAATTATGCTCTTAGGGCTCATGATATGTAATTTAATTATAATTATTTTATCCTAAAATGTTTATATTTATTCCATAAATAATGATTTTCATCTCTGAATTTAGAGATATGGCTTTAAAATGTTGTGATCATATTATTATACCATTGATCTCATGTTATTCCTAATTAATAATCCATATCTCTATTATTTACCCTTACTGAGTATCTGATCTCTCCCTTTATTAAATTACGTTTTACATAGTATATGATGAAATGTTTTATGTATGACATGGCAATAAAATTATATAGTTGGGAGTAACATAGTAGGAGATGATATTGATATTTTATGTACAATTTTTTAATATTTCCCAATTTCAGAAGACACCAAAACATTAATTTTACAGAAATTAACACCATGATATAAAATGAATGTACATATAATAATATTAAATATCAAATTATAAAATGTTTTGTCCACTTAATTTTTAATTAGATCAAGGAATATTTAATTTTAGAAACAATTATCATTGAAAATTATTGAGAATTTTTTAGATAATACTAATTACATTTGAACATCATATGTTATGCTAAATAAAGAATTTTGGGTTTTCTAAAAAAAATATATCCTTGTGTGGATTGATTTATGTGAAAGAATAAATTGAAGAAATGTACATCATATTAATAATTCAAAATGAAGTATATTGGGTATTTACTCAATCTTCACTGGAGAATGATTAGTGGGACTAAGACTACACACATGGATAAACACTACAAATATAATATTCTGGGGACAATTCATAGTTTCATTTTGAATCATTTTAAATTATTCAAATAGATTATGAACATGGATGGCCTAAGGTGTCATATATTGAAAATAAGGTGTCAATATTTAAAATAAATATAAATCATTCTCCCTAATAATATATAGTTTCTGTTTATGATTATTGTTTCTCGCACTATGAATCATGGTTTCAATCAATGGTTGTAGCATTATGGATCTGTTTTAACACTAAATATGATAGAAAATAAAATGATTTTGTTACTGATAAACTAGGTGTTATGGGTGTTATGATGAAAAATATTATTATTACTCTAATACATATCATCAGTCTATGAATCCTGGAGAGTGACGTGAAAAAATCATTTTATACATATATTATACATCTTGAAATGCGAATATTCATTTCATATATTTATTATATACTGAATAAAAATGTTTTTTAGTGTACTTTATCCTTGGATATATAAATAATCTGTACGTAAAATATCAACATCACATCCAACATAGTTCCTTAAAAATGGAATCCTTGATCGTCATTTCATACATAAAACATTTTTATATCCTGGTGAAAAATAAATACAATAATTTGTTAGATTAAATTCTTAAAATTGGAAAACTGATACAAAATGGAAAAATTCAGTATAACATTATATACTTTTATGAGAAAATGACCATGAAATTTTAGAATTTTACACAATAATTATGATATCACCACAAAAAACATAGAATAGTGTAGCTTAGTTTATAAGACATGAACTATAGATGAATTAATGAACTGAGATATGTTGTTCATTAGTCCACTTGTGGGTTAATTATCATGGTTTAAAATGGATCCTCTTGCAACCCTATATCCTCTATGATATTTCATTATCCATTGGTATTTATATCAAAATGAATTAGAAAACAGATGTCCCCGAATTCAGTCATTTCTCATGTCTTCTAATTTATGTGGATTAGAGTTAAACCATTGTTGATAATGTTAAGTTTTCTACTGATGAAGAAGATATAGAACTAGAAATTCAATATGAAAAAAAACCATCAATTCAATATGAATTGTAAAGTCATTGTATACAATGGGTTGGGTTGAAAGAGATGGTTATCCTTCTCATTCTGTGTTGGGAAGGGACATGGAAATAGAAAATGACTCAAAAAACATCAGACTCTAATAGTGGATACAACTGTCTCAGGGTCTGATAATACTACTGCTAAGTATTCAAATGGTGTACAAAAGAATTTATATACTATTAATGAGGGAATAACACTGATCTGATGGAAGAACTCTTCCTTTACAATACATGTTGCTATGGTTCATGAACATCGTGACCAAAATAATGAATATTCTCTAAAGGATGATGTCTAAATTGTCTCTAGTAATAAAATATCGGTTTATAATATTGCTGAGGAAACTAATAATAATAAACATGATAATGGTTTGATTCCCATTAGAAGGGAGATCCTTTCCACTAATGTTGA
This sequence comes from Viscum album, assembly GCA_963277665.1. NCBI lineage: Eukaryota > Viridiplantae > Streptophyta > Magnoliopsida > Santalales > Viscaceae > Viscum > Viscum album. Next base: position 1,790,226,696 of record OY728145.1, read on the forward strand.
AATATCTAGTCATACAATGGATTAAATATTTCACTATATGGTAGAATTTTTTGAGGTAAAGTCCATTGATGACAAAGACAATATTAAAGAAGATATTCATGAAGCAGTTAATCAACAAGTTCATCTATAGCAGCTTGAAGTAAGTTATAGAAAAGGTTATACCAAACTAAATGTTGGTCATCATCTGTAATTTGAAAATATTGGAGCATAAAAGTTTCTACACTATAAATACGGATAGTCCTGTCTTTTGAAATAGATGCAAGGGAAAGATAATTATCCTTGAAAAACACCTTCATTGGGACTGGATATCAATGCTTCGTCTGAATGTAAATATCTAGACTCTTACTTGGTAGATGATAATGAACATGTTTGTTTTTCTCACCATAATTGTGTTTATAATGATTCCTATATTAATAACAAAATTTATTCAAAGTAGATGCTATATTATGTTGTATTACCAAAGGTATCATTTAGAATGACTAGACCCATCCCTGTGAAGAAATAGGATGTTGTAGTTTCAATAATAAATGTTTTTGAGGTGCTTGAAATAACTAAGGATTATAAATGTAATAAAACAAAAATAAGTTGGTGACTTGAAGATTCCTATATATTTTCTTACTCATATATATTGTGTCGTATCTTTTAACACCTATGATTAGGAAAGTGTGAGTATCCATCCAGATAAGTCTTCATGAAATAAAAAAATCATTTCAAATATATGATGGTTTCTAAGAAGGTTTTTATATAGGGGAATAAACCACATGAAGTGTGTAATCATTATGAAAGAAATATTATTACATGAGGGGACACCCATTTGAAAAAACTTCATTTCATTCTCTAATTCTGGAAATAATGAAAAATGATAAATGTGAATTAGAAGATGAAGAACTAGAAGGGACTAAGAAGGAAACAAATTCATGGAAATGAGGAGGTCCCCCAAAACATCATTGAATTGGACATGGATATGGTTATTAGGATAGTAATAAAGAAGAGTCTCATTCATGTAATAATGACTCTAAAGATTCATATGTTACATGTTCACTTGAGCAAGAAAAAAGAGTTATAGAGTATTATACTAGGCGTTATGGATGCTACCTCGACCGAGGTATTGATTGTAATTTTTTGAAAGAATAAGAACGAATGAATAGTAATTAAAATAAGAAAAAATTTGGTATGTAATTAATTTGATGATGTTACTACTACTTTGTATTACACTATCCATCATATGCTTATTTTTGTCTTATTTTATTATTTTTAATAAAATTGGACTATGTCCCATAACGTTTTTTAAAAAAAACGTGAACTGTTATAGAAATATTTTGGAATAATATCATGTCATGAAAGGGTTTCTTAAAATGTGAAAAATAATTAAAATATAAATTCTAGGTCAAGGGTACTGACCAAGACATTCAGTATGTTTTAGTTTTAATATAACCCCTCGTTTACCAACTTGGGTTCCTGGATAACCTCTAGTGTACCCTATGGAATGAGAGTGATGAACTCCCATGTATCAGTTTTTAGGTATATGATAACTTCTCATGTACCCTTTAAGAATATAAAAAATTAACATTTACACAATTTTTTAGAAGTATATAACGGATCCCCCCTTGACATAAGCATAATAACTTTATATGTATACTACATGTTCATAAAAACATCTCTCAATTCATAAAATCATTACATATTTTAATGAAAATAGGTTTCATAAATATCTTCTCATAATAGTAATAAGTATACATGGTAATAATATATATTATATAATATATTATTATCCTTGGTGAAGACTAACTAAAATAAAATATATCCTTCTCAGAAGAAAGTTCCTTTAAAATGTCACATCAATATTTCTTGAGGGAAATACCATATTAAATTTCAAATAAAATAACTGAAATCTAAAAATTTATAATATATTATGGAAATATATTTTTTGAAATGAAGCATTGGAACTTGTAAAAGATGATTTACGTAATCAAGTGGTCATGATAACATGAAATTTTGTTTATTTCATGCACCTTAGATTAATGATTCCTTTTAATTTGTTTGGTAATCCATCAATGGAAACTAATTTTGAAAAATAATAATATTAATTATTAATTATTAATTTTATATAATGTAATTCATGGGTAAAAATTTCATTTATAAACCATTTTGAAATAAAAAAACAATTTTTATATAATTTTTATGAATACATGGACTTGAATGAAAATATTTCCGACCAGATACAATAACATAGTTAGTTTTAATTAAAGAATTCATTTATTCTCTTACGTTTTTATGGTGTTTCTAAAAAACACGTATTTTATAATAAAAACTAGAGGATAATAACTGAAATAATAATTCGGAGGTATAATGATCATATAGTTTCACCATCTAAAATATGAGTATAAACAATCTAAATAAAAATGATATTACAACATAAAAACCCTTCCATAATGTTAAAATTTCATTATAAGTTCCCCAGTATTATTATTATTAAATTTAAATTAATATAATTATATACTATGACCATATAAATACTTATAATATCATATATGATCACATATAACATTTTCAAACCCATTTTTTAACAATTATTTAATAAATTCATAGTTTCTAGGTGCTAACTATTTCATTTTTCAGGATATTTCGTTTAAAAGGTTTCATTAAGTGTACCTCGATAAATGTACCATATTATAAATAAATTTAATCATGATATAAATTTAATATATATAATTATTTTATATATATTTATAAATATCCAAAACAGTTATATAACTAAAAAGAAATTACACCATTTATGTAGATAGTAATTTGTACATATGAATGAACAAAATTTTCATTTTTGAAAGAGATGATGGAATGAAATACAAATCATAATATTATCATTATAAAATCATTATTACATAATAAATATTATATATATCTACCTATTAGGTAACAATATCATTTTAATCATCCATATGATGTGGTTATGGAAAAATAATCATATCATTATGAGGAGGAAGTCATAGACAAGTATGGAAAAACCATTACTTTAATATTTATCAATTAATTGGAATAATGTGGTAAATGGTTTTTAATTAAACATAAATATTATAATTATATTAAATATTGGGTATTTATCACTATATAATGTATTCAATAATTTTAGGAAAGGAATAAGAAGATATACAATTGATAGATCTTGGTTAAAAACTATTCATATTCAATGAGAAACCCCAATGTAATACACCTTATGAAAATAAATGATGATATTATGATAAAAAAAATAACTACATAATGTGGGAATAAAAATTCAAAAAATATTTGGCAAGGTATTTACTGAGATAATAGGCTCCATATATGTGGATAAGAGAGTGGGAGTCATATTCACGACACTAGTGGCATGAGTTGTTCATTGAGGACAATTATATACATTTATTAAATATTTGAACCCCTTCGTGGTAGAGTTTTTATTGACCTATAAATTGTTAAGAAAATTTAATGACTATTATAAACATTAAATCATTTTAGGATGGTTTATTTTTGGTATATTTTGTTGGATTTAAACATTTAGGTCATTTCAAATAGGGGTAACTAGGGACCTAGTTAATTAATATTCAGTATAATTAAACATTGAATCCAATGCTATGGAATAAAGTATTTGGTGAACTATCTCTGGTCTCATGTAGTATTTAATTCCCAAACATCCATCTTATGGGGATTGGTTGTGTGACTTGTGGAGCATCGGGTAATTGGTGAAGGTAGACTATTTACATGATGGATTCCCTACTTATTTAAGTTTAAATTTTCAAATTTTCACATAAATAACCCATTTATCTCATCATATTTCCTCCCCCAAATATTTATATAAGGAATCACTCATTATGGGTTGCATATGGAATTTATAATTGTAAATTATGTATTAATTCCCTATCTAATTTTTTTTGTTATCTTGGTGTTATCTTCGTATTTCTACCAACATCTAAGGCATTGATGAATAAACCTCTCTATTTTTTTCTTCCATAATGTTGAATCCCAACCATAAAGAGTCTGTTTTATATTTTTTAAACTAGAAGACTGGGCCTGAATTATTTCTTATTGTTTTAAAATCCATCTTTCCTAGGCTTGAGGTATGAAGTATTTACAATGTTATAACAATTTTTTGGGGTGAAATGGGTTATATTCTATATGATTATTTGTTTTTGGGAATTTATGTTTTTTATTCTATTTGATGTCACAATAATACTAAATAGGTCTGAATATATAAAAGTTATCCTATATGGAATGGATATGTGTGTGTTAGGGTGACTGTTAATTAATATTTTATTATATTCTGATGTTTTTTATGGTATTCTTCCCTGTTAAACTTTGAAAAGGGTGATTGTACTTGTTTTTTGTACTATAAAACTTATATATTTTCATTTCTGTGGTTATTATAATAAAATATATATAATATTTTATTAAGTTTGGTACTTGAGTTTTATGTTTGTCGAGATGGATGGGTTAAGGAGTTTCTAAATAAAATAAACCATGGGGGTTCTTGGTTGAGATGAGGTTTTAGTGTTAGTAGTTGACCCTAGATATCGGTGTGTTTTAGTTGTGATGTCACTATTACCAATTTTATTTTTCCTAGGTATAGATTAAAACCCTATGAATTTTACAAAATGGAGTTTTTTTAGTATTACTCACACTGATAGGTAGATTTTTTACAACCACCTTAGACCATTTTATGTGATGATCAACATATGCATGACTCTAATGGGTTACCTTACATTGTTGAGGTGGTTGATTTCATTTGTGGTGGTGGTTTGGTATATTATTTTATCCTTATTTCGATTCAAATATTGACTATAGATTTTGATACATATCCCTCATTCCTATGCAAATTTTCTTGAAGGGTTTGAATTATAGTATATTGTGTATTTTTTAATCCTTCCTAGAACACATCCTTTGATTTCAGATATGAGGTATCATTATATGTTTACTCACCTCATTTAGTTATGATCACCTAAGGTATGGTTATTATTTATGGTGGGTTTGTAATTTCAGGATATCTCAACATGACTGGGTTATTTTTTCTGGTTTATTTTTCTATCAGTGCATGAAATCACATATATACTATCACACTAATGATATGAAACAATGGGTGGTGTCCTTCTAAGATTTCATTATGAAAACTTTAAGAAGTTCCTTAATTCATGTGAAAATATTTATATAATAATCCATGTAAGGAGAAGGCACCTATGTTGAGTGCTTGAAAAGGTATAATTTGGATTGGATAGAGGAAATAGTTGGATATATTTCGATATCATTATTATATTGTGACCATTACATTTCATCTATCGATCGAATTCAAATGAGGATCACTTTCTTGGATATCAATTTGTGAAGAATATTTATTCATGAATTTTTAATTTTATACCACGGAGATTCTATACTATTTTATTAATTAATTTAATTGAATTTATTTTTTTATCTTTGTTATATGAATTTATACTAATTTTTTATTCTCTATATTGTTTGGTTTTTTCAATCTCCATTAGTTTATATCATCTTCCATATGGAGAGGAGTTCATTAGAACCTATGGAAGTATGGCTTGGACTGGGTGAATCAGGCTGGGGAATTACTGAATATTTTCTCTTTACCACATACAAATTATCTCCCAATACTTTAGAGTATGAATATATATAATCCCCATAGGTAATCTCTTCCTTAGAATAAAAATAAATATATTACTCTGAAACGTATCCTAAAAACTCTTAAACGAAATTTTTTCTTAATTTGAATTAACAAAAGCATGGTATTTTTTAGGGAAATAATCTGAAGCAGTCACATACCAATTTTATTTTGGCTTGAAAATCCTATAATATCAAGAATATCCTTAAACAATCCACACCTTAAAATAATTTTTGTTGTCTCAATCAATAAATTTTTTCCCATGAATGGGTATAATTCAAAACCATTCTATGAAACAACATGGCCAATTAAGGGAGATATATGTTCCTCAATGTAAAATATATATTATTCTAAAGACAACAAATTATTCCTTATTAACTTTTAATCAATCCAATAATGATCCATGGAAGTCTACTATATATTTATTTAAATAAAAGTTTCACCTATAAATATAACAAAAAATTAGTCTAAACATGGTTGTAGTTCCCAACTCATTAATCTAATATATAAAACTAGAATATTTGTAAATACAAATTAAATCATAGCTAATTAAAAAATAATAAATAAACTTATAAATATTTTATTCAAAATTTTATAATCATAATATCTCATATGATGGTAGAAAGATCATAAATTGTAATTTGAGAACCGTCATACACTTTACTATATATAAAATATATCATCAATCCATGGAAGAAAATATAGATTAGTTACTGTTACCTAGTTCATCCATTTTAGGTATATATATAACCATTTTAATCTTTCTTATTTCATTAGGAATAATAATGGAGCTACCCATAGAAATACACAATGAAATATAAATTCTTTCTATAACCTGTCATCTATATGAATCCTAAAATCTCCTTACTACACATGTATCCTAAGATAATATACATCAATATGTACGATATATGTTTATAAATGTATCAAAAATTCAATATCAGTTCATGAAGGTAAACACAGAAATTATAGTATAATATTATCTGAAAACCCCTATTAAACGCTAAAAAACTCCTCTCCCATTATTACATATTCCCATATAACATTGATGTGTGATTTGGAGGTAATATTTTTAATTTTAATGAGTTGAATATTTAAATTAATCCCTGATACAATAAATTTCCAACAATCATATTAAATATTTGATAAAATAAAAATTCAAAAATAAAATTAAACATTATATTTCACTACAAACAACCTACCTATTTTAAGAATCCCATTTTATAGATTCATATGTAGTAATAATAGGCCCCACAAAGGTTATTCAATTCATATAACTATACGACACTTATAAATTTGAGCAAAATATCATGATAATATCATGGCCACTATAGAAAACTATATTAGTATTTGAAACCCTTATTATAAAAGATCTAACCTTTTAATGATGTTGGGTTTAATCACTAATTTTAATGCCCTAATAACAAATTATATAGATGTAATCACAAAATACAACATTGTATATTTATATAGCTCTATTAACTTCATATCATCTCTAATACATAATGGTCTTTAAATCATTCTCATCCAATTAATCATACCTCTTATCCTCTACCTTCTCACATAGGACCAACAAACTATCCATAGTGTTGTGTAATTTCAACATTATGACCATTACATGCACCACATAGCAAGGGTGTTCTATGAGGTGTTATATATTACGACTACACAAGATGTATTAGAGGTAACTACTACTGTGGATACCTTTATGTATTTTAAGGAGTAAATTCCCACAATTTTTCGATCCGTATATATTTGAACTTAGGGGAATATACAATTTACAGGACCCATACTTATATAAAAAATATACTTGACTCTATATATCAGTAGTTGTTGAGAACTAATCATATTATATTAATATGATATCTCTGTTAGTAATCCAAATATTCATCAAAATATAGATGATCGTAGATAAAAACTATCATATCACTAGATCTGATACTAGTATGAAATCTATGTCCTCTATCAAATCCCTAAAGTAAAAGAGTTCATTTAACAAATATTTTATTTATACATCATTCAAATGTAAAAAAATATCTGATTAGTTATTTGACATTAATTCATAGACCATGGAGTAATGTAAATATATTGAGATAAAAAATATTTATATATATTAATTTTAATAGAGTATAATATGAGATTCATGAATTATGTAATGAAATATCACACATATGAACTCCCTAATTAAATGGGTAAAAACTGCTTCCATCAATATAATATGAGATTAAAAATAAAAAATAATTCCTAGAATGAAGAAGAAGTAATTCCATGAAGTTGAATGCTCATCCCTATAATAGACATTAATAATCAAGAAATACACAAGTGTTCATTATATAAATTCACTAATAAAGTGATTCATTATGAAATATATGTTTTATATAATATAAAAAGATATATCTAATTCATTTAGAACTCACCTGGTATGATAATTATAATATGATTCAAAAAAATTCAATAACCTATACTTCTAGAAATAATGCATCAAAATATCACAAGTCTAACCAAATCTCTTTCATCCCTCTAGTAAATGATTTTCCTTATCTAGGACTACATGATGATTAAATCATAGAGATATATCTATAATGTAGTATAATTTCATTAATATCATCTAATGTATCAGTATTTATATGAAATTTTTTTCCTATAGTCCACCCCAAGAATACTATTCTCATATAAACAACACATGATATCTTGATGGCCGAAAACTATATGATAATTTTTTATAACTAATATAATACCCTATGAATATTAATCCATCCATAAACATGTAATTTATATTTTTATATTTTTTACATAGGTATGTGTTTTTTACTACACTCTTGATTGGTTTCCATGGTCGGTGTTCCCTCATATGTTCACATACACTATTGAATTACCAACCCAATGCAGAACCACATAGGTGCCTAATCCCACACTCATTCCTTAAACTATATATAAAAAACTATTTTCCCTTTAAATCACTAAAAATACTCCATATTATACAAGAAAATAAAGTATTCATCAAATAATCCCCTTTAATGTTATAAGTTTTATAGATTAGATCTAAGGATATAAATACCATAATTGGAATATATTGAAATTAAAAATTAAAAAAAACAACATCTAATAAATTCAGTCCATAATGAACTTAAGATAATATATATAAATATTAATGTAATTTAAAATCACCATAATATGTCATAAATTTAATGAAATGAGACATACACAGTGTCTCAGAAGGAAATTATAAGGACCGTGAAATTAAATGTAACAATAATAATCAAATAAGATCCTTAATTATATTATATCAATTAAAAACAATTTTTCTAATGTTAAATAGAGATATGAAATATTGTGTATAAAATGTCAGGAAGAGAATAAACATACTCAGTATGTTCCTCCCATAAACCAAAAAACTTCAATGTCTATAGAGCATTGTAATAAATCAAATTGTTGATGATATAAAATAGTACAACAAATGTGATGTTTTTTGATGTATACATTTATCTCAACACAATTATTCACACCATAAATTTTATATATATATACATAACTCACATATAAATATATTTGATTCTTTATTTTTTCACTAATGTTGTCCCGGAGGCATATAAGGGGTGGTATAAGGTTTCAGTTACCCTAGTATCTCTATTGATAATATTACTATGATATGTGTGGGTAAGAGAATGTCAAAATTGTGATACTTTTTAAATGGTTAAAATGTGTTTCCTAACCCAACTATAAAATCATAGCCAACTCTGGTGGAACTCAGGTACTGACCTACCACTTACCCTTAGGATATTTTCTTCCAACACAAATTAATAAGGATTGGCCTCTATTGGGGTAATTAGGAAAACACTTGGGGGTAACACCTGTAATAATATCACCTTATAGTAAAAAAATATAACTCACCCAATAAAAAGTTTCTATAACAAATGAGATGGTTCCCCATATAGCAGTGTCCACCAGCTATCCCATGATTATTCCCAACATTAAACATCTTCTCTCTTGATCCTATAATTGAGTATCGATTTGGGGATACTAGAATATAATATCCATATTTTCTAATTTTTCCTTTTACGTAATAGATTATGGGTTTCACCAATCCATGAATATATAGTGTTGGTCATATAGTGGAAGATGAATGTTGATCACTCCTCTAAAAATATAAACATATAGGTATACACAAGCATACCCTACTAATACCTCTAACTAAAACAAGTATCTACATTTAACTATTAAACACCATTATCAGATATAAAAAGTAAGAATTACCAACATTCATAATCATGACTCCCTCATGACCACCAAATATTAAAAAAACATGTTGTATTAACATTTTGATAAAGAATATAAATATTTTAAAAACAAATAGAACCTTCCAAGTAGAAACCCCTATAATATATCCACACCCATAACTATATCCATGTTGTATACCTTATTTATTTCCCTAACTTATCCATCACATTCATATTTTCCTCTAATTAATTTACACTATCTCTAATTTTGGTTTTCTATAAATTAGCTATAATTTTAATATCGTTGGTATTTATGACACTATTATTATGACTCATCATCATTATTTCTCTATTCTTTCATTAAAAACTTCTCAAAAAGGGTTCTAGTCTAGAAAAACAATTTATTCCTTCTAAATATATTTTTATGATTCATTATGATAATCATTACTACCCATGTTGATGTTATGGGAATGAAAAAAGAACTTGGTTTTAGAAAAATAAAAATCCATGTGTCATGTGGCATGACCCTGTATTAACATTCACTGGCCCAGTGTTGATTATAAAACACTATCATGTAAGTCCCTAGATATAAGGTATCTTTACCCAATCTATTTCATGACCCCAATGTTGTATCCAAAACCCCGTATGACTTTATTATTTAATCTAATGAATTTGTCTCTCAAATGGACATTTTTCTAATGTGTTTCACAATCTCTATGAAATAGTGGAATAATCTACATAAAAATAATAAAAAAATATGTTAAAAACATTGACTCAAATTTCGAAAAAAATAACATGTTATTATAATGGAACTCCACTATGCATGATTGATATTCCATAATATTGATGGAAACCCCCTATTAATTTTTTTAAAAAGTATATTTCAATATAATATCAATAATAGTGTATTTAAAAAAAATTAATCCAGGAAAATCAATTATTTTAAAAAATAATTACAACATTACCATAATTAATCAAGAAATTAATTTTAAAATTGTAATATAAATAATAATTTCTCTATTTTCATATTTATATCCCAATATCAAATAATAATACATGTATTATATTTCCATATAAAATCTATAAAATTGAATATTTATAGTCACCTACATCTAATTCTTAGATTCCATCACATGTTTGTCACTCATCCATCCTTACTCATATATAAACCTCTACAACAAAAAAACATTTATGGGATTCCCAAATAAAGAATGAAAGAGGGAATGTATTTAATGAGTTAGAAATTAAATGGACATGAAATTATTTTATAGTGATAATTTCAATCCATAGCATGAATTAAATGACATGAAAATTACAATAAGAAATGTACAATTTCACTTTAAAAAATTCATTTCCACCATTTAATACGTAATTCATTTCAATAATTTTTATGTTTAACTTAATTATAATCACATATCACTAGATCATATATCCTTGGTTGAAAAAGGGGAAACTTCATCACCAAAATATAGGAATTTGTATTTAAATAATTTCTTGAACGATATATTTTTATTCATAAAATAAAATAATTAAATAATTACATAAATAAATTAATAAACAATCCTATATTACTTCAAAATAATTTACCCTTCTTAGATTCATAACAAAATCATACCCAAAAGTATACAACCAAATTCAAATATAATTTGAAATAGTGATTTCTATTATAAGGAATCTAGTATTTTAATTTTACACATTATAATTCCCAATATTTTCTACAAACTATGATAACAAACAATGAGTTTTCACAATGACACCACCACCCCCCTCCAACAGAACAAGGATTATGAAAAAATAATAATATTTATAAATCGGGACTTAATTCCCATATTTCCGAATCAACATACATTTTATACTAATATTGTAATGTTTATCCCACATTATGACCCATGAATTACCTTGTGTTAGAAATATTAAATAATATGCCTTTACCTCTAAAGTGACCCCTATGAAAATAATTATCTATGAAACACTTGGACGGTAATGTTAGTACACTATTTATTACTTTTCTCTATCACAAAAAATAGTCAAAAAAATAAATTAATGGAATATTATTTTAAGCCTGATAAAAATTAAAATCAAATATGTAATAATTTTACAGTTAAAAAATCTTGACCTAACTCACTCATCAATCAAGGAATCACCCACCTATATATAAAACATGAGATCACTGACTCATTATATACTAAAAAGGGTGAACGCCACCTGTGATAACACTTTCCTCACAAATTCATCATTACCACACTCCTAATAAAGGGAGTATAGATAATCCTGAATTATTCAATATCTTATTGAGACAAAACCATAAAACCCTTTCCATCCTTAAACCAACCACATTCTTAAGTGAATTAATATCCGTTTATATTCTATGTATAGGTTCAAAAAATTCACACGCTACATATTTAAGATAATGGGAGTAAAATATAGTGAATATATAAAAATTTAACGAATATATTGTTTATTATTACTATTTATGTATCATTAAGTAGTATATTCCACTCGACTGCTAGATTTTTTATACCAAGTATGTTCTGATACAAACAAGTAGAATACAATTAAATAATACAAAAAATATTTTACTTCCTATAAAATGATTTCATCACTTCCATTTTTAGTAATTTTACCTAGAAAAAAACCGATAACATAATATAAATTCCGAAACATGATGATTCAGAAGTTAGGCCTCTTTATTCTATCACTTCTGGTTCTACTATATATTCATTTATTTGATATGTGTGTTGGTGGTAATTTGTTTCCTATTTAAAATGTATGAAATGATTATATATGTATTTATTTGATGGTTTAAAATCATAATTATGAATGAATTGGGAAAAAACGTTTTCATGAAATCACTGTAAATTTGGTTCATTGATAAAATTGGATAAAATTTATTCATTACCTACTAATTATGATATATTTTTATTTGAATATTCCAACAATGTAACAATAGTTTTTAGAGAAAATGGATCAATTTGGAGAATATCTTGGAAAAATTCACAGATATGGAACTTACCTATAAGTAATTCATAAGAGCCTTCCATTTTGGACATCTTACTCTACCCTAAGTATGAGTCATATAATTTCTTTACGATTTTAATTTCCAAAAAAATCTATGTTACCATACGTTACTAGGAAAATGTGGTTTCATGGACCTAATAAAGGGGGAATACAATCGTAAGCATGGGTTCTTCGTTTTTAACAGATACAATGAGCCAAAAGTATTTTTATTTTCTTATAATTAAATAATTACTTAATTATTAAATGAAGTTTTACTTTTGTTTATTTATTTATTATTATCTTTATTCATAATGGTATATTTTTTTATAATTTTTATTATTGTATCATTCATTATGTGCCACATCCCCTACAAAGTTAGGTTTGTTACTAACATTAGGTTTCCTTGTTTTACATGGATATATTGGTGCACATTTTTTATTTATAATATTTAATATCACTTATCCATTCATGGTATTTATAATTATTTTTAGTTTTATTTTTATAAAAATAGATTATAAATGGGATATTGAAAAAAATTACTATTACGAAATTATATTTTACCATTGGAAAATTTAATCATTGTAATATGGGTTTTAATACTTTTTTTAATAATAATTATTGAACTATGAATTTTATGTTTAGTTAGTATTTATTATAATTTATTGGATGAAGGTAATATAATAACATTAATTTGAATAATAAAAAAATATCTATATTCATCCAATTGAATATAAAATTTTAGATTACTGAATACCCTATTTTAATTAAAACCCCTATATTAGTTAAATTATGAAACCCAATGTTTATTACTAAATATAATTAAGTATATTAAATTTAGTTATTTTAAATCCTTTGTAACATTTTGAGAATCTATTTTTTAATCCCAAATTTGATTTATTAAATTCAATAAGTAGAAAATATTTTTTTTCACATGGGATTGACATCATATGATTATTATATATTATTTAGAGGCATTGTTAACAAATTCATGAGATTATTTAGGTCACGAGAAATTTACACCTTAAAAATAGAAACACCTTATAAATGAAAAGTTTTTTTACATCATATAATTTAAAATTTAAGTAATTTTTTAACTCATAAAATATAGTGAATATATGTGTGATGATCAATAATCAATTGGTTAAGGATTATTACTATTTTTTACTCAATGTAAATTTATAATTAATTACAACATATGATAGAACTATTGTTATTTTTTTCAAATACAATTATAAATGTATTTAATATTTATTAATACTATATTTTTTAGAAAATAATAAAATTATAATATCACATAAAAAATACATTTTTAAGAGATAAAATAGGTATATTTTGTAATAACTTGTCCTTATTATATTTTTTAACAACTATTAAGAGATTGATTTAAATATAAGTTATAACATGAATTTTGGGATTAATTTTACAAATGATAATAAATTCAATACTTTTTAATATTTCATGTAATTCAAAATATTTATTTAAATAATTAAAATATTATATAAATATCATATTTATTTATATCTAAAATACTATAATTATGTGATAATTGGTTGATAATATGTGTATTTTATAATAATTGAGAGAATAATGGAAATAATTCACATTATATACGATTTTTGTTTTATAAAAAAATCATCTAGTTAGGTGTAACTAATCATAAAAATTAGAAACTAACACACATATAAAACACAAGGGTTCTAGGAGGTTATTGAATTAACAAAAATATAAAATTTTTACTTCTTATAATGTATTTTTGTATTATATACCTCTATAGTATCAAATATTATTCCCATTATTGGTAAGAACTCACATTAAGAATATTGATAACAATTTAATGATGTTAATAAATTTAAATATACACATAATAATATGATGTATTTTGATTAAGAACAATAGAGACATGTATATTTTACTTGATTCATCACAATTTATTGTATTAGTTCAAGGAAAATATAGTTTGTAAAAATTAAATAATAATTTTAATAGGATAATTATATTTCTTCAAAAAACATTTGTACACTACAATTGGGTCTCACTATATATATAATATTTTTAACTTGTTCACAGCCTCTAATGAGTCACTTAGACACAATATATGTGGATAATTTCCAATTTTGATCACTCTCTCTATTGAACATCATGGATCACATTGTGGTCTTACTCCCTCTATACAAATATGATGTAAATATTTTAAATAATGTGCATTGAATATCCCAAGTATGTACTATAATTTCGGATAGTGAATGTTTTTTATCAGTGGATTTTTTTCCTTTTTCTCAAGTTAGTATAAATTAAACCTAATTATTACAAAACAATCATATACTAAATTATTATGATCAATATTTATAACTTATCTATTCATTTTCCCTCTTAGGGTTTCTCTAATATGTAATATAACCATTTTTCCACAACTAATCATAAAGATTCTTCGATATCAAATATAAATCATATTTCATTATATTGTGAGACTATTGTTTTGTATATTACCTTTATAATTCATTTTTTCTTGTAAATTTTTATATTTCTATATCTATAAATTTTCATTATATTATACAATTTATTTATATTTTTTCAAATAAGACCTGATAATTGTTCATGTTCTCTCCATTTCAAATCATGTTTGCATCATATTTCAATGATTCATGTTTTTAATATATTTATTAAATATATTCCTTTTTATATATCAATTATATATGTAACAAATAATTTTTATATAATTAAAAATAGGTAATCAATCATGAACATCTTCTTTAATGAACATCATTCTTATACTGAATTGATTTTATTCTACAATAAGTACCTTTTCTGTATTTCCATTTTTACCTTCCTTTTTCCTCTTCATAAATATGTTTCATGGAAAAATAAATTCTTTAATTTGAATCTAGAGTCTCAATTTTTAATTTATAAATGGAATAATTTTGGTATGATACAATAACTTATAGTGTAAGATATATAGATAAAAAATTAATCCCCTTAATTCTAAAATTTATCACATATTTTGATATATATTTTATATTTTTGTATTTATATAAACCCATAAAATATATATTATTTTACGATTTTAAAATCGCTAACTCACTTACCTTGGACTTACCCATGATATAACATTTCCCATGATTTTTGAAACATTGTGATGTGTCATTATGTCACTTCCAATGATATTTTTTTGAAACATAATTTTGTACTAATGCATAATCCATTTTATAATGTATGTTACAATTATGTGGTTCATATTAAACCATAGATGTTTATTAAATTATATGATTTAAATTTTAGTGGTTATTTTGTTATGAAATACTATAAGTTTATTGTTGTAACTTATACATTAAAATATCATGAAATTTTCTTTCATTACTATAGAATAATGTTATTTAGTTTATACTTATATTTTAAATTTTTTAGAATTAATTGTTTTGTTTTAAATAGGTTAATTATATTTAAAGAAGTTTATACATATGACAATGTGAACATTATTTTAATGATACAGTTGTGTCCTTGTCTAAGTATATTCTGTATAAAACAATGTAAATAACTTTTATCCTAATGATAGTGTTTTTCTGAGAGTGTTGTTTGATCACTCTACAAATTATAGTTATATCTCTCATTTCCCCAATTATGACAAACTTATTGTTCTAGTAGTTTTTGTAAACAAACTACATTATTCCCGAAGTACTAGGTAATTTACTAGACCATGGGTAATTATTAGTAGTATGGTTTTCTCAGATTCTTATAAGGTATCTCCCTCAACTAATTAGATAGTAATTTTAAATTTCATTAAATTTATTAAGTTTTGTTGTTCTTTATTTATTACATTTAACTAAAAAAATCTAGGGTTGGATATTGATAAATTTGGATTAGGTACAGTTTCTAACATATTTACATGAGTTTTATCCTTACTAAAACCCAATAATGGAATTAGACTAACATCAATTTCATTTTTATTGATGAATTATTTGGATGATGATATGAAAAAAGGAATTTATGAGACCACAAAATTATATAAAAAAATATCATTTTGATAAATTTTTATATACACAATATTTTTAAAAAATTTGATATATATTTAGGAAAAATATATCCCACCATTTAATGGTTTCAAAAATATGTCCCTAGAAATTATTTCTAGGAAAAAACTCCCATGTAATCACATTTTCCACTTTATGATATTAATAAATTATGATATGAGTGTAATACATATGAATGAACCTAAAATACTATATCTCTATTTAGGGGTTCATAATGTTTCATTATAACCCTTTAGGTTTTAAAAATATTATATATTAACCTTATGGATTCAAAAATAATGGTGAAGTATAAAACATAGTATGAAAAAATGGAAATGATGATTAATATATGAATCAAACAGAATAATATGATATCATACTTGGAATTTCTCATTTATCCAACTATTTTAGAATTTAGTATGTAATATGAATCATATTTTTGTGATATCATTGGAAAGATAATACATAATAACACATGACATCATGGGAATAAGTCATGTATCAGTACAATGGCATCATAACTTGGTGTAAATATTCCAATAATAGATCAGTTATACTCCTTAATCCCATTCATATTATCTCAAGAGATATAAAAAATACATAATTCATTACAGTTTTCTCTTGGTAAATATATCATAACCTGTACATTCAACTGTTTTCTAAATTGGAATAAGTATAATAAATATGCCTGTAAAGTAATTGGCTGCATAATCCTTCTCAAAAAATATTCAAATGATATTTCATAAATATTAAAATGATACAGAGTAAGATATTTTGGAATCAAATATTTTAATTTCTGGCCATATATTTAAATTTAATATTTATTTGAAATAGTATTCACAATGGGTAGATTATTCAGTAAAGAAAAGAACCTTAAAAATAAGGTTTCAATGAATAATTTAAAGAATTTTAAAAAGAAAATAATATGAAATGTTCATTTAATATAGAGGTACAACAAAATACCTTACCCTAAAATAGTTCAAATTCTATTAAACAAAAAACATGAAAATAATTATAATCTTAATATATGACATTATTAAAGGATATAGATGTTACCCTTAATCATATTTGATTTTAAAGGCATGTTAAAATGAATTCAAGGCAGGAATAAATGCAACAATGTAATTGAGAAAAATATTATTACATTTATGTGAGATATATATAAAAACATTAGATTCATAAATTGACATTAAATAGTGTAAATAAGGGAGTTTGGGAGAAAAAAAGAATAACCCCAAGAAAATAGGGCTGTTTAGGGAGTTCCCTCACCCCAGGTCTGGATAGGTTCTCCACCTTCCCATAACATCTTGAATAATCATAGTTTTTATAGTAAAAAAATATTGAGATACTGATTATACTATATTTTATGTATTATTATTATTTTATGTAATATGAGATTTGTTTAATTTAGATACAAAGTCTATATTCACTATCCCAAGTTTGTGTGCTTCTTGAGTTAATGGTCGTATTAATTTTAGGTAATTCTTAGTGTTTATATTGTCTGGCTCCATAATTCTATATATGTAATGACATAGATTTAATGAGTTTATAGAATTTTTTATGATTATTAGCTTCCCAAAGTTTAAAGACACTGTCCATAGTAACCAATATCTAGGGGTTAGATTAATATGTTGACACTAGATACAAGGATTCACATCATGAAGGTGCAAATAGTTAATTAGTCTTGGTAAACAAGATACATACATGAATCACAATTTACATTTAAAAACATAAAGTAAAAAAATAAGTGCAAGTAAATAAATTTCATCTTTTATATCATTAAAATGTTCCTTCATCATATCTTATGAAATTGAAACAAAATAATGGCCAATATTCATATTTAGTAATGTTTACATTCTGTTGATGTCATCATGATAAAATAATAAATAAAAGTTCAACATGGTTCCAAGTAATAATATTTTGTGTACATTATCAAAACCTTTATTCATATTTTTGAGTATTAATAAACTTCTTATCATATCAGGATTATTCTTCAGCATAACATAGTATGTGATAATGTCCCTTCAGTTTTAGTCTCAATAAAAGGTCACAAAAATTACTTTCTAAGATTAGAACCAATAAGTGTTATGGAACTATTCATAAATATTTGTTTTATATAGAGATAATATATTTTGAGGGAAAAATAATATAGGAAATTAGGGGTTGAGACTCCTAGGAAATTAATGTACATTTTCATGGTGTACGCCCTTGGTAATAACTAGTATGATATTATGAGAATGAGACCCACCAGTAAGAAATCCATATTTATATGTGTTATTGGATGTTCCTATTTACAGACTTGTGTATTGTCCCTTATACATTGATATTATTATTAATTAGTATTATGAGTCACACACTTTTATGTATTGACAAAAACTATTTTGCCAATTATTCACACTGAGGAAGGACATGTGTGGGTCTTCACGAGTAATATTGCATTAATGAATAAAGTGGGGAAGAATATGCCCTTTCTATTCTATAAATGAATTTAATACCATATTTCCTTTAACGAAAATGATATAGGATAAATAAATACATGGATATGGAGTTATATATTCAAGTTCTATTTTTATAAAGTAAATAAATTTGACATTGAGCACATAGGTTGGGGGCACCAACATGCAACCAGCTTGATTTGAGATATTGTGATAAAGAGATTAAATTACATAGTAAGAGTTTTTATGGGGTATTATTTCTTTGAGGAATTAACATATTTATTTATGAGTTCCTTTGAATGATTCTAGATTCTAACCTTGTACTTTAGGCTTCTTCTCCTAAAACAATTGAGAAAGAGACCAAGTGGGTCACTGATTAAGTGTATCCAGAATATCATCTAAATAATATATTACTATTTAATATATAACAAGTTGAATAAAAATTTCTACCACATGTGGTATAATAATTATTCATGTTATCTTGATCTCAATTATTCTTCCCCTAGTTAATGTATTAAATATTATGTTATCAGAATACTTATTAAATAATTATTTTCTTGTTAGTGAATATTATATTTATTTATTTATTGGTGAATAATGTAGTGATATTTATTTAATAAATAAATATACATTATTCATGGTTTGAGAAGAATTATAGATAAATAATGAACCATGATTATAGGTATGGTGATAGAATAATAAATATTCAATATTAAATGATTAAATAATATTATATTTTAATTTGATAGATAAGATCGTGTCGAGAAATATTGTAATTGATATTAATATATTTAATGGGTTGTTTCAAGGATTAGATAACTAATTATGAGATCTTTTTCAATTATTTTATTTCAACCATAGTGATATATAAACATGTTATGTATTTTATCAATGGAATAATTCTTTTTTTAGGTTGTGCACTTCAGAATTGGTGAATTATCTTTAGCAGTTGAGATATTTCTTCCCCTAGATTACTCCCATGAATGGAGAGTAATATTCCTCCACATGATCAAGGAGAATTAATTGGAATCAATTCACACGACAATCAATGGACTACCACAACACCACAAAAATACACCGTGCTAGAACCTAGATATTCCCAGTGTGGCATTATGAGATTCGTGGAACACGTTAGGATCATCAATGTAGGGAATTTTCACTTGATTCGTACAATGCAACGATGGTGAATCGAATATTTGTTTCATGATATAGCACTTAAGAAAAAAATTACATCATGGAAATTCTTATTTGATTAAATTTTCTATAATTAATACATTGTTATCATATCTCTATTGTTCCAGAATGATTCATTTTTCAATCAAAATTGATTTATTTCTATTGAACATGTCATTTATCTTCTTATACATCACAAAATGATCATTGAACACAGAAAAAAAAAAGAATAGTTTGGAACCACCAATCAAACACTTCCATTACATTTAGAACTTATAAGTGGTATCCTAAGGGTCACATAATTATTTATAATTTTTAAAATTCAATTTCTTATTTTTGAAATTTGATATAGATTTTAAATTCATATATAATCATTTTTAATCTGAATCCTGATATGTTTTTCTTCCTCCATTTTTTTCATTGAACTAATCTATACGATTAATTTAATTAATGAAATAAAATCAAATATCGCATCAAGAGGTAACAAGGATTCTTGCCGGATGGCACATGAATACACTCCTTGTAATTGGAATTACATGTCGTGTACTTTTGGTTAATGCATCAGGACTAAATTCATCAATTAATTCATGTTTTTTATATTAACTAAATGTGATACATTAAATACCTTAAACTGTGTGTTTACTAAGCTAGAG
This sequence comes from Viscum album, assembly GCA_963277665.1. NCBI lineage: Eukaryota > Viridiplantae > Streptophyta > Magnoliopsida > Santalales > Viscaceae > Viscum > Viscum album. Next base: position 1,790,247,813 of record OY728145.1, read on the forward strand.
TGGTGTGTGTTCAACCAGAGTACACGATGTTTATCCCACATACACAGTGTTTAGTCAGTTTGAGTCACAGATAAGACGAGTATTACAATACCTGACCTACCTGATTGGTGACCGTGTGATTTAGAGACCACACGATGTGTATCACATTAGAAACATCTTTTAATAGATTTTTTTAGGTATGACTTACATGTTGAGTCCCTAGGCATGTACCCCATATAGACGATGAGAGATGTACATTTCGTGTATCTTGGCTACACATGTCATGTAATTCTTCCAAATAATGTAGATTTAAAATTTATTTATTATATTATGTAATCCTTGAGATATGATATTTAGTGTGGTCATTAAATTGTTAGGACACTCCATGCGATTCGTTTTAATATATATATATATATATATATATTATTAACATATGTGTAATGATTGGATCTTCATATCATATATGAGTCATATTACAGTTTTTACTCTACGTATACTGAAGCGTGACATGATTCAAAAATGTCATGTAATTCATGTAATCATTAAGTTGATACTACTCGACATGAAATTAAGTGACAAGTCTTGTATAGTACATGTCAGGAAGATAAAACATGTATAATATTATAAAATATGTTTGATAGATTCAAATAGGTATTCAACATATTTTCTTTGAGGTATATTTATATAAATAGTCCATTTCAAATGAATTTATTACATTTATTTAATATTTTAATGGATTATAATCTCAATGAAACATTGATGAGAATGAAGATAAAATAATGAATTAATTAAATATTAAAATTAATTTATTGAAGAATGATTTATATTTAATAAGAATACATAAAAATTTAGTGATATTTTTATTAAATGTTTATTTCCTTATTTGTATGTGGATGATAATAGGGAAAGACAAGAACATTGTATGAGATAAAATCCTATTTAATTTATTATTAAATTAAATATTTGGCATGTGAACCTTCTCTCCTATTATTTTCATGGCCTATGTACCAATGGTTTCATTTGTGTAAACCATTTTCTCATCACCTGTGTATGAGTAAAACAATAAGTGGTTGATAGAGCCACCAATCTAGCAGAGTAGAATCACGCTAGGATACAGGGTGAAACCAATCCAATAGATATACATTGGTGGAAATATGTAAATATGTAACACAAACCACTAATGATTCAAGGTGTTTCCCCCATAGGTCAATGGTTATTTTATCAACCACTAGTTAAATTAATTGTGAGTAAAATCTCATGATAATATCAAATTATAATTTTAATTCTATCTATTTCATGGTTATTTCATTATGTATGTTCTTTCATTATCACATAAATTAATAAAATTGAGGGTCTACTTCTAAATAATGACACGGTGTTAGTGAGAGACAATGGTTGAGGAAATCAAATTTTAGGATTTTGGGACTAGGGGATCCACTCTAAAGATCAAGGAATTGTGAGTTAATGCATTCCAAATTTGAAATTCCTTCCTAAAACCATTCATTTTTGTTGACCAACACATGTTGGGGTAATGAGTAGGGGAGTATAGATCCTTCCCACTATGATGTAAAAATTATATGATATTATGAAACCAATGATTAGGGATAATGGGTTTCAATAAAATAGTGGGAGACACATAAATTAAATATTTATTTATTTTTACAAATTTTATCAGATAGTGTACTAAAATCATGATCATCCTATTTTGTAGAAACAACATTAAAATGAAATAAAACATATCACTGTGATACATACATGATAAGGATATCCTTTTCACAAAAACAAAATTCCATGAGTGGGAAAGGTGGTTATGTGATAGACTTCTCCACGAAAGGAATGTGTATGTATTTTTAGGACAATTTACTATTGTTCCTAATAATGAGATAGTGGTGAAGGGATATCTCTCTATGATTAAAATTTAAATGATGCTATAATTGTTATGTGTTTCATTTTATTGTCCTTTTATAATAATATTTTGAAGAAATAAGAGAACATTGAAGCATATGTCATGATGTCTCACCTTAAGGATCTCTAACGGGATAAGGTGAGATAAGATAGTTATGATATCTCCAATTCTTTGTTTATAACTAATCTTAGAGAGTCAATTCCAAGTGGGCCTCATATAGTTAAGTTTATTGGATTTGTTGAATGTATATACATCATTTGTATTAAATTCTCATATTCTTTACATATAGATATTATACATTCATCGTTTCCCAATACCTTATCTAATTTTATTATCAATTAAAATACGAGAAATAGTGAGGAGAGACTTACAGAGTCGCTTACATTGATTCACCAAGTAGATAAGGACACGAGGAATGATAAAATTTCAATCATTATAGTGAAGAAGAAATTAAAGAACATGGAAAAGGGAACCAAGACATATAAATGACTTAAACTCTAATGTTAACCCCTTCAAAGAGGAGGATCATCTAAAGGCATGACCATTAAAGGGTGGCAGTAAGTTTTTCATGTAGCATGTTAGGCCACTGGAATATGAAATATAACAAGAAGTGTGGGGAACATGAAGGACCATATGTTATCGAGTGTAATATTTCAATATCTACAAATTAGGTATTAGATATATCTTTCGGGGCTCACATTTATATCCAAATGTAGAAACCAAGTAGATTCTTAAAGATTGATAAAGGAGAGGTGGATCTGCAAGCTGCTAATGAAGTGAGGATGAATTCCCTTTCCATTTGTTACTACCACATTTTATTGGAAACATGAGTGATATTAGATTCAAAAGGATGTTATTATGTACCAATGGTTACCATGAACATAATTTATGTATAATTCCATGATACATATGGTTTTATTTGGAAAATTTTAAATGAAATTGGTTTATTTTATTAGTAAAACATATGTTATAGAATGTCATATTTAAATAACAGTATTTATGTATTTTATTAAGACAACCAAGTGTCAAAAATTGATAACAGGTCATGTTAACATGAATAATATAACTCATAGCTATGGAATCACCATCTAGGTCATGTATATGAGAAGTGTTTGAAAAAACTATGTCAAGACAGTTATTTAGACTATTTTGAGATAAAATCACTTAAAATTCTTCATTCATTTTTACAAGGAAAAACGACCAATATACTATTTGGTGGATAGGGTGAATGGGCCATAGAGAATCTAGGATTGGTTCACACTGATGGTCTTGGAACATTTCTAGTAGAATAAAGAGGTTTATATTCTTACTACATAACATTTACATATGACTTTAGTAAATATGAATATACATACTTGATGATTTATAAGTCTGAGTCCTTTAATAAATTAATGGATTTCTAGAATGATGTTGATAATAATCATAGAAGAGGATATATAATATTCGACTGGACAATGGCGATGAATTTATTAACAAATAGTTTATCTAAATCATATATAGTTTTGGGATTTTATCACAACTCACTCCACCTTCTACACCACAGTGGAAATATTATAGTCAAAGGAGTAGTTGTAGCTTTTTAGATATGGTAAGGTCGATAATGAGTCATATATATCTTCCATTACTCTTTTGGGGTTTTTTCATTACTAACTAAGGCATACTAATTACACTGAGTAACAACTAAATAATACAATTGAATTCCATTAAATTTATGGAGTGGAAGGAAAATAATATTATTGTATACGCATTTTTGTAGTTGCGAGGAATTTGTTAAGGCCTTATTGGGGAAAAACAATAACCCAGAGGCACAAAAGGAGTCATTATATGGTATTATAAGGGAACATGGGGTTACTACCTATACAACCCCTCAGTCAAGAATGTCATTGTCTCTAGTGAGTCCATATTTCTTGAGAGGGGGAATATCCTTAGAAGGGATAGTGGGAGAATGATGGACTTCAATGAAGTTGATCCTCAAGACACAAAATAGATGGTATAGCAATAGATTCCACAGGTCCACATGGAAGATGTAGGTCCTAAAACACAAGTAATATATACGATCATAAGAGAGGTGTGGGAACCAGAAAGTTCGGGTTTTTTAGTCACCGATGTGGTGACACATTATTGGATGAAAATGTTAATCCTCTATCATACAATGTGTAATTAGTGTTCACAGAAGATGTATGATGGCAATAATCCTCGAATTTTGAATCGGATTCAATGTATCTAAACCATGTTTTAGTTTTTTTTTATTTTTCATTTTATGTAAATCCATGTTATATGAAAATGGTTATTCAAGAGTAAATTGTAAATGGAATGAAAATTAAACACCAATAATGAAATTTTAGTTTTTAATGGGATTAAACAACATCATGGAATTTACAATGATTATTTATTTTCACCAATTTTGATGTTTAAATCCATAATAATTCTACTTTCTATATAAACATACCATGACTATGATATTTTTTATATGAATTTCAATATTACATTTCATAATATGAATCATAAAAAATAGGTATTTATGACATAAACTAAAGGGTTGTTAACTCTAGGTGATTCCTAAAGTATTTTCATGTCATAGATATACATTTAAGTATCGAATAAAGAATAGTGGTCATGGAACATTTGATTCGATGAATCCATAAATGAATATGGTTTAATTAAGAATAAATTTGAGTTTTGTGTTTATAGTATGTTTTGTGGGAGTGTTATCATTATACTTTTTGTATAAATTTATTAAAATATTACACATTGGAAATGGAAATACATTTTTATATTTTATTTAGTAATGGCTAAAAATATTTTCTCTGTGAATTACTTAAGTGAAGTAGAATGTATTCTAGGGACACATATCATTCCTGAAAGATTCAATATGATACTTGGAATTACTTAAAGTAAGAATGTTGAACATATACTAAAGATATTTCATATGTAACAATCCAATTATTTATTGGTTCTTGTGTCATGTGGTTTATAGATTTGTAGGAAAATACGTCATCATAAAAAAAATAAGAAAAATAGAATGAGTACGATCCCTTATTCACCAGCGTTAGGATAAATCATGCATTCCATGCTATGTATTGTACTTTATGTTTCCTATGCTTTGATCATGGTAGGAAGATATTAGGAAGATCTAGGAGAATGAAATTGGGCTACTATTAAGTAAATCTTTAATTATATATAAAGAACTATTGAAGTACTCCTAGTGTATGGAGGAGACGAGGAACTGGTCATCAGGGGTTATAATGATGCTAGTTTTCAGACATATTATAATGATCTGAAGTCACAATGAGGATATTTATTATGTCTCAATCGAGGAGAAGTGAGCTTGAATATTTCAAAGTAGTCAATTTTATCTCTTTTTATACTAGATTCTTAGTATATAAAAGGGGTTTTATGCTACTAAAGAATCCACCTATATTTGTACTATTTTTAGGATCTTCTAATGGTACCCACTAATAAATACTATATAAAGTTTTATTGTGATAATCATTTAGCGGTGGATCTAGCAAAAGATCCAAGGTCACACCAATTTGAGAAAACACACACTCCATAATAATAATATATTAAAGGATTTCAATCAAAGGGGTGAAGTTTTAGTTAGAATACTACTCATGAAAGGGAACCTAGTAGACCCCTTGACTAAAGGAATAACTCAGAAGAATCATGACTATCATGTCAGATCTAGTGGCCTGAAGGTTGTTACCAGTTTTATATAGTGAATGTGGGAGGCTTTGGGAGTTGGTTCCCTAGAACCAACAACTGTGTAGATTATTATAACATGTATTCCATGTCTTTAATATTAATAAAGTTCTTATCAAATTGTAATTTTTTTATTATTTAACCTAGTATGTGATAATGAACCTAGTTTATTTGTCACCCAAAAAGCACATAATAGTTCCCCACTATGATGAGAACATAAAAATGCTATGAAACCATTCAAAAATATATGTTCTTTAGCTCTATTTAATCTATAACAACCCAGAAATAAAATACATAGAAATTATATAATTTTTTTGAATACAAAAAACATTACCAAAACATATTCCCAAATATTATATTAATCTCTTTCATTTAGAAACATGGACACATAAAAACTTGTACTTATGTGATCTACAATATCTCTCACTAGGTTCTGCTTGACTAGAACCCTTCTTAGATACAAAAATCATAATACATATCTTCATAACATGGGGGAATATAAATATAAAAATTGGTGAGATTAGATGTTCAATAAGGGTAAATAGGGGAGATATGTAAATATAATCACGAGAATAGGTGTATGAGAACATGATCCCAAAATAAAAGATCATTCTATTCATGCCAAATATCATTATAATGAATCAGGAAATAAAATTTATAAGTTTATAAAACATTAATAAAAGGAAAATTAATAATATATGACATAAAATAATAAAATATTAATGAGACAAGGAAGGGTGGAAAACACCTAAACACGTAAAATCCTATGTCAATAATTCTTACCAAGACATTCATAACATATTATGCTTGGGATACGACCCATGTACCTACTTCAAGATTCCTATAACAAACCATGTACGCTCATAATTTAGGGATTACGCCACAATCTATGTACACTCATACTTTTTACCTTAGGAAACAACTCATGCACATTCTTATTTTCGAGCTTGGGTTATAAATTGTATAGATTCTTGTCTTTGGGCATGACAACAACTAGTGTGCCCTCTTATTTCATTCTTAGGATAAAAAATTTGTACCTTATTTTTTTAGTTTGGACTACTACCAATATACCCTTTGAGCTTAGATAGAATTTATCATTACCCAATTCATTGGAAGGAGATATATGTGTCACCTGTTACAAAAAAAATCTTACATATTTTTTTTGAAAAATATTCATCAAATCATAAACCAGGAAATGAGATGGGTTTTATAAACATCAAATCATAACCGATGAAATTTACTGGGTACCATTAACATTTAATAACATTATATACAATAGAAAATATATAGATTTCATTACCATTTCATTAAAGTATAACACAGGAATAGAATAGGGTTTCATTTTGATATAATCCATGAAAGTGAAATGAGTTTCATTAAAATATAACATATTAAAGATAAATGGGTTTCATATAATTCACTCCATCAAATCGTAAACCATTTAGATAATGATAATGAATAGATCCATTGAATGATTTCACATAAGAGCATGAACAAAATCAACGGTTATCATCTTAGAAGGAAAATAATTTGGAAATATCTTTTAAAAAAATTAATGTGTAAAATATAACATCTTATATTAAAATGATATTTAAAACATAAAACAATTTGAAAAATATTTTCTTGAAAATTAATAAGAAAAATCATAAATAAATCTTTTAAATCAATTTGGAATCTTTTTTATTTAAAAACATATAAATAGATAATGAATATTTATTGAAAATTGTTTTCCTTTAAAACCTATAAATAATGCATTCAAATATTTTTAAAAATATTTCGTGTAAAACAATTTCTATACATATAATGAATTCCGGTTGATTTTAAAAATTCATTTTCAACATAAATCATTTTAGAAGAACATTGTATTTAAAAAATATATTTGAGAACTCTTAATGGAAGAATTTATAACCATAATCTACTTTGGAAAACCTATTTCAGTTCAAACCACATTAAAAAAATAATTTACCAAATATTAAGAAAAAACATTTCTGATAAATAACATGTAAAAATATAATAGAGTCATTATGGAAATGATGGTTAAGACAAGGGATATTTCTATACATTCCGAAAATTCCTTTTACACTAAAATATTAAAAAAGCTTATTGATTGGAAAACATGTAGATTATTTTTTCTAATACCATTTTTTAAAATGTTAAAATATCTGTAAAAACTTCTTTTAACACAATAGGATACACGTAAAAACAGCTTGAAATCATTTTTACTGATCATGGTTAGAATGAAAACATATTTATGTCTTAAAGAAATGATATAGTATTAAAGGAATGCAATTCATGGTATAGAAAGCCAAATACACATTGAAAAAATAATTCAGGTGTATAAAAAACATATGTCCTAAAGTGGTCATGTTAAGACAAAAGTAAATTGCTCAATATGTAACTTTTGAATCATAAACCCCATGAATGAAAGATCATAGAAGGGATATGTAAATACCCACAATGTTAATAATAATATTCCTAGAATAAATCCATGGTAAGTGTACACACCAAACAATTTAAATGATTTGTGATTGATATATGTATCTAATGGAAATAAAAAGGTGAGATGAATCCCCTTACCTTGTCTCTAGAATCTCATAATACAAGTTCAAATGTAATTTTAATATAATATAATTGTATTATAATTATATAAAAATACCATATTTTTATATATAATACCATAAATGGTTCTATTATATAATTATATTATAGTCTGATTAACATTTCTATGTTAACGATTAACTTATAGTTATATTAGAATTTTTTCACATGTGTCTTAATTTGTTGTATCATTGGTACTTATAAGTATATGATGATTTAAAGAATGTAAAACCTCATATAAATAACATTTATATTCATTATATTTTTTATAATAAACTTTAGAGTATAGATGTTTGAAAATGGAATACATCGTTTATGGAGACGGTAGGTCGTACGCACGCCTAAAGATTGTTTTGATTTTATTATCATATTGAATGAAAGGAATAAAATGATATATATATATATATATCTGTATGTGTGTGTGTGAGTGAGTTTATAACAGAAATAATATAGAATTATTCTGTCATATATGTTTACTAAACACATCATTAATATATTCCATGTAGTCTGTGAACAAATCACATCGCATGGAGGGAGTGGTATTCTACACATACTCAAATGAAATTATCATATTTAGAAATAATGGAAATCTTTAATTTATTTTATAGATAAAAATTATATATGAATAAGGTAATTTTATATATCATATATATCCCATATAAATATATTTTCTGGAATAATTTCCACACTGAGTGGTGGTAAAGTGGAAATTAATAATCATCATTTTGTGAGGCGTTAGTTCTCTATACATATAAATAATATATTCATTACCCATTAGATAGAAGTGTGTGTGATTGTAGTTAAATCTCTTAGAAAGAAAAAATCCTAGTATATTAAGGATAATGGTGTTGTTATGAAATCATGGAATATGAATAATTGATGGAGTAGAGAATGGAAATAAAACTAAAGTTCATAAAGAATGATGTTACCAATTATTCATATAACTCCTTTTAGTTTACACGAGAGGTTATAATTGGATTACATTATTCCCATATAGAGGATTATAGATTTAGGTGGGTTGTATAAAAGATATATGGGTAGATCATGGTCAACCATAAGTGGCTTCAGATGTGTGAGTAAGTTCCAGGAGAAGATTCCTTTTTTATAGTGGAGGAGTAGTGTCACTCTTGGAAACTTTTGGAGTAGTAATTCCACCCATGATTACCCCTAGTAATACGCCTCCATAATAAAAAAAATTGAATAAAATTGGGTAGTGGGCTTAAATATGGATATAAAATTGCAATTATCATAAAGACCCGAACTTTTTACATAAATAATCTTGAATTTTTTCAAGAAAAAACTTCCTTTTAAAAAGAGAATATTTTCATTTTTAGTGATTTATAGAATTAGGACATTATACATTCATAACATTACACATTATTACAGAGTGGATACCATAAAAACAGTTCTCATTTTTTTCAAAATCTAAAACATTAAAATATAAAACAAGACTCATTGATAATTATTCAACATTTATCATGGATTCCTTCCTTGTATTACTCATCCATTAACCTGTTAAAATCATTTAAATACTTGGTATGAGAATAAAAGCTCTGTAACGGATGGAAAAGAAGGAAACATCACATTAGTCCATGAATACTCGTAACGTATGAAAGAATTTTCAAAAGAAATTAATGTCACTCATATATATACTTACTTTGTGTAACATGATATTTATACAATATCCACAAAAAACATGAGAATATAAATATAATCATAAAGGTATCTTGGGGTATTACTTACATCGTCTTGTAACTATTCTTGGTTTCCTTATAATTTGTAACCCTCACAGCTACCTTACTTTGTGTAACCATCATACTTACACTTGGAGTAACAATACGGCCGACCTACGACTTACTCATACCCAATTAATTGGAGGGAGGAATATGTACCACCCTTATCATATATTATTCCCAAGAACCAAAAAATAATCATAAAACATGAATAATTCCATAAAAAATTTCATTGGAATTTCGTAAAACTGAATTTAAAAAGAGTATGTTTAAAGAATTCCCCTTATAAATATCATAAAATTTAAGAGAGACTTAATAGAGTGTATGGAGTATGTATATATACTATAAATACTCAAAGTATTACATAATTTAAACAAAACCTATCACATAATAAATTTTAATACCACATAAATAATGGAGTATGAGGTTAACCCAAAGAATGGAAATCGGGTTAAGAATTCCCTTATCTTAGGCTTGTCTTACTTAAAACTTGTTTAAACCTCCAGTATAATTGTTAAAAGAGTGTTATTAATAACTTACAGAAACAATTTAATGTTTATAACATCTTATAGGATCATTTCATAACCTCATTTCACCCCTTAATTGTTATTATTTTGTTCCTTGCACTGTTTTGGGTAAGTTCCTTACATGTTTTCCATTATTGGTTTATGGTGAATGTTCTTGTCGATTGGAATTGAAACTCCATAATTGGGATGAAATGGTATTTAAATATTATTATTACTATAAATTACACCATTTATCATTTTGATGTTTTATATGAGGATGATTCATATGTTTAATCATTAATGATGTTTGTTTATATCATTTGAGAGGTTCTTCAATAACAACAACATCATTTTGTATTATAATTTAGAACCATGAGTACAAAAGAATTAGAGAACCATGTATGGGTTATAATACATATATTATAACCTGTTTCAAGCATAAATATGGTTTGATGACCAGAATTTATGGAATTAATGCAAATTGAAATCACATCGTCCATGATGTTGGTAATTCGACACATCACTGACTATATTTTTAATTCCTTGCAAAAGTGGTGGAGGAGAAAAATAATGATGATGAATTTTCCATGAAAATGATAACATCTATAACATATAAGATTCTAGATATTCCATGCCTCTTGGTTAAGAGGAGGTGACGAAATAAGAAGAAAATAAAGGAATCTTAAAATAAAAGGAATCTTGATAAATTTCTCTCGAAAATTCGGCAGCCTAACAGCGTCTCTTAATATTTCATAAAAATAGTTTGATGAGAGGAAGAAGAAATCTCATCATTAATGAATAATATAAAATTTATGGGGGATATTTAATGAAATATTCAATAATAATCAAAAGGTAATGGATGATAATTACATAAAATGAATGAAAAGAATGAAAATAAAAATGATGTTTACCTTTTCATCTCTTCTCCTTGAGATCCTCCATAAGGGCTTTGGATTTGGTCTTTTGGTGATACAAAAATCTCTAGGACATTGGGAAGATTATTGGGGAGGGTATATTTTAGAAATTAGGCAATTATCAAGGCTTGAGAGGTGTGGGAGGAAGTGTCGAGTGAGAGTGGTATTTATAGTGGAGGGGAGGGGGTATTTTTCATTATTTTAATCATTATTATAATATTTTGGTTAAGAATATGAATAATCATAATTAATGTGACCCCAAATAGTAATAATGGCATATGAGTTCGAACCATGTGGTCTTACATCATCTTTTCATCACCTATGATGTAGTGAATTATGTATTTAACAGTTATCATATTTTATCGTATTTTACTATTCATCATAAATTTTTGAATTTCAGAAAAATACTAAAAATTTACCCTAACCATTTCTCGATGTGTATAATTCAAAAATGAAGTCCATTTTTTGAGAAATAATTTTATAAATATTCTTAATTTCACATTTAAATAAAATCATTCTTATTTCAAAAATTAACAGTTCTAATTCTACTACTACTTCTTTATCGCACTGAAAAATTAACCAAGATGTTATTATCTTCAATCCTTAAGAAAATAAAATAATAATAAAATTTACTATTCATTACGTTCATTTTACTATTCATATAACTATTGATAAGATAATGTTACTATTCAAAAAAAATTTGTTTCATCAAACCCCAAATAACTTACTGAACACAATTGTAGATGACAGTTTCTTAAAATTAAAAACATAGAAGTTAAAAAGTTATGTTTTAAAGGATAGTTACAAATATATACTTAAAACGAAGTTTCATTTATTTCAATTTATTTTATTTTAAAAAAAACTGGGATGTTACATTATCCCCACCTTTTGGAAATTATGTCCTCGCAATTTTATTTACTTATTGAACAAGTAAGGGTACCTTGATCATGGTGTCTACTTGGTCTCATCATCATCTTGCTCACATAAATAGAAGGTCCATGAATTTCAATAAATGATTTAGAGATAATTCAATATAATTTTATTCTTTTATCCAAATACACATTATACAACTTGGGTCATATGGGTGTTCACAATGAATAGTTTTGGAAAATAATCATGTATGACATATAATTTCAAAATATCTGATAAAAAATGATTTTTATAAAATAGTCGGACTGAGTTTGAGTTGAAAATTTCAATAAATAGTCCTTTTAGAATACCATAAGTATGTTTTGAAAGAGTATATTCTAAAATCAAGTATAAATAGGTTGCGCAAGTGTCTCCTTCTACAACACCTCTTTGAAAATCATAATATGCTTCAAAATCTCTTGATAAGGTAAAATATTTGAAAATTACATGATAATATTTACCTTCCATGAAAATATGAGAATAATAAAAAATAGGATTTGATTCAATACAACCCATGAACCATGATGGTATCGAGGTATAGTTGAGGTGTTTGATATCTCAAACAATTTCTTGTAAGTGAGTTGTATGTTAGAAAATGTTTCAAAGTTGTTTGGACATGACTTTGCAATAATTATTGCAAATATGTCATTAGGAAGAGATAGGAATTTCATTTTAGATCCTCCTCCTTCCTTTTGTAGCTGACGTTCCTTAATCTAAAAAATTATAAAACAAGGATTTAACATAAATAATTGACACACATACTAACCATATGTTTAATGAAAACTCATAATACCTAAAGTTGTCTAAACCATTCCCCTGATAAAAACAATAAGGACCCAACCTTATTACATACATAATCATGAATTTTGTCAACAAAAAACATCCTTTTACATTGAGGATATTTTCAACTTCATACCTTTAGATAATTTGAACATAATACATTCATAACATTACACATTATTACAGAGTGTATACCATAAAAAGAGTTTCAATTTTTTTCAAAATATAAAACATTAAAACATAAAACAAGTCTCCTTGACAATTATTCAACATTTATCATAGCTTCCTTCCTTGTCTTACACATCCATTAACCTGTGAAAATCATTTAATAAATTGGGATGAGCAAAAAATCTCAATAAGGTATGGAAAATAAGGAAATATCACATTAGTCCATGAATACTCGTATTGTATGAAATCATTTTCAAAGTACATTCATGTGACCCACATATATACTTACTTTGTGTAACATGTTATTTACACAATATCCACACAAAAATGATAACATAAATATAATCATAAAGGTGTATTAGGTAATTACTCACATAATCTTGTAACCATTCATGGCTACCTTATAATTTTTAACCCTCACAACTACCTTACATTGTGTAACCATCATAGTTACACTTGGAGTGACTATACTTCCAACCTCCAACTTACTCATACCCAATGAATTTTAGGGAGATATAGGTCCCACCCTTCATCATAAATAATTCCCAATAACAAAAAAATAATCATACAACATGAATAATTCCCTAAAAACATTTCTTTGGAATTTCGTAAAACAGAATTTAAAAAAAGGTTTTTAAAGAAAAACCACTTATAAATATCATAAAATTGAAGAGAGACTTAATAGAGTGGATGGATTATGTATATATTATGTTAATAAACATAATAAAACATAATATAAACAAAACATATCACACAATCAATTTAAATACCCCATAAATAATGGAGTATAAGGTTAACCCAAAGAATGGAAATCGGGTTAATAATTCCCTTACATCGGGCTAGTCTTACTTGAAACTTGTTTAAACATCATGTATAATGTTTAAAAGAGTGTTATTAATAACTTATAGAAATTATCTCATGTTTATAAAATCTTATATGATCATTTCATAACCTCATTTTACCTTTTAATTATTTGTATTTTGCTCCTTGCACTATTTTGGGTGAGTTACTTACATGATTTCCATGATTGGTTCATCATGGATGTTCTTGTAGATTGGAAGTGAAACTACAGAAATGGAATGAATTGGTATTTACATATTTCTAGTACCATAAATTATAACAATTACTATTTTAATTTTTTATATGAGGATGATTCATAAGTTTAAACATTAATGATGTTTGTTTAGATCATTCTACTGGTTCTTCGATAACAACAACCTCATTTTGTATTATAATATAGAAACTTGAGTACAATGGAATTCCAAAACACTGGATGGGATATAATAAATATATTTTAAACTGGTTCAACCATAAAAATTGTTTGATGACCATACATGAAGGAATAAATGCAAATTGAAATCACGTCATCTACGATGTCGGTAATTCGACACATCACGGACAATATTTTTAATTCATTGCATAAGTGGGGGATGAGAAAAATAATGATGGGGAATTTTACATAATATGGGAACATCCAGAATATATAATATTCTGGATCTTACATGCCTCTTGGTTAATAGTAGGTGAGGATAGAAGAAGAAAAGAAAGGAATCTAAAAATAAAAGAAAACTTGATAAATTCCTCAAGAAAATTCGGCAGCCTAACGGTGTCTCGTAAAATTTCATAAAACTTGTTTAATGAGAGGAAAGGGATATCTCATCATTCATACATAATAGGGACAGTAACGGGGGATATTTAATGAACTATCCCATCACAAGACAAAGGGAATGGAAGATAATAACATATAATGATTGAACAGAATGAAAATAAAAGAGGATTTTACCTCTTGATCAATTCTCCTTGAGATCCTCCTTAAGGGCTTTTATTTTGGTCTTTTGGTGAGACCAGCAGCACCAGGACAATGGGAAGAATATTGGAGAGGTAATTTGGAAGAATCTAGACAATTCTCAATGCTTGAGAGGTGTAGGAGGAAGAGGGGAGTGAGGGTGGTATTTATATTGGAGGGGAGGGGTATTTTTCATTATTTCAATTATTATATTAATATTTTGCTAAAGACTATGAATAATATTAATTCATGTGACCCCAAATAGTAATAATGGCATGTTATTTCACACCATGTGGGCTTACATCATCCTTGCATAACCTTTTATGTCTTAAGTCAAGTATTTAGTATTTATCATATTTTATCGTATTTTACCATTCATAAAAAATTCTTGAATTTCAGAAAAATCCAAAAAAATTACCCTAACCATTTTCCGAAGTCTATAATTCAAAAAGGAAGTATATTTTTGAAAAATTATTTTCTAAATATTATTAATTTTTATTTTAATTAAAATCATACATATTTCAAAAATTAACAGTTCTAAATCTGTAACTACTTATTTATCACAAAGAAACATTAACCAAGATGTTATTATCTTCTAGCCTTATGAAAATAAAATAATAATAAAATTTACTATTAATTAGGGTCATATAACTAAATATATTACTATTAATAATGGTTTGTTACTATTAACAAAAAATAATTTAGTTTCATCAGACCCCAAATAACTTACTGAACATAATTGTAGATGATAGTTTCTTTAAATTCAAAACATAGAAGTGGAAAAGTTATGTTTTAAAGACTAGTTAAAAATATATACTTAAAACAAAGTTTCATTCATTTCAATTTATTTTATTTTTAAAAAAAAGTTGGGATGTTACAATTATAATAGTTTCTAGATCACTTGTATTATTATGATTATGGGTTAGTCCTTTGTTAAGCTTAATTCTTCCATAATCACTATAATTAATTTTAATTACCTTCACTGATATTTTTTGTCAATAACTAAGTTGAAATTATTAGATATTTTAAATTATTTTGTTTCCGAATATGGAATCTATTTTTCTAATTTCCAATCAGATAATTGTCATAAATTAATTTAAATTTAACCCTACAGATAAGGCGATAATGCAGTTTTTAAAGTAAAAATGTTCAAATGATTTCTAATTTATTATATCAAATTTAAAAATGAAAATTATTATAATGAACTAGGTTGTATAAATTGATAAAATTATGATTTAAAAGATCCATGGAACTTATTTAAAATAACATTTTCCATTATAAATAAATTATATGAAAATGATGTTTTAAATTAAAATTTTGTTTTTTAACCATTTCAAAAGGAAACCGTAGAATAGAATATAAAAATTTGTCCAAACCAAATTTTAATATTTTTTTATTTAAAATAATATGTTAATTTTGAAATATTTAATATATAAATTTTCAAAAAATTAAAATTTTAATCAGATCATTATTAAAAGGCGCTAAATCTATATATATAAAAATATAGGGTTTTAAGCATAAAATTAGGTTCCTTCTTATCATATGTATATAAAATATATTTCCGGATTATCTAAAGAAAAATTATTGAATATATAATATATATAATAAATTAATATCACTCAAAAATATTAACTAAATTAATTCACTAGGAAAAAACATCTTTTAGAGCCTATAAATAAAAAAATCTTTGATATTCGGTTTGTGTTTCATTTCAATATAATTGGTAACTAATAAATTAATCTTATATTTTTGTAAACCATATATTTTTAAGTGAGATAATATTATTCATAACTAATATTTTAACATCTAGGTTATATATTATTGTATTAATTAATAATATTTTAATAATATAATACTTTTTTTATAAAAAAAGTTATTGTGTGTTACACAAGAAATCATGGAAAGTCATTGTTGTATTTTTTTCAAGAAAAACTATGTGTTTTGTATAGAGAAATATAAGACATAGGTTTCATGTAGTGCACAATTAACTTGGTTTTTCATATAATATAACCTACACATTGTTCAATAATATAAAATAAACCATTTTCTACATTGTGTGAAATCAAAAATGTCAAAAATATAAAATTGTTTCGAAAGAATAATTCACAAAATATCATGGTGTTTTTTATACCCCCTCCCCCCAATGACTTTCTCCCTTGAAATGCATCTACGTTATCAATGTATAAATACTTGGAAGATTAATTCATAGAATCCCACAACGTAAAAATGAATAATAAAACATCGCTTAAAAATGGAATATTGGAACCATAATAGATACCCAAAATAACTTATTATCCATTTTCCATGTAGGATAACATAGGAATGGAGTGAGGATTGAACATAAAGGAAAAGAGTAAATATTTATAGATTTTTATTGAGGTCATTAATTAAAATTAGGGAATGATCCAAAAAGCATTTGTGGTCTCAAATTCATAAATTTGAGATGATTTAAAAGGAAAATGGTTGAAAAAAATGTGTTATAACAATAATGTTTATTAAATTATCCTAATGTTGAGTAATTATTATATTAACTAGGAATATAAAGGAATATACACTCTTGAAATATTTATACAGATAATGTTTATTTCGTTGGTTGTGATTTTATCAATTTATAATTCATTAATTATTTATGAAATGGATATCTAGAAATTTACATTGATTCCTGATGTACTAAAATACACTTTTAACATATATTAAGGACCATAAAAGAATGAAATGTATCAATATTTGTTTCAAACTATTATTAAAAATAAATATGGTTAATAAGTATTCTCTAAATATAAAAAATTACTATAATGGAGTATCATTATTGTTTATTCAACCAAAATAATTACACAATAACCAAGAAAATATGTAGTCCAGTGGTAGGCATGAAACCCTTATCATCTTTCGGTCATGCGTTTAAAACCTATATCCCTACCAAAACTGATTGGATACCACCTGACATATAAGGTTCCATTTTATAAACCACAATAACATAATTTCCATAAAATAAATAGTATTGACATTCCCAAAATAATGAAAATCTCTAAAAATACTTTTAACTATGTTTTTACATAAAATCTCAACACATAAATACCTTTTATGAAGGACTACTTAAATCATTCCATAAAGGTTTAACTTTATAACCCTTGTGGAATATGGAAAAAAAATTAGAATGAATGTTATGAAATCATATTAACATTGATCCACCATACATCACAATGTACCACTTGGGTGTCACATTCCAAACATGTGAATACCCTCATCGAATATTCCCATGAAACATGGTAATAAACTAAATTAACATAAATTATTTTGGAAAACCTAAATGATTAATTATTCAAATGATTACTAGATACCTTATTATAATCACAGACTTTATAAACTTCATCCTTTATGGAATTGACCACTTTTTCAATAATCAGTTCTAGTGTAATCCACACCTTCCAATTTACTTATTCATATCAAACTTATTTTTATCAAGAAATCAATATCATAGTGTCAGGAATTAATTCATTTATGCCATCAAAAAATCAAAATATCCCATTATTATGTCCTTATCCCCATTAAAAATTTACTTTTCAATCCATAATCACAAAATAATCAGAAAATAATTATATATTCCATGACTCATGTTACACAATCCTTGAATTCCAAAACATAAATAATTCATTCATCCAATTTAATTTTTAAACCATTAATTAAGCATCATCAACATATTCATTAATACCTCTTTCCTTGAATATGAAATATAAATCATGTTTTAAGGTTCCTAAAACATAATATATTCATTATTATTGTGATTATTGTAAATAATACATGAATAACATCACATAACTTTCACATGTTGATTTATGTCTCTTTATATTCATAAGTATTACTAATACTAATACCACCTTCTTAATTCTCTTTATGAAATTTCCACTTGGGAAGTAAATTTTTTATGGTTCCCAAAATTTATACTTCCAAAACAGTCAATGTTATTGATGTTCCTAATAGTTCCTTCTATTTACTAAAAATGGAAAGCACTGGATGAGAAACACATATCAAAGAAGAAATCCACATAATCATGAAAAAAATATTTAATATAGTATTCCTAAATATAAATCCTTTATTTAAATCCTTAATGACGGTTCTTAAAGAGTTTTTTATTTCCTAAAGAAAATCCCTCAGTAGTGTCAATCCAGGTGTGAAGCAATACCCATTATCATATACCATCTTACACTGAATCAGGCCAAATGCACCTTGCAAGAGCTATTACCCTTAGTTGTATATATTCTAGAGACACATCAACATGTAGTATCTAAATAATAATGTATTTTGTGAAACCACTAACTCAATTTTTTACCAAAGTCCCATAAAATTTCCCTCAATATTAACACATCATTGTACTTATCCTTATAAAAATACTTAGACATATCGTTAAAAATATACATAAGGGTCTCAAAATATTTTTATCATCCTTGTTTTCAAAGGGTCACTAAAACTATTATATGATAACAACGATAACAAAAAATTCATCGCATACATAGACAGTACATCATTTTTTTAGAATATATAAAACATTACACAAAAAAAATTTGAAAGACCGTATTAGTTTATTGTAATTAGAAACATGGGAATATAAACACTGTTACATAAGTATTCTATATTATCTCCCACTATGTTGTTTTTAACTTGTACCATTTTTAGATACATCAGTTATAGTACCTATCTTTATAACACAGGGGAATGTAAACCTAAAAGGGGTGAGCTTAGATTCATAGTAAAGGTAAATGATGGATATATGCAATCATAATAATGGGAATAGGAATATGATAACTTGATCCCAAAAAATTAAAAGATCATTCCCTTTATATAAAAGTTAATAAACAAAAATCATGGCATAAAAGTTATAATGTCACAAGAAATTAATCCTAGGGAAATAATGAACATAGTCCATGAGATCAGAAAATATTAATGTGATAAGGACAGTTGAAAAACAAAAAAACCTAGAAAATATAATGTCAAGACTTCCTACCAAGACATTTATAACATGTTGGGCTTGGGCTACAACCTATGTTCCTTCATCATGATAGGTTTAAAAAACCATGTACACTTTTATATTTGGGGTTGGGCTAGAACTCATATACCCTCAAACTTTTAGGCTTAGAAAAAAACACATGCACATCAATATTTTCAGGCATGGGCTACAACCCATGTACCTTCATGTTTTGTGGTTGGGCTATAACCCATGTACCTTCTTGTTTTTTGGGATTGGGCTACAATTGAGTACCTTATTATTTCTAGAATTTCCTATAACCTAGGTACCCTTAGAACCCATATACAAGTTATCATTACCTAATGAATTTGATGATGTTATAGGTCCCACTAATCAAAAAATAAAATAAAACTTACATTTTATACATAACAGTCATCATAACACCAAAAATTAAATATATGGGTCCAAAAACATTAACTCATAACCTGTGAAATGAAATGGGTATCATTAAAATTTAATCATATCATAACCTGTGAAAATAGATAGCTTTCATAATCATTTCATAAAAGCATAACCCAAGAAAAGTAGTAGGTTTCAAAAACATGAAACCAATAAAATTAAAACGTGATTCAAAATAATATAACCTGTTAAAGAAATACATGTTTCATTTAGAACATTCCATTAGAAAATAAAACATTCAATGAAATAATATGAATGGAGCCATTGAATCATTTCCCATAATGACATGATTAACATCAATGGATGTCATCTTAGATGGAAAATAATTTTGAAATATCTTTTAAAAACATTATTTAGAAAAATATCAATTCATCTTAGTAAATTGATCCTTATAAAATAATACATTTTTAAAACAATTTTTTTTTTAAATATATTTAAAATTTTATAAAGAAGACTTTGTAAATATTTTTGAAAACATCTTATTTATTAATATACAAATATATATTGAAATTGTTTATAAAAATATTTTCTTTGAAAACATATCGAAAAGGCATAAAACTTTTTTGAAAAAACATTTAAATGAATATAATTTTAGAACATATAAATAATTTTTGAAAACATTTAAAATATCTTTGTAAAAATAAATAATTTTTTAAACCTTTTCCTTCAAAAAATAGGATTGATAATTTTATAAGGAATCATTGATAACCAAAAAACATTTTTGATGTCCTTTTAAAAGAAACCAACATTAAAAACAATGAATGTGTTGAATATTAGGAATAAAATCACAGAAAATAGACATGTAATAATAATATGAAATATTCCTGGAAATTATTGTCATGATGATGGGAATGTCCGTATGTGCTAGAACATTATTCTTTACCTTAAAAGTTCAGAAAAGTGTCTTCATTAGAAAAAAAAAATATTCATCCAAAAACGATTTCTTAAATGGGAAAAATAGTTAAAATTTATCTTTAAAATAATTGAATAAAATAAAAACAATTCTAAAATCATTTTTACTTATCACAATATTGAATGAACATAGTTTTTCAACCAAAAGTAATGATATAGACCCATTTTCATAAGATTTTTAACATAACTATCTTAAGTACAAATGAGGGAAAAATGGTACCATTACATTGATATAATAATAATATATAGATGTTAAAAAAAGTTATGAGTGTTCTTGAGATATGGATTATATTATTTCATCAATGGAATCGTAATCGTAAGAAATCTCGATAAACAATCATACTATTTTGAAAAATTCAACTTATCACATGGTAACATTGAACAATAGTCATCATTGGGGAAAATAAAATTACATTAACCATAAAATTGTTATAAATTAAGGATATTAATGATATAACATTTCAAATAAACCTCAAAAAATTATTTATGTGTTTAAGAAAACATGCTTCTAAGTAATGGAAAATTGAGAGAAAAAAATGTTACATATTTGATAACATTGGAAACATAAACCACATAAAAGAGTGATCATATAATGGATATGTAAATACACATAAATATTATAAT
Source organism: Viscum album (assembly GCA_963277665.1). NCBI lineage: Eukaryota > Viridiplantae > Streptophyta > Magnoliopsida > Santalales > Viscaceae > Viscum > Viscum album. The sequence goes on from OY728145.1 coordinate 1,790,269,752, forward strand.
AATATTCTTATAATAAATATATTTGATTTATAAACACCATTCAAACCATATGAGTTGTGATGAATGCATGTATCTAATGGAAATAAAAAGTTCTGATGAAATTACCATACCATATGTCTTGATTATGGTCATACTCATTAAAACCTATTGTCTAATAAATATTATTTTATTATAAATCGATCATTGGAAAATATTATAATATCTAACATTATAAATTTTTTATTATTAATTTGTGTTACCCTCTAATTAACATATATATGTAAATGTATTACTTTGGGTAATATTGGATTTATTTTTCACATGTGTCTGAATTTATTGAATATTTTATCCTTATACTTATATAATGATATCCATAATTTAAACCATGATAAAAATAAAATTTATATTCATTATATGTGTATAATAATAATTAATATAATATATATGTTGGATAAAGGAATACGCCGTTCATGTAGACAGTTTGTCATATGTGTGGATGAATGTTGTTTTAGTTAAATTTTCATATTTGATGTGTATTAAAAAAACATATATGTATATATAAATATGGTAAAATTAAAATATTGTTATTATATAATATAATTTCACTAAAAAATCATCAATTCATTCCATGTAGTGTGTAAATGAATCACATAACATTGAGGGGGCGATAATCCACACATCCTCAAATGAAATTATAACAATTAAACAAAATTAGAAATTATAAATATATGTATTCTGAATGAAGAAAATAAAAATAAATACTTAATTAATATAATACATGTAATATAACAATCTATTGTGTTTATAAATCATAATCTTTAAAAAAGATTAATGAACAAATGAATAATCAATGTTTTTTTAGGCAGTAGTTCATTGTACACGTAAATAGTATATTCATTATCCAGTAGATGGAAGTGTGTGTATGTTTAGGTAAAACCATTAGCATAAAAACATCATAGTATATTTCATATACTGGTGTTTTTTATAGTCATATAATAATAATAGTTGAGTAGTGGTGAAGAAAAATAAATCTAAAGAGCTTATGGAAAGACGTTGCCTCTTATTTGGGTAACTCTTTTTTGTTTCCAGCAAAGGAAATCCTTGGATTCATTTCTTCCTAAATTGAGGGATTATAAAATTAGGGGGGATATTGACAAGATACATGGGTGTATAGTGGTTGATATAAATAATTTTTAGAGTTTTTAGGATGTGGGAGGATAGGAGGCCTTTTTATAGTGGTTGAGGATTGGGACTCTCATATATTTTTGAAATGGGAATTTCACTGACATTTGTTCAATTGAAATTGGCTCCCATAAAGTAAAAAATTGGATCAAAGAGAGTATATGTTCTAAATATTTCCATCCAATGTCTATTGAACAAGTATCTAGGTCATTTGTGTCCTTATGATTAATGTTTAGTCCTTTGTTAAGATTACATTGGAGTTCATCATTGTAATTAATTTTAATTACATTCACTAATATTTTTATCAAAAAATATGTTTTCATTATTTGAAATTAGAAATTATTATGATTGAAAATATGGAATAAATTTTTCTAAATTTAAATCATTGATAGAAATGTAATTAATTTAAATTTAATCTTGAATACTAGAGGACAAACCATGTTTTTAAAGTAAAACCATCCAAAAGATGCAATGTTTTTATACCCTGTTTCAAAGTGAAATTAATTCTAATGAACCATTTTATATTAATTGAAAAAAGGATCTATATAAGTCTTTAAACCAATTTAAATTACAAGTTACCCTTATAAATAAATTAAATGAAAAACTAGTTTTGAAATAAAATTTAGTATATTTATCTGTTCACTAAAAATGAAACCCTATATAAAAATACCAAAAAAAATTCATAACCAATTTTTTTTATTTTTTTTATTTTAAATATGTTGTTTGTTTTGACATATTTAATCAATTAATGTTTCAAAATTTATATTTAAAATTGTTTCTCCATTAAAAGGCAGTATAACTACCATTGTAAAAATATAGTGCTTTAAGTATTAAATTCGGATTGTTCTCATATTATGTATATAAAATATATTGGATTAATCTAAAAAATAAATTATTGAATATATAATATATATAATACATTAATATCACCAAATTTTTTAATTAGTTTACCTTATTAATTCTAAAAAATTTGGGAGCATAAAAATAATAAAATCCTTTATATTCAGTTGGTTTTTTCATTTCTAATTAATTATTAACCCATGAATTCATATAAAATTTGTGTAAAACGAATATTTTTAAAAGATAATAAATAATAATCCTAAACACTAATTTAAAATATAGGTTATATCTTATTATACCAAAGAATAATACTTTAATAATATATTAGTTTTCTGTAAAACTAAGTCTTTCCCATTACGCAAGCCATATACAAAAGTCATTGGTGCATGTAACACGAGGCAACCTCGATATTTTGTGTAAAACATGATAAAATTAATGTTGCATATAGTGTATTATTAACTTTTTTTCACAAAATAACACAAGAGGAAACAATGATTTAATATATAATAAAATATTTTTAGTGTTGCATGAAATATAAAATATAAAAAAGATTAAAATAATTAAAAAATTAAAATTAAAAAAATCTTAGGGTGTTGTAATATAATTTGAGGGTCATAAATCATATAGGCTATGAAAGGTGGAGACTCATTGGATTTTGAGGTGCATTATCTTACTGTATTCCCTTGGTAATATTCTGTGGGATATTATGAGAACGAGACACTCCTCTATGAAATCCACATCTATATGTGTCCTTGGATGTTCCTAGGTGCAGATGTCTTTATTGGTCCATAGAAATTAATAATAATATTATTAAATATTATTAGTCCATGTACTTTTATTTATTTACGAATCATGTGAAAACAAATGTTCACAACAAGGTTGGATATGTTAGGTCTATCATGAGTAATATTGCATCAATGAAAAATTTTAGAATGTATTTATCACTTCTATACTTTAAAAAAACATAATATCTCAGTCCCTTTGATGGAAATGATATATCCTTAATAAATCTATGGACATGGTGTTCTATGGGCATGTTCTATTTCAAACATTTCATATAAAGATACATCAAGCATATAGGTTGATGGAACCATTTTGACACCTCCATGATTTGAGATATTGTGCAAATGGATTACATTGCATGATAAAAATTCATATGATCTATTATTTACGTGCAACATTAATTAATTTTTGTATGAGTTCCTTGACATGTTTCTAGATTTTAACATGGGAATTTAAGAAGCCTCACCTAATTCCACTAAGAACGAGGCATACAGTTCCACACACTATGTGTATCATGAATCTCAGTTAAAAATAATTTATTATTTATTATTTAACAAGGTGAGTAAATTTTATTCATGTAGGTGGTATAATATTTATTTCTATTTTCTTGATCACATTCATTCCAACGACAACTATTCATAATAATATAATGTGAGTAGAATATATAATAAACATTTAATTTCTATTTTGGAAATAAATATTTATTTATTTAGTGGTGAATAATGTATTTTTATTTATTAAATAAATATATAGACAAATTTAAAGGCCTAATAAATATTATAAAGGAATTTAGGACAAGGATTTCCAGTCCAGTGAGAATATAATAAATATTGAAAAAATCTTATAAAATAATATACAATTTAATTAGAATGTTACGTGCATTTCAATAAATAATAATTTGAGTATTATCATTTGACAAGGTGTTTTTGTTTAGATTGTTTAAAATATTAAGGCCACTTTTAAAATTATTTTATTTTAATGCTGGGAACTTATAAAACCAGTTATGTTATTTTTTGAATATAAATTTTTTTTTTCGGTTGTACACAAGAGAATTCGAAAATTATCTCTAGCCATTGAGATGCCTCTTCTCCATGATTTCTCACAAGAAAGGAGAGCAATTTTCCTCCCCCAGATCAAGGAGAATACTTTGGATGAAATTATCATTGTGATATAAGGTATATGATGCAATTTTAGGGATCTTTCATGCTCTCACCAAAATATTCATTCGGCGATGTTCGGATATTTGTGGAACACATGTGGATCACTGCATGGTGGTATCTGCACATGATTCCTACAACACAACAACGGTGCATTGTAGATTTGTTTCGAAATCTATAAATGAAGAAAGTATTCCATCGATATTATTCATATAAAATTAAAATAATTATAAAAAATGTAATGATATTATCTCTCTGGATTTAGTGTGATTCATGTTATTTGTCTTCATAGATTCAATTCCCTTGAACATAGTGTTTGTCGTCATGACTGAAAATTAATTTTTTATTATAAAACACTTTTAAGGGAAAAGAGATAAACCACATACAACCAAATAAAACTATCAGACTGCCCCAACCAAGAAAATGAGCCAACAATAAATCATCTCTGACATCGACCCCTCGGCAAGCAGTCCTATACAGAAGCACGGGCATAGAACCGATGGTGAAGCCATACCCTCTCAAGCATCCAAATCCAATGGACCTGTATTAAGAAGATTAATTCTCTAATCCCCATATTTAGAAATACCAAGTTGCGTTCTGAAAACAAGAAAACAAAATGCAAATAAAAACATAAGTTGACCCGAGAGACCAAACTCACACAACCAATACACCCATGCCCTCCAACCAAAGCCACCAGGTTACATTAAGTCACTAACAAGGAATTTAATATTACAAGAGTCTGTCTCCCTAAATAGATTCCACGTAAAGGATGATAACCTAAAGTCTGCTTCTTCTAATAACCAATTCTCAAAAACATACACGAGTTGGTCCCGAGTCTGAATGTACTCCTCAACATTGATCTTCCCATGGTTGAAACCCCCTACCAGAATTGAGTCATGTTTTTCAATACAAGATTATTTCTCCTCACTAAGGGACACCTCTAGAGGCCACCCCATCATTTTAGCCGACTCTTACTCAGTAGAATTGAGCAATAGAACCTATTATAACACGTCTTCATCGAAGCTTAAAATCAGAACCAAGGACTGAAAATCCTGCTCCCCTGGCCTCCGATGTCTCAGAGGTTCATATCTATCATCTTGTCACTCATCTTCTTTGATGATAGAGTCCTCAGAAGAGGATGTAGAGATGAATATTCATTCCACCCCTTCTTACTCCTGGGACCCCTGGAACTCTTTGGGCTTAGAGCCTCATCAGCAGAATGGTCGTGCACACTCCCTTTGGAAAACATCACACTGACTCTGTCTCCCTCACCAAGAATAAGAAAATATGAACTCAAAACATCCTCTGAAAGGCCTTAAAACATGTTACTCAAAGCAATTGATCTCAGTCTCCCTTCCTTCCCACTTCTTCTTGAAACAGATTTAACCATATCAAGTCCATGCCTCCCCTTACTCATGTCCACACTGTCCACCCATGTCCTCTTGGCCACCGAACCAGAATGATTCACCTTCCCTTAATCAAGCGTTTGATCCATTATTAATTTACCCCCTTCCTCTGGGCTTCCGCATGAAAATCCTCAAATTGGTGATCTCCAACTTCATCCTACTCATAGTGGCTGGATGAACACTTTAGATCCCTTTGTAGCCTGCTGGACACATCCACCACCATCGGGTTAACATGGAATGCTACCACACCAGTTTCGGGAGCCTCCACACCAGCAGAAATGATGACATCTACCTCAATTACAGTTCGCACCTCCTCCACGGGTTGCAACGAGTTTCCTTTATCTCTAACCTCTTCACCTACTGCATACAGACCCAAGCCCAAGGTCTCACAAACCAGATGAATTTTACTTTTTCCATTGACCGCCGTCTAAGCCATGTCATTCCCACACCTAAGGCTATCCTTCATCAATTGAGGTCCAAAGCCCTTTCCCACAAGCAAAGCGCGATTTTCTGAAGCCTCACCACTATCTTTGACTTCCATCCTCGACTTAACTAGAGGTCCCCATTGGAAGCACTCCATCTAATGACCCGTACGCTTGCACACAGAACATCAAATGTTGCAATTTCCATGTCCAGCAGCGTTACAGGTCCCCGATGACAAACATCTTATTCGTGCCCCAGCCGCCTGCAGTAGGAACATAAGACCAGAAAATCCTCATAAACCACTAACTTCTTGACCCTGTAATCCTCCCCAATTGTAATCAAAACATAATAAAATGTAGATATAGACACATCCATTTCTACGCAAACCCACAGATTGACTGGGTGAAAGATCGAATCTATTCGAATTTCCGAGCATAAAAATCTTCTGAAAATATTTCCAAGCATTCTTATAACTGAGGGATATTTTAAGAGGTAGAGGAAGTTTCAAGAAACTAACCCATACCACGGCGGAAGTAGGATCACGATTCATGTGAAACTTAAATGACCACCAAAATAGGATGAATCGAAGTCCATTGATGATGCGGGGGAACTTGACCATGCGTTGATGGAGTCCTTCTGCGACACGAATCGAACCATAATGTGGTGTTTGTCGAGAAGTCACGTTGTCACCCGTTCTTTAAGATCCCATGAACTGAAGACAAATATATCGAAGGAGTCTACCAAGGGTCTCCATTGCTTGAATCGGAAAACCAGGGTAAGATCCATAAGACCGGAGGTTTCCGTGAACTCAGAATTTTAAATATTGATATTAGGGAAACCATCAATATAATTCGTGACTTTCGGGCATAATGTGGCTTTCAGAAATGGAGGAATAAAATTAGGGTTTGTGAAGCGGCAGAAGATCGGCTCTGCATCCCTGAACATCGAGTATCACTCCCCCACTGGGGGGAAGGGTCCGGCTTCGGAGCTACCATTGTCATCGATGGGAGAAGTCCATCGCCTAGCCAGGAACCAACCCTTGAATCCATGTTTATCATCATGAAGATCACAGATTGATTATTGAACATAAAAAATTGTTGAGAACCTCCCATTGTAGGCTTCCATTTTCTATAGAGCCGAGAATAATAATTATGGAATGGTAAATAAAAAAACACGTTTCACTTAATCAATAATTAGAGCGTGGAGAAAAATATGGAAGGATTAAAGGGACATCTAATAATACCTTATATATAATCACATGACCTTGAAACATGAACAAGTATATTATTAAAAATAACGACCTAGAAAATAATAACTAAAATCATAATGATGGAATGTATAATTCTCGAAATTTTTCAAACTTATTGCTGAATCCTTATGATAAGGCTATTAATGTATGGGTATTAATACATCAAATACCCATTTAATAAGGCTATCCAACCAATTATTCTCATGATAAATATTGTTGAGTTGACGGAATATGCAATTTTGGGCCCCAGTAAATTCATTTTATTTTCAATGAGTTCATTAAATGAATACAAATTATAACATAATAAATATTCCATAAAAATCAATAATTTTATGTATTGGAAGAACTAACATATGGAATGTCAACTCTTTCCCAAGTGAAAATTATCATAAAACATACATAAAAAAGAAGAATGGTATCAATATAACATATCCCTAGTAAAGAATATATAAAACAAACAAAATTGTACATTGATTAATATAAATACCATAAAGAGATCATTTAAAAACTTTATGAGGAAAATACCATTTTAATACTACACTCAAATTCTAAAAATAAAAATATCCAAAATATAAGGATATATATTTTATTCCAAAATATCCATCGAAACATCTCATGTAATATTCAAGGTAATGAGTGTTCATAATGGTGGAAAATTATCTTCCTATTTTTATATTAAAACAATGATCTCTTTCACATTATTGATAAAAATTAAAAAGTAAAACTTTTGGAAAATGAGTAGAAGATGCCTTTTAAACCATTTTTATAAAAATTAAAATATAGAATAAAATATATTCAATAAGTCATTATATCATATTAGACACATTATTATGAAAATATTGACATCAATGTAAATGGTACAAGATAGAGTAGAAAAACGAAGGTATTTTTTAGAAAAACATTTTTTCAATCTCTCTTGTACATACAAAATGATTATAATGAGAGAAAGCAACATAATTTGTAGAAATAAATAGGATAAAATAATTTTTTTCTGAATATTAAAAGATCATATAATTCTCAAAACATATAATTAGAAAAAAAATGAATAAATATTAGATTGTGATATAGTCTCTTACCGATGTGGTATCATTTAAATCATAAACCTCAAAAAATAAATACCATCAAATTAATCATTAAATACCATTAATATAATGATATTAAATATATGAAATGTCAAATGGGAAGTATATACAGGAGTCAAAATTTATAAGTGTTAAATTTAGAAAATGTCTCATTAAAGTAAATGTGAGATGAGAAACAAAAACAATGATTATAAACTTGATGTGAGAATTAATAAATGGGTGATTATGTGTATCAAAATAATATCTAAATAAATAGTATTGGAAATATAAAATAAATAAATAAAGGTAATTTCAAAATTATTATTGTAATAATATTTTCAATGAATTTTTAATTTAACCCAATGAAATGATATTGAGTTGAAAACCCTGTTATAACATGGTAACATTCATGTCAAATCTCCTAAGAAAGAATAAAATTTATTCAAACATAATATACCATGACTTATGAAGGAATAAAGTTATAATACATATATTGGATTTATATACTTTATATAATATAAATTATCTCATTACATTAAAATATTTATTAATGAAATAAATTTGAGATATAATCTTTTACGTTAATTCCATATCATCATGTATGTTATTTATCATCCTGAATAATGACAATATGTTAAGAATTATCTTTTTTGAGAACCATTTTCAATTTTTTATTAAATTTAATTAATTTATTTCCATGTAATATTTATTTGTGTAATCAATTACGTTCAGATATGAAATTTTTATTATATTTGGTTTATATCTATAAAATAACATTTATATGTTGAATATTTTAAAATGTATCCTTCATCTATCATATCCAGAATATAAATAATGAAAAAAATATAATTTTTATAGATAAATTATTCATTTAAATATTACTATGAAATTTGTTTATTAAAAATGAACTATGTTGTAATCATGGAGAGAGTAGTCTGTATATACACTTGAGTAACATTTCATTTTTTCAATAATCCTGATAGAAATAAGGTTTATATTATTTTATTTTTCCATAATTATAATTATATTAAATATATAATATTATTTAATTGAATACCCTTATATATTTTATCAAAGATCTGCATCATCGAATAATGAATCACATCACGTCCTAGAGGTGGTAATCCATGCGTACACAGAAATGATATTATAATCTTGCAATGAATTGAAAGATAAGAAAATATATGATATTATACTCTTCCACAATTTATACAACGTCTTGAATATCCTATATACACATTAAATCCATCATAATAAATGGACATGATAGGTGATGATGGAAAACAAATCATCGGTTAAACAAAGAGGTAGTCCTCCAAACACATGAATGATGATTTCATTTCCCATTTGATGGAAAATTAGAGGGATGTAGGTTATGAAATTTACATAAAAAATGTAATTATATGTAATATAATAATTTTATTATATCTTTATGTTTGAAAAATATTAGAACGGTTGGAATAATATATAGAATGAAAACACTCGTTTAAGAATGATAACACTTCTCTAGAAAACCACATTAGGTATACATTAAAATCCATCCAATAATAATTTCATAATAAAACCATGTCCCGTGGGGATGTTTAGGGAAATGAGGATAGGTATTTTGTTTGCTACATAAAATAACCGAAGACATGTACTCCAAGATCCTATGTTTAAATCCATAAACTTAAATTTATTTCATTGATGATGATAATGGTGACACCAATTTACCGTCTAACCCAAACAACATCAAAATGAAAATATGGTTCACTTATAACGTCATTTAACTTTTAGGGTTTTTGTTTTAGATAATTAGGAAAAACTCTTACATAAAAAACTTACATTCACATGGACACAAAAAAAATGGTTTATAGAGCTCAAAACCATAACCCATTAAAACCATAATTTATTATTTAATGTTAGGTCATTAATATCATCCTTGTGAAATAATTTATAGGAATAAATAATAAAAACTTATTCTTCATAACCTAGGGAAAAGTAAGCATAAGAAAGGTGAGATCAAATTTTGAGTATGGGTAAACAAAAGTATTAATAATTGAATGCAACAACAGGCATTATAGTTAATAAGTATAACATCCCAAGAGATTCAATTTGAGATATTAAATCTATTTATTGTATTAGTACTTCTATTACACAATGTTTTGACCAACGACCATAATAGTTCATTGCCTTTGGAATATAAGTAATTGTTCATTTAATTTGGTGAAGGATCATTGTCATCTCCTATATAGATCTTACCTTGTAGTACTCTATGTTAAATACATTATTTACAAATTTGGGAAAGTAATCATAAGAAATGGTTAGATCACATACTCAGTTGGGGTAAAAAGGGAAGATATTTAAGCATAACATCAGTATATGGGTATTAAAATATGATTGTAAAATTTTACTCGAATAAAATGCATATCAATGACCCTGATCTTGAATCATGGATTCGATGACTGGATGTTCATTACAAATGAAAAATAAGATAACAAATAACATAATTCAAGAGAGTATAAAAATGGTATAAAACTAACAATTTATTTCATACACATATGCTACAAATATCTTATGTGAATGATACACACCAAGACATTCATTGTGTGCTAGGCTTAGGATAATCACTACTATACCAACATCGGGCTTCAGATTACTCCCCATGTAAAATCTAGTATTGGGATTAGGATGAACTCCCATTCACCCTCCAGTTACACACATTTGATTTCATCATGTGTTCCCTCTTGTTTCGGGCTTAGGATGACCTCTTATGTACCCTCTTTTTTCTGGAATAAGATGACCTCCCATATACCAACTTGTTGTAGGCTTAGGATGATTTCACGTATATCCTATGTTATTATATAAAATTTATCACTACTCAATGATTTGGAGGGATATATATTTCCAACCCATCATAAAATTAAATTATACATATGTTCACCACAATAACATAATTAATTCATTATAATAGAACCCCATAAAAAATAGGTTCCATAATTATTTCATCATTACAAAACCCATGGAATAGTTGTGAGATTCATAAAAATCACTCCATAACAAATATAATTCATTTCAAAAAAATAACAAGAATGGTATCCTTGTATCTTATCTACTGTATGTTATAGTAACACCAACTTATATCATTATATGTGGAAAATAATTTTGAAATCTCTATTTAAAATATTTCTTGGAGAAAATAACCATTCTTCATTAAAGAACGTTTTTAAAATCATAAAACATTTATCAACCATTTTTCATTTCAAATAAACTTTAAAACATATTTGAAAATCTTTAAAATCAATTTTAATAATCTTTTAAATCCATTTCCACAAATATTCTTAAAAATAGGAATAATTTATACAAAACAATGATTTTGAATAAAACAAATTCCAAAACAATGATAGAATAACATCAAATTAAAATTATAATGTCACTAGAATAATTGTTTTAATGATAAAACCATTTATTGGTGCATATAAACTTCATATAATAATGTAGGTGCATAACCTAACATGTTTCTCAATGAAGGAAAATCGAGATAGAATTTCCTTAACAATTTGGGAACATTGGATTTGTAAACCCAATGATAGAGAGATCTTAAGATGATTTTGTAAATAACCTAAAAATAAAGTATATGTATCATAAAATTAATTCATGGACATTATATACACCACACAAAATAAACTGGTTCATAATATTTCATAATCCTCAGAGAAATAAAATTTAGACTTGAAATCCTCTTACCATAAGTCTTAAATTCCATCTTGCACATTCGAACTTCCTATATAATTAATATTATATTTTTATATCTCTACCATATAACCATATATATATAGTAACATATTTTATTTATTTATAACATTATATTACTCCCTTATAAAAATTAAATGATTATGTTGTGTTTTAGAAAAAATCCACTTTGTTATATATGTTTTGACTTAATCTTGTTACTCATTCTTAGATCCGTATTTCATCATCTCCAAAATGATCACCATGATATAAATATCATATATAATCATTATATATATATATATATTCATTAATAAAAGAGATAGATACTTAATAAAATACAGCATTCATGGAGATGTTAGGTTGTACGTACACATGAATGATTTTTTTTATTTTCATGTCATATTAAAGATAAATTATTTGTGACATATTATCATTCTAGAAAAAAAATTCGGTAATATATATCACAATTTTTTATATAAAATATCTTCAATAAATTCCATGTAAATCTTGAATGAATAAAATCACTTTGCAATGCGGTTGTTTTCCATACACACAGAAGTCATTATCATATTTCCCCAAAATGGAAAGCATGATAGTACATGTGATATAAAATATTCAGAATCATAATAAAATTATTAATATAACATATATGATATATAATATATAAATAAATCATTATTCCTAATCACTAATGGAGTTAATGGAAGAATGAATGGCATTCCCTCAGGATGCGGTAGTTTGTTGTACACATAAAAAATGATTTTGTATCCCATTTGAAGTAAGGGTTTTATGTTTTAGGTCAAAAAAATAAAATAAACACATATCAATGTATTTAATATACTAATGATGTTATATATACATGAAATAAAAATAATTTATGGGGTTCAAGGAATTAATATGAAAAAAACATTCAGTGACGAACGTTACCACTCCATTAGGTATCTACATATTGTTTGCACAAAAAGGACTTCCTTGGTTGGATTTCAAACCGATGGAAGGATTATAAAATTAAGGGAGGTAAGTTCGGAGGATATCTTAAAAGGTTTTTTTGATTGAAATAGTTTTAAATGTTTGAATAAAATAGAAGAAGATGTACCCATTGTTAAGAGAGGGGAGGAGCACTCTTGGAATTTCTTGAAAGATTAATTTGTATTAAATTATATATAAAATAAATTACACAAAAATGATGTTGATTTGAATATAAGATATGATAAAAATTTTATATAATCAAAAATATATTTTATATATGTTTTGGTGTTATTTTAAACCTTATCTTTTTTTTAACCCTTCGTTAAATCATTTTAATTTCAACCACAATAAGAACGATTTCGATATAAAAGGATATGATTTTTTACTTATAAAATATAAATTTGACAATAAAAATAAATTTATATTATTTTTGACCATTTTACATCACATTTTACATTATTTAATATTTTTACCATTTCAAAATAATTTAATAATATATTATTTTTATGAAATATTATAAGTGTCAATTTTGACATTATTCATTAAATTGATTTTAAAAAACTCATGAAAACAATATATATTACAAAAAAATTTCATACACTCATAATGTATCATAATAATCTATTAAATTATTGGATCCCCTTAATTAAGTCAAATTATATTTTTGTTAATATTTAAAATATTGTTTACTTTACTTTTTTGTTAATTGGATAATTACTCCATCATTATTGTGTAATTATTTATAGTAACTGTTTCATCAAGGAAATTTAGAATTTATTTTCCTTGATTTAGATAAAAATATTATATTTCATAATAATATATATATTTGAGAATATATTCTATTTAACTAAATATTAAAATATTATACTTATTAAAAGTTAGAGTGTTAAATTACATCACTCTCCTTGATTTTAATAATATATAAGTAATTTTCATGGAATAGTCTAAATTAAATAATTTATTTTGTAAAATTATGTGTTAAGGGTTGGATTAAATTCCTTCTGTAAATTTCTTGAAGGTTTTACAGTATTATTATAATATAAATAATATTATTTTTACCCGTAATTACAATATATACCCATAACCATGGTAATAAAAATATAAACATTTATTACTCTTATTGTAAAAAGGGACATATTTAATAAATTTTTTACATTATTATTCCAATTATTCTATCTAATTTAAATAATTAAAATAAAACAAGGGTCATAAATTAATTTAATATTAATCCAACATACCGAATGATAAACAGTATTTTAATGTGAAAACGGTAAAAAGTTTGAAACATTTTTATATCAAATATCAATGTGAAATTAATTCATATTAAATATATTTTATTGAGTGATTTAAAATTTTACTAATAATAATTTTAAAAAAAATTATATAATAATTTATCTACATAATTTAGATGAAAATATGGTTTCTAATCGAAATTTTGTATTTTTCACTATTAGTGAAAACATGAATCTTCATAGAAACATACCAAAAGTTCACCGAAATTAAATTTTATATTACACATTCTAAAATGAATTTTATTTTCTCATATAAAAATTAAAAAATTTCAATAATTATATTTAAAATGTGTTTTCCAGTAAATGGAGACAACAATATCGTTCAAAAACATACATCTTGTTATTCATAATATTGTATTTATTCTTATATGATGCCTAAAAATATTTTTTATGAGTTTAAATAAAATTTATTTTATTATGTAACATAAAATTTTATTAAAAACATTCATTTATAGAAGTTTCTTACTTTATTGTGATAATATATTATTATTAAATGGTGTCTATAGATAGAAAAACATTATTATTAGAAAATGATTTTATTTTAAATAGATATTACATTCATTTATTTGTAATTTATAACCAGTGGATTCATTTTATATACTTGTACTATAATAATTTTACAATTTAGTTCATCTTATTTATAATTTCCATTCAAACATTTAGGTGGGGACTGAAATAATATGTTAAATGAAATATTATTATCATATTGTAGTTTGCTAAAAAAAATCTTGCTTATAACACTAGATATCAAAAGAACATGGAATTATGTCTAACATTATACCAAAAATAGTGTTTCTAGTACTGAAATATAATCGACGTGTTTCATGTAATGGAAACATAACATGGTGGTGTGTATAATAGAAACCAAATTTTGTTATTTCATAGAAAAATATATATTCAGAGTTATGTGCGATGAAAAATATAAAAAAAATTAAATTATTTTGAAAAAATTCCAAAAATATCAAGGAGTTTCATTATACCCCCAAAAAATAACATTATCCCTCAAAATTCTTATGGCTTATCAATGGATTAATACTTGAATGATCCTTTCACAAAAACCCACATTATAATAATTAATATTAAAACATACATTAAAAAAAGAATGTAAAAACATAACAATTAACCAAAATAACTCATAATTAGGTTTCCAAATATGAGAGCATATGTGCAAATTGAATCCTTAGACAAGGAAGAGAAATCTAATTATCATGTTCTGATGGAGAGTGATGGATAATATAGTTAAAAGAAATATGATGATCATAAATCCATAACCCAAAATGTCTAGAAAAGGGTCAGTGATAAAATAAAAATGGATGATAACAGGACATCACTTTTATTGATGACCCATTTCATATAGTTGAATAATTTTCTGGATAATACATTCTGACATGATTTCAAGACACCCTTATTCCTTTTTATGCCCCGATCGATTTCCACATCTTCTCATATTGCAAGAAATGAAGGACAATTTTTCTATCTTGGAGACTTAGAATATCACGAGACTCATTAATATAATGATAGGTCATTCACTCTATCATTATCAAAAGAAATATGTATGAAAAATTTATCCAATTTTCATTAATCCCCATATTGTGAGATAATACTTTTATCTCTAAAATATCACCTCTTTATGACAAAAATCATTCTATAAATTGTTAAACTTATTACCCTTTCGAAATATTAAAGTTAAAATCATTATAAATAAGGTTAATAAATTTCTCAAAAACATATTAGAATTGATCCCCCCAAATATCATAATGCACCTCTTGATTTTAACATACAAAACATTTGAATACATTGATCGTTTCTTCTCTCGAAACATTGTAATTAATATAAATCCTTATTGAAAACATGATTTATTTTTATTCTAAATATTATTCAATATATTACTCACGTCCAAAAATATCATAAACTGTAACCATTATTACATTAATCACGTTGTCAAAAAATCCCAAATCAATTCTCAAGAAATCAGTGCCATTCGATTTACTAATTCATATCCAACATATCATTATACCAACATCATTATCTCAACATTAAGAACATGTTAAGGGTTATCATTCCCTTAATATTCAGTTTCCCATGAATAGTTCATTGAGAAAAAACCACTTTTCTATACCTTCACCACTATTAAACAAATACATTTCAATCTATAATGAATAAAGTATCCAGAAAATACCTATATAGTTTATTGTTTGTTTAAGATAATTTTTGATTTCCAGATAATATAAAATTCAATCATCTTACATTATTATTACACAACTACATAGGAATACATATATAATTTATTCATAGAATATTAAATATAAATCAGGTATAAATGTTCCTCATCCTAAATATAACAATTCAACATATGTTTAATATTAAAAATATTGTTATAACATCTCATACCTTTCACATGTTGTTTGTGATCTCTTTGTTCTCAGCAGTATAACCAATACTCATACATCAATCTATATTCTATTAATGAGATTTTCATATTGTACATCATTTTTCATAATGCCTATACATTATACATATATACTATTCAATTTTATCCATGTTCATTATAGTTCATGGTATTGATTAAGACCAGAAAGTATAGTCTGAAAAACACTAACCATAAATTAAAAAAAAATCATGAAAAAATACTTATAGGATTCCAAAATCATTACACAGAATTTTAAATCTATACAAACATATTATTATCCTTAGATACAACAATAGACATAACATTATAAATATCATTCAGGATCTCACTAGGTTTTTCTCATCCAACATTGAAAAGTTTGACTAAACATTTTATCTGATACCAACTATAAAGTCTCATAATTTTGAAATATTGATATTACATATTTTTAGAATAATATTAATTATATTACACAAACATATTCTTTGGGACCATAATTTTTTTATTCCTTGGTAAACATGAAATAAAATATTCTCATTTGTGAAGGATCTTCAACATATCCTATTAATATTTTTCCCTTCAGAACTTCTACAAAAATACTTATACTTATGGTAATGGGAATTCAGACATATGAAATGGTGTTCTTAGAAGAACATAATGGATAAACGGTGAAGAAAAATAAGATTAATATGGGAATAAGGGTTTGAAAATAAGAGTATAACCTCTTTCAATAGTACACTGCATTTCAAAGATCTTTATTGTGAATCAGGGAATAAAAAATTGGAAGTTCCTAAGGCATGATTCATAAGATAATTAAACCACATGATCATGAGATTATAAAAAAGGAATAAAACAAGAATCTATGACATAAACATAATCTTATAATATCTTATGTAAAATATGTATGATTTGGAGTCCTAAAACCAACTATATGTACTTTTATTACATGAATATTTAATATATTTAACTATTAAACATTCTATTACATAATTTTCATTGTTTTACAAGACTATAGTGTCATAATTTTCTAAATTATTTTTCATATTGACACGGTCATAGAAGTTCCCCACTATGATTAGATCCTTGATGTTCTTTGAAAATATTCTAAAATATAGTTCTGCGGTTCGATGACATACTATGATGGGTCACAATGTATACATACTGTCATGTTTGAGTACTCATAAGCAGATGAGACTTCTTCTCATAAAGTTCACACTTGGTATCCTCTATGATGGGAGATTGTGAGATCATGCCCCCCAGTATGAATTTAGCATGTTTTGGTGTCATTGGATATACCTATCTACGACCATGTGTAATTTCCCATAGAAATTAAGATAATCATTAATACATGTCTTGAGTCACACGATTTTATTGACTAATGAAAACCATCATATGGATTGTTGGTGGGAAGTAGGGTGATTTGGGTGTGTTACTAATGACACGTTATTAATGGATAGGTCAATAATGAATTTCCCCATCAATTAATGGAAGATGATATCTCAGCCCTTTGATTAAAATAAAATTGTCGCATAAAATTCTGTGTCCAGGGTGTAATAAAGTGTTTATTTCAGCTAGTTAATGATTGATATATCAAACATAAAGTTTGATGATACTATCATGAAACCATATTGAAGAGATGTTTATAAAAAGAGACTATATTACACAGTGAGCTTTAGTATGATGATGTCGTTGTTGTGACATCAAGTTCTCTTTTATTGGTTCCTTAGAACCATTTCTAGATAATACTCTATGATTTTAGGAAATCCAGCCTAATTTTAAAGGGAAATAATCCTAGAGTGTCACACAGTAAGTGTTTCTGGTGGTCTCGATTAAATTCTATTTTAATTTAAGTAATGGATTAAATATGTTTATCCAGACTGTGGAAAAAATTTATTCATGATATAATGATCGCATAAATGAAATAAATATTTATTCATTGGATTGTGAATATAAATACATATATAATTATTTTATTGAAAATTTAATAACTATTTTTTACATGTATGTAAATAAATTATTTTTTCGGGGAATAAATTTTATACATATTTATTCGAGAGTTTAACAAATGAAAGTGGAGTTCGAGCTGACTAAGGATTATCCAGTAGTAAAATAATTATTTCCAAATGTTAATTAATTATTTTACTAGTTGGAAAGATACTATATTATAATAATGTGGTTATAATTATGTGTCATGTGATTTCATTTATGACTCTATTTTGCGCATGTTGGTGCACCAAAAATAATGATGCTTTTATTGTTATTATTTTTCATGATATTTCTCTATGGTTATGAATTTATTTAATTTATATTACACAATTAAATATTATAATTGAATCCCCATGTTGATAAATAGACTTCTCTCCCTATTGTTCCATAGATGGGAAATTTATTATATAAGAGAAATTCCAGGTCAGGAATTTTCAAAACACCCCTCTCATCTCTCCCACTGACGAACAAGAGATGTTCTTCATGATTAAAGAACTTGTGATCATTATCAATCGACACAAGATATTATCTTAGTTGCACAAGAACCTAGAAATCAAGTGTCTTAAATCATAGACCATTGGAACATATGTGGATAACCGATATATGGATTATGGATTGGATCCTTACATGCATAATGAGAAAATAGGAAAGGGTCATCCCAGATGATCAACATCAACAATGATGAAAGTACTGAAGAACTAGGTATTTTATTTCATTAGAAGATCTATTTTATTTATTTATAAACATGATGTGAATGATACCCTCAAAAGGTTTCTATCCTCTTACTTCTTTATCTAAGTCTTGTATTCTATTTGTTGGAGACTGGAGTTCATCGTCATAATGATCCATGAAGAATAATTGAAAATATTAAATATTAAATTTAGGCACGGCCCTGACCGCACTTCCGATGCACCCGTAACCTTTAAGTTGTATGAGAGTGAGGTCATCATTATTTATAATTATTTAAATTAATAATTTTTTATATATGGTTTAATAATTTATTCTTGAAATTAAAAGTCAATTTGTCTTGTAATCTGAATTTTGAGATCTGTTCTCCCTCTTATCATTTCTCACAGATTTCAATACAAACAATTGATTTTTTTGTTAAAATAAAAATGGAGAACTCATAAAGAGGCACCATTTATTCTTCCATAGTGAAATTAAAGTACACATCATGTGTTAAGACTTACACATTTTTTTCTCTACCATAAACTCCATGTATTCTAGACTAAATGTCGTGTAGTCATATTCAACACATCTAGATTAGTTTGGTAATTACTCTAAATTCATATGAATTTATTTCACATGTTGTAGTAAGTTGTACACTGCATGTTTACTAAGAAATATAGGCAAAAAAATACCAGATTACATGCCTTGTGGCCCACTGCACATGATGAATAGTCCCATCGAGTCTGGTGTAAAACCGTGTATATCGTACATGGATAAGTCGACCGGTAACTATGTAACGCGGAGAAAACATGGTGTGTAGCCCACTGTGCATGTCGTGTACTCTGAAAATTTTTAATTACACTTCACACGCCGAGTCCCTAGGCATTTACAATAGGATAGATAATAAAGATATTACATGAAATGTATTCAGTACTACACATCATGTACTTTACCAAAGTACACAAAGATAGAAAATTAATTGTTATGTAATGTACAGAACTATGTATCATGTATAAATCATACTACAAGTTGTTACTCTAGGCATTGAAACATAATGTCTGCCATATTTCATAAAAGTAAAATAGTATCAAAATATAATACATGTTGAGTATATTCGAATGAGTATCCACTCGAATACATTCAAGGTGAATATATGCACTATGGTGAGAATTTCATGGAAATTCCAGAAAGGATTAAGATAAAGTATTGTTTAATTAAAGATAATAATTAATCAATTCAAACACAATTTATCTTAATAATAACGATTAAATAATTCAATGATAGTTTTATTATATGTGTACCTCATTTCATGTATGTGGGTGATCAAGAACTAGACCAAGACCTTTGTATATGATTGTTTTCATTTAATTTATTTATTAAATTAATTTTTCTTATGGGCCATCTCTCCTCATTAATATATAGGGAATATATGCCCATGGGTTTTTATGTAAACATATTTTTACCCCTCAACTGTGTGTCTATTTAAGAATCCTATGTAATGGATGGAGCTCCCAAACTAGTGGAGCTGGTATTAGTCAGGATATGAGGTGAAACCATTCGAAGGAGATACAAAGGCTCACATGTGGAAATCTGTATACACGAAGGTGTTTCTCCCCTTGGAAAGGGTTATCATATCAACTGCTACATAACCAAACCATTAGAAAAAAATCTCATGATCATTCCCTTTATTTTATTTTTATCAGTATTATGGTTTTTTATTATGGATGTGTTGTTGCGAACTCATAAATAATGAACTAGCAAGCATGCAACATGGAGCTAAAACAAAACGGGATTGTGGATAAATATTTTCAAGACATGGTTAATCATATAAGTAAGTTCCACATAATATTAACAATAATTTGGTAATGATAATAATGCAATTTCCACATAAGAGATTAAAATCCCACAACTAAATATTAATTCAGACTAAGACATTCATTACTTGATTAAGGGAAAGAATCAATCAAACAATGTGTTTGACCAACCCTTGTTGGGACACATACGTTTATACTAGAAGCCCATATAAATGGTTTCCGGTGTACTTTAACATATCACATCAAGAGGAGTAGCCCTTTCTAGACACGGTGTAATGTTCAAGTTGAGTGTGGAGCAAATGCAAGTCACGATTTTCGGATTAGGGAGTTCACGCAATGGATCATGGAAAAACAATCCCATAGTTTTCATATATCTGCATACCTAAATTCTTTAAAATATCCTGAACAACCCCTGTATTGGTTATGTGTAGGTTAATATGAATCATTTTTACTTGAATTTCATGAAAACTGACAATTACGAGTTCAATGTTGAGGTCCGTTGGGACTTTATAAAATAGTAGGATACTTAACAAAAATAATTTATTACATTACATAAAATTTAATCAAGAATGTTCTAATCGTATTCTATTTTAATTCTAGAATAAAAAAAAGCGTGTCAACCACACTACCTATATGATAAATTCTGGATAAAGACAACATCATCACTAGTAGTAACTTCTTGGAATGGTTTATATGCCTTCAGGTTATTCTACACCATGAGCAGATGTCTTATGTGATGTAGTCATCATTACCTGATCCGCCTACCCAAGAGGTGAGTGACGAAGAGTTAGTGGTCTTAAAGAAACATATGAACGATGTGGTCGATGTTAAATTTTTTATGAAATCATCAATTTCATACGAGAACATGACATCTCACAAAAACAAGGATGCATATAGCATGCTCAAGCACCTAAGTGGTCTTTACCATTGGAGATAAAGACAAGAAAGGTTCGATATATCGAAGTCTCGCATTTAGATTATGCATGTAGAGGGCATCCCAACTAGGCATTACATAGACAAGCACATTAGATATATTGAGTGCTTGGATGTTCTAGGGTTTAAACACACCATAGAACTAGTTATAGGTCTCATTCTTGCATCACTCCCTCATATATTTTCTATTTTTGTTTTGTTAATTTCAATATGAACTACATTGGGAAGTGTCTATCTATTCTTTTTATCCTCATTGGCCCAGTTTAAAAATATATGATTTATGAAAATCCTTTTGTACTTATAGTGAATAAGAGGAATGCGAATGGAAATATATTTAATCAAAAATCTTCTTCACTCCCTTACCAAATAAGGAAGATCAAAGGGGAGGAAAGGAATATAAAACTATTTCTTTCACGTGTGGTAATAAGGGAAACTGGAAGAAGAACTCCGTGCATTCTTAGAAGAAAATGAAAGATTCATGTGAGTTTTATATCGAGACAAATCTATCTGTTTCTAAAAATTCGGTGTTAGATATCACTTATGGTGCTAAAATATTCATCCAAGTATATAACCAAGATGATTCAGGAATATTAACTGAGATGAGGTAGACCAACGAGCATTAAACATTGTCAGACATGCTGATGAAGCTGTCAGCGACTACCACCTCACAATGCAAGTAGGGATGATCTTAGTGTTGAAGGGTTGGGATTCTGTGTTATCTGTTACTTTAAACATTATTACATTATCTATATTAGATACAGATGAATTTGTTTTCAAATTAGAAAATTAATGTGTCTTGTTTTACAATGATATAATTTTTCGTTGTAGGGAACATTTATACAACGGTCCTTACATGTGGGATTACACGAACCATGTAATTGTGATCGATAACAAAGATACTTCACATGACTCATCCCACACCCAACAATGGAATTACTGTATATGTCATGAAAATGAGAAATTATTGACAAAGTTACACCAAGATTCATATTTAGATTATTTTTAACTAAAACTACTTGGCATATGTCACACATGTTTACAAGGAAAAATGACCAAAACAGCATTAAGTGGGAAATGTAAAAGGGTTAAATAACTTCTTGAATTGTTTCATACCAAAGTATTTGGACCATTTCTAGATAAAGAAAGGGGTTGGTACTCATATTTATTAAATTTAATAATGATTTTATTGGATATGTATATATATACATAATGTGGCATAAGTCATATTCTTTTGATATGTTCAACGAATACTGGAATTTTTTTGAGAACCAGCTTGATATGAAGATTAAGAAACTATACTCAGACTGAGGTAGATAATATCATACTCAAGACATCACTGATTACTTATAGGAGTTTAGGATTATATCCCAAATCATTTCTCCTTGCACACCATAATAAAATTATGTGTTAGAAAGGAGGAACCACACCTTATTGGAAATGGTGATATCAATGATGATTGATGCTTGTTTTCTATTATCCTTTTGGTTATATTAATTAAAAACAACAGTTCACATACAATAACATGTACTAACCAAATTGATAAATGTTATTATATACGAGTTATGGAGTGGAAGAAACAGACATGTTATTAAATTTACAGATGTGGGGAAGTGAATCATTAATTAAGTCCTCTTAAGGTAACAAACATGCACCTCAAGTAAAAACATGTACCTTTAAAGGATACCCCTAGGAAACAAGGGGATATTACCTATACAACTCCTTAGAAAAAAAATTATATTGTAAAGGCATTACATATTAAATGATAAGGAGAATATATTCAGAAGATATTGTGGGAGTGAGATAGAATTCAATGAAGTCGTGGCTCAAGGTAGACAAGGGATTGTACAATAACTGATTCCACAAAGCCCCGTGCAAGAGAGAACTGTTCCAGAGACACCAGAACTATGTAAGAGTACAAGAGTAGATAAAGAACCATAATGGTACAATTTTGTAGTTACCACAGATAGTGACTCAATATTCATTGATAAAAATTATCATCTATCCTATAAGAAATAAGTATGCTGCACAAATATTGCCAAGTTCCAAGAATCCATGAATTCCGAAATGGATTCCATGAACCAAAATGAAGTCTGTATTTTGGTATATCCTCTAATTGATGTAAATACATTCAGATTCAAATGGATATTCAAGAAGAAACTGGACATGGAAGGACAATACACTACCTATAAGGAATTATGGTTTTCAAAATGGTCCAAGTAACATAAAGGAATTCACTATGATGAAACCATTTTATGAGTTACGATGATAAAATCCATAATAATTTTATTGGATATTGCCTCTTAACCTGACTATGAGATTTGGAAAATAGATTTAAAAAAATTCCTTATGGGAACGTTAGGGAATAACTCTACGTGACAGAACCTGAATGGTTTATAACTCCAAATGACTGAAATATGGTATTCAAGTTGCAAAAATTGATTTTGGATTAAATCAATCAATAAGGTCATGGAACATTTGTTTTGATAATGTGATAATAGAATTTTGTTTTATCAAGAATGAAAGTGAGCATTGTTTCTACTAAATGTTTAATGGGAGTGTAGTCATTTTTCTAATAGTATATGTTGATGATGTCTTACTTATTGGAAACGAGATACCAATCTTATAGTGTGTTAAGGCATGGTTGAATTAATGTTTCTCTATGAAGTTAATGGGCGAGGAAGCATATATTCTTGGGATCAAGATCTATCGTGATATATCAAAGTGATTTTTTGGTCTATGGCACAGTACAAACATTGACAAGATACTGAAGAGATTTAGTATGGAACAATCCAAGAGGGTATTGTTACCATCATCACTTGGAATTCATCTTTCCAAGAAAATGTGTCCCCATGCGCATGAGGATAGAAATAGAATGGAAAGGACTCTATATACATTATTGATTTGTTCAGAAATCAATGTCATGGTATATACTAGGCTCGATGTCACCTATCCATTAGTCTGGTAGAAAGATATCAAGCTAACCTTGGTGACTGCCATTGGATGGAATTAAATAGTATATTAAATAATATAAGTCATATAAAAGATATATTCCAGGTTTATGGAGAAGATTATAAACTAGTCATCAGAGGATATAAAGATTATAGTATCTATACTAATCAAAGTTGGGAACATGATATTTCTTCACATTCAATGGAGGTGAAATGAGCTAGAAGAGCTCAAACCAGAGTGTGGTCACAGATTTTACAACATATTATCATTATATTGTAGCATTTTAGGTAGATAAAAATTCATTTTGGATGTGAATATTTTTCCTGAAGCTAGATGTGATACCTAGAAGTAATAATCTCATCCCACTGTACTATGATAACACTTTACTGGTGGATCCTACAAAATAGCCAAGGACACATCAACATACGAATCACGTAATTCAAAAGTATCATCTCTAGAGATATTTTATCAGAGAGGTGAAGTTGCAATTAGAATTATTTCCAAGGAAGATGATGTGATGGAACCCTTCACTAAAATCATGGATATAGCTAAAACATGATCATCATGTGAGGTCTAGCAGACTAAATGTATTGGGTATTTTTCTCTCATCAATATAGAAGTTTGTAAAATTTGGTTTCCTAAAACAAACTATTTCTACTTTGATTATTGGAATATTTAAGATATTTAAATTTTAAACATACTTTTACAATTTTTTTATGATGACTATAGTGTAATAATGTATTCTACCATTTGTCACATTGAAAAGGTCATAACAGTTACCCACTATGATGAGAACCTTGATGTGATATGAAAATATTATAAAATATGGTTCTATAGTTGGATGACATATAATTATGTGACAAATAGTATATAGACTGTCGGATGTGAGTACTCATAAGCATATGAGACATCTTCTCAGGTTGTTTTCACTTTGAAATATCTATGATGGGAGATTAGGAGAACATAACTGCAAGTAGATATTTCTCATGTTTTGATGTCATCATATATTTCTATATTTGAGTGTATATAATGGTCCCTAGAAATTATGATTATCATTAATACATTTCAGTACTCGTACACTTTCATTTACTCTCAAAACCTGTCATGCATACATTTGCGGGGATGTAGCATACATTGGGTGCATCAGTAATGATAAGTTATTAATGGATATGTCATGAAAATATTTTATCATCCCTTTATGGAATATGGTATCTCAGACCTTTGATTTAAATAGTAATATCATATAATATTACATGGTCATGGTGTAACGACGCATTTATTTTAGGTAATCAAAGAATGACATATCAACCAGAAAAGATGATGAAACTATAAAAAACCCATCTTGATCAGATATTGAGATAAATGAACACTATTACACAATGGAAATTTGTATGTGGATTTCATTTGTTGTTAATTCTTGTTCATTATCTTGGATTCCATTACCCATTTCTAGACTATACTCTTTTACTTTAGGCAGGCCTACCAAAATGAAAAGTGAAATAATCCTATAAGGTCACACACTAAGTATTTCTGGTGTTCTCGATTAAATTATATTTTAATTTAATTAATGGAATAAATATAATTCTCAATAATGTGGAATATTTTTTCTCATGTTATAATTATCATATAAATTAAATAAATATTTATTCGCAAGATTGTTAATAAAAGTATATTTATTTATTTATTTTATTAAACATTAATAAAATACTTATTTACTATTTTTAAAATAGAATAACTATTTAAATAAATAAATTATTTATTTATTTATTTAGGTGTTCAACAAAAAGAAGTGGAATTTGAGAGGACCATGGATGGTCTAGTAGTAAAATAATTATTTCTATGATGTTAAATAATTATTTATTCGGTTCTTACAAAACAAAATGATTATAATGTAGTTGTAATTATGAGGCATGTGATTTCATTTAAGAATCTCTTTTGTGTAATTTTTAATTCCAAAAACAATGAAGTGGTAATTGTTATTATTTAGAATGGATATTCTCTAAGAATTGGAATGTTTTTAATTGTTGTTAGACAATTAAATTTTATAACTAAATCCCCATGTCTATAAACATATATGTATTTCTATTGTGCCATGAATCGGAAACAAGTGATTGAAGGGAAATTCCTGGTCAGGACTTTTATCTCGACTCATCTCCTAACACCATCTCAATAATGATAAACATTATTCAAGATTAAAGAAAAGGTGATCTAGATCAATTGAATCAAGATGTTTGCTTAACAGTGCTAGCACCCAGAATGAGACTGGAATCAATCGAAGACCATTAAAGCATGTGTGGATCACCTCTAATGGTATTCCAATTTGTATCCTCACAATCCCAATGGGACAATCAAATAGCTCCATCCCTGATGATCAACATAGTCAATGAATAATGTAACGAAAGACCATCTATTTTTTCTTTGGAAATTAAAATTTTATTTATTATAAACATGATGTGAAAGATCCTTTAGGATAATCACAAATGAACCTACTTCATTGATGGGATGACCACTAATGCACCTTCATGTTTTTGGTTTAGTATTTTCTCAGGTGTGTCCTCTTATTGGGGGATTATGATGACTCCCACATTCCCTATTGTTCCACACATAGGATGACCTCCCATGTAACCTCTTATTTCATGCATTGGATTGCTTCCCATGTATTCTCTTGTTGTGGGATTAGGATGACCTCCCATGTAATCATTGAGATCATTGAAAATTTATCATTAATCAATGCATTAGAGGGAGATATAGGTTGGAACTATCACAAAAAGAAATCATACATATGTTTTCCACAATAACATTATACATTATTTCTATTATTACCGATGAAAATAAATTTGTTTCAAAAACAATTCATAATTACATAACCCATGGATGATTTGAAGGATTCATAAAAATAAATCCTTCCCAAGAATAAAAAAAATATAGAAAAAGAATAATAATGTTATTCTTGTCTTATATCCCTAGTAATTCATGAGTAACTCCTACATATATCATCCAAGATACAAAATAATATTGATATATCTTTTTAAAACATTTATTGGTGAAAATATAAATTATTACTTGAAAAAGTAATTTTTAATTCATACACAGTGCTATAATATTTTTTTTAAAATAATAATTTTGAAATATAATGTATTATTTTCACACTATTTTAAACATCATTGAAATCCTTTTTCATGGTTATTTATAATGAACCATTTTGAAATTATTTATAGAAACAAACGACTTTTTTAAAATAAAAAAAAACCCAACTGAAGTGATAATAACATTAAAGGAATCATATAATGTCATGAAAATAATGAGATTCATGATACAACCTTTAAAAGGTACGTATATAGACCTCATAAAAGTTTATAGGTTCATAATAGAACTTGTCTTTCAAAGAAGGAAAATTGAGTCCAAATTTCATTACCAATTTGGTAACTTTTGAACCATCATACCCATGAATGAGAGTTCATAAAATAGCAATGTAAATACCCATAAAATTAGTTATACATATAATATAATTCATTAATATAAATTATATTATCAATAAAAATTAAACAAGTGGTGAACATAGAATAAGTCTCAAAAAAACAAATGTGATACTAGAATCTCCTTACCTTATGACTTGACATCTATTGTACACATAAAAACCTCATGTACAATAAATATAAGATTATTATAAATCTAACAAAAACCCATATTCATATATAATACCATATATAATTTAATGACTACTATATATTACTCTCTTAATAACAATTATATGTTTATGTTATATTTTAGTTAAAAACGATTTTGTTTCTCTTACATGTTTTGACATATTATTCTTGGTTTTTATACATAGATATTTATTTATTAATATTTATATTTATATCCTAGATATAAATATCATTTATATTCATTATATATGTATTTATGGTTATGTATAAATGTAGGATGTATAATATAAAATACACTATTCATTGACATGGTTGATCATACGTCTGCATGAATGTAGTTTTCATTTTCTTATAATTTTAAATGAAATAAAATTATATAATATATTGTTATTATACAATCATTTTTATTTGAAATATTTAAAATTTATTTATTAAAAAATTCATTATTTCATTCCCTTTAATTAATGAATGAATTACATCGATTCACAAGGTGGTATTATGTCGTACATAAGAACGACGTTATCATATTACCACAAAATTTATGGCATGAATATATGTGTAATATATCAATTCCAGAATCACAATAAAATTAAAAAAATAGAATATATCATATATTAACATTGAATCAATCATTATTGAAAACCATTAATGGCAGTAATGGAAGAAAAAATGACATTATTTCGTGAGGCAGATGTCTACCATAAACAATAACGTTGAGTGTGTATCCTATTTTATGGAAGTATGTGATGTTGTAGGTCATTCTATGGACATAAAAAAACTATAAATTTTGAATATAAATATATTTATATATATATATTATATAAAAAAGAAATAAAAATAAATATTGGGGTCAATGAAAAAATAAAAGAAAAAACATTCCTTGATAAACATTACCTCTTCTTCGGACATCTACCTTTTTTGTTCACCGAAAGAATTACTTGATTGGATTTAATCCCAATGTA
Source organism: Viscum album (assembly GCA_963277665.1). NCBI lineage: Eukaryota > Viridiplantae > Streptophyta > Magnoliopsida > Santalales > Viscaceae > Viscum > Viscum album. The sequence continues at coordinate 1,790,299,156 of OY728145.1, forward strand.
TTGATTCTATGATGAAGGGATGGATGTTTGTAGGATATTTGGACGTATTTTATCTAGACAAACTATTTTTTAATGTGTGGATAAAATATAAGGACATGTTCTATTTTATAAGAGAGGGGAGAGGAGTTCTTGGACATTCCCAAAAAATTAATTTTTACAAAATTCAATCTCAATAGAAATGACTAAAAATTACATTAATTCTATTATGAGATATTATAAGATTTTAATATAATAAAAAATATATATTTTCTCCATGTTTTTATTTTCTTTATACCTTATCATATTGATTAACCCTTAAATGAATGAATTTCATTTTATCTAAAATAATGTATTTTTTCAATGTTAGAAATGTAATTTTAACATATAAATTATAAATTGGATCAGAAATGAAACATTTATGATATTTCTGACCATATATATTCCCCATTTAAATTATTTAAAATTTTTATGATTTCAAAATCATCTATTAAAATAATATTTTAATAAAATATCATAAGTGTTGATTGTTAAAATAATCATATGTTTGACATTAGAAAACACACGAAAACAAGATATATTTAAACCAAATAATTTAATAAAAAAATAATATATCATAATAATATATAGAATTTGAGTATAATATTAATTAATTGAATTTTTATTTCATTTATTTTATAAAATATCATTTCACTAATTGTTTCATTAATTGAATTATTACAACATCATCATTATGTAATTATTTATGATAATTTTTTCTTCACAAAATTTTAAAAATAAACATACATGGTGTAAAGAAACCTTTTGTATTTAATAAAATTTTTTATATTTGTTGATATCTTATATGTAACCCCATATTAAAATATTATACCTGTTGAATGTAAGATTGTGACATTTTGTGATCTCTTTGACTATTTTAATATCTTAGTCATTTTCATGGACAAGTGTCCATTAAATAATTAAATATTCAACCATAAAGATAAAGGGTAAAATTAAATTCATAAAATAACAGTTGGGAATTTTATTGCGTTATTTTATAATATCTACAAAATTATGTTTTCATGTAATTAGATTATTTACTATAAATTGTGGTGATAAAAATTAATAATGTTAATATTTATGTTGTCAAAAAATAAAATGGTCCTATTTAAAAAAATTATATCCTTTGAATGAAAATATAGGACCCATTTTTAAAAATTATTATCACATTTGTGGCATAAATTAATTTAAAATTAATATCATCAACGAAATTTAACTATATTAACAAGTTAAAGGAAAAATCAGTTTGTAATTAAAATTTAGTATATTTGACTATTCATCATAACATGAAACATATCAAGAAAATTAAAAATTGACATTAGAAGTTATATTTTTATATTAATATTTGAAAAATTAATTTTATTTTTTCTTATAGATGTTATAAAATTTTCAAAAATAAGATATAAACCATGTTCCCCATTAAAAGGCGGTAAAATTACCCTTTTAAAAATATATATTTTTATTATTAATATTATATTTATTCTTATGATAGGCCTACGAAATTAGAAGATTGAGTGTAATAAAATGATTTAATATTTAATATATATATTTAAATAAAAACATTCATCAATAGTGTTTTTTATTTACTGAGAAAAAATTGTGTTTGTAGATAGAAAAATAGTTTTTTTAATAAATGAAGTTCATTATTTTCAAATAGTTCTTAATTTCATTTCATGTTAATAAATAAGAAAAGGATTATTATTATACACATCTTTTAATAATATTTTCACAATTTATTTAATATTATTTTTAATTTTCATTCAAATGGCTTTGAGGTAACTATAAAAATATTTTAATTACAATTATAATTGTATATTGTAGTTTAGTAAAACTAGGTCTTGAATGTAATGTTAGCTTTTTAAATGACTCAAGATATTTTGTAACACAATACCAATATAGTCTTCCATATAAAAAAAGTAAATCTATGTTTTTTATATAAAAATAAATAAATTTTTAGTGTATATAATTCACACCCACTTAGGGATTTTGTATAACAAAATCTATATTCTGTGTTCTGTGAAATGATAAATATAAAAAATATTATGTTAAATAAGAAAAATTGCATTATATATGGTTGTTATAGTAAGGGTATAATGGTATAATAAAAGTGAATGGGTAAATCATAAATGTAATCATAACCATCAATATTATAATTTTCAAAAATGAAAACATAGAAAATGAAAAAATACTCAAAATCATCAATCATTAACCATTTGAAATAATTATCAACCATGAGAACCCTTATGAACCCTAATCAAGCATAAAACATATATGTACTTGGGAATCTATTTTCAATTGAATCTAATAATCAATTGTACAAATGGAATAATCATACGCTCGAATTCCATACCCAATAAATTTGAGGATTTCTATAGACCCACCCATCATTGGTTTATTATGTTACCACACATTATTGGTTTATCATGGAACCAACTATTATTGGTTTATCATTGAAAACCCAATAATTTGGTTATAACGTACCTATCAACAAAATTTAAAAGTACATTTACATTATCATTAAAGAAAAAATCATGTGTTTCCTCATAAACTCTTTGGAAGAACCAGTAACCATTTCATAACATGGTTAAGCCATGGAAAATTAATTGGTTCTATAAGAACCTCATTAAAACATTAATAAAACATAGAAAATAAATGGGTAAAATAAAAAACTCTTTAAAGCATGATTTACACATGAAAAATAAATGAGTTCCCTAATAATCTATTGCACACATAGTGATATTTTTGAGATTAAATTGGTTCTATAACAATCTCATTGAAACAATATTTTCATTTATAAAAGAAATGGTTTCCATATAAATCTCTTGAAAAACAGTTAAACTAAGGAAAATAAATGAGTTATATAACAATATTTTTGAAGCATTGTTATCCTATGGAGAAAAAAATGGTTCCATAACAATCTCATTGAAACATGATTAACTTGTGGAAGATAAAAAATATCCATAACTATATCATTGTAACATGTTTATCCTGTAGAGAATAAATTGGTTCTATAATAATGTCATTGAATTAACATATATAACAGAAAAGGGTTTTATGATAATATATTGGAAGCATAGTTATAATGTAGAGAATAAAAGGGATCCATAACAATCTCATTGAAACATGATTATCTGGGGGAAAGAAACAGGTTCCATAAAAATCTCATTTAAACGTAGTCAACCATGGGAAAAGAAATTTGTTCCAAAAAATCACTCTTAAACATGGATACCCATGGAGAAGAAATGAGTTTCATAAAAATATCATTGAATGATTACTAATCTATTTTAAATAAATGGGTTCTATAACAATCTCTTTGAAAAAAGATTATCTCATGGAGAACATTCAAGTTCCATAATAATATCATTGACAAAATATTAATCCACCCTAAGAAGGAATAAGGGTTGTATTTCTAAAAAATATTTCCACTAGCTCATAAGTAAAAAAACTATTTTGACGTTAAATAGTATAAATGTCCTTAAATGGTAATTAATAACATTTAAGAATAAAATAATCTTTAAACACTCCAGAGTGTCTCATACATCTTTGAAACAGCAGAATCATAATCCCTCTAAAGGAATATAATTTAATGAATTTTATAATATCATGAAAATATGGATATTCATTTTATATCATGTTCAAGATTGTATATATAAACCTCTTATTATAAGATACGTGTATAACATAACAAACATCTCAGATAAGGAAAATTATAATGAAATGCCATTACTGATTTGGTTGCTCAAAAAAATTTACCACCTGAAATTGGTATTAGAAAATAGAAATTTCAAACTCCATAAATATTAGTGAAGTAATAATCGTATAAATTAATGGAAATTATAAATACCAGACACAAAAAATAAGTGCTGAATATCAAATATATATCATAGAAATATTTTTTAGATGAGATAAACCCTTAAAAAATGATTAACATTTCAATCGTGATCCCCATGATATAATTACATCAATTGAAACAATTAATATATTTAAAAAAAATTAAATTCAGGATATATCATTTCATATGTTAGTATATTCTCTACACAAAAGAAATCAGTGGTGAATAAAGGATAAGTCTCTCAAAACATAAAGTGATGCTTGAAATCCCATTACTTCTTGTTTAACTTTTTAATCATGAGCCTCAGGAAATAATTATATAAATTGATAATTTTAATTTATTTAAATAAATTAAATTCATGATATGAAATGTCATAAGGGATTCTATACACAATATATAAATAATTTGGATAATAGTAACCAATTAGTCTATAAGGATATATCTTGAGATGAACCACTTTTCATTGAGTATGATTCATCATACTTGTTCTTTATCATCCTTAATAGTAAAAAAATATTATATAATTTTTTCTTGAGATTTTTTTTCTTTTTTATTATTAATTTTATTTCACATATTATCATGTTATATTCAAATACTTTTTCGTCCAATTTTATGTCAGATGTTTTGACAATATTCAATTGATGTGTTAAAAATGAAATGGGTAAGATGATTATAGTTAAAGGGGAAATTTTTTAAATATATAATGAATTATAATAATGAAATAATCATCATATTAACAAATAAATTATTATTTTATAACAAACCGTGGAGTATGGTTACGAAAAATGAACCAATGTTACAATAATGTTGATGGTAGGTCGTATATATGTGTGAGTGGCATTTCTATTTCATCAACGAGAATTATGAGAAGAAAGTAAGAGAAAAATAGCATTCCATAATAACCACTATTTCATAAATAACTCATTATATAATTATATATACTTATATATATAATTCCAATATTGTGGTGATGATAATGGAAAAATCACATCACTTTGAGGATGCGGTAGACCACACATCCACGAACAATGTTATCACTTTTTTAGTAGTGAAAAAGTATATAATTATATGATATTCTATATTTATATGTAGATATTTATTTACCAAATATCATAAATAGTTAACTTATATAATATAACTATACTAGTATCATCCTTAATATATTACATTCAAAGTGTTAATGAATCACATCACTTCGAGGTGGCGGTAGTCCACACATCCAAAAATGATGATATTATATTATTACAAAAAGGAAATGATAGAGTAATTTGATATATAATAATTATAGAAGCCTAAATTTATTATAAATATCATATATATATATATATTATAAACATTATATTTATCATTTTTCTAAGCCTTCAGTTGTGGTAATGGAAGAACAGACGAACTCAGTTTGCGAGGTGGTAGTCTGCCGTACACACGAACAACAGTTGCATATCCCATTTGATAGACGTTTTTATAGGTTCGTTATGAAACATAACCTAAAAATGTATCAGTATATTTATCATATAGAGTTAATTATATATGAATGGAAAAATTGAAATTGAACATGTTTGATAAGGAAATAAAACAAAAGTGGTCATTGAAAATGATACATCTTCTTCGCGTAACTACTTTTCGTTTTCACCAATGGGAATATTTTGATATCATTATGCTAAAATTGAGGCTTATATTATGATATAATGAATGTTTGGAGTTAATTTGGAATGATTTGGTTGATCCATAATTCTTGATTTTTATAAATAGGAGGGGAGATGTGGTGGCCTTTTATAAGTGAGACAGAAGACACACGTGGTATTTTTGAAAAAAATGTTAGGTGTACAAACGTATTTACCAAAAAAAGGATTAAAAAACAAAAAAAAATATTATAGAGATTATATGGTAAAATATATATTGTAATTGGGAGTTCTAAACAAATTTCTATCATTTTCCAAATTATTTTTACTATTTAAAAACCATGGAAATTCGTTTTTTTATGTTAGTCACTATCATTAATGATAATATATTTCAGTATTATTATTTGTTAAAAATAATTTAACCATAATAAAAAAATTATTTTTTTTCAAAATATGGTATACATCTATACAAATTTAAATCACATTTGTGGATGATTTTAATTTAAAATTAATCCCACAGATGGGATGAAACAAAATGTTTTTAAAGTAATGAAATTTCAAAGGATTGAAATGTTTTAATATCCAATTTATATATGAAATTTAATAAAATTTAATAAATCAGATGGATTTATGTATAAATTAACTAATAATACTTTAAAACAAATTGAAAATATAATTTCACTGTATAAATTATTGAGTCGAAAATTATGATTTCTATTAAAATTATGTGTTTTCATTATTCATTAAAAAAAGAAACATCAATGAAAAATTAATATATTCATCAAAAATAATTTTTTATATTACATATTAAAAAATTATTTATTTTATTTATTTTGAAAATATAAATGTGTCAAAATAATTAATGCTTGTGCAATATTAAAAGGCAGAAAAACTACCCTTTAGAAAAATACATATTTATATGGTTAAAATTGGAATAATTCTTATCTTAGTCCTATAAAAGTTATTGGATATATTTAAAAACATTTTATTAAACTTATAAATATAAATTTCATTAATAAATTTCATTAATAGTGATTAATTTAATTTATTATTATCAAAATTCCATTTGGTCATAAAAATTGTTTTTTAATAAAAATACATCATTTATATTCACTTGGTTTTTATATTAATTTATAATTAATTGGTCACCAGGAAATTCATTATATATACTTATATAAACAATATTTTAGCAAATTATTTAATCGTATTTTTTCTCACCATTCCAACAAATACGTGATATTTATCATGTAAAATAATAATATTAATAGTATGATGTTATCCAACAAACCTCATCCTTACGTGTAACAAAAATTATAGAGGAAACACGATGTTACTTGATACTCTTGATAAACATGGCGATACATATAAAAAAAATGTAAACTATGTATTTCCTGTATCTCAATACATCAAAGAATCTAATTTAATTGGAAATAAATTTTTTATTAAATAATCAATATGTTACATCCTACCCCCATTAAAATGAATTTTTCCATCAAAATTCATATTTTTTATCAAAGGATTACTATTTTTAGAATTCCTTTACAAAACCCCACATCGTACAAAGGTTTAATAAAAAATACTCTTTAAAAGGTAGTGTGGGACAAATGAAGGTCCCAAAAAGTTCATTATAACTACGATTCTGCATAGGGATAACATTGTTGTGAATGGATGAAAAGAGAAAATATTTATGGACAGTGATTAACATCATTCATCAAATGTCATGTGAATGATAATTGAAATGTTTTGAGCTAAAAAAATTTACGATGATTCCAATGTCCATAGATTCATCATAATTAAAGGTACTAGGATAATTATTTTTTTCAAGATGATTTTCCAAGAGTTAAATAATCCTCTAACCATCAAGACCATGAAAAAAAAGTAAATATACTTACTTGATTATTTTAATTAATTATTTTTGTAAATTGTAATATGAAATATCATCATTTATCCAAATGATGAATATTCAAGATATTTTTTTAATTATTATGGCACTCAAATCAAATTTTAATCACCACATAACCATAAAATGTTTATTCAATCAATTCCTTGTATTTTAAAAAAAATTACAAAAGCCAAAATGATGATAAAATAGTAAGATAATTCTAAAAATGGGAGATCCATCATATGATACATTAATATTCGAATTTAATACCAAAAGTTCAAACCAAACCATTTCCTAAACAACTATCCTTAATATTATCCAAATGTTTCTTAACAATTTTCAAAACCGAAGGACTAGAAAGATCTGTTCATATATTATTCTAATATAAATCAACTGTTATTCCAAAAATAATATTATATATGTTTCTAAAATAAACTTAATAGTAACAAGTCAAAATATCATACTAGTATGTAATTCATGTAGGGTAGTGGTTGTTACTACACCCAAGTCTCCCTTAGATGGTGGGTTCAATCACCCATCCTTTTCAGATGTGATGGGTTTTCACCATAGTATTGGGTTGTCCCTTTTAACAACATAAACATGAAAACATTATTCCTCCCAAAAAATATATCATGTTGATCCCTATGGATACAAATATAAAAATCATAAAAAATGGCTCTAATAACATAATTAACATCATCAAAATGTTGACTACTTATAAAACTCAAATGGGGTGACTTAAGACATTGAACATATAATAAACCTTAATATTATATACCTTTGATGGTGTCCATTACTCTTAATATAACCACACATGAAAAAATAATAATTTCCAATGTTATCTAAACTGACCATTGACACAAAATGTAACAACCCATGAGCCACACTCTCAAGTCCAATACTAAATTCCATAACATTACATTTTTCGAAAATGAGGATGATAATTGAAACCCAAATTTATCATCTAAACCATTCAACATCAAACGGACAAAATGGATCACATAAAAAGTGAATGAACATTTAGGTTTATAGTTTTAGAGAATTAGGAAAAAACTCTATCATAAAATACTCATAAAAAATTTGACACACAAAAAACAATTTGATATTTTTTAATATCATCTCTCGTTATACCCAACAGTTCTTATTTCATGCTAGGTTGTAAACATCATCCTTATGAAATCCATTATAGGTATAAATCAATCAACCTTGTTCTTTATAAACCAGAAAAAATGAAACCTAATAAGGGTGATCTCAAATGACCAGTAAGGGTAAAAATAATAATTAACTATTGAATTTCATCAATGAGAATAATTGTGAAAAGTGTTATGTTGACATAATCATAGTGCAAGAGTAAATCATAAAGGAATGCACAGCAATCAATAACTGGATCATGAAATATGGAAACTTGGAAAATGAAATAGTCAAGGTAATCAAAAATTATAAGCCATGTGATTTAAATTTTGGTTCTGATATAAATTATAAACCCATATCAAGACGATTGAAAATATCTTCGTACTTGGGACATCATTTTCTATTAACTCATAGAATCCCTCTTATAACGATAATAACATTGCGGTCAACATAAAAACCCAATTCACTATATGAGATGTCATTGAACTACATGGAATTGGTTATCACATACCCACCCATCATTGGTTTATCACAGAACACTAGAAACATTATTACCCCATAGAAAATAAATTTGTTCTATAAAAATATTTTTGAAACTCTATTAACCCCTAGAAATGAAGGGATTTTCATACTAATATCTTTGAAACATGGTTATCTCTTATAGATGAAATGGTTTATATAAAAATTTCATTGAAACATAATTAACTTGTTGAAAATAATGTATTTTCAAAAAAAATTCATAGAAACATGATTGACCAATGGAAAATAAATTAGTTCGATAATAATCACTTTGAAACTTGGTTAACCCATACAGATGAAATGATTTTCATAATAATCTCATTGAAAAAAGACTAAACTGTAGAATAGAAACGTGTTCCATAATAATCTCTTTCAAACATGGTTATCATGTGAAGAAGAATCATGTTCCATTAAAATTAAAATTAAACATGATTAACATATTGAAAAGGAATGGGTTCCATAGTAATATATTCGAAATATGGATATGTTGTTTAGAATAAAGGGGTTCTATAATAGTCTCATTAAAACATGATTAACAATTAAAAATGAATTTTTTTTATAACAAGATCATTGGAACATTATTATATAGTTGGAATGAACCAGGTTCCATAAAAAAATATTTGAAACATGTTTATTATGTGGGTAAGAAATAGGTTCCAAAAAAATCTCATTTCATAATGATCAACATTTTAAAAATAAATTATTTCAATGTAAATGTCTCTGAAACATGGTTATCACAAGGGAAAAAGGGGTTCCAAAATAGTCTCAATGAAAAAAGAAGATTAATCCATACTAGAAATGATTGGTGCGGGTATTATTAAAAAATGTCCCCATTTGATCAGAAGTTAAAAAAAATATTTATTGATGTTAATTAATGGAAATTTACTTAAAAAGGTCATTAATAACATTATGAAGGTAAATAATTATTAATATTTCAAAGTCTCCCATAACACATTAGATTATTGAATCGTAATCCCCATGAAGTAATACAATTAAATTAAACATATTAAATCATTAAAATAAGGATATTCATGATGTTTAGTGTCAAATTATAAGTATATACACCTCATTATATATATTATTGTATAACATAACAAAAATCTCCATGAATGAAAATTATGACAATGTTTATTACTGCATTAGTTACATGAAAATAACTAAAAAATGTAGTTCCTAAAATTGTTGTGTAAAAACACATAAATTTATGAATAAGAATCATAAAACACATTTATGTTCATTATATACACCTTAAAAAATAAAAAGTATTAAATATGGAATATATTTCATAGAAATAAATGTGAGATGATAAAAACCATTACTACATGAGTAACATCTATATAATGAGCCAGGTGAAAGAATAAAATCAATTGAAACATTACATATATTGAAATAAATTAAATTCGTGATATATAATTTCATAGGCATGTTCATAAATCAGTCTAAATAAATTAATGGTCAATAATACATAAGTCTCACAGAAATAATAGTGAAACTTCAAATCCCCTTTCTACATGAGTAAATTTTGAATCGTGAGCACAATGCTGGAAAAAATAAACGGAATCTTTTATTATCATTAGATAATTTGAATTCATTATATAAAATTTAATATCATATTATATACATCGTATAAATATATTTAGGTGGATAATAAAATAATATGTATTAGAGGAATGTAAATTGAAATGAAACCCCCTACCTTGTGTATGATTCATCAGGATTGCCCTTTATATTCTTGAATAATCAACATATGTTTATTATTTTCATTATTGAAGAATGTATTCAAGTTTTTTATTTATATTATTTCACTTTTTATGATGTGTTATAAAATTATTTAGTTAATTATTTTTAAGTTGAATGTTTTGACCATATTCGGTTAATGTGTCAAAAATGAATTTAGTAGGTTTACTATAGTCAAATGGTATATTATTTAAACAGATAAAAAATAAGAATCATCATGAAATAAAAATATTAATATACCAATCATTATTTTGTTACCAATAATGGAATATATCTCTAAAAATTGAACCAATGTTACAATCATGGAGATGGTAGGTCGTATGTATGAAACGAGTAACATTCTCATTTATCAATGATCATTGTGAAATGAAAGTATTTAAAATTTACCATTATAGAATTAAAATTATATCACAAATACCATAATATTTTATTATATATATATATATATATCATTCATGTGATGTGGTGATGAAAAATGAAGAATCTCAGGGCTATGTGGATGTGGTTGTCCACATGTCAATGAAAAACGTTATCTATTTTTCAGTGTGTTAAATGGAAAGAAGAAAATGTAATATTATATATTATAATAGATAATTATTTCATGATATTATGAATATTTAATTAATATAATATTTTTTTATTATAACCATATTTAATTCATTACATGTAATTCTTGAATGAATCACATGGTTTTGAGGAAATAATAGTCCACATGCCCACAAACAATGTCATTATATTCTCAAAAAAATAAAAAACATGTATTAATGTGAAATATACTTTTTAAAAATGATTAATAATATTATAAATATAATAAATAACAAAATAAACTATAAGTTTATAATTATTCCCAACCATTAAAGGTGATAATGGATAGAAAATGGCATCTGTTCACGATGTGGTAGACTCTCGTTCTCACGAATGATGATTGTGTATCCCATTTGATGGAAGTGTGTATAGGTTTATGTATATATAGTAAAATGAAAACATTTAATTATATTTAATATGATTATATTATCATATAATCATGTAATAATAATAATTGAAGTGGTTTGGGAAACAAATAAATCAAAAGTGGTCAGTAAATAATATTACCACTTCTTTGAATAACACTGTTTAGTTACTAAAAAATGGATTACAAGGATTGATTTACCAAAAAAGTCAGGCTTATTGGATTCAAGAGTTTATACGGTCTGAATTTAGAGTAATGAAATGGAATGAGAGATGTGATGAATGGGTAGATGTGGCTTCCTATTATAAGCGAGGGAGAGAAAAACATTATATTTTGGAAAAGAATGTTTTGTGTACCCAGGTTATTAAATAAAAATATGCTTCCAAAAAATAATATTATTGAGTATATATGTTATAAATATTTCTATAAAATTTAGTTTTGAAATTTATTCTAAGTCAACTGTTCACATGAGATAAGTATTTAACCACAACGCTAACTCATTTAACCATAATCATTGTAATCAATTTTAATTTATTTCAATAATAATTTTGGAATCAAACAAAGTTTAACATAGAGGAAATTATAAATTAATATTATTAAATATATGGAATTAATTTTTCAAAATTCAAATCACCAATGTGATAGAATTTAATTTAAAATAAATCTCTCATACGTGACAAAATAATCAGTTTTTAAAGTAAAAACATTCAAATGGTTGAAATAATTTTATATCAAATTTCAAGGTTAAATTGATCCCAATGAACTAAATTAAATGTATTAATGTATTATATAACTAATAAAAAATAAAATTCAATGTGATTATACTTAAACTATATAAATAAATTAGACAGAAAAGATGTTATCAATTTAAATTTCGAGTATTTCACTATTCATTAAAAAAATGTAACTTCTCACAAAATTACCAAAAAATCACCAATATTAAATTTTTATATTCATATTAAAAAAATTATTATTATATTTTCAAATTTAAATTATAAAAGTTTTATATTTTAGTTTCAAAAAAGGTGCTCTAATAAAAAGAGGAAAACAAACATTTTATAAAAATACAGTTTTTATGCTTAAAATTAGATTAATTCTTATGTTTGGCCTTTCGAAAACATTTGATTAATTTAAAAAAAATTTGAATACATTAGATAAAAATATCATTAATATATTTCACTAATAGTAGTTAATTTAATATACTAATATAAAAATGTCATTCAGGTATTAAAAATATTCTTTTAAAAAAATGCACATGTTATATTCAATAAGTTTTATATTCAATTATAATTAATTGGTAATCAATGAATTAATTATATAAAAATTTGAAAACCATATTTTTATAATTTATTAAATAATATTTATTCCCACCGTTCCAATGGCTAGTTTATAACTATTATGTTAAATAAAAATATTAATAGTATATTTTTATGTAATAGGGCTTGGCCCTATGTGTTACACCAATTATAGAGGAAAATAAATGTTTTGTGAATCAAAATATAAACTAGGAATTGTGTTTAACAAAAGAAATAATATTTATCATGTGAAACTAAAGATATAATATTTTTTAAAATAAATTGAAAGTAGATGTTTCTTAAAATCTATTGACGTTGCATTCTACCCCCTTAAAATGAATTTCTCCTGCAAAATTTTTCATTTTTGTCACAGCATTAAAATGTTTATATTTAATTAATTGAAAACCACATCTTACAAAGGGATAATAAAAATTCATCCTAAAATGGGAAATGATCAACATAAAGCTAACATAAAATTACACATAACTAGGATTACATATAGGGAGAACATTGGGGCGAAAAGTGGAAGAATATAAAAAACATTATAGAGAGTTATTGAGGACATTGGTCACGAACAAGTGAATGATCAGTGGAATGTTAAGGATCCCCCAAAATTAATTATTTATAATAATAATGAATATTGTTTCTTCAATATATAAGGAACTAGGATAATAATTTTGGTTCAAGACCTTTATCCTAGAGTCAACAAATCTTATTACCACCTAAATAAAGGGAAAAATGAAATATATTTACATGATGAGTAAAATTTTATCCTTTTATAATTTTCCTCCAAAATATCTTTTTTTATACAAATGATTAGTATTCAAAAATAATTTTTAATTCTTGAATCACTTAAATAAACTCTTAAAGACAACATACCCATAAAAGGGTTAGTGAGTCAATTTGTCCCACATTTAGATATTAACCAAAACAATTTTAGTCATTATAATATGATAATTATCAAAATTATTGATCGATAATTTGAAATGTTAATCTAAAATATTTATACCAAAATTTAAACTAAACCATTCTATAAAAATATTTCATCAAAATTAATTAAAAAATTTATAACTATTTTCATATACAAATGACTTGATGGATTTGTTCATATATTATTAAAATATAAATCTAAAATTATTTCGTAAATATATTACGATGTGTTTAAGAATTAATTTTAATCTTAACTTGTAATAATGTCATACTAATGTAGACTTCATATAGGTTCATGGCATGAATTACACTTTTTTCACCATTCAGTAGTGGTTTTAAGCCCCATGGCATTTCTGAATAAGAGAGATTATCACCCAACATTCTATTTTTTCTTTTTCAATTTAAAAATGAATGTGACATTATCTATAAAAACACATCATATTGATCCTATGGCTTAAAATTATTCAAACCCAAAAAACATCACCAATAATTTCTTTGACACCGACAAAATTATTTCTACATAATAACCACTAATGGGGTGTCTTTAGACTATGAAAGTATGGTAAAATGTAAGGTAATAGTACTATGATGGTCTCCGTACCTATTAATATAACCTCACATGAAAACATCATAATCTAAAAATTTATATAAATTGACCATTGAAAACATATATAACAGCCTAGGATTCACACTATCAGATCCTATATTGAAAACAATAACATAACATATCCAAATTTTATTCCAATAGTGGGGACCCAATTTATTCATATAAACCTTAAAAATCAAAACAAAAACATTGATCTCGTGCATATGTGAGTTAGTTTTTTGTATAGAGTTTTAGATAATTAGGAAAAACTCATACATGACAACTCTAATCAACTTGGACTCATAAAAAACTGGTTCATATTGTTAAAAATCTTCTCCTGTTATACAAATAATTTATTATTTAACATTAGGTCATCAAAATCATACTTATGAAATTATTTATAGGCATAAATAATTCAATATCAATTATTATAACCTAAAATAATGGGAACATTATATGGGTGAGATCAAATGATTAGCGAATGAAAACATAATCATTAAAAATTGAATGTTATCAATGAGAATAAATATAGATAAGGGTATGAATACATAATCAAAGCTCGTGAGGGAATCATAAGGTAAATCGTACCCATTATAACTGTATGATAAGATATAGAAATAAGGAAAATGAAATAGTCATAATAATCAATAATATTAACCATTTGATATCAATATTGATCATGAGAATTTTTATAAACCCCTAAAAATCATAGTTAAAAATGTAAATACAAGGGAAATAATTTTCAATTCACTCTTAAAGTCCCTCTTAAAAATGGATTAACTATGTAGTATAATTATATACCCAATGCATTAGATGACTATCACAGACCAACCCATTATTTGTTAATGATGTTACCATCCATCACTGGTTTATCGTAGAACTAATCCTCATTGGTTTTTCATATAACCACCCATAATGTTTCAGTATCGTGACCACTCATATAATTTCAAAGTAATCAGATCACACAAAATGTTTAATTTCATCAACACCTAAATGGAACAGCCAAAAAAATTTCATTACTTGATTAACCCAAAAAATTTTGATTCTTGAAAAATATCCTAGGAACATGATTTATTCTTCGAAAAGAAACATGTTCTTTAAAAATATCATAGAAACATGATTAACCCTTGTAAAATAAATCAGTTAAATAAAAATGTATTTAAAAAGGGTTATCCATTGTAAAAGAAATTGGTTCCATAATAATCTCTTTGAAGCATGATTAACCCATGGAAATGAAATGGGTACCAAATATATATATACATATATATAACATTTTTAACCCATTAAAAATAATGTGGTTCCATAAAAATCTATTTGAAACATGGTTATCCCATGGAGAAAAAACAAGTTTCAAATCAATATCGTTGAAACATGATTAACCATTGAAAAAACTAGTTTTATAACAATCACTTTAAAACATTTTTATCACGTGGATATGAAACATGCTCTATTATAATTTCAATAAAACATTATCATGTCATGGAAAAAAATTATTTCAATTAAAATATCTTCAAAACATGGCCATCTCATGTAGAATAATGTAGTTTTATAACAATCTCATTAAAACATTATTATCCAGTTGAAAAGAAACATAATCTATAATAATCTCATTAAAATGATATTAAATCATAGAAATAAAATGGGTCCCATAACAATATCATAGAAATATGGATATCCCATAGAGAAAAAATGTGTTCTATAACATTCACATTGAAACATGATAGACCTAAAAAAAGAAATGGGTTCCATAATAATCTCATTAAAACATTGTTATCCTGTGGAGAAGAAATGGGTTCCATAACAATTTCATTGAAATATATTAATCCTGTGTTAGAAGGAACAATGATGAAATTATTAACTAATATCCACATTGGATAATAATTAACAAATTTTTTTTTATTATGTTAATTAAGGGAAATCCATTAAAAGGTCATTAAAAACATTCCTGAGGAAAATAATCATTAAAAATTTCAAATGTTCTATACCACTTCGAAACATTTTAATGATAATCCTCGTGAAGTAATAAAATAAAATGTAACTTATAATATTTTGAGAATAATTATATTAATTATACATAATTTCTATGAACATGTATATAAACCTCATAAAATAAGATATGTTTATAACAGAACAAATATCTCAAAGAAGGAATATTGCATCAAAATTCCATTATATCTTTGATAACATGAAAACCATTAACCCCATGAAAGAGAGCTATTAATATGGACACATAAAACCACATACATTTAAGGATATTGATCATAAAATCCATTCATGGTCATTATACACACCACAAAAAATTTTGAACATATAATATATATCACATAATGAAAAGTGAGATAAGAAAAAAAAACCATACAACTTGAGTAACTAATAAATCACTTGCCCCAAGAAAAAATAATAGTATTTAAAACATTGATTAAAATGGATTATATTAAATTAATTTTATTTCATGTCATAGGGAAGTATGTACACCACACAAATTAAACTAGTGGTTAATAATTCCTATGTCTCACAAAAGTGAAGGTTAGACATTAATTGCCCTTACTACATGAATAACGTTTGAATCAAGAGACCTGTGAAGGAATAAAATATATTTACACATTTTATATTTTTAGATAAACTAAATTATTGATATGAAATGACATAGTGTAGTATATATATCAAATAAAATGAATGAGGTTCATAATAATAAATAATCTTCCAAGGAATTTAAATTTAGACGAAACCACTTATCTTGAGTCTGACTCGTCATGCTTATCCTTTATCATCTTGAAAAACAAAAATTATGTAAATTATATTCTTTCTTGATAAACACATTCAGGATTATTTTTACTTTAATTTTACTAATTAAAATGTTATGTAAAATTACTTAATCAGTCATTTTTATGTTGGACGTTTTCATCATATTCTACTGATGTGTCAAAAATAAATTTTTTATGTCGACTATGGTCAAGGGGGATATTATTTAAAATATAATGATTATTAATAAAGAAATATTAGTCATTTATATAAATAAATAATTTTATTACAAGGACTCATTTATTATGGAAATTAAAATTCAACCAACGTTACAACTATGTTGACAGTTGGTCATCTGTACAAATGAGCGATGTTCCCAATTTTCAATGATCAATATGGAACGAAGGTAACTATCATTTATAAATAAAATTATATTGAAATAATAAATTAATTATTATTAAATTATATATACTAATTAATATTATTCATTTTATGTGGTGATGAAATAGGAATAATCACATCGATTTGAGGATGCGATAGTCCACATATCAACAAATGACATTATCACCTTTTCAGTATGTTAAAACAATGGAATAAAATGATATGTTATCTATAATGATAGATAATTATTTCATGAATATAAAAAATAATAAATATATAAACATTATTTTTTTAAATTGAATCCTTAATAAATTCCATTCAATGTATGAACTAATCACACCTCTTTGAGGAGATGGTTGTCCCCTCCACCCAAATGATGCTATTATATTTTCAAAAATGGAAATAATGAAGGTGTGAGTTATATAATAATTAAAAAGGAGAAAATAAACAATAAATATCATATATATTATATATAAACAATATATACATCATTATTCATATCCTTAGATGGTGGTATTGGAATAATTAATGACAATGGGTCATGAAGTGGTAGTTCATCAAACACATGAACAATGATTGTGTATCTCGTTTTAATGAAGTTTGTGTTGGTATCGGTATAACACATTACATAACAAAATATTACACTATTTATGATATTTAATTTCTTATAAAACTATATAATAATAATAATTCATCCATTTTTAGAGTGATATAAAACAAAAGTGTTCACTGAAAAATATTACCTATTTTTTAGGTTACACTATTTGGTGTGAACCAAAGGTATTCCTTTGTTTTTTTTATACCTAATTTGAGGCTTCTAGGATGATTGCAGATATATTTTTAGTTTATTTGGGTAGGTTTTGTACAATCTATAATCCATGAAATGTGTATATAACGGGGGTTATTTTCCTTGAATTAGTGAGGGAGAGTGTCACACACATGTTTTTATTTCCATTCATGGATCTGGTTCATTTGTGGGTCTTGGTTTTTCTATCAAGATATGAGTGTTATGAATTTACTTTTAAGTATTCATTTATTTATTTTCAGCCGTGTTTTTTTCCATGTATTTCCCCATTATGTTTTGATAAAAAAAATTAAACAGCTAGAGGTTCATATTTAGGGGAAATCGTGGACCGTATTGATGAAACTCTATGCCAAGTTGTCATTTTTTTGAACATATCTAAATCACATGATTAACAAAAATATTAAAAAACCATGATACTAATATTGAGACAAGTCCCTTGTGGATAACGGTAACCACATCGTTTGGAAAACTATGTAGGAAAATTGTATGGCTAGCCTAGGTCATTAAAAACTTCATAATACTAGTTTTGTCCCTTACTTTTTAACCCTAATACCTCTCCCATTGGACCCCATGGGATTTTCCTCCATGGGAGCCTCCACTATGGTCTCCTAGGAGTTTTTTCACCTCTCTTGGGTGTATTTGACCATGGTTAATTAGTAAATCTTCATGTAAGTGGGTATTCCCATTATTAATCCCTTCTTTCATGAGTTTATTCTCTTCTCCATTGGGGTTTCATATGGCCAGTTGTTTGGGTGGTATCTTATATGATGAATTTAAATTGTTAGGTTTCTATCTTGATTTTTTTGTTATTACATGCCTTTTAAGAGTCATGTGGTTATGTGGTTATTGTTTCACACCAATTTCAGAAATTTTATACACTTGAGTTAGTTGGTTCCAGATATAAACATTTTTAGGCGGTTTTAGAATTCTTGTATAATTATATTCTATTGTTTAATTTTGTGGTAACAAATATATTTTGGTAGTATTTTGGCTTGCATTCCTGATAAAAATTGATTTCCATAAGGGTAATGTTATTTTTTTGCATTTTTTGTTTTGATTTTTCTGAATAAAGGTTTAATGCCCTTCGTATAAGGTGAGAAATGGATTTTATAACGTACATATGGTGAGAAAATGTTTCAAAGTATATTTTTTGTGGTAATATGGGTAACTTTGGAAAGTTCACTTTTGTTTTTCACCCATAAATATGAACTTTTAATTGCATTAATGACGAAATTAATGTCTCAAAAAAATTATGTTGTTGTATGTTAGGATTTAAAAGGTGTTTGGCCCATTAATTTTCTTGATCAACCGTGTTCTTTTCTTGTGATTTCGGAAACATGGATTTATGAATTGAATAAGTGATGGAAAAATTATTTCAATTTTTTTTTGGTTTCTATAAAATGGAATGTGATTTGGTTTATGGAAAATAATAGTTTACATGTATGATTATAATTATTGGCATGTGTATGTGGAAAAGGGTTTTTTGTGTAGAATGTGAAATGTGAATTTTATCGTAAAGGTAATCTATTTTTCTAAGTGGGTTGACTTGTTCTAGTACACTATTGATTTAGAAGTGTCTTGTCCCGATATCACATATATAGATTTATTATTACTATAATAACTAATCATGTATGATGATTGGAGACCACTAGGAATATGGGGTGTCCCCTACTAGTGTCTCATGAATGGGAAAGAATATTGTTGTGGTTACTATACCCCCTCCCATCGATGTATGAGGTTCTAGTTTTTCATTCAAGAAAGATTACCTCTATAGATTTACCCAATGCACTCTCTTGAGACATGAAATTAAAAAGCATCTGTTAGTATATGGTTGACCTTGATTTCATTTTTTCTCAATGAATTTTTATCTTATTTAATGTTTCAAATGAAATTTTACCTCTGAAATGTTACCTTCAAAAGAGTTTTCCATGAAAATTTTGTCCTAAAAATTGTATTTCATTTGAAAAAATTCATGGAAATTATTAAAATAATTTTACATAAATGAGCATGGTAACTATATTTTAATGATATATAATGAAATTATTATTCTGTGTTAAATGTTACTAGGATTTGGCTCACACCTTACACATACCTTTTTGTGTATGTAAACTATATTCATTTGGAATAGGTAAAGGAAATGTGTAT
Organism: Viscum album; assembly: GCA_963277665.1. Lineage (NCBI taxonomy): Eukaryota > Viridiplantae > Streptophyta > Magnoliopsida > Santalales > Viscaceae > Viscum > Viscum album. Next base: position 1,790,319,724 of record OY728145.1, read on the forward strand.
TGTGTTGGTGGTTTAATGTTCTGTAGTTTCTCTCATGATGTTTATGGTTGTGGTTGTTGGAGGGTGATTTCACTCTTATAATATGGAATTATTTGGTTAATTTATCATTTTCCATTATATTTTTGTATCTTATGTGTTGGTTAAAAGTATCATTATTAATCCTTAAAATTTTTATGATAGGTTTGGATATTTCTATTAATTTATGTCTTATTCATATTTTATGGGTTATATAAGCTTATCTAAATGGGTAAAATCATTCCCAGAAAATAATATTGTAACCCATGAACTAGTATCCATCCCATGGGGATCATTAACTCCCTTAACTCATGGATTGGGATGAATATCATGTTAGAGATCACTCAGATAGGGTTCTTGAAAAATTGGAATCAGAGTATGTCGCACTCTTTTTGGTCATGTTAATTTGGGAAGAGTCTAGGTATAACGGATTACGAATTTTTGGTACATGATGTTATGATTATGAGTACGGTTCCTGGAAAGCACCCCATGCAAAAGGACTCAAGTTTCAAGGGTATGTTATGTTTATTTTTGTTTCTTTTGTTCATTCAAGTTCTTATGTGATTGTGAAATGAAAGGATAGTTGGGCTAAGGATGTTTTTAATATCAAGGGCCTCGAAAGCCATCTCATGTTGGGAACATGGTCCTATAATATTCTATATGATAATAGTGTGATTGGCATATGGTCTCGAAACATAAGTCCAAGTCACCCACCATAATTTGTTTTCTTTATGAATTGTTTTTGTGTCTTATTAGGTTAAAAAAACTGTTTTTAAAACCATGGTTTTGGAATTGTAGAAAATAAAATTTTTTTTGTAGTGGTTTGGTTTTGGAAATAAGAGAATTTCTTTTCAGAATTAACATTGAGAAAGGCATTAGAAAAAATTATTTCTTTTGAAATGGATGTTTAGGTAAATTGAGATTGATTTTTTTGAAAATTAATATTTTATAATCTAGATATGGAGCTTAATGAAAATTTTTTCTTAGAATGAACAAATACTTTTAAAAGAGGTTTTATATTTTATTTAACCAAAGGCTTTTTTGTGTTCTATGATTTGATGAATTGGTGGATATGTCAGGAATGGGATTTGATGAATTTTTGATGGGAATCAAAGAATATTTTTAAATGACTATTAAGTTGTTCATGTGTGGAAATTGAAATGGATTTCGATATCATGGATAGTGAACCCATGGACAGTTGTAGGAATTTTTTATGTTGAAATTTTTGGATGAATGTTTTCCATTAGAAAGTGTAAATGTTTGGTTTTGGATATTGGAATTTTTATAAGTTACCACCTGAATAGTATATGTGTGGATAGGTGGATGGGTTCTCAGTTTATCCAGATAATATGAATGTGTGAGACTCCATGGAATAAATTTGGTGAATGTAAACCCCACCAATATCATTTTATTTTCAAAGGTGTATTTAATAAAAAAAATCGCTTTTGATAACAAATTAGTTATGTGTTGTGTATTTTTATGATTTTGAAAAGCTTATTATGAGGTATTTTTATTTTGATAACTCTTCATATTTGAATTTTGTTTCAAGTTAAATATTTTGGTAGATGGATCAACCATGATTGAGTACTTTATGTATTTTCTTCCATGTGAACTCCCCACAAGGTTATGATGATCATTGTGGTGTTACAATTAGTGGATTACAAATAATTTACCCTCTAGTTGGTCAATGAAAGTTCTCCCTTCTTATGTTTTGTAAGTGAATCCCCCTCTCTTTCCCGGTTAATAATATCCTCTCAAAAAATAATAGTGTTTGGGGGGAATTTAAAGAAACCTCAGTTTTATCAATTTTAATTGAGTTGTCAAAGGTGAAGCTTATCACATTTATTATTGATGGCCTAGTATGAAAGTTGTGAAGGGAATTATAGAAATGGTATGTGGCCTAATTTATGTGGTGTTTTCTATGGTATCTAATGGTATATAAAATTTTCAACATCTTATTTCTGGTGTAGGGTCATGCTATGCTGTTTGTGTGGATATTCAGGTCATAGAAATACATTGTCAATAAATGCTCCAAAGTATTTCCATTCCATTTTATATGAGTTCACAATTTATTGGGAATAAATTTATGTTCCATTTCATCACAACACCTTCTTGGTTTTTATGGTTTTATATGGTGGCATTTTTTTGGTGTTTTATTATAATTTAATTTAGAAAGATGATGGTGTGAAATCATTCAATAACTTATGTTTTAATTGAAGAATGGTTCTTTTAGAGGTTATGAATGATTCTATTTTAACAGTGGAATATTCTATGGGGTAATTATTATTATTTTCACTCATTCATGGTGAAATGTGATTATTTGTGTGCATATCATAAATCATTATCATGGTGGAGGTTACAAGTTGAATCAAGTGAGGCTTGTTGGGTTTTATGTTATTTTAGGTTATATTAGAAATTTTTTGTGGTTGCCTGAAAACCCAAATATGGAATTTTGATTGAGAATTATCAGCATTTATTTGTGATAAAGGTGATGCTTTAAGCATTATGAATCCTTCCATAGGCCCTATTTGAATCTCCCATGCAATATGGAACCCCATGGGTGTATGAAATCTTAGTCCAAATTTTGTATTAAACATTTGAAATGGGGATAGTTTAATCTTATTGGGTATATATTTAATTTTGATTTATCATATTTTGTTGAAAGGGACATCATTATTTATGAGGAGGTGTGGTGGTATTGTGTAACTGAAAATCCAATGTTTGAGCTTTCGGGATGGTGATCTATATTTGCTTATTTTGTGCACTTGACCTTGCTACACTGGTTTTGTTTATAGCAAATCCCATGTGTTTCTTTCTCCTTCATCATTTTTTGTTTCCCTAGAAGAGGGTTTTTGATGGATCATTTTATTGGTAAGTGATGGAAGCTCGTATGTTAGATCCTTTCAGGTTCTCGTATCGGTCTTTTCTAGTAGATTATGTTGGTTAGTTCCCCTGGTGGAGAGATCCACTATGGGTATCACAGATATTTCATTTTAGGTTATATTGGTTCAAGATCATTTCAAATGGAATGGGGTACATTATTTCTTCCCCATATTGATAATCTGGTTTAGTTTTCTATTTTGTCTCTAAGTGCCCCTTCCTGGTAAATATTGGACTTTTTAGAGTGTCCCCAGTCATTTTATTTGTGTCTATAATTGTAAAAAATTTGGTTCACACTTTTCAATTCTTGTCAAAAATTGGTATATGTTTAGTTTGATTATTTAGGTTGTCTAATTGTATTGAGAGATCAGATTGTATGATTTGTTAACTCTTTTTTTCTTTTCATCAATCATCTGGAGGTGTTATTGATTTTTGGGGGCAGAAGGCATGTTGTGGTATGTCCATTCCGGCATCACATGCTAAATATTGTGAATCTATATTTTTTGTTTATGGTATTCCAGATTTATTCTCATTTCATGTTTTTGGGAATCTCAGGCACTATGTATGATTGTTGGTTTTGGTTTTCATATCAGTCCTTGTTGTGTCTTTCTCGGGGCTGAAAGTGTTATGGTGGGGAGAATTTTCACACTGATGTTTTTGTTTCCATTCATGGATTTGGTTCATTTGTGGGTTTTGATTTTTCTTTTGAGTTTCGATCATGATGGGTTGAAATTTTTGATTAATTAATTTATTTATTTCTTTCATTTCATCCTAGTATATCCATGGGATTCCCATTAGAGTATTGAGGAGAAATTTAGAATTTCTATAAAATCCTTGTGGAACACGATTTGGGGAAACCATGCTCATTGTCCGGGAAACGGTGCACCAAGGTGTTATTTATGGATAGATTTGAATAGAATGGTTAGTACATGGTTTTTAATTCCACACTACTAGTAATAAGATTTGTCCCTTATGGAATATGGAAACCAGACAATTTCATCATGGGTTGGAAAAGAGTGCAGGAAAATCGTGCCTCCTTTCAAGGTCCCTAAAATTTCCAAAATCCTGGTTGTGTCATTTTTTAATTTAACCCTAATCCCTCTCCAACTCCCAATGGAATTCACAGGCGTCCTCTAAGATCTCCTAGGCACTTTGGGCACCCCTCCTTGGGAATATTTGACATCGATTCATCAGAAAATATCCATGTATGTGGTTCTTCCTCTTGTTATTCCCTCTTATATTGGGGTCCTTATCTTCTCCTTGGCGATTCATATGTCTAGTTGGTGGGGTGGTCTCTTTTGGGTTTAATCATAATTATTATGAATGGATATTGTGGTTTTTGGTCAGTTCATTCCTTGCTAGGGTCATGTGGGGGTGCGGGTGCGGTCTCACACCAATTTTCATATTTTTACACAAATGAGGTAGGAGGTTCCATATCATAAAATATCTATATTATTTTAATATTATTTTTTTGTATTTATTCATGTTCTATTGTTTAATTTTGTGGGGTGAAATATATTTTCATTGTGTTTTGGCATGTTTTCATAATGAAGTTGAATTTCAAAAGGGTATGGTAAGATTTTTGAATGTTTTATTGTGATGTTTCCCAAAAAGTATTTTGTGACCTATGTAGAACGTGAGAAATGGTGTTTTAATGCCAGAAATGGCACAAACATGATTCAATGTGAGTTTTCAATAAAAAAAGGGTTAATGTTTCATGTTGGCTATTATTATGCACCATAAAATATGAATTGGGAATTGACTAAATATTGAAAAGAATGTCTCCAAAAATGATCTTTTTTATGTGTGCATTAAAAATGTGGCTTGGTAAATGGAATAGGATGATAAATTGTGTGTTCCTCTTGTTCTTTTCCATATGGCGATTTTTGAATTGTGCAAGTGATGGTAATGGTATTGGAAAGTGATTTTTGGTGTGTGTAAAATGTAAAGTGGTGTGGTTCATAGAATATAGTGATTTCATAATATGTTTATAATGCTTGGTATAAGTATGTGAAAAAGTTTATTTTGTGTAACATGTGAAATTAAATTTTAAAACAATGGGAATCCCACATATCAAGGTTGGTTGACTAGTTCTAGTATACTTGTAATTCAGATGTGTATTTTCCAAATTTTACCTTGATTGATTGGAGATTAAAACACTAAGTAAATATGTATGATGAATAGATATCACTAGGCTTATGGGGTGTCTGCTCTTAGTGGGACATGAACTAGAAAGTTGATTTTTGTGTTTATTATACCACATTTCACAGAGGAACGAGGTTCTATTTTGCCAATAGAGCTAGATTACCACTATGGATTTACCCATGGGGATATATTGATTCTCATCAAATGTGTTACCATCGGTTGGTGTATTGTTGAATTAAGTGCATTTTATCTTAATTTTTTTTTATCTTGATTAATTTTTTATTTAAACAAGTGTTTTACTTTAATGTTTTCTCATAAAAAATGTATTTTATTAAAACAATTCAATGACATGTTTCAAATTAATTTACATAGTAGATCATGTGAATTTTATTTTGATGTTATAGAATGGAATCCTTCTTTTAGGTGAAATCCAACTAGGGTTTTGATCACACCCTAAACAAAACTATTGATGCATGTGGACATTGTTTATTTTACATAGGTAACAGTAATGATTATTATAATGATGGTAAAAGTTTCTAGATCTCCTCTCATGTGAGTTTTTCCTGTTGTGTCTTGAGGGTGAGGTCCTTCTTTTCATATGGAGGTATTGAATTATTTTATCATTTTTTATTAATTTTTTTTGTATCTTGAGTTTTTTTAATTTTGAAAATGATAAATATAAAAATTAATGTTCAATTTTTTTTATGTCCATTTTGTTATGACTTATTTATATTTTGTTTCTTATTTTATCTTATCAAAATGGGTAAAATCATTCATAGAGAAAAATATTGATGCCTATGAACTAGTTTTTTTCCTGTGGGGATTAGGAATTCACTTAAATACATGCCACCAACTGAGTCACGTGTGGGGTTAGATGGTACTCTGGCTAGGTTCATGACAGAGAGGGAACTCATGGTGTTTTTGAAAAGAACTTTAGATGTACCCACATTTTTACCTAACTAAGGAGTTACAAAACAGTAAATTTTGAGACTAAAATGTAAATGATACAAATGTGGATAGAATATAGGTTTTAGAAAAGTTTCAATGTCATTTTACCTTAATTTTAATCTTTAACCTCTTTGTATACTCGTTTTTAACTTAATTATTTTACAAAATTTCATTTATATTCACTTATATTTTTAGTAAAAACAAATTGAACCAAATAGATATAGTAATTTATTATGATTATAAATATGGAATAAGTTCTTAAAAATTCAAATCACTTATGTGGAAAATTTTAATTTAATATTATTCTCACATATGTGAGAAAACAAGAGGTTTTTAAAGAAAAAAACATTTAAAATATTGAACTGTTTTTCTAACCAATTTCATTGTGAAATTTATTAAAATTGCCCAAATTATATGTATATACGAATAATTGGACTGATAATATTTCAAAAACCAATAAAAAATATAATTAAACTAAGTACATAAATTTAGATGAAAATGTTTTTTTCAATTAAAATTATATGTTTTTCTCTATTCATTAAAAAATTAAATTTCCCAATAAATACCAAAAATTCACCAAAAGTAAATTTTTATTTTACTCTTTAAAAATGAATCTGATCTTGACATATAAATATTGTAAATGTTTCAAAATATTGTATTAAAATATTTGGATTATTAAAAGTGGGAAAAGTGACCTTTTAGAAAAAATATAACATTTTATGCATAAAATTGGATTCGTTATTAGCTTAAGTGTGTCAAACATATTAGATGAATTTAAAAACATATGATTGAATATATAAAATATAAATTTCATGAATGTCATTCAATAATAGTGATTAATTTAATTTATCAATATAAAAACACAATTCTGGTCATAAAAATCGACTTTCATAAAAACACATACTTTATATGAAATTAGTTTTTATATTAATTATTAATTAATTAGTTACAACATATTTCATTATATATGAATATGGAAACCATATTTTCATAATTTATTCAATATTATTTATTCTCACCCATAAAACGGTAAGGTGTTAACTATCATGTTAAATAAAAATATTAATAGTATATTATTATCCATTAAGACTCAGCCTTGCATGTAACATTAGTTATAGAGGAAACTATATGTTTTATGCCTCAAAAGATAAACTTGGTGTTGTGTATAATGAATGAAAATTATGAATTTAAGTTAACTCAAACTATCAAAAAAATTAAATTATTTTTAAATAATATATTTGATAAAATATCAAGATGTTATTGTACTGGATGAACCAAATGGTTATTAAAGGTCAATTAAATTAGGAGAGGAGGTACCCATTTATAAATTATGGATAACATTTGGATAGTTTTTTAAATAAAAAATGAATAAATTTTTTAATTGGAATTAAGGTTAAAAAATGATCAAATTTGAATATAGGATAATTATGGGTCATAATAATTTCATCGCATAAAGTATGTAAAAGTTTATTTGAGGTTTTCATACATATATCATTATTTTAACCAAAAATAAATTTTTATGTAATTTTCCTTCATAATTTTTTTAATATTTTAGGGTAAAGGTAGTTACTTTAAAATAAATATGAGATACTAAATAGAACATGGTTTATATTTTCAAACATTTTCTAATAAATTTGATGAATATATGATTTTTGAAAATTTTGTTTTATTTAAGAATATATTAATTATTATAAAATATCCTTAATGTAATTTCCAGAACTATTCATTTAATTGGACTTTGAAAATAACTTAACATTAATGGAAATAGAATATAATATTTTAAAACAAAATTAAAATTTTATATTTTTCTCAAAAATCAATGAACAACAATAATTCATTCAATTTCTATTTATTCTAAAATAATAAAATAATAAAAATATATTTTTATATTAATTTAATAAATAATATGTGAGTGTTCAATAAGAATCTAATATAATAATTTCATTGTAATAAATTAGAACTAAATTCCCATAATAAAAATTCATTTATATAGAAAATGAATTTTTATAACTGAACATACGTTATTTTTATCTCAGTTAAAAAATATTATAGTTATTAATAATGAGAAAATGAAATTGTTTCTTTATCATTTACTTAAATATTATAAAGGTTAAACTCAAATATATATATTAAACTATTTTTCCATATATTCTATAATTTTATGGAAATGGTCAAAATACACTCATATAAAATAATAATATAATGTATTATGGTCAATTTTTACTCCTTATCATATCATTTCTATCCATAATTACCATAATTAACCTTTTACCATGGTTATAAATTTGTACTGTTTTTAATATTCATTAACACAAAAAATTATGTTGACCTTGTAAGAATTATTTAAAGATTATAATTCCAAATATGGAATCTATTTTTAAAAATCCAACAATTATTATTGTAAGATATTAATTTACTAAGTTTTAGTGAAATCATGATGAAAAATGGTTAATGAAAGAAAAATTGGATTTTTAAATATAAAAGTTTTTTTTAAAATAATACCATGTATATTATAAATTATTCTGAATATAATTATATTTTTTATAACTTAATGTTTTTTCATTAATTTATTTTCATATTCAAAATATTATCATTATTTTTCAATTAAAATTATTTAAGGTATTTTAAAAGTTTATATTTTTTAATATTCAATAAAAAGTACCTCTTTTTGGACAAACATCCAAAATCTCACTTTATATACTTTTTATATTGTTATTTTAAAAATTATATCATCATTATAAAATAAAATTTATAAAAGTTCCATATACTATTCAAAATATTTTCTCATGAAAAGAAATAAAATATGTTGGTAAAGATAACCTATTTTTGAAGAATAAAATAACTATACAAATATATGGTGATTTTTAACTAATAATTTATTAATACATATATATTGATTAGGACCATAATATAAATTTCATAAATTTTTTAATATTTCTCATACCCATCAATTTGAAGACTAGGTTATAATAGACATATTTTAATAATATTATATCATGGTTGATTTAGGCTTAGTGTAGGGTGTCATATACATTATTGAACACCGCGTTCCTTTTTACAATATAGTGATATTAAAACATTATTTATAAATAATCATGATATAGTGAGTATAGATTTTATTATTATATGATTAGTTTAGTTTGGATTATTTTTTGATTCGGATGAACTTATATGGTTTTATTTAACTATAAGAGTGTTTAACCATTGTAAAAAATGAATAAAAATTAAATATATGTATTAATTGTTTTTATATACAATAATTGAATTTAAATCATCCATGAAAAAGCATGTAGAAAATGACATATATCATTTATGGGGCAGGTGAACTGACCATAATATAAACAAAATTATCATCATAGGATAAATTGATGGGAGTTTAAAGAATGGATATTATATAATAATAACAAATAAATATAGGTTTTTATATTTATCCTACTATTATAAGAAGTTTTAATTACATATTATGTCATATTTTTCGCTGGCTAGGGATTTCATGGTAGTGAGGTGATGGTCCATAGATCAAGCTCCAGATGCTATAGCCTGGTTGTTTTGGTTGTGTTCTGTGTTAGATGTGGGTTTACTGGGAGGAAATGGTATCCTTGTGTGGGTTTGAAGGAGGAAACAAGATCCGCGACTCTAGTTTTTCGAGTGTCTTTCAAACCAAAAAGATTAAATAGGTCTTCAATTAGTTGTTGGTTCATGTTTCTCATTATTCATCTACATTTTATTTTAGTTCTAGTTGTGAGATGTTTCAACAAAATATGGTGGATAATCTTCTGTGTTGGTTATATTATGATTCTTGGTTGAGGTTGATGGTTTCTTTTAGTTGGTGAAATATGACGTTGAGTATGAATTTATGAAGAAGAAGGAGTAGAATGGTATGGTTCTGTTAAGGTTTTTATGATTTAGCTTCTTCTTCATGGAATTCTATTTGTGTAATTGATTTCATTTCGGAAGTTTCGTTCATGTTCAATGGAATTTTCAGTGAGTTCAACTACAAGGGGGTTCTCTATAGGGGGTTCAGATAAGTTAGTTTTCACCTTGAAATACTTTTTACATTCAAAAGTTTGAGAGGGTATGGCATATCCATTAGTTCCAAGACAATGTATTCTTGCCCAAGATAGAATTATGAGCTATGATACGAAGGTGGAATCATGTCTTAAAAGTTTTCATGATGGGTGGAGCCTTATATTGTATCTAAGAAGGAGTTGTATTTTTCATGAAAAATTTGTGGTGGAGTGATTGTTTTTTATGAGGTGGATCACTTGTTGGGTTCCCCCTTATCCATCAAATGCGAGTCTTTGATAATAAAATATTAATTTTTAGTTAATAAAAGTTTGGAATAGATCCAAGAATTATTGTTTTTGATGAGAATAGGTGCCGATGTAAATAATTTATAAGGGTGGAGATGGGTATTTTTTAAAATAATATTCATTATTTTATTATTATTTTAGAATAATTTAAATAGTGTTGAATCCTGAAACTAATTAAATTAATTATTTCATGTTATGTTGATTAAAGAGTATTTTATATCACCCCATAAGAAATTAATCATGTTTTTCTACTTTTAATTTCAAATAATGTAGTTCTTCATATATTCTTATTCACTAAAAAATCAATAATTTCACAATAATACCAAAATTTATCCCAAATATAATTTCTATTTGATGATTACAAAAATGAAATCAATTGTTAGAAAATAATTTTATAAATACTTGATATCTAGTATTTAAATAAAATTAAAATTTATTAAAAACAATTTATAAAATGAATAAATTTAGAACACTTTCGAAAATTACATATTGTTTGATACAAATATATTATCATATATTTACAAATATATATATATTTTCATTTATGAATCCATTTTATGAATGAAAAAGTTTATTTAAAACCATTTAATTTATCCTAAAGAAGTTTTTTTTTTAAAATAATACATATATATTTTCACAAAAATATACTTGTGATTTAATTATATTAAAAAAATATTATAAAATATTACACATGTATAGTTAATTATTTTATAATAAAAATCCTTACATTATTTCATAAATATTATTTTATTCATTCACTAGTCATTATTTTATTCCTGGTGTTCTGATTACTATTCCAATGGTCATATAACTCTAACATTGTAGTGGTGAGGAAATGGTAAAATTATAATAGTCATACTTCCCATTAAACTCAATATATACTTGATTATTCACATTCCTCATCACTCAATATTCCCCAAACATGTTTATACAATTACCTTCATAATTTCTATTTGAATCTTGAATCTTATCTTTATTTCTATGGTATTTATCTTAGGGGTGAACTTAAAGTGGGAAATTCAGTATAATTATGTTTACATTAGTAAATTCATTACCCTTTTTAGTTCATATCCTGAAAAAATTACTAGCTATTATAGTCAGAATTATTTCATGATTAGTAATTTTTCTATGAAATTTTAAATTATATCTATATAAATTTATATTAAAACATAATATTATTGTAATTTTAAATCAAGAATTTATCTTACAAAAATTGTAATTTTTGGGTCATTAAATTCGTATCCTTTAAAAGATCTTTCCCTGAAAATTTCATTTCTTACATCAAGACATAAAAATGTGGGTACTTTTATTTCACAACATCATTAGGTTCAAAAACAACCTATTCATATTTAAGATTCTTCCACTGTTATTGGACTATGTGAGTTATTTTTTTGCATAGAACATTTTCTATAAAATCCATGATCCTTATTATTTTTTCCTCATAAGTGATATCATTTTAAAATGTAACACGTCATGATTTAGTACATGTGAGGGATCTGGAATCTATTTAATTCTTAGGGATACATGGACCATGTCATGTAATTTTTATTTTTTTGGTTTGATTATATATATATGGTACATAGATTATAAGTCACCAATAATCTCAATGGGGGAGCATATTCCAATGAATTATTCATCCCTTCTTCCCAAACCTCAAGACTCACTTTTGTAGAGATATAAAATCGTAAAATTTATCAACACACTCAATTTATTAGTCTCATTGACATATATAGATAGATCTCTTCTTTTTGACATTGTCATACTCTCACGTGTTGTTGAATGGTCTTGAATTTCATATTCATTATATCAATCTGTTTGGGTCCTAATAAATATCATTCTATAAATTTGTTGAAATATGTTGTATAATAATACATATAAATTCTAAAGTAAAATATATTATTGTATGAAAACTGTACTAAAAAAATATTTATCCCAAAATCCTTAAATAATAATTCAGTAATATCTCATAATATCATAAAATATATTGATTTTATGATTATATTATCCAAAAGTGTGAGGTTGGTAGACCCTAGTAAAGTCCAAATCTATGTTTATAGAAGTTTTTTTTCTTTTACTGAATTTTAGATAAATCTCATATAATAGTTAGAAATAATTTATAGTGGTATTTCATCCATCCTCACGAGTTATATAATGTATATCCTTACAATTTCACTGAGTTACAATTTCACCTAAATTATAAGGAAATAAACAGTTTTTTATGTAATCTGGCTAAAAATTATATCAAAATATTCCTTTTGGTTATCTTCTAAATGCATATAAAAAATACGTGGTGATGTTATCCCATTTCAATGAAGGTTTGAGAGTTGGTTACATTTCCCCCTCAATATTTTTCCTTTCCTCCTTCACTTAATGACATACTTGGAACAATAATTAGTATTCTATAATATCCATCATTATATTGTCCAACTAATAGTTTTATTTGATATCAATATATTTATACTTACTCCTGGGTGGATGGATAATGACAGGTCTTGTTCACCATTAAATTACTCATTCTTTGTCTTGTGTTTTGATGGTACACATAGTAATGGCCAAAAAATTAGTACTCATTAATCAAAATTTAATTCTTAGTATTTACCCTTTCTTATAGCTTTATGATTCTTATGTACTTCCAAATCATCCATTTGAGCATCCACAACATTTTAAAAAATAGATGATTGTGAACTCAATTAAGCTATGTGGTATGTTACTCCTTCATATATGACATAAAGATCTATCATTTAAATGTTTATGAATATTAGATGTATCTGAATTCCAATTATTGTTAATCTTTCATGATATTTTATACAAAAAGGATATGTTACATTATTCACCTCCCCATGATGGTGATGGATATGGTGGTTGTAATCCTTGATAAGGTATAACCATCTCTATTGGTTTATAATTGTCTCATTTTGGGTGAATATATATTTTATAAACTAATGATCCACATATATTTTTAACTAATCTCTATAGAGTAAATATGAATATCTAATAATTGTTAAAAACATTACTGAAAACAATTAATTATGTATTGGATAAATTTTTCGCATATACTTTCAACTATCTTCTGGAATAGAAAATCATATTATCAATTTCATATTTAAAGAACCCAATACAATATTTTTTATAATCATTATATGCTATGAAAATTTTCCAACATGTGGATAGTGTGAATAATTATGTAGTGACAAGTCTCTTCTTCAATTAATTCAGTCTCCATATTAGTTCGTTTATGTAGAAACAAATCACTCCATTTGTGTTATCTTGTTCAATAGGTTCATAAAACATTATAATAACAACGAAAATAATCTATAGTACTAAGATAGTCTAAGAATACAATTGATATCCATCATATTTGTTATCTTGGGCCACTCCTCAATCACCATTATATTGGGAGGATCCATATTAGTCATATTTTTTCTGATAACATTCTTAAATTATGATACTTATTCCATTGAAAAATCACATTTAATGTAATTTTCTTACAGATTCTCCATTTGTAATTTTTTTACCACAATAATCAAATACTCCTCACCCAACTCTTCAATTTTGGATTATATCAAAATATTACCTATAAAAAAACCATTTATATTTTTTCCAATATCTAAAGACTCAATTAATTAATCCCATGGTTATTATTTGAGTCATAATCACTTATAAGGGAATCACTATGAAATCATAGTGGAACTAATTTTTTTAACTTAATCCTTGGAAATATATTCCTTTTCACCATTAATTAGTGATATCTCATCTTGAGTACCACCTTAGTGAACTAATGGTTCCTACATTATTAATAAAATAATTCATTATTTCTTATTATGTGATACTTTTTCCTTATCAAGATATTGGTGAGTTCATTATAATACATATATAGGTGCATGTAACCGTCTGTATTTTCAACTAAGTGGTCTGGTGAACCCAATGGGGGAAAACTCAATTATATAACATCCTTTTCCAGATTCACATTGACATTTTTATTTATTTCTTCCAACGTGATGGAATATATTAAGTAGGTATTATTCGATATTATAATATATCTACACATAGGTACAATTTTTAGCTTAATGCCTTGGTTGGGAGGAAGAATAGTAAAATATTCAAGGAATACATCTATATAGTCCCTTGTGGTGGAAATTTGTTATAACTTGATTCTCTCCTTTTTCTAAATCATTTTTGCTAGAAATTATATCCAATAATTAAATAATATTGATGCTTGAGAATAAGTATTAGAATTAGATTCATCATCATCCTTTTTTTATTGAATATGAGGATGATTTGGGATATGGATTGTGATTGAACCCTACAGTTAGTTTATATAAGATTTAAATAAGGAGAAATAGTTTATATCCAATAAAATATCAAATAAACCAAAGGGATTTAGTTAATTATTTACTAGGAGTTACATTCTATAAACATTAACATGGGATTAGTTATATAAATGGGATATAAAACCATGTTTCTACCAATATGGTCTGTTTTACTGTTTATTTTGATTTATATTGTTTAAGTTATGTTTTGGGTTGTTTCTATAGTTTTTATGGTACTTTAAGAAGTATTTGGGGATTATCATAGTTAGAACATGATTAGAGAAACCTATATATTTTTTCCTAACTCACCAGATATCTTGTCTTCATAGTCTAAAGAGTCGTTTATAGTTAGTTCAAACCATGTCACCTCCCCAAAAACATGAAACGTCGCATAATGAGGGATAACACAGATGGAACAAGGATTCTAAACCATGCATCCAAACCAGAAACACATCCAATAATTCAAGAGGAATTGCATAGTTTTTCTATATATTTTATAAAACAATGAAACCCTCCCCAGAATCCTAGTAAGGGAACATGGTTAGGCATACAACTATATTTAAACTTGCAGCCTGACCCATGAAAATGTGAAAATGAGTTTTTAATCCACATAAAATTGTATCCAATGTCCCAAAACAAAATGATAAATACTATATAATTCCAAGTCAATCCTAACACAAACCATAGGATTTTGAAGGTTCTATAGAAATGATTTTGGATTCTCTAACCTCATTCCTCTCGGATCAGTGTTCCATTATATACAACTAATTCTTCTCCAGTATGTGTAATCTACGTGGTCTGGAATCCTTACATCCACTATTATATGTGTCTTTAGATAAATAGATAATAATGTTTTTAATGGATCCAAAACATAATTGATCTATTTGGATTCTTGGGATTCTTTTTTTATCTTTCTCACCTTTTACTCACATAGAGGGATTCATATTCTGAGTGATTTTTTATTATCTGAAAAGCCATGTGGTTTCATAAGTATTTCTTATACACTTGGAGAAATGATTCTCAAACATTATTTGAATTATAAATTCAATTTCATTGCTTTAATAGAGTGTATTTAAATATTTATTTCAAATGTAAAAGACTTTTAAAATATATACTTTTAAATTATTTGAAAAAAAATTGGTGTATTATTCATGAAATGCTGGGTCAAATGAGAATTTATTTATAGAATTTAATTGATGATAATCCTGGAGAAAAGTTGATTTTAATTAATTTTGTTTTTGAAAGGAATGACCTTGATGGAAACATGATTTGTTTGTTTCAAATTTAAAGGGTATAATAAAACATGAAATTCGGCACTGGAACTATGAATTATTAATTGATTTAGAAAGATGATTTTCCCATTGTTAATCTTATTACTGGTTAGAGAACATTTTATCCTTGTTAGTTAGAGGGTTATTAAGATTATAATTCATGGAAAATAACTCTATATCATTAGATTTATGATGAAAATTAAAACCAAAATAACTTTTACATGGATTTCTTTACTTTGGTGTTGATTATTTATATCCTGATGGTAGGACACATAGGTAAATGTTCCGACACATTGATCCATGATAATTGATGAATTAGTGCAAGGAACATAAATCCAAATACCAAGAAACCATAATTACTATAAAAATGTTCTATGTATTGATTTGATTATTATACGACAGTATTTATAGGAAATTTTTATTCAAACACTCTTGATTTATTGAATTTTTTAATCTTGTTTTTTTATATTCTTCACCTACTATATTTGAATGGATATTTTGATTCAAAATATGAAGTTACTTACCATGCCTTATTTTTGATTAAATTGAATCGCCAATGCATTATTTTTTATGGGACTAATTAAGGAACCATTTTTGAAATATAACAATGTTATTTTTCTCACAACATACCTTTTTCTTTTGAAAAATTTAGAATATGTTATACTAGGTACAATAAAAGGGAAAAGACTAATCGGAGGTGATGGGTGTGCTTGATTCATGAGACCATGGGGGAAGGAAGTGGCCATTACAGTATTGATCCACTAGTCATATAGAGATTTTGGTCTTTTAAATTAATGGTCTTTTTCTACCCTTTAGTATGATTTATTGATTTGGGATCTATATTTCACTACTTAAGGTACTGCTTTCTCCCTAAGGAGTGTCTAACATACTGAATATTCCTCATTTTATCATCTACTGGTATGTATTGATTATTTTTTATAAGGTTTAAATAACTATCTATGATCATTTAATGATCCCCAAGTATTGGTCCCCAACTCATAGGGATTTGGAACACCCATCGGGTCAGGTCAGTGTCTTCTTGGGTTTTAGTGTACCACGGTATTGAGGATAGTTCTCAAAAAAGTGGTATCATATGTGGTCAAACATCATTCTTTGATGTCAGTGTTCATTTTGGGATGTTCGAGTAAATAAAATGTTGCCATGTAGGTGAATAAGTGGTAATTATGAGCATGTTCTTAGCTATTTCACAACATAGAGATATTGTTGAGAAAAAACCCTGAAGGTGTCCTCTCAGTGTTTTTTGTGTGATTATGTTTTTTAGTCAATCAAGATGACCTTTAAGAATAGTTTGTAGACCTCAAAGAGAATTCAAAGAATAGAGAGGGAAAATCTACAAAGTAAGGAGTTCTGAATAGAGGTGTTATGTGGACCACGAAGCATGGTATGACGACTGTGTAGGGGAAACCTTTTTGGGATGAAAATGGATCGTGGGAAGGCTTGTAGTTTGCTGGAATCAAATAGTTAACCAAAAAAATTTCATTCATGACTAAGAGGCAATGGTTCATTTTTTATGGAACTAGTCACCATGTGGTGTGAAAGGAATTATGTGGACCATGAATGAAAAACAGTTTGTGGGAAGATCATATTACATAGTAATGTTTGCACCTCATTGAAAATTTATTAAAATAAGAATAATGAGAATTTTAGATTTTGTTGAATACAGGAGGAATGAATATCACATCATTATGTAGAGAGTGATTTTCAAAATAAAAACACTTTGATGTGGGAATAATTTGGTTAAATATGAAAGTGTTTATAGAGAAGGATTTCATGAAAGAAAGGGTCCCTTTGTAAGGAATTCAGTGAAATAGAGTTGGTTCATGGGGTAGAAAATATATGAAGGAGAAATTCCATGAAGATAGTTTGTAGAAAGAGTTTTAAGGGGAACTCATGCTCAAAAAGGACGACGTTTCAGTTGGGGTGAATCATTCTACTGAATAATAATTCATCTGTGAATCAGGGACAGTTTTCTGAAGAAGGACGGTACGTAGAAGCGGAGGGAGTCTGTGGAGGATATGTTTGTCCGCAATGTGCATGTGAAACACTGTGTAGTTGTGTTCTCAATGGAACCAAGGATATTTATATAGGATTAAAGGAAACATTAAAAGTAACAATAATAGTTCTGAAAATTAATTTCTACAAACTAATAGTTTGTGGAAAAGTGGACTTCATCTATCGGTGAAAGAGGTACTTAAACAGATAATCTAACTACATTTTAGGATGCATGATTTAATTAAAATGAAGGGAAATATGGGTCCATAAATTATGATTGGATATCAAACAAGATATGTTAGCAGAGTAAGAGGTAGATATTGATCCTCGCGATTGACAGTTATCCAAAGACATAGACATAGTGGGTGACCCTTGTAAATGTAGTGATATTACCGTAAATATTATAAAGGCACTATTCCTAAGCATAAAAGTGATCCACTCCGAACATTGTAATTTGGAATTTAGCCTTAGTGGATTTGGTACATCAAAAAATTGTTGTTGTATGCTCCTTAGACGTAGCATGCTGAGTGTGAACCATGTAAAATTGTTTTTTCACAAACATGATTTCACATCAACTCATATGTTATTATGTGAGAAGAAGAGAAATTTGTATTGTTAAATTATTAAATGAGATCCTAAGGGCTAGTAGTTTTATTTTATCATACCAAGATTCACCCCCTGATTATTTAATTATACCTAATGGATCTAACAATTGGTATCAGAGGAAAATAATCAATGTAAGTGTCTATTCATGTATAAATGAAATAGAGGAGGCCAATCACAAAGCAATTTTGATCTTCGATTGAAATAATTTTAAACTATGAAAGAATCAGATGAACACTACATATGATCATTAGGAATGGTTGTATTTGAAGTATCTATGTATGGAATATATTCTAATATTGATAGTGGTGCTTTATCAGAAGTTGGTTGATGAGAATTTAATGCTGAAGCTAATGGGATAAATTCTTTAGGGGGTTCCTATACAGTGCAATTTCTACACCGTTGATGTCTTGTAATTTATCACATGATATGAGAGAGATGTTTCCTAATTTCTATGAGGGTGACTCAAAAGTCAAAGAAGCAAAGATAAATGTTTTTTGGTACAAGAATGAGGATATTAAAATACACCCTAATGAGTCTGTTGATGTATTCTATGATAGGTGAATCTTATTGGGTAAGACATTCTAGGTCTTGGATAAATTTTTATATATAAAAATATTGTCAATTATATATTCAAAAATCATAAACCTTGGTTCAATCGGAATGTTTCTCTATTAAATGATTCTGATCCAACGGATCTGAAATTGGATAACATCGAGAGTACTAGTGTAGCAATATGAAATAAGAAATGATGATAATAATACTCTCAATATGGGGAAGACTAAAGATGTAACATTTCAGGCTATGAATAAGATAACTATTGAATATAAATAATAATATGAAGAGACAGATTAGGTGATGTCATTCTATTCCTCAATTCAACAAATAGGAAAATAAATGTTCAAAAGGAAACTACCACTTCTATGAATTCGATGAGGATCATTTAAAAACCTTGTAGAAAGGTTTCCATGAATATTAAATAAGATGATGAGGATGAAGTTGAAATCCAAATGAATAAGTCTTCATCATACATGATAGGAAGGATAAATTTTAAGTGAAATTTATTCAAAATGAATATTCTTCTTTTCAATAGAAGATGAAAGTTTAATAGAATCTGGGTTAGAATAATTAAAGAACTGTAAAAACATGAATTCGATGCATTGGTGGATGTTGTCAAAAATACCATAACAAATAAAAAAAGTGACAATTATGAAAAATAATTTGAAGAAATATTTATCATTCCGGGTGAATTAGAATATTCACTAGAAGAGATGGATTGTTGGAGATAAAAAACAAATAAAGATAATAATGTTTTTCATGAAGCCAATCGTTTTATGTAGTTATAGAAAGAAGAGAAGTCTAAGATGAATGAGTAAATTGAAAACATTATGTCCCTAATACCATATGGCTAAGAAAAGGATGTTGTGTACAAAATAAAAATTGATTAACATAAATGAGAGAGCGATATTCTAACAAAAAATAGAAATGATAAAATCAAACATATTAAAGGGAAAAAAGACTATGTTGTCATTATGCGAAAGAAAATGAAAGACAATGAGAAACTTCTGATTGCATCAATGAAGGATACACATACCGTATAAAAATAAAAAGTTGAATTCGGAGTCCCAGTGAAACCAAAAAAAGGTCTTTCATGAAAGGAAAATTATTGATAAGAATGATACAGCTGGTATGGAGACTGATCATGAAAAGAAAGTAGTAATTGAAGAAGATATACCATAATATTCCACTCCAATTTTTATGATTTATTTGGGTCTGAATCATAATAATAATACTCGGAGAACCCAATGGATAACCACTAGTGTTGTATTTTCCACACAAAAATGTACCTTGCATTAGATTTTATTGTTGTGAAAAAAGTGGGCACTTGTAAAATGTGTGTTATATTTCCCTGAGGTACCAAAGGGAACCAGTTAAACAAATCCATCCATATGGAACACAATTTCCAAGAATATCATTTGAAAATAACTATTTCATATATAGATGAATTCAACTCATAGAATTATAATGCTAACTATTAATACAAATAAATGAGCCAAACTAGAATAAATATGTTCATAAAAAGGGATTCAATGTTTGAACAACTGAGTTGAAGCTAGAAAATCAGTTTTTTTTTCATTTCAAGATAAATTGAGTCTATAATAATTTAAGGATGATCAAGATTATCATTCCATATAGTGTATAAATTCAATAACATGTCCCCACTGTTGGTGGTGGGGTGGTAAGGTCTTGTGGGGTGAGGGGAAGGTCGTAGGGTCAAGTCCTCAGGCTAGCGATTTACATGTAATTTTCTTCCTTGTGTGTGTGCTGCTTTCGTGGTTGTATCCAAATTTTAAAAGTCAATAACATGGATCAATAAGAATAAATTTTAACATGTATTGGTTGGATATATTTCTTTTAAAGTATTAGATCACATTGGAATATTTATCATTTAAATTGGATGCACCTCATATATGATAATAAATTTGGATCTGTTGACTAGATTTATGTATAATAAAGAAGTTATCATACTATTTAGTAATGATGATGTATTGAAAATTATTGTCTCTAGAAAAAACGTTTTGGGGGAAAATAAATGATATGGGAGGATGTTTTGGTTTTTGAAGGTCTTACCCAAAACATATAACTGTCAGTCAATTGTGTGAGTCAGGACATACAATTAGCATTTCTAAGAAACAATGTGTCATCATGGGAAAATACAGTAATTTTTTTAGGGAATGAATATTAAAGGTAATATCCACATTATAAGTGGAGATAACGATATATTTTTTTATCCAAGGAAAAGAAAACTTGTTATGACATAAAATTCTTGTCAACATGATCCAAACATCCTTGGATGATCTGGTGATATGTGATGTTGCTCGATAACTCTCTTTATTATCAAATGATCATAGCCATAAGTGAGATACCTTTCAATAGGGGAATATCATTTAAAAGGCATCTGATAAAAAAGAGAAAAAGTCAAAAAAAAATATGTTACTGAATATTGATGTGTGAGGTCCAATTTTACCAATGGATATATATTGGATGAGATATTATGATATCTTCAATGATAATTTTAGTATAATGGCATGGGTTTCAATCGTCTCCAACAAATATGAGGTATTTGGTTTCCTAATAGCTATTTGAAGGGTATTGAAAAAGATTTTGTGTGGAACAGTCCAAAATATCCAAACAAAAAATGAGATAGAGTACACAAATAGCTATATTGAGGGATACCTTGAAAAACAAGGGTTAATGCATCATGTTTCAGTAGTAATAACTCCATAATATAATGGAGTAGGTGAGACATGAAATCATATTATCAGCACATGGCTTGAATAATTCTCTTTCAGAACGCTCTTCTAGAGAAATTTAGGAAATAAGTTGTGATAAATGCAGTCTACACGTCAAATAGAGTGTTACTATGTCTTATAGAATAAAAGACTCCATATGAAATAAGGAATGTAAATAAACTATAGTTGAAATAGGTTTGAGTCTTCAGAAGTATCTGTTTCATTCTCAATAAGGAGAAAGACAATAATTTTGAATCCCATAGTGGTGATGCGTTATTTCTTAGACTACCAAACAAATAAATCACATAAATTCTTCCATAAGAGGATAGAAAAGGTATTTGAAATCCATAATGTAACTATTGTGGATAATCAATAGAAACTTCATCAAATTCATGATCCATATCAAGAGGACATTATGGAATAGATAAGTAGATCAGGGGAAGTTCTAGTTTTAGAGGTTGATTCTAGAGAAGATTTAGGCAATTCAAATGATGAGAAAAACTAATTATCTACACAAATACATAAGTGAATAGGTAAAATTTATAGACAAAAAATAATTGGTGATAAGAAAATCCCAATGTAGAAAATGAGAATGAAGACTCTAAATAAAGAATCATATTTTTCATAGGTAGATCAAAAATCTATGGATGAAGCTTTTAGAGATGTCAATTGGGTTAAGTGTGTGAATGAATATTTTTAAAAAATTGAGATGAATCAACTATGGGATATTGTTTCGAGACTAGTAGAAAATAATTTCATCATGAATAAATGTTTATTCCATAAAAAGATTAATGAAGACAATTTTGTGATTAAAAACAAATCATGGCTAGTGTGAAAAGGGTATTCTGAGACAGAGCGTATCAATGGTGAAGAAACATTCTCACCAATTGCAAGGCTAATGAAAATAAAATTATTATATTTCATATTAGTCAACATAATGTTTAAGGTTTTTCATTTGGATATAAGAGAATCATTTATAAATGGATTTCTAGAAGAAGAAAATTTTATGGAGCATCTAGATGGTTTTGTCATTCATGAAGATGCGAACAAAGTTTTTCAAATGAAGAAGGCATTATATGGCCTGAAGCAAGCATCATGAACATTGTATTCTAGGATATATTAGTTTTTTAAGAAGGCTTTCTTTGACCATGGTGGATTATATTACAATATCTATCTCAATTATGAAATTAATTAAATGATGGTGGTGTTGGATTATATCGATGACATATCCATTGGTGGATCAGATGAAGTACACATAGAGAGTTTTCATAATATCTGTAAATTGAGTTTTAAATGTCAATTATTAGTGAACTAATGTTTTTCCTTGGTTTCTAGGCGAGACAAGAAAATAATGGAATATTACTTTCTCAACATAAATATTCAAAGGAGGCTTTGAGATATTTTGGAGTGGAAATTTTTAAAAGAGATGACGACTGAAGTGGCTACGCAGATGATTCTTTAATGGGATGATGAAGGTGATGAAATTAATATCACATCATATAGAAAAATCATTGGTACTCTAATGTACTGGACTATGAAAAAGTCATAATATTGTTTTCAAAACATGGAAAGAATAACAAAATCAGGGCAATCCCAGGGAAAGACACTTGCTTATAGTAAAAAAATAATACTTTGGTATATCAAGGGAATAATGGATTTCAGATTTATGTGCGAGGAATTGTAAAAGCAAGTGTTATTGGGATATACATATGTGGATTGTGTCGTTTCAATGGATGATGGAAAATCAACACCAAATACATCATTTTATCTTGTTGGTTTGTGCATTTCATGGTAAAGAATGAAATAGGATTACATTTCATTAATCATCACATATAATAAATATATTTTCGCCACTCAATACTTACCATAGTTATTATTGATAAAGACACAACTTGATGATATGTGATTATAAGTTAAATTTTCAATCAGATTCCAATATGATAATTAAATAACTATAAATCATTGAAAAAACCCATTCTATCACTCATGTTAAAATTAAATTGAAATAAAGTATCATTTTATCAAGGATAAGGTGAAGAAAGGGCTTGTGATTTTGGATCATTTTCTTATAGAAAAAAGTGTTTTAGACATTCAATCAAAGGCCTTTCCCAGATAAGTGTTTGAGAGGCATCAATTGGCTCTAAGATCCCATTCGACTCTCTGAACTTAAAAAAGTGTGGATGTGGGATACCCTCTCCCCAAGGAATGGTGTGTTTTTACCTACTTTATGGATCTGTGTTCTTTTCAATGCTATAAACCTCCAAAGAGTTGTCTTCAAGTTCGCTGAAAAAGAGTGAGAAATTGTGCATGTTAAAATGGGAGAAAATTTCTTAGCCAAGACACAGGGATAAGCTGATAGGTGGGGTATCAAGATAGGTTGAGAAAATATATAGGGGGGTTTAATTCTGATAATTCTAAAATTGATTGATCAATGGATATAAATCAATATAGTGGCTTTTTAGGGACACACATGAGTCCTTTTGGATTCAAATAATGTGATTCATTGATGTTCATTACCTTATACTCTTATTTATCACATAGATCATTGCTCATGTGGGATTAAAGTATTTTTTGAGTAAATCATTGATTAATTTCATAATCTTTTGAAAAAAATACAGGTATAAAATATAATAAATTTTAATTGTGTGTATAATTGTAAATAGTTATTATCACTACAGTGTCTACATGGGGGGAACCTGTCGTCATTGTCAAAAAGAAAAATGGATCCATGAGACTGTGTGTAACACCCCCGGGAATATAAAATAGATTTAATATTGAATGCATGAAACATTGAGTCTCCACAAAATACCACATTGGTATAACCTAGCCAGTAATCATAATATTTTTACCTCTGTGATTTGAATTTCGAAAAAGTATCATATAATGTTGCGTTCAGTAAGATATTTACAGTCTGATAAGAAAAACAAAATTTTTGGGGAATATTAACATTCCCATATGAAGAGTAACTAAACCGTATGAATAATAATATTCCTAATTGAGTATTAACCTCAACTATGAATATATAAATAAATTTTTCCTTTTATCATTTCAGTTTTGAGATTTCTTTTTTCTTAAAAATATGACGAATTTGATAAATTGCTTCTTTAGGTAATAAATTTACATTTCTGAGATATATGAATTATTATATGAAACTAATTTTCTATTAATGTTTATAATAATTAAATAGTCTTATCAAAAAACTATTATTTAATTATAAAGGGTAAATTAATTTTATTTTTTTATGTTTCGAAAATTTTACTATACATATTTCTATTCATTTTATATCCAGTATTATTTTTAATACATAAGTACATTCACAGATAATAGATGATAATTTAACATTTAGAGAATTATTATGATGAAATAAATGTAATTTTTTAATTCATAATACAGATATTATTTTTTATTGAATTTATGGAAATATTTTAAAATACTTTACTATTCTGTGAATAGTAAAAAATTTGTTTTCAGTTTTCAGTTTATTTATTAATATCATTATTGATATAATCATAATTTAATAATTCTGGATGACTATTGGGTAATACCATATGAAATGAGTTGTCCCATGTGGCCAAAACCATGGGCACATACCATGGTAATGACCATGGATTTTCCAATACTACCAATGTGGTTTCATTTCAAATTAATAAACATTTCTCTATCTTTTACTATAAATACCCACTCAAAGATTCGTTTTCATTCATTATAAATTAATAATCCTATAATATTTGTTATTTTCTCCTCCATATAAGCCCTCATAGGGTTTTCCCATTCCCCAATGTCCGAACCGTCAGGTTTTACGAGTTACTTTACAATGTAAGGGAATTCTCAACTTCTCTTTTACGTTCATGTTCTCTTGTAGGTGGTATGTATTTAAAGATTACATAACATGCTATTATTTAAATTTTATTATTTCTATATTCTTATTTATGATCCTTTTATAAATGGGTTAAAATTGTCCCCACTCTTTTCAATTCTTTCAAGAACCATGTTACGTAGTTGTTATCCTGGAGAAGTTTCATCTCAAATTTTCTCTCTTTTTCAAGAACTCATATTATTTTATTATATTTTATTATAAGTTGTCTTATGTTGTGATATTTCATTCCATATCCCCTTAAATTTACATATTATGTTGGAATTATGAGATACCCCTTTCTCTCTCATCAAATTTTTTATGTGACGCCATTAGGATGCAGAATTTTCACAATGGGTTTCATAGCTTTAATTTTATTTCGTGTTCCTTTCATTACTTTTTCCTTACTCAGATCCTTTAATCCAAATATAATGATAACCCAAATACCATAAATTTAATATAATTTTTCATGATAATTTAATAATTCATCGTCATTTCTCCGTTATCCTTCTTTTATACTAAAAATGAATACACCGTTATAGATGTGTTACATTTCAACATTCAAGGACGGCGGGTTTTCAATTTCTATTACCATACTCAATTATGGTCAATAACCAATTTTAATACTTAAAATATATAGCAATATTGTTGTTATAACATATTTAATGTCCTATAATCTATTTTCACACATGATATTAATTTATAAATTAAAATGAGTTCATTGTGATCGAAAACCGCCAATTAACCCAAACAATTATCTTTAATGTTTTGTGTAATGATTTATCTTCACTCCTAATAACCAAATGAATTATATAACCATGTAAAAATATAGATGTTTACAAATAAAATAAAATTCTATTCTATATAACCATTCTCATATTACATGTTTATTCTTACATATCTATAAGTAAACTGATCATGAATACAATGGAAGAAAATGCTCCCAAGCAATAGGATTGAACACCTTAAACCCATCGAGAGTGCCATGAATGAACATAATGAGGCTATAATAAATCATTTAAATAATTATGGGTTTCAATAAATATTAATTAATTAATATAATTTTGTTATCTTCGACACAAGTCATGTGAGGAACACCATCATACTTAAGATAATGGTTTTCTACTTGATCCTGCATTTTCTTCCATGTTACACTTATTATCTACCTACCTCAATTAAATGATTATTTATTCATTTTTAGTCATCATATATTATGTAATAATTTTATATATATATATATATAATATTGATAATTCTACTTTCATTTATGGGGAGTTATATTTTTTAAAATCATCTTTAAAATATTCTTCCTGAAATACATGATTGATTCTAGGGAATTTCTCAAATCCATACCTATATTAAACGAATATCTATAATCTGTTTTTTAAGCCATTATCTTCATAAAATCACTCAATTTATTATTAAAATAATATCATTCTTCACTTCAAGTTTTATATAAAAATATTTCCCAAAATAACTCATTTTTTTAAAGTAAAAGAGTATTTGTCTCAATAATTACTCGATGATTTTATAATAGTATCTATATCTATTTAAACACTCTTGTTGATTAATATATATTATTGGGATTAAAATTTTATGATATAATCTACCATATTTAATTGAATTATTTAGGATTTGTTTGTCTTTGGATGTTCTATCCTAAATCCATTCACTAATTTACTATAAATGGTTAGTGTTTATGATCAATGTTCGGTGAATGTTAATTAAATTTCCCTTATTAGTTAAAATATGATTATATCTATTATTTATGTGTATCCCAATTAATATGAGGAATAAATTTTACATATTATTTTTTGGGTGGGGCCAGTTATGGGCCCTCGTTGCATTGATAGTTCTCATGAGACCAACTGATGTCTTTACACAAGGGCGTGACAAAAATTTTATTTATTGTGTTTGCAACAGGCCTTGAAGGTATGGTTATGATGTCTCATATTATTAATTTCATAATTATGAAAATAGTATTTATAGTTCATGTTCTTATTCAACTTGAATAATTCCCATGATTATTTTTTATTATTGAATTATTTATTCCTTTCTTATTCCTTCCATAATGAGTTCATGTCTATTTTTAAAGGCATGTGTTTTTAAATATTCAACATGCCTATTGTTTATATTTATGATATATTTTGATGTATTTATTACCATACTAAGTGTTTTAGGTCACCCCTTTCTTATGTTTCATTTTCTCAAGACATGGATAATTATATCATGATTGATCTGCAAGGATAAGTTTACAATTTTGGATGTTCCCAAAAAAACTTATATATAATATTTAATATCTTGTTTTAATGTTGAAATTATATATGTATCATGTTTCAAAATATACTAAACTAATAGATACTTTGGGATCCAAATTTCTTGATTGAATACCAATGTAAACAAAATAAGGCACCAACTGAGAGCTACTGGGGTCAGGTCCTTATATTGGGTAGTGACTATAAAGCAATCAATGTGATTTCAACAAAGAACAAGTATACCCTACCAAATTTTGTTGATTGATTCGATCAACCTCATAGAGCTTCATATTTATCATATATTGATCTTTGTTATGGATATCATACATTGCATGTAAAAAAGGAAGACATTACAAAGACAATATTTTGAAATAGTTATGGGCATTAAAATTTTACTGTAATGCCATTTGGACAGACTAATGCACCATTTCTTTTCATGTATCTAATGAATAGAGTTTTCAAAGAATATTGTGATGACTTAATTAGGGTATTTCTTGATTATATCGTGGTTTACTCTATAATATTAGAATACCATGATAATCAATTTTTTATTATTCTGAAGAATCATAGAATAAATGATTTATATGGTACGTTTATCAAGGGTGAATTTTAGCTTAAATCATTTTTTTTTCATGGCCATATTTTCACAATGGATGGAATATCAGTTGATCCTATAATGAAAAACAAATTATTCAATAAGTTTATACAACAAAAAAATAACATAGAGAAGTAGTTTTATTATTTTAGAAGGTTATTATCATTCTTTTTTCATATATTCACCTGATTATCTATCCCATTATCCAATCATAATCGTAAAGAGTTTATGTTTGTGTCGAAAAAATAATGTGCAAAATATTTTGTAGAATTGAAGAGCAGATTTGTGAATGCTCTGATCCTGACTCTACCATAGATAAATTTTGGGTTTATGATCTACATTGAGTCATCAATGAATGGACTCATGTGTGTCATTGTGAATAATGGTAGAGTTAATGACTATGCATTAAGGTAGTTAAAAACTCTTGAAAGGAAAATCTAACACATGATCTTTTGTCAACAGTTGTTATCCTTTCTCTAAAAATACGGATGCACTATCTTTTCATCAAAAGATGTGAGATATATAAAAATCACAAGATTTTAAAATATATCTTCTCAAATAAAGAAAATCATGAGGAAAAGGATATGGATCGATCTACTAAAAGATTTGGATTTTTCAATACACTACCACTCGAGTAAAGATAATACAGTAGATGATGCATTGATAAAGAAGGATCATGGAGTTCTGAACAAAATGAGGACTCATAAGTACCTTGTGTTTATGAATATAGAAAATATGGATATGGTAATTATCAAATAAGGTGAAACATCATTTCTTTTTCACCTGTTTTCATAACCATCATTATTAGAATGAATTAAAAGATTTAAATGTGGTGATGAGAACCTTTAAAAGAAAAATAAATCTACGAATGATGGGAAGTTGCACGACTACATGTGTGAGGATGGAATTATGATATTTAAGAGTAATCTATCTATTCATTCTCTAACAAAGCTAAAAATGGAGTTATGGGAGGATTTACATATCACAAATTTATTTATACACCTTAGTATAACTAAGAAATATAGAGATCTGGATGAACATTTTGGGTGGGATAATATGAATATGGAAATTACTAATTATGAATCATGATATTTAGTCAATCCATAGATGAAGTATGAAATACAATATCCTAGAAGTTTCATGAAACCCTACATATTCCTATGTGGAAATGGGTTGACATAACTATGGATTTTATCATTGGATTTCAAAAAAAATACCTGAAAGAATGATTTAATATGGGATATTTTTTATCAACATACCAAATCAGAACATTTCCTCTCAATAAGGGAAGATCTTATACTAGAGATCCTTGAATAACTCTATATTAATTAAGTTTTAAGACTTCATGGAGAACCTATTTCTATTTTGTATGATTATAAATCACGATATTCACTGAATTTTTGGAAAATTATTTACAATTATTTGGATACCGGGATTCATTTGAGTATTTCATGTCAACCAAAAACTGACAGGAATTCTAAAAGGACCATTCAAAAGGTAGAATACTTGATTATTTTATTATCCCTTGACATTTACGGTATGTGGGATAAATATTTTTATTTGGTAGTGTTTTCCAACAATAATATTTACATTGATGTATTTAAATGGAATTATATTAAGCGTTGTATGAAAAGTGATGTTTTACACCAACATGTTGGGATGAAGTTGGAGAACAAAATATTGTTGGCTAAGATATCATAGAGGAAACAATAAAAATGGTAAATAACATTCAATCACATATCAAAGTAGCTCAATTAAGGGAAAAGAGATATGCCGATAATCTAAGAAATGATTTCGAACTTCACGGGGCATATCATGTTTTCCTGAAAGTATCTCCATGGAAGGGTGTAATAATATTTCTAAAGTAAAATTGAGCCCCAATAGAATTGGTCATTTTGAGATTCTAGAGACAATCAGAGTTGTGGATTATCATTTGGCAATGTCACATAGCCTTTATAATGTACATAATGTGTTCCACGTGTCCTTGTTGAGGATGTACATGCCAGACCCAATACATGTACTCCCTTTTGAGGGAATAGAATTATAAGCCAACTTCTCATAACATGAATAGCCTATAAGGATTCTGGATAGTAATGAACAGGTGTTGTGGATTTGGAAAAAAAGTCTACAAAAGGTTCTATAGAGAAATCATAAAACTGAAGAGGTGACATGGGTGACTGAGGAGCTTATGATGAAGTACTACCCAAATAATTTTGTGGGGTGAAAATGTAAAAAAATTCAGTGATGAACTTTTTGTAAGAGGAGAGAATGTAATGAACAACAAATTTATCAAGGAAATTTACTTTCTTATGATTATTTCACATAGTATATATCACATAAAATCACTTATAGAACATGATACAAACATCATAAATGATGTATAATGATATAAGAGGTATATATAAAAGTTAAGGAATATATACCAATGAAATGTTAACTTGACCTTAGGAATACTAATATGACCCTTATGAATAGTAAGTTAGTATAATGAAAAGTAATATCATACATCAAATTATAAATAACGTTTTCGGATATTTTATATGAAAGTATGAAATAATTACATCATATTATATGAAAGTATATATTTTAATAACTATTGATTAACTGTTATTCATTTTGAAAGTCTTAATTATCTAATTAAAATTTTCTAATTGATAAAAATAAATTAGATAAAAATTTAATTTTACTAAAATGAATTAATAAATAAATATTTTGTTCATATGGTTCTTTGGTAATTTTATAAGAGCTTAGAAAATATTTAACTGTGTTACAAATGCATTTATAAATTTGAAATATGAATTCTTCGAGTAAATGATGGTTTTAACTAAAAATATAAAATTTTATATTAAGAAAACTGATTTCAAAAAATGGTGTTTATTTTTTAATTCTAATCCTTGAAAAATGGTTACAAAGAGTTTTTGAAATTTTTCTAAAATAAATGATTTATTTTGTGAATAATAAAGTATAGTAATTTATGGTATAAATATATTATTAGTGAAACACAATATTCCTTATGTCATAAATGATGTAAGAACCATAATTGGAAACTAACGTTAACTAGTTTAATATAATTTATGATAAATCTCATACTATTCATAGCTATAAGACAAAATACTAATCAAATGAATTAAAAATCACCCCTCCTCCGATATAAATTCCACCCCTCAACACCTCTTCTCCTTGCTCGTACAATCCTTTGATAATTTCCATATTTTTTCCAATATTCTCACCATGATTATTCATCAAATTATAGATATATTTGAAACCTCAATTTTCCAAAACGAATCCCCTTATAGAGGTTCTAAGGGAGGAGCATTCAAGAGGTAAATTCCTCTTCCATTTCCTTTTAATTTCTCCTCACATTCATTGGATTAATTATTCTCTCATCACAACCTATATCAAAATGAGATTGTTAACTCCAATATAATCTATATAATATAATTATATCATGTTAATGGTGTATACTTCATCAAAATCCTTTCATTATATCTTTTATTATAAAAACAAAACCATCGTCTGTGAGGGGCTGATCTAAACCTTCATAGATGAAAAAAAATTTATTTAATTTCTCCTTCAAGGTTGGTAATGAAACTATTAATTTGGTTAAAATAGACTATAATATATGTATTTCCTCATTTATAATGTTCTAGATTTGTAATATTTACATAATACGAAATTATAAAACAAATTTGGTTTCATAGTATCAATAATCATCGTAATAATGAAAACAATTAACACTAAATGTGTTATTTAATGATTCATACTCGTACCATCTGAAAAATTTATATATATAATCATTTCAAATTCTAGATTTTTTTTAATATCATATTGATTCAATTCTATTTAATTATACCCATTCCACATGATCTTCGATACTCATATATAAGTATACGAATTGTGAAAACCAATGAAAGAAATGCTCCCGAGTAATAAAATTGTATTTTATAACTCATAAAAAGCCATAAATGAAATACCTAAAATTATAAAAAAAATAAAATAAATTTAGATATCAATATGAATTATATAATTAATTGTGTTAATTTTATTTTCCAATACATTAATTTCAAGTGAAAAACACATTCAGACATAAGGTAATTGTTTTCTGCCTAAACCTCTATTTTAATTTGGTTTGTGCTTTCTACCTCTAACCAGTGTTATTTTACATTATTTTTAAAGAATTTTTATAAATTATATATATAAGTTATATAATAATATATTTATACCATTTTATCAATATTTTATGGTATAATAATTTTTTACAAGGTTCCCTTATCATTTCATCACGATATGCAAGTCCGTTTAAAGGGAACATCTTGGTTTACTACCCATTTTCATGTACCTTCCACATTATATTTTAAGACTATATTATTTTTAGAAAATCACTAATTTCTTTTATGAAATAATATATTTGTTAATTTATGGTTTTATACAATAAAATCACGACAAATACCGTGTATTTTCTTGAAAGAACTATTCTTTTCAATGTAAAAAAGGGCACTTCTCTAAAGAATTCCTTAGAGATTTTGTTGAACTATTTTCATCAATTTAAAAAATTATATTGAATATTATTCTTTATTGAGATTTATATCTAATTATTGTCATAAATATTATGTTTTTAAATGGTCTATGACAAGTTTCACTGTGGATGTCTTATCTTGACACAATTCACCATGCTACTCATATAGGTTTTTGATTATGATTTCAGATTGGAGAATGTTATTTAAATTTAATATGTTCATGTTATTTATATTTATCCCAATTTATATGAGGAATTAATAGGACATATAATGTGATGGTTGGGGCCCACTATAGCCCTTATTTTCATCGGTAGGTCTCATCAGAAAAAATACAATTGGGTTTTGGCCGATGCCTTACACTTGTACTTTCAGGCATCTTGGATAAGGCCGTCACACGATCTTTCTCATGTTCAGCATTATTCATTCATTCAATATGATATTAGTAATTGATAAAACATGTGATATTTGACTATTAGAATATCTATGAATTAGGTTAATTCTATTAATATCAATTATATGTATTTATTTACTCAGCTTTAAATCTTTCCATATTATGCTCATGTTTATTTTTAAAGGCATCTTTTATCAGTAATTCACCATGACTAATATTTATGTTTATGATAACATCCAATATATTACATAACCTAACTAATCATATGATCTCACTAAATTATTATGTTTATTTTTCGCCAAGAAGGGAAGATGAGTATTTTGAATGACTTTTATGGATAATTTAGGTGTTATGGATATTCCCAATGGAATTGCTATATTGTTTTTTCTATCAAGTTGAAATATTAATATTATGTATGTATATTGTTTTCAAACTCTACTAAAATATATAGTACTTCAGGATATGAATTCCTTGTAGTCAAACTAATGCATTGATATAAGGAACTGACTCTAGGCTTGTCACACCCCATCCCCCAGGGCCCGTGTCGTGACTACCCCATGCCCGCCTTCCATAGGCTAGGGGCTGGCGACTAGCACCGAAAGGTGTAATCCCTAAAACTGGGAAGGAATTGCCTGTATAAGATGTAATCACATGCAAACATGCACACAACATGATACAAACACAAGAAAACAGAATAGTAAATAGACTGAGTATAGTAAGTAAAAGTGGACAGAATACAAGCCCTATTAGAAAGTAAAAGAAACTAAATGTACAAGTAAACTGGAGAAAAACAGGAGACATTTGTTGGGACATCCTCCGATGTTCTTACCTAAAGGGTAGTTACATATCTCCTACTAAGAATTCCACATCCGTCCGTCTCCTCTATCTACCAACTCATTGTAAGGTCCACCTTCGGGCACAGTCCAGTCTTGGTACCCTCAGTTCTGATCAACGTTGTCTGTCATCTGCACCAAACACGAAAAGTTGTGGGCATAGTCTGTGTATGGGTGAGTATAATTATACTCAATAGGGAACCCTTCACGGGCAATGCCACAACCTTGTTGTGTTTCTTGCAGACAACAGACAACGTCGATCGAGACTGAGGGTACGAGGACTGGACGGTGCTTAGTGGAGGACCATACGACACGTTTGTACATGGATGAGATGGATGGACATGGAGTGTTGAGGAAGAGATCTATTCCTACCCTTCAGGTACTATCCTCGGAGGAAGACCCATTAGTTGTCTTCATTTTTGCTTCAGTTTACTTGTACTTTCAATTTCATATACTTTCCAGTTGGGCTTGTATTCTGGCCCCTTTTACTTACTGTACTCACTCTATTTACTATTCAGTTTACTTGTGTTTGTATCTTGATGTGTGCTTGGTATCATGTGATTACAGGTCATAAAGGAAATTTCTTCCTAGTTTGACGGATTATACCTTTCGATGCTAGTCGCTAGCCCCTGGCCTATGGAAGGCGGGCTTCAGGTTGTCACGGAACGGGCCCTAGGGGACAGGTCATGACAAATAGGTATTAGAGAATTCATTTTTACCATAGAATATTGGACTCTGATCATTATTTTTAACGGAAATAGTTTTCTGTGTAGTGAGTCTTGTTATCAGTTTAGGGAATCCAGTTTTGGTGTGGCGGCCAACGTATCCATACACCAGGACCCTGACATATGATTTCTGACTCGGTGCACGAAAAAACAAATTGTGTGTGTGTTTTGAAGACTATTCATTGTGATATATTTGTGTTAACTCACCATGTATAAATTTTTTACCATGGCATGATAGATTCGTTTCAGGATGCCTCCTTGAAGACAGCCAGCTAGGGTTCCGATAGTTGTACGCACAGATATCCCACTGACCGACGAGGTCTCGGTGCAGGGCCCTCTTCCAGTGGAGGCACCAGTGGTACCATTACCCATTGGGACACTGATGCCACCAGCCCCCGCTGTAGAGAGTGCACGTCACCTAAGCATGTTGCACGAGTTCCAATTCAAGTGGCCTCCTATGTTCAAGGGAGATACCGACCCACTGGTGGTTGAGGATTGGTTGGAGGGTGTAGTGAGAGTATTCGTAAAGGTAGGGACATGAGTTGATTTCATGGTGATCCTTGTCGCTAGCCTTCTATAGGAAGTAGTATGCATATAGTGGAGCTTGATGGTTCAATTTCACAACTAGGTGACGCTTCTATGGACAGACTTAGAGAGCATGTTTCAGGCATATTGTTTCCCAGCGACTAATTGCGCAGTGCACATTCAGGAGCTACGTCATCTGTAGCTAGGAACTATGACTTTGGCTCAGTACTCAGCGAGTTTAACTAACCTCTCACTCTACTCCACAAATATGGTGCAGGACCGATTCATCAGGGATTAGACCTTTGAGTAGGGACTCAGTTGGGAGATCATGGCTTCGATGATAACACTCAGAATCCCGATGCAGGCGGGGGTTATATAGAGGGCCCTTTTAGTGGAGAGTTTCCTTGCTAAGCAGTCACCACCAGTGAGACCCACTACCAGCCATCACGTAGTGGAGTCTTCTAAAGCTGGTAGTAGACAGATGACATAGAGTTCTAAGAGAACCATTCCTACATGTGGATGACTGCATGATTCAGAGTCGGTTGTGTGGGGAACCCGAGGCAGAGCCAGTCGTGCCAGGAGTGGGCAGTGTTTCCCATGAAGTGGGTAGGGTCACGTGGGTCGTGAATATCCGACCCGCTATACGGATGACCATGAGATGGTAAAAGTACCTCCCAGGTAGATATAGAGATTCAACCAAGGAGGACCGCAGGGAGCATGTGGAAATGGCAGAGGAGCTGGTCGTGCAGTTGGCAGTGGGTGACGATAATTTATGTTACCGCCACCACCACCAAGTGGTCCAACCCGACCATAGGGAGTAGGAGGACATGGGCGAGCTCAGCTCCAGGCAGTAGAGGCCTATGATCACAGCGCTACAGAGATTTTTCTAAGTATGATGTGTGTTTACTCCACCGTAGATGTAATACTTATAGACACATGTGCTTGTCATTATTTTATTTCCACTACCCTCGTTCAGAGCTTAGAGATTCGGATGAAGCCTTTGGCTCAATACTTATGGCTAGAGTCTCCTACGGGAGCGGATACGACAATTATGCACTGGTTCGAATAGGGTTAGAATACTCTATGAGGAGAGTGCTTTGGCTGGGATCTCCTAGTAGTGGCATCGAGGCCTTATGATATCATTTTGGTATGGACTATTTATCTACATACCTTGTTCAGATTGACTGTATTAGGTGCAAAGTGTAGTTTGTCCACATAGATGGGACCAGGATTACCATCACTGGTGTGAAGGGAGCCTTTTTAGCATAGGATATACTTACCCGGAGGAGGGTGTAGCCGATTACACATCAGTTGGCTTGCCTTACCCTCAGGGCGGTTGATATGGAGAGTTCGAGTTATCTAGTAGATGTGGGATATTACAAAGATTTTTTCCCGGATGATGATTCGTGTCTACCTCCTCATAGAGAGGTGGAATTTTACATTTAATTGTACCTCGGGACGAAACTAATATCTACACCAGCGTATTAGATGGCTCTCACGGAACTTTGTGAGATACGGGTTTAGCAAGAGCACTTTCATGGGAAGGGATTCATTCAGCCCAGTGTTTTTCCTTGGGCAACACTGATTTTGATTGCCAAGAAGGTGGATATGAGTTTGAGACTTTTTGTTGACTATCGGTGCCTGAACCAGGTGCCCGTGATGAACAAGTACCCACTTCTGAGTATTGATGAACTCTTTGATTAGCTAAATAGAGCATGGTGGTTCTCGAAGAATGACCTCAGATCAGGCTATCATCAACTCAGAGTAAGAGATGAGGATGTGAAAAAGATAACTTTTAGAAGTTAGTACAGCCATTACGAGTTCTTGGTTATGTCATTTGGAATAACCAATTCTCTAGCAGTGTTTATGGGACTCATGAGCATGATCTCACAGCAATACATTGATCTCTTTGTAGTATTCTTCATCGATGACATTCTGATCTACTCATCTACAGAGGAGGAGCTTGCCAATCATTTCTAGGTAGTATTGGACACACTTCAAGAGCACCAAATTTATGGTAAGCTCTCGAAGTTCCAGTTTTTGATCTGGGAGGTTCCCATTCTAGGACATGTCATATGAAAGGGCAGAGTTGCAGTGGATCTTGGGAAGATTGAGGCGGTACATTCTTGGGAGCCACCTAGGAGTGTGACGGAGGTACGGAGTTTCATTAGTTTGGCTGGATAATACTAGAGGTTGTTGCTAGATCTCTCCAGAGTTGTAGCACCTCAATCAGCGTTGACAATGAAGGGGATAGAGTTTGTGTGGTCAGAGAGATGCCAATAGAGATTTTAGGAGCTGAGGAAGAGGCTGATTAGTGCCCCCATCATGAGGCTTCTAGAGAATGTCGTAGGGTACGTAGTCTACTATTACTCATTAGGGACTAGGCTCAGATGTGTCCTGATGCAGGAGTGATTGACGATCACATATGGTTCTCGACAGCTGAGACAACATGAGAAGAACTATGCTACCCATGACATGGGGTTAAGAGTAGTGGTCTTCGCCTTCAAAATGTTGTGACACTATATGATGGGAGAATGCTTTAAAGTGTACTTTGATCACAAGAGTCTCAGGTATATCTTTTCCCAGAAGGACCTGAACCTAAGACAATGACATTGGATTTAGTTTCTCCATGACTATGACTTTGAGATAGTCTATACTTCTTGGAACGGGAACATTGTAGAAGATGAACATATAAGGAGGACTGGTATATAGCTGCTAGGCGAGGCGACGGAGCTACTGTCCGCTTTGCTGATATCCTTTGTATATAGAGACGGTGTAACTTTTCTTTAGTCTCTTATATTCACTATCCCACCTCCTCAATGAGTTAGGGAGGCGTAGTGAGGGGACACTGATTGGGAAACACGATGTGCTCAGATATTCATAGAACAGAAACCTGATGGATTTTCTGATGGTGGGGATCACGTCATCTTCCTAATGGGATGTACCGTGGTACCAGTGTCACCTCGGGAGGGGGGGGAGTGATGAGGGAGTTCCAAACATCCCTTCAAGCAGTACATCCAAGAGTTTCAAAGATGTACTAGGATCTCTGACGATAGCACTGGGGATGGGAAAGAATAATGTAGTAGCAGAGTTTGTTTCTCGGTGCCTCACTTGTATGCAAGTGAAGGCGGAGAATCCGGCACCAGCAAGCTTGGTTCATCCATTAGTTGACCCAAAATGGAAGTGGGATGGGATATATTTGGACACTGTGACAGAACATCCAGGTACATCCATGGGACATGACTCGATTTTTGTGATCATCGACCGACTCACCAAGTCAGCCCACTTCCTATCGATCAGAGATCAGGGTTCAGTAGAGATCTTGGGACACCTCTATATGCAAGAGATTGTGTGGCTACCTGAAGTACCCTCAATTATTTTCTCCTATCGTGATGCACGTTTCACTTCCTGGCAATGGAAGGAGTTGTAGGAGGCTTTCAGGACCCATCTTCTTTTGAGCATCGCCTTCCATCCTCAAAAGGATGGTCAGACTGAGCGGACCATTCAGACCCTCAAGGACATGCTACGTTCTTGCGTCCTCGACTTCGATCGCATTTGGGGGATCACCTTCCTTTGGTGGAGATTGAATACAACAACAGTTATCACTCCACCATCAGGATGGAACATTTTGAGGCATTGTATGGGCAACCTTGCATATCACCTTTTTACTGGACTGACCTAGGAGAGTCAGGACTGGTGGGACCAGAGAAGGTATGGGCTACCATAGGGAAATTATAGATCATCTAAGAGCGGATAAATACTGAATGGAGTAGGGAAAAGTCTTTTTTAGATAGGAGACAGAGACCTCTAGAGTATTAGGATGGTGACGATTTATTTTATGGGTCTCTCTTTGATGAGGTTTGAAGAGAATTGGGCAAGGAGTCATGTTATTTCTGAGGTTCATCAGACCTTTTCTAGTCCTCATTAGAGTTGGCGAGGTGTCTTACCGTTTATCTCTTCCACCTTAGTTACACTAGGTACATGACGTCTTCCACGTATCCCATCTGAGGAGATACGTGCATGACCCGTCTCATATCATCGACCATGGCGAGCAAGATGTCGACGATGCGGAAACTTTTTACAGATGTTCCAGTAGAGATTGTGGATCGACAGGAGTGTGTCCTTCATGGATGTTTGATACCTCTGGTGTGAATTCACTGGTATCACGAGAACCTCTAGGAG
Organism: Viscum album; assembly: GCA_963277665.1. Lineage (NCBI taxonomy): Eukaryota > Viridiplantae > Streptophyta > Magnoliopsida > Santalales > Viscaceae > Viscum > Viscum album. Next base: position 1,790,359,391 of record OY728145.1, read on the forward strand.
AGCACATGGGAGTGGGAGGCTCGGATGCATGCTCAGTACCCTCACTTCGTCCCTTTTTTTGAGTTGTGGATTACAGGGATGTAAAGCCCTGAGGTGGGGAGAATGTAAATACCCATAATTTCCATGTAATTTTTTTAATTAAATCAGAATTTTACGAGTCTGGGTAAATTTATGGTGCGTGATTCAAAGTCCCAGAGTTCATAGAATGAATTTATGAACTTTTTTATGGGTATGTTCAGTAAACGTCCGAGCAGGTTTCTGTAACTTTTGAACCGCTGCTCAGAATTGTAATCTGAGGGCATCGTTTTACTAACAGTACTTGTATTCTTTTAGGGAGACATCCACCTCAACCGCAGTAGGTCGAGGGTGGAATTTATATTTTCACTTATTTGTGGAAGAATAAAAATAAATTAAAATGGTGTAACGTTTTATTTTTATTTAATTTTGAAACTCCCATGTGGATGTTTTATAAGTGGGGACCACCTGAACTAAACCTCCATAGAGAGGTTATGTTTGTGGAGACCACTAGAGTATAAACCCCCCATGATCTCCCCTTTAATGGGAGAAACCCTCAAACTTCCTATTAAATTTGGGAGAGCCTCTTCAACCCCTCTAACTTGTAATAAGCCAACTCAGTTAATTGATTTTGAATTTTGAATTTATTCCAATTAACTTAATAAACAAAATAATATATTATATTGGATACTTGGCATTTTAGGTGGAATTGGGTTGAATGAGCCTTGGGAGAAAGCTCTCCAACAAAGAAATCCATCTTAGAACACCTAAATAGACTCCAACTTCGTCCATAGTTCATTCGTTGATAAAGAATGTATTCAACATCAACGAACTGAGGATTGAGGAAACATCGACATCACTAACATTTGTCTATTCCCAATGACATGGTCCCCTTCCCCATGAAAAATCTTCAACGAATATAATGAATGAGGTAGGGAGGGTTTTTGAATTATTTTCCTTTATATGTTCTTAATATTCTTATTCTTGTTGAGCCGTTTTCTACAGCTCTAACATGGAGGGTTCAGGCCAAACAAACATGGCCCGACCCATCCATTGTTCAACTTAATTGGTGTAATCTTTGAGGTGAAATAAGTTGACTTTGGTGACGGTGACCGGTGTCGGCGATTGGCACCAGTGGAACTCAAAAACTGCTAAAGAAGGAACATTTCCCCACCGCCCAATGGCCTCTATGCCCCATGGAGCATTGATGTACACGACCATCACTGCCCCATGGCCTCGCAGCATTGCTCTGCGGCCTTACGACGCCGCCTCGGCCGAGCTGCCCCGTGGCACCCATGACCTCTGCCCTCCCGGTCGTGCCGCCCCGCGGCATCTGCCCTCCCGGCCGAGCCGCCCCGTGGCCTCCACCCTCCCGGTCAAGCCACTCGAGCCGAGCCACCCCACGACCTCACACCCTTGCGGCCTCCCTATGGTCGAGCTGCCCTGTGCCCTCGCGACACCCCCGTGGTCGAGCCGCCCTGCGCCCGCGCGACACCCCTACGACTGAGTCACCCTCCCCCTGGAAACCCCACAAACTCACAGCATGATGGGCTGTGCCATGCAGGTTAGGCCGACCAGTAGGCCAGGTCAACCTAAATCGGGTCGACCCAGGCTGGGTTAGGCCGGGTAGGTCCAACCGAGTCGGACCAAACCCAGACTAGATACGACCTTATACGTTACATGGTCTAAAACATTAGCACCGGACATTCTTTTGATGAACCTTCAGCGGTTCTGGGAACCATGGAGCAAGATTCTCCCTTTGATATATCCCACTGGAGTTTTGGATATTGTTGTGGAACAGTCAAGTTGGATCGAGCACAAATCCAACTGGGGTCTCAGGACATAAAGGCTAATAACTCACATACCAGGCATCCGAATGATGCGCCCTCAGTTGCGTTGAGACCACTTTGATGTTGCGGTCCTTTGAGATACTTCACCATGGTACATTGTGTAAGTTGTATTGCTGACCACTAGCTTGTGGAGCAGATCCCCCTAGAGATAAGTGAGAATAGTGTAGGATCCCAATAGCTGGCTATGACATGAAAAATGTAGAGAGACCCTATGTGGTTCAGTACATAGAGATATATTGTGTGGGTCAGAACCAAGCGATCCTTTTTTGGTCAGAGCCTAGAGAGATCATATGTGGGTTATCACTTAGAGTGATCCTGGGTGCGTTAGAACCTAGCGATCATGTGGGGGTCAGCACCCTGCGATCTTGTTTCGGTATGCACTTCGCGACCCTATGTGGGTCAGCACACTATGTTCTAGTGTGAGTCAGCACATAGAGATCCAATGTTGGTCAAAACCGAGCGATTCTGTGTGGGTCAGCACCTGGCTATCCTATGTGGGTCTGCCCCTTAAGAGAGTTATATCCTTCAGTAGTTACATCTAATCATCTCTACTATTGTACTTAAGTTATACTTGGTTTGAGATGAGTTTGTACCTATGTGGTACTTTCCTTCGTTGTAATTCCTTGGTGGTAATATTTTGTGTGGCATACCTATGTAGTACATTCCATTGAGGTTTTCCATCCTTTGTGGAATAGTTGAGCTTTCGGCTTTTGGTTTGGACCCCGTGTTTCATTATGATTATGATTTTTATACTTGGTAACTTAGGTATATGTATGAGAATATATATTAGTAGGGTTAAAAATTGAATTCATGATTTGTGGTTGATCCTTTGTGGATTTTGTGAGACCATGAGGGTCTTGGGGTCCCTAATGAGTATCGTAATACTCACCCATTCGTGGGATATGCCCACACCTTGTTGTGTTTGGTGCAGATGACAGACAGCATTCATCGAGACAGAGGGTACCAGGACTGGATGTTGCCCGGAAGAGGACCTTAGGACGATTCGTACACGGAGGAGACGGATGGACATGGAGTGCTGAGGAGGCGATCTGTACCTACCCTTTAGGTAGGAACCTCAGAATAAGTCCATAATAATATCATTATTTTTAATCCAGTTTTCTTGTACTTTCATTTTCATGTATATTCCAGTTGGGCTTGTATTCTGGCCCCTTTTACTTACTGTACACACTCTGTTTACTATTCAGTTTACTTGTGTTTGTATCTTGTTGTGTTGTTAGTTGCATGTGATTATAGGTTATAAAGGAAATATATTCCCAGTTTAAGGGATTATGTATTTCGGTGCTAGTCGCCAACCCCTGGCCTATGGAATGCGTGCTTGGGTTAGTCACAACATGGGCCCCGGGGGACGGGTCATGACAAGGAAACTGGGGTAAGGGTATTTACAGTTGGTATTAGACGACAATTAGTAGAAATCAAGGAAACTAGATTTGGAAAACTAATATTTGGGAACATAACCCTATGATATACATTGATGATAACAATATAATAAAATCCAAAACTTTTGGTATAATAGATATTATGTAGAACTTCATAGAAATACATTTCTATCTCAACAATGGAAGTGGACATGGTTCTATTAAAAATGTACTAAGTGGTAACAAATCTAACAATGTGTCCTGAGCCTAACCCGGGGTAACCTTATACCCAACAGTGGTCCTTAATAGGCACCTAGTTTGACACTCCCATAGGATATGATTTGAATAAGTCATATTTTCTTTACAAACCATTATAAAGCATTAAAATGTATATATATCTTTAAATAAACCATGATTGAGATTATGATATCAGCTATGAAAAAAAATTCAACTTATGTTACATGTTTCACTAGTTTCAGATTATATATGAAAATTCATAACCTAATCAAGAGTAAGAAATTATTTAAAAATGATTCATAGTCCCAGGAGTTCAATGGAAATCAATGCATGTTTCCTATAAAGGGAGTTTATCATATATATGAAAACGATGTTGGTATAGGAGTAGCGACTGGTGATGAGAAACATATAAGTTTACTGGTATAGCTGACTTGGGTTACAGAGAATTACCCTTCCCAAATGGAGAATCATGGTTCAGAATGTGGAAGATAAATGTTATACCACTTTCTGTGAAAACATCCTCCATTATTAAATGGGACTACAATCACATGTATAACTGAGTTGTGGATAAGTTCCTTAGGGGATATTTTTATCACATTGGGAAGTAAAGAAATAGAGAAAGTTGTAATTGTATTTAATCACCTATCATGATATGTAGAAAAATGGTTGTTACTACTTCAAAAGAAAAAGGAGGAGGAATATGTTACAAATATATAATTGTGGGATTTGAAGGAAATTTTCTATGAAAAATATTTTTCTAATGAACAATGAGTGGATATGGAAAGGTTATTTTTGAATATGAGGGGAAAGGAGGATGTGATTATTTCCAAGTATGAATCCATTATTCCATGTCTAGTAAAGAATTCCTTGGGCTACATACATAATCCATTGAACATGATTGATCAAATACATTATTGTTTAAAATAATTCCTCTGAAGGGAACGGGTTTCCCAAAATTTCTCATAAAATGAATATATAGTGTCCTTTGTTATCGAGAAAGGGAAATAATTATCAAGGTATTATGTATTTACGAAAAATAAAGAAAAAAATAATGTACAAGGGGAAAGAATTGATAAAAGGATGAATAGAAAACGGATTTTTCAACATGTGATACTTGTGGAATGAAACACCCGAGAGCCAATTTAAAAGTAAAATTAGATTTCTACTCGTGTGGGGAAAATGCTAGCATGCCTGTGATTGAAGTGGAAATAAAGAAGATACAAATTTTCAATGCTACAGTTGTTGGTATTTGGGACACTATGAAAATGATTTCTTGAATATTTAATGAAAATTTTCTCAGAGAAAGCCATGGGGGCTAGGATAAGATTAGGCAAACACAACAGATGAGTTTATAGTCCTTAATTATATAGTTATAGCTACATTAATCATCCCCTAAAATTTATCTATATATTTAATTACTTTTGGATAATCATATTAATTTATATCATCTCTGGTTTCATAAAAAAATTAGTTATTTCTAATTCTCATTGATTAGGTAGTTACTTGTAAAAACCGCTATGGGGTATCTAAATTCACCAAATATACGTCATGAAATTCCAATTACAAAATATAAACTTGTTATATGTTATGGTATTATCATTTTACCAATGGTCGACTTTGAAATAAAGTTTTATATGTAATGAAATTCAAAATATGATGAAAAAACCTATTTCAAAATAGGGAAATTACGATTCTTGCTGAAGGGGTAGAATACCTTATCTTTAGTGCAGAAGCACCACCATCTAATTGTCATATAGATCCATCCATACTATCACTACAAAATTAAATTCTTGGGGAGGAAGATGATGAAATATCTATGTGTGAGTAAATAAATAGTCTAATTGCTGATGGACCTATTGTAAAATTATACATTGAGGTATTCAAAGAGGATTTACCTGGACATCCTATGGAGTGGGAAATTTAATTTTTTATTTAATTAATTCTTCATGCATGGCCTATATCAATTAATCCTAATAGAATGGACACATTATAATTAGTAAAAAAGAAAACAAAAACTAGAATAATTGAGTGATAAATGATTTTTACACCCTAGTGTTTCTCTATGGGGAGCCACTTTCCTCTATGTCAAGAATAAAGATAGATATATGAGGATTTGCATTGACTATCGAGAAATCAATGATATTATAATAAATAATTACTACCCAATACCACCAAATATTGATATATTTGATCTAATTAATATTGTTCAATAATTTTCAAATATTAGACATCGATCTAGATACCATCAATTGCACGTAGGGGAAAAAGATATTCCAAATACAGCATTTTCAACCAGGTATGGGAATTACAATTTTATAGCAATTCCTTTTGGACTGACTAATTCTCCCTCTATTTTCATGGAAATTATGAATTTATTTTCCAAGTAATATCTTGATAACATAATTTTGGAATTTATTGATTAAATCTTAGTATACTCAAAATTCTATGAAGATGATGAGAATCAATTGCAGATTGTTCAGATGACTCTTAGAAGAAATTAGTTATAACGAATGTTTAGAAAGTGTGAATTTTGGCCTCAATAATTGTATTTAATTGGACATATTTTCTCGATGGATAGCATATCAATTCATACATTGATGAAAAATGATGCTCAAGAATGGCCTACACTTTAGAACATAACCAAGGTACTTAGTTTTATTAGTTTAGTATCTTATTATCAGTGTTTTGTTCGTAACATCTTCTGATTAGATAACCAATTATCCATGTTTACTCGTAAAGGGTTTATTTTTGTATAGAAAAAAGTACATTTTAAATGTTTTTAAGAATTCATAATGATATTAATGAATGCTCTGATCCAGAATCTATCATAAAGAAATGGTGGGTTTCATATTTATAGTGATGCATCAAAGAAAGGAGTCAGTTGTGTCCTTATGAAGAATGATAGAGTGTTTTCTATGCATGAAAGCAATAGAAAACTAATAAACAAAACTATATAACTCATGATCTTGTGATTGAAGCAGTAATATTCATTTATAAAAATATGGAGAATCTATCTTTGTGGTGAAGTATGATAGATATATAATTATTATAATAGTTTAAAATCTATCTTCTCATATAAGGAAATAAACATGAGGAAAAGGAAACAGATCGATATAGTCAATTATTATGATTGATCAATACACTACCACCCTATGAAGTTGAATAAGGTATAAGTTGCATTGAGAAGGAAGGATCATAGATTAATGATCAAAATAATGATTGACAAGGAACCTGTGTACATGGATATAGAAATGATGGATATGAGAATTATCAAAGAAGGTGAAACATCATTACTTTTTCAACTAGTTTCCTGACCATCTTCATAAGGAATAATTAAATGTTTTCAGTGTGGTGATGGGAATCTTCAATAGTAAATTAATGTTGTGAATGATTGGATATTTAGAGATATCATTTGTGAGGATGAGGTTTTGAAATTTTAGAGAAGTTTATGTCTTCCCTCTATACCAAAGCTAAAAAAGAAGTCATTGGATGATTACCATAGATCAAATTTCTCTATACTCTCTAGTTGAACAAAGATGTATATTTATATGATGGAAAATTTATGGTGTAAAAATTGGAAGTAGGAATTTGATGATTATGTATCAAGATGTTTAGTTTGTCATCATGTAAAGGTAGAAAGAAAACATCCTAGAGGTGTCATGCAACCCCTACCCATTCCTACATGAAAACAAGAAGACATAACTATGGATTTTGAAACTATATTACCAAAAACTATAAGAATTAATGAAGGAATATGGGTGATTGTTGATTAACATACAAAACCTGCACATTTATTTATTATAAGGAATTATTTTCCACAAGAGTGCCTTGAAGAAATCTATATTATGGAATTTTTAAGACCTAATTTTGAACCAATTTCAATTGTTTCTGATCAAAATATGGGATTTACCTCAAAATTATATAAAATGATTTATATATATTTGGATACCCATCTTCATTCGAGTAATACTTATCACCCACAAGCTGATGAGAAGTCTAAAAAGGACATTCAAACATTATACATGTTGAGATCAAGCTCCATCGACTTTCTTTTTATGTGGGATCTGTATTTTCCTTTGGTAGAGTTTTCCTATAATAATAGTTTTCAATAAAGTTTTCAAATATCACTATAGAGAGCTTTGTATAGAAAAATATTTCATAAAATAACATGTTTGGATGAGTTTGGGGAAATGAATCTTCTAGCCCCATAGTTTATAGAGGGAGAAAGAACAAATGAAAAGATCATTCAAACCCATAACAAAGCTTCTCAAAATTGGAAAATGAGATATGATGATAATTGATTGATGAATTTTGAAATTCATGTTGGAAACAATTTTTTATTGAATGTATCTCAATGGAAGGGTATGGTAATATTTTTCCGAAAAGGGAAAATAAGCCCCATACACATTGGCCATTTTGATATTCTTAAAATAATCAGTGTTGTGGATTATCATTTGGAAATTCCAACAAGCCTTTCTAAGGTACAAAATGTGTTCCATAACATCGTATTGAGGAAGTAAAATCTAGAACCAAGACATGTACTCAGTTATGAAAGAATAGAATTTGAACTAGACTTATCTTACTATGAAGAGCCTACCATAATTTTATAAACTAATGGACATGTGTTGAGGAATCGAACGACATGGCTGGTAAATGTACTTTAGATAAATCATAAAATTGAATAGGTGACGTGGGATCATGAGGATCTTTTGATGAAGAACTACCAATATCCTTTTCTGGGGGTTGATAATCTAGAAATTTCGAGGGTGGTATTTTTATTGGTGGAGATAATGTAGTGACCCATAACTCTATCATAGAAATTTATCTTCGTATAATTTTTTTCATATAGTGTAAATAACATAAAATCACTTATAGAAAACAATAAAAACCTCATAAATGAGGAATGTATAAATTAGGAGGTATTTATAATATTTAAATAACATATACCAATGAAATAATATTTTGACCTCAGGAATAGTATTTTGAAACATATGAATAGTAAATTGGACAAATGAATAGTAACATCACACATCAAAGTATAAATAAGATTTATCCATCTTATAAATGAAATTATGATATTACTATATCATAGTATAATTAAGTGAATTTTTAAGAATAAATAATTGTTTTCTTGTATTTTTTACATCATAAAAATTTAATTACAATTATAAAAATAATAAAAAATTTTAAATGGAAAATCATTTTACAAAAAATGAAAACATCGAAATCTAGTATAATGTTCTCACCACCGCTATCCAAATGAGAATGATAACATCATAGTAGTCTATAAACAAAAATTATATAATGTTAATGGGATATAAATTATCAAAACCCTTTCTCTCTCTCTCTCTCTCTTTTAAAAAAGAAGTCGTTTTCAGTGATGGTCTAATTTACAACCTTCTTGGATGATGAATTTTTGTTTTGAAATTTATCCTTAAAGGAGAGTTATGAAAACATTTTTACGGTTAAAACAGAATAAAATATATTTATTATAAAAATTATTATTTTTTGGAAGTAGCATATTTAAAAAATACAAAATGATATAAAAACTTTTGTTTGTTATGATCAATAGCCACCCAAATAATTTAAATGACTATCACTAAATGTATTATCTAAGGATTTATCCTCATAGAATATAAAAATGATATCTATAAACATTTACACTTATGTATGTTGATTAATATCATATAAATTCAGTTGTGGATAATTGTACCCATTACACATGAACTTCCATACTCATTTATAAATACACTAATTGCGAAAACCAATGAAACGAACACTCCCAAGCAATAAAATTTCATTTTTTAACTTCTCCAAAGGCCACGGATGAATACAATAAAATTATAATAAATAAAAATATGTAGATAATGTTCAGAATTATCTAATTATTAGATTTAATTTTAGTATCTGGGACTTAAATGTCAAGTGTAGAACACATTTATACATAAGGTAAGGGTTTTCTCCCCAAACATCCATTTCCATTCGTGTTGTGCTTTTTCTTATTTAAACCAATTTAATACCAATTATTTTTATATAATTCTTCTATATTATATATATATACGTTCAGAAACTATATTACCATATTAGTTTATCATTATTTTATGGGATAATAAATGTTTATCATGGTCTCGTTCCATTTTCTTCTAGATATGCAAGCTCAGTTTAAGGGATCATCTCGATTTCTTACCCATTTTAAAGTACAATCAATAATATGTTTTAAGATTCCATTTTCTATAAAATAAATAATTTTTTCATTAAAAAAAATTTATATTCATTTATGTTATTATAGAAAAAATTCTGACAAATAATAATGATTTTTCTAAATTTACTCTTTAGAAAAAAAATGGAATTTCAATAAAAAATTCCTTGATGGGTTTCTTTAATTATTTCACCTATTTCAACAATTATTATGAATATTATTATTTATTTTGGTTGATATATTATTATTTTCATATCCTTTATGTTATTAAATGATTTATGATCGGTTTGATTATATATGTGATATCTTCATCCCACTCACCATGCTACTAGTATTGGTTAGTGATTATGATTACAGATTAAGGAATGTTATTTACATTTAATATGTTCATTGTCACGATCGAAATCTGGTCGACATTGAAACTGGTGCCCAAACTATTCCATGACAAGGCCTAAAGGGAATTCTCGATCCCAACTATCTGGTACAAGTGGTCGGGTATAATAACATGATAATTGGAAAAGATTTACCTGAGTGTATAAACTTAAATAAAAAAATGAATCCAACAAAACAAAAATGGATTTTTCAAACCAAACAATCATTTAAAAAAATTCAGAACTAAATAACATAGATTAAAATAACTAACCAAGACAATAACAAAGGTACAACACCAATAGAAAACAACCCATGAACCCTAATTGAAAGGCGCACCACCCTCAAGCCATCTCTACAATACATCACCTCTAAGGACCTACTAGAAACCCATACCACATGCACTAATAACAGTACCCAACCTCTGACAAAAAATAAATTAGTCTACCTACACCCAAGGGTTTAATTACAGTGTGATCCAATGACTAGTAGGATACCACCACTAAGATATTCCATGTGAATACATTAAAAGATGAAATGATTGCATGTTTTCATAAACATGAAATGCTAGTTACAATTTCGAAAAGATTCAACTTAAAAATTAAAACAATTTTCAATTGGGATATCATTAAAAATAAACACATTTAAAAATTATGTCACCACTTTTGATTTTTCCATCCAAACATACCGTATGTTCACACAAATCACAAAGTAACTAATGAGCACATGCAATGGGTAATAACCCATAGGCATTGCTCGTTGTGGATCCCAGGTACCACGTATCTCAATGAGAGTGACCAAAAAAATATATGTTCTCATGCACGAGCCACTAGTACAGAAAATATCCATAAACTAGGGGTCCCCAATCATCATCATAATAGTTTAGTTAGTGTTGTAAGCATCAATATTGCTATGTGAAACTGAGGCCCAACCCCACAGATTCACGAGCATACTAGTACACGACCACCCACGTAGATACCCGGGTTTCCCATTGTGCTCAAACAAGTTCAAGAAGTTATGAAATGTACTATTCAAGTGAAAATATCATTCCCACTTCACATGTTCACCAAACATCCCTCATGTACATCACAAAAGTCACAAAATGCACATTTTCATTCAAATCCATTATGAAATCATACTCACACCAAAAAATATCTCACAATACTTTTCACATTTCATTAATACTTCCAAAAATCATTTAAATAATTTTACAAAACCATTCCACGACATTATAACTCACATAACAACCCAATAAAATATCATATAATTCTTATTTCATCAACTAAATTCATTTTTCAGAACACACTCACACCAAAAAGCCCACAACCATGAATCGCGTCTCTCCTTACATTTGATAAAACATTTCACCACATTATAAATAATTATAAATAAATAATTGACAACATAAATAACCACCATACCTTTAAAAACCCATATTAGGTGAAAACACCCATAAAAGACACAAATAAAAAACATACATTTTCATAAACCACTTACAAGATGTACAACACTTTATTGCACCTTGAACCCATTCAAAAACAACATTTAAAAGCCCACATGACACTATGAAATTAACAAACCAGAATTGGCAGCCCCTTTAAACACAAATAAGTCACTTTCCTGTGTTATTATATACACCAAAACATTACCCAAAGAGTAACCCATGAAAAGATCCTAATTTCAATCCATAATGCAACTATAAAATTAAACACTTAATAAAATCAATAAAAACAGTTTTTTCACCACCAGAAGCACATAAAGAAAATTAAAACTATTAAATAAATCCATATAATGCCTCAAAAGTTAAATAAACAAGGATCGACCTACCTTTTGAGTCAAACCCCATGAATCTTGGTGAGAAACCTCAATCGAACCTCTGATGCAATAGAAGCAAGTGAAAACGAACCCAAAACCATTATATTTCACAAAAAATACCACAAATCACATCTTAGGATTGAAGCATAACTTCTGCACACTCTATAAATTCATGAAAGAGGGAGCAAACTCTAATGAGAAGGAATGAAATGAAGAGAGAAACACATACCAAAATATATCTAGATGAAAACGACCCACATACACCAGTATTCAAATTTTAAAACAACAATAAATGAATGTAAGATTTGAATAAGGCCGATGAGGTCATGTGTGAACTGTAATGGGAGAAAATGAGTAAAAATAGGAGGATTTATTAAAGGATAAAATTACCTCTTCAAATAACTGCAATTTGTGAAATATAGAGAGGTTTCTCCCATTTTTGTGTTTTAACTGAGCTCCAAATTGGAAGAAGATAGATCGGGGGCGTGCCTTCGGTAAGTGGGCTTGTTTGAGAGTTATAATCACTGAAAAAACATAAAAACTGAATGAGATATTAAATAATTGATAACAATATTTAAAACGGGGAATGGGATTTCAGACTGGCCCAACACCTTAATAAAAAATCCAAATTCATCATTATTATGGATTCCTATGAGGTCCAATTGGATATGGTGGTTTTAATATACACGGTTCTTCCAATTGGGAAGTGGAATGAGTGTAAAATGTTGAAAAATTAAAGAGTTATTATGAATAAAAAATTATTTTTAAATTTGGAAACAAGCATATGGTTTTCCATAAATTTTGAAAACCCACCATTTTTCACCGAAGTGCATGGAAAAACCCCATAATAATGAAAGGATGGAAATTAAATGAAAAATTACTTTAAAATAAGTCATGGATATAGAAATTCTCACCACCATAAATCCTTCCTCCCCTAGAAATCCACAACAATGCCAAAAAAATCAAAACCCCACTGATAGACCAATAATTTACTCCTTCACCATGTTCGGTTCTCCCCCGAAAGGCCAAAACACCTCTACTGATCAATTAAAGAAGGAATATTATCACAAAACAAAACATACATCAATTTACTAAGATTATCAATATCATTCGGACTTTATTTCCAATTGGAACCACCTAAAACATTATATGAACAATACTAAAGTAATCTACCCAGACAAACAACAACAATGGACAATGTTACAATTACTTTGATTTATCTAAACCGTTGGGAACTCTCCAATCCAAACGTTTACCACAAGAAGATGTTTGTAGTTAGATATCTCCGATTAATACTACCTCCCATCGGGAAAATTCCATGGAATAATTTAAGTTACTAGTTTGGGGAGAAACAAATGGGATCCCCACCATAAGAGAAACACAAATTTTACCGAGGAAGATTCCAGACACTAACTGGGGAGGCCTAAACGAACTCACAAGTTCAAGGGTTATAAATACATTAGAAATTTATAGAAGAACTTATATAAAAATAATAGTGGGTCTGCCCACGATAAGAATCAACCATCTTAACCGACCAGGATGGGCTCGTAATGAAACACACAAAAATTTAAAGAGTTGGGATGACCGCACGGTTAGTCCCCACGATTTAGAAAACTGTGCGCTAGTCGTGGGTATCCTTTTATCTACATGGTTTTCTAGGTAATTCTCACTACTAACCATGTTCAAACCATGCACTCAACCTATCTAGCCAAACCTCAATCCTTTCTCAAAATAGCCAGTAGAAACCAAAGGGGAAATGTATGAACTGAGGCTACAACATGGAAATTAGGACCTCCCGCCTCAACCACCAAATAACATCAATTGGAACAAGATGATGAAACCATAGATTTAAACTCTTACTAAAATTAATATTTTGGATAGTACTTTGTACAAGGGTTTGAACGAACCTGGGACTTCCTCTGACTACACACCAGCTTCATCCGGACCCTATGGATGGAGCCCAAAATATTGATGCATCTTCTGCCTCGCAGTTAGGCTTTGGAAACCCATGTATGGAACAACTAATTTCTGTGCCACAAACAACTACGCCACAATCCCAGACAAGTTTTCAAAGACATAACACACTCCAAAATAATCTTTACATTACTTGAAAATTCAATAAAAAAAGGGCTTAGAAGATGAACACATCACCCCTTGTTTCTTTGGATGAGAAACAGAAGGGGGATATAATATAAAGAAACGCCTTCCCATAAACAAAGGATGTCGAGATTTCTTGAATGGAGACACACTTCTGAAAAAATGAAGACCCAAAAAATATTTTACCACTTCAACATTGCATTCAAATGACCATGTGACATCACAAACACATCACCAAACACAACCAATGCAACTGATAAAAACAATACATTGAGGGTAGACCTTATGAAACGTCCCCAACCATCCCAAAATTCTAGAAAATGGCCATAATAGCATATCATGACCATATATCATACACTTGTGGTTTAATGTAAACCCCAGCTTTGAAGAGACTATGAATTATATAGAGGATCTATTAGAAAACATCACGATACTCATACCCAAGAACAACCCCAGACTTCTTCCGCCTTCAATAGATCAGGTAACATAAAAAAATGAGGTCTATTTCAACCTTCCATGAGCAGTCTCCCACTATAAGAGTATCCAAAAAACCAAAAAGGAATGGATGTCAACTCATTATTCAAATATAGAGAAAAGATTCTTTTTATTGATCAACAGGTGGATTTTCCAATGGTAAAACAATCTGGGTTGACTTCAGTAGTGCACTAAACCTTAAAGGAGGTGTACTTTATCCAACAAGGAAACCTAAGGACCCAATCAAGATTTTCCATTGGTAAAAAAATTCCAAAAACCATATCAAAAATTTTTAAGGGAACCTCCATAATGGTATCCCCAAGCATTTCTCAGAAGAGTCCACTAATCGGCCCATCCACCCAACATACTGACCAAACAGAAACCCAAACCACGGTTCAAGCAGGATGTGTTCTTGGACACAAAATATCCCACTATATCAAAATTTTCAAAAACTAATAATACACACCCTCCCGAATTAGTGCTCAAGACATGATGTTTTATTTTAAAAACATTTCCTTGAAATGAAACGGTACTACGGTCTTCGTTTCCACCAATGGTACCCCATGGGCCTCACACATGCATGTTTCTATGAAACACCAAGAACTCTCCTCATATTTGTCTCGGTACTCACCCACTAATTCCATCAACCATCTATCATCCTATATAACCCCATTCATGTTGTCGCTTAAGGATATACTAAAGTTTAAAAAAAAATTATTTCCACTTTTCAATACTAAAATGGTTAACCAACACATCCTTTTTCTCTAAACATCTAACAGTGAGATCGAATTCTCAATACACGTCTTACAAAACTTTTAAAAAGACACAACCATTTACATAAGTTCTCACTTTCATGGTATTCAAATAAATATAAAAATATCTCATCCCATTGAAACACCATTTGATTTTTTAGAAAACTCTATTGGAATCACTTTTCCAATACCAAATTCAATATAGTCCATTCTTTCAAAAGAGGTGTAAGATCATCATTTTCCATTTCAAAACAATTCTGAAATTTCTGTTCCACCATTTCATCAGTCAAACTACACCCTCTTTATTTGAAAATCATTCATCAAAAACATTACCCTTCTTAAAACCAAATTACTTTAAAACCAAAGTTCCAAGATATCAAAACTAAAGAACACAAGAGGATCTGAGAGGAATATAGTTTCAGTGGGTGACTTGGACACATGGATGGAAGCCATGTTCCAATAAAAGCACCTTCACATAGAGTGTTCTAGGTAATATCCACGTTTCCACATGGCTTTTTAGGTCCTGCGAGCTCACTAAGACCATTACCCCAATGATTTTTTCATTTACCATAATAATCATCAAGCCAAGTAAACCAAAGGACGCAGATAAATCTCAGCTTCCCTAGAAAATTGAATCTCGTCATGAGGTGTGGTGATCAGGAACACAACCCATAACTGGAATACTATGTCCCAACAATTCTTAGTCCAGGCTATCCCAAATCTTCCCCAAATAACATGACCAATAGAGTTAACCTGGACCTCCTTTGATACCATTTTGTCACAAACCAAATCTGGTTTCCATCAAAACCGGTGCCAAACCCAGGCCATGAAATTCCAAAAGGGTATTCTGGATCCCCATGGACTGTCAAAAGTGACTGGGTATCATAAAATGATAATTGGGAATGATTTATCAGAGTTTATAACCTTAAAAAAACAAATGAATCCAAAAAAATGAATTAGGATTTCTAAAACCTAGCAATCGTTTACCAAAATTCAGAACTGAATTACATAGTTTAAAAAACTCACCAAGACTATAAAAATGAACAAAACCAAAAGGGAACATCCCAAGAAAATTTTATGGCACGGGGCACCACCCTCATGCCATCTCTGTAAGACATCGCCACTAAG
Organism: Viscum album; assembly: GCA_963277665.1. Lineage (NCBI taxonomy): Eukaryota > Viridiplantae > Streptophyta > Magnoliopsida > Santalales > Viscaceae > Viscum > Viscum album. Next base: position 1,790,375,703 of record OY728145.1, read on the forward strand.
GGCTTGCGAGAAACCCGAACCACTGACACTAAAAACTATACCCAACCTATGAAAAAAAACATAACCAAGTCTACATACACCCAAGGGTGTAATTATGGTGTGATTCGAATCCTAGTAGAATAACACCATTAAGAGAATCTATGTGATAATAATGCAAAGAAAAAAGACCTTGTATGTTTTCCTAAAGAAAAACTACTAGTTAGAATTTCTAAAAGATGAAACTTAATAATTAGAATAGTTTTCAAGTGGTATATCATTTAGAATCAAAACTTTTAAAAATAATTTCCAAGCTACTAGATTTTCCATCCACCCATACCATGTACCGATGGTAAGCACAATGTATCTAATGAGAACAGGTAATGGGAAAAAGCCCTTAGGACCTAGCTCGTTGTGGGTCCCAAGTACCTTGTATCTCCATGAGAGTAACCATCACAATATTTGTTCTCATGCATGATCTAATAGAATGGAACATACCAATAACCTCATGGTTCCAAATATTCATCATCATAGTTTTGTTAGTGTTGTAAGCGTCAATCTTTCTATGTGAAACAGACGCCAAACCCCATAGATTCTCTAGCATAATAGTACATGTCAACCAACCCAGATTCCCTGGTTTCCCCTTATGCACAAAAAAGTTAAAAAAAATTATGAAATATAATATTCACATGAAAATATCATTCCCACTTCACATGTTCACCAAACATCCCACATGTACATCACACATGTCACAAAATCCACTTTTTTATTCATATGCATTTTCAAATCATACTCACATCAAAAATATCCCACAACAATTTTCACATTTCTTTAACACTTCCACAAATCCTTTAAAAAATATTATAAAACCATTCCAAGAAATTATAACTAACAAAACATCCCACTCAAATATCATATAATACTTATTTCATCAACAAAATTCATTTATCACAACACACTCGCACAAAATAGCCAACAACCATGTTTTGCAACTCTCTATCCACTTTCTTAACCATTTTAGAACTTTATGCAACATTTTAAATAAATATTTTATATCTTAAATAACCACCTTACCATTAAAACACTGATATGATGGGAAAATACCCACCATATCGTAAATATACACCCTTTTTCCAAGTTTTTTTAACCAAAATAAACATTTACAATTTCTAGAAAACAATCCCAAGGTGTCTCACTATGCTTCACACACAAAACCCATTTCAAATCCCTCAATAAATTCCAAAAACAAACCAATAACAATCCATAAAAATATTTTCATCCCTAACAACATTTATTAAACTACCCCATGTGTTATAAAAATACCTCAATTAACACCAAAAAAGACATACATGAAAAACACATGCTTTCATAAATCACATCAATGAAGTACAACATGGTTTTACACATCGAAACCATTCAAACCCCCATTTCAATGCCCACATGACACTGCGACATTAACAAACCAGAATTGGATTCCCATTTAAACCCTAATAAGTTACATTCATGTGTTATAAAATACACCAAAAAAATTTCCCCAAGAGTCACCCATGAAAAGCACCCAATTTCTATCCACAATGCAATTATAAAATTAAACGCATAAGAAAATCCATCAAAAACAGTTTTCATACCATAATCATCATATGAGATACATTAAAAAGAGTAAATCAGCCAAGATAACTCAACAATAAATTCATACACATGGAACCACATACCATTAAAGTCCAAATCCTTGAATTTTGGTTGGAATACTCAAATGACCCTCCACCGCATCACAAGAACGTAAAAAAGAACCCAAAACCATAATATTTCACCAAAACGACCCCAAATCAAACCCCAGGTATGAACACTGACTTCTGGAAAAACTATATATTCATTAAAGTGGGAGGAAACTCTATGAAGAAGAACAAAAGAAAGATAGAAACACTTGACCAAACAAATATTGATGAAAACAAACCACATACAGAAGTATATGAAATTCAAAACAACCATAAATACAATTGAGGGTTGAATAAGAATTCTTAGGTCATGTAGTAACACTAATGTGAGAAAAATAGTAAAAATAGAATGAGTTATGAAAGGAACAATTTTCCTCTTCAAATATAGGAAATTTGTGAAATCCAGAGAAGTTTCTCCCAAATTCACGATTCAATTGAGCACTAAATTGGGGGAGGAGAGAATGGTGCGCGCCTTGGGTATGTGGGCTCACGTGAGAGTTGGAGTCACCAAAACATTAAAAAAATGAATGATATATTAAATAATTCATCTAAATATTTAATTCAGGAAATGGGTTTTCGGGCTGGCCCAACACCTTAATAAAAAAACCCAAATCCATCATTATTATTGGTTCATATGAGGTCTAAATGGAAATGGTTGTTTTAATATTCCATGTTATTCCAATTGGCATGTGGAATGGATGTAAAATGTTGAAAAAATGAAGGAGTTATAAAAGAAACAAAATTTATTTTTAAATTTGGAATTGGGCTCACGATTTTTCCACCAAATTTTGAAAACCCACCATTTCCACCCAAATGTATGGAAACCCACCGAACAAAGCTAGGATGGAAATTATATGAAAAATTCATTTAATAGATGTAATGGATGTGACATTCATGTTATTTAAGTTTATCTTCTTTCATATAAGTAATGTAATGAACCTATAAATTTGTTGGTGGGGCCCTCAATATCCCCTCGATGCATCGGTATGTCTAATGAGACAAACCAGAATTGGGTTTTAACCAAGGCCTTACCCTAGTATTTTCAGACATATTGGATGAGGCCTTGATAATATGATTCATATTTCTCACATTATACATTCCTTTATTATGATAGTATTAATTTACATACAGTGGGATATTTGATTACCTTAAAAACCATGATTAAGGTTCATTCTCTTATAATTGGTTATATGGCGTTATTTTCTCAACATTCATTCCCGTCAAATTGTGATCAAGTATATTTTCAAAAGAATTTGTTTTTAGTCATCACCAATCCTAATGTTTCTGTTTATGATAACTTCGGATGTATTACATACCCATATTGAGCATCTAATCTCACTAAATTCTTCAGTTTTATTTTTTCCAAGTATGTGAAGATGAATATTATGAATAAATTGTTGGGATCATCTAAGAGTTATGGATGTTTCCAATGGAATTTATAAATTTTTTTAAACATTGTAATTTATATTTTATGCACAATTATGTTTTTCCAAAACAACTAAACTATTCGATAGTTTATGATAGACTTCATCATAATCGAAGAAATGTGTTAATTTAAGGCACTAAATCAATGAAACTAGGGCCAAGTTCATTAAGGTCATCATGAAATTATATTATTAAAATAATTTGAGGAAAAATAATATCCTCATAATAGATTCAATAAATTGTAATGTGATGAGGGGCCGCTAAAAGTTAGAGGACTTTATCGCAAAAAAGACTCAACTAAAGAATTATATTTCATAGGTAAATTAGGGAATTAAAAATATTTATGATGTTACAAATAACCTGAGTCAGTTGAGAAATTAAATATATAATGTTCTTGACTATTACACCTATCATTTTTGGAATGTCCTTAATTCAGTCATTACATTGACCATAAAAATTTTATAGCATGATTCATTTTATTTTATTCTTTTTACCAAAATACATCATAATTGTAGATTCTAATACATTATCTAATAAGAATATAAATGGGAAAACTATTAAATTTTAATAAAAAACTTAAAATTTTAAATTATATCCTCACTTTTTGGGATTTTAGGTTCATTTTTGTTTATACATGGTTCTATTTTTATAATGCTTTGTTCCCTCAAAATCTATTCAATTCATTTATATTGGTTTGTAAATATCATGTTAAAAAATAAAAGAATATTCCACAGGATTATTAAATGTGATGTGAAATAATGAATCAGTGTCATGCACAAATTGAAGGATGATTTAATACCTAATGATCCCTTTTAGAGTTATTACCTCTAGTTATATTTTTTCAAGTGAAACATCCACTTATAGTACCATGACAATTATTTCATTAATTAAAAACCAAAAAACCTAAAGATTCCCAATATTTCATATGTTCTCTCATAAATTATCTCATTCATAGGTTTTTATTAATTTATTATATTCATGTTCCCCAAAATAGTTATTCGTTTATATGATTTCAATTTTAGTGAAAAATGTTTTAATATAAATACAAAATAAATATTACCCATGGATTTATAGGTCATGGGTCTTTGGAAGATTTGGATCATAAAACATCAACAAGGTTCTAAAATAAAAAATACCAATCTAAAAATAATTAATGTTCTCTTAAAACCCATTGTGTTTCAAATGTATCATAAGAAAACCATAAGAATAAATAAAAAAAGCAGTGAGTTATAAATCCTTGTATGGTAATAATCCTGATAATAAAGCATATCATATGACTAAAATTGAATAACATGATATTGTGAAATAAATATATTGTGAATAAATATATATAATAATAACATAAAGATGATTAAATAATAAGTTCATGGCTTTACAAGAATTTGTAAACACTATAATACACAAAATCATTAGCATAAGATAATGCCCACTACTGTGACATCATAACAAATTTGGAAGGAGCCCAATACTGGAATTCGTTTACTTACTAATAAAATTGATGTAATATAACAATATATAATATTTTAACAATACATTGGAGTGTTATTTTTATGCACCTATCATTACATGTTCATGAATATGTGTCTCTCATAAGATATTTAAATGCATGTAAAAACATAAGAAATACCCATAAAAATAATGAGTTATATAACATTTCCTCAATTAATAAGTGAAGGATATATCATAATGAATCCAAATATAATATGGGAATAAATATTTTGTATTTCATTAATTAAATAAAGAATAACATGTTTAAAATGTATATTTTATTTGGAAAATTAGTTATAAATGCTAGATAATTGGTTAAACAAGTTAATCTTAAAAAAAATTATAGAATAATTAAAATATTTTTTTTAAAGGACTGAACATGATATAATAATTCAAATAATATATTAACAAATTTATCATCCTAAAATAGTTATCATTTAATGAAATACATTATGTGAAAATACATTAAAATTGTATTATGTTGAAGGATTATGAAATAAAAAAGTTCCCCATGATCGGGTTTTATTTTAAAGAATGTATTTCAAAATTACAGAAAGGAATATATTTACCCATCAATGAATGGAGTTATAATATAGATATTTATTTAATATATATATATATATTATTTATATGAATTAAATATTTTAAAATATATAGAGAAATTTATGTAGATAAAAAATTAAATAACCTAATGAAAATATAATGGCTTAGAGAATACCTTTACCTCCAATCCAGACACATTCTATAAATACAGTAGACATACTAATTTACCAAATTAAAATTTTTAGAAACTTTTTTAGGAGAATAATTTTATTATAATTAATTTTCAATTTAGATTTTATATCATTTATATTAATTTTATTGAGAAATTAATTATATTTATTATCCCAATGTCAATTGTGGCTTGTGTTCATGGTCGTATTAGTTTTAGAAAATTATGAGTATTCACATGGTTTCGGTTTATAATTTCATATATGTGATTGAATGGGAATAATTATTTTCCAATAGTAGATAAGGTTCTTAGTAACCATAATTGTTTATAAATAAACAAGATTTATAGAGTAGAAGTTCTATTGTTATTTGTTTAGTTCATTTATGATGGTTTTATAACAATAATGAACATTCCAAGTATTATTTAAATTAAATTATATTGAAAAATTTTAGAATAAAAAGAAAAATTAAATATATAATAATCTCAATTTTGACCATAATAAATGAATATTAAGGATCCATGAAGTTGGGGTGAGGAATAAACTTCATCATCCAAGGGTGTGGTGAAACAATCACAATATGAAAATTTTTTCCATTTGATAATAGATTAATGGGAGGGTAAAAAATGGATATTGAAATATAATAACAATATATCAATATATTTTTGATATATTTTTACTATTCCATGGTTGTTGAAATTTATAAGTGGGAGGTAGATGAAGAAATGAACCAAAGCAGACTTAGTTGGGAATTTCACCTCTTCCATTCAGAGTCTATTCTTTTGTACCCCTTAATAATCCATGGGATATAATTTTTTTAAAAAACTAACTCTTTAGACATGGATGAGAGGGTTGGGGAGTAAAATGGTTTGATTTTGGGATATCTCAATTACTTATATGGTTTTATTGGAATTGGTGGTTAGTGGTGGTATTTATTAAGGGATGAGAGGGGTGTTATTTAATATAATATTCATTGGTTAGGTTTATATTTATCAATACATTAAATAGTGATAAATCTTGATAATAAATTATGTAATTTATGCATGTAAGGGAGAGAAAATTATTTCAAATATCGCTCTAGGTTCAGTTGATCATGTATTTTACTTATAAAGTAAAATATCATATTTTTTCGTATATCACTCTTCGCTAAAAAGTAAGAATTTTAGAATAATATTAAAATTTCACCATAAGATAATTTTGACATTATGATTGAGAAAATGAAATCAATTTTATAAAAATTTCTGAAAAAGAAAAATTTTATATTTAAATAACTTCGTTATTTATTAATAACAATTTTTTATAAAACGATCAAATTTGTAACACATAGAAAAATTTTACATAGGTTCATACATTCAAATTAAAATATTTATTATTATATATTTCATTTCATGAAACCATTATATTAAATTCTATTTTTTAAAAACATAAAATTTATAATAATTTATTTCAATTAAATAAAGTCATATATATTTTATAAAAAATATAATTATGATTTTAATAATTCAAAAAATAATTTTATCATAGTCGTCACTTTTATTTAATTATATTGTTAAAAAAACAAATTATCTTATTTCATAAAAGTTTTTTTATATTTCCAATAGTCATTTTACTATTCATAATTGTTATATAACTATTCCAGCTTTCATATAATGGTCATATAAAAATAATTATGTGATATTCAGCTAACTGTTAGATCCTAAGAGTCGTATTTTCCTATACATCACCAATATACTTAACCATTATCATACCACATCATTAAATATAGAATTGTTTTTAATTTCCATAAAACTTTGACCATATTAAAGACATTTACCATTCATTTTTACAGTATTTATTGTAGAAGTGATCATCATCGTGGAGTTTTAACCTATTGATTTTAAATTAGAATGTGCATTATTTTGTTTTGTTTATCTCAGTGTGTTGTTCCTAGTTTTAATGGTCAGCATTATTTCATGATAGGTAATGAACCAATAAAATTTAAAACTCTTTATATTTTCATCTACTATAAAACATAATAAAACTATCATTGTGAATAATGGATTCTTTTACCAATTAGAGGAATTTTAGAGTCATTAAAAAAAAGGTTAAATACTTTTCAAATAATTATTTCCAAAAGGATTTAATAATTTATTTAGAATGGTAACCAAAATTTGTTTTATAAATCCATTCCCAATATGATCAATATATTGATAATATGGTAAGGGACCATGGGAGGTCCAAATTCATGTTGTAAAGGACATATTTGGCATATATTGGTGGATTTTATGGGATTTAAGGATCTTATGAGAGTGGATGTAAAACTATTTTTAATTTACTAATTTTTATTATAATTTGGAAATGGTAAACATTTTACAAAAAAAATAGAAATTACATTTTAATGTGAATGTTTTTTCGGGAAAGAATCATAATGAATTGGGATAAGTATAGTATATGGAAAAGTGAAGGAATGTTATTATAGTATTCCATAAAGAACGTAGTCTACTAACATCTTGTTATTGTTTGATTCACCAAGGGGAGTTTCCCCTAGTTGAGTTCATCAGGTGGTCGGTACCCTCCACTGAGTAATCAAGAGTTCCTGGATCTATTCTTTTAATGGATGTGATATTGTCATTCTTGGAATCCTTTTGTCCCACTTCAGGATTTTTGGGTCCATGAGACTTGGAAGAGAGGAAAGATGACCACCTACTCCATGCTTTTTGTATACTTTCCATCCATTTAACTATGGAGGTTTAATCTTAATAGTTCAACATTTTGATTTTAGGTATCAATAATTTCCTTCCATCATTCTTTAATATTTTATTTATCTAAATATTAGGTGTATAGAAATTAGGGATATGGTTTTTATTCAACCAAATGAGGTGGAATTAGTCTTGTTTGTGGATGATCTATATCATCAATGAAATAAGTGGTTTAGGAGAGGAGCAGACAAGTGTTCCCATATAATTTCATTAGAGATAACCAAAAAAATTGATTTAATTATTAAATATCCAAACGATTTATGCAATTGGGTTGCGAATTTACTATTGGGTGAGGGAGATTTTGTCAAAGGTGGTATTAGTGGTCTTCTAGGAGTATTTCTCACCCTATTAGATGTGGGTTTTACTGGAATGCATTTGTTAATGGTATAATCCTCCATTTTCATTATAAAATTAATATGTATAATTTTTTTAATCTGAAATAATTTTTTATATTTAATCAACGTGGATATTTATTTGGTTTAGGGAATCATAGATGTGCTATATGGTGTTTTTGGCCATGCATGATCTTTAATAATGGTTTGTGAATATATCATTAGTATATAAATTATATTTCAAGTATGAAGTCCCTAATAATACCTCTATTATATTTGATTACATTAATTCATTAAATCATATATAGCCAATGAAGTTATATGACAATATAAATAAGTTGAAAGGGAAGGGTAGTTTTGGGAGACTAGGCTGGACCTAGTAATAATGTAATGGAGATCCTATATAAATTCCCTTGGATATTGATGTTCACTTTGTCCCCATCAAAGAGTTATCATGGTTTTAAGTGAAAGGATCCTAATGTGTTGTCTAACTATGGGTATGGTCATAGAAAATAAATTAGTCCTTGTTTAATGTAATCTGAGACCTATTCAAGGGATATAACCAATGAGTGCTCTTGTGTCTATGTCGCCATTTTGGGGGTGACCCATGAGATAATATATGATTGATGGAATAGAAAAAGTGTGATATGTGGTGATGATGATCTTATAAAAACCATTGGGTAGTATTCCCTGAGTTTAGCAAGTTGGGTATACTTTTAAAAACTAGTTAGATGAATTGTGTTTGTTTTCTCTAAAGGTTTTGGATGATTGGAACATTGGGAATAATGATACTTTAGGTTCAATGGTCTTTTTATGAGAGATACCATTAGAATATATTGTTTCATATGATTTTTTTTATTTTAATTAGTTAATGAGGTTTTCTCATGACATAAGGCTTATCTATGGTTGGCTATGAATGACATGCCTTTTATTTAGTTATTGACAATTTGGGTATGTGGTGAAAATTGTGACCTTGTAAATATCCTCCAATGATGGGTAACATATTTCATGTTGTGCATAGATATTGAAATTTCTATCTTGGACACCAAAATAACCAATTATTAATAATAAATTTCATTAAACTAACTATGATTCAATCTATACTTATATGGAAGAGTATCTTTGACAGGATATACTATCTGCTTATGTTTTAACTAGGTTTGATATATTACCCCCCCCCCCAATATGATTGAGTATTCATTATGGGGTGTACTACCCATGATTTTATTAATTATAAATGGTGGGATATAATACATATTATAGATGATAGAATTTTCTAGGTGGGATATACTACCCATGAGTTGTTGGACTGTGTCAGTTGGGACATATTGTCCCCCTATGAAAAATAATATGAAGGTTCGAGAGCTCCATAGATATGGAGATCATAGTGTTGTATAAGGTTAGGGTTAATTTAAATTTTAAAAAAACCAATTTTCAGGGTTATGTGTTATTGGATAGAGGATAGGGTGTTCAACGAGCTCAACATGTAGAGGTTATAAGGCCCCGGCCTTAAACCTTACTTAATATTGAATTAAATGAATAATTCACATCGAGGATCTTTTCAGGTTTAGAGTTTTAGATAATTAGGACATAACTATTACATCTCAAAAGATTACAAAGTAGACACTTCTACTAAGTTTCCATAGAATAAAAACTCTTAAAAAGAAACATGTCTAGTTCCATGTTTTATATAGCATGACTTTCCCTTGATCCCATCCTTGACCCTATTCCACATTAAAACATGTGAAAAACATTTCAAAAAAACTTTGGGCGAGCATAAAAAAACTCAGTAAGGGATACACAAAGAATGAAAACTGTGAGTTTATCAAAACAACAAGTAAACCATGTATACTTTATCAAAGTAATAATTTTCACCATTATGAAGTAGTAAAAACTCTTCACTGAGTAAAAGATCATTACTTACCCTTTTTTAACCAAAATATTACCATAAAACCCATATAAAGATTACATTACATATAAAGGTAACTTGGGACATAAACATACTTAAATGGAATAACCATACGATCAACTTCCACACATATCACTTAATGGAATAGCCATACGGCCGACTTCCATACCCAATTAATTGGAGGTTATAACGTAACCACCCATCGTGGTATTAATGGCACCACCCGTCATATGGTTTATCACGTAAACACTCGTCAAATTTCCAAGTACCATTATAAAATCATAAGACATTAAACAAACATAATGGAAAGAAAACATTTCCACATTCCGATCACAATATATAACTTATATATATAGACATAACAAATCCATTATAAAAACCATTTTCAATACCAAAATACATAAAAGAGTATATGGTATTTATTTCATTTTAAAAAAATTACGGCTTGTTGAGGAAGCCAAAGGCCAAATAATACTCACAGTGGCGAAAAAGGTCATTGTCACTGCGTATGTTAAAAGAATCATTCCTTTTTATTGTTTTGTAAAATGCTTAGTATAAAAAGATTCATTTTTTATAAAATTAAAAGTCAAAGGGGTTTATACACCATATAATGGAAAGTTGTGTATAAAACAAAATATGCCTCGATGAAAGAAGATTGAGACGAAGTCCCTTACCTCGGGTCCGACTTGACTCGATCATTCTTTAACGTCCTGAATAATAAACTTGAGTTAATTTCTACTTGCTTAAGAACCTTTTTCAATTTAATTATTCCTTTTATATCACTTATTACCATGTTATGAAAACTATTTAATTATTTAAGTTAATAATGGTCATTTTGTCGATCCTTGGTACTTGAGTCAAAAATAAACTCTTTATAATTACAAGTTGTTCATGTGGTAAAATATACATTATATAAAGAATTATATTCAAGATGAAGATATCATATATATCATATATATCCAGTATATACATGAATTTATAATATTACATAATTTTTTAGAGGTATGAAATGAAATTCACTGTTCATGGAGACGGTAAGTCGTACGTATGCATGAATGCTACTTTCATTTCTTTGTCATATTAATGGAATTAAAACTAAATGATAGGTATATATATTTTAATTACAGAATTATATTCATCACTTATATGTAACATAAATCATACATAATAACTTTAAATCCATCCTTTATGCGTCCCACATATGGCATTAATGAATCAAATCACTTTGAGGGGGCGGTAGTCCGCACATCCTAAAATGAAGATATCGCGTATACCCATAATGGAAGCCATAAAGGTATACCACAAATGAAAAAAATACATAATCATAAGGAAAACATAAACATAATATATATCGTAGATAAATATAGTGACATCTTAATGGCCACCATTAAAGGTGTTAAAAGAAGATTGAACAATCATCGTTTCGTGAGGCAGAAATTCACCAACCACATAAATAGTATGCTCTTTAACCATTAGACGGAGGTGTGTGTTGGTGTAGCTCGAATACTTATTATAAAAACATCCTAGTTTATTTAATATACTGGTTTTGTTACAAAATAAAGGAATAAAAAGATTTTAGAGGGTTGGAGAAGCAAAATAAAACAAAAGAACACAAGAGAAAAGACTAACTTTAAAACGGGTAACCCTTTTTTATTTGAGCTCAAAGGCTTCCTTGGGAAGACTTCTGCCCAATGTGAGGCATCTAGGAGTAAGAGAGGAATGTGGAGAGACAAAATGGATATTTTTTAGCCGAGCCAAACGCTTGAGAGATGTGGGTAAGGTGGTAGAGGTGGGGGCCTTTTATAAGAGGAGAGGAGGGGCACTCTTGGAAAGTTATAAAAGTTTACATTATTATAAAATGATTTTCGGATTTTAAAGGACCCACATTGAAATAATTCGAGGATAAGGTGATAAAGTCTCGAAATATACTAATAAAATATGTCTTTGACAAGCGTAAGTCTTATATGTTACATTATCTTTTCATTTTATTTAAATCGTTCATTAATGAGGTAATCGCTGCATCATCATGATGTCATAAATAATTTAATTTATTTAATGACTAAAAATTATAAAAAAATTTATCATGATGTAGTAAATATGTTTATCTTACTAATGAATATTTATAGTCAAAAATATGACTTCTATAACCCCATTTAAAAATTGTTTTAGTAAAACAACTCATGTTTATGACATTATAATTTTAACATTAAATAAAAAGTTTTTCATGTTATTTTCCTACAAAAGTGGCTCCATGGGGTCCCCAAGTTGACCCATGGATTTTCTTGGTCGTCCATTCCACATCCAATAAGGGTAGGACATGTTTCAAGTTCATTTAATATTATTAAAACCTTATTTTTACCTTAAACTACACTAATTACCTCTAATCGTGATTAATAAACATAAAAGTTACTATTCACAAAAAAAATTATTTTAATCCCATTGAACCACATTTTAATTCTTAATGATAACCATGTATGTCAAATTTTTTAAATTCAAAACACAGAGGAGGTAAATTTTCATTTAAACGAAATATCAGTTTTTTAAGTACCACTTAGTGGTTTCAATATTCATCAAAAATTAAACTTTTTCACAAAAATACCAAAACATCACCCTAAGATATATTTGATATTATGAATTCAAAAATGAATTATATTTTAAAAAATTCAAAACATATAATTTTCATCAATTAATTTAATAATTAATTCCCGCCGTTAGAGCAAATAGCGTGTTTTTATGCAACAATAAGTATCAAAATATTGACAGTAGTTTAAGTCTGATTTCAAAGTGAAATTAATTACATCGACCACTATTGGATTAAATGGTAAAAATATATTCTAATTTCACTTTAAAACCAATTCAAACGATAATATAATCATATAAATAAATTACATTAAAAAGTGGTTTTGAATTAAAATACAACATTTTTCCCTATTCATTAAAAATTGAACTTTATCGGAAAAATACCAAAAAAATTACACAAAGTAAATTTTGATGTCCCGATTCTAAAAAAAAAATTATTTGGACAAATAGAATGTATATGTGTGGCCAAAACTATATTTAATGAAGGTTCGCCGTCAAAAGGTGGTAAGTGGACCTTTAGTGAATATTAGAGTATCTATGCCTAAAATTGAATTCTTTTCTTATTTTAAGCCTTTATCCATTATTGGAAAAATGTAAAAACATTTAAAATATATATATAATCATATTTTAGTTATTTATATTCATTCCCGCCAATACAACGGCTTCGTGTTAACTACCATTTAAAATAATATAATTTAATTACTAATGTGCAACGTAAGATTTCAAAGAAACTCTTTGTTGCGTGTCAGGTACCCTATCAAACATGGAAACCCCTTTAAAGTAAAATTAATTTTTTAATTCGTAAATGTTAATAAATATGAAAATGTATTACTCTTTATTTACCTGGGATTTTACATCCTTCCCCCCTTTTGGGAATTCCATCCTCGCCAATTTAGTCACTTATCAAAATAAGTGGGGGTATTTATCCCTCATAGCATTTCCAGATTCCCACATTGCCTATTCAACCATATGGTTTTTCCATAAAACCTTTACCTAGTGAGTAACCTTATTTTGAAACACTTGCTCACTTCGGTCAATAATCTGGACTGGTTGTTCTTTATAAGAGAGATTCTCTTCCAACTGAACTACATATGGGCTAAAAACATGAGATGGATCTGTCATATACTTTCTCAACATCGAAACATGAAAAATATTGAGTACCTGAGATAAACTCGGATGTAATGCCACTCTATTTGAAACTGATCCAACTCTCTCCAAAATTTCATATGGTCCAATGAACCTTGGACTTAGCTTTCCTTTCTTACCAAATCGCATCACACTTTTCCAAGGAGAAACCATGAGAAAAACATGATCACCTACCTCGAAAGATAGATCCTTACTCTGGTTATCCGCATAACTTTTCAGTCTGGTCTTAGCTGTTCTAGTGTGTTTCTGAATCAACTGAACTTTTTCTACTATCGCTTCTACCAATTCTGGTCCCATCAGCTTCCATTCACCTACTTCATCCCAAAAAGCTGGAGTTCGACACCGCTTCCCATATAATTCCTCAAACGGTGCCATCTATATACTAGAATGAAAACTTTTATTATATGAAAACTCAACCAAAGAAATATGTTGGTCCCAACTTCCCTGATAATCCATAGAAAAAGCTCGTAGCATATCCTCCAAGGTCTGAATTGTTCGTTCTGACTACCCATCTGATTGTGGGTGAAAAGCTGTACTAAAATTTAATTCAGTACCCAATGACTTCTTAAGGCCTTTCCAAAAGTTAGAAGTAAACCTGGGATCAAGATCAGATACAATGGAGAGGGGAACTCAATGCAACCTGACTACCTCTTTAAGATACAACCGAGCAAGTTGATCTAGAGACAAAGTATCTCAAATAGGAAGGAAATGAGCAGATTAGTCAATCGATCAAAAATAACCCAGATTGCACTATTACCTCTAGATGCCTTCAGTAATCCCATAACAAAGTCCGTGGATATATTTTCTCATTTCCACTCTGGCACTCGTAGAGGCTGAATCATCCCTTTCGGTAACTGTCGCTCTGCTTTAAGCTACTGACAAGTCAAACACTTCACAGTAAAATCAGAAATATCTCTTTTCATTCCATCCCACCAGTAATACTCCCGCAGATCTCTGTACATCTTAGTATTGCCAGGATGAACTGAAAACGGGGAACTATGAGCCTCACATAACAACTCATTCTTCAAATGTGAATCACCAGGCACACATAATCTCTTCCCAAACCTCAAAACACAATCATTATCAATGTTGAATTCAGGAAACTTACCCTTCTGAACCAGATCTATCTTTTTCTGCAACTCACTGTCTTCCCTCTGTACTTTCTTAATTCTGTCTGATAGGGATGATCTCAATGATACATGAAACAAAACAGAAGATCTTCCTACACCAAAAAATTCTATGCCAAAGTTCATCAAACCAAAAACCAAAGGATCTCGTTCCAAACGTAGCATGGTTAATGAAGAATTACATTTTCGACTCAAAGCATCACCCACATTATTTTATTTTCCTGGATGGTAATGAATTGTACAATCGTAATCCTTTATTCATTCTAGTCATCTCCTCTGTCTCATGTTCAATTCTTTCAGATTGAATATGTACTTTAAACTTTTGTGATCAGTATATATTTCACACTTTACTCCATTTAAATGATGCATCCAAATTTTTAAAGAAAAAACAACAACAGATAATTCCAAATCATGTGTAGGGTTATTTACCTCATGAATTTTCAACTGGTGTGAATCGTAAGCAATTACTTGGTCATTCTGCATAAGGAAACAACCAAGTCCTTTCAATGAAGAATCATTATAGATAACAAACCCACCATTCCTGGAAAGAAGTGCCACAACTAGAGCATTCACCAATCTTCTTTTCAACTCCTGAAAACAGTCATCACATTCTTTTGTCCAGATAAACTTAAGACCCTTCCGAGTTAGCTTAGTCATTGGACTAGATAATTGTGAAAAAAATTCAACAAACATTCTGTAGTAACCTACCAAACGAAGAAAACTACGGATCTCGGTTACATTTGTGGGTCTTGGCCATTCTTCAACAACTTTTGTTTTATCACGATCAAAAGTTATGCCATTTTTTGAAACAATGTGACCAAGGAATGAAATTTGTGGTAACCAAAACTCACACTTGCTGAATTTTCCATATAGTTTCTTTTCTTCAAGGATTTGTAAGAAAACCCTTAAATTAATTTCATGCTACTCTTTAATTTTAGAAAAAAACAAAATATCATCAATGAAAACAACCACAAACTTATCCAAGAACTCATGGAAAATTCTATTCATAAGGTCCATGAATACAGCAGGTGCATTGGTTAACCCAAAAGGCATAAATACAAATTCATAATGGCCATATCTAGTACGGAACGCAGTCTTAAGAATGTCTGTTTCTTTTACTTTCAACTGATGGTACCTCGACCTCAAGTCAATCTTCGAAAAATACTGATCTCCCTAGAGATGATCAAACAAATCATCGATATGAGGCAAAGGATACTTGTTCTTAATAGTAATGTTACTCAAGGCTCTATAATCAATGCAATGTCTCATTTAACCATCATTCTTTTTAACAAAAAAGACAGGATCACCCCATGGTGATGTGCTAGGTCAAATGATACCATTATCTAATAACTCCTGCAATTGTTTCTATAACTCTAAAAGTTCAACTTGAGCCATTCGAAAAGGGGGTTTTGAAATTGTATTAGAATCATGAACTAAGTCAACAGTAAATTCAACTTCTCGATCATGAATAATACCAAGAAAATCATCAGGAAAAACATCAAGATACTCATTTACCACTGGGACATCATTAATTTGAATAGTTCCCTTGTTTTCAATGATATGTTCAAGATAACATTCATTTCCATCTTTTACTAGTTTCCCAACTTCCTGATATGTTATCAAAAGCAAGGGTTAATTCTTGTACACAAACTGAAAACCTTTGTGAAAAGAAACCATTTTTTTCTCTGTAGTAAATCATAGCATGGTAAACTGAAATCCAATCCATGCCCAAAATAACATCAAACTCTACTAGAGTCAAAACAATAAGGTTTACTGGTAGATTCTTTCCGAGCACAAGGATAAGAAGGTTCTTATAATTTCTTTTCCTCTCAATGTTTCCTCTGGGTTTTTTTCCATAAGTTCAGGATTTATATCTTGAGATGGAATTTCCAATTTTCAAGAAAACTTTTCAGAAATGAATGAATGTGTAGACCCTAAATCAAATAACACATTGGCATAATCCGAACAAACAAACAGTGTACCTGATACTACTTGATGTGATGGCCCAACATATGCTGAAGTAGTTTCAAATGATTTCACCACCCATTTCTGCTTTTAGTCTGGCTGCTTTTCCTTAGCTGAGTTCTTCATTAGACACTCATTCGCATAATGACCCATTTCATTACACATAAAACATCTTACCGCTGGATTTTCATTGTCTGCTTGATCATCTTCCTTACAGTTACGATCAATATGACAAGACTTACCACACCGAAAGCACTTTCAAGACTTCGATAAACATTCTCCAGGATGCATTTTACCACACTTCTCATAGGATGGATATTTGTTTTTCTTACCTCCTTGCTTCTTTGATGAATTCTTCCCCTTTTCCTGCCAACTGGACCTCTTATTCTATTGTTTTTTAAAGAACACCTGATCATCGAAAAATCCATTTCCACCTTCTCCGCACATCTAACAAGTTTTTCATAACTTTTGAACTGACGAGAAGATGAATCCCTTCGATACTTTCCCTTTAACCCTAAGTAAAAAATGGTTTATTTTACTATCAAGATCTCGTATGATGTTTGGAGCATACCTTGCCAATCGAGTGAACATTGCTTCATAAGCATCCATTAAGTCATCCTCCTGCCTCAATTCTAGGAACTGTTTTTCCATCCTAAGACGAACAACCTTAGGAAAATATTTCTCAAGAAACATACCTTTGAATTCTTCCCAGTGAAGATCATAAATATCATCACTATCCATGATATTTTTCACCATCGTACCACCACGGATTAGCTTCACCTTCAAAATGGTAAATACCAAGACTAACCTTTTGATGTTCTGAACACCCCATGACATAAAAAATATTCTCCGGTTCTTTAATCCACCCTTCAGCTTGCACAGGGTCAGATGATCCTCTGAATGATGGGGGATTTTGCCTCATGAAATGTTCACCACTGACATTTCCCTCTGCGGTTGATCTGGCTGATCTCGTGCATGGATACCACCACCATTTATAGCCTGAGTCAACTATGCCATCACTGCAACAAACTGTTCAGTTCTGATTCCGACCATCTTAGGTTGCTGATTTGGAAGGTTGTCTTCCTCCTGATGTCGTCCCAACATAGCTGCTTTGTTTCCTCTGTGGAAAACCATTCTGAAAATAGAAATATCTTAGGCGAAGTAACATGATAATCTTTAAATTCTATATTATTTCAATCATACAATAAATTAATTTATAATTTAACAATTTTCTAACTCCTAAAGTTGTCTAAATCGACCTCTGATACCAACTATAAGGCCCCGAACTTAAACATTACTTAATATTGAATTAAATGAATAATTCACATTGAGGATCTTATCAGGTTTAGAGTTTTAGAGAATTAAGACATAACTATTACATCTCAAAAGATTAAAAAGTAGACAAATCTACTAAGTTTCCATAGAATAAAAACTCTTAAAAAGAAACATGTCTAGTTCCATGTTTTATATAGCATGAATTTCCCTTGATCCCATCCTTGACCCTATTCCACATTATGTCTTGTGGAAAACATTTCAAAAAAAATTTGGGTGAGTATAAAAAGCTCAATAAGGTATACACAAAGAATGAAAACTGTTAGTTTATATAAAACAACAAGTAAACCATGAATACTTTACCAAAGTAATACTTTTCACCTTTATAAAGTAGTAAAAACTCTTCACTGAATAAAATACCATTACTTACCGTTTTTTAACCAAAAGATTACCATAAAACCCATATAAAGAACACATAACATATAAAGGTAACTTGGGACATAAACATACTTAAACGGAATAACCATACGATCGACTTCCACACATATCACTTAATGGAATAGCCATACGGCCGACTTCCATACCCAATGCATTGAAGGTTATAACGTAACCACCCATCTTGGTATTCACGGCACCACCCTTCATATGGTTTATCACGTAACCACCCTTCAAATTTCCAAGTACCATTATAAAATCATAAGACATAAAACAAACATAATGGAAAGAAAACATTTCCACATTCCGATCACAATATATCACTTAAATATATTGACATAAAAAATCCATTATAAAAACCATTTTCAGTAACAAAATTCATAAATGATTATATGGTATTTATTTCATTTAAAAAAAATTACGGCTTGTTGAGGAATCCAAAGACCAAATAATACTCGCGGCGGCAGAAAAGGTCATTGTCACCGCGTATGTTAAAAGAATCATTCCTTTTTGTCATTTTGTAAAATGATTCGTAGAAAAAGATTCATTTTTTATAAAATTAAAAGTCAAAGGGTTTTATACACCATATAAAGGAAATTTGCGTATAAAACAAAATATGCCTCAATGAAAGGAGAATGAGATAAAGTCCCTTACCTCAGGTCCGACATGACTCGATCGTTCTTTAATATCCTGAATAATAAACTTGAGTTAATTTATACTTGATTAAGAACCATTTTCAAGTTAATTATTCCTTTTATATCACTTATTACCATTTTATGAATACTATTTAATTATTTAAGTTAATAATGGTCGTTTTTTCGATCCTTGATACTTGAGTCCAAAATAAACTCTTTATAATTACAAGTTGTTCATGTGGAAAAATATCCATGATATCAAGAATTATATTCATGATGTAGATATAATATATATCATATATATACAGTATATACATGCATTTATAATATTACATAATCATTTAGAGGTAATAAATGAAACGCACAGTTCATGTAGACGATAAGCCGTACGTATGCATGAACGCTACTTTCATTTCTATGTCATATTAATGGAATTAAAACTAAATGAGAGGTATGTATATTTTAATTCCAGAATTATATTCATCACATATATTTAACTTACATCATAAATAATAACATTAAATCCATCCTTTATACATCCCACATATGGCATTAACGAATCAAATCACTATGAGGGGCGGTAGTCCACACTTCCTAAAATGAAGATATCGCGTATACCCATAATGGGAGCCATAATGGTATACCACAAATAAAAAATTCAGAAGCATAATGAAAACATAAAAATAATATATATCATAGATAAATATAGTGACATATTAATGTCCACCATTAAAGGTGTTAAAAGAAGATTGAACAATCATCGTTTCGTGAGGCATAAATTCACCAACCACAGAAACAATATGTTCTTTAACCATTAGACAGAGGTGTGTATAGTTGTAGCTCGAATACTTCTTATAAAAACATCCAAGTGTATTAACTGGTGTTGTTACAGAATAAAGGAATAAAAAGAGTTTATAGGGTTAGAGAAGCAAAATAAAACAAAAGAACACAAGAGAAAAGACTAACTTTAAAACGGGAAACTCTTTTTGATTTGAGCTCAAAGGCTTCGTTGGGAAGACCTCTGCCCAATGTGAGGCATCTAGGAGTAAGAGGGGGATTTGGAGAGACAAAATGGACATATTTTAGCCGATCCAAAGTCTTGATAGGTGTGGGTAAGGTGGTAGAGGTGGGGGCCTTTTATAAGAGGAGAGGAGGGGCACTCTTGGAAAGTTATAAAAGTTTACTTTATTATAAAATGATTTTAGGATTTTAAAGGTCCCACATTGATAAAATTAGAGGATAAGGTGATAAGGGTTCGAAATATACTCATCCAATATTTCTTTTACATGTGTAAGTCTTATATTTTACATTATCTTTTCATTTTATTTAAATCGTTCATTAATGAGGAAATCGCTGCATCATCATGATGTCATAAATAATTTAATTTATTTAATGTCTAAAAATTATATAAAAACAATCATGATGTAGGAAGTAGATTTATCTTACTAATTAATATTTATAGTCAAAAATATGACTTGTATAACCCCATTTAAAAATTGTTTTAGTAAAACAACTCATGTTTGTGACATTTTAATTTTAACATTAAATAAAAAGTTTATAATGTCATTTTCCTACCAAAGTGGCTCCATGGGGTCCCCAAGGTGACCCATGGGTTGTCTTGGTCGGAAATTACACATCCAATAAGGGTAGGACATGTGTCAAGTTCATTTCATATTATTAAAACCTTATTTTTACCTTAAACAACACTAATTACCTCTAATCGCGATTAATAAACATAAAAGTTACTATTCACCAAAAAAAATTATTTTATTCCCATTGAATGACATTTTACTTCTTAATGATAACCATGTATGTCAAATTTTTGAAATTCAAAACACAGAGGTGGTAAAATTTCATTTAAAGGAAAAATCAGTTTTTTAAGTACCACTTAGTGGTTTCAATATTCATCAAAAATTGAAGTTTTTCACAAAAATACCAAAACATCACCCTAAGCTATATTTGATATTCCGAATTCAAAAATGAAGTCTATTTTACAAAATTCAAAACATATAAGTTTCATTAATTAATTTAATAATTAATTTCCACTGTCAGAGCAAATAGCATGGTTTTATGAAACAATAAGTATCAAAAGATTGACACTAGTTTAAGTCCGATTTAATGTGAAATTAATTCCAACGACCACTATTGGATTAAATGGTAAAAAAATATTATTATTTCACATTAAAACCAATTAAAACAATAATATTATCATATAAATAAATTACATTAAAATGTCTTTTTGAATTAAAATACAACATTTTCACTATTCATTAAAAAATGAACTTTATCGGAAAAATACGAAAAATTTACACAATGTAAATATTGATGTCTTGATTCTAAAGAATAATTTTATTTGGTTTAATAGAATTCATAAGAGTGACCAAATCTATATTTAATGAAGGTTCTCCATCAAAAGGTGATATGTGGACCTTTAGTGAATATTAGATTATCTATGCCTAAAATTGAATTCTTTTCTTATTTTAAGCCTTTATCCATTATTGGATAAATGTAAAAACATTTAACAAACATATATAATCATGTTTTAGTTATTTCTATTCATTCCCACCAATACAACGACTACGTGTTAACTACCATTTAAAATAATATTATTTTATTACTAATGAGCAACGTAAGATTTCAAAGAAACTCTTTGTTGCGTATCGGGTACGCTATCGAACATATCAACCCCTTTAAAGTAAAATTAATTTTTTTAATTTGTAAATGTTAATAAATATGAAAATGTATTATTCTTTATTTACCTGGGATGTTACAGAGGTGGACATTGGTCGGTCATTAAACAAGAAATAACAGGCATGTTTAAGAAAAAACTTTATGTTGGCTAGAGATATCTCTACTATAGAGATAATGGATAAGAGGTTGGAAAACAATGATTTGAGGTAGTACTATTCGGGGAGATTTATTCATGTTCTTGTGGTCAATGGGAACGATCTCAATTGGCTCGAATGGATGACACAACAATGAATACAATAGTGGCTCTATGGAATATGATGATGGCGCCTAAGTCATATGTAGATCGAGATCAAAGATCTATGATGGAGGAGGTTGTGATGAGTGATACATGTTTTGGTGTCCAATCAGATCGATATGGATTGGATGGGATGGTTGAAGCAACACAGATGATGATTGAGCTCTCTGGAATATGATGATGGAAATTAAGTAATATGTTGTGCATCGATCTTGGTAGTGGTGTCTAAGAAGACTGAACTATGGAAAACTACAACTATTGAATATGAGATGTTTCATGTTGTGGAGGTGGTGACCAACTTGAATGGTTTACTCAGGCCTATTAGCTAACATATGGGATACGTACTTGTTCCAAGGTTTCTATGGATGGGAAGTTATGAAACATTAATTTGGTCTTATGGAAGTAGCTAAGGCATTAATTAATTAAGATATCTTATTAATTGTAGTGAATATATAATTTGGTTCTCCAAAAATAGAACCTACCAAAATGTATTTTTCATTTATAAAGGATGTTGTTTTGGAATGTTTCATTAAGAAAGGACTCACTGCTTACATTATTTCTAACAAGGATGATATACATTATAGATTCAATATTTGTACACACTCCATCATTTCTATACTTGTTCAACCCATTGGAGAAAAAATGTGTAAAATTGATGATTACGTTCATAAATTAACTTTTGCATGGGGTTCTTCTAATTAGGGATATATTAAAATGGATTATGGTTTCCATCAAAGGATCTAATGTAAAATTATTATGGGATTTGATTAATTTTTCTAAAAATATGTATTATTTTATTTCTAGAATACTATTTCAGATTCAATCCATTTGTGAAAAAACACTAGATATCAAGTATGAATCAAAATTATTAGTCCTAACTAGTTATTATGGAATCCTATGATTTTATTTGATGTAGGGTCTTCTGTGAGAATCCCATTAAAAATTAATAGGACCGTTGAGATAGCCAAATATTGACATTTTTCAAATGAATTTTAGTACAAGAATTCTTGAGCTCTTGTCAGATTAATAACATGGGTTTATCTACATTAGATGAGGATATCTATATAAAAGTAGATTATGAGAGACTACTCGATTTCTTCAATGGTTTTCATGTTATTGTCCTTGTGGATAATTTATTTCACAATAATGTAGATTGTTCATTTTATTCATTAAAAGGATATATCAAATAACCATGTAGTATGAAATTGAGAAGATAGAAAATTCATAATGATTTGGTTTTTAATGTTGGAAAACAAACCCCTCTTGATAGTTGAAAATAACATGTAAATGGCTATTCTATTTGAATAGGTGGAGAATCTCCTACAAATATACAATCTAAAATCAGGAAGATCAGTCCATAAAAAGAGTTACTAAACCATGTTTCGGAGAATTTTAGGACTAACATGGTTTGATTGGACAAGGGAAATCAATATTCAGTTCAAAAACAGGGAGAGTTGATTTCACAGACCATCAATCATGTAATAGAGTAGAACCATAAACAAGGTAATAGTGATAATCTTGTAATGATCAGGAATGAAATAAGTAAATTTAGAGAAACATATGGAATCCATGGAAAATGAGATGATATTTAGGGTGATTCCTAAAAAAATTCCATTATTCATTAATTTCTAATGTAAAAATGTTTTTTTGGACGATGAAGGTTTACAAACTGTCCCTCCATGTAAATCAAAAATCAAGAAATATTACTCATATATAAATCTAACCATTGGTACTATTATAATATATCATTAGAATCATAATTATATTGGTATGATGAATTTAATTATTCTTTCCAATTTGATTATAATCTTTGATGATTCTTAATTCTTGGGGTTTCTAGGAATGAGGTCATAACATCTTTTACGGACCCACCCATCTTTTTTCATTCTTTCATTTTGTTTTTTTTATAAAAATGGAAGTTCATTTTACTAATAAAAAAACAAAACGTCCCCTTGATATTATTTCTTATTTTACATGTTATGTATTTTCCCTCAAGATTTTGGACAATTCCAAGTGGGGTGTTCTATCCAAATGAGTTAATGAAGTATTCTAGGTCGGATGTACTAAATTTTTGTTGTCATAGAATTTCAAGTAGGAAATATTTCTCTCAAAGGGGGATTTAGTATATGATGCGGGGTCTACTCCCCCTTAACATGGATTGGGTATGTTAAGTAGGATGTACTGGCCCATGCGATAATGGGGTATTCTAGGTTTTGTATACAACCCCTATGAGATGATAGAATATTCTTTGTGGGATTAACTACCTCCATGAGTTAATAAATATTACTATGTGGGATTTAATACCCCTATTATTTTTGACATATTACTCTATCATGGACATATTTATAAAAATAATTTATCATGGATAACAATGATTATGGGCTGCCATTAATGGTGGTAGTACTGTAGACAAACCCCACAAACGAACAAGAAAAATTATGTATGAGTCATTCCTGAGGGTGGCATATACAAAACCAATTGTTCAAGATTCATGGATGCTATATAAATTTTATTTCATCTAATACATTTATATACTTACATAATTTTTTAATCAAGTAATTCATTGGTGGTGTTCTACCTAGATTTGAACTAACAATATTCAGGGTTATATTGATTTTCATGTAAACATTATTATAAATCTCTAGGATCAAGGGATGGACCCAGTATATGTAGTTTAGATAGAGGAAATTAACTATGAAATGATGATGGGTATGATTTTATGCCCATGATAAAAGTTGTTCCTCGTTGTTTTTTTTCATTTACAACATATGATCAGACTATTGGGTAATCCTATTATATTATATGTATATCTGGGTTCATTTTTGGAACTCTCTCAAAACATCCATACATTAGATTAATAAGATAGCCCACAATGACTATTGAAGGGGGTTCCCTATCCCCATGATATAACATCAAGATTATAACATTATGAAAATAATCTATTAAAATTTCAGTCATAAAATAAGATAAACAAGCATTCTAAATTCTATTAAAATTTTATCACACCTTATTTTTAAGTCATACATATGCACCAATTAAAAAACAAAGAAAAAATAATAAATAAAGGAATATTTTTAAATAATTTCCCCAAGCTAACCACAAAGTCCCTCAGAAAAAAATTATTTTCTTTCCTTCATAACACCACATAAATAATTCAGCATCATTAAATAAATGAAAATAATTAACATATTATTTGGTTAATGTGATAGAGCAAAATAATATTAAATAAAACAAATTAGGAAACTCCATGTGTCTCTATGAGCCACCATCCATAACAAAAATACTAAATAATCCATCCATGTTTTTAATCTACCCCTAAACCTTAAACTCAAATATAAATATAGGCATGAGCTTTAAATTTTCAATTATGTCACCATAAACCTAGCCACAGTATTAAACTTTAAAATCATATCCCATTTTGTTCGATTTTGTAATATAATATTTAAACATATGATTTTATTAGAATTTTGGAAAAAAAATCTATTTTATATCCTTAAATTTTTTTTATAATGATAACTAGATAATATCATTTTCTTAGAGAAAATTTACTAAAATATTGTGGATTAATTAGTGACTGAGTTGTAAAAGAAACTCGACAATCTCAAATAAGTCACTAAAAACATAAATATAACTAAGTAATAAAAAAATAGAAGGAATCAAATAAAAGAAAACTATAGTAGTTATAAACAAGTTCATGCATATAATAAAAGAAAACCTAAAATTAAAAAAAGGATACAAATATAGTTTAGTATAATGTAAAGAAAGATTATGTGAAAAAAGTCCAATTACTAATTCAAAATTGGCATCATGGGAAAAAAATTGTTTATAGTTGAAATGTGGACCCATAAAATCTTCATAAATAATTGGAGAGACCCTATATTAGTCTATTGGATAAATAATACTACACTATCCATTGGAATTTCAATGTCAGACTACTAGATGTGCACCTAAGAATGTCAATTGTCAGGGAAACACCATAACTAGTGGAATAAAACTATTACGTCGAGGATTTTATTACAAATTACCCATTATTAATATGGTTTTTGAATAATAACAGTATCAAAAAATAAAAAACATTACAAATAATTTCTAAAAATTTCCTCAATATACAAAATAAAGAATTAGCTAAGTGGATATTAAAACCACATATCCAAATCATTCAAGAAAGAAAATTAATATGAAAATGTCATGGTACTTACTATGAAATTTAATTTATGTTTTGAATGTTTATTTTAATATTTCATATAAAGAATTATAATTTATTTTATAAATCCACTTAAAAATGTAGTTAAAAACCATGTTGGGTGTGAAATTTAAATTCCCAAAGTTTCCATCATTTATTATGATGATGTACATTTACAGCTGTATATATTTCTCTCAATGAAAAAATAAACATATTCTCATATGAATATTCAAAGAAACATACTCAAACACACGAAGACACAAATATATATATATATACAAATTTATTTTGGTATAAAAACTTAATGGATCAAAATAAATTTAAAAACTACAATGTAATATTTTAAAAAAATCTTCAACACATTATCAATACTCATAATTTAAACGATTGTATGAAATTAAATGTAAGACTAAAAACAAAAATTTATAATTCACATTGAATACCAATTAGCACTTTTAAAACCATACAATGCACTCATAAGGGCCATTTGGAAATATTCTAAAGCATATGGTGTAAAAGATTAAATAAAATAAAAAAATAATGTCTAAAAAAATACTCATATGATTATAAGAAAATATTATTGAAATACAATTTTAGATTAAAAAAACCAGTAAAAATGATAATAATTTCAATTGGTATAAAAATAGAAGTTTTGAATCCAACTAATAAAGAGTTAAGCACTGATAAAAGAAACTCGTAACTCACTATTTTCTTTAACTTATTTCTAATCCCAACTCGACTAAGTGAAAATAATGTGCATAAGATATCAAAAAGCCAAGTCACTACAAAAAATAATAACATTCAATCCCATATCATTATATTCTAATCTTATTAGGTTTATAAAGTTTAATAACTAGAAGGGTTATAAAAGAGAGTAATAAAGTAAAATAAGAGGAGAATACCTAACCTGAGGTGAATTACATCAAAATCATATGTGGATATGATTCTAGAGGAGGCTTGAGATGGGGGGGGTTGACTTTTCATATAAGGTTGGGTCCGGGGGAGGTTTGAATTATTATATAATTAAAGAGAAGACAAAAACAAAAAAAAATCAAATTTTTTATAATCGTGGTACATTACTAGATTTGAGAACATGGTTTTCAAAACCATGCTTAAACTGTAATGTCAATGGTAAAGGTACCTAAGAACTGGAATGGTTTTGGAAACTTGTTGTGGACTATTTGAAACATAGAATTCAAATTGAATAGAAATGTTCACCTTTTTCATGGTTTGTTATAATAATTTAAAACCCATGTGTCATTGTTAAAAAATCAAAAATATTAATGGTTTGGACAAGAAAATAAAGGGAAATATATATATATATATATATAAATGAACATATTATATAAATTTGAGTAAGTTTGTGGAATTTATCCCCACCAGAACCCTTTTCTTACCCAAAAATAGATATCTGCACTTTGTATAATACTCGTGTAATAATTCAATCAAATTAAAAGGATGAATGACAACACAGTTTCCAAGGCCTTATAGAACAACATTCAACCCAACACAGCAGAAATAATTTCCAAAAATCTAATAATATCAAATTTTTCAAATAAAAAACTCACTTGACTAATTCCTTAAAAATATCAAGGAACATAGGCCAATAGTGGGTCGCAACATCATTTATGAGTTTCATTAAAAAAACATTCACTCTACAGATACCATCCAATCCCGACAAAAAACTGATGGAAATATTAACCAAAATTGTGATCCAAAAATACGAACATTATAAATTCGGAATCATCTCAAAATTGAAATCCTAGACCCCTCTAAAATACGGTGTAACTCTCTAAATGAGTGAAAGGCATCAAGATTACAAAAAAACAAAACCTTATAATCAATCCAAGTAAAATTTCAAGAAAAGGACTATTAATCCACTTACCGACAACTTTTATCTAGAATCAAAATATTCGAGGTATCAGCCATGGGAATACCCCAACATACCACAAGGGATCAAACTTTGGGTTAATGAAAAATGGTATCAGAGGATTGTATACTCAAGAAAACAATTTTGGTAACCCCAATAAAATAAAAACAACCTTAGCCAATATGGAAACACAACTGGGTCAACATAGATTCTATTTACACAAGAAACATGACCAAGGTGTTCCCCATCCCATTTAAAATTTAAATAATAGACTTTCTCTATTTCTAAAAAGTTCCCCTAGAAGACCAATTCACATCGTCCATGAACACTCACAACATTAGGTGTCTAAATATAGTAATGAATTTAGGATGAAAAAAAGGAAGAACACTTGGACAATGTACACAATGATGAAATTTACTAAATCCAAAAAAGCGATGAATTCTCAAATCTAGTGCTGATAAAGACAATTATGAGAAGTAGTCTCTAAAAAATAAGGAATGAAAATGATCCCCTAAATCAAATTTAATGAAAAATTACCTACATAAAAAACACACCGATTTCAAAATAAAAATTAAAAGGAATGAATCTTAATTACCAATCATGAAAACTAAAACACAAAACAAGAAGAAAACACTTATTTCACCATTTTAAATTTACAACCTTAAATTTAAAATCATTACAATTCCAATGCAATCCCATTTTAAACTGAGTAGTATTTTCCTTGATTAAATTTATAAATTTACAGACACCAATTTTATATTTATTTATTTAGTAAGTCTTATTAAATGTTTTAAAACCCAATTTTTACTCACTTAAAATCATATATTTAAAAAATTCTAGAAAAATATTTTATAATGTAATTACCAATTACTAAATTTCCATGTTATGTTTGAAACCTACACCATTATTAAAAAATATTTCATATTTGATATTCTAAAATTAATACTTCAAAATATTACATGAAATGAATTTTAAAATTAAAAATATTCATTTTTTAAAATCATTTACACAATTTACAAAAAAGAAAATCAATTTTAATTTATTTTTAAATCAACATTTAATATTATCAAACGATAAGGAATACTCTATAAATTTCATATAACAAAAAAATAAATGTTATTGCAGGTAATATCGGCTATGTATTACTTTCCAAAATCTTTTAATGAGCTTTGTCCCAATCATGAATTTTCCAATAGAAGTCATATTGAAGCTGTCACTTGAGATCTACTTGGTTTGCTATTTTTTGAGAGCTCGCTATGCGATTCCATTTCACTCTAATTTTACTCCCTAAATAAATCATTTAAAAAAATTAAATAATATTAAACAAAACTAAAATTGAATTAAAATAATTAATAAAAAATCAGAACCTAAAAACATAATAACATATCAATGGAAACTCTTATTCCATCAAGAGTGGTGGGGATTATACAAAAACCGATGAAATACCTTCCAAGATCCTCTAATCAAACACATATCTACCAAACTTCCTCAATCGATAAGGGTTCTTTTAAATACTTGTATCTAATTGCAGTTTTTATGAACTACAAAATTTTATCTATCCATTGTACACCAAATCCATCATAAAATAAGGCCCTAAAGAGGTTTCTGATCCCAAAGGGATTATAATGATTTCCTAGTAATTATAAACATTTATTGGAAAAAGTTTATCCTCTAATATAATATAAATAAGAATCATAATTCCTAATAAAACATTTTTTACCCATGATTTGGTTATACATATAAACCAAATCCAAAATGAAGTAAAAAGTAGAAATAAACAGATATTTATAAAAACATTTCCTACAACTCACTAGTTACTCCCTGTTGTAGAAAAACCCTAATCATTTCTTCCAAAACTTTAGATAAATAATGTACTTACCTTAAGGTAGTGGATATAAAGAAATAATTATTTACTCTATTTGATAAGGATAACAAAAATAAAATAAAAAATGGAACTAAATTTTATGTGAATCAATGAATCACCATCAAAACCAAAATAACTAAATTCTCATACAGCATTGAAAAGATAATCTAGAACATAAGACTTAAGTATAAACATATTTATAAGTATTAAATTCTTAATATTTCACCACTAACGTTTCTATTGGATTAACATTCAATGAACGATTATTATTTAGGTTAGTTTGGAAGACATTATCTAAAAATTTGTGTTTCTTATTATTTGGAAAAAAATACATAGTATTTAATTTAAAACAAATTATTCTAAAAAAGTACGAAACATATTATTTGAAAATTGTTTCTAGAACATTGTTAATTAATTATTTATAATGCTTAAAAAGAAATATGGAATTATCAAGTAAGTCACCAAACCTATATATATAACCTAGTATGAGGGGAAGTAAAATGTAGCTAATATACAATAAACTCTGGTAGTTATAAACATGTTCATGTGTCTACTATAAAATTCTCTACATAATAGGAAAATAAATCATGGGTAGTATAAAGTAAATAAAATGAAATAGAAATCTAAGTAGTTTTTCATTAAAAATAAGAATAGTGAAAAGCCTATAAATTCATTACAGCATGCGGGGTATAATATTTCCACGTCTCTAATTTTGGACACCCATAATTAGTGTAATTGAACTATAATTCTAAAATATCTATTTAAATCACTATATCCCATAATTTTATATACACAAAATTATGTCACTATTTAGTGAAATAATGTTACCAGTAGAATAGACCTCATTCGATCTACGATTCACCATCCATGTACCCTTTTTTCCCATTATGTTTTCATAAAAATTTATCCCAAAAAATATTCTACCAAATCACAATGAAACATTATAAATACCAAAAAAATAAAAAATAAATAAACATCTATGAGAATATTCAAACCAAAAAACAGAATCCTTTAAGAACAACTATTCCTTGAAAACCCCATGGAAAATCCATTAAATGTCTATTAATGTATTGAATAATTATTTTAACGGTTTCAATATGAAGATATAATTTATTTTATAAATCTACATAAAATAAGGTTTAAAACCATGTTTAGTATCATATTTAAATTCCAAGATTTTCTATTTATTGTTATGATCTTACAAATTTACATATGTTTGTGTGAGTTTGTGACTAATTGCATGATATCACATATTGTCATTAAAATTCACACACATACACATGATGATATATATATGTATATATATATATATCTATTTTTTTTATATATATATATATATCTGTGTGTGTGTGTGTCTAAGCATCAAATGCATTAAAAATAAATAGAAATACTCGCATTATTGTTCAAAAAAAAAATTTGAACATTTTAAATACTATTTATTTAAATCATTACATAAAATTACATGAAAAATATATGGTCTAATTAATAATTCACTTTTTATGACCAAATTACCCTTTTAAATCATAATATTCACTCATGAGGGCTACTCAAGAAATTTTGAAAACACATGGTGTACATAGTTGAAGACAAATAGATTGGAAAAACTGTCAAAAATAATAATATGTATCATTTTATTAGAAAAAATGTTAAAAACTAAATTATATTAAATACCAAAAAATCCTAACAAAATAAATAGGTTTCAAAGACTAAAATTTTAAAGTGTATGTAGTTAATGTTTACAAATTTTTAGAGTCCAGAATGGGGAAAACCAACCTGGAACTAATTTATTTCTATATATAGAGTCTATCTCTACCTGTTCCATGTAAAATAAAACCTAAAAATAGATCTAAAATCCTAGAAGTAACAAAAAAACAAAATAGTAGTTATCCCTACACTCAATAGTTCGGTATAAGGGATACATAGAAAGGGTGGAGAAGTGTATGGGAGAATAAATTAGAAAAAAATAGAAAGAAGAAGATAATACATAATATAAAGTGATTTGTATCAAAATATCAATATGATATAATTCCATAGGAGGAGGGTTACAAACATGGAGGGTAGGATGCGTAGTGTTAGAGGTTGAAGAGGGAGAGGGTTTGATATTTTGGATAAAGAAGGGAGGGTATAAATGAAATAATATTTTTTTTATAATCATTGTAAAACATACAGGTTTTTCACGTGGTTATCTAAACTATATTATAGATATCTCTGTCATATAAGACATACCTAAAAACCATCATGGTTTTAAAATTGTGAGAAACCCCGCTATAAAATTACAGAAGAAGCCACCTTATTACCCAATTATTTCTACTATATGTGTGAGACTATGTTCCTATAATTATATATTAAAAAATGAAAACCCATAAAGGATACTTTTTCAAAATCAATAGAAAAAAAATATTAACTAAAATATTATTAAACTATATAACTAATAGTTGAGGTATAGAAGTCCATGAGTTACATTTTTATAGCATGTTTCTTTTTATTTATTATAGTCTGAATTATGCTATAAATACCTTGATATAATGTAATATTTATTTCATTAATGATATTTTTTAATAAGATGTTGATAATTATGATGATACCAAGGGTATGTTATTCCCTCATAATTCTTTCACATCCTCATTGCTAGTGAGTAGCCTCTAGCGTATATGTATGAACACTTGGGATCCTATCAGGCTCTAGCCTTGACCAATATTCAAAGCCTAGAATATATATGTTTCACAGTTCTATTTTGATAATATATAGATAAATGAAAATTATAGGCAAATACAAAATATATTGAAGGGTCAAATGATAATCTTTTTTATTAAAATATTATTATTTTTTCATAATTGATGTAAAATATTTCCCTTTGCAAAAGGATTACAATTAGAACAAAAATATAACAGATTACAGGAAGGGTTTTAAGAAACACCATGGATAATCATAATCTGGTAGAAATAATTTGAAAATAAATTTCTTCTATTTTAAGTGTATTATATTTGATCTTTACATTAAAATTTTTTGTAAATAAGTGTAGGGAATAAAAATTATGGAAGGACTAATGAAGAAAGTTAATTTTTTCTATAAATCAAAAATGATAATACATAATGTGAAAAGGAAAAAATTTATCTCGATGTAAAAATTTTAAAGCTCTTATATAATTTTTTTTTGTTTATCATATTTTAATGGAGGATGAAATTTGTTTGAATAAAAAATTTAATTTTTGGAAATAAAGAGTTAATATAATAAATAAATAAATTTTTATAACAATTATATAATATATTATGTGAATGGAGATATGTAAGGAATTAATTTTCATAAGATTAACTTTTCCTAAAATAACATCGTCTAGGTTATGTAATTAAATAAATCATATTTTAATCTTTTTAAGGATTGTTTCCCTAAAAAAACTTATATATGATGTAATTAAATAATGTAAGATACAAATTGGAATGTAATTATTGTTCCATTATGAAAAATTATATGTGTAATTATTTTCAATGCATGGAGTGTCTATGTCCATGGTAAATATAATTAGAGAAATATATTTTTTAATAGTTTAAATAGAGTTAAAAATAATTTAAGATTTATTTAATTTTAACTGAAAATAAAATATTACCATAATATTTATTTTTATTATACCAGTTTAATCTGTATTTAAGGTCAAAAAACAATATTTAATGTACAAAAAAAAGTATTTTATATATGATAAATCATATTAAAATTATTGTGTAAAAATCCTTGTTATATAATATAATAAATGGTCTTAGTGAAATGTTTTATTCTTAAAAAGTGTTATATATTCTATCTATTTTTAAATAATATATATTAAGGATCAATATTATATTTATTATTATGTAGTAAATTTACATTCATAATAATTTATCTTATTTGAAAACAATTATTTAGAATACCAATCTCACTATTACCAAAATATACATTCTTCAAAGATGAGATCTTACAAAAAATAGTTCTTTCAAGGATTTAATTTTATAAATAGAAACATGGTGATATAGTATGTATTATATAATGATATAACAAGTTTTATAATGTGACATATCAGTTTTAAAATAACAAATTAATATAGAAAAACTTATCTTACTATGTGTAGTGTATATTAGGATGTGATTGATGGAGGAAAATATAAATTCTTCTTTTATTTTCATTAATGTTTTTAAGAATATAAAAATGGATCTCATTATACAGATGAATTTACACTATTCCATTCATTCATTTGTACTACATATCTCCTTAAGATTAGAAAAATAATTATCCTTAAAACACTATGTAAAAATTTGTTGATGACTGTTATGGAATTAAATGGGACATTATGAAATATTAAAATCAAAGGAAGTATGGTCTTATCTTGAGTAAAAAACACACCTTGAGGGTTTTTTGTTTATGATTAATCTACTATGTATTCTACATGTAATTTCATACATTTTTTAATTGTAATACTAAGGGTTTATGTTTCATTATAACAATCATTAGATGAGGTTAAAAAGTATAAACACTAATTAATCATTATACATTCCAAAATTTCTCATTCTAGCCATGAGGTTGAGCCAAAAATGGAATGTACGTTTACATCAGGGATCATGTCATTTGAATTTCATAATTAAGATTTTATTTATCCAATTTTATTATCGAGTCTAAGGAGAATCCTTTTTTTTATTTATAATCATTTTAAATAATTTAAATTCTTATGTCTATATTGTAACACCACACCCCAAAATGGATGTTTTTCCAAGAGGTATATGTTTTCTCAAGCATGCCCCACCATATGTTTGAGGTTTCTAACCAGTAGAGAGGGATTAATCCATTCAGGGGAGATACTATTTAATATAATTAGAGTAAAATGATAGAATAAATAATAAATGATCCACATCAAATAATTAAATAATGGATAACTCAATATACAACAAAGCTATTATACTAAATGTGGAAACATACAACCATATATCAACTGATCTCCCATTGGACATGTCAAAAATAATAAATAAAATAAAATGATAATATTCACACATAAACTCAGTTTTAATCTATAATTCGGGCTACTCACAGTCTCCAAACACCGTTTCGATGCTCTATACTGATCCACTTCATCTCTTTGCTAAGATATTGAAGCCACCATAAGGTCTACACGCATGCCAAATTTCCCATGAATATTTTGAGTATATAACATAGTATTGTATCTCTAATCACCCCTTATATATGCCATAATACTAATCTGTATTAATGCGGAGATGAAATATAATGAATATGTATTCTTGTTCTGTCAGTGTGTGTTAACCAGACCTCAGTAACATGTTATGGGGTACACATGCATACATAGAAACCTTTTCATTACTAGACATCCATGGTCCCAAACCATACCAACTTAAACACCATCCAAAGTCCTTTCAACTCATACCAACATACCCATATCATACACAACACCAAATGTCTTAGTGTTGGGAATATCACTAAATCAAATCCCACAAATGAATATAGAGGGTAGGAAGTGCACAAGTTCAAACCACTATTGAATGGAATGTGGTATAATGTCTCATCGGAGTTCTATAATCATATTTTCACTCATGGATGTCATATTTCAACACATTTTCACTCAATGTCCAGGAATATATATAGACTCTATTCACATCATAACCTAATATCTATTATTAAGGTAATCCTATCATTTAACCCCCATTTAATCACAATGTCTCATCCAAACTGTAACCTTCCCACTCAAGGAAAGGCCAAGAAACACATTTTCACTCAAGTTGATGCTAAACAAGTATATAGCCAAAATTATCACTCATGGATAACACATATGTTAAACATAATGTGGAATCCATCTCGTACATGCACAAACATGGTAGGGTTGGTCCTTGGGATACCCACTCTGACAAAAAAAATACATTTCATATATTCACATCACGAATAAGAATCATAAAAATAGGCCATGATGCTCATCAAAAAACACATCAAATGGGTCTACTCAATTGATACATAGCCCCTAATTTTTCAATAACAATATAAATCCATAGTTATTAACCCATGGAGACCTCGCATTCTAGAGGTTCTACCAATCCATTATTTCAATAAAAGGGGACTAATTTCCCAATGAAACTCTTTGAATTCCTAATTTCATGTCCTATGTCTCTTCCAATGCCTCATTATTGGGTATCCTCTCAAATGTCTAAAGGGAAACCTCTCAACACATCACCTAGATTAAGAACATATCTTCTAAAAAAACGAGTCCCAAAGGACTTTTCATGTACATCAAACATTCCAAGACACTCCTCCAACCACATGAGGGAGATCATAGTCAGTCATGAGACATGAAATTTTTTTTCCGATCATCACTTCACCTAAATCCTCCCATTCCATTTCACTAGTCCTATGATCCCAATCTAGACAAACCCACATAACCACTTATACCCTAATACATAACTAAACCCCACGTCATCCTAACTAACATCTTCTCTGCTTATTAACAAATTACAAGAGAACTACCAAGTTACCAAAGTGTCAAATATCACTTTTTCTAAGAATAGAAGTCCAAAAAACATACCATCTATAATTACTATAGATAACTCAACAAATATTCATCAATATTGATCCCGAGAAATTATATTGGAATTTATGTTGATTAAAAATGATTTGTATGAGTTCGTATCATAGAGTATACCTACCACGATAATGGACATGACCCCTCATAGAGCACCATTATTCATATCCAAATCACTTCAATTATCTAGACATCCTATTACATGTTATAAGAGATAAGTAGATAATTGTAACAATTATAATAAATTATTTAGTTTAATTTAAATAGAGATATTCTCATAAAAACACACCATGCATCCTCACCACTCCAAATTCACTTCCAACTATATATGGTAAACCATCCAGGGCATCGACTACTAGACACAAAATAATTCCCAATCATTATCACTCAAATGCAATACTATTTTATGGAATCGTCTTCAAATCCCATGCTTGGGAACCTCCCCATTCATCCATAACCATGGATGATAAGAAAAAATGGAAACTGAATGTGGAACAAACCATAAATCATTGGAAAAGAATCCTAAGAACCATCCACCCCCATATATTATAAATAAAAAGAATGAGGATTATGATGTTAAAATTTCCCTTTTAGATCATATCATCCCTATAAAAATGAAGGGTTATAGATGAAAAATTATGTGTAATCCCCAACCTAGAAAATATGGATAGGGTAAAATTGAGGTGTGGATATAGGGTAAATGGATCATACCCCTCACCTATAATATACCTTCATCATAACCCCTAGGGTTTGGAAAAAATGGTCCAATCCCACTTTTTAATTTTAGGTTGAAGAAAGGATTTATGCCACAATGCAATTCAATTGTGTCAACCCAATACATGGCCCCTAACGACTCTTCGTGCCATAATCCTTGAGTTGTGGTGTAGGGATTTCCCCAAACAATAAATGCTTGGCTTTGGCCTCTCGGATATGACCTATCCAACCACAAAAAATTAGAATTCACTCCAAAAATACTTCTTAAAACTTAATGACGCATCCTACTCTAGATACAACACGATATTCCTTGACCATGGACACCACAAATTAGCATATAAAATTATGCCATAGTAGAATCCTATAGCAAAAGTTTCTTCTATTTAGAAACCCCAACCCATCTCCACCAATTACCAAATGACACGAAAACCCCTCAAAGCCTTGTTTTATAAAAAAACTCTTCCTTCAGATGTTAAAACAAATAT
Organism: Viscum album; assembly: GCA_963277665.1. Lineage (NCBI taxonomy): Eukaryota > Viridiplantae > Streptophyta > Magnoliopsida > Santalales > Viscaceae > Viscum > Viscum album. The sequence continues at coordinate 1,790,413,799 of OY728145.1, forward strand.
ATTTTCTTCATAAATCCAAATTCACAACATGATACCTTATCTAGGATAAAAATATGAAATTCATCAAAAAAAAAATTCTTGTAATTGTTTGATCATTAAAAACTCCCCACCATATCTCTTATCATCCCTAAGAATAATCATTAGTCTTAAAAAAAATATTATCCTATCATGGTCTCTAATTCACTATGGAATCGATAATTTCAATCCATTAAAACCAAACACTGTTAAATCTCTCAACTACCACCAGAAAGTTTTACCATTCACTACAAGCCAATAAATCCTATGATGAATAATTCCAATTCTAATATAATAATATATTGTAAAATATTATCTTAAGGTACCACGGTGTCTCCTTCCAATTCTTCATGAGGATTATGGTTATCCCAAACATAACACATTACATAAATGTGTGCACATCCAATCAATGTTTATCCCTAACCTAGGGACTTCCATGATAATTATCTTTTAGTTTTTCAATGACATGATTGATGTGTTTTCCACATCAATAGTGTGATGACCCAATGTTGTTCAATGGAAAATCGTTTCTCATAAATATGTTATAAAAAATTATATCACAATATTTTGAACTAATATGTGCTATGGGAACTTCAAAAATAATTTTTACATTTTTCTGTTTAGATTTTCACAAATATTGCAAACATAGTCGCAGTCACTAAGTTATTTGGAGTCTAATATGACTAAATTAATTTTTTGAATAGTAATATACCAATATGAATAGTAATTTCACCCTTACGAAAAGTGACGTATCATAATTAATAGTTACATAACCTATGATAGTATATAAATAATATTTATTTCAAATTATGATGTACCTATATTTTTGAATAAGTAAAAAAATTAAAGCCATTTTTTTGAATAAAATATTATATTATTTCTAAATTATATAAATCATATTTTAAAAATTATTTACTAAAAATTGATTTATGTTTTTGATTCTATATATCAAAAAATGGTTAGGATGAATTATTGGGTTTTTTTAAATACATGAATTTTTATTTAATAGTAAAATACATTAATTTACAATATATATATACATTACAATATTAATAGGCTGTAACTAGAATCATTACACATGTAACCACCCATGGATCAAATTTACATGTCCCATTTTCTATTTTCCATCATGGAATCATCACTATTTTTGTTCTTGATGGAAATTAATAAACTAATGATTAAAAAAAATTAGAAAACCCTCCTCAACTCCACTATAACCCCCCCCCCATCACTCCTTCCCTTGAATCCTCTCCAGATTTTTTCCTAGCTAATATTCTTCCTAAATCATTCTCCAGGATCCATAACCAAGTACAAAAGCCTTTGGTATCAATAAAAGAAAAAATATCCCTCTCTTTATGAAGCTCTAAAGGAAGGTTGATTCAAGAGGTCCTTAATAACAAGTGGAGAACACTGCCTTTCCTAAGGTAAGGGATCCTCTCTATTTCACTGTTTCCCTCAATGTTACTCCCTTTCTTGTGTAATTACTTAGGATGGGGTATGATTAAACAACTCCCCCATACTTCCCTCATGATGTATATGTGATGAGAAACCCATTTCTGTCTCCTAAGGCCATAATATATACACTAGAATCCATACCAATAATCCGTAATGAATTATACCTGAACTACCTTTATTCATTCGGGTTGCTATATCATTATTTTTACACAAATGAAGATGTATTTTATTTTTATGTACAATTTCTACATTCGTTTTATATGATCCAAAATCATATTTCAGGATCTAACCTTCAATTTTTTTGGGGGATATACATTCTTTTAAGTGAATCCCTCCTCGATACTTTACAAAAAGAAAACTCATTTTAAGAGCAATTCCTATATTTTAACCCAATTTCATGTAAACTATTTCCTATTTTTAAGCCAAAATTGTATTTATAAAATCAGTCATTTTGTTAGGAAAAAATTCGTGGTTCGCTTCTTGTTTTATATAAAAGATGTTCTACTTTTATATTTTAAAATTTCTATAGTATTTTCAATGAAATGACAAAAAAAATTAATGATAAAATATTTAAAATAAATTTCATATATATTTTCACTTAGGCTTCACATTAATTACCAGGATATATGCCTATTTTACCTTATGGGCATCAATGTAAGTTCAAATTCCTTTCATTCATTGATACTTTCATGATATGACCATTGGTTATGAACTGTGTCATGTTTACTAAATTCTTCCCCTAGGTAACCCTTATGGTTATGTAAGATTTATCATGTATGATCATTTTTTGTGGAAAAAATTATGAAATTTAATATGGGTGTTCCTAGATAGCACTCTAATTAATTGGGTAAAGGTATGTATCATGAGATGATGTGTGCAACTATCTTGGTGGTTAGCCTTGGCATATGAAACTATGGGAAACATGATTGGAAGTTTTGCTTGACCCATACAGCTATCGGAAATGGGATTGGTAGTTGGCCTTGACCAGTACAACTATGGGAAATAGGATTAGCGGTTAGCCTTTAGCCATACTACTATGGGAAATGGGATTAGTTGTTATCCTTTACTCGTACTAAATACATGTTTTATGTTTCATCCACATTTCTAGGATCCCATGTTTATATGTTATAATTCCTTATGTTCCATGTTTTTATATCATTATGTCAGGCCTCCTAAGTCATGTGCTTAAGATTTATTATTATGTTCATTCACTTATTCTGATTTTTAGCTCATCCCTTTTTTATGTGTTCTCCAGGGTACCTAATGAAGATGTATGTGCTCAAAATAAGTTAGGATCACTTTATGAATATTAAATAATGATGATTTGATTTTTCCTATTATTTTTGTTTATGTACCTAGTCTTCCAAGACACTAGAAGTAACATTCATTTGTTGTACTCTAATGTATAATTATGCTTAAAATCATGTAATGTTATGTTAAAATGGCGTGGGTTGCTATAGTTAGTATCAGACACGTTCTTTTATTTTTTGGAGATTCGTAATAGAGAACCTTAGTAAGAACCTTAATGATGAGATGAGTTATAAGAAAACATCCCTAAATTTTGGAAGCTATAGTGTAAGAGGTATATCAAGAAAATACAACCCTATATGGATACAAACAGGTATAAGCATCTCTAGCACATATCTTCCTAGGAGTGAAAAATCAAACAAGGAATTTTGAGTTTTACTTGATGTATCCTGGTACATAACAACAGGCCTGACTGCACTCTGGGTCTTGACATTATCGGGAGATATGTTTTGGAAAATTCATAAGAATAATCAAAATCTATATTGTGGGAATAAAAAATCCCATAATAATATATGTTTTCATATAGATCAAGGATAACCTAACTTTAAACCAAAGGAATCACTAGTTAGGATATAATTTTCCTCTGCATGTTTATCCATTTATGTTCAAAAGTTTCCTTTTTATCTTCAATAAATATGTATTACATCCCTCTAATTGTATGTTCTTTTTCTTCATTAATGGCAGGAAATAGAAGAGCATGTTCCAACAACCAATGTTACAGGAAATGTGAATATCTCCTAAATGGAATGCCTGATATGATGAAATCAGGTGTTCAAAACATCATGAAAGTACATGCTCACTAGGCTCATGTTATTAATAATAACACGAATATTGTGGAACACCCTCCTAATTTAGGAAAAAGAATTCTTCCATTGAATCCTGAACGTGGAAATGGCCTCCCATGTTTAGCGGATCTTCTAATCCCCTCCCCATGGAATAGTGGATTAACTCTATTGAAATGATATTTTCTGTCCCCCAGTGCTCAGAAGAAGCGAAAATCGTACTGGTGGTCTATTATTTTGATGAGGAAGCTGATAAGTGTGGAAAATAATGATGAATAAAAATTCAAAAGAAGAAATTGATTCCATGGATTGGGAGGAATTGAAGAGAATGATTTTCAATAATTATTTTCCTCAAACCCTCTATCTGAATATGGAAAGAGAGTTCATCAGACTCAAGTATAAGGAAGATGAGTTCATAGGGGTGTATTAAAAAACATTAAAAAGCTTTCAAGGTACACATCTAGCTTTATCATGATCATCAACAGTAAGGTGGGTTTCTTATTTAGTGAACTAAAGATGATTCAACGAAATAATGGGTGATTCCAAACTTCCATAGTTATGAAGATATTGTTCGCTTTTCCCTCAAGGTTGAAATAGAGATTGGAGACTCTTAGTGGTATTGTGGTCCTTGTGATAAGAAGAGAAAAATAGGGAACGTGATGGGTGGTCCAACAAAATAGTACAATTATTGAATGAAGCCTGAAAATCCCACTTGTAAATGTTGTGGGAGGAATCATCCTGGGAATAGTTTAAAGGGAACTAAGAATTTCTTTAAATATTGAATGGTAGGAAAACAAGCTAAGAACAACTGACTATATATGAAAAATCCCTCTAATGTTTAAGAATAAAGGAAGGTGAAGATCAACGATTAGTATGTGGGGTAGTGTTTCAACAGAAAGGATCATGGGTATTATGAAAACAATTGGCCTAAGACAAGGGTTTTCATAGGAAATAAAAACCTCTTCCAAGTCAAAAAGTAAGGGATTATGTTATCCCAACTACTAATGTGGAGCTGGAAAATGATGTGGGGATAGTTATGCTAGTTATTCATTATAGAATAGAGAAGGTATTATTTGATTCCCATCCTACACATTATTTCATGTATTTCATGTTTAGTATAACTATTCAAACACCACCTCAAAATTTGAAGGACAAGATATCTGTGAGAAAATATAATGGGGAAACTATTGTGTCAAGGGTTTATAACTCATTCACAATTTATGATTTTAGACTGAACTTCCCAACAAATATCTTCATTCTGTAGCGGATTTCGATGATATTCTGGGCAAGGATTGGATATATTTATACAAATCCAACATCAACTTCGGGGGACATGGGATCACTCTTCACATCCTGAAGCATCCTCTAATTCATTACATGTCTAAGGAGATAGATAAATATACTTTTGAAACATATTCTCATGTGTGGATATTGTGTCCTTCTGAGCAATAATATAAAACTCAAATGACAGAGATAAATGAGAGAATCATGTTTGAAGACATGAAAATCATGAGGGATTACACTGAGGTAATCCCTAAAGAGTATTATTTTATTTCTCTTGACAGAGAGGTTGAGTTCACAATTGAACGTATTTTTAGATCTCTACCTATATCAGAAACACCTTATAGAATTTCCACCATTGAGTTGGAAGAGCCGATGAAGACGATACGAGAGAATATAGAGAAGGGTTTTATACTCACTAGTGCTTCTCCATGGGGTGTTCCAGCCCTCTTCTTCATTAATAAGGATGGATCAATGCACTTCTACATTGATTACTATCAGCTCAATAAATTCATGATAAATAAAAAGTACTGCCATCCTCAGATAGACGACTTTTTTGATCAGCTTCGTGGGACCTGTTATTTCTCTAAGGTGGATCTTCAGTTAGGATATCTCAAATTAATGTTGAGGAAGGAATATATTCCTAGGAATACCTTTTGAATGATGTATGGACACTATGAGTTTATAGTGATTCCCTTCGGACTCACTAATGGTCCAATAATTATCATTGATTTAATGATTAGAGTCTTTTTAGATTACCTCGACAAATTTGAGGTAATATTTATTTATGGTATTATGATATAATCTATGATCAAGGAGGAATAGGAGTATTTAAATTACATGTTAAAGACGTTGAGAAGGGATAATTTGTATGATAAGTATAGTAAATGTGAGTTCTGGATGGAGGAAGTATAATTCTTGGGGCATGTTGTCACCAACAAAGGGATATTTGTGGACCCTTACAAGGAAAAGGAAATTAAAGAGTGGGCCATTCCAACTTTTGTAATGGAGATCCACATATTTATGGGTCATGATGGCTAATAGAGACAAATTTTAAGAACTTTTCATGATTTTTAAACCCAATGACCCAGATGACACGGAAGGAAGTAATGTTTTTCTGCACACAGTAATGTGGAGACTATTTTCAGGAGTCGAAAAAGAGTCTTATCACTAAACTAGTAATTACACTTCCAACAAGGGGATAACTATTTTTGGATTATAGTTATTCTTCATTAAACGTATTCGTTTTTGTGTAAATGTAAAATGATAAAGTGATATCATACGCCTCAAGGGAGCTGAAAATCCGTGAGAAAATCTATTCTATGCATGATTAGGAGTTAATAGCAATGATATTTGCGTTGTAAATTTAGCGGAATTATCTCTATGGGGAGATGTGTGCGATATATTCTGACCATAGAAGTATCAAATATGTATTCACATAAAAATATCTGAACATGATCCAACAAAGATGGATAGATCTCATCAAATTTTATGACAGCTAAACCCACTATTATCTTAGTATGGCAAGCAAGGTGGCAGATGTGGAAAGTAGAAATGTTCACGTATATTTATCAATGATGAGAATTGAAAATGATCCAATATTCATTGATTTTTAGAGGATGGATATGGTACTCATTAAGGTGGGAACATCATCAATCCATTCACAAATGATTTCTCAACTATCCCTCATGGGGAATATAAAGGATGCTCAAAGAAAAGATGTGGAAATTCAGAAAAGGGTGGAATCAATTAAAAATGGGAAATCATATGTGTTCTTCATTGATGAGGATGGAGTTGTAAAATTTGGGACACAGTTATTTGTTCCAGCTAATATAAGGATAAATAACTTGCTTTTGAATGATGTACATAGATCAAACTTCTTTATTCACCTAGGAAGCACAAAGATGTATCGATATCTCTAAGAATAATTTTGGTGGGACAATATGAAAAGAGAGACTGTTGAATATATATAAAATATCTAGGTATGTATCCAAGTGAATAATAAGTGGAAAAAGACTATGGGGATAAAACCACTATGCATACCAACATGGAAGTGTGAGAACTTTACCAGGAACTTTGTCACTGTACATCCAAGATAATCCAGAGGAAACAATGCTATATGGGTCGTTGTGGATCATCATAAGAAGACAGCTCACATTATCAAAATTCAAGAGCACTTCTCATTGTATTAACTTTCACGAATATAAATAAATGAATTGGTAAGGATTAATGGAGTACAATAATATATTTTATCTGATCATGATCCTAGATTAACCTCGAAGTTCGAGAAAAGTCGCTAACATGATCTTAGAACTGAACTAAACTTCAGTATGACCTATCATCCTCAAACTGATAGAGAATCCTAGAGAACTATTAATACACTACAAGATTTGTTGGCAGTATGTTCTATGGGAATAAAATGAGGATGGGACCAATATATTTCATAGTTTGAATTCTACAAAAATAATAGTTTCGACTCGATCATTTGAATGGAACCATAGGAATCCATTTATTGGAAAATGTGCAGAACAATGGAATTTTGGGATGAAGTAGGTGAGTGCAAGATGCTAGGACTTGTAATGGTAAAGAAGGTGAAAACCATTCAGCATCATATCAAGGCATCCCATAGTCGGCTGAAGAGTTATACCAACAATCATCGATGGGACCTTGAGTTCAATGTTGGAGACCATATTTTTCTACGGATATCTCTATGGAAGAAGGTCATGATGTTTGGAATAAAAGGGAAGTTATGTCCCAGGTACATAGGACCCTTAGAGATTCTTGACCATGTCGGGTTTTCGGCCTATCGACTAGAAAATCCACCTACCATGGAAAATGAACATTATGTCATATATGTATCCTTCTTAAGGAATTATATACTAGACCCTTCACATGCACTCTCTTCAGATGTGGTACAGTTGGAGGATGATCTTTCATATGATCAGTAGCCAGTAAAGACATTGGATTGTAGAGATAAGTTTTTAAATTACAAGACTACTAACCTGGTCAAGGAACTATGGAAAAATCATAAGTATAAAGTGGCAACATGAGAACTGGAGGGGAAAATGAAGGAAAAGTACCTGCACCTATTTTTGGTTTAAAATGTAAAATGATATTTTGAGGGGGAAATTTCATAAGGGGGGAAGAATGTAATGATCCACGGTTTTTCAATGAAAATTAATTTATTATAATTATGTTATAATCACATGAAATAAAAAAATGAACTACTATGTACTATGTCACCATTAAACATAATTTTGACACTTATTTGTTTGGAATATCATAAGTCTAACATACATGGTTGTGATCAGTATGTTATATGGAGTCAAATATGACCATATTAATTTTTGGGGAATAGTAACATACCCTTATGAATAGTAATGTTACACTTATGAATAGTGACATACCCTACTGAATATTAACCTTACATATGATAGTATATAAATAAGATTTAGGTGAATGTATGATGATCCTATATTTTGGAATAAGTAATTATATGTTTTAAACAATTTTTTTAGAATAATTTATGATTAGAAAAAAATATTAAATTAATCATATTTAGAAAATTATTTTTAATGATTGGTTTGGTTGATGGATTATATATGTTGAAAAATGGTTTGGGTAATTTTTTGTTGTTTTTTTGAAATACTTGAATTTTTAGTGAAATTAAAAATACATTAATTTACTATATATATACATTTAAAGATAAATAAACAATTCCTAGCATTATAGCCGATGTCACCACCCTTGGTTCGACTTCACATGACATATTTAAATTTCTCAGTCATGGATTAATTACTATATATGGCCTTTAAGGAAATTAATAAACTAATTATTAAAAAATTAAGAAAACCTTCCTCTCCTCCATTATAATTCATTCCCTCACTCCAACTTCTCTAGACTTCTCTCAAGCCTTGTTCCAAGCCAATATTTTGCCTAAATATATCCCCATGATCCCTCTCTATTTCTAAAATAATTTGGCCTCCCAGAAATGCTAAATTTTTTTCCAATTAAGAAGCTCTCAAGTAAGGTTGATTCAAAAGGACATTAATAACAAGTTGAGAACATTGATGGACTTAAGGTAATAGATCCTTTCTATTTCAGGATTTTCCTCTATGTTAATCATTTTTACGTGTAATTCCTTGTGATGGGGTAAGATTAAGAACCTCACCCATTCTATGCTCAAGATGTATAAGTGATGATAAACCTAGTTCTCTCTCATGAATCTTTCATAATTACCCATGAATCCATGCTGGTAATCCATTAGGAATTCTACTCGAAATGCATTTATTCCATCGAGTTTCTCTCTATATATATGCTTACATAACTAAAGTTGTCTTTTTATTTACATGTAATACATATATGTCCTATTTATATACTCCAAATGCATGTTCCAATGTCCAACCCTCATATTCATTTATGTATATAAGTTCTTTTATGTGAATCCATCCTCGATACATCCCATTAAAGAAAATCATTTTAAGGGATCTTCCCTAAATTTTACCCGACTTCATGTGCACTCCATCCACTTTTTTGATACACCATTGTTAGTATAAAATCATTTTTTTTATGAAAACATTCTTCATTCACTGCTAATTTAATATAAAATATTATCCCCATTTATATTTTAAAATCACTATAGTATTTTCCTCCAAACCGCACAAAAATGTTTTAATGCAAATATTTCTCAAATACATTTCTTACATGAGTTAAATTTTGATTGATATCAATTTCAATGATATAAGAATATTTTCCTTCTGAACGCTCGTGTATTTATAATTCCTTTTATTCATGGCCACTTTCATGATATCCCCATTAGTTATGATTTATGTCATGATTGTGGTAGAAAATTATCACCATGGGTAACCCTTATGTTTATGTAAGATTAATTATGTATGATTAATTATGTGTACAAAATATTCATAAAATGTAAGATGGGTGCACCCATATAGTGCTCTAATGCATTGGGTAATGTTAAGTCTCATGATTTGTTATTTGCAAAAGTCACGGCGGTTAAACATGGCTTTTTCTACTATGGGAAACATGATTGGAAGTTATCCTTAACCAATAATACTATGGGAAGTGGGATTTGTAGTTATCCATGACCCATACTACTATGGGAAACAATATTGGTGGTTATCCTTGACCCGTACAACTTTGGGAAATGAGATCGGTGGTTAGCCTTGACAGATACTAAAGACATATTTTATGTTTCTGTCTCATTTCTTTGATGCCATGTTTATATGATCCCATGTTTATATGTTATGATTAAAACTATTCTGTTATTTTGATAGCATTATGTAATAACTCCTAACTCATGTGCTGAAGCATTATTATTCTGTTCATGACCTTACATGGATTTCTAGATCAACCCTTTGTTTATGTGTTCCCCAGGGTACCCTATGATGATGTAAGGGCTCAGAGGATGTTAGTAGCTCTTTATGGATATTAAATAAAGAAGTTTCTTTGGTCCAATGATTTTTGTTTATGTACCTAATCTTCCAAGACATTAGATGTTACATTCTTTGTCTTATACTAGGATGTATAATTATTCTTAAAATAATATAATTTTATGTGAAAAAGGCTTGGGTCACTATAGTTCATTTCAGATCATGGTATCTTATTTTTGGAGATTAGGAATAGAGAAAATCTGTAAAAACATTATGAATGAGGAAATGAATAATAAAAAACCACTAAATTTGGGTAAGTATAGAGTAAGTGGTTTATCAATAAAATACATCCATATATGGAAACAAATAAGTAGTGGTGGCTCTGGCATAGATGCACCAAGGAGTGAAAACTCAAATAAGGAGTTTCGGCCATGACCCCGGGTATCCCGGTACAAAAAAACTGGCCTTACTGCACTCTTGGCATGGACACTCCTGGGGGATATGATTTGGTAACTTCATGAGCATAATACAAAGCACTATTAATGGAATAAAATATCCAATAAGTATATAAGTTATGAAATAAATCGAGGATAATATAGACTTAAACCTACAGAATCAAAAGATAGGATATACCTCTTCATTACATGTTTATCCTTTTATGTTCAATGTATCATTTTTTTGTTCAATAAATATGTATTAAATCTCTATAATTTTGCATTTTTTTCTTATTTAATTGTAGGAAATAGAACAACCTGTTCTAACAAACAATGTGATTGTAAATGTGATGATTTCCCTAATGAAATCCTTGATATGATGGGAATGGGTGCTCAAACATTCATGATAGTACATGCTCAGCTAGCTTAAGTTATCAATAATAAAAAAATAATTTATACCACCCACCTCCTCCAAGAAAGGAAAATATTTCCATCGAATCCTTTATGTGGAAAATTCCTCCCAAGATTAATAGATATTATGATCCCCTCCACACGGAATAGTGGATTATCTCCATTGATAAGATATTATCTATCCTCCAGTTCTCAAAAGAATAGAAATTCATACGGGCAGTCTACCATTTTGATAGAGTTGAAAATTAGTGGTGGAAATTTATCAAGAATATGAATCCCCAAGAGTAAATTGTTTCCATGGATTGGGAGGAATTAAAGACGATGTTTTTCAAAAAATATTTTCCACAACCCCACTTTCTCAATATTGAAATAGACTTCCTCAGAATCAAGATGAAAGATGATGAGTTTATAGGGTCATATGAAGAAAAAATTACATGTCTTGTAAGGTACATCTCTTGATATTTCATGGTAATCTAAAGTAAGGTGGATTGCATATTTAGTGGACTAAAGATGATTCTATGAAAATAATTGGTGATTATATACTTCGACAGTTATGAAGGGATTGTCTAGTGTGCCCTCAAAAATAAAATGGATATTGGAGACTCATAGTGGTCTCGTGGTCTTGGTGAAAAGAAGCGAAAAATGGAGAACAACATAGGTGGTCCAACAAAAAAGTCCCACTATGAAATGAAGCTTGAATACCCAACTTTTAAATGTTGTGGGAAGATGCATTTTAGGAACTTTCTAATGGGAACTAGGAATTTCATAAAATTTGTAAATATGGTACATTTTTCTAAGAACTACCAAAGGGATATAAAAAATCTCACTAATGTTGAATAATAATGGAAGGTTTAGATCCACGCTCTGCATGTGCTGTAGTGTTACACCTACAAGGATCATGGTAAGTATGCAAACAATTGACTATATCCAAGGGACGTCAGAGGAAATAGACAACAACCTCCATTGAGAAGATATTATCTACCCTCCAGTTCACAGAAGAATAGAAATTTTTACTGGCGGTCTACCATTTTGATAGGGATGATAATCAGTGGTGGAAACCGATCAAGAATATGAATCCCCAAGAGTAAATTGATTCCATGGATTGGAAGGAATTGAAGAGGTTGTTTTTCAAAAACTATTTTCCACAAACCCACTTTATCAATATCGAAATAGATTTCCTTAGAATAAAGCTGAAAGAATATGAGTCTATAGGGTCATATGAAGAAATAATTACATGGATTTTAAGGTATGTCTCTGGATTTTTCATGTTCATCGAAAGTAAGGTGGATCTCTTATTTAGTGGACTAAAGTTGATTCTATGAAAATCATTGGTGATTATAGACTTTGACAGTTATGAAGGGATTGTCTGTTGTGTCCTCAAGGATTAAATCAATATTGGAGACTCTTATTGGTCTCGTGGTCTTGGTGAAAAGAAGTTAAAAATGGAGAAAAACATAGGTGGTCCAACAAACAAGTCCCACTATGGAAAGAATCTTGAATATCCAACTTTTAAATGTTGTGGGAAGAAGCATTTTGGGAAATGTCTAAAGGGAACTATAAATTTCTTAAAATGTGGAAATATGGGACATTTATCCAAGAACTACCAAAGTTATATGAAAAAGTTATTTATTTTTTAATAAGAAAGGAAGGTTTAGATCCACACTTAGCAAGTGGTGCAGTGTTACAACTATAAGGATCATGGTCATTATGAAAACAATTGACCATAGCCAAGGTATGTCAGAGGAAATAAACAACAACCTATAAGGTAACATGGAAGGGATTATTCTATCACTACGACTGAGTTGGAGATGGATAATGATGTGTTGACATGTACGATGGTTATTCATTAAAGAATAGAGAACATTTTATTTTATTCTTATTCTACATAGGATTTCATATCATGCAAGTTTAGTTGAACTATTCAAACACCAACTTAAAATATGGAGGACAAGTTATCTATGAGAACGGTGAATGGGGAAATTATTGCATCCATATTTTATAACTCACCCACAGTTAAATATTGTGTACTGAACCTCCAAAAAAATATAGTAATAATTCTTTTAGTGGTGTTAAATTCTATCTTGGGCATGTATTGTAAATACTTATAGAAATCCACATCTACTATTGGGAAAGGGGGATCACTCTTCACATCCCAAAGAATCCTACAATTCATCACATGTGTATGGAGGAAGATAAATCTCTTTTAGAATCATCATCTCATGTGTGAATATTTCATCCTTATGAGAAATCATATCAAGCTCAAATGATTTTTGAAAAAAGAGATAATCCTTCTTGAAGACATGATCATCCTATGTGATTACACTGATGTATTCCCTGAAGAGTTTTCTGGTCATTCTCTTGACCAAGAGGTTGAGTACTCAATTGAACTTATTCCTTGATCTCTTCCTATATCAAAAACACCTTTTAGATGTTCCATTGTAGAGATGGAAGTGCTGAAGAAGCAATTGCGAGAGAATCTGGATAAGGGTTTTATAAGCCCATGTGCTTCACTATGGGGTGCACCAGTCCGCTTTCTCAAGAAGATGGATGGATATATGAGCCTATAAATTGATTACTATGAGCTCTATATAATCATGATAATGAACAAGTATCCCCTTCCTCATATAGATGAATTGTAAGATCAGCTTCATGGGGCATGTTATTTAACTATGGTGGACCTTCGTTCGGGATATTACTAATTAAAGTTGAAGAAGGAATATATTCCCATGCCTTCCTTTTAACCCGTTATGGACACTATCATTTCATAGTGATTCCCTTCAGAATCACTAGTGCTCTATCAATTTTCATTGATTTAACGAATAGAGTCTTTAGAGATTACCTCGACATTTTTTTGGTAATCTTTATTGATGATATTTTGATCTACACCAAGATCATGGAGGAAAATGAGAAGCATTTGAATAATGTGTTAATGTCTTTATGAAGGAAGAAGTTGTATGTTAAGTACAATAGATGTGAGTTTTGTATAGAGGATGTATTATTCTTGTCGCATGTTATCACTAGCAAAGGGATATCTATGGACACTTCCAAGATAATTTCAATTGAATAGTGGCCCATGCCAACTTATATAATGGAGATCCACATATTTTCTAGGAATAAATTGGTATTATTGAAAAAATTTGAATAATGTTTCATGATTTTAAAACCCAATGACCAAGCTAACACAGAATGGAGTAAACTTTTTCAGACTTAGGAATATGAAGACTATTTTACAGAGTTTAATTAGAGGCTTATCACTATACTAGTACTCACAATCCCAAAAAGTAGAGAACTATTTGGGGAGTACAGTGATGCTTCATTGAAGTATTTAGGTTATGTGCTGATGAAAAATGATAATGTGATAGCCTACGCCTCAATGAAACTAAAATTCTATGAGAAAAAACTGTCCCACACAAGATATAGAGTTCGCAACACTAATATTTTCGATGATGTCAGTACCTATAAATACAATAACGAACGTTGCATATATATTCACAAAATTTCGAAATAAACCATCACCTCACCATGGTTGATCAAAGGGATGTATTATGTGAGATGATCAGAATAAAAAAACCATCCTCGAGTGGCTATTACCTGTAAAAATAATGTGGGGGACTTATAAATTTCCATACTACCAGAAAATTAAAAAATGGATGGGAGAGGATTGTGCCATGGCCATAAAATATACTATAATTGTCCCCCACTCAATGAAATCCTACAATGTGACCTCTAAGTATTTACCAAGAACGTCCAAACCCTAGACTCTTATTGGGGTGTATAGTGAAACTCACATAAAATGAGCACCTCCGACGGGGGGGGATACCTAGATAATCTTCGCATAAATGGCCCTCCATGGCAGATACCATAGGATATATCATGGGGTTTCCCATGAATGGCCATATTGCAACATAACATCCTTGAAGTGGTTTAGTAAGCTCTTAAATGGTAGGTCCAACATTATAGACCCATATTTCCTCCCCAGTTTATGTCCACATCTTCCCTATTCGTATTATTCCTTAACCATCACCAGGAAGATACATTTTACTCTTCTATGTTTTGGTTTCTTCCTACAACTTATGTTTCAATAGCTCATGGATAATATTAGAGAAAATGATTCAATTGGATTCATCTATGGTATCTTCCTCAGTCACATGTGATCTTTATAAGGTTTTATTTCATCAAAAATAGTGATATATGTTCTTATTTATTTATTGTATTCAATTCAAATAGAATATGTTTATATTTTTTATTAACAGTTTATGAAATTATTTTAACTGTATATAGATAGGTTTTAACACTAATATAATATAATTATTTCAATGTGTAATATAGTTTGTTTGATTCTATGAAATTTGATTCTTAATTATTATTTTATTGTAAAAATTGTTTCGATCATTTAATAAATAATATTCTCTTTTATCATAGTATATGACTCATTTCAAAAGTTGTGGTATAGCATTACCAGGACTTTTAATATACTATTTTCTTCTTTTGAACTATGTTTCATAGCTTGAAATGTAATTCTGTTGTTTTAGGTGATATATAACCACAATAATTATTTATATATTTTCATTACCACTAACACCACTTCATCATGGGACACATAATGTCATTACCTATAACATACCACATTCAAATACATATTTACACTACCATGTTAATCACATAGAGTAGTAATATTATTAATAACATATAAACATAAGTGATATCCTAATTGTTTGGGTGAAAATTCTTCACATAATACTCTTTTGTTTATTCAATCCACCAATAACTTATAAATATGACTAGTACGATCCACAAACCTTACAAATAAGAATAAACAATTATAATAATCAATTTTTAATTTAGTTATAGTAATTTTTGAAATCAGTCCTCCATATATCCCCTTCTATTTGAGGCACGATCAATAAACATCTATCTCTCCACAATGTCCCTAAATCATGTATATCAATGTTCATGACATTATTGGTATACCACATGCAATATTATTGTCCGAATGAAATTTAAATACCCTAATAGAGGAATGGAATCGAATCAATGTTTATTATTTTCTATTAAAAAAACTAATCCAAATATATTGTTTCACTATTAGTATAAATAATTTTCTCCATAATAATAGATAAGATGAGATAAATCAATTGAATGAGAAAAAAAATATTTTTAATTTCATTAGTGAAGGAGAATAAAATGGTGTCATGTTGATGTACCTGAATCAATAAGAGATATATTTATACAGTATACATATTAGATTCACATTACACCTAGCCTACAACCATTCCATTTGAGAAGTCATTGTACACTTTGAAACTGAAAGTTAATTTCTCTCTTAAAAAATTGTACTAATTGTTGATTTAGAATATTAATTTGATATGTTCAATAAACTATAGATACACCACAACTGGTGTTTAAAAAAGATCTTATTTTATCGCCAAACATAATTAAACATTCAATTGAAATTTAGGCAATTACTTTTATGTTTTCATATCCATATATGTTAGAAAATTTTGTTTGGGTAAAACCTGTTCACAAATAGAAGTTCAATAAATGTATCTTCATTTATAAATTTAACTAATCTTATTATGATATTAATATTAAAAGGAAATATTTCCATGAAATTAATACCAACAAACATAGCACATATCTCATCTTTGTTGATTTTTTTTTGTTAAATGGTGAGTATATCTCTATTTGTAGGCATAATCAAACCTTCAAACCACATCCCTAATTCCTGAAAAACACAAAAACTTTTTCTGAGAATTTATCCATCATCACAAAACATTATTATGATTAACTCACATTTTTTTGAATTTTATATGTTGATATACTCAAAACACTACACACATTCCTGAGTCCCTAAATTAATTTGGGAAAAAATTACTTCTACTTTATTGATTCTCTATGAAATTTTCTTAAAACTTTTGGGTGTTACTTGAGAAAATAAATCATGAATGATGGTAGGTATTTAAAATCCTATAAACTTTTTAACATGATTCATAAAAAACCCATAATCTCAAAAAATACATTAAACTTTTTCACTATTCCCATTTAAATCAATCTCAATGTTAGAAATAAGTGTAAATTGAAATGCTTATCTATGAATATATTTTTTCATATCTTGACCCCCAATAGATGTTTGAGAACCATTATAGTCACAACATCTGTGCACCCCAAATATCTATTCTCTCGCTGATTTATTATTGAATATATCTATGTTTTTATAATATTTACACAACCCCATATCGATTGTGATATATATTTATAACCCCTCTCATAAAAAATATCTAACACCATTTTCCAATGAAACCAAATTTTACTCTAATCTCGGATAAAAATGTGGTTACTATTATTAACACTCATTGAAATAAATACTTTAAAATGGGGAGTGGGGGATACAAAATTACATTATCTATGTGTGGGGGGATACTGGACACTATGATCCTTCATATGCCTCTATAATTCCTCCTTGCATAATGAAATTTTCATGATATTTGAAACATGACATTTGGAAGGCACATATTCCAATGTCACCAACCCATGGCCAACATTACCCCT
Organism: Viscum album; assembly: GCA_963277665.1. Taxonomy (NCBI): domain Eukaryota; kingdom Viridiplantae; phylum Streptophyta; class Magnoliopsida; order Santalales; family Viscaceae; genus Viscum; species Viscum album. The sequence goes on from OY728145.1 coordinate 1,790,431,424, forward strand.
TAATGTAGTAATAGTTCATTTAAAGGTGAATTTTCCTTTAATGATGGATGATATATTATTTTATAATATGTGTTTCTCTTGAATTATCTTAATTGATACCTAGTGGATACTTCACTTCAACTAACATATCATAATCCTCCTTCTTTATCCAGAATAGTTTTCTGTTTACATCAGTGGTTCTAATGTGTTCAAATTATTGAATTCATGAAAAGGTAAAATCATATTTCTTAATTAACCAATAAATACACAATATTCTAAGATATAAATAATATCCTCATGTTTATTTTCTATTATCAATCTAACCATCATAAAATATATAATAATATCCCAAAAACATATAATATGAGGCATCACTTTAATGAATACATAAAATACCATTCATTTTATATAATATAATATTTTCTTTCTTTTTCAAGCTAGTAGGTTTCATTATGATTATTCTAGTTAAATATACCTTGGCACATAGGAAACAAAAAGATGGGTACTTTCACTATAATGTTAAAAAAATATCCCATTGATTTTCTTGTATTCCATGATATTATCCTCTTTTCCATCATCATCACTAGAAAACTTCAAATGGGTAGAAACTAGTTGAACTAATACCACGTAATCCTGGATTATAAGTTTTTAGAACCACCTAATATATTTGGATTAAGAGATGATATGGCAGGTCTTCTTTATTCCTACAAAATTTTATTGAAAAACAAATCTCCAATTATCATTATTTCAAACTGACAACTCATGAATTTAGAAAACATCTTTTAATATGAATCATTAAATGAACAAGATTTTATATGATAAAAATATCTAATCATAATCATTCTTAGATAAATTTTACGAATGATATAATGATTATTATCAACTTAACAAATATTGAAACATATCTTTTTTTCATATATAGATCATGTTAAGAATACCAAGATCATGGTTCTTGGTTTAGTTTATATGGTGACATGTTTATGTAGGAAAATGATTTCTTATCAAAATGAACATAAAAAATTATCTACACCATCTATATATAAACATATAATAATTCATTTAGTAATGCTAGTTTAATAACCTTTTAATATATATTGAATCTTTTTTTAACAACTGTGGATAAGAGTAGTTGATTTAGTTTTAGCCAAGAAACTAGAGGAAATTTCTCACATATATCGATGCCTCACATCTAGCAGTATCCCTCAAATGTAATTCATTCATTTTTTTGAATCAACATATTTTTTTCATTCATTTAGGTATAGAAATCTCATTTGGTCCAAATAGAATTCTTAGCCACTAGATTGAAAACAATATCTCATAGATCACTCAATCACACCCCAACCACATTCCAGACAATATATAATTTTACCCATGGTGTTGGATCCTTTGGGTGGGGCCTCGATCTTGTTTTCATAAATATTTTGAGTTTTGAAGGTTCATATTGAGTTTTAGACTTATACACAGTTATTATGCATGGTTTGTTGGTAAACAGTGTGACTGATTAAGGATGAGGTAGTTATCAGTTCATTTTGTTCTAGTAAGGTTTTATTTTTACATCATATTCATAGTTTAGCCTAAACTGTCCGAGATAAAGGAGTAATTATGTGGAGTGTATATAGTTACTAGTAAAAGGTATTCGGACTGCATACAGTCCTAGAAAACAATGCCAAAAATGTGTGAGGGTGATCATTCATATGAAAAAACCATTTTTTTTATTTATTGTATTATGGATTCCAAAAATAATGTGTCCATATCATTCTAGTGTTACCCTATTTCCAATGGATCATGCACGGTGAGAGCATATTCTGGAAAACCATAGGGATAGGCCATGTGATTTTCCATGTTCTTTAAATTTTAAAATTTTATATTTATCCCTTTCTATTTTTATATTTTTTAAAGTTTTTAATCACCCATTTTGATGATCTGTACTAGTGGGCTCCCAAATCCCTCCATTTGTGCCACTCTTTCCCCCATTAAAGCTTCTCCAAGGTTCATATGTGAGTTACTATGGAGTTTTTGGGAAAAAGGTTCCTCTTATTATCTTCCTCCCTTGATCATTGTGTTTCAATTGAATTCATTGTCTCTTTCTCAAACACAATAGTAAGGATTGGATAATTTTGGTTGAATTATTTGATTCCAGGGTGTGGAGTTTTCTACATAGGATTCATTCATCCTCCTCTGATTTTTCATATCCTTCCCACATTGTTGAATTTTGTGTTTATAAAAATTTCCTTTTCAAAGAAAGTATTTTAATTCATGGTATTTCTAAAAAATTATAATGTGTTCTCTATTATTTTGGTATGCTAAAATGGGTTTCTATGGGATTCACATAATGGAATTTGGATGCAAATTTGGTTTTCAAAGGGTTTTCCCAATTTTTCCTATATGTGTTTTTTTGTAACATGTTTTATAAAATGATTATTGGCCATTATAATTTATATGAGTTTTTTGAGAAAATTATTGTTATTATGGGGGTTTTAATAAATAGTGACATATGGTAATAAGCTTGGTGTGATGGTTTTGGTTCCAAAATGGTTTAGTGATTGTTTGTATATTCTTTTTCTATGATGTGTTTCTCCATGTGTTTCTTTACTTATAAACTTTGGTATTATATTTCCTTAATGTGTGTTCCATTAGATGTGGGAATATCAATATGTTAATAGGATGAACATATGTATTTCCTCGAAAATGATAATATATTTCTATAGAAAATATACCACTTAAAACCTATATTCAAAATTCTCATTATCTATTTATTATTTTATATATCCCTCTTCCATTAAATGGTTATTTTAAACCCCAAATGATTTATAAGTAAATCCTTGTTTCCAAACATTCAGATGTTGTTTCAAATTTATTTCCTAAGGTTCGGGCCATTTTTAATCCTCCAAACATAAAAGGATTTTCATCCAGTTTTAGAAATTGATTCTGAAATGGGCATGAATTTTTAAATTAATAGGCCTATTTGGAATCTTATGTTTGGTTGGAAATTTATTTTAAAAATAAAATGAATTATCACCCTAGTTGGGACATTTGAATTTATTCAATTTTTAAGGGGCCTCTATGGATGTCCCTTCTAGGAAAGGGTCTTCACATAGTTTGTGCCAGAGTTTGGAAAGGCATGCATGGTATAATTTGTGGGTTATTGGCTTATTCCATGCATGTGATCACATTGCCATTATCCTTGTAATATTATCATTGGGGTCCTGGATTTCATCTAGATTTTAATGTGATGGTTTCTTTCTCTTCTTGATTTGATGGATTGGTTCCCCCAAAAAAATTTAAGACGCCTCGTGGGTTATGCCTCTAGTGTGGATAATATAAATAACCCTATTGGTTTTGACGATAGAGATGCACCATATGCTGGTATGTGTGTTCAAAATGATTATATCCAAATACTTATTCCAAATATGTTTAAGAAATTCCAATGATTACATATCTGTAAGTGAATGTTTTACTTCAACAACATCTTAGTTTCTTTCCATACTAGGGTATGACATCTTGTTCAATTTCAATTATATTTTTCATAGATTTTGAATATTCTAGTTTTGACTCATCCATGAATATTATTTTTTGAAGTTGGATTTTGAAATTGAAAGACACTTTAAAAAAATAAATGTGTGTAGTCTCTGAAAGTGGGTTTTCCGAGAAAGTTGTGCTTGGTTCTTTAAAAAAAACCCGATTTTCTAAATGTATTTCAAACTACTATTTATGGACTATTTAGGGAATGTAAATGTATAGACTCTGTGTTTCCTAACTACAATGTTGTTAAAATCACATCCTACTTTTCCCACATAGCATTTGTAGACCTGAGATGTTTTATATGTTCCGATTTTTAGTTCAAGTATCCATTTATAACATGATGGATTAGTTGTTAGTGGTGACCACGTTTTAATGTGGAGATCATATCAATACCTATTTTTTCAGTTTTATCATGGATTTCCATTTTTATATTAGACTTGTATTTGAATCATTTTGATTTATTTATTTGTATTTAGTTTTGTTAGATCCCTCTAGTATATGTACCTAATTTTTTTTATTTTTTTTGTTAGATTATCTTGGCCTAATTAATTCCCAATATGAATTATTTGATTCTAGAAATTATTCAAATTCATGGGATTATTAGGAAGGCCTTCAACACTTTTTGTCAATCAAGTTGAGAGTCAGGTTGTAAGGTTTCCTAACCTAGTTTTTTATTAAAAATAATAAGAGTGACCCTTATTATTTTGGGGTCAAGTAGTTTGGAGATAATTTTATTATGGCTAATGAGCTATGTATAGAAACATTATCATGAACTCTTTCCGGTATTGATCCTTGATTTACCCTGGGTACCTCGAAATTTGAGTCTTTTGTTTTTGTTTTTTGGTTTATTCTTGATGGATTTTTTTGTTTTGGGGATTGAAATGGATGTAATATAGTGCTACATGAAAATATAGAATGGAGAAGTTACCCATGTTGAGCCCAAGTGCATGTTTCGTGGTTTTTATGATGGTGGGTAGTTTACTAAGTCATGGTCTGCTAAATCATGTCTCTAGGTTATGTAAGGCATATATTGCCTCATTCCAGAAGATTTCTTGTGAGTTATGTTTTTGTGTGTTTTTAGTCAGTGTGAGTAGATTTTATATTGCAAATAGATTTTTATAAAATGGTTTTGTGGAAAATGTGTTCAAAATAATATTAATTTTGGATTTTGGTTATTTAAAAAAAGTTTCCTTTTTGGTTTGATGTTGAATTTGAAAGTGATTTTGGGGTTTTGAAATTGTAATTATGGTAAAATGATTTTCAAATTTAAATGACATTTGTGGTTATTGAAAAAGTATTTTAGCCCCTTCTGTAGTGTTTGGATTATGAGCCAGGGTTTTATCTTGTGTCTTTCTTTTTTGTAGCATGTTTATTTTTACCTCTATTTTCTATTTATTCAGAGTATATCTACTAGAAATATTCCCAACGGTTCTTGTGAGCCTTATTCGGTTGTTAGCCTAGCCCAAACTTCCAGTTGAGTGGTGGGATCATTTTTTCTGAGTTTTTTCTAATCATTCATTCTTATTGGGAACTTTTTGAGGCTATGAATAGAATTGATAAATTTAAAGGTATTTTTTGGTCCTTAGGAACTTTCAAAGCCATAATAGTGGTCACTATTCTGGGATGTTTTGAAAAACCAGGTTTGGATCTATTGAAGGTGATCATTCTAGAATCATTGTATGATGGGATTCCTTGGGATATTTTTATGACCACTTTATATATGTGTACAATTCAAATAAATAGACATAGCTCTTGGGTATTCATCAATTTCACTAGGTGGTGAAGACATATGTTGATCTCTTTAATGAGATGGTTCCATTTTCTCTTGAGATAGAGTTATATGACCAGATGAAGGATCATCTATTCATGTATGATAATTTTCTACAGATATAATATAAAGTTCATTCATCTGGGAAACATCATTTTTGAAAAGTGATGAATTAGTTTTTTCTAACCGAGGTTCCTAGAGAGAATCCTATAGCTATTGGTGATTTGATTTCTCTTAATTCTCAATGAAGTTCTACATATGGTGAGATTTTTATGCTAGAGTAACCTATTTTTATGTAGATTTTATTTCATTTACAGACTCTTGATTATTGGGTCATTTGTTTCTGGGCTTTAATTATGGCCAGTTTGGGCATTTGGAGTCATCTTTCATCAATCGTCTAAAAGATTATCGTCAAATTGGCTATATGGGTATTATGGAGAAGTTGTGAAAATGGTGTGTCCCAAAGTGGAAGTCTCATGTATATTTTATCAACTATATACTATGGGGACGTAGATGCATCAAGGTAATTTGACTCTAGTGATACGCCCCATAGTAATGATTCTCACACAGTCAGGAATCATGGGTGTGGGGAAACATATCCATGATTTTTCTCTCATGTTGGAGTTAGATTGGATTATGATTCCTAGTTATTTTTTTCATGGTTTTGGTAAATTATTTATTATTCTAAATGTATTTATGGCCTCATATTCTTGTTTGATTAGTGGTTGTGTTCTATTTCAGAAACTACTGTTGTTATCCTTATGGATTGGTTGGGTTTTCAGTTGTGTTCACTAAGTATATTCCCATGTGTTTTGGAAGAGATAATTTGATTTTTTGTTTACCACTTGGTTTGAAGTTCCTTTTATTCTTGTTCCCCTTATTTTAAGGTTTTTTCAGGTTGTGTGTTCCCCTATGGTTTCTATGGGGAATGCAGGATTCTTGTAGTGGGGAGAACTGTCTATTATTTTCCCAATATTTTTAATTTGTTTTTTTTTCAAGAGCTGGTCAGGTGGGACTTGTGGAGTGAAAGGTCACTGTTAGGTTATTTGTTTTTTGGTCTCATTCAGTTATACCATCTTATTTTTTTCTTCATTCATCTCAGTTACTTTTTGAGTGTAGAATGTTTTTATGGTTCAAATAACTGTCACACCCCGACCATGAATTTTTTTCATTTTATTATACCCTAGGATTTAGGTCCTTTGGGGTGAGGTTTCAATCATGTTTTTGAGAATATTTTTTGGGGTTTTGGAGGGTTCATGTTTTTTTGGGCCCTAAGCATAATTTGGGACGATGGTTTGAGGGTAAACCATATGGATTGTTAAGAATAAGGGTTTCTTTAGTTCAGTTTGTTTTTACATGATTTTACTTGAATGGCATGTGCATGGCTTGGCCTAAACCATGTGATCTAATGGAGTAACTATGTTACACATAGTTGGTTCCTCAGATAAGGTTCGTGTCTTGTGAAAAGTTATATAGAATTATATGGTAAGCCCATGTGGTTATACCCTCTTTCATGTGGATTTCATTCAATTGGTGAGAGTTTTGGAAAATTGTGCTACCAAACTATTCGAGTTCTACATGTTCATTAAAATATTGGACTTACATTTTTTCCATCTCCCTTTTTAACCCTATTTAGGATTTTCATACCCTATTAGGATGATGTGAACCAAAGGGCTCCCAAACCACTCCCTTCTCCCCTATAATTCACCATTGAAGCTCTTCCAAGGTTCTTTGGTTATTCCCTTCGAACTTATGGATTTTTACCCCCCCCCCCCCCCCCGTTCAATCTCTATCTTACTTGTTATTTCTATATTTTTTATTGTCTTTACCCATCCCCTAGGGACCGTGTCATGACTACCCCATGTGTGCCTCAGATATTCCATGGGATAGTGACTAGCATTGAGTCAGAAAATCCCACAAATGGTAGTCATTAACCTAAGTACCTACACACACACACACACAACTCCATACCAAAGATGATGGGAAGTAAAAAATAGAAGGAAGTTATGAATGAAGGAAACTAAGTAAAACAAAAACACATTGAAATAGAAATTAAATAATAGTGTGGAAAATTGGGACCATATAAAATCCCACAAAAAAGAAATACATAACACAAGTAAAGTCCCTTGTCCCCGAAGCCAATCCACAGGGAACCCTACATAAAGTGTATGTGAAGGGTAGCTCCTTGATGTCATAATAGTACGCCTTGTCAGTCTAAACTCACTGAGTACCACCTAGTCTTGTCCCTCCCTAGATTCTGTTAATGCTTTGAATGTATACACAAGACATGGAACATGTTGGCAAGGATCATGCATCGGTGAGTAAAACAATACATAATAGGACACCCCGATACTACAAAGTCAAAGAACAAGGTAAAAACAACAATGAAATTCACATTCAGCTCCACACATGTATATACCAATACATATACCAATGACATCTAGATATACAGGTTTTATACACTAAAAATCATAAGGTTCCAACCTCATATCCAGCAATAATATACTCATAATTGTTTAGAACAGAAACAAATAAAACAAGGAGAAACACGCTCCATGAGATCTACCATCCAAGATGGAACTTATCTGAGAGGTACACTCTATCAGGAAAAACTCTATCACTCCTAATGGAACATCTGAGAGAACTTGTTCTTTCAGTAACATCCTACTAGGTCCAGCTATAATTCCTTGCACTGGAGGTTCATTCATATTTTTCTTTCACCCAACACATGACTATCGAAACCCATGTGAAGACACTCGCCCTCACCACAATACAGAGGTAAGGGAGCCCTACTCCTAACCGTATTGTGAAACCTTAGTCAATCATATATGGATTGGACCACACCTCATCCCATCGATGGATCAATAGCTCTTATCTAGGTATCAATCTCATTAAGTGGGTAGACCTGCTCCTCCCAACTGTGTCTGACATCTATGGGATCTCCATCTAGAATAGAAGACCCACACCCCACCTCTACATGGGATGGGGGAGTGTAACTCTGAAAGTAAGGACATACACTATGATCCCATAGGGGGTATGAATCATGAAAGACATAAACCATGATCCCACAGGGGAGTACAACTTCGTATGTTGAGGACCCACACCCTACCCGGTGTGGGTGTACTACTCAATGACTAGAGGAAAGGCGGCTGGTTACGATAGGGGAGTATCGACCTTATCATTTCACATGAGGACCCGTGACTTAGAACAACAACGGATTACCAACTCCTATCATTGAGGACCCACACCATACACTTTACAGCAGTTCTGACTCTATATAAGACAGATATGGATGACCCGTACACTAGTCCTATAGGGGAGTACTGACTACACAGATAGATGACCCACTCCCTGGCCCACATGGGAGTACCTTCTAATCCTTCATTAACATCTCTAAGAACCCACACCCTAGTCCCTCAATACAGTAACAACCTTTATGGAAGATACCAAACAGAAATGAGCTCGCTCCCATTATGTGGGGAGTCCGCACTTTAGGAAACACACTTATTCCCACTCATGCATGCTCATATCGGGAGGACCTACTCCTCAAACCATTATTCCATTTGTAAAATTCTGCAAAACATCACTTGGTTAATCTCAAAAGGAATGTCTCTTCGCAAGGGTCCCAATTACATAGACAGCTCATCAAACATACGTTCTGTTTGAAAATTATGGGCATTTTAGAGAAAAGGGGTCGGTTTGGTCTGGCCCTACCCAGTTGGGTCTGGGCTGACACAATCTGTAATGGATTCTTAAATTGTCAAAAGGAATGTCTCTTCCAACCAGCCCGCACAGCATCCATGTCGAGCGCGGACACGAAAGCTCGTCGTGTCCCATTTGCACGATGTAGCAGGTAGCTGGCTGACCACCTCCCATGCACGCTATCCCACGACCTCCACTTTTGTGACACGCGTTGCCTCCTACACGCAGCTACTATACCGTTCCCCCAACGGTGCACTCTTGGGCTCTCCCGCGGGACACCAAACATGCTTTAGTGGTCTTTTCTTCAATCTGAAAGTTGTTTTGGGGTCTTCAGTTCGTATTCTTCATTAGCATGGGTTTGAAGCCTCATTCCAATCAAACATGGTGAAACTTCATTCTTGGGACATTATCACACACACCGCCTTGATCTGTTCTCCACCATCATTATTGAACCTCCATTGTTTCGTGTCTATTATTGGTCCAAGACGTCAGATCATTGGGCAAAGACATGGTTGCGCAATGATCGACCATTCGTCCACCCACAATGAATGAAAATAATGAGGGGGTGAAAAGCACAATAACCAATGCAATGATCAAATATCAACCATTCGTTTGTTATGGAATCGATATTCTCTATCAGTAACATCATGAAAATGGTAAAAAAAAACAATAAATCAATCAAATTATTATCAATCCCCAAAAAAACCACATGGAGAATCAAATCCCGAAAAAATACAGAAGATCTATGAATTGATCCATTTGTCGATCGATTCGTCTTTGTCGTAATAATTAAAAGATGGGGATATGATGAGATTTCAATAAAAACTCATACCTTGAGTTGGATCGCTTGCAGAATTTCATTGATGTTGTGCCGCCATGTCGATCTTGGATCCGCTGGATTTCATTGATTCATTGTAGATTGATCGAATACTGGCCTTCGATCATTATTCGCTAGTGAGAAAGTCTTCTCTTCCTTGCCTTAGAAAAACTCCCGAGGAATTATCTAGTGTTATGAATTCGACCATAGGACCCTATCGCCGATTAATGGTGGAAACACGTTAATTCTCTAACACATCTCAACATTATTGTTTCACATTGAAATAGTTCTACCATGCTTTGACATTTATGAAAAGAGAACGAGTTTCTTATTCATTGTGGCACAGCTTCACCATGGTGCAAAATGTTAAAAGGGAAATAAAATAAAATTTTTAATTTAATTTTTTTCTCCTTTATGATGTTCAAAAGTATTTTGTTTACCCTCGACCGGTGCCGATTGTGGTTGGGGTCCACCTATGGAATGCACACCCTCATGAGCTCAATGGTACTCTCATATTTTTAATATGTATAATCCATTATGAGTTACTATGATTTTAAAAATGAAATAATTTTTATTTAATTATTTTATTTTTTATCACGTCCCAAAAACTACTTTCCACATTTGTCCAGTTCTAGCCAATGTTAGGCTATGACTACGGAAAGGACATCCTCATGAGCTTAAAAATAATCTAAGATATCAAATCAAAGTTACTATTTATGTGTTATAAGGATTTGAAAAATAAAAAAATTAATTTAATTATTATATTTACTGTCACATACCAAAAACTACATTTCATAGTTGGCCTACACCGACCAATGTTAGGCTCCTCCAAAAGAAAGAACATCCTCAAGAACTGAATATTACTCTCTAAATTCCAATTTGAGTTACCATTTCTGAGTTATAAGGACTCGAAAAATAAATTTATTTATTTAATAATTTTATTAATGGTTTTTCCATTTTAACATTTTCCCACTAGAAACCCATAAAAACTAAACATAAGTCATGCATAGGGTAAATAATTCATCTCAAGTGCAAGAGTTCATTTAGATTTTGTATTTGGGAACCCATTTATGTGTTATGCAACATTTTTTTCCAGAAAACTACTCACCCATGCTATTTAAAAACCTAACATTTTTTTGTCAGATCATTCCAGGAACTCCAGGATATGAAATGACCCTCTGTCTTATTGTTTGGTATTGTAATATTACCACGAAATTTTTAAATATATATTAGGGAAAATATGATTTATTAAATTCTCCCCACCTTAAGGCTTTCAATCCTCAAAAATCCAAACAACGATTTCTCGATCAGAAGGTTAGAGTACCAAGCATGAATCTGATTCTCCTACACCCATGTACTCCTCTTAAGATCCATGTGATCCCGTCGGACATGCACTAAAGGAAAAGATCATCCATGAAGGATCCTTTTTTACTGCAAGTCCTATGTGATATTCTACCAAGCCTTTATTGGATTTCTGTTTTAGTATCCAAGGAATCCTCCTTCCATTATTGTGGATACATCATACCCTTTACCTAAAATAGTCAATATGGGCATGAATGACAGTAGTCCACACCATGAATGATAGTGTATGGACTCATTGATATGTCTAAGAGATCTCAACCATAACTCTCACCTCTAAGATTTAGATCACAATATCAGTACTAGTGTGTGATCATTGAGTATCCTCCCACAGGACTCTCTAAGAGGGAGCGTCAAGTAAACAGTTTCATCATATCCTCTATGTTTCAAATGAAACTCATCGAAAAAATGAGGAAAACTAGATCCTATGTCCATTAATACTTCTAAAAAAAGGAACAATATATAGTTCATACCTCAAATCTCTCATGGCGTCTCTGGGCCATAAGGCAAGAGCACATACAGTTGTCCTTGCCCACATACTCCAGCTCCCAAAGCTAGGTGTGGACCACTGTCTACCCTTCCAGCTCATATACATCATCCACTATCTTCGAGAACTTCTTTCTCAAGGAATTTTCATTTCCAATACATCTCATCATCTGGCTCCTTCATAGAGGCATGATGGGTAATAAAATCTCTAGAAATATGCCCATGTCCATTGAAAGTATAACCGCACCTCTCTTGCGGCTAATCTGTTCTTCAGTGTTGTTGTTACACTACAGTCCCTTGCATCTGAGTTTGGGAATTTATATGACTTCTACGTCGTGATCTTGTCACCTACTGTCTATTATCTCTTACAGATTCCACTTTCTCGTGACATTTTTTAAGGCTCACATCCATGTGTTCCTCAGCTAGATGAATCTTGACAAAAAAGTCTCTCTGCAGCACCACATCATATGTGGGAATATTTAGTGGAACAACTGACGCCTTAATCTCTCGGAGTAAGCCCTGATCGATGGATAAATCTATGAAAATTGGTCTTGAACCATGTCCATGGAGTACCATGACAAGTCGGTGAACCCCACCGAAAACCCCTCTGCTGCCATGCTTCCATATTGTAGCTGTAGAAGATCATGGATATATACTAACCTTGGCATGGAGGGGTGAAAATATTCCCAAAAGAGTCATTCAAACAATTGTCAAGTGAGTGTCACCTCAATATTAAACAGTATAACCAAGATCCACCAGCATCCAACTGAGCCCTGAATATGGCTCACAGCTAGGACCACCGTCTGATTAGAAGGTGTCCTCACTATGAGGAAAAATAGAGTGACTGCCTCGAGGGAGTCAACTACTATCATGGGGTCTAGATATCCCTGGTATCTCAAAGGTCACTCCCAAGAGAACTTGTTGTGTAAACTCAACTTGCGTGCATCCTCGGCCTGAACTTTCAGTAAAACATGCAACTTTGTGGGTGGTGGCAACACGGAGAGACCACTAGCACGCAATGCCTCAGTGTGACTGCCCGACACAGAATCCTCATCACTGGGCAGATCATTAGCATTATCACATTGTACAATCCTCTATGACTATATTCCTGGAGGCAACATGAAATGGATCAATATGGACCGTGGTTAATAAAGTATATAGGGGAATCCAAAACAAATAAATAATTGGAAAACACAAAACATTCCTATATGAAGCATGTACAATTTATTTCACAGCGACTAGTGTCCTAATGCACCGAGTTGAAAAGAAGGCTTTCAGGGTCACATTGACTATATATGTCAGTCATTGAACCAAAACTATATAACATTTTTCCTGAGAACCAAACCTGAAACACCTTAAAACTATCACTATTCCACCCATACTAAACACATGACACTATGGTCCTAAGGTAGAACCAACCTCCTCTAATACCAATATGTCACGACCTGTCCCCCAAGGCCCGTGTCATGACTACCCCTAGTCCGCCTCTGATAAACTAGGGGATGGTGACTGGCACCGAGTATGAATATCCCACAAATAGGAGGCATTAGGCTATGTACCTTTACACACGCACACAACTCTAAACAAAACACTGTCAAAAGTGAAAATGAAAGGATGCTATGCTTACAGGACACAATGTAAAACTCAACTAGAGTGAAACAGAAAGTAAATTACCGGGTGGAAAACTAGGCAAGTATAGAATACCACCAAAAAGAAATATTGAAAACCAGTAAAAACCCAATTCCCAGAAGCTCATCTATCAAGATCCCTACCTGAAGGGTAATTTAAGGGTAATTGCCTTAATTCATAGGAGTACACCATGTTTGTCTGATCTCACTGACCACCATCTCGTCCTGGACCACCCTAGACTCTTTCAAAGCATCGAACATTTGTATAAGACACAACACCTGCGGGAAAATCTTGTACATGGGAGAGTAATACAATACTCACTAGGACACTCTGAAACCACAATGGTAAATCACAAGGGAAAACCCAAAAAAATTACAATCAATGCCACATCGGTATATGCCCCTATATAAACCAAGAAAATACACATATACTCGTCTCAAACAATAAGAATCATAAGATTCCAACCACATATCCAGTAATAGGATTCTCATAATAGGATCGAAAGGCAGCAAATAAAAACTAGAGAATAATGAACCATGAGATCAGCCATCCAATATGGAACTTTTATGAGTGGTACACTTCATTAGGAACAACTCTACTATTGGTAGTGGTACTTATGAGTGAACCTGTTCCATCTGGAATATCCTTCTAGGCCCTGGCCTGGTTCCCACCATTGGAGGTTAAGTCATTGATGTCTTGTTCCCAATGCAAGACTAAGGAAACCCATGTGGAAAGGCCTTCCAAAACTGTTGTACACAGATGAGGGAGACTGGCTCCTAACCATTTCAAGAATCCTTCTTCAATACTATAATGAGTTTCCCACACCGTAATCTATTGAGGGAGCACTAGCACCTATATAGGTAGGATTCTCATCATGTGGATGGGCCCACTCCTCAATGATATGCCAGACATCCAAGGGATATCCATCTCTAAAGGAGGACCGGATCCCCACCACTACTCAGGAAAGGGGAGTGAACTACTTATATGAGGACCCTCACTCTTATACCATAGGGGAGTATGACTCATCAAGGATCCAAACCCCGATCCGACATGGGGGGTATGAATTTGTATGTTGATGACCCACACCCTACCTAGAAGGGGTATACTACTCAGTGAATAGAGGAAACATGACCTAGTATGATAGGGGAGTACTGACCCTGTTAGTTTTCATGTCGAGGACCCACACCTTGGAATAAGAGGGGAGTACTGACTCTTATCATAGAGTACCCACACCCTAATATGTAGGGTTGTTCAGACTCAATGTGTGATAAAAATGGAGGACATGTTCCCTATTCCTATAGGAAAGTACCGACTCCACAGATAGAGGACCTAGTCCTAGGTCCCACAGAGGAGTACAGACTCTTACATCACAAACATATCTAGGAACCTCCACCATAGTACCTCAGGGGTGCAACACCCCCGGAGGAATCTACCAAAAGAAAATGAACATGCTCCAATGACGCTGGAGTACCAAATTTTTGAAACACCCCAATTCCCTCTTATATGTGCTTTTATAGGGAGGAACTACTCATCAAACAGTTAGTCATTTTATAAACATCCACAAAAACATAGTTCAAGTATTTCAAAATGACCATCTAATTGCATGTGTCCGAATGCTGCATATGACTAGTCAAATTGAAGGTTCCTTTAGAAATTATGGGAATTTTAGAAAAAAGGGGTTACTTGGGTATGAGTACAGTCTGACCAAACCCGACATGGGGTCCGCTAACCCGACCTGACATGATTGGGTCTAGGCTGACCCAGTGTAGCCAGGCCCAAAGGTCGGCCGATTGTACATTCTAGACCCAGCCTGTTGGACCGTGGGTCCAGCCCAGTCCTCCCCTATCCCAGGTGGAAATGGCGAGCTAGTTATTTTAAATTTGAACCACCCGAAGAGCTATTCCTCTTCGGCTAGGCCCACATTAGAGGGTTGTCCCTATGCAGCCCAGATGCGGTAGCATGCTTTTCCCCCTTTTCACCATTCAATAGGTAGTTGGTCAGCTTCCTCCCCCATACGCAGTCCCGAGACCTCCGTTTCCATGGTGCATACTTCCAAATTCACACATCTTCGGTAGCGTGTCACCACCGGTTCTGCCTACACACTAGTGGGGTCTCTAACAAGCCACCAGACATGCCCTGGTGGTCTGTTCATTGATCTGGAATATGTTTCGCGTTCCTCTAGGTGTGTTCTTCCTTCCCAGGGTATTGAATCCTCGTTGTGATCCACCATAGTGCAATGTATTTTGAGAAATGTTATGTATTTTCCTACCCTGATCCGTTTTCCACCATCGTTGTTTCACCTCATTCGTGTTGTGTTTATTTTAGATCCATGAAGTCAGATCGTTCATCCATGAAATGGTTGTAATACAATAAATTGTTCATCCACCCATAAAGAACACGATTAATGTGGGAGAAAAAATAAAAATAATCAACTCGAGGATCGAACATTGACCATTTATTCATTATGACATTTACTTGATCCATTATAATGATGAAGAAAATGAAAAACAAATATAAATAAATCAAATGATCATCAAACCCAAATAAGCCCCTCATGGTGACACCCATCCTAAAATAATACGCATGATCTATGAATCAATCGATTCATCAATCGATTCACGTTCGTTATAAGAATTCAAAGATATGGGAAAGGATTAGATTTAAATAACAACACATACCTCTACTTGGATCACTTGATGACATTTATTGAATTATCACTACCACGGTGATCCTTCTTCTCCCAGATTTCAGCAATTCATCGTCGCTTGATTGAATTCCAACCATCGATCCTTCATTGTTAGAAAGAGAGTCTCCCCCTCCATGCCTTACAGAAACTCCAGAGGAATTCTCCAACATTACAAATTCTAACACTGGACCCTATCCCCGACTAATGGAGGAATGATGTTAACATGTTAATACCATTAAACGTTACTATTTCTATTTGAAACAACATCTACAGACTACATCATTTATAAAAGGAGAACAGGTTCGTCCACCATTGCGTCTCTGCTGTGTGAAATGTTAAAATGGAAATAAAATAAACTTAATAAAGATTATTTTAATCTTTTTGAAAATGTCCAAAAATTATATTATTACCCTCGACCTACGTTAGTCGAGGTTTTGGTCCTCCTATGTAAAATACAACCTCATGAGCTCAATGGTACTCTTAGATTTCAAATCCGAGTTACCATTTATGAGTATAAGGATTTGAAAAATAATAAAATTTTAATTAAATTAACTTATTTACAGTCATTTCCCAAATATTACATTCAAGAGTTAGCACGCCCCATCCAATGTTTTGTTCCCTATAATGAAATCACATCCTCACAAGCTCAACTGCACTCTTAGATTTCTAATCTGAATTATCATTTCTGAGTTATACATATTTTAAAAATACAATATTTTTTAATTTATTATTTTATTTACCTTCAGGTCCAAAAACTAATTTTCATATTAGGCCCATGTCAGAATATGTAATGATCCAACTAAGGAAATAACATCCCCATGAGCTCAAATATGCCCAAAGATTTTGAATCCATGTTACCATTTATGAGTTATAAAGATTCAAAAATTAATATAATTTTATTTAATTATTTTATATTCAATTATTCCTTTTTCATATTTTCACATTAGAACCCCATACTGAGTAAATTTAAGTCACGCCTATGGTAAACCCACCATCCAGAACTCCATGGTTCCCTCCGATTTGTTATTCAGGAATATATTTTATTGTTATTCTTCTTTTTGAGGAAAACCACTCATGCGTGCTATTTAAGAACATAACATTTTTTGATGGATCATTCTAGGAAATATGGGCCTCCGAATCACATGATGTATTAGAATTTGGTCTCTTTATTTTCATAATAATTTTATGAAAATACAACAGGTAAAATTAGAGTCATTACATTCGTTCTATATTTTCAAAACCTTGATTGAGGTTTGGGTCATGTTAGTCAATATCATCGATTATAGGTGTTCAAATTTCTCATTAAGCATCATTATTCCGCCACTGAGGGTTTTCTTTCCATTGAGATCCGTTGAGGTAGTTGTTTTGTTCTATTTTCTTTCTAAATCGTGATTTTGAGTTATTGAGTTTTCCTAATTAATTTCACAATGTGTTGTTTATTCATTTTTTTTCTAAAATAGTTTTCTATGGGACTTCTATGATGGCAGTTTGATGTTAATTTGATTTTAAAAGGGGGTTTCCCAATTATTCCTATATATATGGGTGTGTTATAATGAAATGCCTTTTTATTACAATACTATTACCTCATTTTGATGGTAAAAAACGTACATGCATTAAAATATAGGATCCCAAGGATTAGTGTCATGGTAAAATTAATATTTTACTTAAATATAACTTAGTAAAACATAAACATTATTTAGTTCCTTCTTATAAATATTCATATTGGCCCCTATGATCTCCTTAGAACATGTAATCATCTGTGCATATATATATTAATGAAATGGGTGGTCTAAAATCCCAGTAAGAGGATGAATAAGGGACATGAATCAATATAATATGAGTGAACATAAATATCATCATCCTTATAACCTAATCATTTGAATATCGTCAACTAAATTAATGAAACAATGCACAAATACATGGAATGGGGCAATGCATAAAAATTTAAAATCATGTATGAGTGGTCAAATATGAAACATAGTTGTGAAAAATGCTAGTATCTTGTTCACACATTACATATGTTCATAATTATAACATCAACATTGTGAACAATGATAGAATAATTTTCATTTGTATTGCATATTATCTTATGAGATACATTACCTTACTAAATTCAATGGAGGGTTATAAAATTTAGAGACCACCCATCACCTCATAACATTACATAATCATGCATGTCACATAGATCATATAAAAATTATATTTATAAAATAACCCATTAAATGGAATATCCTTAATAATAATTCTATAAATCATACATTCGTAAATTAACAGTTGGGTTTCCCAAATAAATGTGAAAACATTAAATGTTATAACAATCATCAATCTTCATTGTAGAAGAAACAGTCTCTAGAGGAGTCAATATGTCCTTTCAAAATAAGAGTTCTTTTGGAAAACTATTTATATTTTTCCTAAAACAAAGTTTTAAATTTTTTATCCCTGAAAATGATAGGAATTAACATTGAAATTATATTTAAGAAACATAAATGGAATATCGAATGTGAAATTTGGAAATAAAGAGGTATAACCCAAAGGAGGGATCTGGGTTCAAGAATCCCCTCACCTTTATTCTTTATTTATTTTGTCACTTTTTCAGATCCTAAATAAAAAAAATATTTTTTTGAATATATTTTTCCAAAATTTAAATATATTAATTTATAAAATTATTTTCCAAATATAATAATTGAATTTGGTTCTTAATTTTCCTTTATTATATTGAAGATTTTTCATGTCATGTTTTTCTTAAAAAATTATTGTTTCTATTTGGTTTCTTTATTTTATAAAATTGCATTTGTACATTTGTATAATTAATCAATAAAGATTATAATGAATATAATTAAATTTTTAGATATTATATATTGTTTATAATATCTATATATGATGATTTTTATATGTGTTGTCATGTACATGTCTCCATATGCGGTTACCTGACAAATGATGTGACATTATCGATAAAAAAAGAAAGAAAAGTTTAATATATATATAAATATAAAGTATGATAATTATTGTAGATTAAAATAATTAATAAATGTTAACATACATAATAAGTAATTTATTTATTGTCGTTTTATGAAATTGTTGGGTGAAAAAAAAATAATTTAATGTTTAATAAGGAAAAAGGGAGAAGTTGATCTGAAAATACTTAATCCCTTGTGTAGCTTCTCTAATATTACACTATAACTCCTTTGTTATTAGAGTTGGATGTCTATATAATTTTCTTAATTATTTTATAAGAATTGTGTGGGGGATTTTTTTAGATAAATTTTTTTTAATGAGTGGGAGGATTGGTTTTTGAAGGGGTGGGATAGGGTTTATTTATACAATAGGATAATAGTATTTTTAGAATAAAATATTGAATAAAAATATTTCAAAGATAAGACATAGAATAATTAATTCTTCACATAATAAATTATATATCAATACAATATAATGGGTTTTAGACAATAAATCTCTTTTATGATTCGATTTTATTAGTCTGTTAAAAAAGAATGTGGAATGAAAGGAAAATTATTATTTATTAGAATTATTTTTTAACTTTAGGTTTTGAAAAGTTCATTTGAGGATTTGAAAATAAGTTTATCATTTTTAATGAATAATTTATGAAAGAAAATATATAACGATCATGCCTGATTTTCATTAAATTATTATTTCATTGTTACATCAAGATTGATTAAATATATTAGATAATGGTTATGTGAAAAACTTTATTTTTACTAACCATCCAAAAATTGATTTATTTTTGAAAATTCCCTAAAAACACCCATGGAAAACATGAAATTTTTTATTTAAAAATTGATATTCATTTCCTCAAAATAAATTTCAAAAACCATTTATTTAAAATTTAAATATAAAAATAATTATTTTTTAAAATACTTCAATATATAATATATTTAAAATGTGCATATCTTTTAATTGATTTTTGTTATAGTGAAATTTATATCTGGGCATTATAAATTTTTTATGTAGAAAATTTTTTATTCATAAATAATATTTCTATCAATATTTATTATTTTGAGGTAACATTAGTATTCTAGCAGTTGGGTTACTATTCCCAACAGTCATGTTACTATTCCCAATGGTCTGGTTACTATTCCAAATAGTCTAGTTACTATTCAAACAGTAACATTTCCTCACATTTATATATCATCAATATTTAAATCATTATTCAATGAAATTAATCGCCAGGTTCTTTAATTCCATTTTCTATAATTTTTTCTAGTCTTAATTATATTTCCATTCATTTATAGAGTGTTTGCAGTGGCAGTGATGATTCAAGTAGATTTTCAAAATTGATATTTTCTCTTTTTGGTTTTCTATTTTATAATTTTTATCTGGTTGTAATTTTTTATATTCTAATTTGTTTAATTACAGATTAATTTATCATCAATAAGTAGTTAAAAATATATAATGGTCGGTTTCTATATATTATGTATGTTTACAATATTATATTTTATACTACAATACACTTTTATTCAGGAAAAAAATGATACTAATAATCATTAAGACATTACATTATTCCCCCCTTTAGAAATTTCTTGCCTAAAACATCAACATCCATTATCAGTTGAGAGTTGGTGAATGTACTTTTTTTTCATTGATTTCTTTAGTTCCCAATTCACCTCTTCATACTTTTGGTTCCTCCTTAACACATTAACATGGTGAGTTGTCTTGTTGTATAGAAATTAATCTCTACAGTATAATATCATAATAGGATTTTCTTTGTATGAGAGGTTATTCTCTAGTTTTACCACCTCTGAATTCATTACATGTGAGGGATAAGTTTTTACTTCCTCAAGAGTGATATGTGGAACATATCATGAACTTGATCCATACATTGTAGAAGTGAAATTTGATTGGCCACAACTACTATGTGATCATTGATCACAAAGTGGATAGTGTACCATTGGCTATGCTTACTTTCATTCCATACCACATTAATATATTCCATATTGATATTCAAATTAATACTTGATTTGCATCATCAAACTCCATGTCCCATCAATTTGTTTTCTTCAAAATATATGTTTTTCTGTCTCTAAGTAGCATTGATAGGTTGTTGGAAGTCTTGAACCTTCACTATCATCTCTTTCATAAGATCATGTTGGAGTAGTTTTCATTCCCTAAATTCATCCCAATAAGTTAGAGTTATATGATGTTTCACAAAAAATTATTCATATGGATCCATTTGAATACTCATGTTATTGAATTTCTTATTTTGGAACTCAAGAAATGGGATATGTCATTACCATACACCATTTTATTCCATTTAGTAGGATCTAAACATGTTCTAAAGAGTTTGAATTTCTATTAAAATTGACCATAAATATGTGGGTGATAGGCCATTTGAAAATTAAATTCAATAATCAAATCATGTTGAATACTTCTCAAGAATGTATGTGAACTTCATATCACGATCAAATATCATCAACAGTGATACCCAAGGAAACCTCATCATTCGTTCAAATATACGTTGGATTGTTGTTAAAGTAATAAATCTGCTTTAATATCGATAAATTGGACAGTCTTGGTGAGTCTATCCACAAAAAAACAATATAACATTGTTTCATTTTTATTTTTTCAGGATACTAGTAATAATATCCAAAGTGACATTTACCCATTTCCATGTTAGTATAGAAAATAGTTCCATCTAACCTTCTAACTCATATCACTCTACATTAACATGTTTACATAACATACATGATGAGATGTACTCATGAACATCCATCTTAATGTTATCCCACCAGATGATTCTTTTGAGATCATGATAAACATTGGTACTTTTTAGATGGATGGAGAATGATAATCTATAATCATTATGTTATAGATCCTTCTATGTATTTGGTTTTGTAGGAACACAAATTCCCATTCAAAATTGAATCAAACAATCATCATAAATATGGATATCTTTATCTTACCCTTATTTACTTAATTCACCTTCTTTTGAAGCTCTAGATCATCACTTTTGTTTATCCTTGATCTTCTCTTTGATGGATAGTTGGGAAATAATTTGGTAAAGGTAGTATTCATTCCATGCCACTATGATTCCAAGATGTATTCTATGTATATTTCCAATGATAGGGTATTTCTCAATATGCATCATGGATTGAGTAGCTGGTTATTTTCTTCTATAAGCATTATATACCTTATACGCCTTTCTCGGATAGTAAAGAATATAGTAATCACAGTCCATTATTAGTTATAACTATATTATTTGACACATGATGAGCTCCTTATATGTGAATATATACTTTAGACTCTTGTTATCAGTATATATATCAAACATTTCACAATAGAGGTAGTTCTGTCACATATTTAGAGAATATATCATAGATTCTTACTCCATGTCATGTTTTGAGTAGATATATTCTTCGATCTTCAACTTCTATTAGATGTAGGATATTATTTTATCCTTTTAAATAAGTAAACAACAAAATAAATTCTTATAAGAGTCACTATATATCACAAAACCTTATCCACTTGTTGGTAGTGTGAGTATAGGTGCAGTGATTGGCCTATTCATTAGCATCTTGAATCTTTCGTGGCATTATTCATTCTAGAAAAAAGCTTCTCCTTCTTAGGTTAACATTGTTCATGGGATAATAACTCATGAGAAATTCCAAAAAAAACATTGGTAATACCCATCCAATATATGAAAACAACGAAATTCCATGACACTAATGGGTCTAGGTCATTCATCAATTGCATATATCTTTTAAGTGTCCACAAAAATTCCATCCTTTTAGATCATTTTCCCCTATAATGTAAAATTGTACATCTAAAAGTCACACTTTGTGCATATCATGTGAATTTTATCCTTCCTTAATATCACCAGTAAAATCCATAGATTCTCTTCATGTTCATATTTTCTATTTGAGTAAATGAGAATATTATAAATAAAAATCACTATAAATTTCTCAAGGCAGTATCTAACGAATGTATTAAAAATTCCATGAATATTGTAGAGTAATTAGTAATTATGAGGTGTATCATTATAAACACATTGTGCCTATTAATTTCATGGAAATAGGTCTTCTGAATATCATCCTTCTTCACCTTCAGTAGATGATATCCAAAATCAAGGTCCGCCTTTTAGAATTACTATATTTATTATATAGGGTCAAACAAGTCATAAATCCTTGGAAGTGTATACTTATTATTTATAGTGTCTATGTTAATCTCACTATAATTGATACACATATGTATTGATACAGCCTTCTTATTGAAAAATGAAACTTGCCCAAACCAAGTTGAAGGATAAAGTAGTATGAACCATTTGTTCAAATGCTCTTACAGCTGCTTTTTTAACTCTTCCAATTCTACAGGGGCATCCTATTATAGAATTTTGAGGTTTGAGTATCTATAGGTATAAATTCTATTAATAACTATACCTCATGATATGTGGGATGTTTGGGTAACTCTTCATGAAATACAACACAGTATTCCCCAAAATGGGAATTTTCACCAGGTTGATACCGTGCTTTGACTCAACTATTTAATAATGGTATGCTTTTAGATAGGGAATCGACACCCGCACTGCTGAAGGATTTTCTAAAGGATGGTCATGATATTTCCATAATATTGAGAGTATCATGGGAATGATTAAAATAAAAAAAGATATTTCCTTCTCCTGAAAATCGATGTGTGCTCTATATAACGATATCCAATCAACACCCATTATAACAACAAATTACACCAATATAATCACTATGAGATTAGATGGAAGAATATTCCCACATGAAAAAATATTAGAATACTACAACAACATGTATTGAAGTTATTTCACCACTAGTTTTTTTACATATATACACACTTTAAGGTTTCAGGACATCGATTCAATAGTTCATGAAAAATTGCTGGATAGAAATGAATTTGTAGGACCCGAATAAAATAAAACTTTTTCCACTCTTGATTAAATATAATGTGTAGACTGTAAACCCTTGTTTTCATGCTCCAATTTAGCTGTAGTGATGACATAGTGTTTACCTTTTTCATTTGTCTTTAGTGGGTCCAGAAGAGGATTTCCCTCAATGACCTGTGGTTTAGTGCATTGTCTTGAAAAGTACCCTTACATAGTATAATTGAATCATTGAACCATTAGTGGTACATTATGAGATTCCCTTATTTATTACAAAATGATGGTAAGATTCATTATATCTTTTCGAAATTCAGGATCTAGGTTTCATTCTCTCATACACTTGAAGAATTTCCCTATACCATTGCTTTTATTCCCATGATATTTCTTTCTATATTGTGAAATGTGAATTGTTGGATCCTCTTTCATCTGATTTCATTTTACCCACCAACATGAAACTACATTTTCCTCTTATTATCTCAATAACCATGGATCCAATACACCAAATACATCTCTACTTTGATATAAGACCGATTCACTTCATTATGACTCCCAGACTCTCATATTACTATATCTATTATAAGGTGTATTTTTAAACCACTAGGATTATATATGTTTTTCTGTCATTTTTGACAATAAAACATACAGAATATTTTACAAGCCTTGTTAATTTTTCCCATAAGATGTGATAGGTTCACCTTCATGTTTCTTGAAATCAATTAATTCTCTATCTGTCTTCATCAAAGAGTATATGGGAAATAAATTGTAAGACATATTTTCTTAATGTATTCAAACTCGATCTATTTAGTTTCATCATTTGGTATGGTGTTCTTAATAAATTCCCACCATTTGTTGTCTTCTTCATCTAAATGATAAATGGAACGAGTAACCTTATCCTTCTTAGAACATTGTATCAGAGAAATGGCCATCGTCATTGACTTAACCATCTATTATATGATATGTGGATGAGAATTTACACTAAATGTTGGTGTTTGATGCCACACAATTGAATCAATAGAAGGTTTATCCTTCTTGGATGAATATGAAATATCCACAAAATTTTGGTTATTATTCATATCCTGAGATTGAGGAATAAGAATCGCTATAATGTTTTGAAATCCACATCCCATGGAATTGGGGATATCATTTTGAAAATCCTTCCATTATCCATCACATGGGTTATTGGGCTGTTTTCTCATAGCTCCCACCATTTTCTAAAATAGAAAAGGATTAAAAAAAATATAAGTCAACATATCATGAATAATATATTCTTTAAAGTAATTAACACTAAATTCATATCATATGAGAACCCTATATTTATCCTTTTATAAAAATGTTATTATAGGTTGTTTTTCCTACATATTTACTTATACATATGTTTTTCACTCATGTTTTCTAATCCTAATTAGAAAATTAACTAAACTATTCATTAATACAAACTATAGAAACCCTACATTTTCAAACATTAATAATAGGTCAATTTAATGATAATAGACATAATAGCATTACATATACATGATCTAAAAGTTTAGTGTATTTGGAATTTTAGTTATATAAATAAATGTTACATAATAAAACAAAAACATTATATTATTCATTATTCTCTATCTTATTAGCAGACATCGCATTCTCCTTAGTATAATTAATCACCTGAGGATATACATCAATGAAATTGGTGATCTAAAATCCCAACTAGAGGATGGTGTAAATAAATTAATCAATATAACATGAGTGAGTATAAACCTCATCAATGTGAAAAATCATTTGATTATCAGAAACATCATGAAGGAAACAGTAGATATAAGAATGGAATGCGTCAAATCATAAAAATGATACATCATGTCTTAGTGGCCAAATACCACACATAGTTGTGAATAATTATAGCATCATATTCATGCATAACAAATGTGAATAGTCATAACATCGTCATTTTTAAAAAAAATCCATCATTATCATGCATATTAAACATTATCTAAGGAGGTAGATTGCATTAACCAATGAAAAATAGGGATATATAATTCTGGGATCACCCATCACATCATAACATTACATGATCGTGCATGAAACATAGATCGTATAATAACCATAGTTATAAAAACCCCATGTAAAGGAATCTGTTTACGAAGAATTTCATAAAGCATACTTTAACGAATAAACTTTGGAGTTCCAAAAACAAAAAGGGAAAAATACTTTTTATTTGAATCAAAAATCATGTGTAATGAAGAAACAATAGCAATATGAATCAATATGTGTTTTGGAAAGAAGATTTATATTGGAAAAAATCATTATATTTTTCAAAAAAAACTTTTTTATAAACTTTTATATCCTCGAAATGAAAAGGGAATAATAATGGAATTGAATTTCGGGAACATTAAAGTAATAACCACACTTAAAATTTTCATGGAATAGGTATTACCCAAAGAAAAAGAGTTCGATTTGAGAATTCCCATACCTATATTCTGGATTTCATTCATCATTTTTTGATATATGTTGTAATAAAATTTTATTTGTGAAAACATCTATCTCTAATTGAATTATAGTTCTTTATCCAACTATTTATCAATTATAATAATTTTATCAAATTTTTTAATTTCCATTGCTGAAATTAGAGCATTTTGATACCTTGTTTTTATTAAAAAATTATTGTTCTTCTTTGATCTCCCATTTTTTTAAATATAATTTATATATTAGTGTTAATAATTATATAATCATATAAACCTTATAATTAATTGTCTATATATTATATATAGTTGTAATATAAATATAAAATAATGGTTATATGTATGGACATAGCAGTGTCTTCATTTTTGGTTAACCAACCATTAATGAGACACTATTGGGTGATCAGGAATGAGATGTTTAGTATATATATATATATATACGTATAGTCGTATGATATGTAAAACATATTAATAAAATTTATATTTTGATCAATTACAACCTACTTAATTATTTTGAAGTTTTATTTTGAATAGTTTGTAGGGAAAAAAGAGAAGTGGAAGAAGAAATCAAAAAGGTAGAGAAGTTGATCCAAACTTAATTAATCCTATGTGTAACTTCTCTTGTTTTACACTATAACTCCTTGGTGATTATATTTGGATTTCTCGATAAGGTCTCAACTGAATATATGAGGACTGAAATGGTATATTTTATCCAAGAATGGCATTTTAAATTAGTGAGAGGGGTAATTTTATATAGAGTGGGAGAGGGGTTATTTATACTTTAAGAGATGTACATTTTTAGAATAAATTATTATATAAAAAATACATTAAAGGTAAAATAAGTAATAATGAATTATTTAACTAATAAATAATATATTAATATAATATAATGATATTAAGACATTAAATCAACTTTATAATTGTATTACATTGTTTTATTAAAAAGGAATGTGAAAATAAAGAAAAGATTTTATTTCAAGGAATCTCTTTAGACTTTGGGTTATGGGATGTTCTTTTTAGGTTTGAAAATTTTGATTATCATATTTTTATGAATCATTTTTGAAATAAAATATATCATGGATGAATATAGAATTATAGAGTATATTATTTTATTATTACACAATGAATGATTTATTTTATAATACATCAGTTACGTGAAAAACTATATTTTTACTATTCAACAAAAAAATTGTTGTAATTTAAAAAATGACCAAAAAAATAACCCTTAGAAAATTCTGCCATGATCATTTAAAAATGATATTTATTTCACAAAAATAAATTTATAATATAGGAAATTATAATTTTTAATAGAAAAATAATTTTTTTACAAAATACATTAAAATACAACTTATTAGAAATGTTCACATATTTTCATTTAGTTTATAAATAATTATATGTGGTTTTAATCTTTATAAAATCTAAATTTATATAAATTACTCATGATAAATAATATTTATATCAAAATTAAATTTTTGGTGGTAAAATTACAATTCCAATAGTTATGTTACTATTCCCAATAGTTATGTTACTATTCCCAATAGTTAACTTACTATTCCCAATAGTCATGTTACTATTACCAATGGTCTGGTTAATATTTCCATTGTCAAAGGAACTCATATTGATAACACTTCATTATTTCAGTCAATATATATCTCATTTACTCTCAGTTTACAATAATTCCATATTTGATAATTCTTATTCGTTTACTTGTATTTTCATTCACTTTTTTATAGTTTTCATTAAGGGTGATGATTCAAATAAATTAGAGAAATCCATATTTTTCAAATTCTGATTTTTTACATTATATATTTTTGTCCAGTTATAATGTTGATAAATTTAATTGTATTCCCTTAAAATCACTATGATTGTATTTAGTAATGAAATAATTCATTTATTGGTTCCCCTAGGTTTTGTTTGTGTATAATATTATATAATATAGTACCAGCAAAATTTATTTAGTGAAAGATTATTACTATTATTAATTGGGTTATTATATGTGTAATGTGATAGATTAAATTATTATTGGTATTTAAAAATTGGATCCATGTTTTTGATAAATTGGTTAGCATTGTTGATGTTTTGATAAATGGGAACATGTGGGAATAATCGTGGTGTGTGTGTTTTGGTGTCAAAAATTGTTTAAGGGTTCTCCATGAAATTTTTTTGATGTTATAATCCTTATGTTTCACCAATTACAAACATTGGTACACTATGATTTCTAATGGGTATTTAATCAGATGTGGTCATATTCTCATGTTCATGGGAAGCACATATTGATAGGGTAAAAATATATAATTGATTTCCATAGAAAATATTTCAGTTTAACCTACTTTTCGAAATGATCTTATTTCATTTCTTCTTTTCCTTTTCCCTCCACCACTCAATGGTTCATCTAAAACCCCAATGTTTTATTATTGACTCTATGATTCTCAAATTTCAAAACACGAATCAAATGTTATTCTCATGGTTAGACATGTTTGAAATCTTCTTAACATAAATCATGATTTCATATTAGTTTTGGAAATGATTATTGAAATGGAAATGGATTGGTAAATGTTAAGGCATGGTTGGAATGTTGTGGTGGATTAAGAAATTGTTTTTAAAATTCAACTAAATTTTTATCCCAGTTCTCACCTTTAAATGAAAATATATTTGATAGGAACCCCTATGTGTTTTTCCTCTTAAGAGATGTTCTCCACATATTTGGTGTTGGAGTTTGGAAAATGCATGCATGGTGGCATATATGGGTAATTTTATTATTTCACACATATGTTGACCTTCCCATTCTACATGTACTATTTTCATAGGATTCATTAAAATCATATACAGGGTCGAGTTTTGGTTTGTTTGTTGGCCTTGATTAGATGGACAGGTACCTAATGGATTTATTGAGGGGCTAGGTGGGATGTGTCACTTGTGATGCTAGTTTACAGTAACCAGTTAGTTTTGAATATGGAGCTACCCCATCCACCAGTTGTAGATTCAAAACCAGGAATGAACACATATTTATTGGAATTATGTTTAGAAAATTCCAATTATTACATTTCTACAAGTTATTGTTCTAATTCAATAGGATTTTGGTTTATAGTCCTATTATTTTATGCATTCTTATTTAGTTTCCTTTATTTTTATAATATCGTTTAAATCACCAGGTTTGGACACTTCCTTGGGATATAGTTCTATGAATTGGATTTTGGAATGGAGAACTATTTTAAAAATTATATGAAGTGTGTGTTTTGGTTTTTACGGGAAATCTATGATTGATTATTTAAATTGAAAAATCATAAATTTCAAAATTAATTTCAAAAAAGAGTTTATGGAATGTTTCATTAAAAGAAATATATGGAATCTAAAGTTCATACAAAATCAATTATTTATTCTTACACCCTACTTGTTCCATTCGGTGTGGGTAATCCCGAGCTATTTTGTAGGTTCATGTTTCTAGTTCAGGTTTTCCTTTGGATTAGTTTAGTTTTGTGATTTGTGTTGACTAAAAGGTAACATGGATATAATGTTGGTCCCATTTTATTTTATATATTATTTTGTTATTCAATTTGTTTCTCTATAGTTTTATTGGGATTATGTTGATGAATTTATTTTTATTTAATGTTTATGGTTCCATTTTGGATGGTTTCATGATCTGTATAGTTTGTTTATTATTTTAACTTGGGATAAATTGTTACAACTATGATATCTTGGATTCCCAATGCTATTATTTATCTTATGGGGAACATGATTGCAACTTGATACATTCCATAGACTGGTTTGGGTGTCATGTTGTATGACAGCCCATCATAGTTCATGAAATGATATATTCTATCTGGTTATGTTCTTCAAACATTTTTAGACCAATTTAACTTCACATTACTCAAATAATTGTTTCCCAAAAAAATATAATAGTCAAGTTTTCCACATGAAATTCATTGTTATGATTTTTATTGGTTTTATTTGTCCATCGATGATATTATCATCCCTGATTTTACCTTTGAGTTTCCGTTTTAGTGTAACTACTGATCTAACCTCATTGTTCTTATCCTCTAAATTATTTTTTAGAAGCAACCTCATATATCAATACTCCCCCTGATCTACTGAAATCCTCATCACATTAGTTAAAAATATTCTCCTTATATTGATGAATATTTTTTATATTTTTTGTTGTTGTGATGTAATTTCTATTGATAATCATTTCATGGATCTTATTGGAGAACATACATGATTTTCATTTTCATTGGTAGAAAAGGGAAATCCCACTATCTTTATAAGACACAAAATTTATAAATTTATCCGTGTTAATAAAATAAATTATGTAATACATAACAACATTCTATAGCAGGAAAAGTCCATATTCTAAATAATCACAATATTCACATAGTAAATAGATTTTTATGAAGACATTGTTTAAAATTTGACATTTAGAATATAAATTTACCAAATTAACGTCCATTGGAACCTCCTTATAAAGTATGTTTGACACTCTATTATTTTAATGATAATAAACCATGGTATTTTTATCACTAATGATTCACATGTTCTTTTTTATAGATTTATAGGGTATGAAAATTTCTATGATAATTCTGCCATGTTTTCTGGTTAGTCATTGTTTCTTGGGGGTCAGTGTTCCCACTAGACATTAAGTCACCATTAAAATGGGCTTCAGGACATGTAATGGGCCAAAGGCCCACTGGGCCTTTGGGTTATGTAATGGGTCTCCCTCTACCCAGTTAAAGAGGTCATTTCTCTTCTTTAATAATAAATGAGGCTTTGTCCCCAACCTTTAAAAAAAATTACTACCATAATGAGATACTGTAAGACTATGAGTGATCGATTATATCAGAATGAGCAACCATTAAACCGGGGTCCCCATTACTACTAGAATGAGCTACCACCAGATTTTTGTCTCTATTATGGGCCACCTATTGAGTCACTGACAAATTACTGTTATAGTTGTTGTCTAAGGACTATGGAAGGAATGGCTCCAAAACTATTTTGTAATATAGTTATTTTTGACTGACTCTAGTGGACATAGTCACATACCAATCTATGGATTTTGGATCATCTGCTACTATATATATGTGAAGTATCTCTCCCTCTCAATACAATGCTATAGTCACGATACACATACAACACAATTTTACTTATTGAGAACTGTATGACCAAATCTGTGAATTCTAAAAATCTTACTTATTAATGTTATATAAAATTTAGATGACATAATAGAACATAATTCTTCATTGATATTGATTGAGGTGTAAACAATGATCAAATAGAATATTCTTGTATATTTTCTACGATCCTTATTTAGCTCCAACTTTCCATATTGATTCTTGAATTCCACATCGGTACCGATATGAGGACTATGAATATTCAGAACATGCCACACTGAGCTTGAATATTCTCTATTGTTCTATCTATTTTAGTTGTAATATTGTGATGTTACATTGTTTTAAAAAACACACTATCTCTGATACCTACATGGATAAGACATGTTATTATCTTCATTCTCTTCACCTATTTCACACTGTTTTTTTTGGAAGAGGTACATGTGTAACACCCCAGGTAAATAAAGAATATGGCATTTTTATATTTATCCATATTTGTGAATAAAATGTTAATATTAATTTAAAGGGAACGCTATGGTCGATGGAATACCCAATATGCAACAACGAGTATCTTTGAAATCTAACGTTGCACTCTAATAATAAAATATTATTATTTTAACTGGTAGTTAACATTGAGCCGTTGTATTGGGAGGATTGAATATAACTAACTAATATATGATTATTTATGTTTGTTAAATGTTTTTACATTTATCCAATAAAATATAAAGTATTAAAATAATAAAGGAATTCAATCTTAAGCAGAATTACTCTATTATTCACTAAAAGGTCAATTTATCGCCTTTTGATGGAAACCCCTCTTTAAAAATAGATTTGGTCACTCTTGTACATTTTCATGGACCAAATAAAACCTTTCTTTATAATCGGGATATCAAAAGTTACTTTGTGTAAATTTTTGGTATTTTTCTGATAAAGTTCAATTTTTAATGAATAGTGAAAAATGTTGTATTTTAATTCAAAACCTCTTTTTAATCTAATTTATTTATATGATTATATTATCTTTTTAATTGGTTTTAAAGTGAAATTGGTATATATTATTACCATTTAATCCAATGGTGGTCATTGGAATTAATCTCACTTTGAAATTGGACTTAAACTAATGTCAATCTTTTAATAGATATTGTTTCTTAAAAACACGCTATTTGTTTTAAAAGCGGGAATTAATTATTAAATTAATTAATGCAATATATATGTTTGGAATTTTGTAAAATAGACATCATTTTTTAATTTCGAATATCAAATATAGATTAGGGTTAATTTTTGGTATTTTTCTGAAAAAACATCAATTTTTTATGAATTATGAAACCACTAGGTGGTAATTAAAAAACTGATTTTTTGTTTAAATGAAACATTACCAATTTTGTGATTTGATTTTCAAAAATACGACATACATGGTTGTCATTAGGATTTAAGATGTGGTTCAATGGGACTAAAATAATTTTTTGGTGAATACTAACTTTTATGTTTTATTAATCGCGATTAAAGGTAATTAGTGTAATTTAAGGTAAAAAAAATGTTTTAATAATATGAAATGACCTATACACATGTCCTACCCTCATTGGATGTGTCATTGCCAACCCGTAAAATCCATGGGTCATCTTGGGTACCCCATTGATCCACTTTGGTAGGAAAATGACATAAATAACTTTTTATTTAAAGTTAAAATAAAAATGTCACAAACATTTATTGTTTTACTAAAACAATTTTTACAAGGGGTTATACAAGTCATAATTTTAACTATAAATATTCATTGGAAATATAAAAAGATTTCTTACATCATGATATTTTTTCTATAATTTTTAGTCATTAAATTAATTAAATTATTTATGACACCATGATGATGCAGCGATTACCTCATTATTTAACGATTTGAATAAAAAGAAAATATGATGAAAAATCTAAGACCTACCCTTGTAAAAAAATATTGGATGAGTATATTTTGAACCCTTATCACCTTATCCTTGAAATATATCAATGTGGGACCTTCAAATTCCGAAACTCATTTTAATATAGAGTAACATTTCTTGACATTCCAAGAGTGCCCCTCCTCTCTCTTATAAAAGGCCCCCACCTCTACCTACATACCCACACATCTCAAGCCATTGGCTCAGCTGACCTCTTCTCATTTTGTCTCTAAAAATTCCTCTCTTACTCCTATAAGACTTACCTTGGGCAGAATGATCTTCAAGGAACCCTTTTGGTTCAAACGAAGAAGAGTTACACGATTTTAGGGTAATGTCTTCACTTGTGTTCTTTTGTTTTATTTTTCTTCTCCAACCCTCTAAACTATTTTTATTCCTTTATTTTGTAACAAAACCAGTATATTAAATAAACTAGTATGTTTTTATGTGAAGGATTAGAGCTACACTTACACACACCTTCATCTAATGGTTAAAGAACAAACTGTTTCTGTGGATGGCGAATGTCTGCCTCCCGAAATGATGATTATTCAATCTTCTCTTAACACCTTTCATGGTGGCCATTATGATGTCACTATATTTTATATATGATATATATGGTATTTTGGTTTTATATATGATTCTTAATTTTATATTTAACACATGCCTTTATGCTTTTCTTGTTGTGCAAAGGCGATAATTTCATACGAGGAAGTGTGGACTATCGCCCCCTCAAGTGATGTGACTCGTTCATGCAATACATGGAATGTATAAAGAATGAAATTAATTAACATATGTGACATATATAAAATATATATTATACTGTAATTATAATATATATATCTCTCAATTATTTTTAATTCCATTAATATGACAATGAAATGAAAGTAGTGTTCATTCGTACGTACGGCCTACCGTCTCCATGAACGGTGAATTTCATTTTTTTTATCTCCAAATGTTATGGAATAATATAAAATGAATATGTACGGGATATATATGATATTTAAATTATTAATACTATTCTAGAGATGATTTACTTATAACTACATGGACAATCATTTTTAAACAAGTTCATTTTTTACTCATGTACCAAACATCGACAAAAACGTCTCATACGAACTCACATTATTAACCAATTATTATAACATTATAATATATGATATGAATTGAATAATAATATTTAAAGTATTTCCTTAAGCAATTATAAATTGACCAATGTTTATTATTCAGGAATATAAAGAAACAAACAAGACAAGTCGGACTTGAGGTAAGGGATCCTACCTATCTCTTTCTTTTTAAGTACTCTCTTTTAAGTCATTTCTTTAAAGCTCATCTTTATTATGTTGGGTGATGTTATTTTATATTCCTCTTATTGTGATTTCTATGTTCATATGATTAGAGTCCCTATTTGATTTCATCAATCCATTTGGTTGGAAGTTTTAAGTGGTGTTTCTTGGCTGCTGAGTTTTCGTAAGGGGTTTTATTATCTCACATTTATTCCCGTGAGATTTATGCTATATTTGCCACCATTTCCTTTGAGTGGTATATGTACTTCCCATTATTATACACTTTGTGTAATATACTTTCATTTTTGAGTATTTACATCAATGTTGTATATTCCTTCTTTCATGGGGTGTACGTTTCGAAGGTTACCCAAATCGGTAAGGGAACCTTTCACCCTCCTATTTATAAAAGACTTCCTTTGTTATGTCTTTTAATTCACATACTATTATGTTGGTATATGTTTTTCTATATCCTTATTGATGTAAATTTTATGTCCATGTTATGAGATACCATTTTCTCTCTCATCAACTCATTTTCTAAATTTTAAAGTGACGTCGTTAGGCTGTCGGATTTCTGTAAGGGAACTTTTTAACCCACTTTCAATTCTTTGGGTTAAACCTCTACATCTTGATTTTATTATTACAAGATTATGTGTGGAATCTATACGTTTTAATTTCGACAAACCACTATGTGGATATACTATTTCTACACATAATCATCTCATTGATAAATTGTTACGTCATTCAGACGAACTTGTATGGGAAATCATAACTCAATATCATTTCATTGAGTTAAGTATCTATGTCATTGGTTTTGTTATTCCAATAGTATGTGTGAATTACCTCTAATTATTTTACACTTCATATCCACTTATATTTGGTGTATTTTTATTTGTCACACATAATCATGTAATTGATTTATCATTAATCTAAGGATACCGACTTTGTATGGGACTTCATCTCAATATCCTTTCATTGAGGCATATTTTGTTTTATACACAACTTTATTTTATATGGTGTATAAACCCCTTTTACTTTGACTTTTATTCAAAATGAATATTATTATATGAGGCGTTTTACTAAATGAAAAAAGCAAATGTTTTGTCGTACGTATGCGGTGACAACGACCTTTTCCGCCACCGTGAGTATTATTTGGTCTTTGGCTTCCTCAACAAGACGTAATGTTTTTAAAATGAAATAAATACCATATACACTTTTTTGTATTTTGGTATTGAAAATTGTTTTTATAATGTATTTTTTATGTCAATATATTTAAGTGATATATTTTTATCGAAATGTGGAAATGTTTTCTTTCCATTATATTTTTTTAATGTCTTATGATTTTATAATGGTACATGGACATTTGACGGGTGGTTACGTGATAAACAATATGACGGGTGGTGCTGTGAATACCAGGACGGGTGGTTACGTTATAACCTCCAATGCATTGGGAATGTATGTCGGTCGTATGGCTATTTCATTAAGTGATATGTGTGCCAGTCAATTTTATGGTTATTCTATTGAAGTATGTTTATGTCCCATGTTACCTTTATATGTTATGTGTTCTTTATATGGGTTTTATGGTAATCTTTTGGTTACAAAAGGTCAAGAAATGGTCTTTTATTCAGTGAATATTTTTTACTACATCATAAAGGTGAAAAGTATTACTTTGGAAATTATTCATGGTTTACTTATTGTTTTCAAAAACTAACAGTTTTCCTTCTTTGTGTATCCTTTACTGGGATTTCTATGCTCATCCCATGTTTTTGAAATGTTTTCCACAGGACTTAAAGATGAATAGGGTCAAGGATGGGATCAAGGAAAGACATGCTATCTAAAACATAGAACTAGAAATGTTTCTTTTTTAGAGTTTGTATTTTATGGAAACTTAGTAGAAGTGTCTACTTTGTAATCTTTTGAGATGTAGAAGTTATGACCTAATTAACTGAAACTCTAAACCTGAAAAGATCCTCTATGTGAATTATTCATTTAATTCATGATTATGTAATTTTTTAAGGCTGGGTCCTTATAGTTGGTATCAGAGGTCGGTTTAGACAACTTTAGGGATTATGAGTTTTCGTTAGACACATGGTTAGTCCCTATATCTATTATTTCAGTTAAATCCTTGTTTTATAACTTTTTTTCAGGTCAATTAAAATCGTTCATGAATGGAATAAGGAGGATCTCAAACGACATTCCTATCTCTTCCTGATGGCGTGCCTGCAATAATTATTACAAAGTCATGTTCGGATGATTGTGAAACATTTTCTAGCATACAACTCACTTGCATGCAGTTGTTTGAGATATCAAACACCTCCACTATACCTCGTTATCATCGTGAATCATGGGTTGTATTTAGACAAATACTATTTTCACAATATTCTCTTATTTTCAAGAAAGGTATATATTATCATGGTATTTTCAAATATTTTACCTTATCACAGGATTTTGAAGCATATTATGATTTTAAAAATGGTGCTGAAGAAGGAGACCCTTGCACAACCTATTTATATTTACTTTTAAAATATATTCTCTCAAAATATACTTATGTTATTTTAAAAGGACCAATAATCGAAAGTTTCAACTCAAATTCTATCCGACTATTTTATAGAAATCGTGTTTTATCAGATGTTTTGGAATTATATGTCATACATGATTATTTCCCAAAACTGTTTTTCTATGAACACCCATATGACCCATGTTGTGCAAGGTGTATTTGGATGGAGGAAGCAAATGATTTTGATGGATCTCTGAATCATTGTTGTAATGCATGGAACTTATACCTACGTGAACAAGATGACGATGAAACCGAGTGGACGCCATGATCAAGGTATGCTGTCATTCATTTTTGGGAATCATTTTATTTTATCTTATGGTGGTGAAAAAAGACGTCAAGAATTAATATATTGAGATCTTAATGAATTTGGATGAAAATGGGAGGTATAAGGAAACCATTGAGGTTAAAACATGTTAGGGATATTTATGGAGTTTTATAAAAAAAACAACCCATAGGATGGGTGACAACCCATCGCATCTGGTAAGGCCGCAGGAATCAAACCCACAACCGAAGGGTAACAAAGGCGCATGGCCTACCACTAGCCTATGAGAAGTCCCTGGTTAGTATGACTTATACTTTTTAGTTAAATTATTTTATGGATGAAGAATAAGTTGATTTTGGGAACTTATGTTTTATAGATATCCTTAATGTAGGAAAATGATTTGGTGACTAAGTAATAATGGTTATTTTGGAAGATGTTATCTCTTTCATGGAAACAATATATGCTTATAGATAATAGAATACTTTGGGATTTCAATTGAGGAGAAACTATGGAATATTATTTTGGAAGAATCTATGTTTTTATTGAGTACATATGATGTTTTGTTTAATTTATGAAAATGATTAACCTATCATGGAGAATATGGGATTAGGTTAATTACTTTTCAATATGAGAATTTAAGAGCAACCGATACTGTTTATATATAAATATTACGATTTAACTTGGAAGACTATGTGATTAAATCA
Organism: Viscum album; assembly: GCA_963277665.1. Classification (NCBI taxonomy): domain Eukaryota; kingdom Viridiplantae; phylum Streptophyta; class Magnoliopsida; order Santalales; family Viscaceae; genus Viscum; species Viscum album. The sequence goes on from OY728145.1 coordinate 1,790,469,486, forward strand.
TTAAAATATTTGGGTTTCAATCTTAGATTGGTTTACTTTGAAGAATTTTATGGACAATTGTTTATCGAATGGTCTTCGTTGAACTTTGGGTTTTGTTGGAAAAATTTTGGAGATTAAAAATAGATTTTATTTTAATAATGGATTATCCTTTTGTGGATTATCTGATCTCGTACTAACAATTTTTTTTTTGGTAAGGGTTTAAAGACATGGAAAATATATAGTTATCTTTTGTGGATTAATTGATTCTCTAGATGTTGACTATAGTGCTCTTAATATGAAAAAGTCATCCTAAATACTCGTCATTTGGAGAAAGTATGAGTTTGTGTTAGAAATCTGGTAAAAGATGAAAGTCTACACGACAGGTAAGTATGTTTCCTTATGATTTAGTTAAGCTCAAAAATAAATTCCTCAATGAAAAGTTACTTAAAAAATGTTGTTCGTTAACTTTTCCTACTGGGGAAACCAATACCATTTAACCTATCACAAGTTTGTGATTTTCTGGGGGTTAGCATTCTCCTAAACATGTTTTCTATCACTCTCCCTCAGAACATGACCCTTTTCTTTTTCTTCCATATCCATGTTTTCATACATGGAATCCTAGTATGGAATAACTCGAGTGACCTTTGTACTTCCCTTTCTTTCTTTTAAAGTGATAGTTTAATTTACTCCTTTTCTGATGTAGGGTTTTCATTGAAGTTTCCAAGCCCAATTTTAAAATTGCGAGGACGCAATTCCCAAAAGGGGGGAAGGATGTAACAGCCTAGGTAAATAAAGAATATGACATTTTTATATTTATCCATATTTTTGAATAAAATGTTAATATTAATTTAAAGGAAACACTTTGGTTTATAGCGTACCCAATATGCAACAATGAGTTTCTTTGAAATCTTACATTGCACTCTAATAATAAAATAATATTAGTTTAAATGGTAGTTAACACGTAGCTGTTGTATTGGCAGGAATGAATATAACTAACTAAAATATGATTATTTATGTTTGTTAAATGTTTTTACATTTATCCAATAAAAGATAAATGCTTAAAATAAAAAAAGGAATTCAATCTTAAGCATAATTACTCTAATATTCACTAAAAGGTCAATTTATCGCCTTTTGATGGAGAACCCACTTTAAAAATAGTTTTGGTCACTCTTGTATATTCTCTTGGACCAAATAAAATCTTTCTTTAGAATCGGGACAACAGATTTTACTTTGTGTAAAATTTTGGTATTTTTCTGATAAAGTTCAATTTTTAATGAATAGTGAAAAATGTTGTATTTTAATTCAAAACCTCTTTTTAATCTAATTTGTTTATATGATTAGATTATCTTTTGAATTGGTTTTAATGTGAAATTAGAATATATTTTTACAATTTAATCCAATGGTGGTCATTGGAATTAATCTCACTTTGAAATTGGACTTAAACCAGTGTCAATCTTTTAATAGATATTGTTTCTTAAAAATACACAATTTATTTTGACAGCGGGAATTAATTATTAAATTAATTGATGCAACTTATATATTTTGAATTTTTTTTAAAATAGACATCATTTTTGAATTCGGAATATCAAATATAGCTTAAGTTGAATTTTTGGTATTTTTCTAAAAAATTTCAATTTTTTTATAAATAGTGAAACCACTAAGTGGTAGTTAAAAAACAGATTTTTTGATTAAATTAAACTTTACCACTTTTTTTATTTGATCATAAAAAATCCTACATACATGGTTGTCATTAGGATTTAAAATTTGGTTCAATGGGATTAAAATAATTTTTTGGTGAAGAGTAACTTTTATGTTTTATTATTCGTGATTAAAGGTAATTAGTGTAATTTAAGGTAAAAATAATGTTTTAATAATATGAAATTACATATACACATGTACAACCATAATTTGTTGTGTCATTGCTGACCAAGACAATCCATTGGTAAACTTGGCGACCCCATGGTTCCACGTTTGTAGGAAAATGACATAAATAACTTTTTATTTAAAGTTAAAATAAAAATCTCACAAACATGTATTGTTTTGTTAAAACAATTTTTACATGGGGTTATACAAGTCATAAGTTTGACTACGAATATTAATTGAAAAGATAAAAATATTTCCTACATCATGATATTTTGTTTATAATTTTTATTAATTAAATAAATTAAATTATTTATGACACCATGATGATGCAGCGATTACCTCATTATTTAACGATTTAAATAAAATGACAAGATGATGTTTCATCTAGGACCTACACTCGTAAAAAACCTATTGGATGAGTATATTTCGTTCCCTTATCACCTTATCCTCAAAATATATCAATGTGGGACCTTCAAAATCCGAAAATCATTTTAATATAAAGTAACATTTCTTGACTTTCCAAGAGTGCCCCTCCTTCCTCTTATAAAAGGCCCCCACCTCTACCTCCTTACCCACACCTCTCAAGCCATTGGATCGGACAACCTATGCTCCGTTGTTCTCTCCAAATGCTTATATTACTCCTACAAGCCTTACCATGGGCAGGAAGCTCTTCAAGGAACCCTTTTGGGTCAAACCAAGAAGAGTTACCTGATATCAAGGTAATGTCTTCAGTTGTGTTCTTTTGTTTTATTTGTCTTCTCCAACCCTCTAAAATATTTTTATTCATTTATTTTGTAACAAAAACAGTATCTTCAATATACTAGGATGTTTTTATGTGAATTATTAGAGCTACACTTACACACACTTTCGTCTAATGGTTAAAAAAGATACTGTTTCTGTGGATGGCGAATTTCTGCCTAATGAAATGATGATGGTTCAATATTCTCTTAACACCATTCATGGTGGCCATTATGATGTCACTATATTTTATATATGATATCTATGGTATTTATTTTTTCTATATGCTTCTGAATTTTATATTTAAAACATGCCTTTATGCTTTTCATGTTGTACAAATGTGATAATTTCATACGAGGAAGTGTGGACTACTGCCCCCTTAAGTGATGTGACTCATTCATGCAATACATGGAATGTGTAAAGAATGAAATTAATGAACATATTTGACCTATATAACATATATATTATAATGGAATTATCGTATATATATCTCTCAATTATTTTTAATTCCATTAATATGACAAAGAAATGAAAGTAGCGTTCATGCGTACGTATGGACTACCGTCTCCATGAACGGTGCATTTCATTTATTTTTAAATACTAATGTTATGGAATAGAATAAATTGAATATTTACTGGATATATATGATATTTATATCATTAATACTATTCTGGAGATGATTTAATTATAACTACATGGACAATCATTTTCAAACAAGTTCATTTTTGACTCATGTACCAAACATCGACAAAAATGTCTGATATGAACTCACATTATTAACCAATTATTATAACATTATAATATGTGATATGAACTGAATAATAATCATTAAATGTGGTCCTTAATAAATTATAAATTGACCAAAGTTTATAATTCAGGAATATAAAGAAACAAACAAGACAAGTCGGACTTGAGGTAAGGGATCCTACCTATCTCTTTCTTTTTAAGTACTCTCTTTTATGTCGTTTATTTTAAGCTCATCTTTATTATGTTGGGGGATGTTATTTTATATTCCTCTTACTTTACTTTCTATGTTCATATTATGAGATACCCTATTTTATTTCATCAATCCATTTTTTGGAAGTTTTAAGTGGTGTCGTTTGGCTGTCGAGTTTTCGTAAGGGGATTTTCATCTCACTTTTATTCCCGTGAGATTTATGCTACATTTGCCACCATTTACTATGAGTGGTATATGTGCGGCCCATTATTATAATATTTGAGTAATATAAATTTGTTTATGAGTATTTACATCAATGTTTTATTGTCTTTCTTTCATGGGGTGTACGTTTCGAAAGTTACCCAAATCGGTAAGGGAACCTTTAACCCTCCTCTTTCTAAAAGACTTCTTTTGTTATGTCTTTTAATTCACATACTATTATGTTGGGATATGTTCTTCTATATCCTTATTGATGTAAATTTTATGTCCAAGTGATTAGATACCATTTTCACTCTCATCAACTCATTTTCTGAATTTTAAAGTGACGTCGTTAGGCTGTCGGATTTCAGTAAGGGAACTTCTTAACCCACTTTCAATTATTTGGGATAAACCTCTACTTCTTGATTTTATTATGCCAAGATTATGTGTGCAATATATATGTTTTAATTTACACAAACCTTTGTGTGGGTATACTATTTCTACACATAATCATATCATTGATAAATTCTTATGTCATTTAGACGAACTTGTATGGGAAATCATAACTCAATCTCATTTCATTGAGTTAAGTATCTATGCCATTGGTTTTGTTTTTCCAAGAGTATGTGTGAATTACCTATGATTATTTTACACTTAATATCCACTTATATTTGTTGTATTTATATTTGTCACACATAATCATGTAATTGATTTATCCTTAATCTAAGGATACCAGCTTTGTATTTGACTTCATCTCAATCTCCTTTCATTGAGGCATATTTTGTTTTATACACAAATTTATTTTATACGGTGTATAAACCAATTTTACTTTGACTTTTATTTAAAAGGAATCTTATTATATGAAGCGTTTTACTAAACGAAAAAAGGGAATGTTTTGTCGTATGTATGCGGTGACAACAACATTTTCTGCCGCTATGAGTATTATTTGGTCTTTGGCTTCCTCAACAAGCCGTAATGTTTTTAAAATGAAATAAATACCATATACTCTTTTATGTATTTTGGTATTGAAAATGGTTTTTATAAAGTATTTTTTATGTCTATATATTTAAGTGATATATTGTGATCGAAATGTGGAAATGTTTTCTTTCCATTATATTTGTTTTATGTCTTATGATTTCTTAATGGTACTTGGACATTTTATCGGTGGTTACGTGATAAACCATATAACGGGTGGTGCCGTGAATACCAGGACAGGTGGTTATGTTATAACCTCCAATGCATTGGGTATGGAATTCAGCCATATAGTTATTCCATTAATTGATATGTGTGGAAGTTGACCGTATGGTTATTCCATTTAAGTATGTTTATGTCCCAAGTTACCTTTATATGTTATGTGTTCTTTATATGGGTTTTATGGTAATCATTTGGTTACAAAAGGGTAATAAATGGTCTTTTATTCAGTGAAGAGTTTTTACTACTTCATAAAGGTGAAAATTATTACTTTGGTAAATTATTCATGGTTTACTTTTTTTTGAAAAACTAACAGTTTTCCTTCTTTGTGTATACTTTACTGGGATTTTTATGCTCATCCCAAGTTCTGAAATGTTTTCCACAGGACTTAAATATGAATAGGTTCAAGGATGGGATCAAGGAAAGACATGCTATCTTAAACATGGAACTAGACATGTTTCTTTTTAAGAGTTTTTATTTTATGGTAACATAGTAGAAGTGTCTACTTTGTAATATTTTGAGAAGTAATAGTTATGACCTAATTCTCTAAAACTCTAAACCTGAAATGATCATCTATGTGAATTATTCATTTAATTCATGATTATGTAATTTTGTAAGGCCGGGTCCTTATAATCGGTATCAGAGGTCATTTTAGACCACATTAGGGATTGGGAGTTTTCGTTAGACACATGTTTGGTCTCTATAACTATTATTTAAGTTAAATCCTTATTTTATAACTTTTTTTCAGGTAAATTAAAGTCGGTTACGAATAGAATGAGGAGGATCTCAAATGACCTTCCTATCTCATCCTGACGACATGTTTGCAATAATTTTTTCTATGTCATGTTCGGATGATTGTGAAACTTTTTATAGCATACAACTCACTTCCAAGCAGTTGTTTGAGATATCAAACACCTCTACTATACCTCTTTATCATCGTGAATCATGGGTTTTATTTAGATAAATACTATTTTCACAATATTATCATATTTTCAAGAAAGGTAAATATTATCAAGTTATTTCAAATATTTTACATTATCACAGGATTTTGAAGCATATTATGATTTTAGAAATGGTTCTCAAGATAGACACCCTTGCGCAACCTATTTTTATTAAATTTTAAAATATAGTCTCTCAGCACATACTTATGGTATTTTAAAAGGACCAATAATCGAATGTTTCAACTCAAATTATATCCGACTATTTTATAGAAATCATGTTTTATCAAGTGTTTTGGAATTATATGTCATACATGATTATTTTCCAAAATGTTTTCCTGGGAACACCCATATGACCCATGTTGTACAAGGTGTATTTGGATGGAGGAAGAAAAGTATTTTTAAGGATCTCTAAATCATTATTGTAATGCATGGATCTTCTACCTACGTGAACAAGATGACGATGAAACTGAGTGGACGCCATGATCAAGGTGTGTGATTATTCATTTTTGGGAATCATTTTATTTTATCTTATGGTGGTGAAAAAAGACTTCAAGAATTAAGATATTGAGATCATAATGAATTTGGATGAAAATTGGAGGTATAAGGAAACCATTGAGGTTAAAACATGTTAGGGAAATGTTTTTAGTTTTATAAAAAGGACAACCTGTAGGATGGGTGACAACCCATCACATCTGGTAAGGTCCTAGGAATCAAACCCACTACCGGAGGGAAACAAGGGCGCATGGCCTACCACTAGCCTATGAGAAGTCCCTGGTTAGTATGACTTATACTTTTTCGTTAAATGATTTTCTGGATCAAGAATAAGTTGATTTTGGGAACTTATGTTTTATGGATATCCTTAACGTAGGAAAATGATTTGGTGACTGAGTAATAAATGTTATTTTGGAAGATGTTCTCTCTTTCTTGGAAGAAATATATACCTATAGATAATAGAATACTTTGGGATTTCAATTGAGGAGATATGGTGGAATTTTATTTTGGAAGAATCTATGTTTTTATTGAGGACATATGAAATTTTGTTTTATTTATGAAAATGATTTACCTATCTTGGAGAATATGGGATTTGGTTAATTACTTTTCAATACGAGACTTTAAAAGAAATTGATGTTGTTTGGAGATAAATGTTACTATATAACTTGGAAGACAAAGTGATTAAATATTTCAAATATTTGGGTTTCAATCTTAGTTTGGTTTACGTTGAAGAATTTTTGGACAATTGTTTATCAAATGGTCTTCGTTGAACTTTGGGGTTTTTTGGACAAATTTTTGAGATTAAGAATAGATTTCATTTTTATATAGGATTATCCTTTTGTGGATTATCTGATCTCGTAGTAACAATTTTGGTTTTAGAAAGGGTTTAAAGACATGGTAAATATATAGTTCTCTTTTGTGGATTAAGTGATTCTCTATATATTGACTATAGTGCTCTTAATGTGAACAAGTCATCCTAAATATTCATCATTTCGAGAAAGTATGAGTTTTTGTTAGAAATCTGGTAAAAGATGAAAGTATACACGAAAAGTAAGTATTTTTCCATATGATTTAGTTAATCTCAAAAATAAATTCATCAATGAAAAGTAACTTAAAAAATGTTGTTCGTTAACTTTTCCTACTGGGGAATCCAATACCGTTTAACATATCACAAGTTTGTGATTTTTTGGTGGTTAAATTTTCTCCTAAACATGTTTTCTATCACTCTCCCTTAGAACATGACCGTTTTTCTTTCTTCCATATCCATGTTTTCATACTTGGAGTCCTAGTATGGGATAACTCAGGTGACCTTTTTACTTCCCTTTCTTTCTTTTAAAGTGATAGTTTAATTTACTTCTGTTTTAATGTGGAGATTTCAATGAAGTTTCCGAGCCCAGTTTTAAAATTGCGGGGATGCAATTCCTAAAAGGGGGAAAGATGTAACACCCCAGGTAAATAAAGAATATGAAATTTTTATATTTGTCCATATTTGTGAATAAAATGTTAATATTAATTTAAAGGGAATGCTATGGTCGATGGCGTACCCAATATGCAACAATGAGTTTCTTTGAAATCTTATGTTTCACTCTAATAATAAAATAATATTATTTTAAATGGTATTTAACACGTAGATGTTGTATTGGCAGGAATTAATATAACTAACTAATATATGATTATTTATGTTTTTTAAATGTTTTTACATTTATCCAATACAAGATAATGGCTTAAAATAAGAAAGGAATTCAATATTATGCATAATTACTCTAATATTCCCTAAAAGGTCGATTTATCGCCTTTTGATGGAGAAACCTCTTTAAAAATAGTTTTGGGCACTCTTTTAAATTCTCTTAGAACAAATAAAATCTTTCTTTAGAATCGGGACATCAAAATTTACTTTGTGTAAATTTTTGTTATTTTTCTGATAAAGTTCAATTTTTAATGAATAGTGAAAATGTTGTATTTTAATTAAAAACCTCTTTTTAATCTAATTTATTTATATGATTATATTATCTTTTGAATTTATTTTAAAGTTAAATTAGAATATATTTTTACCATTTAATTCAATGGTGGTCATTGGAATTAATCTCACTTAGAAATTGGACTTAAACTAGTGTCAATCTTTTAATAGATATTGTTTCTTAAAAACACGCTATTTGTTTTGACAGCGGGAATTATTTATTAAATTAATTAATGCAAGTTATATGTTTTCAATTTTGTAAAATAGAAATCATTTTTGAATTCGGAATATCAAATATATCTTAGGGTGAACTTTCGGTATTTTTCTGAAAAACATCAATTTTTTATGAATAGTGAAACCACTAAGTGGTAGTTAAAAAACTGATTTTTAGTGTAAATGAATCTCTACCACTTTTGTGATTTTATTTTCAATAATACGAAATATATGGTTTTCATTAGGATGTAAAATTTGGTTCAATGGCATTAAATTAATTTTTTGGTGAAGAGTAACTTTTAGGTTTTATTAATCGTGATTAAAGGTAATTAGTGTAATTTAAGGTGAAAATAATGTTTTAATAATATTAAATGACCTATACACATGTCCTACCCTCCCTGGATGTTTCATGGATTACCAATACAATCCATGGGTCAACTTGGCGACCCCATGGAGCAACCTTTGTAGGAAAATGACATAAATAACTTTTTATTTAAAGTTAAAATAAAAATGTCACAAACCTGTATTGTTTTGCTAAAAAAAATTACATGGAGTTTTACAAGTCATAAGTTTGACTATAAATATTAATTGGAAAGCTAAAAAGATTTCGTACATCATGATATTTTTTTCTTATAATTTTTATACATTAAATAAATTAAATTATTTATGACACCATGATGAAGCAGCAATTACCTCATTATTTAACGATTTAAATAAAATGAAAAGATGATTTAAAATATAAGACCTACACTTGTCAAAAACCTATTGTATGAGTATATTTAGAACCCTTATCACCTTATCCTAGAAATTTATCAATGTGGGACCTTAAAAATCTGAAACTCATTTTAATATAAAGTAACATTTCTTGACTTTCCAAGAGTTTCCCTCCTCCCTCTTATAAAAGGCCCCCACCTCTACCTCCTTACCCACACATCTCAAGCCATTGGATCGGACAAACTCTGCTCATTTTGTCTCTATGCATCCCTCTATTACTCCTAGAGGAATTAACTTGGGAAGAAAGATCTTCAAAGAACCCTTTTGGTTCAAACCAAGAAGAGTTACCCGATTTTAAGGTAATGTCTCCACTTGTGTTCTTTTGTTTTATTTTTCTTCTCCAACCCTCTAAACTCTTTTTATTCCTTTCTTCTATAACAACACCAGTATCTTCAATATACTAGGATTTTTTTATGTGAATTACTAGAGCTACACTTACACACACCTTCATCTAATGGTTAAATAACATATTGTTTCTGTGGATGGCGAATTTCTGCCCCACGAAACGATGACTATTCAATCTTCACTTAACACCTTTCATGGTGGCCATTATGATGTCACTATATTTTATATATGATATATATGGTATTTAGGTTTTATATATGCTTCTTAATTTTATATTTAAAACATGCCTTTATGATTTTCATGTTGTGCAAATGCGATAATTTCATACGAGGAAGTGTGGACTACCGCCCCTCAAGTGATGTGACTCGTTCATGAAATACATGGAATGTATAAAGAATTAAATTAATAAAAATATGTGACCTATATAAAATATATATTATACTGGAATTATAATATATATATCTCAATTATTTTTAATTCCATTATTATGAAAAAGAAATGAAAGTATCGTTCATGCGTATGTACGGCCTACCGTCTCAATGAACGGTGCATTTCATTTCTTTTTATCTCCTAATGTTATGGAATAGTATAAAATTAATATGTACTAGATATATATGATATTTATATCATTAATTCTATTCTGGAGATGATTTACTTATAACTACATGGACAATCATTTTCAAACAAGTTCATTTTTGACTCATGTACTAAACATCGACAAAAATGTCTGATATGAACTCACATTATTAACCAATTATTATAACATTATAACATGTGAAATGAACTGAATAATAATCTTTAAAGGATGTCCTTAAGAAATTATAAATTGACCAAAGTTTATTATTCATGAGTATAAAGAAACAAACAATACAAGTCAGACTTGAGGTAAGGGATCCTACCTATCTCTTTCGTTTTAAGTACTCTCTTTTATGTCGTTTCTTTTAAGCTCCTATTTCTTATGTTGGGGGGATTTTATTTTATATTCCTCATACTTTAATTTTTATGTTAATATGATGAGATACCCTATTTTATTTCATCAATCCATTTTGTTGGAATTTTTAAGTGGTGTCGTTAGGCTTCCGAGTTTTCGTAAGGGGTTTTTCATCTCAGTTTTATTCCCGTGAGATTTATGCTACATTTTCCACCATTTACATTGAGTGGTATATGTACTTACCATTATTATACTCCTTGTGTAATATAATTTCTTTTATTATTATTTAAATCTATGTTTTATAGTCCTTCTTTCAGGGGGTGTACGTTTCGAAAGTTACCCAAATCGGTAAGGGAACCTTTCACCCTCCTCTTTCTAAAATACTTCTTTTGTTATGTATTTTAATTCACATTATATTATGTTGGGATATGTTCTTATATATCATTATTGATGTAACTTTTATTTCCAAGTGATGATATATAATTTTTTCTCTCATCAACTCATTTTCTGAATTTTAAAGTGACACCATTAGGCTGTCGGATTTCTGTAAGGGAACTTCATAACCCACTTTCAATTATTTGGGTTAAACCTCTACATATTTATTTTATTATTCCAAGTTTATGTGTGGAATCTCTATGTTGTAATTTCCACAAACCTTTATGTGGATATACTATTTCTACACATAATCATCTAATTGATAAATTCTTACGTCATTTAGACGAACTTGTATGGGAAATCATAACTCAATGTCATTTCATTGAGTTAGGTAACTATCCCATTAGTTTTGTTTTTTCAAGAGTATGTGTGAATGAACTCTAATTATTTTACACTTAATCTCCACCTATATGTGGTTTATTTATGTTTGTCACACATAATCATGTAATTGATTTATCCTTAATCTAAGGTTACCGACTTTGTATGGGACTTCATCTCAATCTCCTTTTATTGAGGAATATTTTTTTTATACACAACTTTATTTTATACGGTGTATAAACCCATTTTATTTTGACTTTTATTCAAAAGGAATATTATTATACGAAGCGTTTTACTATGCGAAAAAAGGGAATGTTTTTTCATACGTATGCGGTGACAACGACCTTTTCCGCCACCGTGAGTATTATTTGGTCTTTGGCCTCCTCAACTAGCAGTAATGTTTTTAAAATGAAATAAATACCATATAATATTTTATGTATTTTGGTATTGAAAATGTTTTTTATAATGTATTTGTTATTTCAATATATTTAAGTGATATAATGTGATCGAAATGTGGAAATGTTTTCTTTCCATTATATTTGTTATATGTCTTATGATTTTATAATGGTACTTGGACATTTGATGGGTGGTTATGTGATAAACCATATGATGGGTGGTGCTGTGAATACCAAGATGAGTGGTTACGTTATAACCTCCAATGTATTGGGTATGGAAGTCGGCCGTATAGCTATTCCATTATGTGATATGTGTGGAAGTCGACCGTATGGTTATTCCATTTAAGTATGTTTATGTCCCAAGTTACCTTTATATGTTATATGTTCTTTATATGGGTTTTATGGTATTCTTTTGGTGACAAAAGGGTAATTAATGGTCGTTTATTCAGTGAAGTGTTTTTACTACTTCATAAAGGTGAAAAGTATTACTTTGGTAAACTATTCATGGTTTACCTGTTCTTTTGAAAAACTAACAGTTTTCCTGATTTGTGTATCCTTTACTGGGATTTTTATCCTCATCCCAAGTTTTTGTAATTTTTTCCACAGGACTTAAAGATGAATAGGGTCGAGGATGGGATCAAGGAAAGACATGATATCTAGAACATGGAACTAGACATGTTTTTTTAAGAGTTTTTATTTTATGGAAACTTAGTAGAAGTGTCTACTTTGTAATCTTTTGAGATGTAATAGTTATGACCTATTTATATAAAACTCTAAACCTGAAAAGATCCTCTATGTGAATTATTCATTTAATTCATGATTATGTAATGTTTTAAGGTCGGATCCTTATACCATGTGCAACATATCCTTTTCTTACTTCCTGCGAATATATCTATGATGCCTTTTAGCCTAGATACCTAGTTGTTGTTGATTGTTTACCTAATCCAGGTTTTGGTTTCATTTGATAATAATTATAATATACTTGGAAGAAATTACTTTCTAAGTATAGTGGATTAAGTCTCACCATGAGATCAAACATGTTATTTATTCTAATATGTCACTGTTTTGTTTTTCTATTATATCCTAGATTAGTTTTTTTTCAATAGATAAACTATTACTTTGATAAAAAATATTATGTTGTGTTTATATTTTTTTATGTCTATGTAAATTGGTTTCAAATGTTACTAAATTTCTAAATAGTTATTTACTTATACAATATCACACTTCAAGAAATATTTTATAATAACAAATTTTATATAGATATGTTGTTTTGATTAATTTTCCAGTTTATTTTATTAATGTATTTTTATATAATACTAATTTTAAAATAATTATATATCGTAAAATAAATTCATCCACTCCTAAGTTACACTCTTTGAATTAATTTTGGTATCAAAGTCTTATTTTAAATTAATGATCTCAACAATAATTTTAGTTGTATTCTAATGATCTAAATTTTATGTCTATTCTAAATTTTATTTCTTCACAAACATTAGAAAAGAAGGATATACTACCAACATAATACCTGATCTTATTGGTATAAATTAGAATACATTGAAAATGAAAATAAAAATTCATTGATAAATTATGTGTTTTGACATTTGGTCTGTAATAGAATATCAATATGAAATGATGATAACTACAAGAATTACTTGGTTCGATGCTACATAATTTTTTTACAATAAAAATTTTATATCTAATAATTCATTGTTTTGTGCATTAGGAAATGATGAATTTAATTGAATATCTACATGAAAATATTAATTTCAATTATGGGATACATTATCGATTTTGCATGAAGGAAACTTGAATGTCAATGAAATGAGATTAAATACACACATAATCTAGTATGATACTTTTAAAATGAAATTTAATGAAACAATTGGTGATATGTATCTCATTTTCAATGAAATAGTAAATATCATGAACACACATGAAAAAAAAATTAACATTCGATGACAAAGTTATGAGATTGCTCAGATTCATAGTAGATAGATGGAGAGGAAGATCTATGTCAATTAGAGAATATTATGATGTAAGTAAACTACCTATCAAGGAATTGATATGAAATATGGGGATGTACGAAGATAATATTACTGCCAACAAAAGGATTGATGATGATGAACCAAAAACATTTAGTAGTCTTCAAATACACTACCTTTAGACAAAGAGAAAATGTAAATAAATAAAGATAATAGTAAAGAAGAATCTCCAGATGAAAGTGATGATGATATGGACAACATGGATAGAAGTTTCATGAAATTTATAGTAATATAAGTTCTTTAAAAATTAAAATTGCAAATAATATTAATACAATAAATAAAAGTTACAAAAGGAGTGGAAAAGGGATGACACTCAAAATGAAATCACCTGTTATGAATGTAAGAGGAAAGAACACATTACAGTTGACTATCCAAAATTGAAATATAAAGAGAATTATGGGGATAAGGATAGAAGATAAAAGAGACCCATGAATGAAACTGGGTGTGCCTCCAGAGATAGATCATGTGACTCAAAATGAAATTAAGAAGATAAATATGACATGGAAAATATGTTCTTTACAGAAATCACATAAAATGTACAAAATATTCTTCACATTTCTCTTACTAATATTTCATACATTTCAGAAATTTATGAAAATGAGGATAATGAGGAGAACATGAGTAGTGAAGATCTATATGATTACTATTAATTTTAGGAAGACAATTTTCATGAGATGAAGGATAAATGTATGCCACTTAAAAAACAGCATTCCCTAACATTAAATTTTAAAATCAACCATATGATTTGAAAAGATATAAATAATCAACTATTGAAAGAATTAAAAGAGTTAAAATTGCCAAATTAGCAGTTACAGAAATACCTAGAATGGTTTAATAATGGTAAGAAAACATTAACTCAAATATTGGGAAAGCAAGTTGCTGCCATGTACATATATTCCATAGGTTACCAACCAAGACTGATAAAAATTACCATAACCAGATTAACATCAAGCATTAGTCCTAAAAAATAATATTCTGAAAAGACATACCAAACTAGACCTAGTAAATTATTTATTTTAAAAATCTAAAATCCATTGATAAGAAACATGTTATGCAAATATGTATATCGAAATAGGTTATTACTTATATAACTGAATCCAAGTGGATTTGGGTACCAAAATAATTTTTTTACAAACATTGTACACTGGGAAACCAATTTGGAAACCACATGAAAATTACAATGGTATTTGGACCATGGATGTTTTAGACATATGTCTGGTGAGAATATAAATTTAAAAAATTTGATTAATATTTATGGTGGTCATGTGACTTTTGGATACAATTATTAAGGAAAATCAGTAGCCTTTGAAAAGTTAGTAATTCTAATTCATTATTAATATCCAATGTTTTTCATGTAGATGGTTTGAAATACATTCTACTTAGTATATATCAATTATTTCATAATGTATTTTAGGTAAAATATGAGGATAATTCATGCCATGTTTTTAATGATAATAATGTGTTGATTTTTTCTTTAGTAAATCATAATATTTATTCTATTTATATAAATTCATTATATTCTAAAAATAAATCTAGATTATGTTCCTTTAAATAAGAATATTGGATTGGGAATATGAGACTATGACATTTCAATATTCATTCACTTAGAAATCATACCAAGAAATGGTTTGTTAGATACCTACCAAATCATGAATTCTTAAAATATAGATTTTGTGATGCCTTCCAAATAAGAAAACATCCTAAGAATTCATTATATATATGAATGAAGTTTCAACCTCTCAACATCTAGAGTTATTTTATATGGATATATTTTGACAATATAGATTCTATTTTTTAAATGGAAAACATTATGAATATGTCCTTATAGTTGAATTCTTTAGATACACATGTATATTCATTCTAGATCAAAAAAGTTAAGCTTGGAATTACTTTATTAATTATTCCAAATCATTAGAAAAACATAGTGGTCATAAAATTAAGACCTTAAGTAGTTATCATGGTCATGAGTAAAAAAACCATGACATTGAATAATTTTTATCACAAAATGGTTATAATCAAATTTTTTTGTACCTAGTATACCATAGAAAAATGGTTTGTTAGAAAGAATAAATAGGACTCTTCAAGAGATATGTTGGACTATGCTAAATGAGTATGACCTACCTTTATAATTTTGGGCTAACGCTGTTAATGAAACATTTTATACTATAAATAGAGTATTAATATAAAATTTATTAAAAAGAGGACCTTATGAGCCAGGTAATAATAGAAATACAATGTTTATTTACATTATAGTTGTTTGTTGAAAATTTATTATTCTAAATACAACTAATAATTTGGAAAAATTACATCAAAGAGTGTTGCAAGAATGTTACTTGGGAATTCAACTTCTATTAATTCATATAAACTATTAATAAGTGATCCATAATAATGGAATAATCTATTCACATTAAATTTGATGAAATTGATCCAATTGAAACTACGACTATCGTATAAAACCATGAGGGTGATCTTAAAACTATGCATCTCAATTATAAATCATATGAAAATAATATGAAAAAAAGAAGATAGTTCAACTAGAAATATTCTAAAACCTGAACTGGAAGTAGATATTGAGTCTACCGGTCCCTCTTCTCAAAGACCCATTAGGACTCATAGACACCACACCTTAAATGTTGTAATAGGAAACCTAGACAGATGTAGATATAACAGATCTTCCCTTAGAAATAAAGTCGAACACCATGCATTCTTATTACAACTTAAACCTAGGAACAGTAATGATTCCATTAGTGATGAGTTATGGGTAATATCCATGCTAGAAAATATAATTAATTTTAAATGAGAAATGTTTTGGAACTTTTTTACATGCCTAAATATAGAATAACTATTTTCAATAAGAGGGTGTTTGGAAACAAGGTTAATGAGTATTGAACTATAGTAAGAAATAAATATACCCTAGTTTCACAAGGTTAGAATCAAGAAGAATGTATGTATTATGAAGAAACTTTTCCACCTGTAGAGAGAGTTGAAGAAATTAGGATACTACTTTACTATGCAGTACAATTGGATTTAAAATTATATCAACTAGACGTCAAATGTGAATTCATAAATATATTTATAATTTAAAATGTTTTTATTGAAAAACCCCCAGGATTTCAAAATCAAAACATTCCTAATTGATTTTTTAAATATAAAATTGTTTTATATATTTTAAAATAGGCTCCTAGAGCATGGTATGATTGGATTACCTCTTATCTTATTTCAAAAAGTTTTTCAGAAGATATAGTTGATCCGATTAATTTTATAAAAAAATTCAAGAGGTGTTTTAATTGTAAAAATATATCTATATGATATTATTTTGGGATTTACAAAATCATCCATATTTAAATATTTTCCAAACAAATTAAAAATAAATCTGAAATGAGTTTAATGGGTTAACTCATATTCTTTCTGGGATTTTTGATTTTCAAAATAAATATGAAATTATCCTAAATAAAAAAAATTATACTGAATAAATTTTAAAATATTTTAACTATAATGTCCCAGAATTATTTAAAATACCATGAGTTCCACCTATAAACTAGATCATTGTGAAGCTGTAAATTAGTAGATCAAACTAGTTATAGAGGTACAATTGGTAGTCTTTTGGACATAATTGCAAGTCAGCATCAAATTATGTTCACTGTGTGTATGTGGGTTCACTTTAAATAATATCCATAAGAGTCAAATTTATTAGCTGTCAAAATAATTTTTAAATACATCAATTATATAAAATATTTAAAATTGATCTATCCAAGAGTAAATTATTTTAATTTAATTAGTTTTTCAGATGCTGATCTTGCGGGCTTCAAGTTAGATAGAATACATGCATCAAGAATATGTCATTATTTTTGAAAATATCTAGTATCATAGCATATTGATAAGTAAAATTCAGTTTCACTATCTTCTATAGAAGATGGATAGATAGCTACAAGAAGTTTCTACCCAAAAATCTTGTGGGAGAAATGTACTTTACTAGACTTTGGATAGAAATTTATAAATGTACCTATAAATTCTCACAACACCAGTGGAATAAATATTTCCAAATATCTAGTATCTTCATCTAGAAGAAAATTTAATAATTTAATACATCAGTTATTGGGAGATCATTATCAAAAGGAAGATCTAAATTTAGAATTTATTGGAACTAAATATCAGAAAATTGATATGTTCAAAAATCATTAGAATTAAGATAGATTAAACTACATCAAACATGAATATGGATTTAGAAATTTTACATAATAACTCACCATTTATAAGTCATTGTTGATAATTATTTGTTGATGAGTTACTGTTGATACGTCAACATTTATGAGTCGCCATTGATAGGTCACAGTGGATGATTCACCATTAAGATGTCACCATTAATGAGTCACCATTGAATGATACATTGTTACTTTTTATGTTAATGTTGTTTCATTACAGTTGAAAATTTATTTTACCCATTTTTTCAATATTATTTATTACATATTTAGAATTTATAAATTATATATATATCAGGATAAATATAAATCAATTCAACTCACCTAAAAACCAAATCTCCTAAACCTTTTCCTCTCCTCTAAAACCAGTCATTGTTCTCCCTTATTCCACTAAAGCCTTCAACCAAACTGAATGGTTCATGCGATATGAGTTGTATAATTGTATCTAGAAGAGTTTATTTCATCTACGAAACAAAAGGTATCAACAAGAATCTTGAATGTAGTTTCATAGAACCCACATCTAGTAAAGTGAGATGTCGAAGTAGAAAAAGAGACCAATGTGAAATGGATCCCAACTATTAGTTCCCTTGTATTAATGGGTATCAAAAAGTAATTGGATGACTTTTTCCCTCAAATCAGTAAAATAATTATCTGAGGATAGTCTATGATTTTTATCCGAATTTGGAATTTATTTTATGAATGAAAGTGGATATGATATGAAGTCTCATTTATGTAAAATATATTTCATTATCTTTAAGGGAATTGAAAAATTATTACAGGGATATCAAAAAGGATCTTATGAGGATATTAAAGGTAGTATACAAAGTGACAGTGAAATTTTCTAATATGAAGAGGCTCTCCTACTATTGAATAGACTTAGTTCACTAATGGGACCTACAGATGTAGAACATGATGTTGACCATATGTTTCTACTCATTTTTTTAAAACATGTTATCTGTCTAAGAAAATGAGATTTCAATACCATGCAATATCAAGATGGTAATTTACCATATATGGTGAGAAGATGGAAAATAATTTATATGTTTATATTCTTGAAAGTTCATATATATGAGATGAAAATGAAGATATCATGTATGAAACCCATAGTTTATCCTAAAATGATATCTCTTATTTTAGATGCAAAAGAATAAGTTAAATAACGATAAGAAACTAAGAGAAATTTTGTGATTTTTTCGTGTAAAAAATTATTTTTAAAATGGTGAAAGTATGATGGAATTCATGGAAGAAATGTTGGCTAAGAGAAAATGATAAATTGAATAAGTAATTCAGTACTATTGATGAACCAAAATGACATATGTATGTGAGGGGTCTAAATCTCATAACAGATGAGATATTTGAGTACTCTGATGCAGATATTAAAATAGTTAAACTTGCAGTAAAAGAAGAATATGAATTGTTTTCAGTGGAGCTGGGGTGTGACATAGATAATCCAAAATATCCTCCAAAAGATTCTATTAAATCTTTATGCCCAGAAAGTTCTCTTCCAACCCAAGAATATCTTATAGATTAAAATGATGATGAAGATACTAAAGTTTCTAGTAAGGATTAGTTTATGTTATCTTTTTATAGAACTTATGATGATCATAATTGTATGGTAAATGTAAGTATTGATAATTTTTATAATGAAGAAAATATTGACATTATGGATCATGAGAAATCCAATAGAATTTCAGGTAATGATGATGAGGGTCATGATGAGGATCTTAATGATGGAGGTAAATATGGTGGACCTGATCATATAGATTATCCAAATATTGAAGTTGGTACTAATCATGAAAATTTAAGTGATAAGAGTCAAGATTTTCCCACTGATCAAGACCAAGAAATAATTTAGTTAAATCCTTCATCACCATTGGTATCAATTTCTACAAGTAATGAGTCTCAATCTAAAGACAATGATATGGCTAAATTAATTCACATTAAAGAAAAAATGTGGAATCTATATATGAGGGGGAGAATAAGAATATTCCTATTGATCGGTTTGTACAACTAGATCACACAAAACAGATAGATACCATATAGACCAGTATTACTAATATTTCCCCTTATATACATAAAATTGATCCATGCTCTCGCATATCAAGAGACTCTTCAATATATCTTTATAATACACCTTTAGTTAGTTCTTTTGAAGAATGGGAGAAGCATCTAGGTAATTTTAGACATGGATTGGATTATAGTGAATCAAAAAATGGTAATTACAATTTTATAGAGGAGAAATATCCATAGTGGATCAAATATTTAAATCTAGGGAGTTACATCATTTTACTATCATGGATACATATTGATCATCTATGGTTGATGTGCCTCATGAGAAAATAAATCCTATTCCTGGTCAACCTTTTCTACATCTTGATATAGTATCTGATGCTAATTTGGATTCTTTTTAGAGGAATGTACATTTTGAAGTGGAATCCTTGATAATAAATTTGGTTTTAGATTTTACAGAAGTATTGATTTCTCAAGCATCTTCAATTTCCCAACTCAGTGAATATTGCACAATTTATTTGGTTCAATTATTTATTGGAACTTTTTCTATAAAGGTATAATGTTTGAAATCCTTATTACAAGGTCTACACTCCAATATTTCATAATTTATGACTTTCAAATCTCAGAAGAATGAAGTTTTTGGTGCTTTGGACTAAACATAAATTGAACCACCTCCTTCTCCAATTCAACTTGTTACATATCTACTACAATAAATTAGCAGGGAAGATATCATAAATGTTATGGGTGATGTGACCACTCATGAGGACCGTATTCAGTAAATATATCATCATGGGGACCATATCTTTAAGATGATCCAAGAATGTTCAATTTATCGTAGGAATGACAAAGACCTCACCAAGAATGTCATACAATATTATATGTCTAGGATTTAAACAATGAATTTTATGTCAAGTAATTTCAAATTTCATACAATGAACATGATATTGCCACCAGTGATAAGGGAATTAAAATAATATGTGAGATAGTTGAAATTTCTCACAGTATCTGAGTATAGATTCATGGATTAGAAAGGGGATTCCATTAATGCAATAGAAAGGCATGGTAATATAATCATGGATTTTATCAACACAATGAAAACATTACTCCATATCAATAATACAACTATTATTTCCAGAAAATAAATTAATGTGACTATAGTTCTTTCAAACTCAATGACATATATAGTTTCATATACAATTGTAGTAAAAACATAGTCACATGGTCTTATACCTATTTCATTTCTACCTATGAGTTTGTCCCCATAATATTCAATCAGGCACCTCAGAAAAGGTCTTTAATATTAGCCACTTCATCCTCCTACCACAATACTTTCCATTATGTCCATTTCGCTAAATTACACATCTAATCCCCCCCCCCCCACCAAGATAGATATAGTGATAGATATATAGAAAAAGGTAGTGAAAGGGGAATGGAAATAGAAAAGAAAAGGTTGATCAGCCGCCACCCTCTAACTAGTGAATCTGATTAAATGATGTCTCTTTCATGGGGATCATGTTTTATATTTTCATTAATATATATATGTACTAACCAAATTATTAAAAACTATTTAATAATATATCCTTTTTTTATTCAGATTTTATTTCTTATACTACTATTTTATTTTTTTATAATCTTAAATTGGGAGATAAATTTGCATTTTTATTTATACAGGGAAGGCACAAAAATTCAAATTAATTTTGTCACATCTTCTTTTCAATTCATATATATTATAGAATATTAATTAAATTTTTTTAAACTCAAATAAAACTCTGATTATTTATAATACCCATATAGTAAATTATTTATAAAATCTGATGTTTTGTGATCATAAAAAAGCGGGAGAATGTTGTAACCTCTTTGAAGAACATGTTTGACACTCTATTAATTTAAATATCTGAAACTAAGATTATTTTAGTACAAATGATTCAGATATTATTTGATAGAATATTATATTTTAAGTCTATTTATATAATAATCATGATATGTCTTATGGTGAGTCATAATTTCCCAGGAGTCACTGTTACATATAGACTCTGAGTCACTGTCACCAAAATAACGGTCTACCATTATACTTTGATTTGTTGTTACCACAAGAATGAGACATGGTAAGACCTGGGTCTTAATTAATACAATAATGAACTACAACAAGATTTCATTCACCTTTATCATGGGATTATGAAGTTCCACCATATTCTTGTTACCATTTTTGTCTGAATACTATTGAGTAAATGGATCAAGGGATATTTAATTATGTAGTTATTTTGTACCGAGTCTTCAGGACATTGTCAAAGACAGATATGAGGATTGTGTATCTACTTATTAAATATATACGATAATGATATCTCACTTTTTTATAAGGAAAAAGTCATCATACATATACAATGATATGTTACTTATAAATAATTGGGAAACTAAATCATTGAATTCTTACTAGCTAACTAATTCATGTTCTTTGAATATCGAATGACACAGAAGAACATAAATCATCCACAATATTGATTGATACACTAATATAGCTCAACTATAACATTCATAAATATTTTCTATGATATCTTGTATTCACTATTTTTTCTAAAATGAAACTTGGATTATTCAACAGTTCTAATCTGAGGAATACAATCATTCATGACATATTAGACTTTATATTTGTATTCTTTTGTGTAGAGTGTGGTTGCCTTATTATTGTACAAAAAGTGACTCTTGCACATACCAAAATAATAATTTTTATTTCTTATTTCTTTTGAAATGTTTCCCACTATGTTTTCAAAATAGGTATATATGTGACCTCTGATTTTCATACATCCCATGAATAACTGTGGAGGACGCTTTTTAGTTTGGAAATCTAGTTGCTATAGATTATTTACCGGATACATATTTTCGATTAATTTAATTGTAATTACAATCTTCTTGTAAGATGACGATTTTCAGGTTGAGGGGATTAAGCCTCACCTTGAGACAGAGCCTTATGCTTATTCTGTCATGTCATTGTTGTGCTTTACTATTATATCCAAAATTACTTTTTACCTACAAACAAAACTATTAATTTGATATTTAATTTTATATAGTGTTTATATTTTCTTCTATCGAAGTAAAATAATTTCAAACGTTAATGTATTTATATACATGATTTTAACTAAGACCCAATCACTCTTTAATAAATCCTTTAAAAGGATACATCTTATATTGATTTATTGTGCTGATTAACTACCATGTTTATTTAACTAAGGGGTTTTTATTTCAATCAAGTTATTAACAAATGTTTTATCTGGAACTCAATTCAACCTCATGAATTACTCAATCAGACCATAAAAATAAGTTTTGAATTCAACCTATCAAAATTTGGGTAATAATAATTTTTTACCTTTTTTATAAAAACATTGGGTTTTAGTCAAAATAATATTTTTTCATAAAACTCGTTATAATTTTTACATTGTATAAGAACGAACTATAATCCTAAAAGACCTATTTAGTAATAAAATATTAATTTAATAAATAAAAACATGGATTATTAAATATTCAATGAAGTATAAATTCTTTATCCTACATTTTTAGAACTAATTAAAAAGTTACGTTAATTATGAGAATTTTTTTGTCTTTTTAATCAAGTATTTTAAAGGGAAATTAGTTTTTTGATTTCCTTAATATCCTATTAATGTTTATTACTTTATATAAAATTAAATCTTTATAAAAAAATATGTAGTATATTTTTATCTTGTATATAAATTTAATGATTAAAACTCATATTTTTTAAAAACTTATTTTTATATGATTAAGTGTGTTTATTTTAAAGATAACATTTAGCACGTTTCAAAATATTATTAAAAAAATTATATTCAAATTTTAAATCATAGAGATAAAATTATGTAAAAGGCTAAATCCAATTTTTTTAAATTAAAATTGATTTCTAAGGTTAAAACTTATTTTCCAAGGCAAAATAAAATCAGTGAAAAAGCTGTAATGTCAAAATAAACTGTCATCAAACACTCATATTTTCTATAAAATGATTTTTTATAGTTTTTTTTGATGAAAAATAACTATCTCCTCCTCATTTTTCATTTTATATCCTTTTTTATTGAATAGTTACCTAAATTAATGAACAATTAAGGGTTTTTACTAAAATTTCCCTTCCCTTTACATGTAAAAGGATAACACTCCAACCACATTAAGAGTAGAATAATCTTAGTATTTCCCATTGAATATATATATTTTCCCCTCCTAATGAACTCTCTATCATTAAAATTCATATGGTTGCAGTTAGTTTGAATACAGACATGATTTTGGAGGAAACATCCAAGGAATATTAAGTTCATTAAGATCATTATTATCAACTACTTTAATTTTAAACTTAATTATCATCATATAAATTTATTAAATATATAGTATTATAAAAATATATTGTAATAAATTATATACCATAATGATACTATATTATGTTCATTATTATTTTTTATTTTTCTATCCCATATATTAATAAAATTGGAATCATCGTTCATGGGTACATGCAAACTAAAACCTCCATGAGAAATAAAATTTATTTTTAATTACCACCCATAATTGTTGGTTCTCAGAGTGTATTTAATGAATAAATATTATTATTAATACATAATTATGGTTATGTAATGAATAATTATTGTTCCTATTAATGATATAACCCCCAAATGTTCATCGTAATTTCAATCCTTTAAAACAAGCATGGAGAAAGGAAAATATTTTCTTCAATTTATGTAATATTTTTATATCAATTACTTACTATTATAATTAATTTAGAGTTATGATATAAAAATATAATAAATACTGAAAAATAATATTATTATTCTGTTATATTTATATTACCAGAAAACTACCCCTTAATCGTTCATTGAATTGGGGTATGTTCATATTTTGGTTGCTTTGAGAACCTACTTGAACAATAAAATGAGATAAATCCTTGAATGAATATATAAAAATAATTAGAACAATAATATCATATAAATGGGTGAATATTTATTTTTAGATATTATATCAATATTTATTTCATTAATTAATAAAACACCCTTCTAATAGTAATAATCATTAAAAAAACTTATTATCGATTCTATATTCAAGGAAAAAGAGTAATAAAAATCATGAATTGAATTAAAAAATTTAAAAAAATTATCACAAAAACCCCGAATAAGTACTTTAATGATATATTTATGATGAAATTTGGATGAAACATGTTTCCATACACCTTTATTATGAAACCGGTAAAAATGATCCAAACTGTTAAAACCTGATGTGGAAAATATTATTGAATTATATAAAACATTACTAATTATAAAGAGAAGTTTAAAAAATATATTATTGAAATTATAAATCAAGTGATTAAGATACCTTGTTTGTGGTATAGGAGGTTAAAGTATGATATTGGAATTCATGATATGAGGTAAGGTTCTTCCATCCCAAATTCCTCTATTTAGTACATGTTCGGTATTATACACCTAATTTACATTATTTGGGGTATTTAATACCTATTTGAGATGTTATATAATGAAATTACTTTCTTCAGGGTATTTTAATATCTATTTTTACCCCTATATTTCAATAGGATATATTTGAATTTCTACCCAAACCATAAGTTTCTTTTTTCACATCAATTTTCATTATTTGTCTCTTATTATATTCTAAACCAATTTGCTTTTGTATGGTGCATACATTAACTTGGAATATATTTTATCATGTTAATCATGAAATTTAGGGGATTTAATATTCTCTATTTTTATCCCTCAAAAATATTATTTAGATTTAAGAGTCACCAAAACTATTGTAAAATTGAATATTTCCAATTTTTTGAAAACCATCAGATGTTTTGGTAATGTAAAGGTTCATGTAGTTTCCTGTAAAATAAATCCTTATATATATACTAAAAATTGGTTTTAGATACAACATATATCTACCAAGGGGTAATTACCTTGAAAATGTTTGGTTGTGTATTGCCCTAATCATTACCCTAATGACCGAAGGGATGATCTATGACTACACACCTATCTGGACACTCTAATATGACATGATTGAGAATATTCACATACTCATAATGAACCATGATGGATGATTTTTCTAAACATTCATGGGTATACTACTAATACCGATAATTGAACCCTATTATTTTCTACCAATTATATCCAAACACATTAAAAGGTTCTATTTTCACTATATTTCATTGAAAATGGATATTCATATTCTATTAAAACAATATCTTTGTTCACCAAAATATGTTCCCCTATAAAACCACATTATAGTATTAAAATGGGATTTATTTTATTTAATTATTTATATTTATATGGATATAAAATTATTCATTTAGAAATTGGTTCATTAAGAAATTGTATGAAATGTTGTATTTACCCATATTGAGAATTAACTAGACATAATTATGTGATCGATGGGAATATGAATCTTATATTCTTAAATTAATTGATATTTCTCATGATATACTTGTTTTTTGTGTGTTCCTCACCCCAAATAGGATAGATTGTTTATATATGTCATTCAAAACTTGTTTTCGAGGTCAGACATTATTAATTAAATCATAATGTGATCCTTGATTACTATTTTAAATGTTTAAATATATTATAATGGATATTATATTTCATTATTTTCTATTTATTATGGATTTATGTTTCACATTTATTCCTACCATACCACTTATTCCATTATTATGTTGAGAAATAAACAGTAGTGTGCTACTCCTTACTCAACATCTTAGCTCACCTTTATTTTTTCTATTACATAGAAAACCCATATAAAAACTATGTGTAATTTAATAGGATATTATTGAAGGAATATTCATATTAAAACAAGGTTATCATGTTTTATTTAATGTTTTCAAATGTTTTATATATAGGTATCTAGTCTATTAGGACTACTAAATTGTTAAATCCTTTTTAAAATATTGTATTCAATACCCTTAATGTAATTTGACTACTGAAATTGGCTTTTTAGAATCAAAGATGTTATAGTTGGTATCTATGGATGTATAGTAGTAACCTTGGGGTTAAGATTTAGATTAACCTAGATAGATATCCTATGTACTATGAAAAAACCCACCATATTTCTAGTGAAAACTATAAAAAATTAATAGGAATTTTATGTTTAAATTCTTTATCATGAGATAATTATGTGTATATAATTATATAAAGATGGTAAATAACCAGAATAATAAAAACTGTAGAAAAATCTATATTCAATGATGTGATAGTCCACCTAAGTAACTTAATGAAGAGATAGTTCATGGTAATTAGTTCATTACCATGCATTAATGCTTTTTATTATTATTATATGTAAGATGTAACAACAGGGAGCATTAACAACGCATGCACTCAGGGGGCCTAATGTAATGTAACACTAAGGCGTCCTTTAATAGGTAGGGGCTACACAAGCGGAAGGGCCTACACTCAACACGAAGTGCCTACCCTAAGGAGTTCTTTACCCTCTTTATAAAAACTAATCTCACCTGTATAGAATGTCCTACTAATCTTAAACATGGTTAACATTGTTGTAATGACTTATGATGAAAAAAACTCCATCACTATATAAAAATACTAATCAATTTTTTTATGAATGAAGTTACAAGTCCCAAAAGAATAATTTTATTACAATGTGATTAAGGTAAAAAGAAAAAAATCATCATGATTGTCTATTATCTAAAGGTAGATGTGGATCAAGGCTGATAGCTATAAAAACACTAAAAAGGAGGGTAAAATAAACCATATGGAATCAGAGTATTTTATTGTGTCATAACATTAAAAGTACTTTCCACTTGAAAAAATAGAATAAATTGATGGGAAATTAATATTCATAGAAAAAAGGAGGTGGAAAATGATGAAGAGTAAAAGGATAAAATTAAAATGTTATCTAGACTTGCCTCAAACAATATATGTATTATATAAAGAATGATTGTTCAATTCGTAGATGGGTTAAATTATAGAAACTGAATGTCGTTTGTCGCTAATTCATTTCATCAAATGATAATATAGTCTCATTGGCCTTTAATAAAAAGTTGTTATCAATAAAATATGTATTCAAGGGTAATTAAGAAATGAAGAGCATAGTGAAGAATCATTGGAAGGATAATGTGGAAAATTTGAAGAAAATAAATATTGGTTTTCTCACATGTTATAGCCATAGGATGAAACACCATGGGAATTATAGAAATTATAAATTAGTTTAATAAAAGGGAAAAAGAAAAAGTCCATCAAGATCACATATAAAAAAGAAATTCAGATGTTTTTTATGATCACTACATTAAAAAAATTAATAAGGGTCATTATAAGAACCAATTCCGAAAGAATCATATAATTTTACCTCATAAATGAAAATTAAGTGAGGCTAAGATTATGTGATTACCCCGTCTGATTTCAATGTTCCTTAAGATATCATGCCAGGTATTGTGATCATATCCTCAAAGTTAGATGATATATAATTTTATTCAATATATTCATTCAATTTGGTATCATCCATGTTTTCTAAAAGAATAAGATATTCACCTTATCACCCTAGTAATGTAGCTATCAATTAAGACACTAAGAGGGAATTTTAGTGCAACCAAAATGTGTTAGGGTGTTCTATTTATGATCCAGGAGTGTTACCTTTTTCAAGCATGGTTATTGTACCAATGAATAATATAGATGTGATCAATGGTATATATTTTCTTTCAATTTATAATGACAAAATTTATCCACGATAAAAAAATATTACAAATTGTGAAGTTGAGGTGGACATTATTTTCCTTTTAGGGGAAATCCATCATCTATTTCATGGTTTGATTTTACCCCAGTATCACTCCTTAATGATAGTATAATAATAGAAAATTATAAATCGTGTTATACGTATTAGAAAAATATCCTAAGAATAGAGTATGTACATTGGTTGTAAATATTCATTATTTTTTCATAAAAATAATTACTTGTCCATCCATTAGGACATGGAATTTATTTGTATATTTAAGTCATTCCTAATGCAGGGATTATAACTAAAAATTCATATATAATGGAACTAGTGTATTTAGTGGAGTTAATGAAAAAACTAAATGGGTTGATTGATAAGTAATTTATGAGGCCTAGTGTTTTACTTTGGGGAGCCCCCATTTTATTCACAAATAAGGACGATCGGCCTATGAGACTATTCATTGAATATAGAGAGATAAATTCCATTACTATAATTAATAAGTATCCTATAACATGAATTGATGAAATATTTGATGTAATTTATTGAGTAAAAAATTAAATAACATCAAACCTCACTCAGGATATAATTAGTTAGGGATTAATTAATATAATATTATAAAGATGATATTTCCAACATATAGACATTTTGAGCATCTGAAAATTCTTTTAGGATTGAATAAACGAAAGTAAAGGGGCCAGTATAAAATCCCAACTGAAAAAGATAATACAATAGAAATAGAACACAACTCATAGGATCATCCACCACCGATCCTACTTGTAGGATAGGAATAGATCGTTATTACGACTCTCCACATTAACCTGTCACCTTCGTGCACTGTCTAGTCATGGCTCCCTAATCTTGGTCACATATGTCTGTCATCTGCACAAGACACAATAAGGTGTAGGTGAATCCCATGTAGGGGTGAGTATAACTACACCCATTAGGGAACCTGATACCCCTAAAGGTCTCCCAAAATTCCACAAAGGATAAACCACAAAGCATGATCACAATCACAATGTACAAGGAATGACTCAGCTCAGACTATGTATACTACATAAAGAACATGAATAAAGATGATTAGCTATAATGCTAGATCATTTTATTTAGTCAAGAGGCTTCTTTTAATAGATCACACAAGGTTTCAAGGTGATTAACCAGAAAGGATCGCTAGATACTCACCCTTAGAGGATCGCTAGATGCTGACCTGTAGAGGATCAGTAGGTGTTGACCCACAGAGGATCACTAAGTGATGACCCATGGAGGATCACTATGTGCTGAACCGTAGAAAATCGCTATGTACTGACCTACCAAGGATCTATAGGTGTTGTCCCATGATGGATTTTAAGGTTCTAATCCCCAGAGGATCACTAACTAATAACCCACTAAGAATCTGTATTCCTTCATCACGTCACAACCAGCTACTAGATTCCTGAAATAAGCACACTTGATTTTGGGATGATCCACTCCTTAATCCATTGGTCATACCATAACTTTAATGAATTCTCTTTATGATGTAACATGAGTAACCTCCATGTCTTTAGGGTTCCAACACAACAAGTGATTCTTTAATCGGACACCTGGTCAATAAGTTATATGAATTTTAGTGATGGGGCCCTAGTTGGATTCATGTGTTGTCCAACCTGGCCATACTCCAACATTCTCCAAAACCCATCTAGAGTATCTCAAAATCTCCTCCTCGTCCTATGGATTCTTTTACCACTGACTATTCGTTAAACAAACATTTTGTTTTGGAGATATATCTCTTTTATCAAAATTAGGCCGTAAGGTGGTCTGAGTGTGGTCCAACCTGGCCCACTGGGATGTGGGACTGGCCTGCCAGCTAGACACGGGGGTTGGATCCCTTCCTTAATGGTATAGTCATTTTATTTTCTCCATCAGCAGCCCCAGTGGGTGCCACTCCAGCTATCCAGTTCGCGTGGACTGGTCGATAATGAACCTACGGGCGTATGTCCCCCATCTGCTGCAGCTGAGAGCTACGACCTTTTTCTACGATTCTCTTTCACAGACAGCTTCCACCATCAATGTGGCTGGCGTCGGTTGGTAGTGTTGTCCTCCATAGTGCCTTCTGGTGTCCTCATCCATTCACAGCCAGCGAGAGCCAGTTTCTGCCTCTTATAGTCGCTAGCCGCTGCCTCCTCTAGTTATGCCTCCACTAGTTATAGGTTGTAGCCTCCTCCATCTGAAGCCTACTCTGGTCACCGGATGCTACATCCTGTGATCGCAGACACCACAGCGCCGACGGATCTTTTTCAGGCCTCTAGTGAAGCTATGCTGGTCCATTTTTTCGACTTTTTCTACAGGCCTCCCAGGATGTTGTCATCACTAGGTGATAGAGGTTTCGTCTTACCACCATTTTTATCAGTCATTCACAAAAATGCAAATAATAGAGAGATCGATGAAGGGATTGGGCCTGGTTTTTTCTTCTTGTTCCATGTCTGTTAGAATTATTACATGGAATTAATTTAACATCATCATGGGTAGATGAATTCATTAAACCCTTAGAAATAAATCAAGACAAACCCCTACTTGGAAACAGTGGAAGACGTTCAGCTATTGGAGAAGAACTCGAGTTCGTTGTCCCTCATCGTTTCATGCCGTTGTCTGGTTCGAATCCTCCATGGGTCGTCAAATATCCATTCTATGTTGGTAGAAGATGTCATCGACACTTCGTTAGAGGTTCCTTTGGTTATTCAAAAAAACCCTTTCCCATGATTTGGTTAAATATAGATTAATCTCTCACGTTGTGTTAACATTATGATTCATTCATTAATCGTAATTAATGAGTCAATTTAACACATAAGAATTGCCATTACAAAACTAACAAAATGAGAGGTTTAAGACATTAAAAGTCCGATGTCTCACTGCAGTCCTATCATCGTCACCCAATAGTTAAAAGGAATGAATAAAATAACATTTGTGTTATTTTATTATTATTTTTGCAAGGTCTAAAAATTAAATTTTTCATCCGACCCTAGTTGGTCAAAGTTGATCTTCCCTTAAGTGAATCCGGGCCTTGTGGATTTCATGGTGACCTTTTTTTTATCTGAGTACCGGTTAAAAAGATATAAATCTCCACATGTACATTTACTAAACGTACCATAAAAAAGTTCAAAAATCTATTTTAGGCTCTCCAGGCCTCGGAATCGCGTGCCGTCAATTTTCTAAGACTCATAATAATCCCAGAAATGTTTTTGAAAATAATTATATAGAAATATTTTGGGTCTTTACATACTCACCACATTAGGTATTTACATCCCTTAATGCCAAAACAAATCTTGGGAAAAAGTGGGGATATTAAGCATGTTTTTGTACCTCCGGCTCGCATGTGCTCTCCTGGAGGATCCAGTGCTACCCCCAAAATCGCACCAGAGGAATTGACCACCCATGAAGGACATGATCCTATCAATAATCTATCTCCACAATATCTCTATGAACATCGCCCCATCATTAATTTACATATCTCCCCAGTTTATACCGTGCAATAGATAGTGCACGTACCATCTCAGCTATGACACATGGAAGAAATTATGCACCTAGTGCGTCTATGGGGGAAGAGCAGAGTAGTACGCCACCATGCCTACTCAGATGAGGGTCAAGAAATGGATGATGAGCCTCTGGGATAACATTCTGCATGGACCAAATCATTGAAATAATCATCAGGGTGAAACACGTAGGAACAAATGGTCACCCTCCTCGAACTCCAAGGGTCTTCATCTCCTATCGGAAAAAGACATTAGCCTGCTCTGTGCATCCTTCATCTATTCCAGGATGATCTGCATCTTCTTTGAGGTAAATCATATCAACTCTTGACCCATAAGTGCTGAATCCTTAGGGTCCATCCAGTAGGGAGGTGATCTTCATGGTCGCACGTACCATCCCTTAAACGGTACCATGCCCGTGGTTGAGTGATAACTTTTGTTGTATGCGAACACCACAAGGGAAAAGTGATCCTCCAAACTATGGCCAAAATCAAGTACACAAGAAAGAATCATGTAATCAAGTGTTTTTATGGTCTACTCAGTCATACCACACATTTGAGGATGAAAGGTGGTACTCAAACGTAGCTAATTTTTGAACCCCTCTTGTAATCCCTTCCACAACCGGGTTGTAAAATGAGTGTCACGAAATGAGACAATCGTCGATGGAACCCCAGGAAGCCATACTATTGCCTATACGTAGAAGTGTTCCTAGGCCTCTATTGATCCCTACACATTGATGGGTATGATGTGGGATGACATTGTGAGTTGGTCAATGATCACCCTGATGGAATCACAGCCCCTAAACATACATGGTTGCCCTATCACAATGTTCATGGAGATGCCATCCCACATCATCTTTGACACCTCAAGTGGCTGATTCAATCTTTCTAGAACCTGGTGCTCGACCTTCACATGCTAACAAGTGAGGCATCATGAAATGAAGTCTTCCACATATTTCATCATCCCTAGCCACTAGTATATTTATCATAGGTCCTTGTACATATTCCACATGCAATTATGTACCTCCAAAGGGGATGTGTGGAACTCCCACTTTACATCCTCTCATAGTATCATTGGTACCATGGTGCATCCCCTATAAATGAGGACGTGCTCCCCACCTACAAAAAATCCTTGAGGAGACCATTTTAAAGATATCTATGCGTGTTGGGCCTCACAGTCAATGCACCCAGGTTGTGCCTCCCATACTCACTAATGGAGTGGGGGAGTGACATTAATTGAATGGAGGCATGCTGCTCTATCACCATCCACAAATGATAATAGCAATGGCATTAGGTTCTATTTCTCCTCACTCAGCAATTGTAACCCAGACCTCATGTTGAGTGTGTCTACCACCACATTCCCCTTCCCAGGAGTATAGACTATCTGAATGTAATTGTCTTAGAGGAACTCTAGCCATAACTATTTTTTATGGTTCACATCCTTTTTTGAGAGATATACCAACGACTCATGTGATTAGAGTAGATAGAAAATTATTCTCCCATTAAATAGCTCTGCCATATCTTCAACACAAAGACCGTTACCGCTAAATCCAGGTCATGTGTAGAGTATTTCTGCTCATCATGCCTCAGTTTCCATGAGACATAGGTGATCACCACTTGCTCTTACATTAAGACACATCTCAATCCGGTGCCATCTTCATTATAGTGGACTACATACCTAATTCCCTCTTCTGTTAGCCTCAATATGGGGGCATTCATCAATCTCTTCCTCAATTCATGGAAACTCTACTGGCATCTATCTGCCGAAAAAAAATTTATCCCTACTTTTCCAAAGCTATCAATGGTCTATATACTCTTGAAATTTCAGGTACAAAACTCTGATAGTACCTATCCAATCTAATTAAACTCCACACCTCAGTCACACTCTTTGGTGACTCCCATGAAATAACATCCTCTATCTTTTTTGGGTCCACTACACTCCATATTCTGAGATAATGTGTCCCAGAATGTGGAACTCCCATATCTAGAACTAACACAATGATATATTTTCACAAAGTTGGTGCTCTCATAGTGTATCCAGAACAATATTCCGATGAGTGGCATGCTCCTCCTCCAATGCTGAGTTCACCAAGTTGTCATCATTATAGACCACCATCAAGAGATCTACATATGGTTGGAATATCCTATTTATGAGTCCCATGAACACTTATTTGGTGTTGTTCATGCTGAAAGACATCACTCGGATCTCATAGTGTATACACCGACATCTGAAGGATGTCTTCGGTACATCCTCATCTGTTACGCTGAGATGATGATAGCCTGATCTGAGGTCTATCATTGACAACCAACATGCTCCCTCCAACTGCTCAAAGACATCATCAATCCTTAAGAGTTGATACTTGTTCTTAGTTTTCACCTGCTTCAGGCATTGTAGTCCATGCAATGCCTCAATCTCTTGTTTTTCATCTGGGTGAACTAAATTGAGGTTGCCCATAGAGAAACACTAGGCCTTATGAACCCCTTATCCTGTTACTCCTCCAGCTATACCCTCAACTCACAATGATCTGCGAGAGCCATACAATATGCTAGTGTAGATATCAATGTTGTCTCGGAGTACAGGTAGAGGTAGAAGTTTACTTATCTGCAAGAAGGTAGTCCTAGAACATACTAAGGAAAGATATCAGTATACTTGTCCACCACTAAAGGATAATTAGGAATCCTCTCTTAAACTTCCTAGAGGTTAAGTCTACACAAAAAATGAGTTATCGACTATACCCTCCTCTGAGAAAGACTATCTTGAGATAAAAATGTTCCCTTCTCGCCGGCGAAAGAAAACCTAGTCCCATCATCGCGGACATACCACACTCTGTTCTTAAAACAATCGTTATGGAAATGGACTTTGGATAGCCATTCCATACCCAAGATGACGTCGTAATGCCTTGACACTGCTACTAGGAGATCCTAGACAAATATCTCACCTCTTAGAGTAATATCACACTGTCGGAAACAATGTGTAATCACCGAATCCTCTCCCATTGGTGTCTCTAATCATAAGGATCGAGCCAATGCCTCAACTGTAATCTTCGAGCTCTGAATGAGGGTCATGGAAATGAAGGAGTCACTGGAACATGGGTCTATAGGAACTACAGATAGGGTATAGTAGACATAGATGATACCACAAATCATCATCGGAGATTCATGGTCGTAGGTCTAAACAGCCTAAGGTTAAGCACTCCTCTAACCACCTACTTCCTAAGGATGGTGTGGACCACCTAGATGTTGTGATAGTAGAACCTCAAACCATCACCTGCCACATGCTGCATGGAAATATCATCTGCCACGTTTTCCTCCCTACATACCTCCTCACTCGAACCTCTATCGATGCATCTGCGGTTCCTCGTCCATATGCTGATAATACACACAAGAAGTATGACAATCGCAAGCCATGTGCCCTTTTCCACAGAAAGAGTGACATACTTTTGTCCTAAAATGACCTCATTTTATTCATGAGATTTGCACCTCTATCCCTGTGTCTTGGGGTCATCTCGTGTAAGGTCTAGTCGACTCTGACCTCGGCATCATCTACCTACTGGCAGCTACAGATGACTTGAGTACCTATCGTTCGGTGGTGGCTCTCACCATTGGTGCGTGCTCCGCTAGGAATATCTCCACCAACAGTTCACGCTCAAGAAAACCAGTTTACATTGAGAAATTAAGTGATATCATTGATGCTATGATCTACCATAGGAGACCCCACTCAAAGGTATGGTCCTGGAGGAAAGGGTATTGTACCTTTTCAGTGGAGTAGCGAGATATGTCAGTGATTCTCAAACAGTACAAGACCATAGTTAGGCTACACTACTATAAGTGCATTATCTTTTGAATACGCAGAGAGCATAGAGTCACTGGAATAAACTTTGTCGTAAAGAGGATCTCTATGCCCAACCAGGTGAGGGTATCCTCATCGTGAAACTAAAGTGTTAGGATCCACTATCTCCTTATTGTTCTAGGGAAGAAACTAAAAGTTAGGATCTCTATTTGGTCTGGTGGTGTCCCAACTAGGAATAATAATCCTTTAACAACTTCCAGCCCATCCTCATCTACATGTGGTTTAGCCTCGCCTTGAAACCTCAGAGGACTCTGCATCTAGAACTTGTGAAACATGTTTAGTCGATGTTCATGGTGTGCTGGTGGTGCTGGTTGAAACTGCTGCCCTTGGGGTGGTGGTACTATTGGTTCACCACCTGAAGGTACTATTGCCAAAAGAGGGAAGTTTCCCTCAGAATTCCGGGATGACCTACTTGATTGAAGGTTCAAACAATCCCATCAGTTTCTAACGGGTTTGTTCGTAGAACAGAAAACATCTAATGATTCCACATCCATTTGGACCTACTTTCCAAAGGCAGGTGCTCAATAGTTTTTGAACTGATGAGGCTTAGAAATTTTCATTGCTCGAGAGGATGGGAGGTCGGACTCATCACACCTTTTTTAGGGGAATTGTTGTCTATTCCGGGACACTCTTTACAGATTTAAATTATGTTCGTGAATCCTTATTACATTACCAAGTATTAAATGAGCTTTCCTTCAGATCTGACAATCAATGATTAAATATGTAGGAAATTTATAGAATCTTTTACATGTATTCGAGGTTCTTCATCGATAGAGAATCATCTGTATTTATTAGAGATTCTTGTTCAATGGTATCCTCTGAGACATTTATATAGAAGTCTCTTGGTCATTTTGATGACCATGATGGTTTTAAATCCACTCAGTGGGTCACTTGAAGTTTATTGTCATTCAGAAGGACATAGTTTATTTCAGAGTTGGGATCAAACCCGGAGATGGGCTACCTATGTATCCTTTGTTTAGAAAAGGAATCATAACCCATGTAGTTCGAGTAAGAGAGTATGATGTTTATGATTGATGTCTCAAAAAAAGATGTCATAATTACTTTTATACTCTAAGCTCACGTGAGTCATGCTCGGTGTGAGAAACAAGAGGTATTGGAAAAATCAGACAATTGTTCCATGAAAGATGCAATCATAAGAAATAATGTGGGACTTATGTTTGTATTACTGCCCAGATAAATGAATATTAGGATTTAATTCAGGGAAAAAAATCCAAGAACAGGGTCCATAAAGGTATATGTGCTTCATGGAGATTTGAATACTCAAACTTGGGACTTACTCCTGAAAAGGAGGACCAAATTAGGAGAGTACTTATGATTGGGATTTAATCCTAAGAAGGAATCGCAGATCAAAAGTAAATTATGGCTGGTTAAGAGAAATTAAGACTGGGGCTTACTCCTAAGAATGAGGCCCAAGTTAAGGGACTTGAAAATTTAAGGGACTTGGGGCTTACTCTTAAGAAGGAGGCCCATATTTGAGATTGGGGCTTACTCCTGAAAAGGATGCCCAGGTTAAGAAAATTTTGGTTGGGGATTACACTTGAGGAGGATGCCCAAATTATGGGACTTGGGGCTTACTCCTGAGAAGGAGGCCTAATTAAGAGAACTTGGACTGGGGATTACTCCTGAAAAGGAGGCCCATATTTGAGAATTATTACTGGGGATTATTCCTAAAAAGGAGGCCTAGGTTAATGAGGACTTGGGACTTATTCCTGAGTAGGATGCCAAGGTTAATGAGGACATGGTACTTATTCCTAAGGAGGATGCCCAGTCTTGAGAATAATTACTGGGGATTACTCCTGAAAAGGAGGCCCAGGTTAAGAGAATTTTAATATTGGGGATTACTCCAAAGGAGGATGCCCAGATTTGGGGACTGGGGGCTTACTCCTGTGGAGGATTCCAAAATTAGAGGACTTGGGGCTTACTACTGAGAAGGAGGCCTAAGTTAAGTGAATTACTACTAGGGATTACTTCTGAAAAGGAGGCCCAAGTTAAGAATTATGATTGGGGCTTATTCTTGAAAAGGAGGCCCATATTTGAGAATTATTATTGGGGCTTACACTTGAAAAGGAAGCCCATGTTAAGAATTATGACTGGGGATTATTCCAGAAAAGGAGGCCCATATTTGAGAATTATTACTGGGCATTACTCCTTAAAAAGAGGCCTAGGTTAAGAATTATTACTAGGGCTTATTCTTGAAAAGGAGGCCCATATTTGAGAATTATTACTGGGGCTTACTCATAAAAAGGAGGACCAGGTAAAGAATTATGACTGGGGCATATTCCTAAAAAGGAGGCCCAGGTTAAGAATTATGGTTGGGGCTTACTCCTAAGGAGGATTCCCAAGTTAATGAGTTCTCTAATCTTAAATGATGAGGATGAATGAATGAAATCTCAATCTTTAGTGACATAAAGATGTGTAAATCACTAGGTTTTGAGAGATATTCCACAGGCTTTCTTTCAGATAAGGAATTCAAATCAAGATATCAGGCCATAAATGGCTTTGAAGAGTGTCTTGAAGACTGAATCTTGAATAGGAGATGTGTAATGCCTTAAGAGGGGTGAAATGGGAAAGAAGGGCACCCAAAGAGGTAGGGGCGCGCATGTCCTGGCAGGTACGCAGGTACTGCGTGGGCGCGCAAGTCCTGGTCGCGTAGGTATACCTGCGCGACACATGGTTACTTGTGTGACAGTTAACCAGCAGGGTAAAACTGGAGTGACTTTTGGTTAAAGCCTTTAGAATCATCTTGAGTTTCTTCTAGAAGAGTGGTGCACAAGTTCTATTGAAGTAGTTAGGCGGTGCGCAAGTGTGGCCATTTCCCATAAGGGATGCCCAATCATGCACGCAAGTGTTGATGAGTTTCAATACTTAGGCCTTCCTCCCACTCTTTATATCTTCTGTTCTAGGTAAGAAATTACCTTAGAAGTGTTTCAGAAGCTTTGAGAAGAGACTAGGGCACCAGGAGCTCAAATTTGAGTTTATGGAAAAAATTTACTCTCCAAATGGTGGGCCTAGAGGGTCTAATTATAGGCTATAGAAGACCCCGAGTAGTTATCCTTTTGGGCGCACCAGTCACTTGCACAACCATTGTGGCGCGCAAGTGTACCTGCGTGACCATGAGGGAACTTGTGCGACCTATGGGAAATGTTCTCCTTGTTCATCCCTTTGTCGATTTTTGTTGTTTCTTTAAAGGATGAATCACTTTGGACTAAGGTATTTCCCTTTTTTCAGTTGTTAGACTCTGTGACAGAAAGGAGCGTCAATAAAAGTCCCCCCTCAGAGTTGGATCCACAGAGAAAAGAGGATTTGACTCTGAGGTGAAAATAAAAACAAGAAATATGGCAGTTTAAAGTCATGCATGTCATATATACAAAGTCTAATGTTTAAGGTCGAAATAGATTTGACCGAATGAATTAGAATTGACTCAATTTTTTAAAATTTATCTGAAAACATATTACCATACTCAAGTATGAGGGAAAATATGTAAACTATAACTTAATAATATTTGAATCTGAGGAATGATATGAAAAAGAGATAAAAGGTATTAGAAGAAGTAGTTCCCAGGAATGAAGTTACCATTATTTAACAAACCCGTTAGGGGGTTGAATTATGTAGGGACACCTAAGGGCATTGGATGCATAGTCAAATAAATAGTATCTTTTGGCTAAAAATTCTATTATGTGGATTTTTTATGTAAGGCCACATAAGGGAACGTGCTGTATAGTCAGGCAAAAGAACTCTCAGAAATTTAACTTTCTACTGCTAAAAGCCAGTGAAAGTTTATAGAGATTCAAATTTTCCAAAGTATAGATTTTGATGTATGGAAAGAGGTTCTTGAATATGGAAAAGATATTTCTGAACAGGATTATCAAAGAACTGGATGGATATCATTTTTACGAAGGTCTGACCCAAATGTAGGGAAGGAGAATATAAACCGTAGACTCGAATACTTTCAGATCATGAAAACGGATATGGGACGAATATGTTAAGGATGGCTATTTTTTCAGATCCCTACATACTGTCATCTAAGACCAATAAGGACAAAAGAGGCTTTCTTCCCAAGAATGAAGTTACCATTATTTAACAAACCCGTTAGGGGGTTGAATTAAGTAGGGCCACCTAAGGGAATTGGTTTCATAGTCAAATAATAGTATCTTTTGGCTGACAAGTCTATTATGTAGACTTTTCATGCAAGGCCGCCTAAGGGCACGTGCTGCATATTCAGGTAAAAGAACTCTCAGAAATTTGAAATTTTTATGACTAAAAGTCAAGAAAATGGATATGAAGATCTAAAAATATTTAAGGTTAGGATTATGACACATAAATATGGGTATTATCCAATGTATACAAAGATACACTGATCAATGCTAACCATAATCATGTTGTGGCTAGGTCCTGAATTAAAATGTTGGACTTCACTATGTATCCAATAAGGATGGGAATCAAGCCATACGTAGTTCTTATATTACAGTTTAACGTCGTGTGGAACAAAAGGAGTAGAGATCTTAGTTTAGGGTCAAAGATCTTGGAGCATTGTAAGAAATACACAGTGTGTGTTTTCATGGGGACTTTTCATCCAAGAGACTAGATGTGGAATTTGGGGTTAGGCCCAAAAAACTTGGGGCTGGATTCGAGGGGCACTCGAATGTTCCTACGTATCCAATAAGGATGAGAATCAAGCCCATGTAGTTCTAGAAATACCTTCTGTAAAAATTTGGATCGTACATGTGAAGGGTGAAATGGGACTTTAGTACAACGATGGTTTAACCCAAGATAAATGGTTTGGGAATTTCCATGTATGCACATAGTCTTTTTAATAAAACATGATTGAAAGTCAATGTAAATAATGATTCCCTCTCAAGTGAGGGTATCAAAGAATATTGTAGATTATTGTCATACTGGACAAAAGTGATGTATATATTAACATCATATAACAAGGATGAAAGTGAAACAATGTAAAGATATTGATTCTAGAGGACAGTTTCACGAATCAGCATCGTATAAGATGGAGGTGAACCGATGTGAAAAGATTGGTTTTGGGCTTGAACCATGGGAGGTTGCCTACGTACCCATCCTAGAAGGCAACGATCAAAGTCCACGTAGTTCAATTAAAGAATGAATTGATGATCAAGTTGTTCTTGGGGACAACGACCTAAAAAATGATGTTTTTGGGACTTACACATGGTTAGTATCCCAATGAGTGTGTTATGGTTGAGGTTTGATCTAAGCTCACGTGATTCATACTCGTTGTGAGAAACAAGAGGTAACAACAACCTTAATGATACACAGTTTAATGTCATGTAGGACATATAAAGGGACTATGTAGTTTAAAGTCTTGCAGTTATGACTATTGGTGTTGCACAATTTAGTGTCATGTAGCAAGGACAAAGTACAGTTTAATGTCATGTAGGACATATCAAAGGACTTTCTGTACATTTTAGTGTCATGTAGTTAGGATGATGGAGACAACATAGTTTAACATCATGTTGTACAAAAAGATGACTGTGTAGTTTAATGTCATGCAGTAAGGACAAAAGAGTACACCATTTAACGTCATGTGGGACGTATTGGGGACTTTTTTTCACAGTTTAATGTCATGTTGGATGAAAAAGGGACGATACAGTTTAGCGTCATGTTGGACGAAATTGCGAATAGTTTAAGGTCATATGCATTGACCGTGGATGGTGCAGTTTAGTGTCATGCTGGACGTAAGGGAATTCTATACAGTTTAACATCATGTAGTTATGACGTCACATTTTAATGTAATGTGAGCCGAAAGGAATACAAATAGTTTAATTTCATATGAATGGACCGTTTCTGTATAGTTTAACATCATATAGCAGGGATGATGAAGGGGACACAGTTTAACGTCATGTTGGACGTATGTG
Source organism: Viscum album (assembly GCA_963277665.1). NCBI lineage: Eukaryota > Viridiplantae > Streptophyta > Magnoliopsida > Santalales > Viscaceae > Viscum > Viscum album. Next base: position 1,790,511,384 of record OY728145.1, read on the forward strand.
CAAATAGTTTTTGGTCATATGCATGGAACGTTGATGATGCATTTTAACATCATGTTGGATGGTGGTCCAGTTTATGGTCACACCGGACCTTGGTGCAGTTTAAGGTCATACGGGACCATGGTGCAGTTTAAGGTCATACCGAACCATGGTTCAGTTTAAGGTCATACTGGACCATGATGCAGTTTAAGGTCATACTGGACCATGATGCAGTTTAAGTTCATACTGGACCATGGTGCAGTTTAAGGTCGTACTGGAACATGCTGCAGTTTAAGGTCGTACTGGACCATGATGCAGTTTAAGGTCCTACTAGACCACGGTGCAGTTTAAGGTCATACTGGACCATGATGCAGTTTAAGGTCATACTGGACCATGGTGCAGTTTAATGTCATACAGGACCATGTTGCAGTTTAAGGTCATACTGGACCAAGGTGCAGTTTAATGTCATACTGGACCGTGGTGCAGTTTAAGGTCATACTGGACCAAGGTGCAGTTTAAGGTCATACTGGGCCAAGGTGCAGTTTTAGGTCATAGTGTACCATGGTGTAGTTTAAGTTCATACTGGACCAATGTGAAATTTAAGGTCATACTGGACCATGCTTCTGTTTAAGGTCATACTGGGCCAAGGTGTAGTTTAAGGTCATACTAGACCATGGTGATGTTTAAGGTCATACTGGACCAAGGTGTAGTTTAAGGTCATATTGGACCATGCTTCAATTTGAGGTCATACTGAACCATGGTGCAGTTTAAGGTCATACTAGATCAAGGTTTAGTTTAAGGTCATACTGGATCATGATGCAATTTAAGGTCATACTGGACCATAGATGATATATTTTCTGTTTATACAAAATACATCTTAAAAAATCTGGCATTGGTTGGAGTAGTGATGAGTTCTCCATCCATCGAGATTAATGAATAAGATACATTGGAGTATACCCTATGTATTGAGTAAGGTCCTTCCCATTTTGGCTCAAGCATGGGAGGTTTCTTTCCTAGTATCATTGGAATTCTGAGAACTAATACCAATTCTCCCTGAATGAATGAACAAATACGAACTTTTTTTTTAAAAGCTCGTGTAATTCGATTCTGATAGACTTCCAAGTAGTGAAAAGTGCACAATCGTTTCTCATCTAATCCTTCCAATTCATTCAATCGCTTTTGAGATTGTTCATATGTAGATGACTGATCACAAATGGTTACTCTGAGCGAAGGCAATTGAACTTCAATGGGCAAGACTGCTTCCATTTCATATACCAATGACTATGGAGTTGACCGTGTTGTAGTGCGGGTGGTTTTCCGATATGCCCATAAAGCATGAAAGAGTTTATCAGGCCATGACTTCTTATCTTTATCCACCATATTTTGTAGTATATTTTTCAGAGTCTTGTTGAAAGCTTCTATCTGGCCATTGGCTACTGCATGATACCGAGATGAATGGTTGGATTTGATGTTGTATTCTTGATACAATTTCTTCACCTCGGATGAACCGAAGTTGGTTCCATTGTCTGTCAATACGGTATGAGGGACACCAAATCTAGTAATGATGCTAGACATGATGAAGCTAACAACGCATTTAGAACTGACTTCCTTGAGAGGTATTGCCTCTTCCCATTTGGAAAAGAATTCAGTAGTAGTAAGAATGTACTTAAGCTGTTTGGTCGTAGCCGAAGGGTAAGGTCCCACCACATCCATTCCCCATGTTGAAAATGGCCATGAGTATTTAGCAGTATGAAGAATCTCTGGAGGTTGATAAATGAAGTTGTCATGTACTTGGCATGAATAACACTTCTTTGTGAAATCAACACAATCTTGTATCGTTGAAGGCCAAAAGTATCCAAGCCTTCGAATCTGATCAGACAGTCTATGTCTAGACTGGTGGCCACCACAGACTTCTGCATGCACTTCTTTCATGATAGCCATTGTCTCTTCACTATCAATGCATCTGAAAATAACTCCATCAAAACCACGTTTGTAGAGAATTTTATCTAGGTGATCTGGGCTATCACAAAGAGTAAAATTTACCACATGCCACCGGATTTGTTCTTTCTCAGCTCTATCAGGTGGAAGTGTTCCATATTGAAGGTATTCCCGGATAGGTGACATCCATCCTGTAGTATGACCATACGGTTCAGGAATGGGACTAATTTCATTAATTTCCTCTGTTTTGATTCAAACATAAGGTGAAATTGCACGACAGTGGGCAATATTGATGGTTTTATCTTCCCGATTTGGATCTGCCAGAGCTGTGGCTATATTAGTCAGTGCATCATCTTGATCATTTTGTGATCATGGGACATAAGAAAATGTCTGTTCCAAAGGGAATTCCGCCATTAACTCTCTAACGTAATCATACAAAGGGATTATTTCTTCTTTTCTGATGGAATAATCCACATTGACTTATTTGATTACCAGGTCTGAATCACCTTTAACCTTTAAGTGATTCACTTGTGATTGAAGCACTAATTCCAAGACTGCGATGAGAGCATGGTATTCTACTTCATTATTGGTACTACCTTCCCACAATAAGAAGGAATAAGGTAACACTGGATTTTCTGGAGAAATGAGAAAAATTCCTAAGCCAACTTTGTTGAATTTAGGAATTTCCATTTTCCTCCCTGTTGAACTTCTGGAACCACCATCAAAATACATTTCCCATGCTTGAGGACTTTCTTGAATAGAGAAGACTTCCTCATCAGGGAGTTCAATATATGAATATGTTTCTTCAACTGAAGGGTGTTTATCCTGGAAATCATCCAGAGCTTGGCCCTTTATTGCCTTTTGAGACACATAATGAATGTCGAATTGCTACAAAATAACTGCCCACCTTGCCAGATGTCCTATAAGCATTGGACGACTAAGGATGAATTTGAGTGGGTTACTGAGAGATACCAATTGGACCTCGTGATGTTACAAGTAGTGTCTCAACCTCTGAACTACAAAGATTAATGCCAGGCAGCACTTCTGAATACTTGAATACTAAGTTTCTGCTTCAAGCATAGTTCGACTGAGATAGTAGAGGCTCTTTTTATTCCCAGCACCATTATTTTGAGCAATAATGGCACCCAATGATTATTCAAGAGCTGTCACGTAGAGGATAAGTGTTCTTCCTTCAATAGGTGGAATGAGTACCGGTGGAATCAAGAGGTATTTCTTGATAATATTGAATGCTTCTTGACATTCTTCAGTCCACTGTTAAGGGACTCCCTTCTTCATCAATTTGGTGAAGGGTAAACTTTTTCCTGCCAAATTGGCAATGAAAATCTGAATATAGGATAAGTGTCCTTGAATTCCTCTTAATTATTTCAAATTTTGAGGAGGTGACATACCAAGGATTGAAAAGGTCTTCTCATGATCGACATCAATACCATGATGGCGTACAACAAAGCTGAGAAATTTTCCTGATGTTACCCCAAAAGCACATTTTAAGGGGTTCCTCTTCAAATTATGTTGTCATAGCTTGCGTAATATGACTTCCAAATCAGCAAAGTGATTAGAAAATTTGTTTTGAATTAACCACAAAATTGTCTATATAGCATTCAACAAACTTCCCTATGAATGGTTTGAAGATACGATGCATGGCACGCTGATATGTTGCAATTGCATTCTTTAAGCCAAAGGGCATTACCCGGTAGCAAAACACACCCTGAGGGGATCTGAAGGATGTAGATTCCTCGTATTCTGGGGACATTCGGATCTGATTATATCTGTAATATCCATCAATGAAGGAAAGTGCTTCATAGACAAATGTTTCATCAATTAAAAGTTCTGTAATCGGAACTGGGAAATCATCCTTAGGAAAATGTCGATTAAGATCTCTGAAATCGATGAAAACTCTAATTTGTCCGTTATTCTTCTTTACAGGGACAATATTAGCCAACCACATGGGATACTGAACATATCTGATGATGTTATCTTTGATAAGATTATCCACTTCAGATTCAATTTTGGAAGCATAAGTTGGGTGTATTCTTCTCGCGGCTTGCTTAAATCCTCGACGTTCTTCTGTTAAACCCAAATGAGGAGTAGAAACATCAGGATCAAGCCTGGGAATATCTGTATATTTCAAATAAAATATATCTCTAGTGTGCTTTAGAAAAGAAATATACGTCTCTTTCTCTTCAAGAGTCATGGCAGGACTGATTAAAGTGGGGCGTGGATCTTCTTTTTTACCCAAATTTATTTGTCTGAGTTCATCCATAGTGGCAGAGATACTGTCACGACCCGCCCTCGGGGTCCGTGCCGTGACTACCCCAAGCCCGCCTTCCATAGGCCAGGGGCTGGCGACTAGCACCAAGGCGTAAAATCCCGATAACTGGGAAGGCATTGCCTTTATAAAGAAAACAAGCACCACAGAGTACAAACGGAAGTAAAACACTAAGTACAAAAGAAGAGCTGAAAAGTAAAAAGGGGCCGGAAATACAAGCCCAACTGTAAAGTACAACTCGAAAGGGAAAACAGCGACTGAAAAGTAAAGCTGCTACGCTGAGATGTCCACTGGAAATCCCACCTGAAGGGTGGGTACAGATAGCTCCTCTGCTCCTCGGGTCCCGCCATCTGCTCCGAGTATGTCCCGCCCAGTGGTCCACCTCCGGGTACCGCCTCGTCGTATAGTCCACCTCCAGGTACCGTCCAGTCCTCGAACCTTCGGCTTCTGTCAGCACTGTCCGTCGTCTGCAACCAACACAACGTGGTGCGGGCATAGCCCGTGCAGGGGTGAGTATAACGATACTCAGTAGGGACCCCGAGACCCTCAAGGTCTCACTAAAACCAACAAGGATAAACACAAGAAGATCTCAACAGATAAAATCTACTTAGGTATATGACCATACATATACCTAAGTTATCAAGTAACCCATCTCAATCACGAGGAAACACAAGGATTGTGAAAACGACGGATAACCACTACCCGGGTATATGCCCATACATATACCAAAGTTAGCAAGTGACCCATCTCAATCATGAGGTAAACACAAGGTCAAAAGTCTCAGCTCAAACCAGGATTTTCATTATCGAAACCGTAACTGCTGAAGAGCTCCGTCTCTAGAGTGTACAGTGGTCCTGCCACGACTCCGAGGCTGCCGCTCACTAACCTAGGACTGCTGAGGTACTCCTCCTGTCGAGTACTGCGGGTTTGCGGCCAACTACCTGGCGCTCCGTCCGCTGAGGGTCTGTCGCCAAATACCGGGCGCTACCCAGATAGCCTGCTGAGGTACTCCTCCTGTCGAGTACCGCGGGTCTGCTGCCAACTACCAGGCGCTCCGTCCGTCGTGGGTCTGCCGCCAAATACCGGGCGCTCCGTCCACTGGGCTAGTCGACTCACTCCAAGTCGAGTCGGTCAAGCAGTCGTCAGGTCTCAGCCGGCTACACGGTCTCCGTACTCTGCACGCTCGTCTCCACCGTCGCGGGTCTGTCGCTACAACCAAGCGCACACACTCCGTAGGGTATCGCGGGTCCGCCGCTACAACCAAGCTCTCCACCGCCAAGGGTCTGCTGCTGCATCCAAGCACACCACCACTGTCAAGTACCACGGGTCCGCTCCACGAGCTACTGGTCGATACTCCAAGTATCACAAGGTCCCGCGAAGAAGTGTCTTAAAGGTCCGTCTCGTCACGGGGGTCTCAACGCAACAGACGGCGCGTCGATCGGACGCCCGGTCTGTGAGTTATTAGCCTTTTCGTCCCAGGGGCCCGGTTGGTTTCGTGAGAGAAACCAATCCCGGCCGTATCTCAACTGCACCCCGAACTCCCATAGGGTATACTCAAAGGGACCGTTACTCAACGTAACCACCAACGCCGCTGACGGCTCGTCAAGCGGACGTCCTGTCTGAAAGATATCAGCTTTTCCGTTCCAGGGGCCCGGTTGGATTTCGGGTACAATCCAACCCGGCCATACTCCGACTGTAACCAAAACTCGGGCGGAGTATGTCAAAAGTTCCGTCTCATCAAGAGGAAGTCAACGAAACAGACGGCGCGTCAATCGGACGCCCAGTCTGTGAGTTATTGGCATTTTCGTCTCCGGGACCCGGTTGGTTTTTAAGGAAAAACCAACCCGACCGTACTTCACCTGCGTCCAAACCTCGGGCGGAGTATGCCAAAAGATCCGATTCACTAAGAGGAACACAACGCGACTGACGGCGCGTCAATCGGACGTTCGTGGCTCAAGATATGAGCGTTTCCGCTCCGAAGGCCCGGTTGGTTTCGTGAACGAACCAACCCGGCCGAACTCAAAGTAATCCGAAACCTTGAGTGCGATATACCGAAACGACCGTCTCGATCCAAGGATCGCGTTGCCGCAGACGGTTCATCATTCGGAGGTCCGAGGCTCATGTTATGAGCCAAAAACCAAAACAGGTTCGAAACGGGGGGTCCGGGTCCGGGCCGACCCGGCCCGACCCCACCCCGGGTGGCGCGGCGGCGGCGCGGCGGCCGGCGGCGGCGGCGGCGGACGGCGGCGGCGGGCGGCGGCGGCGGGCGGCGCGGCGGCGGCGGCGGCGGGCCGCGCGGCGGCGGCGGCGGCGGGCCGCGCGGCGGCGGCGGCGGCGGGCCGCGCTGGCGGCGGCGGCGGCGGGCCGCGGTGGCGGCGGCGGCGGGCCGCGCCGGCGGCGGCGGGCGCCGCACGGGGTGGTCACGCGGGGGGTTAAACCCCCGCTTCTTCAAGGAGGCGGCGCGGCTATGCCGCGCCGATTTTAATTAAACCGCCCCCCTCACATGAGGGGGGCCTGCTTGTGCGGATCCGAGGGGGCAGCCGGCCCCCTCCCTTTAAAGAACCGCCCCCCTCTCTTAAAGAGGGGGGTTTTAAAAAAACCAGCCGGGGAATTAAATTCCCCGGTTTAATGGCATCCGGCCGGCCAGCTGGCCGGCCGGTCTTCTCCAACGGGACCGGAAAATCCGGTCCCCTCTTCGGCTTCCGACACCGGCGGCCCGGCCGCCGGTCTTCCCTTCCGCCGCGGCCCGGAACCGGCCGCGGTCTCCTCGTCCCGCCGCGGCCCGGAACCGGCCGCGGTCTTCTCGTTCCGCCGCGGCCCGGAACCGGCCGCGGCGTTCGTCATCCGGCGCGGTGCGTCGGCACCGCGCCCCTTCGCCGTGCTTCGATTCTTTTCAACGCGGCGCGACGGCGTCGCGTTCTTGAAAATTCTCCTCGGCGTAGCGCGACGGCGTTGCGTAAATTAAACGCACGGTAAACCGCGTGGTGCGACGGCACCACGCCACTTTGCTTCCATCGCAAGAATTAAACAAGAACGTTGGAGGGGGGTTCGGCCGTGTTCGTGCGGTCCGGCCCCCCTCGCGTTAATAATAATAACGCAACATGAACATTTCAAGCCTCATGTTAGACATGCCAGATCCATGTTCAAGAAATGGAATAATTTAAGAATGAAACAACAATCCCCTACCTCGGGTTTAAGATTCGAAGAATCGTCTACGTCCCGCGGAAGACGGCGTCGCGGAGGTCGGGTGTCGCGGAAGCCGTTCGTCAAATCCGATGACGAAGGGATGCGTTCGAAGAGTCACGTCGTTGGCAAAACATGTATGCCGACGAAGATGGTCCGAGGAGGAAGCGGCGTCCCCTCTCGTTGACACCGAGGACGAAGAAGAGAGGCGTCGTTCTTCGTCGGAGTTTGAGCGTTCTTCGTTCTTCGTTCTTCGTCAGAGTTGAAGATGAAGAGGAATGCTCTCAAAATCTCTCAAGGGAACAAACGATCAACCCAAAATAAAATAAGACTACATCTTATTTTATTCTCACTTTGCCAACCTTTCAAAATTCAAAGTTGAATTCAATTCATTAATTAAGTCTAGAGTTGACAAAATTAAATGAAAAGATAAATTGGCAAGAGTTAAAGTAGGGGAGAGTTACACAATTAAGAGGGGGGGTTTTGAGAGGTTAAGGAATTTGAAAAGAAAAGGGGTTCGTGTGGGCCCCACCACACTTAATCCTCCCAAGGGAGGTTAAGTGGGTGTGGGTCCCACTTCTAACCTCCTTTGGAAGGTTTTTAAAATAAGTTAAAATAAAATTTGTTTTGCACAAATTTTATTTAACTTAACTGAAAAACCCCAAAACGTTACTTTCAACCCACAACAAACGCAACTCCCGAAAAGGTCTCATTAAGCGAATATCGGCGCTGCGAGTTCATCGGTGCCCTCGGATTTCAATTCCGAGCACCGGATCAAAAGTTAGGAATTCCCGCTCGTTCGTTCACTGAACGTACCCGAGCCAAACTTCGGAAATTAATTCCGGGCACTCCGGGCCTCGGAATCAGATGTCGTCTGAAACCGCGCTCTTGTAAAATTCTAAAGAAAATTAAGAAAAAATTTTCCTTGAATTTTACGGGTCTTTACAGATACCCTCTTCAAATGCTGGAGGAGAATCTCTGAGATCTTCCTCTTCTTCTCCATCATGTGTTATTTCTTCCATTTCTACTTTCATAGTAGATGATAAAGCAGAATTTTCAGGATCAGAAGAGATGTCAAAATTTGCATATCTTGAAGAAGAAGCTTCCATTTCTGACCTGATTGATGATGAATGGTCTTCTTTGTTTAACAAAGAGGAGATGATCTATTGATAATTGATATCATTGTTCACCTCCGATGTTGCTATAACTTCATCTGGCCTAATTGGCAAAGTATAGACTTGTTGGATTTCAGCAGATGAAATGAAGATGTCACCATTTGTGCTTTCATCACTGCTTGGTTGGTTACCAATTTCTCCTTTATTGTCTGGATCGATTGTCGTAATTGACATTATGGATCTTTCCATAAGAGTATTTTTATTTGGGTCTATCTTGTCAATTTGACTGATAGAAAACACATAATCTGTACTCACATGTGTAAATGGATTTACTAGAATCTTCTCCAAACCATATGGAGCATTAACTTTGGTAATCTCCTTTTTTGTGGATTTCTCCCTACACTTCATGTGATAGAATTCTGCCTCAATATATTGAGACTCACATGTCTTGAACGGGGCCTTATCACCATACAATTTCCCAACTTTACCATCAAAACAATATTTGATACATTGATGGTGTGATGAAGAGATAGCTGCATGTTGATGTAGCCATGGTCTTCCAAGGAAGATGTTGAAAGATGGGTCTTGATCAACAACCACGAAATATGAATTGGATACAAGATCTCCAAACTGAGTTCTCAGTGTAACTTCGCCCAGTGGTTCTTGTTCATTTTTATCATATCCTTGTAACATCATGGTAGAAGGAGATAAATCAGATTTTGTGAGGCCCAATCAACGAAGTGTACGAATGGGCATGAGGATGACTCCTAAACCATTGTCAATGAAAGCTATTCGGTCATCTACACCATTGACCTTTCTATATAAGTACAAAGGTCTAATATGCCCATGCACAACATCATCTTCATCTTAATCAGTAAAAGATATTATTGCATGGTATTCTGCAGGATTATTCTCTATGTGATAGACTTCAGCTGCAGTAATTTCAGTTTCAAACTCATGAGGACTTGACAAAGCCTTGATGAGTGCATCCCAGAGATATTTTGATAGATTCATAGCATCCAGAATTGATAAATTGGCTATTATATTGGACAAGTGTTTCAATACATCGTACTTTTCATCCAGAGGTATGTGTTTCCCAACAGGAATATGTGGTTTAGCAGGTACCTTGGAAGCAGATGCTTTGGAAGTTGATGCATCTTATATTGGGATGGGAGTTCGCAATATTCCTTGTTTTGGAAGATTAGATTAATTAGATCCATTTACTTGCTGAGAGGAAGAAGATGGAACCTTCAACCGATCTTCCAAAATAACTGTGCCAGGACTGAATTTTCTATTGGTAGAAGAACTTGCTTGTGCTTGCTGAGCTCGTTGAAGGGATCTACCATGAGTTTCTACTACATACACAGTTCTAGCAGGGGTAGAATTGGAATAGAGGCTTATGAAAGATCCACGTGTTACCCTGTATCCTGAGCCTCTGGAACTTCCTCTGATTCCCCTGTTTGATACAGGGAATTCCAGCTCATCGAAATCGAAACTGCGACTGGCATATGGATCTGTTAATTGAATCATATTAAGAGAACTGAATATTAACCCTTTGTCTAATGAAGACTCTACCTGATTAGCCTATTTAGGTTGTGTTGTTTGGTGGGGCGGTGCCCGTGGCTTTGAAGTAGATGTCATGAAGTCTTCCAGAGTCAAAGCCAACTTAGGCTTTGACACATACTCATCTTTTTCTGATTCTTTTTCTTTCCTTGAATCATGCCATTTCTTTGAGGAATTTCCCACTGATGAAGAGGGTTTTTCTGCAACATTCATGGCATAAGACACAATCGGTTTCTTTAGTTGTGTTCGCAAAATAGCATGAGTTCGGTTGATTTTCTTTCTGAACATACAATCATCATACTTCTGTGCATTTTTGCTTTTGACTTCTTGCCATTCTCTTTCCTCCTCTAGAACTGTAGCAGTAACACATGCTACCTGAGGTGAAGAACCTTTCAGTTTGACTTGTCCTGAGTCAACCATCTTTTGCAGGAGGTCTTTAAAGACAAAACAATCCTGGATGGGATGCCCCAACATTTGATGAAATGGGCAATAATTGAGATGGTCTTCATCTCCTTCTTTATTTGGCCTCTTAGGCCTTGGAAATTGAACCAAATTGTTTTCTAGAGAAGAAATGAAGTAACCAGGAACTTGTTCATTTGAGAAATAGTATGTTTTGATCTTTAGATCCTCAAATTTTTTTCTTCTTTGATCTCTTTGATCATCTGGAAGAAACAGCCTTTGTTGTTGGTGCTCAGGAGGTGGAGCCATTCGAGAAGATGAATGTTTTGAAGTATAAACAGGTACAGGTGCTTGTTTAAGCATAACTGTAGCAGTTTCTGCTTCACCCATTCTCCTTCTTGGATTTTATGGAATTACACGAGATTTATTCATAGCCTGTATAATGGAATCTTCAATCTGCAGAGTGATTGAAGTATGGTCTCAAAACCCTCCTGTGTATTTTACAGGGATTAATGGCGTGCGTAATTCTTCACGTAGATTTTCCACACATATTGGAAACAATTAATCTTGAGGGAGTGCTAAGATTAGGGAATATGTTAATCCCTTCCAGTGAGCAATGAAATCTGAGACCCTTTCATTCTCTCCTTGCTTACAGTTTGTAAGATCGAAAATTGTTGTCTTTGGAAAAGTTGAGCTGAACTGAAGAAGGAATATTTTACGGAGATCTTCCCATCCAATAATTGACCTGGATTACAAGCTTGTATACCAGAAAAAGGGTGGTCCTTGTAAGGTACGTACAAAGAATCTGAGTTTTACTGCTTCTTGCTGCTTCGGAGTTCCCATCATAGGATCAAAACAAGACACGTAATGCAATAAATATTGTTCAGGGTCGCCTGATCCATTGAAAATTGGGAATACTGGGTCTCCAAAACTGGATGGAGGAGAGATTGAATCTACCCATTCAGGGTAGACTTTATTTTCTGGTTGAACCTGCACACGTTCCCTTCCATAGTTTCTAACCGAGGTGTTAATGAATCAATGGTAGTTATTAACTTTTGAGAAACATCCGGTTGAACTTGGACTTGGGAAGGTGCAATGACTGGAGCTTGGACAGATGTGGTGGTTGGTGCTGAAACTGATGGTATCACTACCAACTATTGTTGCACTTGACCCGTAGGATTGGACCTGTGAGGGTGTACTAATAGAGGAGGATATTTTTGATCCATCTCAGGAGCTGCAACAAATTCCCTTGGCTGACTGACTGCAACACTCTTAAGAAGAAGACTACCCTGAAGTAGTTCTGCATTCAACCTCCTTAATTCCTTCATTTCTTCCTCATATTGTGAAAGCCTTTTCACTAGTTAGAGCGATTGGCCTTCTCCAGAGGAAGGATATGTAACCTAATCCTTTCCCCTCCCTTTGTTGGATCCTTTTAGGAGAGGGGGAAGTGTGTTACTTGAAGGATTACCTAGGTTTTTGAGTAACCCTTTGATTTCGTGTACGCACACCTTCTTCATTTGTGTCGGTGCGTACATCTTCTTGAGCAGAAACCTCTTCATCTGATTCTCCTGAGTGAGCCTCATCTGGTGGATCAGCAATAACAGCATTGATGACATTGATTGATTCATAACGCATCGCATCCCTTCTATCAGCATTTCTGTGATATTTTCATCTTCCATGTCTTTGATGAGACATTGCCTTTTGTTGATTTGATCCCTTAGGAACATCTTGAAGAACCGAAATTTGGAGGGAATCTCCTGATAATTTGGCTCTTCGTTCCTCTTGAGGCTTCTTCCCCAATCGATAAAATACCGAATTTCTCTGAAGAGGGGATTAATTATTTGAAAAATTCCCCAGTCCAGTGGACTAGGGATGTTCCTGCTGTTCCCGCTCAACTCCTCGAATCCTATTTGTTGATTCCGAGGGTTGATTTAAAAGAGTCCCCAGACTGGAAAGATGGGGTGGCTGTTGACATGCTATGTATGAGACTTTCTTAAAAGCTCTCCTGATCTTGCGAACTTGAGTCTGGAAATTAGCTAGATGTATTAACCTGTATCCACTTTTATCACCGGGTTCAAAAGACCGTAGGATGATTTCTGACACTTCTGTCACTTGATGATGTGCTTGCTACATACGAGAGGCAAGTTCAATATTCTCGTTTTCTTGATGCATGATTAATTAAACAACGTGTTCTCTATATTCTTGATTTTGAGAGGAACTATTTGAGGCAAGTTCTTGGGAAAGATTTTGATTACAAACAAAGCCCATTGACTGTGGCCGTCCATGGGAAATAACATTTCATGATACCATTTTCGGTGGGCTTTGCTGACTGGAGAGTACCGTGAAATGTAGTGCTCCATGAACACCCCATCCTCTAAAATGAATACGAGATGGGGCATTGGAAATTAACTAACACAATCTTCTTAGTGTTCCAAGGCATGAACGTTGAAGGGATCTCTGCTTCTTTTCATCCTTCGAATATTGAGAGACTGATAGAGATTCCAAATCAATCTGACGTTGTAACCCTTCTATTATCTTAATATGATTTTCTTATTCATCATAAGATAATAATTTATTTTTCAACTGACAAAGAGTTTTCCATATGTTGAGATGAATATCATGAATTCCATCTTCCGTCAACATTTCTGGAATGTCATACTGAGAGTCATCCAGAGGCCAAAACATGACTGACACTTCACCTTTCGCCAGTTGTTTTCTCATGCTCATCATTTCCTCTTTATCATTTGATGATGATTCTTCTACCTGTTTTGACCAGAGATGGTGTTTCCTTGTTGCTTCATTGGATTCAATAGGATTGGTAGAGAAATCACTGATTAAACTAGAATATGGATAACATAGGGGTCATTCGGTGAATGACCTACACCCTGGGCTATCTTCCGATTGAGAAAGTATTTCTCCTACTAACGATAAAGAATCATACATGACTGGTTTCGCAATTGAAAGTGCCTTAAGGTAATAGGGCTTTCTCGGTACTACATTGTCCACTAGAGTATTTTTCGAGCAATTTGCATCACTACTACGGAGAGTACTTTCGCAGCGAAATTCATCATCATGGGGAGGACCACCATGATGGGATACAGTAATAGATGATATCTCTTTCTTCTTGGTCTTCTGACCACACAGAGGGTTCCTGTGGCTCTCATCTGAAGATGAAACTTTGAGATCGACCGAATTGTCATGAAGCAAGCCTTCATGAGGAAGTGTCTATTGAAGACCTTCGGAATTAATGTTCCCACTATTGAGAAATGAGGGATTAGAATCTTGAATTCCAACAGATAATTGTCTAAGGGCTTCAAGAACTCCATCATCGAGCAAGGCCTTGGTACAGATTGGATCTTGATCTCTTGACTGAGCTAGGCGGGTCTTTTTATTAGACGCTTTCTTACTCGCTTTGGAAACCACTTGTTGACGAAAGTGGCTACTCTGAGCAGGTGTATGTGACTGATAAGGAAAGATGGCTAGGTTAGGTAGACGATCTCCACTCAAATTAGGTGTATGTGCCTGACTTGGTTGTTCGTATGATATGGTGGAGTATGCCCCACAACCCTCTTGTACTGGAACAAATTTTTGTGCCTATTCCAGAGTGAACTATTGATGTGTCACTCCACTGGTAGGGATAGATTTATGTGTCTTTCCTAGAGATGCTACTGAAGCTGTTATAATATCCTGGGAAGCATCCAGAATATGAGAAGGGATTTGCTTCTGTCTTTCACCATTTAAAGAATATGCTTGGTGACTTCAACTGCCGGAACGGGGATATACGTCCATTTTGTGATTGGAGTAGGTGTATGTGCCTGCTCTTGTCCTCCTTTTAATGTTAATGAATCTTGACAGTACTCAACTGTGGGGGCAGAGAGTTGAGTCTGCCTTCTATTTGTTGTCGGAGCTTTCCGACTGACTTCTCTGTGTGCTACCAAGCGAGACTGTTGGTAGGCTTCATTAGTATTAGAAAGTGTATGTGCCTGATAATTGTACTTTGCCGAACGTGGTTGAAGAGCTCCATCATATGTAGTCAGACGAGCCCGCTGACTAGCTGATGATGTATAAACAGGTGTATGTTCATGCCTATAGTACTCCGACAGAATTTCCAGGCGGGATTGATGTGATGCTGCAAGATTAGTCTTCGGGACAGTGGAATTGAAATGTGCAGCTGTGTGTGCCCGCTTTTTGCTTGCCACCATGTTAGGATGGTGGACTTCTCTTGAGATGGCCGAGATGATAACCTACTCACTGTTAACCAGATTTCGCCTCTGGCGATTATTCATGCCTGCTCGGGTTCGAGGAACCTGAGCCGAATGCCTGGAGTCGACACCCTCATCATTTTGAGGGTGCACTGCCACACGAGTCTGGAGGCAATTGTTGATAGGATACCTCAGGAAGGACTCATGCTTCTTTGAATTAAGGCCCTAAGGGACCTGCTCATTCACCTCCCCAGAATATGGGTGTGAATGGTGATTGTGTTCTGGGGATAACGACCCAAAACGGTTGGAGAATGTGGTTAGCACCGCCTGCTTCTTGATCACTGGTCGTCGTTGTTCGGACTATCGGTGTGAGTTGTTCACTTGGAGGGACTGTCAGGCAGCCCTTAGAGTTGGGATGGTACCATGTTGACGGTACTCCTTAACCAGTTCATTTGATACTCAGCGTTGAAGACGCTGAGTAGGTGATGTCATCTTTAGAGCGGACGATGATCTGGCAAGAGTAGTAGCAGTGGCATTAACAGCAGCGGTATTCACAGTTGTGAACTTGAGAGCAGCCATTTTGGAAATGCAGATGATCTTGGAAAAGAGTGCCATTTTTGATATAACAGACGCAATCAAGATAAATTCAGCCACTACATCTTTTAGATGAGCACATATGTCAATGACTATTTTTGTTGGACCTCTCATTGAGTTTTAAATAGGGGCCTAACAAATAGATAAAACATCATTTTAACTTGGTTAAGGATTCACATCGGGTTCACCATTTTTTGTTTCCCTCGGAATTTGGGGATGACCTCCTAGAATTAAGGTTCAAACATTCCAATCGGTTTCTAACGGGTTTGTTCGTAGAACCGGAAACATCCAATGATTCCACATACATTTAGACCTACTTTCCAAAGGTAGGTGCTCATTAGTTATTGAACTTATGAGGCATAGGAATTTTCATTGGTCAAGAGGATGGGAGGTCGGACTCATCACACCTTTTTGAGGGGAATTATTGTCTATTCCGTGACTCTCTTTATAGATTTAAGTTATGTTCGTGAATCCTTATTAAATTACCAAGTATAGAATGAGATTTTCTTTAGATCTAACAATCAATGATTAAATATGTAGGAAATTTAGAGAATCTTTTATATGTATTAGAGGTTCTTCATCGATAGAGAATCATTTATATTTATTAGAGATTCTTGGTCAATGGTATCCTTCGACACATTTTTATAGATGTCTCTTGGTCATTATGATGACCATGCTGGTTTTAAAGCCACTCAATGGGGAAATTGAAGTTTATTGTCATTCAAAAGGACATGGATTATTTCAGAGTTGGGATCGAACCCGCATATGGGATACCTATATATCTTTCGTTTAGAAAAGGAATCTGAACCCACGTAGTTCGAGTAAGGGACTATGATGTTTATAATTGATGGCTCAAAGAAGGATGTCATAATTACTTTTACACTCTAAGCTCACGTGAGTCATGCTCGGTGTGAGAAACAAGAGGTATTGGCAAAAATCGGACAATTGCGACATGAAAGATGCAATCATAAGAAATAATGTGGGACTTATGTATGTATGACTGCCCAGATAAATGATGATTAGGATTTACTTCAGGGAAGAAATCTAGTAACAGGGTCCATAAAGGTATATGTGCTTCATGGAGATTTGAATACTCTAACTTGGGACTTACTCCTGAAAAGGAGGCCCAAATTAAGAGAGGACTTATGATTGGGTTTTACTCCTGAGAAGGAATCCCATATCAAAGGTAAATTAGGACTGGTTATTAGAAATTAAGACTGGGGCTTACTCCTGAGAAGGAGGCCCAGGTTAAGGGACATCAAAATTTAAGGGACTTGGGGCTTACTCCTAAGAAGGAGGCCCATATTTGAGACTGGGGATTACTCCTGAAAAGGAGGCCTAGGTTAAGAGAATTATGGTTGGGGCCTACTCCTGAGGAGGATGCCCAAATTAGGGGATTTGGGGCTTACTCCTGATAAGGAAGGCCAATTAAGAGAACTTGGACTAGGGATTACTCTTGAAAAGGAGGCCCATATTTGAGAATTATTACTGGGGATTATTCCTGAAAAGGAGGCCCTGGTTAATGAAGACTTGGGACTTATTATTGAAGAGGATGCCCAGGTAAATGAGGACTTGGGACTTATTCTTGAGGAGGATTCCCAGTCTTGAGAATTGTTACCGGGGCTTACTCCTGAAAAGGAGGCCCAGGTTAAGAGAATTTTATGATTGGGGCTTACTCCTAAGGAGGATGGACAGATTAGGGGACTGGGGGCTTACTCTTAAGGAGGATGCCCAAATTAGGGGACTTGGGGCTTAATCCTAAGAAGGAGGCCCATGTTAAGAGAATTATGACTGGGGCATATTCCTGAAAAGGAGTCACAGGTTAAGAATTATGACTGGGGCTTATTCTTGAAAAGGAGGCCCATATTTGAGAATTATTACTGGGGCTTACTCCTGAAAAGGAGGCCCAGGTTAAGAATTATGACTGGGGCTTACTCCTGAAAAGGAGGCCCATATTTGAGAATTATTACTGGATCTTACTCCTGAAAAGGAGGCCCAGGTTAAGAATTATGACTGGGGATTATTCCTGAAAAGGAGGCCCATATTTTAGAATTATTACTAGGGTTACTCCTGAAAAGGAGGCCCAAGTTAAGAATTATGACTGGTGATTTTTCCTGAAAAGGAGGCCCAGGTTAAGAATTATGGTTGGGGCTTACTCCTAAGAAGAATTCCTATGTTAATGAGTTCTCTCATCTTAAAGGATGAGGTTGAATGAATGAAATATCAATCTTTAGTGACATAAAGATGTGTAAATCACTAGGTTTTGAGAGATATTCCATAGGATTCCTTTCAGAAAAGGAAGTCAAATCAAGAAATCATGCCATAAATGGCTTTGAAGAGTGTCTTAAAGACTGAATCTTGAATTGGAGAGGTGGAATGACTTAAGAGGGGTGAAATGGACAAGAAGGGAACCCAAAAAGGTAGGGGCGTGCAAGTCCTGGCAGGCACGCAGGTACTACGTGGGCGTGCAAGTCCTAGTCATGCAGGTATACCTACACGACACATGGGTACTTGCGCGACGGTTATCCAGCAGGGTAATACTTGAGCGACTCTTGGTTAAATCCTTTAAAATGATCTTGAGGTTCTTCCATAATAGTGGTGCGCAAGTTCTATTGAAGGAGTTAGGCAGCGTGCAAGTGTGGTCGTTTCCCTTAAGGACTGGCCACACACGCGCGTAAGTGTTGATGAGTTTCAACACGTAGGCCTTCTTCCCCCTCTTTAGATCTTCCGTTATAGGTAAGAAATTACTTTAGAATTGTTTTGAAATCTTTGAGAAGAGACTAGGGCGTCGGGATCTCAAATATGAGTTTATGGAAAAAATTTCCTCCCCAAATGGGGGGCCCACAGGGTCTATTTATAGGCCGGAGAAGACCCTGGGCGGTTATCCTTTAGGGCATGCAAGTCACTTACACGACCATTTCGATGCACAATTGTACATGCACGATCATGAGGGAACATACGCGGCCTAGGGGAAATGTTATCCTTGTTCATCCTATTATCGATTTTTTATGTTTCTTCAAAGGATGAATCACTTTAGACTAAGGTATTTCCCTTTTTTCAGTCATTAGACTCTGTATCGGAAAAGCAGAGTCAACAAGGGCCATGCACTGAATCCTCATTTCTTGGTGGGACATCATCGTGAACTCTCTCTGGATTCCTAGTTGGCTGTCTACATCGTCGAATCTTGAAAAAAAATAGATGCACCACATTCAGTAATTAATACTTGGTGATTTGACTCAAAAGAGATCAAAGTAAAAACATCTAAAAAACACACACAATCACTATTTTTGTGAACTGAGTTGGAAATCATAATGTAGGGTCCTGGTGTATGGATATGTTGGTTGTCGCACCAACATTTGACTCACTGGACTAAAATCTGAACTCAAGAGACTTAACAATACTTATCCATTGAAAATATCAGAGTCTTAGTTATTCAGTTGAACTGACCTCTCTGATACCACTTTGTCCTCACCTTTCCCCCAGGGCTAATGTGGTGACTACCCAATGACCACCTTCCATAGGCCCAGGATTGGAGACTACCTCCAGAAAGGCATATCCCAAAAATGGGAACCCATTCCCTTCAAACATGTACACACACAGACTAGGTACACTACAAAAGTAAACCACATAGTAAACCTGCTTATTTAAAAGTGAGAACCAAAAGTATAGTGGACTGTATACATGTACAACTGAATGAGATAATACAACAAAAATATAAAATAGCTCTTAAGATCATCCACCAAGTATCCTACCTAAAGGATAGGAATAGCTCGTCATTGCGGCTCTACAGATCAACTGGTCACCTCCGTGCACCGTCTAGTCCTGACTTCCTAATCTCGTCAAATTTGATCGTCATCTACAAAAGACACAACAAGTTGTGGGAGAAACCCGTGCAGGAGTGAGTATAAAAATACCCAGTATAGACCCCAATACCCCTGAAAGACTCCCATAATTCCCCAAATGAAGAACACCAATGCATGATCCCAATCACAAAGCACAAGGAATGACTCACCTCAAACTTGGTATGAAACTTAAAGAACATGACTAATGATGATTACTCATAAAGATTGATCAACTTATTCTATCAATAGGCATTTTCTTCTAGAACGTAGAAGGTCACTAGGTGCTAAACCATGAAGGATCACTAGGTTCTAACCCACAGCTGATCGCCATCTCCAGACCCATAGAAGATCGCTAGATGTTGACCCATAGAGGATCGTTAGGTGCTGAACAAGGGAGGATTGCTAAGTGCTGAACCATGGAGGTTCACTGAGTTACGACACCCAGAGATTCTCTTAGTGCATAAACACAGAGGATCACTAGGTGATGAAACATAGAGGATCACTAGGTATTGGCCCATGGAAGATCACGGGGTTCTTATCCATGGAGGATTGTTAAGTGCAGACCCATGGACGATCTATGTTCCTTCATCATGTCACAGCCATCCACTGGATTCCCTTATTAATCATGGTTGAATCCAAGAGGATCACATCCCCAAGCCTACCTAAACCACCACTATATCCCACAATGATGTATCCTGAAAAAAAACCATGCCATAAGGGCTCCAACTCAATAGACGGGACGTCAATAGGACGCTCGGTCTGTATACTTTAGGCATTTTTTGTATCGGGGGCCTATTTGGATTCATGTCCGATCCAACCCAAGAGTACTCAAAAATTATCCAAAACCCAATTGGATAATCTCAAAATTACCACATAATCCTAAGGGTTAATTCTCCATATACGGTTCTTCAAATAGATGTCCGATTTAGGAGATATATCCTTTTAATCGAAATAGGGTCGGAATTGGGTTTGGGTCCGGTCAAACCCAGTCAGACCGACCCGACCCATCCCGTTGGGCTGTGGGATCAGAACGCAGGGCCAGAGGGCCATCCCACTACACCTATTTAGGTGTGTGGGTAGGCTCCCTACTCGAATAGTCTACTCATTTTGGTTCCTCCATCAGCGACCCCAATTGGCGCCGCACCAGCTGGCCGGTCCGCATGGACCGGTCGACAGCGGACCTAAAGGTGTGGGACCACCCTCTATTACGGCTCAGAGTCACGGCCCTCCTATGCGGTGTGTTGTCTCCATCAACATGGATAGAAATGGTAAGCCTCCCCTATCCACCATGGAATGTTGGTTTGCTGCCGTCCCTTCACGACCGATGAGAGCCGGCCGCCGACAACTCCGGTCGCCAGTGACGCTACGCTGGCAGAGCTTCTATGGGCCTCTGGTGATGCTCTGGAGGTCTGTTTTCTTTTATTACTATGTCTATGGCCCTCCCAAGATGTTTTCATCACTTCGTGACTCCCAGTTTCTTCTTTCCTTTGTTTTGTTCGGTCGTTCATGAAGAATGCAGACAATAGCGAGATTGGCGGAGTGACTGGGCCTAGTTCATTCGGCATGCACCCACCGCATTAGTGTTATTATATAGAAAGAATTTATCACCTTCAAGGGTAGATGAATTCATTAAAATCTTATAAATTAATCAAGACAAACGCTTACATTGAAATGGTGGAAGGCGTTACAGATGTCGGAGAAGAACTCACATTTATTGGTTCTCGTCTTTTCCCATAATTTTCTAGTTAGAATCATCCAATGGTCGTCAAACCTCCATTCTATGTTGGTGGAACATGACATCGGCACTTTGTCAGAGGTTCCTCTTTTGACGCGTCTAAACCCATGCCCAATATGTTTTAAATAGTAACTAATATCTCATGTTGTGTTTAACATTATGATTAATTAATTAACCATAATTAATGAGACAACTAAACACATAAGCATTGTCATTACAAACCCAAAGAAACGAGAGTTTTAAGACATTAAATTACTCTTAATAAATACCTAACAGTTCATTACAGTCCCATTGTCGCCTCTCAACAGTTACAAGGAAATACTAAAATAATTGTGGTGTTATTTTATTATTATTTTTTAAATGTCTACAAATTAACATTTTTGTCTGACCCTTGTTAGTCAACGTTAATATTCCCTTAAGAAAATAATGGTGTTGCGAATTCAACGGTGCCATCAGATTTTTAATTCGAGCACCAATTAAAATTACGGAAATCATCGCTATCATGTTTGCTGATCATACCATAACGAAGTTCAAAAATCCATTCTGGTCTCTTAAATCATCTGAATCGTGTGCCCTCAATTTTCACAGATTCATAATAATATCAAATATCTTTTTAGACAATTATATTGAAAAATTATGGTCATTACAAGTTGAATAAAGTATTACAGGATATTATTTTTATATTTTTGGAAATTTTCATTGATAATATCTTGATATAATCAATGTTCTATGAATTCCCTGAGAATCATTTAAAAATAATTATGGAGACCATAAAAAATTGTATTTGAAATATAGTAACTATGAATTTTACATCAATTAAGTTTCTTTTTACCATATTTTCTACAATGATGGAATATCTGTTGATCCTTCAAAAAAATCGTTTTCTAAGAATGGCCTAATATAATGAACATAACTAAAATCCAATGTTTCATGGGTTTAGTGAGCTACTATCGATGGTTTTTTCAATATATTTTTCAGTTTCCCATTCTTTTAACCAATATAAATTGAAAAGAGGTTAAATTCACATTGTAAAGTAAATGCAAGTAATGAGTTTATGAGATAATGGGGAGAATTATTATTCAACCATCATAAAAATTACAACTCAATAAGGAAGGATTTATAATATATAGGTATTCATCAAAGAAAGGACTAGGATGTTTCCATATATATAATGATATAATGATTCACTATGAATCAAGGTAATTTGAAATTCATGTACGAAATGATCTAACACATGAAATTGAGATGTAAAGAATAATATTTTATTTTAAAATATGAAAAAACTACCTCTGTGTTGAAATATATGATATTTATAATATCTACAAGTGTTTTATGTATATATTTCATAAGAAATATCTCACCATGATGTAAATAAGATAGTCGAACTACTAGTGGACTACGATTTTTCAATACACTACAACATTG
Source organism: Viscum album (assembly GCA_963277665.1). NCBI lineage: Eukaryota > Viridiplantae > Streptophyta > Magnoliopsida > Santalales > Viscaceae > Viscum > Viscum album. The sequence goes on from OY728145.1 coordinate 1,790,533,643, forward strand.
TGATGGTAAAAAGGTGGTTGTTGCATTTTTTAAGAGATACAATAATGTTCTTTCAATTATGAGTATTAATAAAGATCGTATATATATATATATATATATATATATATATATATATATATATATATTTATTTATGTGTATGCGTGTTGAAGATAGAAACCGTTATTTCTAGGAAAGTGAAACCATCCTTCATTTTTAATTAAATTGATAAACCATCCTTAGTATAAAATAAAGATAGGTCATAGTAGGATGATTATAACATAGAAAGGAATATTAAATTAGTAAATTTTGTAATATTTTGATAAATCATCTATAGAGAAAGAGTGTTGATGTTTTGGAAGAGTTTATGTGTTCCATGTATACAATAGTTGATGAATGAACTGCTAGATGAAGAATTTAGGTGGAATTTCACAATATAACCTTGTAGAAAATAAAGATTTTATCTATTTATGAGAACATTTATGTTGTGATTGTATAAACCATGAAATTATAGAATTTTAATCAATATTATTTTTATTTAAATTAGTAAAGGACAAAATTAAAAATCTTAATGGAGTCATGCAATCTCATCCTATACCAACATGGACATGGGGAAATAATACAATGGAATTTTTCCCTATAATCCAAAATTCTCCAAGGAATAATGATGATATATAGAATATCATTGATCCTCTTACAATATCATCTCAATTCATAGTGATAAGAGAATATATATCTTTTTAGTTCCTTTATCATCTCTATATCATTGAAATAGTAATTCTTCATGAGGAACCATTATCACTTTTATGTGATCACATATCTCAATTTACATGGAAACTATGAAGTATTTATTAATGGTATCTCATTATATAGAAACATTGAAGGACTATATAACATCCCCAAATTGATGGGAAGATAGAAAGGACTAAGAAATCATTGTAATAAATGATGAGATCATGTTCTCTTTACTTTTAATGTATGTAGGATTAGTGTGTAATTGTCATGGAATTTTTATTTAGTAAAAACCATAACTCAAGCGTCTTGAAGGAACCTTAAGAAGAATTGTATGGAAAGAGGTGTTTCACATCAACCTGTAGGGATGATGTTGCAGAAAGAAATCTAGTTATCCAAGAGCATGTGGAATGAGTATTAGATCATGACTTTTCTTCTAATGAAGATCTTCTCTAGATTATTGGCACCAATGAGCATTTGTCACAGAAGAGAACTATCAATTGGTGGAATTTCTCTGTAGAAATCAAGAACATGAAGAGGAAACCAAATAGCCTAAAGAATACATGAGGAATGGGTATCCATTTTTTTCAATAGTGGATATATTCAGCAATTTCTATGATGGAATTATTTAAAGGTGAGAGAATGTAATACCCAAAAACCTAATTTAGCTGGTAAACACTATAACCTAAACTATTGCAAAATTGAAACACTAATAAAATTTTGTTGAAGAATATATTTAATAGTGAATTTTTAGAAATTTAAATTGGAAAATTTAACCGAATTTTTTATTTCATCATATAAAAATTCTTCATTGTTTAAATTTATTTGAAATTTTTTTAGTCAAAAAATACCATTTTTGTGAAATATATAATTTTATACCATAACCATTATATATGACTGGCCTATAATTTTAAAAAAATCTCAATTAATCATAATTAAATTTAATAACTATCAATATGAATTTGAAAATATTCATTGATCTTAAAAATAGTATATAGAACATTTTTCAAATTAATTAAAATGATACATTAATAAAAATAATAATTTTCACCTTTTTCATTAAATAAATTATTTTCAAAGGATAATTTGTTTTGGTATCAGGAAAAAATAATTTTACCCAAATTATTCAATTATTTTAACATGAAAACTAATTAATTACAACCCAGATATTGTGAGGCCTAGTTTTTTTGTTGGAATATGTTCATAAGACACCAAATAAAGGTTAAAATAAAATAACATTAGTTTATTCATTAAATTGTCATCCTTAATAGTTTTGAGCACCAAAAACTGGATTGGATAAACTGAGAATACATATAAAAAAGGGGTTAGTGAAATATTACCTCAAGTAAATAAACAATATAAAGATGAAAAACATGTGATTCAAAGGTAAAAAAAGATATTATAAAAGAGAATATACATAAGTAATCAAATGGAATAATGATATTAACTAATGGTATCCTAATATCATAGAATAATATGTAATGTGGTCGTAAAATAAAACATTACATCAACATAAGATATGTATAACTAGTGAGACAACATAACATGGGGGATAGAGTCCCATAATGGATTAGGTTCAGCCCCTAATCCCATAAATGGGATCCCATTAGACTAAAACATTACCAAATAAATTAGAGGAACATGTAATTTTATTCCCACACATCACATTAATATTATGTACATTACATAATAAATAATAATGAGTAAACATATTAACTACCCCCACAACTAAATGGGTTTCATATTCTTATCTCATAACATAATAAAAAGAGATTTCATAAAAATGTATTTGAGAATTGATTGTATGGCATGTATTACCACATTAATGTAAGGGGGAGGGGGAAAATTATATTTTCATGAGACATATATAATGTATATAGAATCAATCCATAACATTAACATTTTTGTATTGATTAATATCAACATATATAAAAAACATTCTTGATGAAAATAACCATACCTCATAGTAAATCACTTCTCAAAAACAAAAATAAAAAAAACATTATGGAAACCCTTTAATTTGGAAAATAATTTAAAAACATATAATGGAATATTGATATAAAAGTATTATTGGAAAACATTGCATGTCTTACATGTTAAAATAGAGGTTCCATTCATATTTTTAGTTATAATTCAAGATATACACCATTCATAGAAAATAATAATGTTCTTTTTAGGTTGTTTTGAAGAATGTAAAATTTTATAAAAATGAAATTAAAAATAATAGAATAATATTTTAAAAAACTATAAATGGAAATATGGGCATTGAAGAGAATTTTTTCGGACTGAAGATATATACAAAGATTAATCTCCTTAAACATATTATCTCATTATTTGTATGTACCAATGAGATAAAAATCGTACTATTACTTGAAAATTTAATGATTGAAAATAAGATGATATAATGGAAGTGTTATAATATTCAATGATAAAATAATTTCCAATAATGTAAATTTAAGGATAATAATTCTATTTAAAATAATATTGAAATATAAACCCCTACCACTTTTGTAAATTTAGAATCAAAACTCTAATTAATGATGTAGAATATTTCTAACATAAAAATCATGAATTATAAAGGAATAAATATATAATATTTATAGGTTATTATATACACAATTTAAGAAAAACTAGGTGCATAAAATAACAAGTATCTCAAAGATGTGTGTTTTGAGACAAAACCAATACTTCAAATCCAATATTTTTCATTTATGTATTTTATCTCTAAATTAGGACACCTCTATAGTATTATAAAAAAATCATTACAAGTTTGTATTTGTGACTAGAATAGTGATTATAAGATTATGGTAGGGATTTAAGTTAATTGTTTTGTAAGGTTTTAGGTAATCCAATGGGTTTTGTAATTGTGGAAAGGATCGAAGATATGATCCCTTTTATAATGGAAGATGTGTGACTTTCGTGTATATAACAAATAATACATAATAATATAAATTCAGTCTCAATAAATGTAACTTAAAGTGGATAAATAAAGGATTTAAGCATAGATAAGTATTAATAAACACCTCTACCACTAAAAGAAAACATGTCATAAACTTGTTCTCCACTCTATCTCTCTTTGTTACTCACTTTTACTATTTTATTTTTTACCCTATTAACTACTTAAATGGTTTTTACTATTCATTGTGACCCAAAATTAACATTAAATTATTATATAATAAAAATTATTATTATTAAAAAAATTGAATCTATTTTATCAAATCAAATTAATTTATTTATCTTAATTTCATTTAAAATTAAACTCCTAGAGAAGTCAAAAAATGGGTTTTCAAGAAATGATTTTTAATAAGTGTAAGATGATATTATAATTACAATATTACAATTAATAATAATTAATTTATGATTAATTAATATTAATATATATATTTTAAAAATATAATTTAAAGAAGTAATAATTAGGTGTTATTTTAATTGTTTAAAATGGAGAAGAATTTTTGACTTTCAAACGATTTTCATAAAAATGAGCTATTAACCTTATATATAAACATATTCAAAAATCTAGAATGAAGATGCTTAAAATGAAATGAAAATTTTACAAACAAATGGTAGTTTTCACAATTTACTGAAAAATATTTATTTCCCCAAAATATATAAACATTTTAACCTAAGATAATATTGATATTATGAGTTTAAAATTTATGATCATATTAAATAATTATTATTAAAAAATTTAAAAAAAATTATTACTTTTTCGTGAATATTTATCGAGATAAACATAATTTTTAAGTATAAAATGACTTAACTAAAATTTGAGTAATTATTTATTAAGAATTAATCAATAATATTATATTATACAAAACCTTTATATACAATCTTTTTAATATATTTTTTTCTAATTAATATCACACATTTTAATGACTATCATATAATTTTCCGGTTTAAATAATAATAATTTAATAATATATCAGTGTTATTTTAATTCCACCATTAAGTGTTGTATGTGATATGAAACAAAGTGTTGTTTTTAAAATATAATGGTGAAAAATTCAACCCCCCCCCCCAAATAAATTTCATCCTCACAATTATGATTTTTACAAAGTAATAAATGGTTTGGTTGATTGGAAATTCCAATTATATAAAACTCACATCTTAAAATAGTGTTAATAAAATTTCCCCTTAAATGAGGGAATTTATAATTTACAGTTTATCTTGAATAAAAGAAATACTTAGCTTGCATGTATGGGGACTAAAGTGAGATGTGAATATATGTACATTTAATAAAATCATAAATTATTTTGGATAGTGAGAGAGATCATTGATCACATGAATTCAAATGATCAAGAAAAAGTTTAAAATCAAAAAACAATAAATTTATGATGATTTGAAACACTATTTATTCATCATACATAAAGGTAATAAGATAAATTTTACATTCCATGATCCTTTTCATTGAGTTAATGGATTCTTTTATTATGAAAATATAGAAAACTTCCAATTATACGATCTTGATATCTTTTTATATCATTGAAATTTTTTTCCCTTTTATTATGATTTAATAAATTTCCACATCAATTCTTACACAATGGAATAAATATAAATTATAAATTATTTATTCCAAGAGAAATAAAATTAACTTTTAATAAATCATATGATATATTAATAAGTAATATCATATTCATCCTATAAAAATTAAAACCAAAAATGGTTCTACATATTTTACATAATACCCAAAATAAAAATGATTATCTTAATATCCAATAACATAAAATTATTCTATTAAAACCATCCTTTATGTTAGAAATAATGAATATATATGTAAAACAGGAAAACAATTCAAATATTTCATTAATCACATAAAAATACTAAATGTTCAAAAATATTTCATCCTCTAATATTTTTCCCAAAAAGAACATAATATTTATTTTGAAAAACATTTATAAAAAAACATATTAACTAGTACATCACATAAGACAACGGTAGTAGGTTCACCCTTATCGTCATGTGGTTATGATTTCAAGCCCCACGTACCCACTAATTGGGATGGGTTGTAACCCGATTTTCATGATATCCTTTTACTATAATAAGAATTATATAATCTGTTTAATGTTACCAAAAATATAAAAAACATATTACAAATGCATTTAATAAACAAAAAATATTTTAACTACTATTGTTATAAATATAACATATTGTTTTCCACAAAATCAAATAATATTATTTAACTATAATTACGTCAACATTAAGCACACATGAAATATTTTCTTTTCTTAAATCACGTGTTTTGCAAAAAATATCACCCTACCATTAAATAACCTTTCTATGTCTAGGTACCACTCAACATATTCTTAAGATTCCTTAATGAAAAAATATTATAACACAGTATATAGATGTTTCATAAATCTCATAACCATAATACCATTAATAAAAATAATTCAATAACATGAAACTTTAATTCCAAAATTTAATCACTTAAATAATTCCACTTCTAAAAAATTCATAACATAGGCCATTTGGAACTAATCCATAGATTAGTGAATTGGCGTAGATACTGATGAAGTTACCTATATCTACAACATTGAAATATTTGTGGTTTCATAGGATGAAATTTATTTCCCTGCATGTTATTAACTAGACTCTTCTCTTTATTCAATTATCTTTCTTATGCCCCCATTTCTATCATATTTAAAATTTTCTATTACCATTAATTTATTTTTCATAATTCCCCTTCATGCATTTTTGACATATAGAAAATTAAATCTCCTTTTCATTATCATCTTTAATAATTTTATATCTATTATATGACTTCCTTCACATATTTTAAGTGTTTCTACATTCTAATAGTTTTCCACTTTTTAATAATAATTTTGAATAGATAATTTGGAATGATCATAATAGGTCTAAATGTCTTTCCTATTATGTTTTGAATCTCATTATGGAGGTCATTAAAATTACCACCACATTTGTTGTTGGAATGCTTTCTTATATTTCTCCCCATTAACTAAAATAATAAAAACATGATGAGAATAAATTTACATAAAAAACGGAACATCTAAACACTAAATAACATATAAATGATAAGTGTTGACTTATGGGACTGTATTTTTAATCTACATTATTGTTGGTAATTTTTAATATTCAGTTTTCTAACATAATAAATTGTTCAATTCCATCATAGTGATGTGAAAAATAGTTTGTAAATTAATGAATCATATCCCTCAAATGTCTCAAATCATGTGCATAGTAATTCCCATTTACGTTTACCAGGTAACTCTCTAGTCACAAAGGAGAAAACGTTTTTTGGATTATTACCCTTAAGAACATTAATGCCAAAACCATATCCACTAGTAGTATCTATATATGGATATAAGTTTTTTGGAATCCACTCATGCTAAAATTCACAAAAATTCCTTTATAATTTTATATGTATAGTTTTATCCTTTTATATATATTTAGGTTACTCTTTAATGTCTTCTCATCATAGTTTCGAATTTTTTACTAAATTCTATAATACAATTTATAGTGGCTTAAAACATTAACACATATTATTACCTAATTTTTATCATTAACATTTAGTAATTAAAATAATAATATCACGAGGTCTAGTGTCATTGGAATAATAGGTTCATAGTACATCAAATTGAGACGAAGATTAAAAAATCATTACTTTTCTTACGTAATGAGATCCTAAATCCTTTAAATATACTATAGCTTCATGGGATAACATATAGATTACATAAAAATGTATGTGAGATAAAAAAACGTAGTAATTGAATAAACTTGATACGGTTGAATAAAATCTACGCCAAAGGTATAATATTATATCATAAGATAGAAGGTAGCTATTTCATAAAATGGAATCATGGTATAAAGGTAATAGTATCATAAGATCATAGTATCATAGAAAATATAGATGAAACATAAAAAATTAGATAAACGTAAGTAAAGTCTAACTATATAGACAACATTAAATGGTTGAAAACGTCCAATAATGGATTAGTTTTACTCCCCAATCCCAAACATGACCTCTAATGAGACTAAAACATTACCCAATTCATTCGACGACTATATAATTCCAAGACTACATGTCACCATCATTTATGTACATTCATATGTGATCGTCATAAAAAAATAAACAGTAAGGCATAAACATAATAATTACCCATGGAATACAATGGGTTGTTAATCCTATTTCCTAACAAAATCAAAAAAAAAAAAATAACTTAAATAATGAATTTTAAAATAGTCATAAGGAATGTATTTCAACACAAATTTAAGGGAGAGTGAGAAAGGTATATATATAAGACACATAAGTTCAGAATTTTGAATCATTACATAAAATTAATGGTTGATTGCATTGATGAATAGTAATACATTAAAAAGGGGGAAATATTATTAAAGAAAATAACCCTTCATATTTGAAAATTATTTTTGAAAAACTAACATTCCGAAAATTTTGTGTAAATTCTTTTATAATAAAATAATCTTACAAACATATAAATGAATATTCAAGGATAACAATGGTGGAAAATAATATTTCATCCATACATGTTGAAATAATTTTTTTATTCACAATTTGGTAAAAATTCAAGAAGCATCGCATAAGTTAAATGAAAATAATATTCCTTTAAGACAATTTTGTAAAAAGTAAAAATGGGTAAAAATTAATTTGAACTATCATTGTATAATATTGAAAATATTGTTTTTAAAATATTTTTACAAAATTAGGTACATGGAATAAAAATTATATTTTGACTAAAGATAGGGATAAATTTGATTTTATTTAAATATTTTTTCTTAATAATTTTGAGTTCTTAAGAGTTGAAAATGTATTATTACATGAAAATATCTGGAATTAACTGAGTTGAATACAATGATAAGGTTTTATTTGTAATGTATTAATTATTTAATAATATTGTAAATTTAGGCAAATATTATCATGATTAAAATAACATTGAAACATAAACCCTAACATTTCTTGTAACTTTTGAATAAAACCCTTATATACGAATTAAATGATTTGGAAAATAAAATATCTTGTTGTATAAACAAATCATGAAATAATTTGTGATGGGTAATTATATACACCATTTAAATGAAATAAATTTCTCAAATCAACATTCATCTCAAATAAAAATGTTTTTATATGACACCCTCACCTTGAGTACATACATTATACTTATAAAGATGCTCAAATTTCATAAATAGACATCACATAAATTTTTTGGAATACTCAATACATTTTACAAATAGACTCCCAAAGGTTGTATTAGTTTAGTGCCTTCGGAAAAAAGGAAACATAAACAATGGTACATAAGTGAGGAACATTGACTCCCACTAGTTTCTTCTTAAATTGCACCCTTCTAAGACATATCAAACATAATACATATCTACATTACCAATGAAAGGAAAAATAAAAAGCGGTGAGATTGGATGCTCAATATGTGTAAATAAAGTTGAATTGTAAGCATAATCTTGAATATTGGGGTATCAGAATGTGATCATATCATTAGAAGATCATTCCCTTCATATCAAAGATCATAAACATGAATCATGGAATAAAGTATAATAGTTCATAACAAAAGAATAATAAGGGAATAAATAACATAATCCATGAAATTATAACATCAGAATACGACATTGAATTTTGATATATAGATAAGCTTATATAATTATTTCTTTTGTAGTCATTGAATTTCTATGGATTCTATTCTTGTATCATGGGATCACTCCATATACCATCTTAGTATCAAAGGTTCACTCCCATTTCCATCGTAGTATCATTATTTTTCTCCTCATACCAACTTGATAGAAATGTTTCACTTCCATTTCCATCATAGTAACATGACTTCACTCCTCATACCATCTTGGTATGAATGGTCCACTCCCATGTCCATCTTACTACTAAAGGATCAATCCCGGTCTATATTAGTCTATCTCATGAGATATAAAATTTTAGATAATGCATTGGAATTAGATATAGGTCCAACCCATATCATTGTGAAATCATACATTCATGTGCCTCAAGATCATTAATATCATATCATAACCCCCAAAATGAAATGGGTATCATGTACATGTAATAATATCATAACCTATTAAAACATATACATGTTTCATAAACATTTCCTCAAAACCATAACCCACAAAAAGAATAGGGTTTCAGAATCATATAACTCATGAAAGGGGAAAAGGTTTCATAAACATCATATAATCAAATTATAAACCATTGAGAGAATAAATATGGACGTATACATTGAATCATTTCCCTAAAAGGCATGATAAACACTAATAGATGTAATCTTAGATGGGAAATAATTTTGAATGATATTTTAAACACATTTGGAGGATAAAATACATTTTTATTTGAAAAATGTACTTTCAAAAAGTATACCTTAATAAAAACATTTTCTTTCAAAATAACCTGAAAAATTATAAATAAGGAATTATGTTGTATTGAAAACATTTTTCCTTTCGAACATTTAAAAGAAGCATGAAAAGATTCTTGAATACCATTTTCAATAAAAATATATTAAATAAGCACTAAAACATTCTAAAAATTGTTTTTCATTGAAAAAACATTGAAAACATATAATAAAAGCATGAAAAAATTTTGAAACCAATTTATTTGAAAATACCTTATAAAACATATAATTTAATTATCATAATTTTCTGAAATCCATTTCATTGATAAGATTTTGAAGTCTTTTAAGGGAATCTGGAAAATATTTTAAAACACATTTCTTTGAAAATAACATTTGAAACATATAAATGATACATTGAAAACAATAAAGAAAATTAAAATTGTTTTTATGGAAATTTTTATTCCTTGATAATTTAAAAACATATTTATAATCATTTATGAAAATATTGTTCTGTAAATAAAATAAATTCTTGATTGAAGAGTGAACTATAGTCATATTTTTCTTAAAAAGGTTTCTTTAATTACCTTAAGTGAAAAAGAGTGGGAAAATGGTAATAATACATGAAACAATAATGAATATATAGTGGAAAAGTAAACTAATTTGTGTTCTAGAGAGGTGTAACATTATATTTCATCAACAAGAACATAATAAAAAACAGCCCCGATAAATGATAAGATTGATTCAAAAAAATCATATCACATGGTAATTATATATCATAATCTTAATCTTTGTAAATAAAATTACATGAAGCTTAAAATACCATGAAAATATTTATATTCATGTTATATCATGTAAAATATTAGTATATACATCTCGAAAACAAATTTAGGGGCATAACATATCATGAGTCTCAAAGACGGCAAATTGAGACCCAACTATCTTACTGATTTGGTAAATTTGGAAACTAAAATAAAGATAATAAAATAGAATTTTTTATACCTATATATTTAACAATAATAACCATATAATATATTCATGGCTTGAATATTCACAATGAAAAATAAAAGAGTGGTGAACCTGGCATGTGTCTCACATATATAAAAAGAAAAATGAAATTTTTTTACCATGTGTCTTCACTCTCATTGTATTCATACAAAAAACCTATATAACAAATATATATTTTTTATAAATAATTTACATAACCATGTTCTTATATATAATACTATTTAATTTTGATTCTGACTTTATATTAACCACTGGTTAATAGTTTCATGTTAAGGTTACACATTAGGTAATATACACTTTCTTTTTCTCACGTCTCTTATTTTGTTATATCATTGGTCCTTATACATACATCATGATTTCCATATTACAAAACATGATATTAACATCCTTTATATTCATTTATTTTTATTATAATAATATATATAATATATATGTATGAAATGGAAATGAAAATTTATGGAGATATTAGGTCGTACGTACACATGAACAATGTTTTCGTTTATTTATTCTACTAAATGAAAGAAACTAAATGGAATATCTGTATATATGTATATTATATAATTATATAGGAATTATTATTTCGTATATATCATATACTTTTAATAAACATTCATTAAATTATTCCATGTACTTTTTGAATGAATCACATAGCTTTGAGGGTGTAATTGTTCACACTTCCTCAAACGAAATTGTCATATTTAAACATAATGGAAAGTATAAAGATATGTGTTTTAAAATAATAAAATAATATTAAATACATAATATATATCAAATATATATTATATAAACATATTTTTCATCCAAATTCTTAACCATGAAATGTGGTAAATGAAAAATAAACAATCATCATTTCGTGAGGCAGTAGTTCATTGTACACAACAATAATATGTTCGTTACCCATTAGATGAATTTTTGTGTTAGTTTATATAAAATAATTATTATAAAAACATATAACTATATTTTAGGATAATTTTTTTTACTAATCATGAAATATGTATATTGGCGGGGTTCTAGAATAAAAATAACATAAAAGAGCACTCGGAAGGATGTTACCTCTTCTTTGGGTAACTCCTTTTGTTTTTAGCCAAAGGGGATACATGGATAGATTTATTATGATGGGGAAGATTCATGGATAATGGTAGAGGTTTTAAGAAGTGTATTGGAAATATATTGGCATATCCTAAGTGGTTTTAGTGGTGTGAGGATGGGTGAAATGAGGTGGCCTTTATATGGGAGGAAAAAGACTCACATAATATTTTTTTAAACAAGTTAGGTGTACACATATTTTTTCCAAAATAATTAATAAAAATATGACCAAGATATATAATTTTAGGTCCATGACTGAATAATTTCCAAAAAAAGGGTGTTGGAGAAGTGAATAAGTAATTTTGTCCATTCAGTGTATGGTTTTGTCCATTATTAAGCATTGTTTTACAATAATCATTGTAATAAATATTAATTAATATCACTAATGTTTTTGGTAAAAAAACTAAGAGGAACTTTTTATAAATTATAAATTATGGTGATTCCAGATATTGAATCCATTTTCCTAATTTCAAACTCATTTTTGCATAAATTAATTTAAATTTAATCATAAAGGTGGGGTGACAATGCATGTTTTGAATGTAAAACCTTCCAAAACATTTCTATGTTTTTATATTCAATATCAAAGTGAAATTCATTCCAAGGATATAAATTTTATTAATTAAATCAAATTTAATCTAATTATACATTAAAATTAATTAAAAATATAATTTATACCTACAAATAAATTTGATGACAAATATTTTCTGAATTAAAACATAGTATTTCTCATTAATAATTAAAAATGAAACTTCCCATAAAAATACCCAAAAAAACCTAAGATAATTTTTTTTGTTAAAATTTAAAATATATAGTGGATTTTACATAGAATATTTGTAAAATTAACACAAATTATATTTAAAATTGGTTTCCAATTAAAAGGTGGTAAAACTGATTGTATAAAAATATAGGTTTTTATGTGTAATATTAGAATTGTTTTTATCGTATTCTTCTCATATTTATAGTTTTAATATAAAAAATATGTGTTTTCAACATATAGCATATAAATTTAATTAATATCATTCACTAGTAATAATTAATTAATATTATTAAGATAAATCTTAATTTTTTAAAAAGTATTATTTTATAAAATCGTTCCATTTATATTCTTTTGGTTTCTATATTCATTACTAATTAACAGGTAACCAATGAATTCAACTACATATATTCAATTTTTATTCAATAAAATAATCACCAATCTAATTTATATGTTATATATTATTAAATAACAATATTATAATAATATATTATCGTGTGTTAAGACTCGGTCTTGCGTTTGATGCTAGCCATCGAGGAAATTAATTATTTCTTGTAATGTAAGTTACTCTCTGTGTCCCATGAAGACAAAGATGAAATTCATTTTGAGTTTAGTGTAAAATAAATTTATTTTATTAAATATCGATCCATACTTAGTTCTTTAATATAATATAAACTATTTTTGTGTTGTATGAAATAAAAATTATCCAAAAGATTAAATGAATTAGAATAATATTCAAAAAATCATGGCTACCCCCAAGAAAGGAAATTCTCCCTCGTATTTAGTCAGTTTTATCAGAGGTTTAATACATGACAGTTACTTTCATTTAAACCACATCATAAAAATTAAGACTAAATATTTCTTCATAAACAAAAATATTGAACCATAACGGTTACCCAAAGTAACTCATAACTAGATTCCCACATATGGGAATACAGGTTGAATGTGAAAACAAGGACTTGGGTGAATTGTATAAAGATTAATAAGTAGTGATTATGTTCTTCAATAAAAGTCAATTGATTGATCAATGATTAGTTGAGGGCCTCAAATTTATAAATCTATGATGGTTTAAAAATCCATCGGTTAAAAAAAGAAGATATCGAAGAAACATTTATTTGATTGTTTTCAAAATGGTGAATAATAATTTTCTGGAATAAGAATTTAAGGAAATATGCTTACCTGATATATTTATAAAAACAAAATTCTATTCTTCGTTTGTTATTTGATCATTTTCTAATTCATCCATTATTTCAAGAAGTGGATATCTATACATTAACATTTATACCTAAAGCATTGAAATAAGATTTTAATTAATATTAAGGCCCATAAAAGAATGAAAATTATACCAAATTTCTCTAACTATTATTCAAAATTAATATGATTAATACATTAATCTATTAACACAAACAGTAACAGATCTTGTTATTGGTAGGTGTGAAATCCATATAGTCATTCGGTCATGGGTTAAATACACACAGCCTTGTAATACATGATTGTTTTTCACCCTATATACATGATTATCCATTATAAAACCTCACTAATATAATTTCATAAATAATAATGATTGATATACTTGAAATATGATTAATCGCTGAATAGCATTTTTACTGCAGTTTTCAACATAACATCAATACATTAATACTTCCTCAGAAGTTTAACATAGTATTTCATGAATTTTTAACCTTATAACCATTATGAAATATGAAAAACCAAAACATTAAAAATAAATTCACCAAATCAGCTTATCATTGATTCAACATATAACAGAATGTTTCTCTAGTTTTTTACATTCCAAACAGGGGAATATCCGGATGTTATATTCCCTTAAATCATGTTAATAACTTCAATTACTATACATCCTTATTGAAAACCTGAATGATTAATTATTCCAATGATTATTGGATATATTCCATAAATCCAAGAAAATTTAAACATCATATAAAACATTTTCAAAAAATGCTTTATCAGTTCTGAGGTAATCAACACAATAAAATTTACTTTTCTATCACAAACATATCCTCATCCAAACAACATTATCATACCATCAAGAATAAATTATCATTTACCTTCCCTTATTAAAAATATCACATTTCTATGAAATCATTTTGTTATGTATTCATCACCATTAAAAAATTTCTTTTTCAATCCTTAATATAACATTATACTAGACAAAATTATATCCTTCATGATTCATAAAATGTAATATATAAATTTAAAATATAACTACATCATTCATAAAACCTTATTCTTAAACCTCTACATAGGCTTTATCATCTTATTCCTTAATACATTTTTCCATGAAAATGAAATACGAATCATGAATTAGGTTTTTCCACCTCAATATAATGATTATTCTTATGTTTAATATTATGAATACTATATGAATATAAAATACCAATCACATTATGTTTCTTGTATCTATTTATTCATAAGTATAACCAATAATCATACCACCTTCCTAATCCCTTTATGATATTTCCACATAGGAAATCATCTAAAATAATTCCCATACATTTAATGTTTGAATCATTCAATGCAATCCATGTTATTTCTAGTTATCTCTATTTACTAAAACATGAAATCATAGTGTTAGAAATATTTATCATAATAGCATACTATATATTCACAAAAATTTACTTATAGTCTTCCTAAATCATGGATCTTAATTACTAAATATATGACACCTTAGGATTATATTAGGTTATTCATAGTCATCATATTTTTAAATCATTCATGGAGGTTCTTAAAGATTTTTTGAATTCCCAATGAATATCCCCTAGGAGGGTCAATCCATGTGTGTATAAAGGCATGTTGTCGTATACCAGGTTACGTTGAGTCTGGCCTAGTGCACCTTTTCAGAGTTCATACCCCTAGGTATATCATTTATAGATTAAAATCCACTTTTAGAATATAAAGTTATCTTTAATTATAAGAAACCACTCACTCCACCCCTTACAAAAATTCCAGGACATTTTTCAAGTTATTAACTCATCCTTATGCCTATACATAGATATATCCCTAGATATATCCTAATAAATATTACCATGGATCTCACTAATTTTTTTATCATCCTAGATTCCAAATGATTCTTAATCCGTTGTAGTGATACCAACTATAGAAACCCACTTTCTTCATACATTGAAATTACATCACATTAACAGAACACTTAAAACAGTATTCAAACAGACACATGTAGGATATGTTCGTTTAGTTCCTTTAGAAACATAAAAACATAAAAACTAGTATATAAGTGAAAATTATTATCTCAACACTGGGTTTTCCTTGACTGGAATCCTTATTAGACAAATCAATCAGACTATATATCTTTATAACATGTAGAAGGAAACATAAAAATGAGTGATATTAGATTCAAAGTAATGGTAATCAAGGGAGACATGTAACATCCCCGAATGATAAAGGGTTAAATGATTAAATGATATGAATCATGTCAACAAGGTTCACCTTCCTTTTCGGGAGCCTACCTGATTAGAACTCCATAGTTAAGCATGCTTGGCTTGGAGTAGTGATCAGGATGGGTGACCCTCTGGGAAGTTTCCTAGGGTGTGTGTGAGTGAGGAAAAAGCACACTGGAAAGGACATGTGTTGGCCTGTGGGGACTGTCATTTAGTCAGATGACCCGTTCAGGCACATGGGTGGACCATGGGGTGGGTCTCACGTGTCTCCGGGGGAAAGTAGTGGTACCTGGTAGGCCAGGACCCGATGGCCTTGTTAAGGCGGGGTGTCAGTGCTGTCACTGGGACCCGGTTGTGGGCCCCACATGTCTGCGGGGGCAACTGGTGGTACCTGGTGGGCCAGGACCCGACGGCCATGTTAAGGCGGGGTAGCTGTGCTATCACCGGGGCCCGGTTGTCACATTTGGTATCAGAGGTGGAACCCAGCCTTAAGTGCGCGGTGCACTGCCTGGGTTGAGATGTAGGGCCCACAACAAGGGCGTTGTGCTCTAAAGGAGGGGTGATTGTAACATCCCCGAATGATAAAGGGTTAAATGAATAAATGATATAACTCATGTCAACAAGGTCCACCTTCCTTTTCGGGAGCCTACCTGATTAGAACTCCACAGTTAAGCGTGCTTGGCTTGGAGTAGTGATCAGGATGGGTGACCCTCTGGGATGTTTTCTAGGATGTGTGTGAGTGAGGACAAAGCACATTGGAAAGGACATGTGTGGGCCTGTGGGGACTGTCATTTAGTCTGATGACCCGTTCGGGCATGTGGGTGTACCCTGGGGTGGACCCCACATGTCTGCGGGGCAACTAGTGGTACCTGGTGGGCCAGGACCCGATGGCCAGGTTAAGGCGGGGTAGCTGTGCTATCACCAGGACCCGATTTTCACAATACATGTAAGAATAAAATGAGAATATGGGTATAAGAATGTGATAATAACATGGAAATATCATACCTTAAATATCAAACATCCTAAACATGAATCATGTCATAAATCGTGGTAGTTTGAAAGACATAAATCGTAAGGGAATAAATAACATAATCCACATAAACAGAACATTGGAATAAGACATTGAATTGTGGAATACACCTAATAATATTAACTCATTCTCATAGTAGTCAAGGTATTTCTACTGAGACCACCTTAGTAGCATGGGTTCACTTCTCATACCATCTTAGTTGTCGTGGTTAACTCCCATGTCCATCTTAGTATCATTATTTCACTCCTCCTACCATATTTATAGTCATGGTTCACTCCCATGGACATATAAGTAGCATTAGTTCACTACTCTTACTATCTTGGTTGTCATGATTCACTACTATGGCCATTTTAGTAGTCAAGGAAAACTCCCAAGATCATATTACTATATCTCATGAGATATAAATCATTACCCAATTCATTGGAGACATATATAGGTCTCATCCATCATATAGTGAAATAATAGTTACATGATCTATATGATAAATTATAATCATATCATAACCAATGGAATGAAATTGGTATGATAAACATATAATCATATCATAACCAAAGAAAAATGATACAAGATTCATAATCAATTTATCAAAATCATAACCAGGGAAATGAAGTTGGATTCCAAAGAATATAACCATTGAAGTAGAAATGAGTTTCATAAAAATATTCTATCCAAATATTTAATATTTATATAACTAACAAGGATGTAAACATTGAATAATTTACACAATAAATAATGACTAACACTAAGAGATGTCTTCTTATATGGTAAATAATTTTGAAATATCCTTTAAAGTTTTTTTCGGAAAATATCACTTCTTCATTGATAAAGGATTTTAAAACATAAAACCTTTAGAAAACCATTATCATTGAAAATAATTTTAAAACATATAAAGAAGGGTTTAAATCATATCAATATTTTTTTAATTGAAAACATATAAATGATGGTTAAAAATTGTTTTAAAATCGTTTCCCTTAAAAACATATAAAATCCTCATCAAAACAATCAAAAAGGTTTTCTCTTTGAAAAATCATGAAAACATTATAAATAAATCATGAAAACTTTTTGAAAAACAATTATTGGAAGATTACATTTAAATCATATAAATTAATCCTAAAATCATTTTTAAAACCATTTTATTGAAAACATTTTGAAAACATATAGGGGAAGCTTGAAATGGTTTTGAAAAAACATTTGTTAAAAATTATCGTGAAAACTTATAAAGGAAGTTAGGAAAATAATAAAACATTTTTAAATTTATTTTTACATTCAATGTATCATCAAGTATCTTTTTAAAATCCTTTTTTAAAACATGGTCTCAAAAATAAAATATATTTCTAACTAAAGAGATAAATATTGTCAGATGTTTCTACAAAACATTTTCTTAGTTATATTAAGTACCAAATAGTGGAGAAATGCTACAAGTATATGATGCCATATCTAATATATAGAATATAAGTAACCTCATGAGTTTTCTTGACAGATGGAACAAAAAATTACATCAATTACATCAAAATCAAAAACAACCCTAATAAAATGAAGAGATTGATTCACAAAAATCGTACCACATGGTAACATGGGATCATACTCTCCATGTAAGTAAATGGAATTTAATTAATATTAAAATAAATATAAAATAATTATATTCATTATATAATAAGTAAAATTTAATAATATTCACCTCGAAACATAATTTAGGTGCATAATAAAAACATCAATCTCAAGGATTGAAAAATTTGGACAAAACTATCAAACTGATTTGGCTACTTTTGAAACAACAACCCCATAAAAGATAGATAATATAATTTATGTTTGTGTAACCATAAATTTTATAATAGTTACCATAATACGAATTCATGTATAGTATATATACCTCATAAGAGAAAATATTGTTCAACATTGCATGTATCTCACAAATATAAAAAGTGAGATAAAATTTCCTTACTTTGTGTTTTTAATGTGGTCATACTCATCCAAAAAACCAATATAATAAATTAATGTTTAATATAAATCTTTTACATAACAATATTATTATATATAATTCCATATATATTTTTATTAGGAAATTATATTACTTTTTTGTTAATAGTTTAATGTCATGGTCACGCTTTGGATAAAATTCATTTTGTTTTTTTCATGAGTTTTGAATCTCACCATACTCATCCAAAAATACAATATAATAAATATAATTTTATTATAAATCTTTTAAATAACCATATTCTTATATATAATTCCATATATGGTATGAATGTGACATTATATTATTCTTTTTGATAGTTTAATGTCATGGTAATACTTCCGATAATATTCTCTTTGTTCTTTGTCATGTGTTTTAGTTTGATATATCTTTCATCCTAATACATATATTTGTATTATAATAATATATATTATATATAAGTATGTATGTAATACATCATTAATGGATATGGTAGGTCGTACGTATGCATGAATGTTGTTTATATTATATTATTTTAATGAAGGAAAGAATGAAAATGACATATATATATATATATACCATATAATTAGTCTATATTATTATTTCATATATATAATATAATTTCACTAATCACATTCTTAACAAATTATATATAGTGTTTGAACGAATCACTTCTCTCTATGATGGTGGTAGTCCATACATGATCTAACGAAATTATTATATTTACAAAAAATGGAAAGTATAATGATATGTGTTGGAAAAATAATTATAGAAGATTAAGGAAATAATATGTATCATAAATACAATATATAAACATAGCTTAAATCGTAATTCTCATCCATTAAATGTGGTAAAGGAAAAATTAGCAATCATCATTTCGTAAGGTGGTAGCTCACCGTACACATAAATAGTATGTTTGTTTCCCCTTAGAAGGAAGTGTGTGTAAGTGTTAGTGTAACCATTAGTATGAAAACATATTAGTATATTTAGTATATATATTTGTGTTATAATTATTTAATATGGAGATTGGATGGGGAGGAGAAAAATAATAATATAAATAATCTTGTGGGAGGATGTTGTAGTACCCCCGGTATCGTGTACATAACCCATTTCCTCACGTTTTATTAATTAGCATAGCATTAATAGAGAGTTTCTATAGAAAAAAGATTTTCCATAAAATATAGTGTTTCCATAAATTTGGGTGTTTCCATAATGTTGGTTTATTCCATAAAGTGTGTTGCTTCCATAAAGTGTGGTGTTTCCATAAAGTGGGTTGTTTCTCTAAAGAAGGGTATTTCCATAAAGTGGTGTGTTTCCATAAAGTGGGATGTTTCGATCAAAAATTTGATTGCATAAAAATGTTAAAGGTGATGTATGGGAGTGTTTGGGGGTTTTATAAGGAGTTTTGTGACCAAAAGGAAGGTTGCACGATCCAGACAGGGTTGGACCAAACTGTGTGGTCAAACCTTGCACAGAGGCCAAATCTAGATCATATTTTCAAGGAGCTTACACGTTTATTCTCTATATATTTAGTTTTGGAATAAAAATTCCCATTTTTCCAAATTAAAAACTCTATAAGGCTGTATATCCATCCCCACATGAGTTGTAGACAACCCAAAGCCTTCCCTTGGTGATTTCGAGTCTAGTTTCTAAGGTATGTCACTATTCATTCCGAATTTTCCATGTTTTCTTAGACCTGTTTAGATATACTTCTAAGATCTCTATTCTTTATCACATCTAAACCTAAAGTTGGTAGATATACATTTTTGGATTCCAAATAATTAAATTTTGAGTAGTGATCTTTCTAGGATAAGGGAATTAAGGTTGTTCATGGAGAATCGAATATCTTTCTTGTGCATTCTTCGTCTATTGTCAAAGATTCATCAAAACCTTTGAGGTAGGTTAGTTCAATCTTATCTCCTCAAGCTAAAATTTATTGGCTTAAATTTTAATTGGTTTATTGATTGTGAAATTTTCACGAACCAACCCGGGTCGACCCTGAACCTGTCACCCGAGCTGGCCCGTGACATGGCCCGAAGGGCATTCCCGATCACAATGGGCTAGAAACCAGTGCCAAGCATCAAAATTTAACCATTGGGAACGATTTGGCCCACGAAAAAAAAAGATAAACAAATAAACGAACTGGCATCAAAGATATGAACTGGCAGCGGAAGGACAAATAAGTCGAACATACCTCCTTGTGACCCCCTAGGTCACCACCCAACTCAAAACCACGTTGCTCCAACATTGATCAGCTGAACCAGAAATCTGTACGAGAAACTGAACCTACAACTGGAATGATAAAATAGGTGTGAGCATTAAAAATGCTCAGTAGGTATGCCAAAGTAAACCATAGAATCTAACCAAAACCACTTTCCAGAAACAATCCCAAAACACTAGTTTGCACATACAAAGATAGAAAATAGGGTTTTCATATTTTAAAGGAGAATGATCCTGTTTTACCATCTTAAAAACCCACACATTCCACAACCCGTTTTACCAAAAACAATGAATTTCTTGAAAACTGAAATTTCAAATTTATGTTTATCACATTTCTGAAAAAGAAGGACATGTAATATGTAAATGTTGGAAACCAAGTGCAAGTTAAAGTAACCAAGTAGATATATGCAACAACCATGGTTGATCCTAAACATCCCTAGAAAACTCATGGACGTACTCGGGTTCAGACTACCTGCCGGCATGGTACTCCATAGTCAATAACCACTGGCCACCCTAATAGCCAACTGGTGGAACGCCCCACAAGGCCTACCTACCAAGGGGGAACCAACCCTTCCGATCGGGGCTCGCTAGCAACCGTCTCTCGATAATCTATACGACGCCCAGGAACCCATGGTGATTTAGATAATACTGTGTAAGTAGGAGGCCCTCACACGTGTGACTCACCTCACCGCACTTTCCAACCCCTTACATGGACACCACCACATGAAAACCCTCGAAGGGAAGTCCCCCTGTATAGATTCTCACAAATATGTATATATGAAATTCTATCACATTAAACAAGGTGCCAACCGGGCCTTCACATCATGTGTAGTTTCAAAACATTTCATAAATGGGTTAATTTGCCAATCGGGCACACACACTTTTCCCAAATGTCAGTGCAAACACCCCATTCAAAACCCCATACCAAATGGGCCTTCAAACCGAACCATTCAACTCACACCAAAAGCGAACCAGGCCAACTTATTTTCATCCTTCTTTGAAATACCAAACCATTTCATCAAAAACCTATCTTTAATAAAATATAGTTTTTATGTGTCATTTTCATTTGAAGGCACATCCATGCGAGCACCTAGTGCTCCCATGGATGTGCCAACATCCAACAGCCCACATAGTTTTTTTTAAGAATCGCCTTAGAAACCATTTTCATAAAATACTTAGCATTGAAACCAAATCTGATTCTTTCACAACACTTTTTAAAAGCAACCTGCATCTTTCGAACCAACCACCATTTCAAAAACTATTTCTAAAACAACCCATTGGTTCATCATTTTGTAAAACAAACACACCAAACCAGATCTTACTTTTCCAAAACACAATCACTATCATTTACACCCAAACAGATCACAAGGCACTCAATTAAACTTTACTAAGAGCCTAAGCATTTCATATAAACCAACATTAAAAGCCACTTTTAGAAATTTAAAACAGCAATATAACTATGTCAGATTTTTTTCATAAATTCAATAGATATGCGAATGATATAAAAGGATTAATTGAAAACATTCAAGTGATCATGGTTTGAATCAAAAAGTGAAATGGTTGGAAACACCTACCTCGAACAAAGGTCACGTCAAGATTTCTAACTCAAGCAGAATCTCACCCGCATGCATGCAGTTCCATATATATATATATATATCCTTAACCTGATTCACGTGTTCCCCACGCCATGAGGGAACACGCACAAAGTAGATATATATATCTATACATATTCATACAAGGTAATATGTGTGCGCACCTTCTAAACCAACGACAACTCCCTACGATAGATCCCTG